>CM077001.1:119290921-120790921 GCA_039090855.1 Macrothele yani | reverse complement strand
AAATTAAAAAAAAATCACTACCGAAAATGATTTTGTTTTTATTTCCTAAACTGCAGGGCTCTGTGAAGATGCGGAGCCCGGGGCGTCGGCCCCGGTTGCCCCTAAGGTCCAGCAGGCCCTTATAGTTATACGCTCTATAGAATCATTGTCTAATAGCTTAGAGCAGACATGCACAACCCGCGGCCCTCGGCCTGACAGTACGTGTCCCGCGCGCACCGTGTGGCATGAAACGGGAATTAGTCAAACATTTATAGGAAAATTATAGGGATATGAAAATTTTATGGGGCACTGGGGGTACACATAAGTATATGTGGAATGGTATGAAAATCTTATGAGTGTACAGAAGCAGTGTTTACAGTACCATTTGCAACTAACAGTGGAACGGCGCCCGTCTTTACTATAATATCACGTAAACTACTTGCCTTGTGAAATGAAGAAATTGAAAATCCACTTTCTAAAAACGGTAACATTATTCGGAAGCGCTTATGCAAACAATCACTTTCTGCAATGAAACAAGTAAATCAATAAGTCGTTCTGGTCTAACTGATGAACACCTGGAGAGAAACCTGTGGGTCTCTGTGTGTGTGTGTATGTCCAACTTTGAACCAGATATTGAAAGACTAATAAAAAAAAAAAATGTCAAATTTCTTACTAGAGACATACAAAAAATAAAAAAGGTTTTGGCGACGCTTGCATATTTTTTAAGCAAGTAAATTGTTTTGTTTATTTCATGTTTGTACAAGTCTTTTTTTTTTTTTTTTTCTATTCGATATTTTGGCTTGGGGATCTTTTTGGAATCTTTTGTTGGGGATACCCGCTGCGGCCGGTGGTTGTTTAGTCGATCTTAAATTGGCCCGTAAGTGCTAAAAGTTTGTGCACCCCTGGCCTAGAGTATGTGCTCATTTGGGCAGTTTGAATCAAAGGAGTACAAACTTGAACACATTTAAATAAACCCACAGTAAGTAAGCGCAAAAATGGTCACAGAAGAACTCGTTTACTTCAGTGGAATAAATCTATTTCGTATTGCAAAGTGTGTAGACAGGGACAATAATATACTCTCTCCAAATTCATTTCTCCCCCCCCTCCCTAAAATTACCTGCTTTTGACTTAAGTCACAGTGTAGCAGTTACGCGGTTCATGTGTTGAATAACATATAAATACCCCCAGGAAATAAGAATTAAATGTTGCAGAACGATTAAGTCTGACAGAAGTAATTAAGAATTGAAGATAAAAACTGCGAAACAAAGTTCGTTGAGAAAAAAAAGTGCGGTAATTGTAACCGATAACGGAGAATAAATGATAGATGTCTTCATCACATTTAATTACAAAGTGGAAAATATCCGAATTTATCCTCATTGATATGATACAAATACACCTAAATTTAAAAAAAAAAAAAAAAAAAAGAGAGGAAATTAATGATACTGCTTTCAGGCGATTTTTTTACATTGATCAAATAGAATTACAGATTTTTTTTTTTCTCATGCTTTATTCTTCGTCGTTCTTCCTGTCGAAACGAGTATTCGAATCGCTTTCATTCATTTCATCTCGTTAGTGCTAATTATGTTTTCAATTCACATAATCGGAAAACGAGCATAGGAGCAGATTGAAAAACTTACGGTTAAGCTAAGCTAGAATTTTACTTGTTCCACTTTTGAAGATCTAATACTTAAAGAAAATTTATCCTTCATCTTTAAATGTTTGTTAATTAAAAAAAAATAAAGTTATTTTTCGGGAAAACATTGAAGAACTCCAATTACTTTTAATGAGAAATTCAAGAAAAAAAATTGAACATTTTAAGCACCCCTTCATAAAAACGTTTAGAATTCTAACTAGCCGCCCAGGCGGCGCAGTGTTCTAAGCGGTGGCCTCTGATCATTCGTCTGGAAAGGGTCCGGGTTCGAATCCCGTGAGGCATAGACGTTGTGTTTGTCTTACGGCACTGGCTCTCTCCCTTCCCTGGAACCAGTGACACTAAATTAGGGATGGGCGAAGGCTTATAGCCCATTGAATTGCTCACGGTGGTCGTTAGACCTCCAACAAAAAAAAAAAAAAAAAATCCAATTAGCCTTCGCGAAAAACTTGAGAATTTAAATTACTTTGCGGTAGAACGTAAGGAGTTCTAATTTTTCTTCACGAAAATTTTGAGAATTTAAAATTACTTTCATAAAGAGATTCGAGTTTTTAATATTTTTTTCCCCAAAATTTGACAAATTCCTTTATCTATACCCTGGGTAAATAAAGGATGTTTTAAATGGGTCTTACAACTTAAAAGTGGATGTATTGCAATAAATGAAAGTGCGCATTTACGTCACTTTGTAGACAAACACGTCTACGCCATTTGTCGGCAAAAATGTGCATCGCAGAAAGCTAGACATGCGTGAAAGGTTTTTCCCCTGTAGTTTTTTTCTATCAAACGCAAAGAAAATTCATCTAATCGGATTTTCGTAGCTATTGGGGCACATGTACAAATACGTTAACACTACCCAGCGGCACCATGGTTAGTCTTTTTCGATGCGCAAAAAGTTTTTAGAACTTTTAAATACGGAACGGAGGTACCTTACAGCTGAACAAAGCAATACTATAAATACGTGATTCTTACTTTCAAAGAGGCCTGAGAGAAATACTGTTCGTTCTTTTTGTGCTTTACTTTTTTTGGCCTGCAACAGAGGTGGAACATTAAACATTGTACAGGGTGATTCATAAAGAAGTATACAGTTTCCAGATGCTGTAAAACAGTAACAGTTGAAGACACGGACCACAACTGCGAACCGTTAGGTAGATGTACTCATAAAGTTTGTGTCCCGCTACTGAGGGAAGTGACGTATAGGCGATAGCGTGCTAGTCAATCAAATTGGCAGCGTCGGCATGCAGTGGAGAAGGTGTTTTGTGTTCTTGAATTGACAAAAACGGAATTTGTAACTGTTGTGCAGCGGCATTTTCGATCACGATTCGGAAAAGAACCTCCAACCAGAAAATCTATCTACGATTGGCATAAAAAATCTAGCGGAGCTGTAACAGCGTATCACAGCCACTATCACTGCACTTGATTCAGATATCTTACCTCGCGTTTGGGCGGAAATGGATTACCGACTCGATGTGTGTCGTGTGACTAAGGGTGCACACATAAAACATCTGTGACTGTCTGTAAAATAACTTGAAATATTCCCCTACAATTCTGTTACGGGTAACATAAAATATCTTACATTGTTCTTGTTTTACAGTGCGTTGAAACTGTATACTTCTTTATGAATCACCCTGTGTTTCTTATAGGGGAACATTAATGGTAATGTTGACAATCAGGGCAAATTTTGTGACAGTGTAGATTTTTATATGTTTGTTCGCGTTGTGTTTGATGTGGGCAACAACTTTGACATAATAAGAACTAATATCGTTGAATCAATAAAAGCGAAAAAGGAAATGAACATTTATTAGACATTAACAAAGCAACTTTTATTATGTCCGAAATTTAACACAAAGGGTTGAATGGCGAATGAAGTAAATCGATGATACGAATCTTCAGAACATAACATTCAGTGATTTCTGAAAGAAAAAGAATCTCTGATACGAATCCTTTAGGGCTGTAATATTTAGTGATTTCTGAAAGTGAAATCGCTGATACGAATCTTTCAGATCATTTAGTGATTTCTGAAAAAAAATAAATAAATAAATAAATAAAAAGATCACCGATGCGAATCCTTTAGATCTGTAACATTAGTGACCTGAAAAGATTACTGATGCGAATCCTTTACATACATTTAGTAATTTCTGGGAAAAAAAAAAAAAAAAGGAGTCTAATAACTCCTTAATATCAAAGTATCTGACTCGGTATGACACTGGGAACGAGAACCGAAAAATAACTTATAATTGAGTACAAATTTTGAAGATGACAATCCGTTTTTTGGTGTAATTATGACAATGATGGTAAGTCAGATAATATCCGAAAACTTGCTTCGACTAGCGAATCCTGTGATGGTTATATTCAAATTAATCGTAAACTTGAGACTTGGTCGTTCTGGGTGGCGTAGTGGGTAGCATACCCGGGCGCTATCTGGGAGTCGCGGATTCGATTCCCACTACAGGACGACGAAATTTTCAAGTTTTCGGATATTATCTGACTTACCATCCTTGTCATAATTACACCAAAAAACGGATTGTCATCTCCAAAATTTGTATTATATGGTGTAATCCCGTATTTCATTCACGATTTATAAGCGAGTAGCTCGGACATCTTGAACGAAGTGATTCACTGTCTTCAGGAGTATTAGTTACTTTCACATCGTAGCTATCTCTTCTTCCTCAGTATGTTAGTGCTCTGAAGTCTCTGCTGGGCTAAAATATCAATTCCATGTTGGTCGGATTCTAGCGCGACGCTCGCTAAAACTGCCGAAATTATCTTAATTATGGAAGAAGGAAGATGGTTATACATAACACAGAAATATTCAATAATCTTACTGGACGGGCCACATACACTGAAGTGGAAAATTATTAGGAATAGCCAATAGCAATCAACCACGTGTCATCCTCAATTACATACGCAACTATGACTTCGATATGATTTCTTAATCAGCTCACTGCATGCAAAGGATTCACACGTAACCAGTGTTTCTTTCAGGACTTTTGGGCCAGGGGGAGGGGGCAAATGGAACCTTGAGGCAAGTTTTTCATTTGCTATATTTTCATCATCATCATCATTGTCAACCATTATCAATCCATTGCTGGACGAAGGT
This sequence comes from Macrothele yani, assembly GCA_039090855.1. NCBI lineage: Eukaryota > Metazoa > Arthropoda > Arachnida > Araneae > Macrothelidae > Macrothele > Macrothele yani. The sequence goes on along the minus strand of CM077001.1, from coordinate 120,786,194 downwards.
CTCCCCAAGTTTCCTCCACAACGGTCTGTCCTGTGCCAGTCTCCTCCATGTCACTCCCGCATACTTTCGAATTTCATCCAAACATCTTCCATGTGGTCTTCTTCTGGGTCTTTTCCTGTCCCTTGGAATCCAATCTAAAATTTCGGCTGTCCATCGATGGTCTGTTCTTCTGGCAGTATGTCCAGCCCATTGCCATTTCAGGGATTTAACTCTGATCATGATGTCTTCCACTCTTGTCATTTTTCGGATCCACGAGTTCCTCTTCTTATCTCTCCTGGTTACACCAAGCATGCACCTCTCCATGCTTTTCTGAGTTGTCTGCAGCCTTTGTATGTCTCTTTTAGTTAAGGTCCACGTCTCTGCACCATACGTAAGCACTGGAAGGATGCATTGATCAAACACTTTTCTTTTAAGACATAATGGCATATTGCTCTTGAAAATTATGCTGTTTCTTCCAAAAGCTCTCCAGGCAAGTTTTGTACGCCGATTAATTTCTTCATCAACGTGACCCTCACTTGATATCTGCTGTCCAAGATAAACGTACGTGTCAGTTATCTCCAGCTTTTCTCCATCAATCGATAAATCCTCATTTCTTGTAAAAGCATTGTACATCACTTTTGTCTTCTGAGAGTTCATTTTTAATCCCACTTCTTTACTCTTGTCAGCAAGTTCCTGGATCATACTCTGTAGCTCTGATGGGGTAGTTGCAAAAATGATTATGTCATCAGCAAAACGAAGGTGGGTTAGATAATCTCCATTAATCTTTATCTCTTTGTTTTCCCAGTTCAGTGATTGAAAGACATTTTCCAATGTGGCATTAAAGAGCTTCGGAGATATGGTGTCACCTTGTCTCACTCCCTTTCCAATTTTTATGTGTGTTGCTTTTATATTTATATATATAGAAGTAATTACTGTACACTGAAGAGCAATTGAATTAGAGACACCTGGCGTTATGCAAATGTGGCGCTGCGGGCGGCCCTCTAAACGGAAACAACATGACGTATGCAGTGATCGGACAATATAAGGAGTGATGCGACGGGAATCAGCAAGAGTCTGACGCAGCATGGGTACAACGAAGGATCTAAGCTCATTTGATCGTGGACAAATTGTCGGGGCCCGACGAATTGGTCACTCCATCTCGGAAGTCGTGCAGGCACTGGGATTTTCACGAGCCACTGTGTCACGGGTGCACCGTGAGTAAATTGAATACGGTAAAACCATCCCTAAAAGGGCCAACTGCGGTTGACAACAGCTTGTGGATGAGCGGGGTCATCGTCGACTAGCTCACATTGTAACAGCGGATAGACGGGCCACAGTGCAAGAAATCACTCGGCAATTTAACGCTGGTGCACAAAAACATGTAAGCAGCCACACCATCGAGAACCATCTCCTCGCTATGGGGTACAGAAGCCATCGTCCCACGTGGGTACCGCTGCATTCGATATTCACGTAGGTACATGCGGATGGCAGGATACGAGTACGGAGCAAACCACATGAAGAGATGGATCCTTCTTGCCAGCGAGGTACTCTTCAAGCTGATGGGGATGGCATTCTCGTCTGGGGACTGTTTACGTGGACTGAAACGGGACCCCTGGTTCGTGTGACATCGTCCCTCACAGGTCAACGTTACCGGGATATCCTGGACGACTATTTGCTCCCGTTTGTGCGTCTTCAACATCACACTGGGGACCTCATCCTGCAACAAGACAATGCAGCTTCCGAATTGTATCCGAATGGTTGGATGAACACTCCACTGACGTGACCACGCTTCCTTGGCCAGCTAGGTCACCTGACCTCAATCGCATCGAGCACATCTGGGATGCCATCGAGAGAGATGTTCGAAGCTCTGACCCCCTCCATCAAATCTTCGTGAAATGTGAGAGCTTGTTCAGTGGTCGTGAATCCGTATGGCTTCCCAACGCTTCCAGTGTCTTGTCGAGTCCATGCCGAGACGAATCGCCGCCGTCATCAGGGCGAAAGGTGAGGCTACGCGTTACTAGACAGTTATCTCTAATTCAATTGCTCTTCAGTGTATATCTAGCACAGGGGCGCATTTAGAGATGTTTTTTTCTTTTTTTGGGGGGGGGGGGGAGTTAAAATGTGACTTACATTAGAAAAAAATGCCCTAATTTTATGAAAATGTATCAACTTACATTAAAAAAAAATGCTTCAATTTTTCATTAACTTTAATTTTGTTCCAGATGGTGGATTTCAAAAACTTCCTCTTTTTCGCCCCACCCCCGAAGAAAATTTTTATATACATCCCTGATATAGTAATTACTTCTTCAAACATTTCAGGAATAACAAACTTTTTTTCAGCCAAAGGAGGGGAGGTGGGGGTTCCGCAGGCTTGAAATTTTTATCTATTAAAATGCATTCAACGCACTATATTGATCTTGAATCACGATTCCCAGACAATTAGGCATGATTAGTGTACTTATTATATTTTGAAGAATACCATGCGTCGTAATACACTTTTTAATAAAATAAACTATAACTAGTACCATTTGAACACATATTTAAGAAAATATAATTGGAGAAATATTTGTAGCATAAAAAGAAACGAAACTTCCTTTTTCATCATACCCTGAATTTATTAAAATTTGGGTTCGGTAACCTAAAATGTCTGCGGGTGAGGCGAATGGTCGTATCCGGGAGGGCTTCACCCCCCCCTCCGGATGTATGCCTGAAAGAATCAGTGGCACAAAGTACTGCTGTGTAAGACGGTCATCAGGCCAGTGGTCACCTACACCATCCCATCTGGATAGGTGTCACCATGGAAGTCAGCGAGAGAGAATTAAGAGGGTGCAGAGCCGAGCAATTTCAATGATCACTTGGTTCCACATCTGGACGCCTCTTCGGAACCTGAGGAACGGACTTGGGGTTGAGAAGGTATACATGATGAGTTCTCCACTTTACTTTCCAAGAAAAAGCGGAAGTCTACCCTAATGAACTGGGTATGGGTTTGTTGACTACCATCCCAGCGAACTGCTTTGGGAACCCAAAACTAACGCGACGATCCCCCCCCCCTCCGACCGGAACATACGGGAGGGCAGCACAGTGGAGCACTCTTTCCTGAGCTGGAGGTCTTGGATCAGATGGAGAGTAACCATGCCCGTCTTAAGGGGTGAGCCAACGGGGCTGGTGCCCAGGGTGCCCAACACCTCGAGAGTCTTATGGGTTTACAAAAAATTACTCTTTCACCATTCACTAGAAGATTATTATTTTTTTTTTATTCAGAGGAAAGAAGAAACTCTAATGCAGAAAGTTGGAAGAGCTTCCGGCATTTTTTATTTTATTTTTTTTTTTTTCAGACCTTGCTCGTTGCTTCGATTTCCCGAGAAGACAGGAGGGAAATTGGTGTTAGGGTTGATTTTTTGTGACAAAATAAGAAACAAAAAAGCCAACCTCTCTCCCGATCCCGAGTGTGGCTAAGGCTTGAACCTTAAAAGCCACGAGGGCCACAAACAAATCGCATTTTTCCCGAATCACTTTTTCGTTTTAATCAGTCATTTGTGCCATCTATCTATACGAAGAAATACTCGCACGCCTATCACTGGGGTTTGCCCACCTGGAATACTTATATATTCAGTCTTCGCTGTTCAAATAAATAACAACGACGGGGGCCGCATACCAGCATTTTTGGTCCGATGCGTCATATTGTGTGGAATATGACGCATGTCTGGAATATTGTCTGGAATATGACACAGACTGTTTCTGTTTGAATTTCGTTTTCGTTGAAAAATTTGTTGAATGGGGAAGAAGTATTATATCTTCCAGCACCCATTTTCTTGTAATTTACTAAGCCACTAAATGTGAGTGCATTTGGCACACTTTATGGAGATCTGCAATTTTTGTCATGTGCCATTTTTCGTTTAAGTGGTATTTAAAAAGTTACTGGACGTTGAGTGTTTCTTCTCTAGGGATAACATGGTGATGGCGGTGTATATAATAATTCTTACATGTTGTATATACACTGAAGAGCAATTGAATTAGAGATACCTGTCTAGTAACGTGTAGCACCACCTTTCGCCCTGATGACGGCGGCGATTCGTCTCGTCATGGACTCGACAAGACACCGGAAGCGTTGGGAAGCCACGACCCCTGAACAAGCTCAAACAGTTCACAAAGATTTGATGGAGAAGAGTAAGAGCCTAGAACATCTCTCTCGATGGCATCCCAGATGTGCTCGATGGGATTGAGTTCAGGTGACCTAGCTGGTCAAGGAAGCAAGGTCAAGTCGGTGGAGTGTTCATCCAACCATTCGGATACAATTCAGGAGCGATGGCACGGTGCATTGTTTTGTTGCAGGATGAGGTCCCCAGTGGGATGTTGAAGACGCATAAACGGGAGCAAATCGTCGTCCAGGATATCCCGGTAACGTTGACCTGTGAGGGACGATGTCACACGTACCAAGAGTCCCATTTCAGTCCACGTAAACAGTCCCTAGACGAGAATGCCACACCAGCTTGAAGAGTACCTTGCTGGCAAGAAGGATTCATCGCTTCATGTGGTTAGCGCAGTATTCGTATCCTGCCATCTGCATGTACCAACGTGAATCTCGATTCATCAGTCCAGGCAACATTTTCCCACGTGTCTGGGCTCCAGTGGCGATGTTCCAGCGCACATGCTAATCTTTGCACCGCGTGATGTGCGGTCAGCAGCGGTACCCTCGTGGGACGATGGCTTCTGTACCCCATAGCGAGGAGATGGTTCTGGGTGGTGTTGCTGCTTACACGTTTTTGTGCACCAGCGTTAAATTGACGAGTGAGTTCTTGACCTGTGGCCCTTCTATCCGCTGTTACAATGCCAGGTAGCCGAAGATGACCCCGCTCATCCACACGCTGTTGTCGACGGCAGTTGGCCCTTGCAGGGATGATTTTACCGGATTCGATGTACTCACGGATCACCCGTGACACAGTGACTCGTGAAAATCCCAGTGCCTGCACGAATTCCGAGATGGAGTGACCCATTCGTCAGGCTCCGACAATTTGACCACGATCAAGTGCGCTTAGATCCTTTGTCTTACCCATACTGCGTCCGACTCTTACTGTTTCCCGTCGCATCACTCCTTATATTGTCGGATCGCTGCATACGCCATGTCGTTTCCATAATCAGGGCCGCCCACAGCGCCACATTTGCATAACGCCAGCTGTCTCTAATTCAATTGCTCTTCATTGTACATAACAATGCCCTATTGCAATAATACCACATGTTGTATATATATATATATATATATATATATATATATATATATATATCACCAACCCGCTTGGCCAGCGTGGGGAGTTATGGCCAAACCCCTTCAAAATGATTCCACAACTTAAATCTTGGCCCTCAGTATCCGGCAGCTGGAATGTACCTGGCCAAGGCAGCGGCCAGTGCGACATGAAGGCAGAGGGTGCTAAGAATCCCCGGAGGACCGGACTAGGCTGCCATCTGATGCTGACCTTGGCTACGTACAACGGACGCTCCCTATCTTCTGATTCAAGGCTTCTTGAATTGGAAGAGGAACTACAAAGGATCAAGTGGGACATCGTGGGGCTAAGTGAGGTAAGGAGAAAAGGAGAAGATCTCATCGAACTGAAAAGTGGACATCTCTTCTACTATCGTGGGACAGATACTGGCAGAACTAGTGGTGTTGGATTTATAATAAACAAGAAACTGAAGGATAAAGTTGTAGAAGTTGAAAGTTCCTCTGACAGAGCTGCACGACTTGTTATCCAACTCTCGAAAAGATACCAGGCTCAGATTATTCAAACTTATGCACCCACCACAAGTCATCCTGAAGAAGAAATTGAAGAATTTTATGAGGAAATTTGTCATCTAAATAATAAAGGTAAGCAGCACTTGAAAATAATTATGGGAGATTTCAATGCAAAAATAGGGCAACGGCAACAGAATGAAACTTCAGTAGGTAAATTCGGTCACGGCAACAGAAACCAGCGTGGAAATACTCTCGTTGAGTTTGCAGAGGCAGAAGGGTTTTTCATCTTGAACTCCTTCTTCAAGAAAAAGCCACACAGGAAATGAACATGGAGACATCCAAATGGAACGACAAGTGAAATTGATTTTATTATGTGTAACAAAAAATTCGTCATAGAAGACTGCAGTGTGCTAAACAAGTTCAACACAGGTAGTGACCATAGAATGGTGAGATGTAAGATGCACCTCAACACCAAACTTGAACGTGGCAAGCTCATAAGACAAACAAAATCTATTGACATAACCAACCTTAAAAAACACCATAATACCTTCAAGTTGGAACTGAAGAACAGGTTCTCTGCTTTAGAAGGCCTAACATCGGAAGAAGTGGACATCTCTGAAGTTAACAGAAAAGTAACCAAAGCTCTTATGGAAACAGCAACAAAATTAGCTGGGTCTAAGAACAAGTTGCATGTAAACAAATTATCAGGAAAAACGAAAATGTTGATGCAAAAAAGAAGAGAGATGAGGACAACTAAAGAAGATGTGACTTCCAAAGTGGAATATATAGAGCTATGCGAGACAGTAAGAAAAAGAAAATTCAACTGTGAACTAGTGAGGAAAGCAATTGAAAACAACCAAAGCCTAAAGATAGCAAAGGGACATCTCAGTAAGGGAAGAAAACAGATTATGGCACTGAGAAAAGAAGATGGTTCTGTAACAAGAAATAGAGGCGAAATTTTGACGAGAGTGAAAGATTTCTACTCCAAATTATATGAAAGGGATGATACATGCACTCCAGACATCATGAAAGATACCAGTACCAGAGTTTCTCCAGTCCTTCCAGCAGAAGTTGCACATGCAATCAAGAACATGAAGCGGGGAAAAGCTCCAGGAGAAGATGGAATTACTGTAGACATCATACAAGAAGCAAGTGGAGAAATCGAAACAGTACTCGCCCAAATTTTCACTCAATGCCTTACTGAAGGAAAGATTCCTGAGGATTGGAACACCGCTACAATGATCCTGCTACATAAGAAAGGTGACATTGAGGATCTCGGAAACTACAGACCTATCAGCCTCCTATCAGTAGTTTATAAAATCTTCACTAAAGTTCTTTCACACCGCTTGAAGGTAACACTGGACATGGCTCAGCCGAGAGAACAAGCTGGATTCAGGAGTGGCTACAGCACAATAGATCATATCCACGTACTGAGAGAACTAATTGAAAGAGCGAGGGAATATGAACTTCCATTGTGCATGGCTTTTATCGATTATGAAAAAGCCTTTGATTCGGTGAAACCAACAGCAGTTACAATGGCTCTGAAAACCTGCGGTATTGAAGATGCAGACATTAATATTATTAATAACATCTATGAAAATGCAAGTGCAAAGATTCGGCTGTTTGAAAATACAACACACATAAAAATTGGAAAGGGAGTGAGACAAGGTGATACCATATCTCCGAAGCTCTTTAATGCCACATTGGAGGGTGTTTTTCAGTCGCTGAGCTGGGAAAACAAAGGGATAAAGATTAATGGAGATTATCTAACCAACCCTTCGTTTTGCTGATGACGTAGTCATTTTTGCAACTAGCCCATCAGAGCTGCAGAGTATGATCCAGGAACTTGCTGACAAGAGTAAAGAAGTGGGATTAAAAATGAACTTTCAGAAGACAAAAGTGATGTTCAATGCTTTTACAAGAAATGAAAATTTATTGATTGATGGAGAAAAGCTGGAGATAACAGACACGTACGTTTATCTTGGACAGCAGATATCAAGTGAGGGTCACATTGATGAAGAAATTAATCGGCGTACAAAACTTGCCTGGAGAGCTTTTGGAAGAAACAGCATAATTTTCAAGAGCAATATGCCATTATGTCTTAAAAGAAAAGTGTTTGATCAATGCATCCTTCCAGTGCTTACGTATGGTGCAGAGACGTGGACCTTAACTAAAAGAGATATACAAAGACTGCAGACAACTCAAAGAGGCATGGAGAGGTGCATGCTTCGTGTAACCAGGAGAGATAAGAAGAGGAACTCGTGGATCCGAAAAATGACAAGAGTGGAAGACATCATGATCAGAGTTAAATCCCTGAAATGGCAATGGGCTGGACATACTGCCAGAAGGACAGATCATCGATGGACAGCCGAAATTTTAGATTGGATTCCAAGAGACAGGAAAAGACCCAGAAGAAGACCACATGGGAGATGGGTGGATGAAATTCGAAAGTATGCAGGGGTGACATGGAGGAGACTGGCACAAGACAGACCGTTGTGGAGGAAACTTGGGGAGACCTTCGTCCAGCAGTGGATTGATAATGGTTGACAATGATGATGATGATGATGATATATATATCAACATTTTAATTTCTTTATCAATGTGACCCTCACTTGATATCTGTTGTCCAAGATAAACATACACATCTGTTATCTCAAGCTTTTCTCCATCAATCGATAAATCTTCATTTCATCGTACGCATCTGTTATCTCCAGCTTTTCTCCATCAATCGATAAATCTTCATTTCATGCTTTTTACAAGAAATGAAGATTTATCGATTGATGGAGAAAAGCTGGAGATAACAGATGCGTACGTTTATCTTGGACAGCAGATATCAAGTGAAGGTCACATCGATGAAGAAATTAATCGGTGTATAAAACTTGCCTCGAGAGCTTTTGGAAGAAACAGCATAATTTTCAAGAGCAATATGCCATTATGTCTTAAAAGAAAAGTGTTTGATCAATGCATCCTTCCAGTGCTTACGTATGGTGCAGAGACGTGGACCTTAACTAAAAGAGACATACAAACGCTGCAGACAACTCAAAGAAGCATGGAGAGGTGCATGCTTGGTTTAACCAGGAGAGATAAGAAGAGGAACTCATGGATCACAAAAATGACAAGAGTGGAAGACATCATGATCGGAGTAAAATCTCTGAAATGGCAATGGGCTGGACATACATCGATGGACAGTCGAAATTTTAGATTGGATTCCAAGGGACAGGAAAAGACCCAGAAGAAGACCACATGGAAGATGGGTGGATGAAATTCGAAAGTATGTGGGGGTAACATGGAGGAGACTGGCACAAGACAGACCGTTGTGGAAGAGACTTGGAGAGAACTTCGTCCAGCAGTGTATTGATAATTGTTGACAATAATGATGATATATCATCAGCATGAGCATCATCATCAACCATTATCAATACACTGCTGGATGAAGGTCTCCCCAAATTTCTTCCACAATTGTTTGTCTTGGGCCTGTCTGCTGCATGTCACGCCAGCATACTTTCGAATTTCATCCACCCATCTCCCATTGGTTCTTCTTCTGAGTCTTTTCCTGTCACTCGGAATCCAGTCTAAAATTTCAGTTGTCCATCGGTTGTCCATCGGTGGTCCGTTCTTCTGGCAACATGTTCAGCCCATTGCCATTTCAGTGATTTCACTCTGGTCATGATGTCGTCCGGTCCTGTCATTTTCCTTATCCACAGGTTCCTCTTCTTATCTTTCCTGGTTACACCAAGCATGCATCTCTCCATGTTACTTTGAGTTGTCTGCAGTCTTTGTATGTCTTTTGTAGGTAAGATCCATGTCTCTGCTCCATACGTAAGCACTGGCAGGATGCATTGATTAGACACTTTTCTTTTAAGACATAATGGCATACTGCTCTTAAAAATTGTACTGCTTCTTTCAAAAGCTCCCCATCCAAGTTTTATACGCTGATTAATTTCTTCATCAATGTGACCCTCACTTGATATCTGTTGCCCAAGATAAATGTAGGAATCGGTTGTCTCAGCCTTTTCTCCATCATACGATAAATCTTCGTTTCTTGTAAAAGCATTGTACATCACTTTTGTCTTCTGAAAGTTCATTTTTAATTCCACTTCTTTACTCTTGTCAGCAAGTTCTTGGATCACCACCCTTTCTTTTTCAGGTAGGCGTGAGACGGTGAGTACTGATTGCTGCTCCAGGCTCCGGATGTGGTTTTCGTGAGTTTCATTCCTCCCGGGAGGCTTTGGCGGCTGGATGGGTATGGTGTCCTTGGTGGTGGTCCTCCTGTGGTGGTTGTTTCTCCCTTCACGTTCTCCTCTTCCCATTCCTCCGGGACTGGTGTCGCTGTTTGCTCAAAAGATTAGCTCTCTTCCCCTGTTTCTAATTCTTTTGTTCCTCTTTCCTATCGAGTTCACTAACTCAAATCTCCTAGCTCTAATTTCTAAGGGCAGTTTAAGACCTAAGGTCAGACTCTCTGCTCCATACGTAAGCCTTCCTAAAACTACTTCAAACAAGTGCAAGTGCAAGTGGATTTAGACGTCACACCAGACTCACGAAAAGATTATTCAGGAAAGCGGCAATCCACTCTAATGAACTTGCTAGGGGGCGGTTGACTACGATCCCAGCGAATTCCTTAGATATTCCAGAAATAAGGTGGCGATCGTTGTCCCCCCCCCTCCCTACTAGGACATGTGGGAGAGCAGCAACGTTCAGTACTGTTCATTTGGCTGGAGAAACTTTCCATCAACAACTGCAACTGCCGAAAGAAGTATATCTTAGAGCCACACAAGGACATGCACATTCGAAAAACTTGGCTGTTTTTTCAATAGAGAACAACATTTTTTTTAAATATGAAGAAGTACTCAGAAAAAACATTGTATGAAAACGTAGCACTCAAGTTCACACAAAAGGAGAGGAAGAATGCAGTTCATGTACAAATAAGTGTTCAAATCCTAATCCTCATAATTATTTGGTATCATGTTAGCAATGGCATGTACCTAAAATTTAGAAAAAAAAATTGCTTCTATTACTTAACAGTTAAAAATTAAACTTCGCAATTAAAAAAAAACAGTACTGGGGGAGGGAGGGAGATAAGGAGGGGCGGGGTGGGGGTGGGATGGGGATAGCCCAGGTCTCGGACCCAAGATACGCCACTGAGCAACAGACAGTTTCAGGCGTTATGGTATTCTGAGCCTTTTGTTAACTTGTAAAGGGGAGGGAAGAAATTCTGGAAAGGAGCAACAAACAGTTTCAGGCGTTATGGTATTCTGAGCCTTTTGTTAACTTGTAAAGTGGAAGGGAGAAATTCGGAAAGGAGCAACAGACAGTTTCGGGCGTTATGGTATTCTGAGCCTTTTGTTAACTTGTAAAGTGGAAGGGAGAAATTTGGAAAGGAGCAACAGACAGTTTCGGGCGTTATGGTATTCTGAGCCTTTTGGTAACTTGTAAAGGGGAGGGAAGAAATTCTGGAAAGGAGCAACGGACAGTTTCGGGCGTTACGATATTCTGAGCCTTTTGTTAATTTGTAAAGGGGAGGGAAGAAATTCTGGAAATGACTGTTTCCGGCGTTATGGTATTCTGAGCCTTTTGCTAACTAGTAAAGGGAAGGGAAGAAATTCTGGAAAGGAGCAGCAGTCTGTTTCGGGCGAGGGAAAAACTTGTAAAGGGGAGGGAAGAAATTCTGGAAAGGAGCAACAGACTGTTTCGGGCGTTATGGTATTCTGAGCCTTTTGTTAACTTGTAAAGGGGAGGGAAGAAATTCTGGAAAAGGGCAACGGACAGTTTCGGTGCGTTATGGTTTTCTGAGCCTTTTTGGTAACTTGCAAAGTGGAGGAGAGAAATTCGGAAAGGAGCAACAGACAGTTTCGGGCGTTATGGTATTCTGAGCCTTTTGTGGAAGGGAGAAATCCGGAAAGGAGCAACAGACAGTTTCGGGCGTTATGGTATTCTGAGCCTTTTGTTAACTTGTAACGGGGAGGGGAGAAATTAGGAAAGGAGCAACAGGCAGTCTCGGGCGTTATGGTATTCTGAGCGACACAAGATTTCAGTACCCTAGTCGTTAAAAGGTTAAGGTGCGAAACCTCCTGTTAAAATCCAAGCGAGGTGATGGATTTCTAAACTTCATATCCGGCAGCAGGGTCATACCGATTCATTATCCCATAGTTGGGTGACACAATCCTGGTGTTAAACGAAAAACTAAACATCGTCATCAGGAATGGAGTTGTGAACGTTTCTTCACCGTCTCGTTCAAGGGTTAGAGTTTAAACCGTAACACACTGCATGAATTTCCAATGAAACTTGTGCGCTCAAGGACGACATAAATGTGACAACATTTTCGAGGAAAATAACAGCACAAATGACAGAACACACTACACAAATATTAAACAGTTCTCTCTTTCACCCTGGTCTACAAGAAAAAGAAGATAACATTGCAGCAGAAGATTTTTATTTATTAACACAGCGTGCACGGAGAGAGGAAGAATTCTCATTAGAGCATGACATGCTGCAAGGCGACTCATAAATATCCTGTTTGTGTCACGACTACTAGGTAACATTCTGCTTTCAGTAAAACGACCGTGACGAAAAACTGATAACGGTTAAATATCGATTTGAATTTGATTTCCTGACATCTGACCGGAATATCGCAAAAACCTGCAGTATTCACTGAAAGAAAAATTGTATGTGTGTCCCACACAAAAAATTGAAAGGCAGCATTTTTTTTTTTGTGTCACACACGCACACACATAGACAGATATTTACTACTTTTTAAATTTCTATTTCTCTTGAACGAAACGCATAGGTGTAGCGTGACCAAACATTTGGGGGGGGGGGCACAAATAAGTGTAAACTGATGGGGGGTTTTGGGGGAGGGACACCCTCGGAAATACTTTCTCCGAAAATGCTCCTTTTCAAATGCCATAACATAACTTAGGTTTTTACATGCCTAATATATCCAAAACTGCGAGGTGTAACAGGCTTGGTTGTTTCACCTTCATAAGAATGAAAAAAAAAACCATGCCTTTCAAAGTACCTCATGCAGTCATCTGATGATGAAAACGATCATCAGATGACTGCCTGCTATTGTGCATGGAATGACTGCTGGAAAGCAGTCATAGCCAGGCTCGCTATTGCGTAGCGTTGTTCGCTTGTCCGTATGTCACACTTTGTAACATTTAAAAGGCAAACGATTAGTTATTTTTTTCCAATTTTTAAGTTGATTGGGGCACGTGTCCCCCCACGTTACGCCTATGACGAAAAGTATGCTATTTTATTTATAATTCATGTGGTTCTTATTTGTGAAAAGAATGAAGGTATCTTATCTGAATTTTACAATGCTTTTCATTGTACTGGGTATTTAGGATTATTAATAGTTTGAAAACTAATGAATGAAATACGGGATTACACCATTCACCATTGTACAATACAAATTTTGAAGTTGTGAATATGTTTATTGGTGTAAATATGACATGAATGGTAAGTCAGGTAACATCCGAAAACTTGAAAATTTCGTCGCCCTGGAGCGGAAACCGAATCCGGGTCTCCCGGTTTGCGCCCAAGAATGCTAAACACTACACCACCCAGAATGACCAAGTCTCAAGTTTCCGACTAAAGTTTTAGTCTCAAATTTTTTCATTTGTTTTCGGAAACTTGAGACTTGCTCGTTCTGGGTGGTGTAGTGGTTAGCATGCTCGTGCGCAAACCGGGAGACCCGGATTCGGTTACCACTCCAGGGCGACGAAATTTTAAAGTTTCCGGATGTTATCTGACTTACCATTCATGTCATAACCAATAAACGGATTCACAACTTCAAAGTTTGAAAAGTTTTATGACAGAGGATGTTACCGCCACAAAAGGAAGTGTTTGTGCTATTAAAGTGGTTTTAATTAATTGTTAACACTGTTCTTGCTGTTCTTTCTTCTGCGTGCTATCTTTTTATTCTTGTTGTTAACTTCATAAACATTGCGTGGTTGAGTTGCTATGTCTTATATAGTTGAAGATGATAGTAAAATTGTATGCAAATAATTCTTGCGATTCGTAAATATGTCTAAAAAACTTTTATTCTTTTAATTGCCTGCAAAGGTTGTCCGTTAGCTGTCTTTATTTTCTAACTCTCTCGCTTTCGATCATCTCTCTCGCTGTCGTGAAATCCCCTCACCTAACAGAAAACGCGCGTCTTAACCAGTGAGCCAGAAAGACTGGGAAATTTGAATCATGTTCATGGTGAAATCAGTTGTGCGGTGATGAACAATATTTTTTTTTTTTTTTTTTTTTGCGCATTAGGCATTTTATTTTCTTCGGAGCTTATTAATTGTTGAATAGGTTCGTTTTTTTTTTTTTTTTTTTTTTTTTTTGGGGAGAATTCACAAATTTAGTATTTTTTTTTTTTTTCAACGTGAATTTACGAAGCAACAGAATGCTTTGGAACTCCAGATCTTTTTAAACTGACAATGACTTCAATTATCTTCAAGAAAAACAAAATTGTATCCACATGAAACCTGTCTGATTTAGGGGTCAGCTACCCGATATGTCTTTTCGTGATGAGGGGTACCCGGTGGCTGACTACCAGGTTGTGTATTTATTTCTTAAAATTGTTTTTATTGCACTTATTGATTGAGAGTGCTGAATTGATTGGATTATGTAATTTTTTGTATGTGTATTTTACTTGTTTCTGACTCATGCAGCTATTAGCGGGGTTGGGCACATGCATTACGATGTTTAGATGCCCTTCCTTATTTGTATATATATACAATATATATCATCATCATCATCATCATCGTCAACCATTATCAAACCACTGCTGGACGATGGTCTCCCCAAGTTTCCTCCACAACGGTCTGTCTTGTGCCAGTCTCCTCCATGTCACTCCCGCATACTTTCGAATTTCATCCACCCATCTCCCATGTGGTCTTCTTCTGGGTCTTTTCCTGTCCCTTGGAATCCAATCTAAAATTTCGGCTGCCCATCGATGGTCTGTCCTTCTGGCAGTATGTCCAGCCCATTGCCGTTTCAGGGATTTAACCCTGATCATGATGTCTTCCACTCTTGTCATATATATATATATATATATCATAAGTTGTAGAGTAGGGGGTTTTAGACTCAAGTTTTCTTTCAAAAATCTGTTCGTTATAAATTAACATTTCCTTTTTTAATTGCAATGTAAAATTTGTTTTTCAGGTTTAAATTCTCTCTCAAACGAACTTGGAATTTCGTTATAGCTGAAAATCATTTCTATTTATTATGTCACTCTCACAGCTTGAGTTCTCTTTAATCTTCTTCTCTCTGTTTAATAGTAACAGATGAAGAGCATGGGTCGGGCCATGAAGGTTAATGGATGCAAGCGAAATTGTTAACTAGTGCTAGGTCATGCTACTCTACGGAGGACATGACTTATATATATATATTTTAAACTATTTTAGGTGGGAATGTTACTTGCATCTATGGCCTTGCAGAAACCCATTTCCAACTAGGTCTTTGTGGAAGTGAGAAAATGCAGAGTTTTTGCTGGTCCTTGATAAAGCCAAGGCTCAGTATTCTCGACACCTTCTACATTCAGTTGTTTTATTTTATTTTTTTCTTTTCTCCTTTTACTCACACAGGTAGATACATAACCTTTTCTATGTTGTACTAGGTGTGAGTCAAAATTATATTTGTATATTTTTTTTGCTTAGGTATCTTTATAGAATGTGAATTCTGAATTTTCAAAACTGCTGCGTTGCGCGTTTTGATTTTCAGGTTATTTTGCACCCTTCGTTCTAAATTCTAAAATTTTTTCCTTAGTCTTCAGTTTTGCTCTTAAGTATATATATATATATATATATACGGTTTTAATTCTTTAGTAATGTTTTCTGCAGTTATTAATATTATCTTGGAGCAGTAGTTCGTTGAGTGTGAGTTGGGCAAATGATTATTCAGTTTGCTGCGGGGGTGGGGATGAGGGGTTATCTCGTTTATTAGGTCTTATTTTATTGTGGGGTTTGGACTCTTCTCTTTGGAGGGGCTGGCTCAAGGGGTAGGGTGGCATTTGGTGAGTAGTAAGGGGTTTAACGTTAATCCTTAATTTTTCTCTACTTGCAAATTGAACCAAAGGGGCCGGGACCATACCCCACCCCTTGATAACCAATGGGCCGGGACCATACCCCACCCCTTGATAGCCAATTGGCCGGGACCATTACCCACCATTTGATAACCAATGGGCCGGGACCATACCCCACCCCTTGATAAATAACGGGCCGGGACCATACCCCACCCCTTGATAACCAACGGGCCGGGACCATACCCCACCCCTTGATAACCAATGGGCCGGGACCATACTACGAAAAACACCCCACACGAGTACACTGCCAGCTCCAAACTTGACCGTAGGAACAGTACACTGTGGTTAATAACGTTCCCCAGGCTGTCGCCATACTTACACACGGCCATCAGACTGATGGATCGTGTATCTGGATTAATCAGTCCATAGGACCCGTTTCCATTGATCTACGGTACACGGTAAATGTTCTTTACACCATGTTAAACGACGAGTAGCATTTTGAGTGGAGATGAAAGGCTTATGAGCAGCCGCACGACCACGGTAATCCATGGAATGAAGTTATCTGCGAATGGTACGTGTACATACCGAGGTTCCAGCATTTTTACTCACCTGTACACTGAGATCTTGTGCAGCACTACGTCGATTAGCTGTAACGATTCTCCTGGGACTTCGACGTAATCTATCACTGATTTTCTTTGGTCTGCCGGTACGTTTTGCTGCTTCAGGCACGCCATGTGTCTTCCACTTATTCAGTGCATTCAAAAAAGTTGACTTGGGTATGTTTAAACGCCTCTCGGTTTCTTTTATGGAGAACCCACTAATATAACACCCAACAATCTTTCCTTTCTTAAAGTCAGTTCCCTCTCGCCGCGACATTTTCACTCAACCTCAAAGTGCGATATAATCGTGGTCAGCTGCAGGTTTGTTTTTATACTGTTTGCAGCTGTACCACGCATCTTAACAACGCAGCGGATCCGTTCATTTGCTTTTGAAAGGGTGTCCTGTGACTTTTGTCAATATAGTGTTTATATATTTATAGGACAAAATGCTTTTCCACTAAGAGGCGTAACTGCATAATTCTGTTTTAAACATATTTCGATCAAATGAGCAAAGAAATACTTCGTCCAAAAAAGACATGCTGATGAAAAAAACTCCAATTCAAGTTTGGAAAATACCCCTCGCCTCTTCAGCCTGCAGGGGGTATGCAACGTGTGGTTTACAAATTGGTTCTAAGTGAAATTAAATTAGTTCCCTTATTTTAATTCAAATTTATAAAACGCAATAATAGAAAAGTGACAAATTTAAAATTCTGCAATTATTTTTTTATTACGGAAGAGGGAGGATTGGAGTGAGAGCACAAAGTAAGAAAAAAATAAAGCCGTGTTCACCCCCTTTCTCCAGTATTTTTAGTCCAGCGACCCCCATGACTGTGAAGAACACTGATAACTTTGCGTATTTTAAATTATGGCCAGGTTTTTTTTTTTTTCCCAGTAGCTGCAAATGCGATCTCTTTTTCTTCGAAGCATCTGCTTCGAAATATATATATATTTTTTAATGTGTGTGTGTGTGTGTGTGTGTGTGTGTGTTGGAAAGGATTCAAAAGACGCGCTTATTACAAAAAAAGAAATCGGTGTTATCTTCGTTGTTCTAAAGAATGCTATTGACTGCGCAATTTAAAAGAAAATGTGTCTCTAAACTAAAGAAGTAGATTTGAGATCTTTGTCAAAATATACTCGCCCACTACTCCCGAGATTTTGGTGTCTTTTTTTTTTTTTTTTTTTTTTGATTGGATAAGCAGTCGCCCGTCCCTAATTTAGGGTCACTGGCTCCAGGGAAGGGAGAGAGCCAGTGCCGTAAGACAAACACAACATCCATGCCTCACCGGGATTCCAACCCGGTCCCCTTACAGACGAATGATCAGAGGCCATCGCTTAGACCACTGCGCCACCGGGGCGGCAGATTTTGGTGTCATCTTCCTTGTTGTAGAAAAAAATATCTTATTGGATCATTTCCCCCACTTCCCTACCCCTTTCTTCCCTGCCAAATGACAGTCTTCAGCTACATATGTTTACGTCGTTGTCGATTCTGAGACATCATTAATTTCATCATGGGTTTTTCTATTGGTACACATTAGAAACTTTCGCTTCCATAATCTGAAAATCTTCAGTTTGCGATGCCTTCGGCAACTAACTCCTAAAAACTGCTTATTAGTAGACTGACGGAGGGCCATTTCTTTGGCATGCTGAATAGCACACTCCTAAACTAATCAGGAGATCATCAGTTCTGATAAAATGTAATGGAATCGATATTCTCTGTCAATACTGCTTAGATATACGGTATTTATTTATTTATATAATTCTACCGAGAGGCCAAATTGCTGGTTATGACTACAGTGTGGTGAGAAAGCAATGGTAAATGAGACAGATTTTACATCACAGATGCAATGCTCGGGAAATTTTTCATAACACCATCATTTACACGTCTAGATCGCAGCCTATGGACTGAGACGCCATAGCAGGTGCTTTGCAGCTTTAATTTCTTAAATCGAATTAATGGTGTTAATTATAATTGCATTTCGTCGTTAAGTACATAGTTTTATTTTTTAAACGATGAATTGTACGGATTACATAAATAAAGGAGAATGTGATAGATACCAATAAGTGCTAAATGACAGCGTAAGAAAAAAGGTGTTAGTAACACAATTTATTATAGATCAGCTGAGCTCTTTTATCTAGAGTTTCAAAACGTGAATACCTCCATATTTATTTCAAATATGGTCATAGATGAAAATTTGTTTAGTCTTGATTTTACTGCTAATTTTAATGCACCTCTTATCGCAGCGTTTAAGCATTTTTAAATTTTTTGGGTTGCCACTCTATTAATTATATTAATATAGACACGGTGTCCATACAGTGCCGGATTTAAGGCTTTTGAGGCCCAGGCCAAATTTTCTATGCGACCCCCCCCCACACACACTAGGCCATCCATATCTGAATTTGCTCCTATAAGATTTTCTAATAAACTTATCTTTAAGTTAAGAATAATTGGCAGTATAATTTTATTGTTAAATAAGTCTTATTTAAATAAAAATTATTTTGATTTAACTTGTTATTAAATTAAAGGTTATAAAAAAATATTTGTAAACATAGACAAAGAGGTTCATGCTTATCCAGGAACAACACTTCACATTTTGAAACCTTAGACCTACATTTGAAACCGACACACGATGCATTCTTATAACACGAAAGTAAACAATAGTATTTCTTGTTTTGATTTTTTTAAATTGCATTACAACAACAAAAATTAATAAAGTATACATAAATGAATTGTAAGGTGTTTTGGGAAATGATATAAACTGACACATTTTTTTACAAGTTTGATTTATTTGTACATAAGAAAAATGGAATCATAAGCTTAAATAAGTAATCTACTACAAGTATATATGAGTACTCAGTTCTTGCTATACTTTATAAAATGAAACCCTTATTTCTAATATACATGTATACAAATACAACTAAACCTAAAAGACAAAAGTAGTTATGAGTGAGTTAGTACAATAATTAAACAATAAATGAACTGCATGAGCTCAGAGCTGGGTATAGATTTAACAATGATCACACATCAACTTGAGGGGTTTTAATAGAAGAAAAGTCTTTAATTAGATCATCAAAATCTAAATTTTTGAACAATTCTGCATTGGCAACAAAACTAGATAACTTTGAGTCTGTGTTTGAATTTATTAAATAGTTGTTTATTCTTTTTAAAATGCTAAAGGACCTTTCCCCTGATGCATTTGTCGTCATCATGCACAAAATAATTCTTAAAGCTGTATCCAAGTTTGGAAATAGTGTTATTAGCTGTTTGTCGCGGATAAGCCTTAAGAGTGTTAATCGTGGTTTTCTCACCAAAATCTAACTCCTTGACAAACTCTTTAAAGTGCACGCCCTCTTCTCCGGAGTCTTGACCTATGTCTGTTTTGTATTTTTCGGCCAAAACAAAAGCTTTTATTCGGATTTCGTCATTTTCTATCGTGGACAAATTATACAAAAAAACAAGTATTTCATTTTTTATATCTCTCTCTGTTTTTTCTAGCTTCTACACCTGCGGCTCTCTAGAGACTGCGGTCCCTAGGCCGCGGCCTAGTTGGCCTAGTCGTAAATCCGCCGCTGTGTCCTTAAGTCTTTCCCACATTACAATAATTAATATAAAAAAATCTATATAAGTTAAAATAAAATGGTTGGCAACATAATATGGCAGCACTCATAAAGTCTCCCCCCCCTCTTTAGGTGAGCTCTACGGCTGAATAAGAGGAGCATTTCATCGATAATGGCGTCCATGCAAGAAAAAGCGGCGTGCGTGTTGTGGTTCAATGAAACCAAATCGGCGGTTATTGTCCAGCGTTATTTCAGAAAAGAGTACAGACGATCACCACCGGACCAAAAATGCATTAAAGCTTGGTATGAAAAATTTAAAGCGATGGGTAATGTTGGCGATCTCCCCCGAGCGAGCCGACTACCCGTTACACAAGAGACAGCTGCAGTTGTTCAGGAGACGTTTCTGCGAAGCCCCAGGAAATCCATTCTTCGTGCTTCACTGGAAACTGGGATTCCCCGTGCCACGGTTCACAAAAGTTTACACAAACGTCTTCATCTGTATGCTTATAAGGTACAGATCGTTAAAGCTCTTCTGCCTGACGACCGGCCTCGCCGTGCTGCATTTGCGACGGAGATGTTGCAGCGCATAGCTCATGATAGTGATTATCTGCACCGTGTCTGTTTCTCAGATGAAGCCACATTCCGCGGTTCTGGTACAGTAAACATACACAATATGCAAATCTGGGGATCAGAAAATCCCCATTATGTCATCGAACAACAGAGGGCTAGCCCGAAACTGAACGTATGGTGAGGCCTGATGCATGAAAGAATCATCAGACCCTTCTTTTTTTTACAGAGCCTACATTAACATGTAACGTGTACCTGGACATGCTGGAACTTTTTGTAGCACCATAGTTGCATGCATTCTAACCTTCGGTTATTTTCCAACAAGACGGTGCCCTACCACATTGGTCAATGATGGTTCGTGAGTTCCTGAATGCCGCATTTCCGGACAGATGGGTTGGTCGCGACAGCCCCAAGACATGGCCACCTCGATCGCCCGACATAACCCAACTAGACTTTTTCCTGTGGGGTTATGTGAAAGACCAAGTTTACTCTAGCCCGATGTCGAGACGTTAAAGAGCAGAATAACGGACGTCATTGGCTCTATCTCTGCTGAGATGTTAAACAAAACATGGCGTGAAATCGAATATCGCTCAGGTGTCCTCCGGGCCACAAATATCGTCCATGTGGACGCTGAAAAAAAACCTTTATTTTTGCACCATCATGGTCGTGTAATCCCTTTCTTGTACCTGTAATACTATTTTTATATTAATTTTTGTAATGAGGGAAAGACTTTATGGGCATCCTGTATATACACCGAAGAGCCAAAACAGCTCTTACCCGGCGAGGCATATACACTACAAGATTTCTAAAGGTGTCTTGTGGTATGTGGTACCAACACGTTACAAGCAGATCCTTTAATACGTAGTTGGGCCGACGCACATCGGATTCGCTATTCCAACACAAACCACAGATGCTCGACTGGATTGATGTCTCGGGAATTCGGAGGCCAGGGCTAGAAGTTCCACGAATCATTCTCGAAAACTCCGGGAAGAATGGCATGGCGCATCATTCTGCTGAAAGAAGGCACGACTGCAGGGGGATACCGTTGCCATGAAATGATGTACGTGGTTTGCAATGATGTTTAGGTATAGGTGGTAGACGTCGTAGAGGCGCAAATAGGCCTTTCGACACCTGGGGCAAACCAAAAAATATTACGCCCACGTCACGACCTGTGTTTCCCTTTTATATGCGAGGGTTATACCGAAAGTAATACAAAAGTGGGAATATCATTTTTATTAACTGATAGAGGGCGTTCAAATTGCACATGTCGGTAGAGTAACTCTTCCTCGATAATAACCCTTCTTCATTGCAGGTAAATAATGTATTCCAAGCAGAAGCAACGTGCCGTCATTGAGTTCTTGACGAAGGAATGGTGCAGGCTATCCAAAGAAGGCTACAAAATTTTTGCGGAGATGACATCATTGACAAGAGCAATGTGCACAGATGGTTGAAGAAGTTTAAAGAAGGAGAAACCAGCATTAAAGACAAACTACGCAGTGGGAGACCATCATTTGCGACGATTGACACGAATCGTCAGCGAGTGGATGAATTGATTCGCGCGGAGAGACGAGTCACAATCCGTGATCTTGTTGCACAACTGGAATGTGATCACAATGCCACACAGAAGATCGTGGAAAACTTAGGGTGTGATCTGCCGAAAGCATTTGAAGCCAGTGAAGACACTTTTTTTTTTCGATCTTGTGACAGGGGATGAAACGTGGACGTATCTTTACAATGTGGAAACGAAAAATCAACCCAAGGAATAGCGTCACATCTTTTCACCGATCTTGTGACAGGGGTTGAAACGTGGGCGTATCTTTATAATCTGGAAACGAAGAATCAATCCAAGGAATGGCGTCACACCTTTTCACCGATCTTGTGACACGGGATGAAACGTGGGCGTATCTTTACAATCCGGAAACGAAGAATCAACCCAAGGAATAGCGTCACATCTTTTCACCGATCTTGTGACAGGGGTTGAAACGTGGGCGTATCTTTATAATCTGGAAACGAAGAATCAATCCAAGGAATGGGGTCACACCTTTTCACCGAGACCTTAAAGAGTTCAAGAGCCAGCGATCAGCACCGAAAGTCATGGTGACTGATTTTTTGGATGACAAGGGTGTTATTCTCCTTGATTTTCTGGAACGTGGCCGTACCGTGACCAGCGAGCGGTACATTGAGACACTCAAGAAACTTAGAGAAGCGCTAAGGAGGAACAGACCGAACGAGAATAAAAAAAGAATCCACATTCACCATGGCAATGCGAGGCCACACACATCTTTGGCAACAAATCAGGCGATCAGGAGATTAGGCTGGTCGGTGGTCCCCCATCCACCGTACAGCCCAGATCTGACGCTCTCCGACGTCCACCTGTTCGGTCCAACGAAGCACAGTCTCTGGGGATAACGATTTGATGACACAGACGAGGTGAAAGTGGCTGTGAAGAAGTGGGTACAACAATTTACACCTCTATTTTTCAAAGAGGATTCGAGAGACCTTTGTATAGAGAAAGAGTTACTCTACCAACATGTGCAATTTGAACGACCTCTGTCACTTAATAAAAAAGTTATGCACACTTTTGCATCACTTTCGGTACAACCTTTGTACATATACTACTGATTGAGAGAGAGAGAGAGAGAGAGAGAGAGAGAGAGAGAGAGAGAGAGAGAGAGAGAGAGAGAGAGAGAGAGAGGTTAAGCACACAAAAATGGATCCGAAACTTCAGATGGGAAGAAATTGGAAGGAATGAAGAAAATATTGAGAGCAATAATTTGTGGTTTTTTCAAGGACCAGTACAAACCACCCCTCCCTCGTTTCCACAAAGACCTACAGAACGTGGGTTTCTGCTATATGTATAATCGCGCGACTCTCAGCCACAGTAATTATCGAATAGCCCCCAGAGAATCTTCAACAATGTGATCTTCTTCATACAACGTACCCAACTGAAGAACAATCGCAGGTTCCGTTGTTGTCGACGAAAGCCGTGCTTCTTCTTTAATTGGACGGACTATACACCGATGAGTCATTTCATTATGACCACCCCCAGCCTAGAGAAATGAGTGCGTCTGGAGACCTAGCGGTGGCGCAGGTGAAAGTTCACAGAGTAGCTAATATATATACACCCCGAGGACCAGCTTTCGGCTAGTAGAGTGTTGGGAGTCAGAATGAGAAAAGTTGCCGATTTATTGGAGTTTGATAAAGGACAAATTGTGATGGCATCGTATCCGATATCGTAGATCCTTCCTCCACCGGAGGATCTACGGTATCGAAAACGGCACGGTATGTGGGTTGTTCAAGTGCCACTGCAGTGAGTACGTATCAAAAGTGGAGCACAGGTGGCCAAACAACGAACCGTCGCACAGCCGTCCGCAGCTCATTGATGCCAGAGGGAAGCGGAGACTGTCGCGCATTGTTCACTGTAACCTCAGGGTCACAGTGCGACAAATCACCCGCAGCTGAAACAGTGGTGAACAAGGCAATGTGTCGCAGCACACAGTTCATCGTAGCTTTCTGCGCATGGGCTCTGCGTATCCGAAAACCCATCCGGGTACCCATACTCACTGCACGTCATTGCCAACAACGCATGAAATGGGCCCAAGATCATTGAGATTGGACCGTGGATGATTGGAAGAAAGTGGCCTGGTCTGACGAATCAAGATTCCTGGTGAGTCACGTAGACGGCTGAGCGCGGATACGCCGATTACCAACGGAGGCTGTGGCACTTAGATGCACTGTTGGGCGGAAACAGGCCGGCGACCGTGTAATGTTGTGGGCTATGCTTTCTTGGAACCCTTTAGGCCTCATTATGCCAATAGCACAATCCCTGAAAGCTGTCAGGTATCTGGACATCGTTGTAAGTTCACATTCATGGCAACTGTGTTCCCGGCTGGCGATGGCCATTACCAACAGGATAATGCGCCATGCCACACTGCCAGAATCCTCAAGGAGTGGTTCGAGGAACAGGAATCCTCAAGGAGTGGTTCGAGGACTTTCAGTTAATGCCCTGGCCTTCCGAATTTTGCGGGTTAAAGGGGATCCTATAGCTTATTACGTAGGCGATCATAATGTTAATTGCTCATCGGCGTATATACAGCACCGCCTTTATTTCTAAATACGAGTAATTAACATCTCCTGAACATTTTGAAGAAGAAATCAGAATTTTAAGCTGTCAAGGTTAACTAAACTGGCGAAACATATCTTCAGCAAATTCTGTGAATGGGCAAATGATAAAGTAAGGCACGAAAACAACTGTATAGTAGAAACAGGTGTAAAAAGTGTTCAATCCCAATTTTTGTCACATTGCAAGCAGTGGTTTTTTGCGTTGACTTTTGCTGCTCCCGGGGCGGCCGCCCCTCCAGCTGCGCCTCTGCGTCATAGTTTTTTGCACAATATTGTCCAAAGCACTGCACTTCCTCCACCGGCATGATTTCGTCCCGCGGTGCATCCTGGTGCCAACACTTCTACCAGGCAAATGACGCACACGGTGCATCCAGGTGCCAACACTTCTACTAGGCAAATGACGCACATGGTGCATTCAGGTGCCAACACTTCTACCAGGCAAATGACGCACATGGTGCATCCAGGTGCCAACACTTCTACCAGGCAAATCACGCACACGGTGCATCCAGGTGCCGACACTTCTACCAGGCAAATGACGCACACGGTGCATCCAGGTGCCAACACTTCTACCAGGCAAATGACGCACACGGTGCATCCAGGTGTCAACACTTCTACCAGGCAAATGACGCACACGGTGCATCCAGGTGTCAACACTTCTACCAGGCAAATGACGCACACGGTGCATCCAGGTGCCGACACTTCTACCAGGCAAATAACGCACACGGTGCATCCAGGTGCCGACACTTCTACCAGGCAAATAACGCACACGGTGCATCCAGGTGTCAACACTTCTACCAGGCAAATGACACATCTCGTTTTCTGTTGCACCGTCCACGTGGTGCAACAGGAAACGAGATTCATCTGACCAGACGACTTTCTTCAAATCATTCAAGGTCAAATTTTCATGCTCGCGTGCCCATTGTAAGCATGGCCACTCGGGAGCTGCCTGCGGCTACGAAGCCCCCTTTTCAGTAGTGTTCGACTGGAGTATAACGTGCGTTGTGACACATTACTCCCGTCACCATCATTCAAATTGCCGGCGAGTTGCGCCACAGTATTCTAAAAGGGTTCGGCGATATATCTTTATCTTATACAAAAATAATAATTGTTATATGTTACTGCCGAAGATAACTCATATTGTACTTATTGCAAAAATATACAGAATGATAAATACATTTCTCGTTTGCTAACTCGAGATAAACAAACTTGAAAGTATTGAATGGAGGGCATAAATTATTTCTAATAACATTTATTTTCTTTAACATAACTGACTGAGGCTATCCTAGGGTTTTACTCCGTTGACTAAAATTCCTAATTTCGCGATTATAGCCTTTATTTCCTTCTATGTTTCTTACGTCTGCTTTCCTAAAATATCTCACTTCTCGGTTATTAGACTACTCAGTCCTCGGCTAGCTCAAATGCATATTTCCTCGACGTACGCTGAACTCCTGCTTTCGGAGCTCGGGACACATACTTCACGCCCTTCCACTAGTTCCAATCTTTTCTCTCTCGCTTCTCCCCTTGGACTCGCCTTCCGATCGACAAAAATGCCTAAAAAACTATCCCACTATCTGCAAGCAATCCTTCAGTCGCCTCCTGTCTCCAGGGCCTGAGAAAGGCGGTGTCCACTAATCAAAGCTAAGTGCTCGGAAGGGCTTCTAAAATGCGGCCTCTTTTTTCGGAAGCGCGATCAAAGATCCCGAGAATCTAAGAATGGCTCTCGACCACCAAATGTGTCTATGCAAAACAGAGGTGAATCCTGCTGAATGCTGGTCTCATTGTCAAATCCCTGAGAAAGGTGTCTGCATATGGGACAACGAGACGTCCATCCAAAGATTGCTTTATGCAGATAAGTAAAGGAAATGACAAGGTAGCTCTCATGCACGATTAAACAAAGAAAAATAAATGGCGATATAGAAAATGTGTTACGAGGATGGGCTTAATATCATTATCTAAATTTCCTATATGAAATCCTCGTAACAGTATCCCTCCTGTTGTTCGCAGCATACAGGATAGCCTTCGCTCATCTCTATAATAGCATGGATGATCCGTGACTGTCTCAGTGGCGCAATGGTATAAGCGATCGCTTCTGATCATTCGTCCGAGAAGGGTTCGAATCCCGGTGAGGCATGGATGTTGTGTTTGTCTTACGGCGCTGGCTCTCTCCCTTCCCTGGAACTAGTGACTCTAAGTTAGGGACGGGCAACTGCTTATAACCCACTGAGTTGCTCACGAGGGTCGTTAAACCTCCTGTTAAAAAAAATCGGTGAGCCGTGTTCGGCTCCCACCTTGACCTACCATACGTGTTTTCTTTTTTACGCTTTCCAACTATATAGGTTGAAGAAGCGTATATGCTCCAGCTTTGTCCGTCTGTGTCTGTCTGTCTGTACGATAACTCTCGTAAAACAGGTTCGATTTCGTTCAAATTTTGATATGTGGTAGAGGACAACTGGGGACAAACCCTATAGAAAATGGACGAAATGGGATCAAAGGTCAGGACATAGGAGCGGGATCCATTCCATCGCCCTTTTGCGTCATAACTTATGCAAAAAACTTCGATTGTAACAAAACTTTATCATGTTTTTTTTTTTTTGATTGGAGGTTTAACGACCACCGTGAGCAACTCAAATGTGCTATAAGCAGTCACCCGTCCCTATTTTTGGGTCACTGGTTCCAGGGAAGGGAAAGAACCAGTGCCGTAAGACAAACACAACATCCATGCCTGATCGGGATTCAAACCCGGACCCCATACGGACGAATGATCAGAGGCCAGCGCCTTAGACCACTGCGCCATCGGGGCGGCTCATGTTGTTCCGGAGGTATACCGAACCGGTTTTGTTGAATATTATCGAAATGGGGTCAAAGGTCGGGGCACAGGAGCGAAATTTGTTCCACAGCTATTATCCTGATAACTTGAGTAATTATTTCTGGTATGATGGAAAGCGTATCATAATCAATGCATCAATGCATTGCATGATTTTACTAACTTGTTTCTCCTAGAACCACTTTGCGAAGGTACTAAAGACGAACAGAAACAGCTACTTACCTCCATCAGTTACTTACTTCCACCGGCGGCTAAAAAGTATGTTACGAAGATAAACAAATGGCGCACAAAAAGAGTCTCATAGCCGAAGGATGGTATCGGAAACAAACAGATATTCAAATCGAGCAGTTAGAAGAAGAAATATATAAGGAAACATGATAAAACTAAGCCTTCTAGCGGAAGAATTTCGCATAATGGAAAAACTCAAAACAGGCGAAAAGTATTCTTCATGGGCAATGCTAAGGAAAAAGGGCTTTTCAAATTCGTCTCCCTGAAGCAGAGATAGCGAAAAAAAGGTTTTGACCTTTACGCCTCCTAGCGGGGCATTATTTGAAGAAGATAATACTCCCCATCTTTGTTGTAGGGAATAGCATACAGTAAAAAAAAAAAAAAAAAGAAATTTCTCAATAAGGGTTCCAGAAGCGGAGATACAGCTGCAAACAGCAGTACACAAACACCACTTAGGGACAGAACTGTGAACTACAAAACTCCTCAAATAAAACCCTAAAGCGTTCTACGAGGTAAATCGTATCATGTGTTAAAATAATTTTATTAAATCGCACATTTAGAAGCAGAGATATTGAGAAAAACAGATGAAAAATTTGAGGCCCATAGCCGGAAAATTGTGTATTATTTTGGGGAAAAAATAGACATAGAACTTTCGTAGTTAACTGTATCTGACCGAAAAAGAATTTTTTCAGTCGGATTCTTAGTTCCGCAGATTTTTCTGTAAACGGAAACATGAACTTACGCTTCTTAGTGACACACCGGTGCGGTGCGCAAAGGAAATTTTGAAATTATATGACAGACATTTCGCATCCAAAACGCTCTGCAACAAAGGAAAAAAAAATTCAGAAATAGAGATTTCGACAATAACAAGACATACATCTACAGCCCCTGGCAGAAAAACTATGCACTATTTTATGCAGTAGATAGTCTCAAAAGGTTTTCCCAGGTGAGTGGTATCGGTCCACGAAATAATTTTTTCAGTCGAGTTTTCAGAAGCTCAGATTTTCTTGCAAATGCATTAAGGAGCAGAAATAAACTCTTACGACCCTGGTGGCCGACCATTCTTACCAAAAAACTTGAAATTATATGCAAAACGTTTTGCATTTTGCATAAAGTGCTGTATCGGATGTAGGAAGAATTTTTCAAATCATACTTTTAGAAGCAGAGATATCGGGGAAAACGCAATTTAACTTTACGCCCCCGAGCAGAAAATCTGCACATTACTTGAAAGAGAGACTGTACCTAAAATCGTCTTCGATATAAACGGCATCGAAAGAAAAAAATAATTATTTTCAATTGGATATTTAGGAGCAAATATATAGAAAAAAAAATGTGTTTTGAATTCGATAGCATCTGCATGTACGCCCTCTAGCGGCGAAGTTGTGCATCGGCGAAAAAAAACGGAAAGCACGGGTCGTTTTCACATTTCACGCTCCCCAGAGCAAAAAATAATTTTTCAAATCGGACTAATTGTTCCAGAGATGTGGTGTCCACAGACACACGGACAAAGTGATAACACAGGCACGACATTTTTTTTTTTTTTTTTGCAAAAGACGTGCTAATAAAAAGTGCCGAAAACTCATGAAGCGATTCCGTCTCCCTAAAGTCAATTGTCTAAAACGCGCTGCGGAAAAGAGAACACCATTGGTGTGGTGTCTTTTTTCTCCCTTCTGAGGGGGATGAGAAGTTTCCGAAGTAAGAACATTTTTTGAGGGGCAGGATTTCGTCCTCACCCGTTCGATGGAGATTTTGTGTGTACAATATAAAAAAATTCTGAAATTCACGAACCGCTTTCCATTTCTCCTTTCGTGAATTAAAATTTCCTGAAATTCACGAGCCACTTTCCATGTCTCCTTTCGTGAATTAAAATTTCCTGAAATTCACGAGCCACTTTCCATGTCTTCTTTCGTGAATTAAAATTTCCTGAAATTCACGAGCCACTTTCCATGTCTCCTTTTGTGAATTAAAATTATCTGAAATTCACGAGCCACTTTCCATGTCTCCTTTCGTGAATTAAAATCTTCTGAAATTCACGAGCCACTTTCCATGTCTCCTTTCGTGAATTAAAATTTCCTGAAATTCACGAGTCAATTTCCATGTCTCCTTTCGTGAATTAAAATTTTCTGAAATTCACGAGCCACTTTCCATGTCTCCTTTCGTGAATTAAAATCTTCTGAAACTCACGAGCCACTTTCCATGTCTCCTTTCGTGAATTAAAATTATCTGAAATTCACGAGCCACTTTCCATGTCTCCTTTCGTGAATTAAAATTATCTGAAATTCACGAGCCACTTTCCATGTCTCCTTTCGTGAATTAAAATCTTCTGAAACTCACGACCCACTTTCCATGTCTCCTTTCGTGAATTAAAATTATCTGAAATTCACGAGCCACTTTCCATGTCTCCTTTCGTGAATTAAAATTATCTGAAATTTACGAGCCACTTTCCATGTCTCCTTTCGTGAATTAAAATTTCCTGAAATTCACGAGCCAATTTCCATGTCTCCTTTCGTGAATTAAAATTTTCTGAAATTCACGAGCCACTTTCCATGTCTCCTTTCGTGAATTAAAATTTCCTGAAATTCACGAGCCAATTTCCATGTCTCCTTTCGTGAATTAAAATCTTCTGAAATTCACGAGCCACTTTCCATGTCTCCTTTCGTGAATTAAAATTTCCTGAAATTCACGAGCCAATTTCCATGTCTCCTTTCGTGAATTAAAATTTTCTGAAATTCACGAGCCACTTTCCATGTCTCCTTTCGTGAATTAAAATCTTCTGAAACTCACGAGCCACTTTCCATGTCTCCTTTCCTGAATTAAAATTTCCTGAAATTCACGAGCCAATTTCCATGTCTCCTTTCGTGAATTAAAATCTTCTGAAATTCACGAGCCACTTTCCATGTCTCCTTTCGTGAATTAAAATCTTCTGAAACTCACGAGCCACTTTCCATGTCTCCTTTCGTGAATTAAAATTTTCTGAAATTCACGAGCCACTTTCCATGTCTCCTTTCGTGAATTAAAATCTTCTGAAACTCACGAGCCACTTTCCATGTCTCCTTTCGTGAATTAAAATTTCCTGAAATTCACGAGCCAATTTCCATGTCTCCTTTCGTGAATTAAAATTTTCTGAAATTCACGAGCCACTTTCCATGTCTCCTTTCGTGAATTAAAATCTTCTGAAACTCACGAGCCACTTTCCATGTCTCCTTTCCTGAATTAAAATTTCCTGAAATTCACGAGCCAATTTCCATGTCTCCTTTCGTGAATTAAAATCTTCTGAAATTCACGAACCACTTTCCATGTCTCCTTTCGTGAATTAAAATCTTCTGAAATTCACGAGCCACTTTCCATGTTTTCTATCGTGAATTAAAATCTTCTGAAATTCACGACCCACTTTCCATGTCTCCTTTCCTGAATTAAAATTTCCTGAAATTCACGAGCCAATTTCCATGTCTCCTTTCGTGAATTAAAATCTTCTGAAATTCACGAACCACTTTCCATGTCTCCTTTCGTGAATTAAAATCTTCTGAAACTCACGAGCCACTTTCCATGTCTCCTTTCGTGAATTAAAATTTCCTGAAATTCACGAGCCAATTTCCATGTCTCCTTTCGTGAATTAAAATCTTCTGAAATTCACGAGCCACTTTCCATGTCTCCTTTCGTGAATTAACGAAGCATGTTTCTGATATTGCCTTTTCCGTGAAATGACGGAAAGAAACCTGAATTTTTCGGATTCCTCGTACACTAGGAAAATTCTGAATTTTCGGAAACTTTACAACAATTCCTTTTGTACATTAACAGGATAACTCCGTTGTCATTTTTTTCCGTATCCGTATGACGCGAAATTTCCGATAATACTGTAGGAGAGATTCATGGGAATACTTGAGGTTTTTGATTGACTATTAAATTTCAGGCGTCTGTCGAAGAATCTGATTTTGAAGTTCTGCATTGAGATCCGATATTGTGGACAGCACATCACGTGAATTTTGATTATTGTGGCACAGGATATTTCATCCCCTCTCCCCCACTTTTTTGCTCCAGCTGTTAAACGAGGGTTGAACCAAAAGTAACGCAAAAGTGGGCATAACTTTTATTAAGTGACAGAGGTCCTTCAAATTGCACATGTCGGTAGAGTAACTCTTTCTCTATACAAAGGTACTACTCAACATAGTCTCCATCACAAGCGATGCATTTGTGCCATCGTTGAACCCAACTCTCGAATCCTCTTTAAAAAACTCTGGTGTAAACTGTTGTACCCACTTCTTCACTGCCACTTTCACCTCGTCTGTGTCATCAAATCGTTGTCCCCGGGGACTGTCCTTCAATGGACCGAACAGGTGGACGTCGGAGGGCGTCAGATCTGGGCTGTACGGTGGATGGGGTACCACCGACCAGCCTAATCTCCTGATCGCCTGATTTGTTGCTAAAGACGTGTGTGGTCGCGCATTGCCATGGCGAATGCGGATCCTTTTCAGATTCTTGTTCAGTCTCTTCCTCCTTATGGCTTCTCTAAGCTTCTTGAGTGTCTCAATGTGCCGCTCGCTGGTGGCGGTACGGCCACGTTCCAGAAAATCATGGAGAATGACACCCTTGACAACCCAAAAAATAGTCACCATTACTTTCTGTGCTGATTGTTGGCTCCTGAACTCTTTAAGGTCTCGGTGAAGAGGTGTGACGCCATTCCTTGGATTGATTCTTCGGCTCCGGATCGTAAAGATACGCCCACGTTTCTTCCGCTGCCACCAGATCGAAAACAACAACAAAAAAAAAAAACGTGTCTTCATATTGGCTTCAAACGCGTTCAGCAAATCAGAGCAGACTTCCACCCTTCTCTCCTTCAAATCTGCAATGAAGAAGAAGGGTTACTATAGCCGGATGGAGCTTTTGCGGGACCCGGGACAAAATTTCATTGCTGGCACTAGAAAACAAACCTAATATTTTAATAAAGTCTTTACGTGAAAAATATCCGCGAAGAACACACAAAATGTGAAAATCACAAGTTTCACGGTGGCGAACCCTTCTCCCTCTACTCCGGAGCCGAATGCTTTACCAATTAAGCTACACCAACAGAATTGATCGCTGCAATTTTTTTCCGTCTTGACATTTACTTCACCTCTGTAGTACGTCATAGCAAAAACCATCATGAAAACAAAATGACTACCTCAAAGAATAATTTGCTTTAAGCTTAAGAACAAGACCATAATATGGATTGAAAGTTCCGAGAGAGACAGACAGAGAGAGAGAGAGAGAGAGACAGACACAGAGAGAGAGAGAGAGCAAGTAAAAAGTGTTAAAATCAACGATTTTCTTTTCCGGTGAGATGGGGTTGGGTTTTTATATTATGATTCTTATAAAATCTTCCTCACGAAATGATAAAAAGATACCTGCGTAGCGAAATTTTTTGGATTGTGAATATTTTAGTGTAAGAAATGATATAGATCCCTCTAAAATAAATTCGTATAAATAGTTTTTTTCCTCCTATTACATGTTTTAGTGATTGATTTTTAATGCAAAGTGGAGTAAATGACAAATTAGTGACTTTTTAAACTTTTACACGTGCCCATATATGGTTGTTTTTTTTAATTTCTAGTAATGATTTTAAAGTCACTGAATCAATAGCCTCCGTGTGTAGCCCGCAACCAACTTTGTAATGTTGTTCTTTTTTATATCTTTAAAGTTACGTATCTGTTTTGCACGCAATTTGTTAAATACACTAGATTGACAAAAGTCACCGGACACCTAGAAGAGAAACACAACAAAGCATTTATTCACATACATTAAGTACGGTGTCAGTGCACCTTTGGCCTTAATGCATGCACTGACCCTTCGAGACTTCCTTTCGACATGGTTTTGTAGCACAGCGATAGTTATGCGCTTCCATTCAGTACATAATGCTGCCGCTAACTGTTGCTTAGTAGTAGGCCTTGGTTCCAAACTTCTTTGCGGCGCCCTAATTCATCTCGTAGATGCTCTATGAAATTAAGATCAGGGCTCTGTGCTGGCCAGTCCACACACGATACGGAATTATCGTCAAACCACTCCGTAACAGTCCTTGCTTTATGGCTCCGTGCATTATTCTGCTGGTACCAACAAGGCTCGGTTCCATAGTATTGCCACAGAGTTGGTAGAGCATAATTGTCCAGAATACCGAGGTAGACGTGCCGGTTAACAGGTTTGTCCACGATAACTAATGGGCAGGGACCATACCACGAAAAACACCCCCACACGAGTACACTGCCAGCTCCAAACATGACCGTAGGAACAGTACACTGTGGTAAATAGAGTTCCCCCGGCTGTCGCCATACCCACACACGGCCATCAGACTGATGGATCGTGTATCTGGATTCATCAGTCCATAAGACCCGTTTCCATTGATCTACGGTCCACGATAAATGTTCTTTACACCATGCTAAACGACGAGTGGCATTCCGACTGGAGATGAAAGGTTTATGAGCAGTCGTACGTGTATCCCATGGAATGAAGTTCTCTGCAAATGGTACGTGTACATACCGAGATTCCAGCATTTTTACTCACCTGTACATTGAAGTCTTGCTCAGTACTCCGTCGATTAGCTGTAACGACTCTCCTGAAGCTTCGATGTCCTCTATCACTGATTTGTTGCTTCAGGCACGCCGTTTTGCTGCTTCAGGCACGCCATGTTTCTTCCAATTATTCAGTATATCCAAAATTGTTGACTTGGGTATGTTTAAACGCCTCTCGGTTTCTCTTATGGACAACCCGCTAATATAACACTCAACAATCTTTCCTTTCTCAAAGTCAGTTCTCTCCCACTGCGACATTTTCACTCAACCTCACAGTGCGATATGATCGCAGTCAGCTGCGGGCTTGTTTTTATACCGTTTGCAGATGTACCGCGCATCTTAACAACGCAGCGGATCCATTTATTTCATTTTGAAGGGGTGCCTGTTGACTTTTGTCAGTATAGTGTATATCAAAGTAAGTCATCATATTATTACGTATTACACCAAAGTTTTCACTCAACCTCACAGTGCGATATGATCTCGGTCAGCTGCGGGCTTGTTTTTATACCGTTTGCAGATGTACCGCGCATCTTAACAACGCAGCGGATCCATTGATTTTCTTTTGAAGGGGTGTCCGGTGACTTTTGTCAATATTGTGTATATCAAATTAAGTCATCATATTATTACGTATTACACCAAAAGTTTTCACTCAACCTCACAGTGCGATATGATCGCGGTCAGCTGCGGGCTTGTTTTTATACCGTTTGCAGATGTACCGCGCATCTTAACAACGCAGCGGATCCATTTATTTCATTTTGAAGGGGTGCCTGGTGACTTTTGTCAGTATAGTGTATATCAAAGTAAGTCATCATATTATTACGTATTACACCAAAAGTTTTATATGATCGCGGTCAGCTGCGGGCTTGTTTTTATACCGTTTGCAGATGTACCGCGCATCTTAACAACGCAGCGGATCCATTGATTTTCTTTTGAAGGGGTGTCCTGTGACTTTTGTCAATATAGTGTATATCAAAGTAAGTCATCATATTATTACGTATTACACCAAAAGTTTTCACTCAACCTCACAGTGCGATATGATCGCGGTCAGCTGCGGGCTTGTTTTTATACTGTTTGCAGATGTACCGCGCGTCTTAACAACGTAGCGGATCCATTGATTTTCTTTAGAAGGGGTGTCCGGTGACTTTTGTCAATATAGTGTATATCAAAGTAAGGGCCACAAAATGCTGAAATTTAATTGGTGATTGAGGAAAATATTAAGGTAGTTACAATAATCGCTTGAAATCCGCAAATCACGGCGAAAGGCGATAATTTATTCGAAAATGGGGAGATTGGAAAAAAAAAACAGAAAAAAATTTAAACATCTTTTTAAGTGCCCGCACCCCAAAACTTACACACACAAAATAATAATTGTGAAATATTCTACCGAAAATGATTTTTTCCCCTAAACTTTTCCCTTGCAGGCGAGGAGCCCGGGGAAACTGCCCCGGTTGCGCTTATGCTCCAGCCGGCCCTGCGTAACTCATATTTAGGTCTGTGGACACGAAGTCTCCGTAGCTTTGGCAGTATATTAGAGAGTTCTTGGTAATTCAAAAGTTCCTCAACTTTTTAATTTGATTTCGTTTATCATTATTACGTTTTGACCGCGGGTGGTCTAGTGGGCAACTTTCGTGACTGCTGCGGAAAGAACTCCAGGTTCGATCCCAGGCAGGTACGTACGCTCGATCCACTAAATATCCGCCGTGCGTCGAATGGGCACGTTAATCCGTCTGACCCCGGGTACTGGCCCCTCGGTAATAAATAAGGGCGTCTTTCTACTTCGCTTCCGTGTCACTTTCCTATCGGGCACTCTAGCCCAAATCTCCTAGCTTCCTATTTCTAAGGGTTGTTTAAGACCTGGGGTCGGACACACCCTTCCTAAAATCCTCTACATATGATCATCATATTATTACGTATTACACCAAAAGTTTAGTGACAGCTCCTAAAGTTTAGTGTGAGCATTAATTTACGGAACATTATTTTCAAAATGGTGACCATTTTTACTAATGGTTCTGATTCGTGAAATACAGCACGTTATGTTTGACAACTAAGACACCTGGTATTTGCATTGTATATCATTAAAATCTTTAATATTACGCTTTTGCAGCTCCTAGCTGGTTCACAAGTATCTTGCTATGAAATAACTGTATTAGAAATATTTGCACCAGACACGTCTGATCAGAGTAATTATACGGCATTATACATGTGTATATAAAATTAGTACATCATTATCTCGGATTACATACTTTACAGATAATATTCCTTCTGCTTTTTCTCTTTGCAATTCACTTCTGTGAACCGAGACACTCATGTCACCAGGACATAAAAGTTGATTTCACTCGTCGGAAAAATTAGCAGTTTGCGAAACTGGTTTCATTAAGCTGAAGTTTCTTCAGCCTAACTAAATGAGGTAGACCAGGTGGGCAGCACAATCGTCATCCCGCCAAGTTGCTCCACCCTCAGATATACGAAGCAAAAAAAAAAAAAAAAAAAAAAAAGCTGATAAAGGAGATGTATATGGTTATGACTTGGCTGCAAGCAAGCACCGCCATGAGCACGTGACCAGTGGGCCGACTGCATTTAAAGATGACGGTGGAGCCCTGACCCATATCAACTAATTCTGCCTGCGCAGACACACAATGACCGGCGTCAGACCAAACCGGCACGGTCATTATCACTTTTCGGCCTCCGACTCCTGTTGGGGGTAGTCACGCGAACTCCATTAAACCTGACTAATCGGCCAATTCAGCAACAGATGATTTGGGCGACCGCCAGAACGCTCGCTGTGAAACGAGACGTCCAGCCAACGTACAAAAAAAAAAAAAAAAAAAAGGCGGAAGTGATGAGATCAAGCGATTGTTTAATTGCAACACCTTCCGTCGATGGAGTTCACTCGCAAAGCCTATTTTTATTATAACGCGGTGTTGATTCCTCCAGTGTGAAAAATACAATTAAAAATGAATGAGAAGGAAAGGAGAAGCATTTTGTGATTGTTCAATATTTTAAGACGTAGTTTCCGTACTGTTGGCTTGGTTGATTTTAAGTATTGAAGTGGACACCAACTTACCAGAAGGTCATTGTTTTCAGGTTCCTGTCAGCAGGGAAGCAAATAAATAAATATTTAAACAAATAGAGCGTAACAACAGATGATTTCGCTCGCACAAGTCCTTATTCTTCGGACTGGGGGAAAAGGGAAAATATTGGCTAGTCAAAATGAATGGTGTATACTTCCAGCGGGAAATGTATATTACGGATGGCTTTCTCTACGTTTTCCCACACCAAATATGTTCTTATCCCTGCGTACCTGCATTTCCTACGTCGTTCTCCCATCGAAATCTCCAACCAGACTTTTTCTTTATGACTACTCCGTCTAATTCCCTTTCGCTCGCTCTGTCCCCGAGGAAGATGCTCTTGACCTAAGAAGTTGACTGGTTTTAATTGCTTACCACACAAGTCTCTAATTGCTCGCACAAGACTCTATTCTTCGGATTGGGGGAAAAGGGGAAATATTGGCTAGTCAAAATGAATGGTGTATACTTCCAGCGGGAAATGGATATTACGGACTGCTTTCTCTACGTTTTCCCCCACCAAATCTGTTCTTATCCACACGTGCCTTCATTCCCGTGGAAAATCCTTCGTCGTTAGCCCCTCAAAATCTCCAACCACACTTTTTCTTTATGACTACTCCGTCTAATTCCCTTTAGCTCTCTCTATCCCGGAGCAAGATGCTCTTGACGTAAGAAGTTGACTGTTTTTAATTGCTTACCGACGAATTGTCCATGGCGCTGGCGGGCTCTCTCTGAGAGAGAGTGTCCTCCAACCACCGGGAGATACAGAAGGGGGCGTCCTTTTGTTCCTGGGAGTTTTCACGGTCCGTGAAAGAATGGCTTTCCCCCTATAGGGATATGTGCTGAGCGCCTCTTTAACTGAGGGTGATTTTCTCTAGCTGCCGTTCGCACGCAGAATAACCAAAGTTACTATTTAATAATACACTATAATGACAAAAGTCACCGGACACCCCTTTAAAAGCAAATGAACGGATCCGCTGCGTTGTTAAGATGCACGGTACATCTGCAAACAGCAAGAAAACAAGCCTGCAGCTGACCGCGATCATATCGCACTGTGACGTTGAGTGAAAATGTCGCGGCGGGAGAGAACTGACTTTGAGAAAGGAAAGATTGCTGGGTGTTATACAGTATTACTGGGTTGTCCATAAGAGAAACCGAGAGGCGTTTAAGCATACCCAAGTCAACAGGTTTGGATGTACTGAATAAGTGGAAGACACATAGCATGCCTAAAGCAGCAAAACGTACCGGCAGACCAAAGAAAATCAGTGATAGAGGACGTCGAAGCTTCAGGAGAGCCGTTACAGCTAATCGACGGAGTACTGCACAAGACCTCAGGGTACAGGTGAGTAAAAATGCCGGAACCTTGGTATGTACACGTACCATTTGCAGAGAACTTCATTCCATGTGTTACTGTGGTCGTGCGGCTGCTCATAAGCCTTTCATCTCCACTCGGAATGCTACTCGTCGTTTAGCATGGTGTAAAGAACACTTATCGTGGACCCTAGATCAATGGAAACGGGTCCCATGGACTGATGAATCCAGATACGCGATCCATCAATCTGATGGCCGCGTGTGGGTATGGCGGCAGCCAGGGGAACGTTAGTTACCACAGTGTACTGTTCCTACGGTCAAGTTTGGAGCTGGCAGTGTACTCGTGTGGGGGTGGTTTTCGTGGTATGGTCCCGGCCCATTGGTTATCGTGGACAAACCTGTTAACCGGCACGTCTACTTCGATATTCTGGATAATTATGCCCTACCAATTCTGTGACAATAGTATGGAACCCAGCTTTGTTGGTGCCAGCAGGATGATGCACCGAGCCATAAAGCAAGGACTGTTACGGAGTGGTTTGACGATAATTCCGTATCGTGTGTGGACTGGCCAGCACCGATCCCTGATCTTAATCCTATAGAGCACATATGGGATGAATTAGAGCGCCGTAAAAGAATTTTGGAACGAAAGCCTACTACTAAGCAACAGTTAGAGGCAACATTATGTACTGAATGGAAGCGCATACCTATCGCTGTGTTCCAAAACCTTGGCGAAAGCATGTCTCGAAGGGTCAGTGCATTCATTAAGGCCAAAGTTGGATCGACGCCGTACTAATGTATGTCAATAAATGCTATGTTGTGTTTTTCTTCTAGGTGTTCGGTGACTTTTGCCAATATAGTGTATTAAAGATTTCCATATTGCAGTACATTCAGAACTGAAAAGGCAAAACAGAAAAAACGGGAATATTAAGTCAGGCAGGGACATCTCCAAGAGAATGTGAGGGTGAGCTTGAACCCCATGACCGTATCCAGGGTAAAGGTTTTTAGGGCCCCCTCCCCCGAAATTGTTTTGGGCAAAAAAAATTTTTCGCTTATTTAGTGTAATTTATTAGATCAACAGTAGTCACCATTATCTTCTTTTCATTTTGTTTTTTTACGAATTGCTTCTGTTATTTCCTTTGATAAACCATACTTCAGAAGGACTGTTTTTTCTCACTGTACCCACTGGTGAGCAGTAACAAATTTATAGAAGTACCGGAAGCTCTGTGTCTGGTACTTTATTAATCCGAATGGTTTTATTATCAGGTATTTTTGAGATCACTTATTTATTTATTTCTTTATCGTGTTAAGAGAGACAAAAAAGAAATGGCATTTAGAATCGTAGATTATTGTTTCTTTGTAACAACAAGATGCCAGGCTGGGATGGGTTGTGTTTAGAAATGTGAGAACACAGTGAGTGATTGCATCTTGAATTTGAAACTCCACAGACCACAGGGTCCAAAGCGGTGCCTGGAGAGCCGGAGATCGAGTGCTCAGGTAAATACTGCTCTGTTTTCGTTTTCAGTCTAAATACCCGGAGACGGCCGGAAGGGTAAAGGAGAAGAAGTGGCGTCGGTAGAAGATGAATTACAATTACATCCGACATTCGAATATGTGGTGGCCTGTTGCCTGTTGGCCAGAGTCGCACGATTGGTCGAATAACGATTGGTCGACACCCGATTGGTCGGCAGCACGATTGTTCGACCGTAACGACTAGTCGACAGTAACGATTGGTCGACACCCGATTGGTCGGCAGCACGATTGTTCGACCGTAACGACTAGTCAACAGTAACGATTGGTCGACAGCACGATTGGTCGACATAACAACTAGTCGACAGTACAATTGGTCGACATAACGATCAGTCGACAGTAACTATTGGTCAGCAGCACGATTTGTTGACATAACGATTAGTCGACAGTACGATTGTCGACCGTAACGACTAGTCAACAGTAACGACTGGTCGACAGCACGATTGGTCGACACAAGGATTGGTCAAGATAACCATTGGTTCAGAGGATTATGGTTTACATTCGCAGCGGTACCTCACAGAACGTACTGACCTCTCAAAATGTAACGTTACTTTTTGGAAATAATATCTTTTAGATATTATTTCCAAAAAGTAACGTTACATTTTGAGAGGTCAGTACGTAGCAGGGATTATAACATAGAATTAGCAGGCATTATAACATATTATTTCCAAATAGGCCCCCGTGTCATCTTTTGTACTCTAAGTGAAATCTATATAGAGATCCTTCTGAACGATGTTATTTCCGAAAGGGCCCCGGGTCACTTTAGGTATAGGCACCTTGGGGAAACTGCCACACATAATTCGGAAACACGGAAAATTGCCACACATTCAAAGCGTTTCTCGGACGAACGGCGATTTGTGCTCGTCCCCTTAATGAAAAACCATGTGGCAATTTTCCGGTGGGAGAATTTTTCTGTGTGTGGCAATTTTACGGATTGCTGAAAGGTGTGTGGCAATCTTCCGGTGGGGCAATTTACCGCTAAACTGTTTGCACTTATTCAAAATTTTATTTTTTCCAAGTTCCGTTGACCATTTTATGTCGACCAATGTCGACTAATCGTTATATCGACCAGTCTTTACTGTCGACCAATCGTTATGTCGATCAAACGTGCTGTCGACCAATTGTTACTGTCGACTAATCATTGCTATCGACCAGTGGTTATGTCGACTAATCATTTCTGTCGGCCAATCGTTATGCCGACCAATCGTTACTGTCGGCCAATCGTGTGTTGGCCAATGGTTACATACCCCTGTTGACACGGGTGAGGAATGAAATTTGCGAACTCCAATTAGCGTGTTGTCATTTGAGAAGGAAATGGGGGTGCGAATTGCGAAATGAAAGCACAATGCACATGTTTAGGTTGAGAACGTTCTCATTTATTTCCTCGTACTTGGTGGAGGTTAGTTTTCTTCTTGCGACGTGCATAGGGATGGTATGATGGCAACTATTAGACTGCCAATTCAACGTCACAGTCCCTTGGTATGGTGGCTTCATCCATCGTTATTGGAAATTTTAAAATCCACTTCCTGACGGAGATTTAAATTTTTTTTTTATAATTTTCATTTTTCAGACTGTACTTGCTTTCGCCCTGTCTCTCGTGTAATCTTGTTGTTTTCATGAGAGATCTCTGTCTCATATTGCTCAGTTTGTTTTTCTGTAAATACAGAGTAAGTTCATGTGTCGTTACTCGCTGACTAATACTAATCTACTAAAAACTAAAGAGTTTATTTTTTGTTAAGTGATTAGATAGATAGATAAATTTTTGCTGTGGCGTAATTTACAAAAACAACTCCGAAACAAAAGTATAGTTACGGCCCTGATAGATAGATACTTTATATTTTTGCTGTGGATTATTTTTAACCCCCCCTCCCCCCGCCCTTTGCCCGAAACTAAAGTCTAGTTACTGTCCTGAGTCAGGGCATAATTGGAATGGATTCTATTAACCTTGCGAAAAAGCAGAACCTCATGCTCTGCATTTTTCTTTTGAGTACACGCATGTAAACCAGAGCTGAATTCGGGCTCAATTTTTGGAGCCCGAGCACGTGGTATATCAGCCCGAGCCCACCCGAGCCCGAATTTCATATTGCAAGATAGAGCCCGGGCCCGTACGAGCCCGAAAACTGGCTAACATATTCAACCATTAATTAAAAATATTTCCTTTTCCACACTTCCACTCTCTCCTCCCCCTGCAGTTAACCAATGTATTTGTCAAATGGGGTGTAGGGAAGACACCTCTATCTATTTTTATAGTGTAACTGTACGATTTTCTTTGACCGTTCGTTTCCACCTGAAGTGCTTCTGGCGGCCGGACATCCAAAATGATCGGGCGGTGCTGCAATTGCATGTTGCTCAAATAATACTGATATTATCACGCCATAATGCGCTGCAATGTGTACGTTGCTAAATAGAATTAGCAGGGAGTTACTGCGTGGAGATAGGGGGTAAATTGTCGTCGGCAAGCTATCAACTATATCTAATATCTATGGTTCTTGAAAAAGATTTTTCTTTCTCTGCAAAAACACACTAATGCGTGGCGTATGGCATTTTCCACCCAAGCCCGGAATAAATGGCCATCTCGAATGTCCTCTCCCCAACCGGAATCAGTTGCCGAAGAATTCCCTTTACCAACTATAAAGTGTCTCATTTGTTAAATCATATAAAATCACATTTATATTTTAAAAAAATTGTCTCGCTCTCCCTCTCTCTTATAGCCCGAGCCTGAAGCGCAGTAAATATTCTACAGCTCGAGCCCGATTCGGGCCCGGGATCTGCTTCGGGCTCAGCCCGTCTCGGCTCTGATGTGAACAGGATGTAACGAATCTTGACGCAAAAAAAAAAAAAAAACTTATGCCAAGAAATACAGATCATTCATATGTCTTTTCTGTGGGACGTCAGCAATCGGGCCCTGGTATCATGGAACGTTGCACGACAACAACCTTTTTTATATCTTTTACCCAACCTCCTTTATATTCTTTGCCCGACCTCAATCATCCGCCGCCCCTCCAAACTTCTCTGTTTGTCTACGGGCCTGGAACCGTCATAGGCCAGCACTTAGATCTTTGTACCAACTTGGATCTTGCTGGGTAGCTCGTACAGCTGAATTCGGGCTCAATTTTCGAAGCCCGTGGCATATCATCCCGAGCCCGAATTTTATATTGCAAGATGGAGCCCGGGCCCGAACGATCCCGAAAACTGGCTAACCTGTTCAACCGTTAGTAAAAAAACAACTCCTTTTCCACATTTCCACTCTCTCCTCCTCCTGCAATATGGGGAGTGGAGAAGGGACCTCTATCTATTTTTACAGTGTAACTGTAAGTTTCCACCTGAAGTGCTTCGGGCGGCCGGCATTCAAAATGATCGGGCGGTGGTGCAATTGTATATTGCTCAAATTATGCTAATATTATCGGGCCATAATGCGCTGTAATATGTACGTTGCTAAATGGAATTAGTAGGGAACTACTACTTAGAGACAGGGGGTAAAATATCGTCGAGATGCTATCAACTATCCAATGCCAATAGTTCTTGAAAAAGCTTTTTCTTTTCTGCAGAAACACACCCAAGCCCGGAATAAATGGCCATCTCGAATTCCCGCTGCCCAACCAGAACCAGTTGCCCAAGAATTCCTTTTTACCAACTATAATGTGTCTCATTTGGTAAATCATGTAAAATCACATTTATATATAAAAAAAATTACCTCGCTTTCCCTCTCTCTAAGAGCCCGAACCCTCCCGAGCTCGAGCCACAGTAAATATTCTACAGCTCGAGCCCGATTCGGGCCCGGGCTCAACCCGTCTCAGCTCTGGTAGGTGGCACAGTAGTCTAAAACTAAGAGCTGGCCTCTGACTATTCGTCCTACCAGGGATTTATTCGGAAATTTCATAGGGAAAGCTTAGCTGAGGAATTTTTTGTTTTTTTTTTGGGGGGGGGGTCTTCAAAAATTGGGGAGGAGGGGGGTGGATGAAATGGAAATTTAAATTTTTCGAAGGCTGAAAATTTTTATAGTGAAATACGACGGTCGATCAGAAAAACAGGTTACACGTTCGAGTAGGAGAAAGGAAAACTCACCAACCAAGAAGTGTTTGTGCGATGTGACAAAAGGACACGAAGTACTATTTCTCGACGAAATCACTGTGACGATTTAGACATTTGATGGACCGAACAACAAGTTTGTCCATCCTGGACCGAAAAAAATCATGTCTCTGCTGATGAGCCAGTTTGTTGCAGCTGTTTGCACGTCATCGTCACACGTGAAGCAAGCACCAGACAGGTGCTGCTTCAGGGCAGGAAAGAGGTAAAAAGTCGCTAGAAGCCAAGTCCGGGCTGTAGGCAAGGCACTTCCACGCCTACCAACGGACTTTGGAGCAAGTGTTGCGTGGTGTTGACGGTGTGCGGCCTCGAGTTAAATGAACGACACCATCGCTCAGCAGACCTGGTCGTTTCGTCGTATGCTCTCGTGCAAATTTTTCAGTGTGGCACAGTATCGATCAGCGTTGATGGTGGGTCCATACTCTAAAAAGTCCACCAAAAGAACACCCAAGAAATCCCAGAAAACAGTTGTCATGATTCTTCCACCAGACGGTGTGACTTTAAACCGGCGGTGGAGCATGGTGTTTCCATTGCATGGCAGCTCTCTTGCTGGTGGGAGCGAAGTGGTGAAGCCAAGGATCTCGTCCCCAGTCACAATAT
This sequence comes from Macrothele yani, assembly GCA_039090855.1. Taxonomy (NCBI): domain Eukaryota; kingdom Metazoa; phylum Arthropoda; class Arachnida; order Araneae; family Macrothelidae; genus Macrothele; species Macrothele yani. The sequence goes on along the minus strand of CM077001.1, from coordinate 120,741,446 downwards.
GGTCAAGAAAGCATTGTCAGTCTTCGGGGTAATGCTGCAGGAAGATTAAACATGCCATCATTCGTGCTGCTTTGTGATTGACGGATAATGAACGTGGCACCCATCTGGCACAAACCTTGGAGTGATGCAAAACGTCCACCACAAGACATTGGCCAACGCCATTTCTCAATCCCAGCGCGGATGCAATATGGCACAAAATTACCCTTTGGTCGTCTTGAATTATTTCATCCACACGCGCAGTGTTGATCTCTGCCGTCGACGAACTTAGACTCCCACTGTTTGTGCGATGTTGGTTCCCCACATCAACCCTGCCGGATTGAAACGAACGGCACCATTTCACCACGCGTTGTCGAGACATCACGTTGCCATCATAAACTTCGACGAGCTGCTGATGAATTTCAGCTGCGGGCACGTTCTTGGAACATAAAAACCTTATCACTGCTTGGAACATGAAACTTTCTAACCGCGTCTCCATTTCGCAATGTCGCTGCGCATCTCACTCTGGGCACAGGAGTTAACAGAGGTGCCTGGTGCACTAGCGCCATCTCTCGAACGTACATGTCATCTATGCCACTCGTAGGACATCTCGCATTTACAACGGCTGTGGCATGATTTCAATTCTGCATTTCGTAAAAAACTGTTGAACACAAGCAGCCACATGTGGGCGGGCGTTATCATGGTGTAGGGTCCACTTGCCCACCAGTTTCGGTCGCTTAATCGATACGAATCGTCGCAGACGCTTCAAGACTGAAATGTAATACTCAGCATTGACAGTAATTTGTGGAGGAATGGCATGCTGGTAGACTACACGTTTGTGATCTGATGTGATTTGGTGGACTTTTTCAGAGGTGGCGAAAAAAGTCCGCCAAAAAAAGTATAAAAAAAGTGTGTGTTTCCAGACATTCGTTGTACGCATCGTGAGGGGGTCGAAATAGTGGACCCATGTTTCATTAGCAGTTATTACTGTGTTTAAAAAGTTTGGATCCTTTGCAATCTTTCTTTACACTCATGACACACCTGAACTGTGGCTAGCAATTGTTCTCTCCTCAGCCGATGAGGTACCCATCTGAAACACACACGACGCAGCAGCAATTTGTCCCGTAGAATGCGGAATGCCGACGTTTTTCGAATATTACACTGGTGTGCAAAAATTAAGGAAGAAGAGGAGAAATTAGCATAACAGCGGAACGAGCAGGCAGAACGGACCGAAAGACCACTCACGAGATAGACTAGGGTCCGATACGGTAGGGCATGCGCATATATGCAGCATGACGTAGGAAGGGTATAAAGCACACGGGCGGTGTATGCTCCGCAATTCGGTGAAAGCTATTGCACGAAGTACATCGATTTGAACGACGTCGAGTTGCTCCCACCGTGTGATATGGCCAACAGGCAATCCACTAGACGACATCTGGATGACTTTATCCGAGGTCGCGTCATTGGGAAGTTGGAAGAAGGTTGAAGTGTGACTAGTGTTGCCGAGGAGTTCGGGATCGCTCACAGCATCGTTTCACGAGCTTGGAGAGCATTTCAAACGACACTAACAGCTGTCCGAGAGTTTAGCAGTGGTCATCTACAAACAACCACGGCGGCGGACGACCGGTATATTGTCCTACAGGCGAGAAAAGACAGACGGCAGACAGCGGGAGAAATCGCAAGGCACATGCAACAGACAACTGGACGCCCGTTATCGCGTTTTACCGTGGCCAGAAGACTGCACAAAGGTGGTCTATTTGCACAACGACCAGTACGGTGTGTGCCATTAACGCCTGCTCATCGGAGACGGCGGTTTCTGTGGTGCCAGGAACACAAGAACTGGACACATCAGCAATGGGGTCGAGTTCTCTTTACGGGTGAGAGCCGATTTAGCCTGATGAGCGATTTTGGACGTATACACATCTGGAGAGAGCAGGGAACACGCAATCACACCTCCAACATCATCGAAAGGGACCGGTTTGGAAGTGGCGGAGTTCTCGTTTGGGGCGGTATCATGCTTGGTAGCCGTACTGACCTCCACATCTTTCAAGGAGGTTCAGTCACTGGTGTCCGCTATTGTGCCGAGGTTATCCTGCCTCACGTGCGTCTGTTTAGAGATGCTGTGGGTCCTGAGTTCCTCTTCACGGACGACAACGCCGCACCTCATCGTACAGTGGCTGTCGCAGAGCTGTTGGAGTTTGAAGATATTCAACGCATGGATTGGCCCGCAAGGTCCCCGGACCTAAATCCAATCGAACACGTGTGGGACCTTCTCGGGAGACGCTTGGCCGCACGTCACCAGCAGCCAGCAACGATTCCGCAGCTGCGATTGGCGCTACAAGAGGAATGGGCCGCGATAGCTCAACAGCTCCTTGACAACCTCGTCCTCAGCATGGACAGACGTTGTAAATCCTGCAACGCAGTTAGGGGTGATCATGTCCCCTACTAAAGACTGGATTTTTCTTGGCAGCCGCCTGTAACATGGACGTTTCTGTTTTCTGTCCAGTTGTGCTCGAAGCTACCTTTTCAATAAAGTGCCTTTGTATCCTTTGGATTCCTTGTTTGGACGGATTTGCTCACTTATCCCATATTCTTACATCTTAGGGATTTTATGGTATGATTTGAGTCGATGTGGAGCACTTCTGCACGACGTTACATTCGAAAATCCGTCTCGTCCATAATTTTTGCACGCCAGTGTATGTTGACACCGCTGTGTCTTGACACGTCATTCGTCGACCTTCTCGCAGGATTGCCCAAACAGTGTTAACAATACGCTCAGTAACAACACTTTCAAGTCGACCAGGCCTAGAAAAGAGTTCTGACGACAAACGCCCTTTTTTAAAATCATGGTGCCATCTAAAAATCCTTGACTCACCCAAACATTTATCTTTGTAAGCTTTTTTCATTAACTTAAACGATTGCAAAATTTTATCGCACAAAGCATTTCACTTCTTGCTCTGAATTACTCACCTCCATAGCTGTATGGCGAAATGCATACGTACCTTAAACAACTGAGCAATAACAAAACCGGAATCGTCTGCGATCGTTAATAACTGTTACTGTAGATACTTCCATAATTGCGTTAGTAGTCTACATGGTTATTTTTCCGTTTTGCACTGTTGACGAAAAAAAAAATATTCTCAGTTTTTATGGAACGGCCTGTGTAATTCATATAGCATGTGTTTTTTTTTTTTTTGTTTTTTTTTTTGTTCAACCTACATATTTTGGCTTTAAACGTAGAATTAAAAATCGGGAAAACATCAAAGAACGAAGAACTGCTGAATTTCTTATAGTTAAAAATGGAAAAAACCGAGAATATTTTTTTCCAAAAACTACACACCGCTATTTTTTGCTTTTGTGCTGTTTCCATTTTTCATGTCTCCTGGTTAAATGCTTCCCTAAACAAGACTAGATAAAGAAGTATTAACATAGGTTCCCGAAACCGTAGATATTGATTTTCAAAGGCGTAACTAGGGCGGGCAGGCGGGGCGGCTGCTTCGTGTGCAGCTCAAGAGAGGGCGCAAACACTGCTTGCAATCTGATTAAAATTGGAATTGAAACTTCTACGTCAGCTTCTGGTACCCTTAAAATTCGAATTTCTACCCCAGGGGTTGTTGGTTGCTCATATTCAGAAATTAAGGTACGGTTCGTCAACTAAAGTAAAACCACGGCCTTTGTCGACAACAACGGGGCCCATTTCTTTAGTACGCTGCAAGATAAAGATGTCGCTCACATTGTTAAAGATTATCTGGGGGCTATTCGATAATTACTGCGGCTGCAAGTCACGACTACCAGATTCATACCGTCCGCTTGATGTGGTACCTAAGGTTCGAACTCCGAAGCAGTAATAAAGCAGTATAAAATATATATATATATGCAAATACTATTTCAGCTGTCCACCGATGGACAGCTGAACTATTAGACTGGATCCAGGGGATAGAAAAACTCTGAAAAATATCACGTGGGAGATGGGTGGATGAAATTCGGACGAGTGCCGAAGTGACATGGAGGAGGCTGGCTAAAGCAGACCGTTGTGATAGAAACTTGGGGGGCGACCTTCATCCAGCAGCAAACTGGTATTGGTTGATGATGATGATATATAAAATAGAAAGACAGATAGGTGCGCAACATTTTGTGGTTTTCCCAGGGTTCTGAAGTGCCTGGTTACGCCTCTGTTGATTTTCGCAAATCTTGTGCCTGGTTACGCCTCTGTTGATTTTCCCAAATCTTGTGCCTTTTTACGCCTCTGTTGATTTTCGCAAATGTTTTGCCTGGTTACGCCTCTGTTGATTTTCGCAAATCTTGTGCCAGGTTACGCCTCTGTTGATTTTTGCAAATCTTGTGCATGGTTACGCCTCTGTTGATTTTCGCAAATCTTGTGCCAGGTTACGCCTCTGTTGATTTTTGCAAATCTTGTGCATGGTTACGCCTCTGTTGATTTTCCCAAATGTTGTGCCTGGTTACGCCTCTGTTGATTTTCGCAAATGTTGTGCCTGGTTATGCCTCTGTTGATTTTCCCAAATCTTGTGCCTGGTTACGCCTCTGTTGGTTTTCGCAAATGTTGTGCCTGGTTACGCCTCTGTTGATTTTCGCAAATGTTGTGCCTGGTTACGCCTCTGTTGATATTCGCAAATCTTGTGCATACTAAAACTATTCAACTGTATAACTGGGAAATCTGTAACAGACTAAAATGAAGAGATGCGTACATACATTTTGTGCTTGAAATGATTGATTTTACACTTACAATTTAAACAAGACAAACTAGAACAAAGAGCAGGGCCGGATTTTTGTATAGGCGCAACAGGCGCCCTCCTAGGGCCTCACTGTTCGAGGGGCCCCGGAAACATATAATTGGATTTTCAGTTTTGTTTTGGTTTTCACGGACCGAAGTTAATCAATTCTTAAAGCGACTACTTTGTATTGTCAATTGTTATTTTACTTTCTCATATTAATAAAAACATCTTTTTTTTTTTTTTTTTGCTGTTGCTGATATTCCGAATTTTCGAGTTCTTATCGATGTATTTAATTTGAAAGAAACGGTTAAAATAATTTCGAGTCCCTTTTAGTGGTAGGTAAAGGAGGTGTTCACGCTTCCCACACTTTTCATTGTTTTAGGCGAAATCTTAACTGGCCTGCTGTGCTATAAATTGCTTTCATGGCACTTCCAGCCAAGGGAACACAGCTGTGTTGGAACCTTCCCAACTTCCCCCCGAGTTGCGATGAGGAGTGCTTGTAAAAACTTTCCTGATGATCGGGGGTGTTTGCTGTTAATTGTTTTTTTTTCCTTCGTGGTAGGATAATCAATGAAGAAAGAAATATTCTTCATAGGATAATTCTTCTTAGGACAATCAAGTTCTTTTTCGGCCCTAATCCCTCTAAACCATCCTAAACAAAAAGACTTATTAATATTTAGGCTTAAAAAGTAAAGAAATTTGAGAATATGACACTATTTTTTTCTAATTTAATAGTGTCAAAAGTAATTTATATTGTATTGCAACAACATTTTTTCCTTTCTTTCTGCTCTCCTGGTTATAACGAAGTAAATTTCTCCGTCATTTTTGGTCTACGCCGGGATTCAAACCCGAGGCCGCTTATTCCGGAACAAGTCGCTCTACCAACAGAGCTACGCAGACGTTTTACTCTGATTCCTATCTGCCTTTATGTCGTGTGCGTCCTGCTGGCAGGTACGTCACATCTCCCCCCCCCGAAAGAGGGCCGGGGGCATGGCCCACGGGTCAGCCGTGACCATGAATCGTTGCAGGTAGCCATCCACTGTAGAACGTGCACTTGAGAACTCCCAGTCAATCTGCTGTGTGGAATGCAACATCACACATTTTTATTTTTCGAAGCGCTGGAGAAGGAATTCTCTGATTTTTCCTGTCTCGCGGTGTGGAAATAACATCACACCAATGCGAGATTTTGAACGGCCGGGTCATCCGGATAGTTCGGGCGCCATTATAACGAAGTAAATTTCTCCGTCATTTTTGGTCTACGCCGGGATTCGAACCCGAGGCCGCTTATTCCGGAACAAGTCGCTCTACCAACTGAGCTACGCAGACGTTTTATTCTGATTCCTATCTGCCTTTATGTCGTGTGCGTCCTGCTGGCAGGTACGTCACATGGTTTTAATACTGATCATCATCAAGTACGTTTCCTATTCCTTAAATACCTTTTCCTTATTCCTTATTACCTTCTCCATTTCTTAAATCTACTTAAAACTAGCTTTTGAAAAAGCAATAAAGAGTTTCAATGATACTCTTACTCAAAAACCTGCAGTTCCTACTTTTCCATTTTCAAATCGGATCTTTTGCATTTAATTCGTATGCTTCTGTTTTGATAACTGCAGTGCTGCATGTATAAATGGGATACAGGTGTTAAAAGTGCCAAACTTAATATCCATTGATTTCCTATTAACCGCAAAAATAATTTTTGAAATATCTCTAAAATCAAAAAGTTCGATGTGCACGGACAGACAAAATTATTACACTAGCACTGTTTTTTAAAGAACTTTCTAATAATAGGAAGATATAATGGCATTTTTCTTGATTCCCCCCCCCCTTTTTTTTTTGTTAATCTGAGGAATGAAAATCTCTGATGGGATAAGAAAGGGGAGGGGGGCTGAACCTTTTAGCGCCTAGGGCCCCAAAAAATCTAAAGTCGTCTCTGACAAAGAGAGGAGAGAGATATACGATTTAAACAAGACAAACTACAACAAAGAGAGAGAGAGAGAGAGAGAGAGAGATTAGATTGCTACACTGCTGGCCACCCAAAATGCAACACCAAGAAGGAAGCATCTGATTGGCGTGAAATTCGCAGCATGCGTCGCCCGCAAGAAGACATGCAAACTATTAACATTGCATGGCATATGCAAATCATGTGCGCCTGGCACGCCACCGAGAAGCACTATAAGAAGGGTGCACAGAAGGCGGGGTGTAAGTAGTGGAAGTGTGTTGTGCTGCCGGACCTGTGCGTGGAAGCTTCCTGATGACTCGTGGCAGAATACGGCAGTCATTCCAGCACGTTTCGGAGTTCGACAGAGGACGAATACTAGTAGGCTTTTCGCGACAGCGGTTTATCGTACCGAGACATCGGTGCCCGTGTGGGACGACATCCTGCCACAGTGAGGCGAGTATGGATTCGGTGGGTGCAGGAGGGACGGACGGATCGATGTGAGCGTTTGCCGCAGCCGCGGCACATCACCGAATGAGTGGACCGGCATATTGTGCGGCGGGCATTGACGGCTCGCACCGCCACATCACGAACGTTAGCGCAGGAATTAGGGTGTGTTGCGCAACAACGTGTGTCAGCACGTACCGTTCGACGTCGTCTGCAAGAGCGGGGACTTGTCGCACGGCGTCCATTGCTCCGATTACCATTGACGTTACACCGCCGGCGAGTTAACTAACACAAAATTTACTAACACAAAAATTAGCAAGAAAGGTCTGACCCTTTTCCAACTCTGGTTGTGGCTCTAAAGTCGAACTCGGGTAAAACGCATCCTAGAGCACGGACTTTTGACGCACCCTACATTCCCGTGACCTTTCGGTTGATTATTTAGGGGCCGTTTTCGGGCCCCTAAGTCATCAACCGAAAGGTCACGGACGTATGTGATAAACCGAAATAAAGTGGATTTAAATAAATTTCAAATCCACTTTATTTCGGTTTATCACGTACGTCCGTTAGCTCTGACCGTTACATATGGAATGCGAGACTGACGTCATTGCTATCATTATATTCACTAGTTATCAACCTTAAAACGGCGTGAGGCTAAACGCAATCACACGAAATTTAGCTTAACTTTCAAACGCTACTGTATCGAAGAGTTAAGGGGTGGAAGATTGAAACTTGTTTTGTTGTAAATGGGACTCTATGAACTATGTAATGCTGTATTATGTATTACTGTACGATTATTAGTTTTGAAGATGAAAGCATTCAAATGTGTGACATTTTACGCGTTGCATCCGTGCTCCTGATATTAGAACTACGTCTTCCTCCCAATACACAGAAAGGAGAAAGACGTAGTCGTATGTCAAAATCAACCGGATTTCTACAATCAATAGAACATCCAGAAATAGGAACAGCTACTTGCATCCACAGGAGCTAAAACGTATATTACGAAAATTAAGAAATTGTGCACAAAAAGTTTTGCAGAGAAGGTGGAAGTATGAGAAACAAAGTGATTTACAAATCGAACATTTAAAGTAGGAAATGCCGCCCCGGTGGCGCAGTGGTCTAAGCGATGGCATCTGACCATTCGTCAGTGATGGGACCGGGTTTGAATCCCGTGAGGCATGGATGTCATGTTTGTCTTGCGGCCTTGGCTCTCTCCCTTCCCTGGAACCACTGGCCCTAAATTAGGAACGAGCGACTGCTTATATAGTCCATTGAGTTGCTCACAGTGGTCGTTAAACCTTCAATCAAAAAAAAAAAAAAAAAAAAAAAAAGTGGAAGATACAGAAGGAAACTACGCCTCCTAGTGGAAGAATTGTCCATAATGAAAAGGTTGAAAATATGCGAAATGTATTCGCCATAGCAACAGCTATGCTAAGGAAAAAAAATTTCAAATACGTCTCCTAAAGCATAGATAGCGAGAAAAAGATTTGAACACTTACGCCTCTGGAAAACTGTACGTTATTTAAAAAGGATAATGTTCCCCATCTTTATTGTAGCAATTCGCATAAAGCCAGAAAAGGAATTTCTCAATACATTTTTAGAAGCAGAGATAGAACTGAAACAGAAATACACAAACACCACCTAGCGACAGAACTGTGAATTATGAAAGACTCCTCATGTACGAACTTTGAATACTCCACAAGCAAAGGGTATCCGAATTTTGAAATCTGACTTTTCGAGTCAGAGATATCGAGAAAAATATATTAAATATTTGCCCACCCTAGCGGCGAAACTGTGCATTTTTTGGGAAGGAAATACACAGAAAATGTTTTCATAGTTAGCAGTACCTGACCGAAAGAGAATTTTCTCAATCGGGTTTTTAATCCCGCAGATATTACGGCAAACCAGAACGAGAACTTACGCTTTCTAGTGGAAATTTCTGAAATTATGTGAGAAACATTTCCCAGTAGAAACGCTCTCTTATAAAGAAAGAATTTTTCAAATCGGACTCTTAGAAGCAGAGATATCGACAAAAGTAAGATATACACTGAAGTGCCAGAAAAACTGGTACACCAGTCTAATACTTGTTAAGTCCCTCACGGGAGCGCAGGACTGCAGAAATACGACGGGGCATGGACTCCACTAGCTTCTGGAAATATGCTGTAAGCAATGCACACCATACTTCCTGCAGAGCGTTCCACAATTCGGGTGTATTCCGAGGTCTCGGATTCCTGTGTTCGATAGCGCGTTGCATGGCATCCCAAATGTTTTCTATCACGTTCAGATCTGGGGACTTGGATGGGAATGGCAACACCCCAAACTCAGATGAACGCTCCTCTAACCAAACTATGGCGTCCCGACACTTGTGTGCAGGTGCGTTGTTCTATTGGAACAGGCGCAACCCATCAGCATGAATGCAGGACATGAATGGGTGTACCTCGTCAGAAAGGATGCGCACATAGCGTTGGCCAGTTACAGACGTTTGCAGACGTACCAGGGGTCCCAGTGAAGTCCAGATAAACACACCCCATACCATTACGGACCCCCCACCAGCAGGTACAGTTCCCTGTTGACAAGCAGGATCCATGGCTTCATGGGGTTTGCGCCGCACACGAATCCTTCCATCTTCCCGATACAGTTGGAAACGCTTCTCGTCAGACCAGGCTACTTGTTTCCAGGCATCAAGTGTCCAGTGGCGGTGTTGCCGTGCCCAAGCGAGGCGCATAGCTCTGTGTCGTGCACCCATCAAGGGGACTCGTGTTGTGCGTCAGCTCTCAAAGCCCATATCGTGCAGGGTACGTTGCACAGTCCGGACGCTGATGCTTGTTGAGGCTCCAGCATTGAATTCCGATGATACCTGCAAGAGTGTTGCATGCCTATCGCGTGAAACGATTCTTGACAGCCGACGATGGTCACGTTCACCCAATGTCTTTTTACGGCCACACTGGTATCGTAGGTTGGAGGTTTTGCCGGAATTCTTGTAGTCGCGGTACACCCTTGCAATGGTCGTCCGTGAAAATCGAACCTTCGTTTCTACCTCCGAAATACATCTCACGAGCGCCAACTATGACACTGCGTTGAAAATCGCTTAAAGCGTTATTACTTGTCATTCTCATGCTAAAAACAGCTCTGACAGCTGGTAAGGATGTCTATTACTTTATATACGCACTGGCGGACGCAACCGTGTACGCGCATAGGTGACGTTGCTATGTATTTTGCATGAGCTCGTCTGTACCAGTTTTTCTGGCACTTCAGTGTACTTCAACCTCCTAGCAGAAAATCTATGAATTATTTGAAAAAGAAACTGTACCCAAAAGAGTGTTCGTTATAAATGGAATCCAAAGGCAGAAAGATTTTTTTTTCAATCGGATATTTAGAAGCAAATATATAGAATAAGATATATTTTGAATTCGACAGAATTTGCATTTACGCCCTCTAGTGGCGAAGTTATAATATAACCGGAAAGCAAGGATCATCGTTCTCATATTTCAAGCTTTCTGTTAATAAAAGGATTTTTCAATCGGACTAATAGTTGCAGAGATATGGGGTCCACAGACGGACGGACAAAGTGATACTATAAGCACGTACTTTTTTTACCAAAGACGTGCTAAAAATAGTATATATTGAGTGTAAAAATAAGTTTAAAAGCGTTTAAAGACAACGCAACATGTAATTTGAGAGAAAACAACAACCTTTACAAATCAAAATATGCGACGTCATTATCTATCACCTTTCGCCTTCGGTCGGGCAGCTGACGGATTCCAGCCATGAAGAATACTTCGTCGTGTGAAGCGATGAAGTCGTCAACCCATTTTTGCACTTCGTCACATGTCAGGGACCGTACAGCAGACAAACCATGTTGCATCGATTGGAACAATAATAGTCTGAAGGGGCTATGTCGGAACTATACACCGGGTACTCCAAAAGTTTCCAGCCAAGCGTCAATAACGTTTCCTTGACCGATTTCGCGACATGCGACCTAGCGTTGTCATGCAGTAATTTCACGGGACGCAATCCTTTGCCTATGAACGGACGTTTCCAACAGATTTCCTGGTTCAATCGCAGCAATTGTTGCTTGTAGCGATCAGCAGCAACAGTTTAACCCTGTTCCAATAGTTCATAATAGAGCACACCCTTCATATCCCACCAGATGCACAGCAGAACCTTCTTGGAGTGAATATTGCGTTTCGGTGTCGAAGTCGTTGCTTCACCGGGGTCCACCCGGTGTTTTTTTCCGTTTGAGATTACCATATCCACTTTTCATCACCCGTAACGATTTTCCACAGGAAAGACTTTCTGTGTTGTTTATTCAACAGATTCAAACACTTCATGACACGCTCATCCTTGCTCCTCTGGCTCAGGCCATGTGGCACCCATTTTCCTTCCTTCTGAATCTTTCCCATTGCGCGTAAACGATTGGAAATGGTTTGTTGAGTTACCCCCAGTTGTTCAGCTAGTTCCTTTTGCGTTTGAGACGAATCTTCATCCAGCATTGCTTGCTTTTCCTCATGTGCAACCTTCTGCGGGGGCGCCGCTACGTTCTCGATCGCTAACATCAAAATCACTTGCTTTAAATCGTCTAAACCAAAACTCACACATGCTTTTCGACACAATATTCTACCCCAGAACAGAACAAATCGATTAACATGCTATTGCAGCACTTTTTCCTTGATGGAATTCATAACGAATGCAGTGTCGAATAAATGCAGTATCGCTTGCCATCTTTCACCTACCGATGTGCAAATGCGTTTGACTTTTGGAAAACTTCTGTGTCACATGTCATACTCTGGACCAGTTACGGTCACATGACAATAACGCGGGGGAATGTCGGATATGTAAATTAGCGGTATACGTCACACAAAAAACGCTTTAAAACGTATTTGTACACCTTACATACATGCTCCTGTGTGTGTGTGTGTGTGTGTGTGTGTGTGTTACACACCTCCAAACGGAGAAGTGTTGAGATTTTTTAATGGGGCTGTCTGAGGAAATTTGAGCATGTTGGAGGGATGTTAGGAAGGGCGTATAAATCCCTGCGTCCGAGTTCTCCGGGTTGAGGCATGTGAGACATGTTGTTTCCCTTATGGCACCAACTCTCTCTCCCTTCTGTGGAACCAGTGGCCCTAAATTAGGGACGAGCGACTGCTTATGGTCCTTAGCGTTGCTCACGGTTGTCTTTAAACTCCCACCCCCCACTCCCCCCAAAAAAGAAACAGAAATAACAGAAAATGGACAGCAGCACCCAATGATGTAAATAAAGCATAAGGTTAAATTCTGTGTATGGTGTCGACAATTTAGGGCTTCTAAGGTGTGACATCACCCTCTAGTTATTTCAATAGTTGAAGTGTGCTTTATCAAATGTTTTACATAAATTTTCTCCTCATGGCAGCACTGTATGTATTTATTTCCGGTGTTTAATTAAATGATCCAATGCCGCCCCGGTGGCGCAGTGGTCTAAGGCGTTGGCCTCTGATCATTCGTCCGTAAGGGGTCCGGGTTCGAATCCCGGTTAGGCATGGATGTTGTGTTTGTCTTACGGCACTGGCTCTCTCCCTTCCCTGGAACCAGTGACCCTAAATTAGGGACGGGCGACTGCTTATAGCCCATTGAGTTGCTCACGGTGGTCGTTAAACCTCCAATCAAAAAAAAAAAAAATGATCCAATATTTTGCTTTACCAAATGTGTATTCTCATGTTTGATTACCTGTTCACGATTTTTACGCAGATTTCATGATTATTGAAAACTCCTGTTTTCTCTTCTCGGCTTGCTTTCTCTGTGAAGATTAACAACGCAGCTGAAAAAAAAAAAAAGAAAAAAAAAGAGAAATGACGTCTGTAAGCTGAAAGTTCAATTGTGACGTCACGTGTTTTAAAGAGAGCCGTAGAACCATGACGTCATACTTAACTGAGCTGTTGCAAGTTACGTGAAGCAAGTAAAATGAAACAGGGAAATCCCAAATTACGTGTGCGTCATAAGACTGTGACGTCATACGCAGTTGAAAGTTTGTCCCTGAGAAGAATATGACACTGAAACTAGTGCAGTCATTCATAGCATATATGTATTTGTACAAATACTTCATACAGGGTAACCTATGTATTTACAAACAGAGGTATCACAATCGCTTGTTGTCTTTTCTAGACAACAATAAAACGTACTTCGAATTAAAAATCAAATCGCATTACACCATCGAGGAAACGCAGTTATTTGCTAATTAGATCTTTGCGTCTTCAAGCTATCTGCTCTTTTGGTTGTAAAGCACAAAAGAGTACTCTCGCCGCATATAGAACTCACGCACAACAAGCTACAGGTCTACCACTGAGATGAGCACGGGTTCCTTTTTTAAGGCCCGGGCTGGTCCCGGGCCCGTTATGTTATTATAAATAATTGGCACGAATTTTCCTGTGCAAATTTTCCTTATGTGAATAAGGAAAAAATGAAGCATACAAGTTTACTCTTATTTATATTTTGATCACCTGATAAGAATGTTAGGACTTGCCGCTAATGTCGCTCCCACCCCCAAAAAAGGGAGATAAAGAATTATTATCATGTACATCACGTTCAGGTAACAAAATATCCTTTACTTTGTTTCACAAGGGTATCAAGTTAATTCGTTTACCTCGGCGCTCACCTTCATGTCTTCACCGAATGGAGGAAAATTCCCATTTGTAGGAAGTCATTCGTAAAAAAACCATCGTGCTTATGTTATCGATCTGTCCGTCCGTTTGTAGACACGCAACTATTAACCCAATTTGAAAAATTCTTTTTGCATTGGGAAGCTTAAAATATGCGAATGATCACCTTTTTTTTTTTTTACGATGTACAATTTCGCCGCTAGAAGGCGTAAATGCAGGTGATATCGAATTCAAAATGCATTTTATTCCATATATTTGCTTCTAAACATCCGATTGAAAAAAATTCTTTACCTTTCGATTCCATTTATGTCGAACAGTATTTTAGGTGTAGCCATTTTTTCAAGTTACTCATAGATTTTCCGCTAAGGGGCGAAAAGGTAAATTGCATTTCCCCCGATATCTCTGCTTCTAAAACTCTTATTTGAAAAATTCTTCCATTGTTGGAGAGCGTTTCCACTGCGAAATGCTTCTCATATAATTTATCGCTCAAGCCCAATAATAGGGCGTAAGTTCACGATTCCGTTTACAGCAATATTTGAGGGATTAAAAAACCAATACAAGATCTTCTTTCTTCCGTCAGATACTATTGTTTCCCATACCGGTTCCACTGACTTTGGTAAATTTAATTCGCGTCAGAACGGATTCAAAAGAAGTACTCATTACGCCCGAAATTCGGTTTCATCTTTATTGTTAGCACGTCTTTTGTAAAAAAAGATCGTGCTTATGTTACCCGTTTGCCCGTCCGTCTCTACCCACATATCTTTGCAACTATTAGTCCGATTTGAAAAATTATTTTTGCATTGGGAAGCTTGAAATATGCGAATGATGATCCTTCATTTCGTTTTTTTTACGATGTACAATTTCGCCGCCAGAGGGCGCAAATGGAGATGATGTCGAATTCAAAAATACGTCTTATTCGACATATTTACTTCTAAACATCCGATTGAAAAAAATTCTTTTATCTTTCGATTCCATTTATGTCGAAGAGTATTTTAGATACAGTTTCTTTTTCAAATAACGCATAGATTTTCCGCTAGGGGGCGTAAAAGTAAATCACATTTTCCCCAATAACTCTTCTTCTAAAACTCCGATTTGAAAACTTTTTTCTTCAGCGGATACACCTCCTAATGAAAAATCGTTTGCATACAATTTCAAATTTTGGTAACGAATACTTTGGCCACCAGGGGGCGTAAGTGTTAATTTTTGCTTCTGATGTATTTGCCACAAAATCTGAGCTTCTAAAATATCGATTGAAAAAGTTCATTCGTAGACTGATGCCACTCACATCGATAAACCTTTTCGGAATATTTTCTCCTTAAAATATTCCACAGTTTCTCCGCCAGGGGGCGTAGATGAATATCTTAATTTCGTCAATATCTCTACTTCTAGGATTCCGATTTGAAAAATTTCTTCTTTGTTGGATGGTGTTTTCAGTGTGACATGTTTTTCATATAATTTCAAAATTTTCAAGTAATTCATAGACTTTCCGCTAGGGGGCGTAGAGGTAAATTGCGTTTCCCCCTATATCTCTGCTTCTAAACCTCCGATTTGAAAAATTCTTTCTGCACCGGATATAGCTCCTGATGGGAAATCGTTTGCACATGATTTCTAATTTTTGTAAAAATGGTTTGGCCACCAGGGGGCGTAAATGTTAATTTCCGCTTCCGGTGTATTTGCAGCAAAATATGAGCTTCTAAATTCTCGATTGAAAAAATCGGCGTTTGTAGACCGATACTACTCATGTCGACGAACCTTTTAGAAACATTTTCTTCTTAAAATAATGCATGGTTTCTACGCCAGGAGGCGTAGATGTATATCTTATTTTTGTTAATATCTCTACTTCTAGGAGTCCGATTTGAAAAATTCCTTCTTTGTTGGATAGTGTTTCCAGTGTGACATGTTTTTCATATAATTTGAAAATTTTCAAGTAATTCATAGACTTTTAGCTAGGGTGCGTAAAAGTAAATTGCTTTCCACCAATATCGCTGCTTCTAAATCTCCGATTTGAAAAATGTTTTCTGCACCGGATACAGCTCCTGATGGGAAATCGTTTGCACGTAATTTCGATTTTTTGTAAAAATGGTTTGGCCTCCAGGTGGCGTAAGTCTTAATTTCCGCTTCTGATGTATTTGCAGCAAAATATGAGCTTCTAAATTATCGACTGAAAAAAGTCGTTTGTTGACCGATACTACTCATGTCGGCAAACCTTTTAGTCACATCTTATTATTGTCGATATCTCTATTTCTAAGAGTCCGATTTGAAAATTTATTTCTGTGTTGTAGAGCGTTTCCGGTGCGCAGTGTTTCTCATATAAATTCATGTTTTTCTTAACGCAGAAGTCTGCAACCAGAGCGTGTAAGCTCACGATTCCCTTTACAGCAATATCTGAGGAATTAAAAATCCGATTGAAAAACTTCTTTCTTCCGTCAGATACTATTGTTTTCCATACAGGTTCCATTGACTTTGAAAAGCTTTGATAAATTTAATTTGCGTCAAAACGGATTCAAAAGACGTGCTTATTACACCCGAAAATTCGGTGTCATCTTTCTTGTTTCATTTTTGCTTTCATCCAGCACGAATTTATGGTTTCTAGTTCATATTGTAGCTAGCAGAACTTTAAAATTTTTATCGCCAGAAAGCTTTATACTACCTACCTAGGAAATGATAAATAGTTGCTACCAAAGGCGTATTTTGAGGAGGCAAAGGGGGCTTTTGGCCGCCGAAAGAGGCCCCCGAAAGAGATTCATATTTTTATGTTTTGGGTTAAAATGCGACATCCATTACAAAAAAAACCGGCATAAATTTAATAAAAATGCATTAACTTACATTAGAAAAAATGTTTACATTTTTTCTTCTATTTTTCATTAACTTTTATTTTGTTCTGGTGGATTTCAAAAACTTCCATTTTTCGTTGCCCCGCCCTACCCCGCCCCGAAAGAAAAATTCTACAAACGCCCCTGGTTGCTACTAAAAACAGTCACAGACGTTTCTGAGTAACGAAATGTACACGAAACACGCGAGAAACAATAATTAAGAATTTTAGGCAAAGAACAAAAAGAGAGACTATAGCCTAACCATTCAGTTGGGTGTTATCCATTACGTTAGTTAATTCAACTAGCAGTGTTAAATAAAATGACTTAAAAAGGTTAAACGAAAAATTAACTGGAGCCCGGGCCCGTATCCTTTTCCGGGATTTTTATCATAGTCTCTTCAGTCTGCACAGGCCTGACCTGCCTCATCAAGCCCGAGTCCGCCCTAGCCCCAAGGCCTGGGAATTCACGGAAAAATCCTGAAAATAACGTGCCACGAAGTTGCCAAGGTGTCCATATTTTGACGAAATTATCGGTTCTAATTTTAACACTTTGACAGATTTTCCGTTGGGAGTGATTCCGTTTATTTCAGAAAATTCAGTTTCTGATTTTTCAGCATATTTAAAGAAATTTCGCAAAATCTTCGATTCAGAATTATACAAGGTAGAAATGAAGAGAGACTTAAATAGCGCGATAACGAAATGCTTTTCACTATTAATGCGATGAATCAGTCGTTTTATTTTCTATTGGGGTTTATTATTTTTCTGAATACGTTTGCATTTTTTTTTTCTGCAGGAGGACTTATGACAAATTACGTATTTTTTTTCATTGTGATTTTTCGATGCAACAGAATGCTTTGGAACTCGACATCTTTTTTAACTAACAATGACTTTCGATTATGTTTAAGCAAACGTGAACTGTACTGTGTTATAATATTATTTCACATACATACATACATACATACACTGAAGAGCAATTGAATTACAGACAGCTGGCGTTATGCAAATGTGGCGCTGTGGGCGGCCCTGTAAACGGAAACGACATGACGTATGCAGCGATCCGACAATATAAGGAGTGATACGACGGGAATCAGTAAGAGTCTGACGCAGTATGGGTAAGACGAAGGATCTAAGCGCATTTGATCGTGGGCAAATTGTCGGGGCCCGACGAATGGGTCACTCCATCTTGAAAGTCGTGCAGGCACTGGGATTTTCACGAGCCACTGTGTCACGAGTGCACCGTGAGTACATCGAATCCGGTAAAACCATCCCTGCAAGGGCCAACTGCCGTGGACAACAGCGTGTGGATGAGCGGGGTCATCGTCGGCTAGCTCGCATTGTAACAGCGGATAGGCGGGCCACAGTGCAAGAAATCACTCGGCAATTTAACGCTGGTGCACAAAAACGTGTAAGCAGCCACACCATCCAGAACCATCTCCTCGCAATGAGGAACAGAAGCCATCGTCTCACGAGAGTACCGCTGCTGACCGCACATCACAGGGTGCAAAAATTAGCATGGGCGCGGGAACATCGCCACTGGACTCTAGACATGCGGGAAAATGTTTCCTGGACTGATGAGTCGAGATTCAGGTTGGTACATGCGGATGGCAGGATACGAGTACGGCGCAAACCACATGAAGCGATGGATCCTTCTTGCCAGCAGGGAACAGTTCAAGCTGGTGGGGGTGGCATTCTCATCTGGGGACTATTTACGTGGACTGAAATGGAACCCCTGGTACGTGTGACATCGTCCCTCACAGGTTAACCTTACCGGGATATCCTGGACGACCGTTTGCTCCCGTTTGTGCGTCTTCAACATCCCACTGGGGACCTCATCCTGCAACAAGACAATGTACCGTGCCATCGCTCCCGAATTGTATCCGAATGGTTGGATGAACACTTCACCGACGTGACCTCGCTTTCTTGGCCAGCTAGGTCACCTGACCTCAATCCCATCGAGAACATCTGAGATGCCATCGAGAGAGATGTTCGAGGCTCTGACCCCTCCATCAAATCTTCGTGAACTGTGGGTGCTTGTTCAGGGGTCGTGGATCCGTATGGCTTCCCAACGCTTCCGGTGTCTTGTCGAGTCCATGCCGGGACGAATAGCCGCCGTCATCAGGGCGAAAGGTGGTGCCACACGTTACTAGACAGGTATCTGTAACTCAATTGCTCTTCAGTGTACTGAACAACCAGTCCTTGGACTGAGTAACCAAGATGAAGAAGAAGAATGTAGAAATTTTCTGGTAATATTCTAAAGGAATTGCGCAAAGGTTTCTGAAAATTCAGAATTTTCCTTGCGTACGAAAATTCCGTCAAATTCAGGTTGTTTTCTGTCATTTCATGGAAAAGGTTGCATCAGGAATATGTTTTGTTAAATATCAAGTGATCAGTGTAAATGGTTCGTAAATTTCGTAAAAATTTTTATAGTGTAAAATCACAGTTTTCCGGGCTTATTCAAGTGCGAGCTTTATTTTATATAAAATTCTGGCTCGGGCTGCCATATTTCGAGGTCAGATGGGCTCGGGTTCCTAAAATTGAGCCCAAACGTAGTACTGTTGTGCGTGACCATCTGCATTATCAGAAAATTTGTGCGAGATGGTTGTGCAAGGATCTCACATAAGAATATAAGGCAAGTCGAATGTCTCTGCTTCACACATTTGATACGCTATCACCAGTGGTGTAGTGCTAATAGAAAAAGTAGAGGAATGCGCGATGCCTTTATGTTTTCAGTACCTTTCCCGGCTTACCCTTCCGCAAATCGCCTCTCCCCTTTTTACTTTCTTATATTTATAGTATACGAAAGTATACTTTGCTTTCTTATATTATAGTATAAGGGTGTTCAAATGAAAAGGTACGAAACGTCATAAGAACGTAACCGTTAACATATTTGTCTATGCCGCTATGGGAGAACGTAGCGACACATCTAGGGATGCGATTGGAGTCGCCGGCGTGGATCGGAGCATGCGCGGGCGCCCGCATGCGCAGGCGCCCGCATGCGCAGGAGAGAGCAGAGGCTCTTATAAAGAGCGCCGTCCAATTGACGCGGCAGTGTGTGTGAGGACAGGATGGCGTTCACATTGCAAAATTCGACGATTGAGGAGCAGCGAGGCGTTATCCGATTTCTGACAGCGGAAGGTGTTAATCCGGCCGCTATTCATCGCCGGATGGTGACCGTATATGGGGAAGACTGTGTGTCCGACAAGTCAGTGAGAAAATGGAGTGCCCGTTTTCGTGCAGGCCGTGAGAGCTTGGTTGATGACCCGAGACCGGGCCAGGCAAACACAGTCATCACGGCCGATCTCATCGACAAGGTGGACGACCTAGTGAGAGGTGATCGGCGTGTCACATTGCGAATGTTGGCGGTGGAGGTGGATGTCCGCGTTGGAACAGTGTGGACAATTATTCACGACAGGTTGCGTTATCGGAAGGTGTGCGCGCAGTGGGTTCCGAAGCAGCTCACCGACCAGCAAAAGGAACTGCGTATGGGGCTATCACTTCAACATCTGTTTCGGTATCATGAAGACCCCGCTTTCCTGGAGCGGATCGTCACAGGTGATGCGATTTCCATGTGTTTGGTCCCCTGAAAAAACATCTGAAAGGGAAGCGCTTCCACTCGGACGACGAACTCAAGGACGTTGTACAGGACTGGGTCTCGTCACGGCCATAGAAATTCTGGGAACAAGGAATCCTTCGGTTCGTTAATCAATGGGGTCGTTGTGCTACGGCCTATGGTGTATACTTTGAATAAAGTATTCATTTATACCCACAGTGTCGTTTCGTACCTTTTCATTTGAACACTGGACAATTATTCGCCTTTTGTGATAGTCATAAATGAGTATTCGTTTTCGCTAAGTACGTCAAAATCGGACTTCCGGAGTTACACGTTTTGGCAATCAAGGAATAAGATTTCACCATTTCGGTAATAAAATACTGAAGCGTTGGTTCCCAAATTGAGGCCGTTTTAGGGAGCAAAAACTAAAATCAGCCTTATATTATCGAATAAGATGCCGTTGGAAGCGAAAACGAATTTAGAGTGCAATGGTGAAAGCCATTTATTACTGGAAGTCTCAGTTCTAGAGATATATTTGGATAGGGGCAGTTTGGGTACAATTCTATTGTCCGCCTGAAAACAAGCGACAGAACAGTCGGGAGATTTATTGCTTCTAAAGATTTTTTCCGCCTGGCATATTATGGACAACAGAGAAAAGAAGAGACAGCATGGTAGGCCACCTCATATGACACTTAGAGTGGTGTGCCAACTTGATTGAAGGAAGATCAGAAGGAAACAATCTTCACGAATACTCATTTATGACTATCACAAATTCACAAAACAACATTTTATTTAATAAAAAAAATACGATTCTTATGCCCTTGTCATCCTCCTTACAAATCAAAACAAAATAAGCTCTCTTCCCACGCTCTTCACTCCGTCTCTTGCTTCTCTCCACCTCAAAGTTCTCCTGTCAGCTCTGACGTCAGCAATGACGTCACTATTCAGGACTGTGAACGGCACAGCTAGTTCCTTCCCCCTCCAGAGCTTTTCTCAGTGATATGTTCGAAGAATGTTCATAGAGAAAAGTTCAAAAGTCTGTTAGGATCAGATGCAATTTACAATGAGATTTACCTGAAATAAAAATATAAACATTTAAAAACAATACTGCAACACAGCAACACAAAACTGGAACTTGTCCCTTGAATAGCTGATTATAGCCAACAAATGCGACTCAAACTGTCAGCATTTTTATGTAGCGTCCCACGACGATGTACAACTTCGTAGTTATACGATTGTAGAATCAGGGCCCATCTCATAAGTCTAGGGTTAGTGCTGGTGTGTACGAAACCACACTAAAGGATTGTGTTCTGTCTGCATCTTGAACATAGTTTCCCCGTCAAGATAACAATGCAATTTTTTTACAGCATATACAATGGCAGCACATTCGTTTTCGGTAGTACAATACCGTTTCTCAACTTCCGTGAATTTCTTGCTCAAATACAACACAGGGTGTTCTTCTCCTTGATCACTGATCTGAGAGAGTACGATACCCATTCCGAAATCTGAAGCATCACATTGGAAAAGAAATGCTCTATTACAGTCGGGAGCGTGTAGCACAGGGTTACTATAAAGCTTATCTTTCAACTCTTGAAAGGCTTTCTCACACTGAGGGGTCCACAAAAAATTTTCTTTCTTAGTTTTGTCCTTTAACACTTCGGATAGCGGAGCGGCAGTGGTCGAAAACATAGGAATATATTAGCGGTAATATCCTGCCAGACCAAGAAATGCTCTTACATCAGTTTTTGTAGTAGGAGTAGGGAATTTCCAGGGGTTCTGGTACCTTGTCCTACTAGTCCACAGATATTTCACCTGAACTTGAGCGAATTTACACTTCGAAGGCTTGATGTTTAGACGGGCATTTTGAATACGCCGAAGGACTTGATCAAGATGCTTCAGGTGTTCTTCCAAGTACAGGAAAATAGAGCTACATCATCTAAATACTGTACTGAAAATTTTTCACATTCCTGCAATAATTCAGCCATCATCTTGCTAAAAAAACTACGGAGCGTTCTTGAGATCGAAAGGCATTCGTAACGGACGATAGGTCCCAAAACTGGTTACAAACGCAGCTACTCTTTGTGCCTTTTTATTCAGAGGTATTTGCCAATATCTCTTCGCCAAGTCTAGTACAGTGATATAGCTGGCCGAAGCAGCCGTCTCTACTCTTTGTTCAATGTTTGGTAAGGGATAATACTGTATACGAATAACGTCATTTAATCGACGTTAATTAACACAAGGTCTTGGATCTCTGCCTGTAGATTCCACCAAAATCATCGTAGATGTATAATCTGACTCTCCCATCTCAATTACTTTGCATTGCAACATTGTTCTTACTTCATTCTGGAAAATTTTAGTTTGTCTAGGAGAATACGGTATGGCTTAGCTCTGATGGGCTCATCACTAATCAATTCACTGTCATGCTCGACAAGATGTGTCATACCAGGTTCATTAGAAAAAGATGTACCGTAATTACAAAGCAAATCCTGCAATTCTCGAATTTTTTCTACCTCTAGCCTTTCTTCCAAACGACTTTCCTGAAGAATTTCTGCAAAATTAAAAACATTAGGATCATTTTCTATTCCAGGAATTTCTATTTCCAAACCAGGTTGATCCGGTGGTTCACTAATAGATGAGAAATTAATTAACTCTGGTCTTTTGTAGAACGGTTTAAGCATATTGACATGATATATCTGCGATGGCATTTTCTTTCCAGGAACCTTAACAATATAGTTAGTATCAGATATTCTACTCTCAATAGTACCTGGACCAGTCCATTGGACAGCTAACTTATTTGGTCTGGAAGTAGCCAATACTAGCACCAAATCACCTTCTTTAAATTCTCTTTTTACTGCATTCTTATCATATCAGGTTTTTCTCTTTACCTGCATTTGTATCATTTTTTGTACAGCCACTGTCTGGCATTTTTTCAATCGATTTATCAACTGAAACACATATTCCACGACTGAATTTTCTTCTTCGATGCCTTCAGGTTTCATCCACTTCTCATAGAGCAGGGAAACTGGTGTCCTTAAATTCTTCCCATGTACTAATTCTGCGTGAGTAAACCCATTACTTTCATGCGTCACAGTTCGAAGTGTAAATAATGCTGAATGAACGTTCTATTCCCAATCGGGCGCTGCTTCCAAACACAAGACTCGCAGTATACGCCTAATCGTACTGTGAAATCTTTCAACAACATTGCTCTGTGGATGATGAATCGAACTATGTTTTACTTTTATCCCAAATCATTCCAAAAATTCTGTTGTTGAAGCGCTCATGAAAGAAGTTCCTTGGTCACACTGTAGTTCTTTAGGAAACCCCATACGATTAAAAATCTGCAGTAACGCATCGATCACTGATACGGACCCAATGCCAGTCACAGCTACGGCATCAGGATATTTTGAAGACAAACACATTGCAGTGATAATATATATTTTTCCTGTAGGAGTAGGTGGTAAAGAACCATATGTATCTATTATACATTTATCTTTGAAAATATTTACTCGATAACAACTGGTACTAGTTTTAAGGGAGCTTTTTTCTTATCACCTGATTTTCCTGCTCTTTGACAATTTTCACAAGATCGCACATAATCATCTATTTCTTTATAACATCTAGGCCAGAAAAAATATCGAAATATTCTATCCTTAGTTTTCGTCACACCTAGTGAGCTGAGGTTCCTTCATGACACAAAGCTCTAAGGCTTTCCCTATATTCTTCAGGAACTACGAGTAGTTCTCTCTCAACACCGGTCTTGTCTACCCTCCGTTTCACTAATAATGTGTTCCCCAAAATATACGATTCCTTCGACAAATCAGTGGAAGAATTCCCAACAGTATCAAATAACGGTTTCAAATCCTTACTTCGACGCTGTGCAGCAGCAAAAATATCAGGATCTATTTCTAAAAGCGAACATATTGGATCGAGATCATTTTGTATAACTGGCAATAATACACCATCTTCCTCGCTCGGCTAAATCTATTCCCGACACTTCAACATTACTAGGTGAGCTCTCATTTTTTCTCTTTTCAAGTTCTTTCCCACAATTTTCTGAAACATTGGACATTTCCTCCAAAAACTTCTGTGACCTAGTCTGCACGGCATTTAATTCATGATGAACTAATCCTTTATCGTGCTTAATCTGATCTAATAAACCAGCAGTATGATTTCCCAGTAAATATCGGCCCTGGTCAAGCTCATTTCTAATTACAGCTGCTTCTGTGACGATGTGACCAAAATCTCCTATCAGTTGCACTTGAGCTAAAGGTAAACAAGTTGGTGCGACATCAAGGGGCTGCTGAACCCAAACATATTCTCCTGTTAACATTGGAGATGTGATATGCTTCTGACAAACAATATCAATAGTCGCTCCAGAATCTCGTAAAATAGGCATTTTAAACCCATTTACTTTGCCGGTAGTTGTAAACGGTATGAACAATTCATCCTCCGTCAGTTCTGAAATTCTATTTACAGTTGCAGAAGCTGATTCATGACTTTTTTTTCCAATTTGGACATTGAGGTCTAAGATGGTTATACGATCCACATTCAAAACATTGTAATCTCCTCCGGCGTTCAAAATTTTCAAAATTCCTAGTTCTAGAAACATTAGGTTCTTCATGAGCTCGATCTCTTTGAGCTGTGATAGGCTCACTTCTACTGCTATTATCGTACAAATGTTTTGTTCGCCATTTGGGCACATTCTTCTCTTTTGCTGGATGTTTATTGAAGCATTTTTCATACTTCCCCGGACATTGTCATAGTCATCCAACATCTCCGTAAGTTTGGACGATGACGAAATCTTAGTCCATTCATCAATAAAATACTCACGTACTTCTATTGGTACTCGACGTTTCATCTGATCGGTCACCGTTAGATCCAGTAACTGATCCAAATTACAAATTTCAAGACCTGTAAACCCATTCAGTGCAATAATTTCGAATTCTATAGCTAAAATCACGCCACGATAACTATGCTTGCTTTTGATGTCTCACAAACATTTGCCTAAATTTTTCTGGACTTAGCTTAAATCTTTTTAGCAACAGAGTTTTTACATATTCATAATTGTCTGCCTCTTCTTCCGGTTCTCTGGCTATAAGCTGATTAAGCTCATACGGTAGTAATCCCATCAAATGCGAAACCCAATCTGCTTTTTTTATTTGTGCTTTACGCACTTGCCTTTCGAACAAGACCAAATATAGACTTATGTCTCCTTCTTTAGAATCAAAAGTTGGTATCAGATTATGTAAATCAATTTTAGGCCTTCCCAACATTCCTCCTACAGTTTGTTCTGAATCATTACCTTGTGTTCTACTTGCAGTTTCAATTCGTCGTAATTCCAATTCATATTCTCTTTCCTCTGCTGTTCTTCCATTTCTTCTTTCCTTTTCCGTTCCTCGAGTTCCTCTTTATCTATTCTCACTCTTATAATTGTGGCTAATAATTCTTTCACGAATTCTTATTCGTACTCTTGACTTCCTAAAATTAGTTTTTTTTTTAATTCACTATCTTATAGTCGGGAGATACTTTCTCTCCTAACTCTTCTGCCAAAAGTCGTAAGTCTTCTTTTTTTGCCTTCGCTAAATATGTCATTTTGCGATAAAAAACAGTAAACTTATCAACCTACAAGAATTTGCAATTCTAACGATTAGTACTGCCGTACAAAATTTCCTCAATACCGATTACTGCAACTTTTATACTGTCGTATATATATATTTTCAAAATTCACTTTTATTTGTACTGACGCACTTAAGGAACACTTTTACTTTCGTATGTTACGAGTGTTCTAAATTAAAAAGGAACTATTTTCAAAGTGAAAAACAAAATTATATTTCATAGCAACAGCACTGACGTCTTCCATCCTTAGTTTGATAGCACATATATAGAGCTGATCACATCCGGTCATAACTTGACTTATCCACTCTGTTCACAAATTTCGAAGTTATCCAAGATGGCATCCGAAAAAAAAAAAAAAATTCCTTGAAGGAAAACAATACACTATCGTATCCCACTACGTTGGCAGCATTTTATTCATATTAAAGCTGTGGCGTCTTAACAATCATCACGAATACTCATTAATGACTATCACAAATTCACAAAGCAACATTTAATTTAATAAACAAAAAAACAATACGATTCTTATGCCCTTGTCATCCTCCCTACAAATCAAAACAAACAAACTCTCTTCCCACGCATTTCACTCCGTCTCTTGCTTCTCTCCACCTCAAAGTTTTCCTGTCAGCTCTGACGTCAGCAATGACGTCACTATCTAGGACTGGGAACGGCACAACGCCCAAGAATTCAATATATGAGTCAAATAACAAGAGGAAGACCCCACCGGAACATTAAGCTTATGGCTCAGGAATGAATTCCTTTGTGGATGACGACCAGTGCTACACTCCAACCTTAGGGATGAGGAGACAAGAAGGAAGTGTGAAACGGAACTAAAGCGCCAGAGACAGAAGTAATATCCTCTGCGTCCAGCGTAATTATGGGAAACTCGTAGCTAGAATAAATTACCTGAGCCTCACAACTAGACTCCTTAACAATGACTAGATTAATTAAATTCCCAATTGCAATAATTTCCACATACAGTATCCCCACCTCAACATTCTTAACAATAGTAGAAAAAGGAATTTTACGCATGGGCGTCCATAGCTTAGTTGTCAGGAGGGTACAAAAAAACAAAAAAAAAAAATTCAAGAGAGGGCTAACATAAATTAGTTTTCTTTTTTTTTTTTTTTTTTTTGTTTGAAGGTTTAACGACCACCGTGAGCAACTCAATGGGCTATAAGCAGTCGCCCGTCCCTAATTTAGGGTCACTGGTTCCAGGGAAAGGAGACAGCCAGTGCCGTAAGACAAACACAACATCCATGCCTCACCGGGATTCGAACCCGGACCCCTTTCGGACAAATGATCAGAGGCAATCGCTTAGACCACTACGCCACCAGGGCGGCAAATTAGTTTTCAGGAGGGGCAAACTGAAATTAGTTTTCAGGTGGGGGCAAACTGAGATTAGTTTTCAGGGGGGGGGGGACAAACTGAAATTAGTTTTCAAGAGGGGACAAACTGAAATTAGTTTTCAGGTGGGGGCAAACTGAGATTAGTTTTCAGGGGGGGCAAACTGAAATTAGTTTTCAAGAGGGGACAAACTGAAATTAGTTTTCAGGTGGGGGCAAACTGAGATTAGTTTTCAGGGGGGGCAAACTGAAATTAGTTTTCAAGAGGGGACAAACTGAAATTAGTTTTCAGGTGGGGGCAAACTGAGATTAGTTTTCAGGGGGGACAAAAGGAAATTAGTTTTCAAGAGGGGACAAACTGAAATTAGTTTTCAGGTGGGGGCAAACTGAGATTAATTTTCAGGAGGGGACAAACAGAAATTGATGAGCTGGGCTGGAACAACGACTTAAAGTGTGTTATGCGGTTGTTTCGTTTTTTATATCAGTAAATGTATTTTTATTTTTATAACAATTGCTATTTTTATATGCCTGTACACATAAGTATGTGCTGTTCAAAATCTTTAAGAAATCGAATTTCTCAGAACCATGTTGTTGTGGATAAATCGTTGTCCCACCTAGTTCCTCAATTCTGACTACAAACAACATACAAAAACATCAGACGCAAATTTAATTGTAATGATTGAATTTGCGAATTCAGTCATTACAGGGTGTTTCTTTGGCTTTCTCGAAACACGGCAGATACTTTTGTGGTTACCTGATACGTGCGGAAATAAAATAAAAATAGAAATTAAATTAGAATATACGTCACGTGTCCAGGTGCTGTTCTTCCCAGCGCGATATCTAGACTTCTACGCAATAGAGAATGTTTTTGACGACATTGCACTGTAAAAAAAGGTCTGATGAAATTCAGGAGTTACTTTCCGAGATCCCTTTCTTGAATTGACGAAGCATATTTTTGATACAACCTTTTCCGTGAAATGACGAAATAAAGCTGAATTTCACGGATTTGTCGTACCACGGGAAAATTCTGAATTTTCAGAAACTTTTCCGCAATTGCTTTCGTATATTAACGGAACAACTTCGCCCTCACTTTTTCCGTATCCGTATGACGAAAAATTATCAGTAATAGGAGCGATCTGGTGAGAATATTTGAGGTTTTATTGAATTTTAAATTTTAATCGAATGTCGAATAATCTACATTTGAAGTTCCGTAGCGAGATCGGATATTGTGGATAGCATATGGCATGAATTTTGTTCATTGTGGCACAGGATATTTCTTGTTCTGTCCCCCATTTTGTGAACCAGCTGTTTGTTATATATTGTTATCTATACACTGAAGTGCCAGAAAAACTGGTACAGACGAGCTTATGCAAAATACATAGCAACGCCACCTATGCGCGTACTCGGTTGCGTCCGCCATTGCGTATATAAAGCGATAGACACCTTTGCCAGCTGTCGGAGCTGTTTTCGGCATGAGAATGACAAGTAATAACGCTTTAAGCGATTTTCAACGCGGTGTCATAATTGGCGCTCGTGAGATGGGCCATAATACTGTATTTCGGAGGTAGAAACGAAGTCCGGATTTTCACGGACGACCATTGCAAGGGTGTATGTACCGTGACTACAAGAATTCCGGCGAAACCTCCAACCTACGATACCAGTGTGGCCATAAAAAGACATTGGGTGAACGTGACCATCGTCGGCTGTCAAGAATCTTTTTACGCGATAGGCGTGCAACCCTCTCGTACGTATAATCGGAATTCAATGCTGGAGTCTCAAGAAGCATCAGCGTCCGGACTGTGCAACGTACCCTGCACGATATGGGCTTTGGGAGCCGACGCCCAACTCGAGTCCCCTTGATGGATGCACGACACAGAGCTATACGCCTTGCTTGGGCACTGCAACGCCGCCACTGGACACTTGATGCTTTGAAACAAGTAGCCTGGTCTGACTAGTGGCGTTTCCAATTGTATCGGGCAGATGGAAGGATTCATATGTGGTGCAAACCCCATAAAGCCATGGATCCCGCCTGTCAACAGGGAACTGTCCCAACTGGTGGGGGTCCGTAACGGTATAGGGTGTGTTTAGTAGGACTTCACTGGGACCCTTGCTACGTCTACAAACGTCTGTGACCGGCCAACGCTATGTGCGCTTCCTTTCTGACGAGGTACACCCGTTCATGTCCTGCATTCATGCTGATGGGTTGGGCCTGTTCCAACAGACAATGCACCTGCACACAAGTGTAGGGATGCCACATTATGGTTAGAGGAGCGCACATCTGAGTTTGGGGTGTTGCCATTCCCACCCAAGTCCCCAGATGTGAACGTGATAGAACACATTTAGGATGCCATGCAACGCGCTATCGAACACAGGAATCCGAGACCTCGGAATACACCCGAATTGTGGAACGCTCTGCAGGAAGTATGGTGTGCATTGCCATATTTCCAGAAGCTAGTGGAGTTCATGCCCCGTCGCATTTCTACAGTCTTGCGCTCCCGTGGGAGACCTACCAAGTATTAGACGGGTGTATCAGTTTTTCTGACACTTCAGTGTATAAACCGGGTGCTTAACTTATTATTGTACAGGTGATAATACGATGTCTACATGTATCAGTCTTTGGATCCCTTAAAACAAAAACTATTATAGCTATGAAGAGTAAATTTTATATTTAGAAGTTTTGTGAAATAATACTATAAAAAAGTACATTTCACCTTTTTCTTTTTTTTTTTTTAAAAGAATTCAAACTCACTGTCAGTTTAAAAAGATCAAGTTGCAAAGCATTTTTTGCTTCGAAAAATCACGATGAAAAATGTGAAAGTTCTCCGACAGAAAAAGAAATCACTACAAATCTATTCAGGAAAATATTAAGCTCCAACAGAAAATAAAGTGACTAAATAACTCGTATTAACGATAAAAAAAAAATTCTCATCGTCGCCTAATTTGTTTTACGATGAACGTGATTCTGTGTTCAGAGTGTTTCTAGCTCAGTGGTTAAAGGCGCGCGTTATCTGTTGAACCAACTGAAACGATGGTGGTTCGATCTTAACTGCTGCAAAAGGATTATCTGGGGAAAGGGCTGAAAGAGAGTGCAGATTTTGTGAAATTTCTGTTTAAATACGGAAAAACTTGGAACGGACTTTTCTGAAATAAACGGAATTTTTGACAACAGAAAAATTTATTTTTTTGCATTACGCATGAAGATTGAAAAGTGTCTGGCTGTTGGTAAGAAAGTTTTTTTCTGCCTTCATAGATTTAGAGAAAGCTTATGACCGAGTAAATAGGACACTTTTGTGGAAGGTATTGAATGAATATGGTGTTACTGGGAATCTACTTATAGTGTAAAAGCCATGGATGCTGGAAGGAGAGCTTGTGCACGAGTGAATGGAGTTTTATCAAAATGGTTTTCTATTGGTGCAGGAGTCAGACAAGGTTGTGTAATGTCACCATGTCTATTTAATATAAACTCAAGGACAATGAAATCTGCGCACCAAGAACGAAACCTCGGAATAGACTGAAATTTTATGGACGTAATGATAGAGATGAATGACACATAGAGCTGCTGGACTCTATGTGGCCCACAGTTCGGTCTTCTTCAATAGCGCGTTGCACCTCCTTGTGCTGCGATACATGCTGCAATACGGTCCGACATGGAGGCGAATAGACGCCTAATGTTGTCCTGCGGCAGACTGGCCCACACGTGTTGGATGGTGTGCTCCAAATCCCGGATAGTGTGGCACGGCGGCAACTGGCGTTTCAACTGGTCCCACACATGCTCGACAGGGCACATGTCCGGGGAACGAGCAAGCCATGGAAGGGTCTGGACATGACGTTGGCAGTCCTGTGCCACCCAAGCCGTATGCGCGCGGGCATTTTTCTGTTGGTATGGCGCACTTGGAATCCCGGCCAGGAAGCACATGGGGCCGTAGAATCTCATGCACATACCGCTGGCCCGCCAATAACACACGTGCCACTACTAGAGCTGATCGGCAATAGTAGGCTGTGGCTCTACAGCATGCAGTGAGGGAGGTGTTGCGCTCGATAGCGGGGTGCCCAGTTTGCGATTGTACCATTGAGTCGGGGACCACCACACCCAGACACGATGACCATCTGTCCCCAAAATGAAGCGGTACTCATCGCTAAACACCACACGTCGCCAGTCTGTGGCGTTCCACGTCGCTCTGGCCTGGCACCACTGCACACTGAGGCTGGGATCGGAGATTCGCTTCCGCGAGGTGTCGGGAAATGGTTCGTGGGCACACAGGAGCCACTACATCTGCCTATATAGTAGACCGGGTCCCCGTGGGATCCGTTCGTCCCTGGCGCACGATATGTCGATCTTCTCTACCGGTGGTCCGTCCGGAGCCGCTCCGCCGTGTGGCAGTGCCGCCACGTGTTCACTGCTCCCAACACAGTCGGACCGTATGGTCAGAACGATCCACGCGGTGGGCTATACGGCGAGCAGAACACCCTGCGGTTTTCATCCCGATGATTAGCCCTCTTTCAGAGACCGTAAGTTGCGTAAAGGCTGCTCTGGCGTCTACCCGGCATTCTTGTCACTTTGTACTCTTGCTTGCGTCGGCCGGTGCGTTTCGCTTTCATGGGGCATCGACTATACGCCAGTTTATAAGGCTGCGCGTTCGTCTTGCAGCGCTACCACAGGGTGTGCGGTCATGCGCAATCACACCAAACGTGGATCATTTGCATACCAGCACGCACTCGAAACTATTTGCAAAGTTTCGCGGTTGTAGCATGTTTTCTTCTAGGTGCTCAAATTGCATTGTCCGGGAGTGTATTTATGGATGCGTGCATACGCGATGCCAAAATAGAAAATACTGGTTTATGTCTTGGTGATAACCGTGTGTGCAGATTGCTGTATGCTGATGACACTGTCCTGTTGGCAGAGAGCAAAAGTAAGTTGCAGAGTATGTTGTCCCGGATGTACGAAGTTTACATGAAATTCAAACTGAGTATAAATAAGGAAGAAAAGAAAGTTATGGTTTCTGAAGCGAGGAACTGGTAGTATTGAATGTAATATAAGTCTGAATGGCACAGTGATTGACTAGGTGAATGAATTTGTGTAATTAGGAAGCATGTTTGATAGAGAGAACAAATTGGATGGAGAAATTAGTAGGCAAGTGAATTCTTCATTGAAAGTCATGGCTGCTTTGGGAGGTTTTCGCAGGAATGATGGGTTCTCAAGAGAGTCCCGCATGGCTATGTATGAAAGTGTAATTGTTCCTACTCTGATGTATGGCAGTGAAACCTGGGTACTACAGAAGAAACATAGAAGTCGTTTGTGTGCTGGAGAAATTCGTTACTTACGGGGGAAGGGGGGGGGGAAAGACACGTTCTGATAGTGTGAGGAATGAAGACGTGTTTTTTTTTTTTTGATTGGAGGTTTAACGACCACCGTGAGCAACTTAATGGGCTATAAGCAGTCGCCCGTCCCTAATTTAGGGTCACTGGTTCCAGGGAAGGGAGAGAGCCAGTGCCGCAAGACAAACACAACATCCATGCCTCACCGGTACTCGAACCCGGACCCCTTACGGACGAATGATCACAGGCCAGCGCCTTAGACCACTGCGCCACCGGGGCGGCGAAGACGTGTTGCAATTGTATAATGTGAAGCAAAATGTTGTTAGCAAGGTGGTGACTGATATGCCTCGGTGGTTTGGCCATATTGAGAGAAGGAGTGATGAGATGCTTACTAAGAAAACCTTTTCAGCCTAAGTGGCAGGAAGGAAAGGCCAAGGATTTCATGGGAGGATCAGATTCAGGAGTATCTGCATGAGAAAAAGATTACGAGTATGTAGTGTAGAAAATCTTGTGTACGTCATGGGATGGATGTCAGTGAAGCCCGAGTTGTATGTCAAGATCGCAGTAAATGGAGAAGTTTGATACGGCAAGAGTAATTAAAAATTATCTTGAAGTTTTTATTTCTTTGTTGAGTTAACCTCTCAGTCTCAGAGAACAGCGTAGTAAATCTGTGAAAATACCGAAGTTAAAATAAATGATGGGCACTTTTAAAAACGGAACTTTCGTTAAAAGACGGACTCTTACCGAACGCTTTGCTGCACGTTATTTTCAGAAATTTTCTGTGAATTCACGCCACTTATTTTTTTAGTGTGGCATACGACTTAATGCCTCTGCACGACCCCCTGGCAACGTCGATGAATGATGGACACAGATCAACGACGCATTGTGAACAATACCTCAAGACACCATCCGGGAACTTTTCCACTCGATGCCTCGCCAATTTTGTTGAATGTATAGCCCATCATGTCGGTCATATCACTACTGACTCAGGCAACATCATACTGACCGCCTCGGTGACGCAGTGGTCTAAGCGATGGCCTCTGATCATTCTTCTGAAATGGGTTCGGGTTTGAATCACGATGAGGCATGTGTTATAGGGCTTGTTGCTGACTTATATTGCAGCGCCCTGTGTGGAGGGTTCGTTTGATGCTTCCTTTGCAGTAAGTTCTGTATCGGGGATTTAATCCGTAATCCTTCCGACTGGAGCAGATACATACAAAATAAAGTATATAGAAGCGAATCGACTGAAGCTAAATTTTGCAGTGAGGAACACTTTTATTCAGATGTTACAGGGAATGTCTTTAGGCCTTGTCCTGATCTCCGTTCTTTCTATATATTAACACCTCGTAATCTCCTTCTCTCTCCCATATCATCACACCGCTTGCTTACCCGTTATCCTCCTCACGCCCGCACGCGAGATCTTTTCACCTCGGCTAAAAATCCTCCTCTTTCCTCGACTTTCTGCCACCGAGTGTCTTGTCCCCTTGCCCGGAGAACCCCTGAAACTATTCCTAGAAAGCGCGGCCACACCCTAGAAATACCTTCTCTCTGAAAACGCAAGATTCTTTACTTGGCTCGCTGCCCCCCCCCCTCTTCTCGCTTCGTCGTGCTGCTTGGGACGGTGGAAAAGCAATCGTGTCCATGTTCTACTCTTCTCACATCCACGAAACTATAAATCTAACAACCCCTCTGCTGCGACGCGTGGGAGAAGAAGTACTTATAACTGTTCGTTGCCCAGTTCATCGAAACGGCGGGAATTGAAGGAAAATGATTCCAATTCTTTATCCCTCAAAATGGCTACTGAACCTCACTTCTGATAATATGGAAGCCCCGGTTACACATGGTTCCTGTGTTTGTCTTACAGCACTGGCTGTCTCCCTTCCCTGGAACCAGTGACCTTAAATTAGGGACGGGTAACTGCTTATAGCCCATTGAGTTGCTCACGGTGGTCGTTAAACCTCCAATCAAAAACACACACGTCATACTGGCACCTCACCCTTTGCATTCATACTGACCCCTCGCCCATTGCTTTCATACTGGCTCCTCGCCCCTTGCATTCATACTGGCTCCTCGTCCATTGCATTCATACTGGCTCCTCGCCCATTGCATTCATACACAATCGAGTCACATTATTCTGAACACCTCCTTCTTTTGACGTCAACAGCGCGTTGCCAATAAAAGAAGGCACGGGTCTTGAGCTGGCTTGGGGGTATATAAGGTGTGCCGTAGGCATTCTGAAAACATATCACTCGTTGTTGTCATGGATAAAAGGAGCGATTTATCAGATTTCCAAAAAAGAATGATTATCGGCTTTCGGGCCAAGGGTGGTAGTATTTCAGAAACAGCGCAGTTTGTGAACTGTTCTCGTGCTGCTGTGGTTAAAGTGTATCGTGATTGTAAAAATGGAACCTTTGCGAAAAAGCGTCGTGGAACACCACGTGCCATTGATGTGAGGTGTGAACGTCGGCTTCGAAGGTGCATGAGGGCCGATCGACAAGCAACAGTGGAGCAACTCACTAGCCGAATGAACCAGGGGGCTACCGGAAGTGTGTTTAAAGCGATCAGTTCAGCGAACCCTGTTGCGTATGGGGCTCCGATGCAGACGAATGGTCACTGCACCTATGCTAACGAAGGTGCATCGGCAGAAAAGGCTTACATTTGCACGTCAGTATGGGAATTGGACCTCCGCTGATTGGCAAAGGATTGTCTACTCCGATGAGTTACGTTTTCTGCTTCATCGAACGGTTGGACGTTGGCGTATAAGGCGAGAAACATCGGAGGACAAACACTCTTCAACCATTGCTGGCTGAACAGAAGCTGGTGGGGGCAGCGTTGTGGTCTGGAGAATGTTTTCGTGGCATTCCCTTGTCCACTTATACCTGCGGAGGACGGAATTCGTTATGAATTCATCCTTGTAGACCACGTACACCCATACATGCTGATTGTCTTCTCTCGGCGGATGGGATCTTCCAGCGCGACATTGCGACGTGTCACACAGCTAGAAATGTTCGAGAGTAGATGGAAAGCGCACGATGAAGACTTTAAAGCATTTCCCTGGCCCTCCAATCCCACAGACTTAAACCCAATTGAGCATCGGTGGGACCACCTCGATTGTGTTGTTCGTTCTATGGATCCTCCACCACGCACCCTCCAGCAGCTGTCAGATACACTGCAGGCAGCATGGCTTCACATACCTGTGAACACCTTCTAGCACCTTATTGAGTCACTCCAAGCCCGTCTAGCTGCTGTCCGCGCTGCACACGGCGGTTACCCTGGATATTAGCTGGTGGTCACAATAATGTGACTCGACCGTTTATAATCACTCAGAAATTAAATCACGTCTTGCGCATTTACTTGCCTACATGTGTGGTAAGTTTTATTTCATTTCGTGGCATGATGTGGCAATTCCTATGTGGAGCAGTGTTCATGACAGAAATTTTGTAGTCTCTACGGCAGCAGTTAATCACTCCTTTGGAAATGGAGGGTTGTGGTGGGGGGGTTGCTCGCTTGCTCAATTTGTCTCCACTGATCATCTGGCCAACGGTGCCAAACTACACTGCTGGCCACCCAAAATGCAACACCAAGAAGGAAATATCCGATTGGCCTGAAATTCGCAGCATGCGTCTCCCGCGAGAGGACATGCAAACGATTAGCATTGCAGGGCATATGCAAATCATGTGCGTCCGGCACGCCACCGAGAAGCACTATAAGAAGGGTGCACAGAAGGCGGGGTGAAAGTAGTGGAAGTGTATTGTGCTGCCGGACCTGTGCGTGGGAAGTTTCCCGATGCCTCGTCGCAAAACACGGCAGTCATTCCAGCATGTTTCGGAGTTCGACAGAGAACGAATAGTGGCTTATCGCGACAGCGGTTTATCGTACCGAGACATCGGTGCCCGTGTGGGACGACATCCAGCCACAGTGAGGCGAGTATGAATTCGGTGGGTGCAGGAGGGACGGACGGACCGACGTGAGCGATTGCCGCAGCCGCGGCACACCACCGAATGAAAGGACCGGCATGTTGTGCGGCGGACATTGACGGCTCGCACCGCCTCATCACGAACGTTGGCACAGGAATTATGGTGTGTTGCGCAACAACCTGTATCAGCACGTACCGTTCGACGTCCTCTGCGGGAGCGGGGACTTGTCGGACGGCGCCCATTGCTCCGATTACCATTGACATTACACCACCGGCGAGTGCGGCGGCAGTGGGCCGTTGAACGCCGCACCTGGACTACGGAATGGCACGACTTTGTCTTCTCCGACGAATCCCGCTTCTACCTGCAACATCACGATTGCCGAATCCGCGTATGGCGGCACCGCGGTGAGAGACTGTATGATGCCTGCATTATGCATCGCCATACCGGTCCGTCGCCTGGCGTTATGGTTTGGGGTGCAATTGAATATGACACCCTCACCCCTCTGGTACGCATCGCCGGTACACTCAACAGCTACCGCTACATCTCCGACGCTCTGGATCCTGTAGTTCTCCCTTACCTGCCTGACCTGCCAGCGGCCACGTTTCAACAGGATAAGGCGCGCCCGCACGTGGCACGCATCGTGCAACAATTCTTCACGGCCCACCAGGTGTCACTGTTGCCGTGGCCCGCCTGTTCTCCCGATATGTCGCCCATCGAACACGTCTGGTCGCTGATCGGCAACCGAGTGGCCCGGCAAGCACCACCCGCGGCTACGCCTGATGAACTGTGGCAACGTGTGCAAGCAGCCTGGACCAACATACCCCAAGCCCACATCCAAAGCCTCTTTCGTTCGATGCCGCGGCGTGTAGCGGCCGTTATTGCCAGCCATGGGGGCCACACGAACTACTGATGTCTTCGTGTTCCGCAAGTCGCACGGGCCTGTAAGCTCAATCGTTTCATCTTTGTATCTTTTGTTATGTGTCCAGTAAATCTGGCTTTGCTATCTCGTGTCCTTCTTGGTGTTACATTTAGGGTGGCCAGCAGTGTATAAAAATAACCCAACTTTTCTTCTATCGCAATGCGGAAGAAATTATTGTAGTCCAAGAAAAGTTCATCGCCTAAAGTTATAATAAATTCTAACGTGCTTTCGTTTCAAACATTCATTATACTCTATATTTTTTTTAGGGGTATAAAAAAAAAAAAAATTGGGGTTAGCATTCATTTTAATCAAAGTCTGAGAAATAATTATAATTACTCTCAGAAGGTCAACGCTACCAATAAATTCTATTCACTCCCGTGAAGAATTTCAGTCGCGTGGATGTTTTATTCTTTTTCTCGTTTATTAACCCCGAGAATCTGGAATAACCAGCCCTATGATTTCGTTTTGATTTTAACCATCTATATACGTATTTCCACCATTAGGATGCACAGACTAACTCTCCATTTACTTGCTTTGTTAGCGTCACGTTGTTTTCACTGAATGCTAACTATGTAGATCCGTTGATTTATAGACAAGGGATTCATGAGTTCAGCAGTTTAATATGCTGGCCACTTATTTCCTACAGAAGGGACTTGAATTATTGATGACATTTAAACAGTGATCCAGACATTTAAACACTGTTAATATTGTTTTAAATTCCAAATGGGTATTGTTTTACAATAGTTACCTTGATTCTTGAAATCAGAGACCACAGTCTTGTGATAATTATACACTCATCGTCAAAAAAATAGTTGCACCCAAAAGGACGTGTCGGATTGTAACGCTATTCGGGAAGAAGGCAAAAGTAACCAGGAACAATAAATGATTAAACATTGAGACTGATATGGGCAATGTTTATTGAGCTACACGCCAATAAGTAGTGTCTCTCAGTATGGCGTCGGACAGCCATGTTTGCTCACACAGCATGCCAGACGTCTCGGCATGGAGTTGCACAGGTTCCTAATGGTGTCCTGCGATAAGCCATCCCATGCAGCTTGGATCTTCTCACGCAGTTCCTGCAGATTGTGCAGTAGGGGTGGAGTGTGGATAGCACGTCCAATAAATTCCCACACATTTTCAATCGGCGGTAGGTCTGGCAATGCGGCTGGCCATGGCAGAGTTTCAGTGCCTTGAAGGCGAGCTCTCGAGACAGCTGCTCCCTGAATGACCACTGCTCCTTGAATATCCGCAGCCGTGGCTGTTAGGTCACTCCGCGCATGTCGGACAACCCGCCGGTTCTCTCCCTCCGTGATTCGTCTAGGTCTCCCCAGACCCTTCCTGTCGCTGTTCTTCTACTGCCGCCAACAGCGTGCTATGGTGAGACCCGCACGACCGATATGGCGCGCAATACGGCGATAAGACCATCCGGCTTCCCGGATCCCGACGACGCGGTCCCGCTCGAACTCCTCCAACTGCTCGAATTGCTTCCGAACTTTTTTCTCCGAGGCATACTTCACTTGCAAAGTATGCAACCAACACAACAGCACGAGTCAGAATGGCAAGCACGAGCAACGGTACGGCCTTATATAGCCGGCCATGCACAGCGCTACGGCACCTCCTTACTTGCGCCACATGCGCGGTCGAGCGTGATACTTGAATCATGCGCATGTCTCACGATGTCAAACCTATCTACCAAGTTTCACTCCTCTCGGTTGCTTCCTTTTGGGTGCAACTATTTTTTTGACGATGAGTGTACATATTAAGAAAATACAATATTTGTCTCAAATACTTTATTTTTTCAAGTCGACCAAGGTTTCGCCGCGTGCGGCCTAGCTTCATCAGACAGAATGGCACGTAAATATTCAAATTGTGCATGACATCATAAATGATCCCGGGTTTTGGTTTGTTGCTTCCACGCGCTTGATAGAAATGGTGTGGATGCCATGCCATTAATATTATGTAAATATAAATGTAATGGCACGTCATACGTGCCATTCATCCTGATGAAGCTAGGCCAGAGCCCAGCGAAATCTTGGTCGACTTGAAAAAATAAAATATTTGTGACAAACGTTACATTTTCTTAATATACCTTGATGCTTGGTAGCAGGGTTCTCAACTATGAAGGAGAACGACAAGGGAGTCATGGCAGTGAATTCG
This sequence comes from Macrothele yani, assembly GCA_039090855.1. Classification (NCBI taxonomy): domain Eukaryota; kingdom Metazoa; phylum Arthropoda; class Arachnida; order Araneae; family Macrothelidae; genus Macrothele; species Macrothele yani. Next base: position 120,702,095 of record CM077001.1, on the reverse strand, counting down.
TTGCCAAAGTCAATGCAAATCGAGACAATTCATCGTGAACACGTTCATCATATTTCCAAATCGCACGCAAATCTGAAGGTCAGATCAGATCATACGCTATTTTGACAAAAGTCACAGGACACCCCTTCAAAAGTAAATGAACGGATCCTCTGCGTTGTTAATGTTCGCGGTACAGCTGCAAATGGTATAAAAACAAGCCTGCAGCTGACCGCGATCATATCGCACTGTGAGGTTGAGTGAAAATGTAGCGGCAGGACAGAACTGACTTTCGCAAAGGAAAGATCGTTGGGTGTTATATTAGTGGGTGGCCCATAAGAGAAACCGACAGGTGTTTAAACATACCCAAGTCAACTGATTTGGATGTACTGAATAAGAGAAAAACACATGGCGTGCCTGAAGCAGCAAAACGTACCGGCAGACCAAAAAAATTCAGTGATAGATGACGTCGACGGCTCAGGAGAGCCGTTACAGCTAATCCACGGAGTACTGCACAAGACCTCAGTGTACAGGTGAGTAAAAATGCTGGAACCTCAGTATGTACACTTACCATTAGCAGAGAACTTCATTTCATGGGTTACCGTGGTCGTGCGGCTGCTCACAAGCCTCTCACGTCCATTCGAAATGCTACTCGCCGTGGTTTAGCATGGTGCAAAGAACATTTATTGTGGACCGTGGATCAATGGAAATGGATCCTATGGACTCGTGAATCCAGATACACCATCCATGAGTCTGATGGCTGTGTGTGGGAATGACGGCAGCCGTGGGAACGCTATTTACCACAGTGTATTGTTCCTACGGTCAAGTTCGGAGCTGGCAGTGTACTCGTGTTGGGGTGTTTTTCGTGGCTTGGCCCCGGCCCTTTGGTTATCGTGGACAAACGTGTTAATCAGCACGTCTACTTCGATATTCTGGAAACTTATGCTCTACCAACTCTGTGGCAATGCTATGGAACCGAGCCTTGTTGGTACCAGCAGGATAATGCACCGAGCCATAAAGCAAGGACTGATACGGCGTGGTTTGACGACAATCCGTATCGTGTGTGGACTGGCCAGCACAGAGCCCTGATCTCAATCCCATAGAGCACCTATGGGATGAATTAGAGCGCCGCATAAGAAGTTTGAAACCAAGGCGTACTACTAAGCAATAGTTCGCTGCAGCATTATGTACTGAAGGGAAGCGCATACCCATCGCTCTGTTCCAAAAACTTGGCACCACGTTATGATGCAAAGTGAGCCACATTATGGTGTAAAGTTTCATCATGTTATTGGGTTTTGTTTGCACCACACAGTGGTGTATGTTTCCACGAAAAGTGGTTCAGCACCACTTTTTGGTGCAACCTACCAGAAAAGTTTTAACAGTGTAGGAAGTCGCCGGAGATATCTATCAATCCGCTGGAAGTATTTATACTATTCAAGCAGACCAACTAATATATTTCCTCTTTGAAAATACTCCAAATACGTGGCGACAGTAAATAAATAAATACATCACTCTTAACCACATTCAAGAAACACACAGCAACCGAAAAATTGTTTTTCAGCCGCCGCTGTGGAATTGAACCAACAGAACTCTCGAATGCCCACCAGATGGAGACGTCTCAGAAGCTGAGCCCATCTTACGGATTTATGATGTCAGAAGCTGACTTAAAAATACACATAGCACCGTGGATTGTTGGCCACCGTGGCGTAAATATAACGCACTCGGCTAGATATCGAGAGTCCTGTTGGTTCAATTCCACAGCGGCGGCTGAAAAACAATTTTTCGGTTGCTGTGTGTTTCTTGAACGTGGTTAAGAGCGATGTATTTATTTATATTTCCTCTTTTTTTCCCCAATCTGAATAATAAAATCATGGCCGCCCCGGTGGCGCAGTGGTCTAAGGCGTTGGCCTCTGATCATTCGTCCGAAAGGGGTCCGGGTTCGAATCCCGGTGAGGCATTGATGTTGTGTTTGTCTTAAGGCACTGGCTCTCTCCCTTCCCTGGAACCAGTGACCCTAAATTAGGGACGGGCGACTGCTTATAGCCCATTGAGTTGCTCACGGTGGTCGTTAAACCTCCAATAAAAAAAAAAATCATGTGCAGTCGAGATCATTTGTCATTACATTCAGTTTGTTTAACTACTTATTTATTTGTTTCCCTACTCCATTGACCTGCAAACAACGATTCTTCTGATAAGTTGGCGTCCCCCGTAATACATGAAATTGAACCATGCCAACATCTTAAACAACCCTTAGAAACAGGAAGCTAAGAGATTTGGGCTAGAGTGCCCGATAGGAAAGTGACACGGAAGCGAGGTAGAAAGGGGAAGGAAGACGCCCTTATTTATTACCGAGGGGCCAGTACGCGAGGCCCGATGGCTTAACGTGCTCATCCAACGCACATTTACAGTTTCGAGCGTTCGTACCGGCCTGGGATAGAACCTGAGGTCTTCTCCGCGGCAGTCACGAACGTTGACCACCAGGCCACCAGTGGCCCAAATCTCCAGTCGTGGACGTACTGATAGCTCTCACATTTCCGGCACTGCGGTGCTCACGGATAAGAGGGCCGCTAGTCTCAGCAGAAGGATTTCTCAAAAATTTTGTGGAAACTCATATGAAATTGGTTAAAGAAATAGCCAGGATTTTTTGACGGCAGCTTTGAATAAAGTAATAAAAAGAAAAGCATTTTTTTGTTTCAGCAAATAAGTAAAATCTTCAAGTAATCATTTTCGCTTTAGTTTATACATACTGGGTGACGGAAAAACAGCTGTTCCAGAGAACTTCAGGCCTATTTTCACAATAGTTCCTATACATGTATATTAACAAGAGAATGTGAATGAAATATCAAATGAATAAATGATTTTTTTTATCAGTAAGGATAAGGTGTTATACATTACGCTTGTTTGCACATTATTACACATCTTTCAGAATACAACGAGCTAAAATGCGTTCTTCGCGGGAATGAAAAAAAAAACAAAGACCTGTGTCATTTTTTTTAAGACAGAGTCAAAAGATTTTTACTATGTGAAAAACATCGCGTCATTTATGCTAAGTGCGTTTTTTCACATTCGAAAGAAAATAATTTAAGTAATTTTACTCTTTCTGTGCCCCAATTCTAAATTGTTGCATTTCTATTTGCTTAACTGATGTTCTGTGTTTTCGTATAAATCGGAAAATCTCATTAGTTATACTGTCACACAGCCGTTACGTGTTTTGTGTACGTAATCATGCACTGTAAAAAAAATTGCCTGAAATTGATGATCCACTTTCCGTGATTCCTTTCGTGAATTAACGAAACATATTTCTGAGACAACCTTTTCCGTGAAATGACGGAAAAAATCTGAATTTCACGGATTTTTAATCAGCCAAGAAAGTTTTGAATTTTCAGAAACCTTTCAGCAATTCCTTTCATATCATCATCATCATCATTGTCAACCATTATCAATCCACTGCTGGACGAAGGTCTCTCCAAGTTTCTTCCACAACGGTCTGTCTTGTGCCAGTCTCCTCCGTGTTACTCCCGCATACTTTCGAATTTCATCCACCCATCTCACATGTGGTCTTCTTCTGGGTCTTTTCCTGTTCTTTGGAATCCAGTCTAAAATTTCAGCTGTCCATCGATGGTCTGTCCTTCTGGCAGTATGTCCAGCCCATTGCTCGTTCGTGACAGACGTAGTGTTGGTGGCTCCAATATATTATGCATTTTATTGTGGAATACCTTGTCCCTCACTCACCTGTTGCGTGGCCCGGCTGTCTAAAGGTACTGTGTACGTTTTGAGCTACTTTTCTAGCGTTCTCATCCTCATATTAGTTCATATTCATCCGTTTTCTTATCGTTTGCTCGTTTGTTTACGTGTGGAAGCTGCCAACATGGCGGCTTCCGGTATTTCCTTATCATCTATGGGCGTGGCGGAAGCACGTCACGTCACACTTCCCACGTCCATGGAAGTTAACATACTCTCGTTCTCAGATGCGTCTGCTCAGATGCCTTCCCAGCTTTCTAGTACTCCTGCACCGGTGCCTTCACTGGACTTGGCTGCACTTTCTTCTTCAGCTCCTGCATCTGCCTCGGTGCCCTCCCTGGGTACTACTGATTCTACTGCCTTGCCTTCGGCCTGTGCTTCTCTTCCCTCACAGCCTTCTGTGCCTGCCGGATCCCAACAGACTTCTCTTCCGAGGATGTCATTTGCCTCTACAGTGCAACGAGGCGCAACTTCTACGTCCGATTCCTCTCAACCAGATGGTCTTTTGCAAGCAACACCTATTCTTCAGGTATCCAACCACAAGGTGAAGGTAACGATAGATGACAATTCGCAGATTGGCCGTGAGTTCCATAACCTCCTGGACAGAGGTGTGCTCTTTCATGCTTTACCAAATACTCCATTGCCACGCTACATGGAAGCTCTTTCTGGACATGTGTCGTCTGCGTCCATTGCAGGAATTTCCCGTACTCCTCGGGGTATTTCGGTACAGTTCAATCACAAGGAGGATGCTGACTTTTTTCTTGCAAACGGACTTTCGATTGGGACAAACCATCTCATCCCGTCGCCTCTTTCCAAGCGACCGGTGAACATCACGTTCTATCCTGTTCCACAAGAAGTGCCTGATACTGCACTTCCTCTCCTTGTCAGTCATGTTTGTAAAATTGTTGGCAAGGTCCGTCGCCTCTCTGACGCTCCCCGCGGAACTCGATTTGCACATGCTACCGGACCTCGCCGCCAGTTATTGGTCGTCTTTCCCACCGAGAAAGCCTTGGCGGATTGCCATACAGAAGCTACTGTTGAAATTGGCGCACGAACGTACAGTTTCAAGATTTTCACTGCTCACTATTGTACACACTGTTTAACACAGAATCACACCATTGCCTCCTGTGACCGCGTTCGACGTGGACGTTCATCAAGTTCGCATCCCACTGCTGACCACATTGGTCTTTCTACTTTCCCCACTACCGGTAGTTTGCCTGACGCGAATTCTTCGTTTCTCCATCGGACGAACATTTCCGTCACGGACAATGCTGCCTTTCCTCCTCTCCCGACCCGTACGATTGTGCATCCACCTTCAAGATTGACAGAGTTGTCTTCGACTACAGATGTGTCTACAGCGGAGTGTTCCGATCCGGGTGTGTTGAGTGGTGGTTTGGCAGATCGCCCGTCTGGCTCTTCTCCTAGCCTCTCGGAGATCGGATCTCCAATTACAACCTTGTCTACCATACCCTTGTTGCAACCTCTTCCTGAAGCCTCGGCTGTTGTACCAGTCTCCACTAAGGCAGCTCAGCTACGTACTGCTTCTACGGCGACGTTGTTTTCCTCGTCTTCTGACTTGGGAGGTGAGCCTGTTCCACTAATGGATAAATCCGCCTCAGCTTCTTCTTCGAAGCGGATTGGGACTTCCAAAGGCGCTGTAAAACAGAAAAAGTTAAAACAACTTTCAGTGCCACTTTCTGAAGATTCATCTAGTGTTCCCGAGGTTTCCGGTTCCGGTGTTTCTCCACCTGATGATTCTTCAAACAGTATGCTTCTCCGCTCAGGTCCTGTCAATCCTCTCTCTGATGCTGAGGTTCTACAGGCCGTTGATACGTTTCCTCCAGTTCCTGGACCACTGTCCAGACAGCAACTTTTACGTCTTTTTCAACCTGCACGTACGCTTCGAATTGCGTTACCGCTGCATACAGATCTGGACCTGTATGCAGCGGTAACGCAATTCGAAGCTTATGTGTCACTTTTTAAATCTCTGTGTGCCACTGATCCTCGGTATCAGCCTTTTTTGAGACGTTACACGCGCCGTCTCGCCTCCTTGAAAGAGCTCGTTGAGAAGCATATATGTGATACTTTCTATCCTTTTACCGATGACCTTTAGCTCTCTTCCTCACACCGATTACTTTTTGTTCTCTCAATGCTAGGGGATTTGCGAACCCGTTCGCAGATTCCCTGGTTTTGCAGACTACGTGCATGTTGATTCTGATGTTTTCATTGTGTGTTTTTACTGTGATTTAAAAGTAATGTATTGTGAATTTGCTTTATTTGTGTGTTTGGCTGTGTTTCACAAGTAATGTATTTCAAATTTGCGATATTGCGTGTTTTTGCTGTGTTTTCACAACTAATCGACCTCGTTACTTGTGTGATCTCCTCATTATCTCATTATCATTATCTGATCTGTTATTTCCTGAATTTGTGCCTGTTTTTTAAATTACCTATAATTGTGAATGTTTGCTGTGTTAGTGCTTTCCTCTATCGCAGATTATTATAGTGGTACGTTTGTTACCTTTGCTATTTTTATAAAGTTGCTGAGGTACTTAATGATGTTTTGCGTTCTAACCACATTTCAGTTCCGTTCGGTTGATTTATGATAGCATAGTACATTTCATGCAATTGTGCACATGTGTTATAGTGTTTGACATGCCGTTAGGCCATTCATTGTTCGTGTGCATATTCATTTCCTTTCTGTGTAACGTTGTGCTGCATCGTGGATATACTGACTTTCCGCACTGTTGTTTTCTGTACTGCAGCTTTTAATGAATCTCCTATGTCTGTATTTCGTTATAGCAATAAACTGGGTACCACTATGGTACCCACAGTTACCAATACCAATACCATTGCCATTTCAGGGATTTTACTCTGATCATGATGTCTTCCACTCTTGCCATTTTTCTGATCCACGAGTTCCCCTTCTTATCTCCCCTGGTTACACCAAGCATGCACCTCTCCATGCTGCTTTGAGTTGTCTGCAGTCTTTGTATGTCTCTTTTAGTTAAGGTCCATGTCACTGCATCGTACGTAAGCACTAAAGGATGCATTGATCAAACACTTTTCTTTTAAGACATAATGGCATATTGCTCTTGAATATTATACTGTTTCTTCCTAAAGCTCTCCAGGCAAGTTTTATACGCCGATTAATTTCTTCGTCAATGTGACCTTCACTTGATATCTGCTGCCCAAGATAAATGTAGGTATTGGTTGTTTCCAGCCTTTCCCCATCAATCGATAAATCTTCATTTCTTGTAAAAGCATTGAACATCACTTTCGTCTTCTGAAAGTTCATTTTTAATCTCACTTCTTTACTCTTGTCCGCAAGTTCCTGGATCATACTCTTCAGCTCTGATGGTTTAGTTGCAAAAATGACTATGTCATCAGCAAAACGAAGGTGAGTTAGATAATCTCCATTAATCTTTATTCTTTTGTTTTCCCAGTTCAGTGATTGAAAGACATTTTCCAATATGGCATTAAAGAGCTTCGGAGATATGCTGCCACCTTGTCTCACTTCCTTTCCAATTTTTATGTGTACTGTATTCTCAAACAGCCGAATCTTTGCACTTGCATTTTCATAGATGTTATTAATAATATTATTGTATGCATCTTTAATACCGCAGGATTTCAAACCCATTGTAACTGCTGATGGTTTCACTGAATCAAAGGCCTTTTCATAATCGATAAAAGCCATGCACAATGGAAGTTCATATTCCCTCGCTCTTTCAATTATTTCTCTCAGTACGTGGATATGATCTATAGTGCTGTAGGCACTCCTGAATCCAGCTTGTTCTCTCGGTTGAGCCATGTCCAGTGTTACCTTCAAGCGGTGTGAAAGAACTTTAGTGAAGATTTTATAAACCACTGATAGGAGACTGATAGGTCTGTAGTTCCTGAGATCCTCAATGTCACCTTTTTTATGTAGCAAGATCATTGTAGCGTTGTTCCAAGCCTCAGGAATCTTCCCTTCATTAAGGCATCGAGTGAAAATTTGGGCGAGTACTGTGTTCTTGATTGCATGTGCAACTTCTGCTGGGAGGACTGGAAAAACTCTCGTACTGGTACCTTTCATAATATCTGGAGTACACGTATGATCCTTTTCATATAGTTTTGAGTAGAAATCTTTCACTCTTGTCAAAATTTCACCTCTATTTCTTGTTACAGAACCATCTTCTTTTCTCAGAGCCATAATATGTTTTCTTCCCTTACTCATATGTCCCTTTGCTATCTTCAGGCTTTGGTTGTTTTCAAGTGCTTTCTTCACAAGTTCACTAGTTCACAGTTGAATTTCCTTACATCTTCAGTGATACTTTTTCGTACTGTCTTGCATAGCTCAATACATTTGACTTTGGAAGTCACATCTCCTTTAGTTGTCATCATCTCTCTTCTTTTTTGCATCAGAATTTTGTTTTTTTCTGATAATTTGTTCGTATGCAACTTGTTCTTAGTACCAGCTAATTTTTAGCTGTTTCCATAACAGCTTTGGTCAGTTTTCTGTTAACTTCAGAGATGTCCACTTCTTTTGACGTTAGACCTTCTGGAGCAGAGAATTTCTTCCTCAGTTCCAATTTGAAAGTATTGTGATGTTTTTTAAGGTTGTTCATTTAAATACAAATTGTTTGTTTTATGAGCTTGCCACGCTCGAGTTCAGCGCTGAGGTGCATCTTACAACTCACCAATCTGTGGTCACTACCTGTGTTGAACTTCTTTAGCACACTGCAGTCTTCTATGACGAATTTTTTGTTACACATAATAAAATCAATTTCACTTGTCGTCCCATTTGGATGTCTCATTGTCCATTTCCTGTGTGGCTTTTTCTTGAAAAAGGAGTTCAAGATGAAAAACCCTTCTGCCTCTGCAAACTCAACGAGAGTATTTCCACGCTGGTTTCTGTTGCCGTGACCGAATTTACCTACTGAAGTTTCATTCTGTTGCCGTTGCCCTATTTTTGCATTGAAATCTCCCATAATTATCTTTAAGTGCTGCTTACCTTTATTTTTTAGATGACGAATTTCCTCATAAAATTCTTCAATTTCTTCTTCAGGATGACTTGTGGTGGGCTTATAAGTTTGAATAATCTGAGCCTGGTATCTTCTCGAGAGTTGGATAACAAGTCGTGCAGCTCTGTCAGAGGAGCTTTCAACTTATACAACTTTATCCTTCAGTTTCTTATTTATTATAAATCCAACACCACTAGTTCTGCTAGTTATCTGTCCCACGATAATAGAAGAGATGTCCACCTTTCAGTTCAATGAGATCTTCCCCTGTTCTCTTTACCTCACTTAGCCTGACGATGTCCCACTTGATCCTTTGTAGTTCTTTTTCCAATTCAAGGAGCCTTAAATCAAAAGATAGGGAGTGTCCATTATACGTAGCCAAGGTCAGCATCAGATGGCAGGCTAGTCCAGTCCTCCGGTGATTCTTAGCACCCTCTGCCTTCATGTCGCGCTCGCCGCTGCCTTGGTCAGGTACATTCCAGCTGCCGAAGACTGAGGGCCAAGATTTAAGTTGTGGAGTCATTTTGGAGGTGTTTAGCCATAACTCACCACGCTGGCCAAGCGGGTTGGTGAGTGTGGGATAGAATTTCCTCTAACCCCGATGGTATAATTATACCGCTATTGGCGGTCGTCAGAGCCTCTTTAGTGGGAACAGGATGCACCACGAGAAGGCGGGGTTGACGTTTGTCAAGGAGAGGCTGTATTATGTTGCGCATCACCTGACCTTACATCCCTCCTTTCATATATTAACAGAAAAACCTCCATTCTTACTAAAAAAGAATGTTACATCCTTCAGTATTATCATTTTAAGACTTTGGTTAGCAGGGGGCACTCAAGGGGGAGGGGGAGGGTCCCCGGGTCTGGACACCTCATGAGGCCAAGTGTTTTGCAATATGATTCAGAAAGACACGAGAGATTCCTAACCCTCTAACTGTTCTCCAATTTTCCTAATTGGTGAAGTTCAGTTTTCATAATTGTTGAAATCACGCATTAAGGAATTTGTTCTAAAATACATTCTCTGAAGCTATAATATAGCAATAGACAAAATAATTACATTTGTGGTTTACTCCTTTTTTGAAATGTGTATTTTTACTAAAAGTAAAACCAACAACGAAAACATCATTTGCAGCTGCATTATTCATGAATACAATGTATTAAATTCTTTCAGAGATCAAAACATTTATTATAACCGTCACGTCGCGTAAGAACGCATACATGAGCACTTTTACTTGCAGAGCCGGACACTGTGAGGTCTGAACTTCTCATATATACATGAAGGGAATTTTCCAAAACAGCGAATGGAGACTTAGAAAACAATATCCTGATATGTGTAACCTCCATGACCTTTCCGAATATGTTGTTGCGATGAAGAGCTAATTAATCATCTGTGCTCTGTCGCAGAAAGTTGTTTGAGCGTTCAACCTTGAACGGAAATTTTTCCAAGCCCTACCCCCTAAAACTTCTTCCTATTGTTACGTTCAGTATCCGATATTCGTTAGTTCTGCGCTGGATTGTTTTTCGTCCTGCATTTCATAGAGTGTTGTATTGTCAGCGCTCACATAGTGTTTACGCTTTACTTGGTATTTAAAACCTGTTTTTTTTTTTTCTTGATGGAGGGTTTAACGACCACCATGAGCAACTCAATGGACTATAAGCAGTCGCCCGTCCCTAATTTAGGGCCACTTGTTCCAGGGAAGGGGGAGAGCCAGTGCCGTGAGACAAACACAAACATCCATGCCTCGCCGGGATTCGAACCCCGACCCATCTCAGACGAATGATCAGAAGCCATCTCTCAGACCACTGCGCCACCGGGGCAGCCTGTGGTTATTAGGTATTTACTTAGTTTCTACATTTTTAATAAAATTATGTCGAAAACCTGAAATGCGATTTTTGAACCATCATAAGTCTTCCCTATAATGGTGGTGTGTGAGAAAGTAAAAACGCCGCCCCGGTGGCGCAGTGGTCTAAGGCGTTGGCCTCTGATCATTCGTCCGTAAGGGGTCCGGGTTCGGATCCCGGTCAGGCATGGGTGTTGTGTGTTGTCTTACGGCACTGGTTCTCTCCCTTCCCTGGAACCAGTGACCCTAAATTAGGGACGGGCGACTGCTTATAGCCCATTGAGTTGCTCACGGTGGTCGTTAAACCTCCAATCAAAAAAAAAAAAAAAGTAAAAACCACGTATTATTTGAGTAGAACTCGAACAGGCGTAATTTTGAACTTGAAGGGGTGTAATTTCAAGTCTCGCCTTCCTAGATAAGAAAAGCTTGTTATGGTCCCGACAGTCCATACCCTACAGATTCTGTCTATTCTGCAAGGTAAGGAGGCTCAGCATTCTACTAGGAAGGTGTATCTAATTAATTGACATCCTCGTGTACAAACATACCAAATAGAGGTAGAATGAAGATGTGTAGAAACGCATGTAAAGAGATGGAGCGGGATTTTTGTTATTCCTGAAAATGTACTTATTACTTTATCCTTCATTTATGAATCATTTACTTGCTGTTATCCTTTTGCCTTCCCCTGTTTTGAGGGTGAGATCTCAGAGATACCGAGAGTTTTAATCATGTGCATGACCTCAATAAGTTGAAGCAGTTTGTTTCCGCACTTTCTTTCAGCGGAAAGCGGCTGAGAACGTTGCTTCTTTTTCCGTCAACTGTCCCAGGAATTTCCTGTCCTCAACAGAAAATGCAAGGTGGTTCAGACTTCATTATCTGTCTCCATCGTTTCCCGAAAACGCCGCCAAAAACTTTCAGAAAATGTGCAAATCGACGTTTTGGACTGTGTAGTTGACCTCGACCTAAATGAAGAGATAAGAAACACTCTTCGTTGAGAGAACGCTTTAAAGATGAAATCGGTGTCCGTTTTTGTTGTTTCTCGATTCATTTTATTTTCGAAAGTTCGTTGTCTAATAAAAGAAGAAAAATTTTGACGATGCTTTTGACATGTTTTGTCTCGATTCTGTGGTCCTGTTTTACGTTGTACTTCCCGTGTGTCTATGTAGGGTCAGTAAACAAACACAAATAAATAAATAAAAAGTGGTTTATAGAAACCAAAAAGCACAAGACTTTAGGACACAATAATCCGGGTCTTTATAAGTTACAGGTGTAGTGATACAATATCTGCCGAGCTTTTGCTCGCGTATGGGCGGCTTTCTCGAGGCACTAGAACGACTTCAGACTTAACCAGGGAAACCTAAGTAGAATACGAGGTTAAAGAAATAAAATAAAATAAACACTGGTCGCACGAAATCACATCAACATAATGTCTCGCGTTACACACATGATAAAGTTACATTTTCTTTAGCTTTCAAAGCGTACTTCATGCATGTGAAAGATCCATTGATACAGTCATTAAACGCGTCACTGCGAGATAGGATTTCTATAGTGTCTCTAAGTCTCCTTTTCCTGTGATGTACGGAGCAAAAGGAACTTTACTTAGGCAGACTATAGAAATCTTGAACTTGGACTTAACTGGAGTAGTTTTAGGAAGGGAGTGTCTGACCCCAGGTCTATAACTACCCTTAGAAATTGGAAGGTACGATTTTTGAGCAAGTGAACTCAATAGTAAAGAGACACTTAAGAATTAGAGTCACAAAGAGGTGAACAAAACGCCACAGAGACACTACACACTATTTTGACAAAAGTCACCGGACAACCCTTCAAAAGCAAATGAACGGATCCGCTGCGTTGTTAAGATGCGCGGTACAGCTGCGAAAGGTATACACTGCTGGCCACCCAAAATGCAACACCAAGAAGGAAGCATCCGATTGGCGTGAAATTTTGCAGCATGCGTCGCCCGCGAGAGGACATGCAAACGATTAGCATTGCAGGCCATATGCAAATCATATGCGCCCGGCACGCTACCGAGAAGCACTATAAGAAGGGTACACAGAAGGCGGGGTGTAAGTAGTGGAAGTGTGCTGCGCTGCCGGACCTGTCCGTGGGAAGCTTCCTGATGCCTCGTTGCAGAATACGGCAGTCATTCCAGTACGTTTCGGAGTTCGACAGAGGACGAATAGTGGCTTATCGCGACAGCGGTTTATTGTACCGAGACATCGGCGCCCGTTTGGGACGACATCCAGCCAGAGTGAGGCGAGTATGGATTCGGTGGGTGCAGGAGGGACGTACGGACGGACGTGAGCGATTGCCGCAGCTGCGCCACACCACCGAACGAGAAGAACGGCATGTTGTGCGGCGGGCATTGACGGCTCTCACCGCCGCATCACGAACGTTAGCGCAGGAATTAGGGTGTGTTGCGCAACAACCTGTGTCAGCACGTACCGTTCGACGTCGTCTGCAGGAGCGGGGACTTGTCGCATGGCGCCCAGCACTCGGATTACCATTGACGTTTCACCACCGGCGAGTGCGGCGGAAGTGGGCCGTTGAACGCCGCACCTGGACTACGGAATGGCACGACTTTGTCTTCTCGGACGAATCTGAACATAATTGGTTCAGTAACCGGAGGTATACTGAACCAATTATGTTTAATAAAATTGAAATGGGGTCAAAGGTCAGGGCACCGGAGCGAGATTTACTCCACAGCCATTACTTTCATAACTTGAGTGCCGCCCCGGTGGCGCAGTGGTCTAAGCGATGGCCTCTGATCATTCGTCCGAACGGGGTCCGGGTTCGAATCCCGGTGAGGCATGGATGTTTGTGTTTGTCTTACGGCACTGGCTCTCTCCCTTCCCTGGAACCAGTGACCCTAAATTAGGGACGGGCGACTGCTTATAGCCCATTGAGTTGCTCACTGTGGTCGTTAAACCTCCAATAAAAAACAAAACAAAAAAAAAAAAAAAAATAACTTGAGTAATGATTTCTGATATGTCGTATCATAATCAATGGATTGCATGATTTTACTACCTTGTTAGGATGTGTTGACAAAAAATTCTAAATTTTCAGAAATGTTTCCGCAATTCCTTTTGTATATTACAGGAAAATTTCTTTTCTCACTTTTTTCCGTATCGATATGACGGAACATTGGAACATTTTCGGTGATAGGAGGATTTGCGGAAACACTTGAGGCTTGGTTAACTATTAAATTTCAGTCATGTGTCGGAGAATCTAATTTTGAAATTCTGCAGCAAGACTGGATATTGTGGATAGCATATCTTACTAAATTTTGTTTGTTGTGGAACCGGATAATCCTTTCCCTCTCCCGCATTTTGTGCTCCAGCTGTTGTATAGGGTTATTGTAAGAAAGCGGATACTTAAATTATTGTACAGGTGACCGATTGTATGTCCGTACCTATACATTAGTCTGTGGACCCGTTAAGACAAAAGTTAATGTAGCTTATCATGAGAAAATTTTATATTTAGGAGTTGCACTTTTTCTTAAAGTTGTAAGTCCTTGTCAGTTTAAAAAAATTTCAAGTTCCACAGCATTCTGTTGCTTCGAAAAATCACGATGAAAAAAAAAATACGTAATTTGTAATAAGTTCTCCAACGGAAAAAAATTAAATTCTTATGAACCTATTCAAAACAATAATGAACTCCAATAGAAAGAAAAATTACTGGTTCACCTGCATTAATAACAAAAAACATTTCATCATTGAGCGATTAGAGTTCAACCTAATATGCGATGGCGCTTCGGATAGCGCCATCGCATATCATATCGGCTTCGGATAGACGAAGCCGAACGAAGCTGATTCGATCCCCCACCAGGTGCAAACGGAAAGGATCAGAATTCGTTGAAATTGAAGCTTTTGCGAAATTGACGCCGTTGTACTGAATGGCGTTGGTTGGTTGGTTGGTTAGTAGATTTTATTGGCGCAAGGGCCATGGTTGGCCAAAGAGCGCCAGACACAAGACAGACAGACAGAATTACTGAATGGCGTCTAACCTCTCCTGTGTCTTGGAACCTTCTCCAATGCCTGGAGATTACTGAGTGGTTGTAACTCTTGGACCCCGTTGTACTGGTACGCGTCTAACTTCTCCTGTGTCTTGGAATCTTCTCCAGGCATTGGAGAAGGTTCCAAGACACGAGGTTAAACGCCAACTATAGCACAACGGCGTGCAAGAGTTACAACCTCTCACGTTGGACTGGACGACTTTTATTCCAGAAATTTAATTAAAAATCAGACGAGAAGTTTTATTTTGAAAAAATTGGTCGCAAAAAATTGAAATCCTTGTGGTTCCTTATTTTATTTTTTTTCAGTTTTTTTTTTTTTAGTAACTCTGCTTTGTTTTTGATAAGCTAGGTCAAATTCAACTCTACCTCCAAACTTTCCTTTCCTTTTTTTCAAACTATTGCACTGACTAGAAGTGTCCATTTCCCTGATGAAATAGTCCTTCGGTGTTGATATCCGTGTTGTTCAATTTTAATAGTCTCACACTGAGGTAGATTTCGAACACAAAAATCATTTTGATTGTTTTCTAACGCTAACAGAATCTCTGTGCTATGTAAGTGCACTAGGATCCCGAGATTTGGGGGCCGAAAAATGAAGGTGAGAAAGTATATTTAAAAATATATGTATCAAAAGTGAAAGAAAATATCTTTTGATGGCAGTTTTTAATACAGAAGAAATCATCACAAAAGAAAAAGGAGCGATTGCGCATTTCCATAAAAGACAGCGCAACAATCGATTGAGCAACACTAATGTGTCCGGAAAACACGATTTCAAACAGGAAAAAAAAAAAAAAAAAAGAGAGAGACACGAACAGGTATTTCCTCGCAATTTATGAGTAAAAAACATTTATTTTACGTCCACAACTATAAGCGATTGCTCCTCAATAGACATAAAGTCTTTGTTCTTGTAAGATGCAGCGTTCGTTGTCAGTTTTGACGAGCGTGAAATTTAATCCTTTTATACTATGACTAGCTCATAGCACGTGTTATGCACGAGTGAAAAAGTTGTAACTGAATCAAAACTATGTCTGCAGTTCCTTTCTTACAATTTTACTTGTTCCTTTATATTAAATAAAATAACGCTGATTCTTTTTTATGAAATTACTCTACAATTTTATTCCTTTTTATGAAATTACTTAACAATTTTATTCCTTTTTAGGAAATTACCCCGCAGTGCGAAGAAAATTAAATAAAACACGACATAACACCTCCCAGCAAAACAGTGTTGCTGGGCCAGCACTGGCAGCCAGCAGTGGCCCAGCACTATGTTGCCACGCTGCCCAACCGTCAATAAAATGTCCCGGCGGCCACAAAGTGGGCCAACAGTTCAGGCCAGCAGCTGGCCAACAGTTGGCACCCCATGAGTTGTCATATGCCAGAACAGGGCCATCAGTTATCCATCACTGGCAGTGGTTGCCACAAGCGGCCCTTAAGCGGCCCTGAAAGCACGTGCCATAAATGATGGCTAGCCTAATGGGGTCAGCTAGTTTCCCGGAAGTGGCAGCCGGCAGTCACGTGACGTAACTGATGGCTTGCCGAATCTTGTTCCCTAATTTCCCAGTAGCAGCAATAAAAAAAAAGAAGAAAAAATGATAACCGCAGTTTCCCCAAAGGCACAACTGCCTTTTTTCATGCTACTAAACTTATGCATTATAGGGCACTGCGCTGGGAAAATTTTCTCAACAGGCCCTGAGAAACGCCCGTTTGTTTCTGCCTGCGTGGGAAGCGGGCGCTCTAGCAATTGGACTGATTTGCCACTCACAATCCTTTCCTTGAAGCTGAGCCTCTCTGCTGACGGATGTGGAACAAATGGTTCTTTTTTTAATTTTACAATATTGCGACGTATTTTTCATAAATGTCCGTTTCATATAATTCATAAATTTAGTTTTTCAACGTAACGATTGTTTTTATTTATGTTAAGGGAACTTCACTCATTTTAAACGAGTGTCCCAACTTAAAGGTACTTTCCAAAGTTTTATGCTGTCCTTGTGGTCTTCAAAGGCGATTGTTTAATTAATATATTTGCCCGTTCATGTCACATTCTGTTGCATTTTTAACGTTGTATTTTTCCTTTCCGCGGTCCGAAGCTACAATTGTACTAAAGAAGAAATGTATTTCATTTTACTTCACGTTATTTTTCGCAGCGAATTCCTCCAGGCTTGTGCATTCAACCCATGAATGAGCACATTATATCCACATAACTTTTTTTTTTTTTCAAATAATTGATAAATTTTGTACACGTATAATTCTTATTTTTTCTCCAATATAACGTTTTTTTTCATGTTTTTCCGAGACTTTTGTTTCAAGCGGTTTATTGTATGTTAAAACGAAAGATCAAACAGAAATTATTTCTTGTAATTCATGGGAATGGAGTGGTGTATAATTCATAGCTGTCTGTATTCTCGATTCTTTGTGTGTCAGTGCACGAATTTTGCTACGAAATAAGTTTCTATAAATATATGAAAGTAATTGACTATTTCTTATACAGTTCACTAATAATTATTTACATATTTTTCTACAGACGGTAATCTTCGTCGACGTGGCATTTTATTAGTAAATTAATTCGCCTCTCTACATACGGCTTTTTTTTTTTTTTTTTTTGCTTAACATCCCAGCAAAAACAGTCTTGCTGGCCCAACACTATGTTGCTGCTGCCAAACCGTCACTAAAATGTCCGGGCGACCAACAGAAGGGCCAGCAGTTCAGGCCAACAGTTGCCACCCCATCAGTTGTCATATGCCACAACAGGGCCACCAGTTATCCATCACAGGCAGTAGCTGCCACAAGTGGCCCTTCAGCGGCCTTGCAAGCACGTGCCATAAATGATGGCTAGCCTAATGTGGTCCGTTAGTTTCCCGGCAGTAGCAACTGGCAATCACGTGACGTAACTGATGGCTTGCCGACTCTTGTCCGGCCAATTCCTAGCCATAAATAAAAACAAATAATAAACGGTAACCTCAGTTTCCCAAAGCTATAACTACTTTTTTTTTCTCCTTACGAAATTTCTGAATTATAGCAGTGCTCTGGGGAAATTTTCTCAACAGGTCCGGAAAAACGCCCGTTTGGAACTAGTTGGAAACGAACCAAGGGGAAGCGGGCGTTCTACTAACTGGCCTGATTTGGCACGCACGAGCGTGGCTAGAAGCTGACCCTCTTTTCTGCGGAATGTGTAACGAATGGTTCTCTATTTAATTTTACAACACTGCAAGGTATTTTTTCATAAAATGTCAGTTTCATATAATTCATAAATTTATTTTTTCAACGTGCGATTGTTTTTTTTTTTTTTTTTTACCTTAATGGAACTTCACTTTTTCAACGAGTGTACCAACATAAAGGCGCTTTTCAAAGTTTCGAGCTGTCCTTGTCGTCTTGAAAGGCGATTGTTGAATTAATATATTTACCGGTTCATGTCAGATTCTGTTACATTTGTAACGTTATATCTTTCCTTTCCGCTGTCCGAAGATACATTTGTTTTAAAGAGGAAACATATTTTATTTTACTTATCGTTATTTTTAAAAGTGAATTCCTCGAGTCTTGTGCATTCAACCCATGGATGAGTACATTATATCCACATAGCGTTGCTTTTTTTTTTTTTTTTTTTTTCAAATAATTGATAAATTTTGTACGTGTATAATTCTTCTTCTTCTTCTTTTTTTTTTTTTCCAACACAACGCTTTGTTAATGTCTTTCCAGGACTTTTGTTTCAAGCAGTTTAGCGAATGTTAGAACGGAAGATTACACAGAAATTATTTCTTGTTATTCATGGGAATGGAGTGGGTGTATTTTATGGCCGTAATATACACTGAAGAGCAATTGAATTAGAGACAGCTGGTGTTATGCAAATGTGGCGCTGTGGGCGGCCCTGTATACGGAAACGACACGACGTATGCAGCGATCAGACAATATAAGGAGTGATGCGACGGGAATCAGTAAGAATCGGACGCAGTATGGGTAAGACGAAAGATCTAAGCGCATTTGATCGTGGGCAAATTGTCGGGGCCGGACGAATGGGTCACTCCATCTCGGAAGTCATGCAGGCACTGGAATTTTCACAAGCCACTGTGTCACGGGTGCACCGTAAGTACATCGAATCCGGTAAAACCATCCCTGCAAGGGCCAACTGCCGTGGACAACAGCGTGTGGATGAGCGGGGTCATCGTCGACTAGCTCGCATTGTAACAGCGGATAGACGGGCCACAGTGCAAGAAATCACTTGGCAATTTAACGCTGGTGCACAAAAACGTGTAAGCAGCCACACCATCCAGATCCATCTCCTCGCTATGGGGTACAGAAGCCATCGTCCCACGAGGGTACCGCTGCTGACCGCACATCACAGGGTGCAAAGATTAGCATGGGCGCGGGAACATCGCCACTGGACCCTAGACATGTGGAAAAATGTTGCCTGGACTGATGAGTCGAGATTTACGTTGGTACATGCATGCAATGCAACTCGCCCATTTCGCTATCTTTCCGGTGCAACTCGCCCATCGGTAGAAAGGGACTATGCAGTGCAACTCGCCCGTCGGTAGAAAGGGAATATGCAGTGCAACTTGCCCGTTTCGCTATCTTTCGGGTGCAACTCGCCCGTCGGTAGAAAAGGACTATGCAGTGCAACTTGCCCATTTCGCTAACTTTCCGGTGCAACTCGCCCATTTCGCTGTCTTTCCGGTGCAACTCACCCGTCGATAGAAAAGGACTATGCAGTGCAACTCGCCCGTCGGTAGAAAGGGACTATGCAGTGCAACTCGCCCGTCGGTAGAAAGGGACTATGCAGTGCAACTTGCCCGTTTCGCTATCTTTCCGGTGCAACTCGCCCGTTGGTAGAAAAGGACTATGCAGTGCAACTTGCCCGTTTCGCTAACTTTCCGGTGCAACTCGCCCGTTGGTAGAAAAGGACTATGCAGTGCAACTCGCCCGTTGGTAGAAAAGGACTATGCAGTGCAACTCGCCCGTTGGTAGAAAAGGACTATGCAGTGCAACTCGCCCGTTGGTAGAAAAGGACTATGCAGTGCAACTCGCCCGTTGGTAGAAAAGGACTATGCAGTGCAACTCGCCCGTTTCGCTACCTTTCCGGTGCAACTCGCCCGTTGGTAGAAAAGGACTATGCAGTGCAACTCGCCCGTTTCGCTACCTTTCCGGTGCAACTCGCCCGTTTCGCTACCTTTCCGGTGCAACTCGCCCGTTTCGCTACCTTTCCGGTGCAACTCGCCCGTTTCGCTATCTTTCCGGGGCAACTCGCCCGTCGGTAGAAAAGAACTATGCAGTGCAACTTGCCCGTTTCGCTGTCTTTCCGGTGCAACTCGCCCGTTGGTAGAAAAGGACTGTGCAGTACAACTCGCCCGTTTCGGCATCTTTCCCAGTGCAACTCACCCACTCCCATCACATAGTACATTTAGGAAAAAAGTAATGTGATTTTAAACATTAATTATATTCCAAAGTAATCGAGGTAGTTGCCTTCAATGCACGATCTTAATAATAAGAGTCACTCACAATACAAATTTAAATTCGTTGGCTTAAATTAAAGATTTTATTGTATATACAAATATAAGAACTTTCAGGTTTCACTGGAACCCATCATCAGATACAGAAGAAGGAATGAGTTCAAACAGAGTGCTACGTGACATAATATAGATATCAGATATTAATATGACATAATGTCACGTGGCCCCTTAAAAAGTATTGATGCTGACACTCCCGATAGTAAATATATAGGATCTACAAAACGTACACTAGCAACAAGACTAAATGAACATAAATACGCCGTAAATAATAAAAATTCTGCATTGTCTCGACTCGTGTGCGATGGCCTGCACTATCCAATTTGGAATGATGCTTCCATCGTCGTAACACCTAGTGCTGTCACTTCATTGATGTTCACCGAGAGCCTTGTAATTGCTACTCAGAGACATTTATGCTGTAATTACAATGTTTCAGTATCTATACCTACAATCTGGAAACTATTTACAGGTCCGAATACGAGGCAAACTGAGGACGAAATCACTTAATCTCGATTTCTGCTATATTGCTCTTGTTGTATCTCCAGATGAGAACAACACAATTAATTTAGTTACTTACTAACTTTTCTTTTATTTTTACAATGCAGTATTGTATGTATACCTGCATTCCATTTTCTTTATTTTCTTTATTTCATGATACATGCCACGTTGTTTAACAATTTGATGCCACGTGACATTATGTCATATTAATATCTGATATCTATATTATGTCACGTAGCACTTTATTTAAACTTATTCCTTCTTCTGTATCCAATGATGGGTTCTAGGGAAACCTGAAAGTTCTTATATTTGTATATACAATAAAATCTTTAAATTCAGCCAACGAATTTAAATTTGTACTGTGAGTGACTCTTGTTATTAAGATCGCGCATTGAAGGCTACTACCTCGATTACTTTGGACTATTTCTGCACGAATTTGAATTCTCCTGATATTAGTTATATTGCTGGAAAATCTCTGTAAAAATGTGTGAACATCGAGTGTGTGTGTGTGTGTGTGTGCGTGTGTGTGTGTGTGTGTGTGCGTGTGTGTGTGTGTGTGTGTGCGTGTGTGTGTTTACAGGTCGCTAGTTTATTGACAACATTGACGGTTGATATATTTAAAAAGCATTTTTAAATCTTCTTGTTTATAACATTTAGTTTAGGTTCTAATCTTTGACCATAACCTTTACCAGCAAATAAGTAAATATCAAGTTGGAAACACATGGAATAATTAATATAAACATAAGTCAAGCTACTCTTTCCATGCAACATAATCACAGAAATGTGAAAATTTAATCATCGTGGAACAAGAATCGAACCCGCATCTCCCGATTTTCGCTCGAGTATGCTAACCATTACACCACCCGGGACAATGAAATCCAAATATGAAACATCCAAACAACAGTGCCTCAGTTGTTTGAATTTCACTGTCCTGGTTGGTGTACTGGTTAGTATACTCGAGCGCAAATCGAGAGATGCGGGTTCTTTTTTTTTTTTTGATTGGAGGTTTAACGACCACCGTGAGCAACTCAATGGGCTATAAGCAGTCGCCCGTCCCTAATTTAGGGTCACTGGTTCCAGGGAAGGGAGAGAGCCAGTGCCGTAAGACAAACACAACATCCATGCCTGACCGGGATTCGAACCCGGACCCCTTACGGACGCATGATCAGAGGCCAGCGCCTTAGACCACTGCGCCACCGGGGCGGCAGATGCTGGTTCGATTCTCGTTCCAGGGTGATTAAATTTTCACATTTCTATGGTTATGTTACATGGAAAGAAGAGCTTGATTTATGGCTACATAACATTTACGTTTACATAGCTCCCAAATAATTTCTAATTACAGCAGGATTTCAGATCTCAAACTTTTAAAACTTACAATTTATATTTGAAAATATAATTGAAAGTTTTAAAAGAGTATAATCTAAAATAAAATTATTAATTCTATCCGATTGTATTGCGTAAAATAATTTCATACATTTCTGTTTGACTGAAAACGGTTATGTCGGTGAAAATTAACCCCTGTTTAGTAACGCTGTGTTCCTATCTAAATATTTAAAGTTACGGAAGTCCCTGCAGTTCTTTCACTTTAATTCATACATTCCTTATATGAAATTTACTCTGCGGTGAATCTGTAGGATTGGGCAACAGAAATTTCGTCGTGCGATGAACTTAATGTTAGGTCATGAGTTGAAGCCAGATGGCTGTCTTTCCATAAAAGTTATACTCAAGACGGATAGAAAAAAATGACGGCGGGGCAAATAAATAGCAGGTTTGTCTGATGATTTCTCATGATATAGGTAAAGAACCCATGGGCGATGATCTCGAGATTTAGAGGGACGGATCCTTCTTCCTTCCTCCGAGGCACAGAATCCATCATTTGAAGCCGACCACTTTGCCGAAATTATTACTGTCCGTGTTTCGACCCGCCCCTTCGTTCCTAAAACACCCTCGCCTCTGGCTGATCGGTGGGGTGGAGACTGCGATCATTCAACACTTTACCCCCATATCCTCTGCGTGACCTCTCCACTGTAAATACCGCATAAGAGATCGTTCCTCTGTGATGAAATCTAGCCTCCAAGTGATGTAGTCTCGGGATGTTCGTCGCCAAAAGTCGGCATAAAATCGCCATCAAGTGTGATGAGCGATCAGGTGTCAATGCGGTGCTGACAAAAATCTCGCATCCTTCCTCTTGCTGCAATATTCATCAGTCACCGTAGGCCACTCGCCGGTAATTTCATTTTTTTTTCATTGGGACCACACCCACCAAGTTTGCCAGTGGCCCCTATTTTGCGAAACGGAATGGAAGCGTTGTGCACATATTATCAACTCTGTTCGCACCTGGTATGCGAAAGTACACTGTGATTTTCCACAGTAATTAGGGAACCCAAACAATTTTGTTTCACAGAAAATATGTGACCCCAGAAAATATCCAAAACTTGCGGACAAGTAGTGAAGTCATTGTAAAACTGTGCCACGTAGTGAAAGGAAAATATAATTGGGCCACGTGCCCATATAATCAACGAAGATTAGATAGAGGAAGATGAGCCGCGCTTTCCTGCGGTCACCACAGATGTTGGCCTTCTCCAATTTGCGACAAAGAACGTCTTATTACAGAGGGAGAGAGAGAGTTCACCCCCACCCCCACCCCTTTACCGGCTCATCACCTGAACCATGCCCCAAGAAAGCAGTTCGAATTTTTCATGCTCCTTTCGTTTTTTTAATGTTTTTATTCAACGTTAATGCACTCACATAGTAAGTGGCCATAATTTTGCTTTAATTGGTCACTCGGTAATATTTGCAAATAAAAATCAGTATTACTCTTCATTAGCAAAGTCATTCGCCGAAAGTTTCATGATTAGTCAAGATAAACATAGATAGATTCACGAATATCCCGTTCGTTTCACGCTGTGTACATATTCCAGCTTTGGTATTTTATTTTCATATCTTATTTTTTGAATGGAGGTTTAGCGACCACCATGAGAAACTCAATGGGTTATAAGTAGGACAGTAACTCTGTTGCGGCGCGAATTTCCGCAACTTTTTTCGCGAATTTTAGGGGTGTTTCTGTAATTTCGCGAATATCAAATATATCCGCGAATTTCAGATTTTTTACCTAATTTCTATTATAATTTTGTAATCGCTGTATTTTTCATAATTAAATAATTTTAATACTGCCTTCGTTAGAATTTACGCGAAAAATATACCGCAAAGTAATCCTACTCGAAAGTCCAAACCAGAGCTTTAAAACTTGGATTACCTCTCAAGATTGTTCGTTACGAAGATACTCTTTTCGAACAAGCTTGATGGGTAATTCAAAGTAACATGCACTCTGCTGAAGAGTGCACACGTGGTCTTTCGTGATTTCACCCCGCTACTGTTGAATGACCTTTGCGATTTGCCGGACTAGTAAACCCTAAACCGGATGTCGTCAGTTGTGTTAGTAATTTTAGCTGGGAAAGTAGCTCACAGAAAAGAATGTTTCGCAGACGCTTAGCTTAGAAAATTTGTGCTTTCCTGTGAGTAGTTTATAAAGTTCCTAGATTTTTTTATTTTTTATTTTCAGAATGAGCCACGTGAGTAAAATGAGTGCATCTGAAAGATGCAAGCAGTACAGCAAGGGAACGTTTCATGTGAACAAAAATTTATTGTTCTGTACGTGTTGCAACATACCAGTGGATTTTTCAAAAAAGGACAGTTGTGAAAGCATTTAGCACGCAAGCTGCACACACACATACAAAAAAGTGTGTCTGAACAGTGAACCGAAAATAATGCAGAAATGTGTTGATGAATTAATTGAGAAAGAACTGACTGCACAAGAATAGCATTGCTCAATGAACTTTAGAAATTAACTGGTGCCATTTGTGCAGCTGACATCCCGCTTTCCAAACTGTATAACCCTACATTAAAAGATTACTTGGAAAATTCGTTGAAAGATATTGGTGCTATTATATGCAAATTGGATGCGGAAATGTTATTTACCGAAAATATATGATATTCACAAGCAACAAGTGAAAGATCTTTTAAAATCAGTATCCGGTGTAAGCATCGTAGCAGACGAAACAACTGATTCAGAAGATAGATATATTTTGAATATTCTTGTTGTTCCATCAGCTGAACTGAATGTTGAAAGCTGCAAGGATGGAACCTCTTTGAATGCAATCTTCCTGGAGTGCATCACTTTGGAATCTCTAAATTCTAAAGTAGTCAGCGAGGCAATACTTTAGTGCGTTAATAAGTATGAAATACCTTTTGCTAATATACCCAATTTTGTGTCAGACAATGCATCTTACATGACCAAAGCGTGGGGAAGGAGCCTGAAAGCCGTATTTTTGAATGGTGTTCACGTCACATGAAATGCGCCGGTCCCGGACGATTCGTCCAACGACGATTGGTCCAATGCCGATTCGTCCAATGCCGATTCGTCCAATGCCGATTCGTCCAATAGTACGATTGGTCCAATGTCGATTCGTCCAATGGTACGATTGGTCCAACGCCGATTCGTCCAATGGTATCATCATACCAACGGTAAACTGTTTTATTTTCCAGAAAGGAATAAGGATTTAAATTATTCTGCTCATTATATCCTTTTGAAAGATCATTTCCGTATATTTGGTAATTGTAAACGTTTTACATAAACCTGGTAAAAGGCACTTAATGGAGCATTTCTCAGCTGTTTGCAAAGCACCTAGGCACGGACCTTTTTAGAATATTTTAAGTTACAACCTAGATATTTGGTATTTGTAAACATTTTATAAAACCTAATAAAAGGCACTCATCGTATCATTTCTCAGGTCTTTGCAAGGCACCTAGGCCGCGGGCCTTTTTAGAAGATTTTAAGTTACAACCTAGATATTTGGTATTTGTAAATATGTTATAAAACCTAATAAAAGGCACTCATCGTATCATTTCATAGCTCTTTACACGCACCTTGGCCTTTTAACACTTTTTATTCTACTGATGTCATATTCTAACGTTTAAGTAAAGTTAAAAATACTAGCATAACATCAGTAAGTTTTCTTGATAGGTAAACGTTATGAATCTGACATCGGTAGGATAAAAACTGTCAAAAAGGCATAGATATAGGGCCTGTGAAGTAATATTTCGTGCTTAAGTAAAAACGCAATATTAACTTGCTTTGATAGGTAAACGTTATGAATATGACATCAGTAGAATATTTTTTTTAAAAAGGTCTAGGCCTAGGGCCTATGAATTAATATTTCATGTTTAAGTAAAATCACAATATTATTAACTTAATTTGATATGTAAACATTATTAATCTGACATCGGTAGAATAAAAACTGTTAAAAAGGCCTAGGCCTAGGCCTTAGGAATTAATATTTCGTGCTTAAGTAAAAGCGCAATATTATTAACTTGATTTAATATGTAAACGTTATGAATATGACATCGGTAGAATACAAAGTGCTAAAAAGGCCTAGGCTTATAGCCTATGAATTAATATTTCGTGCTTAAGTAAAAGCTCCATATTATTAATTTGATTTGATATGTAAACGTTATGAATATGACATCGCTAGAATAAAAACTGTGAAAAGGCCTCTGTCCGAACCCGACCAGAGCGTTTCCATTGGCCAGTTGGCGGAACCCCACTGCATGCTACAAACAGAAACGGAAAACTAGTATTCTATATTACTTCATGCAAAAGAGAAACATTGAAGTTGATTGAACGGCTCGTACATCAGCAACTTCATACGGCAGCAAGGACAGTAAAAAAAATAAAAATCTGTAACCACAATATTACGCATGAAATGTAACATTATTTTATATTCTTTGTACTACCGGCACTTTCTTGTAACATCGGAGATAAAATCAGAACAGCTGAGATTTTTATAACACGAGTAGCACTTTGGACAGATAGGACGGAATTCGACCAATCGTCCATTGGACGAATCGGCATTGGACCAATCGTACCATTGGACGAATCGTACCTTTGGACCAATTGTTTATTGGACGAATCGGCATTGGACCAATCGTCGTTGGACGAATCGTACTAGACCCACAATGCGCATCTTTTAAATCTTTTGAGCGAAATTTGACAGAATGAATTTGAAAATGTTAACTCTTTAGTAGTTGCTGTTAAACGTGCCTTCACAGCTTGTCTCTCTCGTAAAGGACGCTTTCGACTATTTTTGCAAGAGAAGGGCAAAATACCTTGCTTACCACCAGTACCTGTGCAGACTAGGTGGAACAGTTGGTTTGAGGCCGTGCTTTTTCACTGTAAACATTTAGAAGACTACGCTAGCAGCTGTATTGTGGATAAAATCATTGGGTATTGTCAAGATAGGGATTTAAAAGGAAATCTGAAGCAGGTTGAAGTTCATGCGCCGTATATTTCCGGACAGCTCACTTTACTTGAAAAACAGCGAATTTCCGCGCACAAAATATATAATGAAATGTCGGACATCGCCAACAGTCTTCTTAGCAAGAGTCAAGACTGCGATTACGTCGCTGCAAAAAGAGCTCTATCTACTTGTTATGAAAAAATTAGCATTATTTTTTGAAGATAAAAAGCATCGATTTTGTCAGCCAGCCGCAAATTTCTTCAAAGCATGTAGGGTGTATGATCCCGATCAATTTAAATCCTTGGACCTTTCATACGACGAAGATTTGTTTGTTTTCAGCTGCATTCCTATGTTCGAAGATGAGGACCAACTAAAATGTGAATTTCGTTCATATAAAGCTAGTGTAAAAGAATTTCGTGTCAGCGAAGGTTTGCTAGACTTCTGGAATACGAAAGAAGGTCGTTTTCTAAGCTACATAAGGTCGCCATCCGTTGTCTGTCAGTAATCACAAACAGTGTCGATGCTGAACGATCCTTTTCTAAATTTAAAAACGTTTTACAGGACAACAGAAACAGCATTAAAGAAGAAAATCTGTATATGTACAATATAATGTATCAAAATGCCGTCCACTTAAATGGAAATCTTGATCTCGTGTAATGGCGTTGACAACATTGCCAGAATTTGAATGGTTTATAAATGTAAGTATCAATTTTAAAAACTTAAAAACTTATAATGCTTATTTAATTACGTGCTAGTCATTTGTATTACTGCTTCGTAACTTTGCAGACTTTTTTTTTTTTGGAAATGTTAGTGTATATCATCGGAAGCGAATTTTTCGCGTAATTTCATAATTTACCCCGCGAATTTTGCCCTTTTTTTCCGCGATAAAATTACTGCCCTAGCTATAAGCAGTCGCCCGTCCCTAATATAGAGCCACTGGTTCCAGGGAAGGCAGAGAGGCAGTGCTGTAAGACAAACACAGCATCCATGCCTCACCAGAATTCGAACATGCACCCATCTGGGACGAATGGTCAGCTCTTAGAACACTGCACCATCGGAGTAGCTTTTCTTATCTTACCATGTTGCTCTTCAAAGTGCTCTATATGAACTTCTGTGAGAAGATGAAAGGCAATCGGCGGTGGTTGGTGCCAAGAGATGTTACCGAGATAATCCCCGAAACAAATTTTTGTTGGTGTTTTGTTTAAGGGTTTAAGAGCACCATGAGCAATGCTGATGACTATAAGCTGTCGCCCATCCCTAATTTGGAGCCACTAGTTCCGGGAAAAGGAGAGAGTCAATGCCGTGACATAAAAGCACCACCCATGCCTCATCATGGACTCGAACCCGGGACCATTCGAATGAACGTTTAAAAGCCAACGCTTAGACTATTGTGCCATGAGAGCGATAAAGCAAACTATTGGGGAGATGGAGACCACTAACGGTGTTTACTCATTAAACTATTATTACATGTAAACTCGTTATGTCTTGGTGGACGACGCCAAATGTATTGTAGGACTGTTTTACGTTCTGATGGAAGGCTCTTTAGGGTACCGGCGACAAAGAGTTCAGTTGTTACCCACAGGCATTTGGTGCATTACGCCGTTAAGAGTTTAGGGTAGGTGAAAACCAGTGACAGAGTACAGAAGAGGAGATTCGGAACGAGGAAGCCAAACGAACCCACGTCCGGAAGCAGGAGATTTTGAAAAACATCTCAGGAGCAAAGCACGGCATTCGAGAAGCGAGTGGTACCATGCGAGCAGGAGAAAAGTATTAGCTCTTGCCTGCCTGTTCTTCAACCAAGAGAGACCATGAGAACGAGACAGTGATGGAATGTGATGATACTAATGTCAACCATACGTACGATGGGGACAGCAATAGTCTGGTACAGAGGCGTAAATCTAGGCATTTCTGCGCCCCTGGCAAACCATAAAATATTGCTGTCTTTCCATATTATATACATTATTAATTTACTAGTTAACATAGACGTAAGTTACATTAATATAGACGTAAGTATACACTGTATAACGAAGTGAATTTCTCCGTCATTTTTATCCGCGCCGGGGTTCGAACCCGGGTCCACTCATTCCGGAATAAGTTGCTCTACCAATTAAGCTACGCGGACATTTGTTCTGATTCCTATCTGCCTTTATGTCGTGTGCGTCCTGCTGGCAGGTACGTCACATCTCCTGGTACGTTATATCATCTCCCCCTTTTTTCTTTTTTTTTTCGAAGTGCTGGAGAAGGGATTCTCTTATTTTTCCTATCTCGCGGTGGGGAAATAACATCACACCAATGCGAGATTTTGAACGGTCGGGTCATCCGGATAATTCGGGCGCCATTATAACGAAGTAAATTTCTCCGTCATTTTTATCCGCGCCGGGGTTCGAACCCGGTCCACTCATTCCGGAATAAGTTGCTCTACCAATTAAGCTACGCGGACATTTGTTCTGATTCCTATCTGCCTTTATGTCGTGTGCGTCCTGCTGGCAGGTACGTCACATCTCCTGGTACGTTACAACTGCTCAGCAAAACAAGGTTTACATCATATAAACATAGACGTAAGTTACATTGACATAGACGTAAGTATACACTGCTCAGCAAAACAAGGTTTACATCATATTAACATAGACGTAAGTTACATTAATATAGACGTAAGGTTTACATTAACATAGACGTAAGTATACACTGCTCAGCAAAACAAGGTTTACATCATATAAACATAGACGTAAGTTACATTAACATAGACGTAAGTATACACTGCTCAGCAAAACAAGGTTTACATCATATAAACATAGACGTAAGTTACATTAAATAGACGTAAGTATACACTGCTCAGCAAAACAAGGTTTACATCATATAAACATAGACGTAAGTTACATTAACATAGACGTAAGTATACAGTGCTCAGCAAAACAAGGTTTACATCATATCAAACTGTGACTGTTTGTACAGCTTTTACCCACTGCTTCGGAGTTTGAACCTTAGGTACCACATCAAACGGACCGAATCACCTGGAAGTCATGGTTTGCAGTCACAGTACTGATAAAAAAGCCCCCAGAGAATCTTTAGCAATTGAAGGACATCCTTATCTTTCATCCTCCAGCCAAGAAAAGAGAAACCGCAGGCCCCATAGCTATCGACAGAGGCATTGACTCATCGTGAATTGGATGGATTCAAGAACAGCTGAAACTGCGCCTTCTCCTGCCAAGCTATCAAAATGACAAAACACATTAGAAGCATATATAGATTGTGGGACGCTAACACCAGAAAAACTAATTAGAGATATAATGATCCGATTTATTGGTGTCAAAGTAAGAAATCACACGAATTTCACTCCGCAAGCTTTCTCCGTCAACGGACGGCTTCATCAAGCGGTTACATTGAGAATACAGAATCAAAATTGTAGACAGACGCATGATTTCATTTATCATATTAGAATTTACGTTCTGTCTACAATTTTGATCTGTCTACAAATTCGTGTGATTTCTTACTTTGACACCAATAAATCGGATCATTATATCTCTAATTAGAAGCACATTCTGGAAATGGACAAACGACAAACAATGGTGAATAAAAAAAAAAAACACATACGAGAAACTGGTGCAAAAGTTTCAATTCTAATTTTTATCAGATTGCAATCAGTGATTTTTGCGGCCCCCTCTCTTAAGCTGTACCCGGGGCAGCAGGCCCGCTTGCCTCACCCTAATTACGCCTCTGAGTCTGGAGAAAACTAACTCAGTGATTAAAGCCATTTAATTTAAAATTTGACTTTGTGTTTTTCCCAACTGGACATTCCAAGTTCCCGTGTGCAAGTGGTTCGGTTGCCAAATGATATAGTAATAGCGACGCAGGGGAGTCTGCCTAAATCAAATAGGACTACATGCTCCCGCTGAAAGCAGGGAAAGATGGGATCTTTGAATGCATGATCGATATGGTCAACATTTTCGCATATTTCTGCCTAATACTTTTGTAGTCTGATTGGCAGGTGCTAGAATAATCCCTGGACCATATTACTATTCAAAGGTATATCACTGCAAAAAGTTACATTGGAATATTTTCTCGCTACTACATTCAGAGTTTAGGCATCCTCTGATTAAGTGAGTAGAATTCATTTTTAATTAGTCACTCATGAATTCAAAGCCAAGGTGTTTTCAAGACAAGTAACCAATATTCCTCAGTCACTCGCTGAGAATTTTCTAAATAATCCGAGTTCTAGAGATTGAGTGACCAACACTTTTTTCTTTATAGGTATGGTCAGTTCCCAAAATTTCCGTAACCAATGCTAGAATGATCCCGAGCACACATTTCCATTCAAAAGTATTTTACTGTATTTTCAGAATTATTTATTGTTCAACAGTTTCTCGCTAACTATTCCAATAAAAATAAAAAATTAAATGCCACGAATTACTCCACCAGGTCATTTGCTAATTCTAGCATTTCGAGAAAAGTGACCATCATTCCTTTTCATTGGCAACGTAACTCGTTGGTAGTTTCATAAATATGCAAGATAAAAGTAAGCTAACAGCATTTTTCCTTCATTGCTGTGGGCACAGACGAATATTTCCAGAGAATTTAAGTGACCAATGCCAAAATGACCGACAGAGAAACGATTCGCAAACATAAAAAATGTGGGTTTTTCAAGGAGACATTAATCTCCTCTTAATATGCACCTTCTGTGATGGGTAGGGGACCATCTCCGTTCAAAATTAACTTCTTTTTTTTTTTTTTTTTTTTTACATACAGTTAATTTTGTTTTCTCTCTATCGTCGTTTGGTAATTCCCCGGTTCAGAATTGGCTAGGCGGACTTTTTACGTTTATCTAGGCTTTTTCACTTATTAATTTGAAACACTCTGGGCTCACCCCTAAATTTTTTGTTTCATGTTCAAAATTGGTTAGGCGGACTGTTTTACGTTTGTCTAGGCTTTCCCACTTATTCATTTGAGACATTATGGGCTCAACCCTAAATTTTCTATTACCAGTTCAAAATTGGTTAGGCGAACTTTTTTACGTTTATCTTAGGCTTTCTCACTTATTCATTTGAGACATTCTGGGCTCACCCCAAAATTTTCCATTTCCTGTTCAAAATTGGTTAGGCGGACTTTTTTAGGTTTATCTAGGCTTTCCAACTTATTCATTTGAGACATTCAGGGCTCATCCCTAAATTTTCTACTCTTGTGCAAAGAGCCTTGCGCTAGCGCAGACTCGACCAGCTATAATAAAATTTATTCGTTTATAATTGATAGGGTGGGATAAAGCGCGATTTATTTAATTAGACATTTTTACTAATTCATTTATTTATTTAAAATATTTTTCTTAAAGTCCATCATCGTATGGTATCGTATCGACAACTCTCTTCCACATTTAAATTAAAAGTTATATTATAATCGCAATTCCGATGTTATATTATTGGCTAATGCTGGAATACTCATTCACTGATATTGTCGTTGAAAGGCACCCTTAGAGTATGCCATCACCTTTAACTGGTCATTCGGAAATAGTTAAGTTCACTCTCGGCGTACTTATAAAGTAAGCGAATATTATTCCTTCTCACGCAAAGCGCATTGCGTTGCCCTTTTGGGAAGGCTCAAGGTATTCGTAGCATAACTCAAGGCTATTTTTCTTGATAGATATGGACACTCCCTAATAGAGTAAAACCTATTTAAAACGGAATCTATATAAAACGGAACTTTTTTTTTTTTTTATCCCGAAATGAAAGATAGAAAATTACGTACTATTTAACCTGTCTAACGCGGAAAAGGAAATGGCAAGACTGTAAATCAACCTATAATGTTGGATCTTACCTTTACAGGCTGATGTGGCCGCGGCACCAGGTGAAGTATCGCCTGCAGTGAAGCACCCGATATCTCCACCGAAAAAAAAAATAAATATCTAAATAAAAATAAAAAAAAACTAAAGAAAATTTTGTCAAAAATTTTGCTCTCCTCCTCTGCTGCTAGGGGCTAGCAAGGAGTTTTCCTACTTGCGTTGACAACCGAAAATTCTGCGACAACAAATTAATTATCTGATTCCAATAATTAATAATGACCTCCCATAATTAATTATAACAAATTAATTATTAACTTCCCGCAAAACCCGTACCGCGATTGGGCGTGGATGCCTGGATTTAACTCCAGCACGTCCCAATCTACCGAAAATCACAGCAACGCACACACCCACTCGAAAAGATACCCAACGCTCATTTCACGTACGCTTGACATTTAATATCCAACGTTATATCATATACACTGCCACCTTTATCCATGAAGTGGCACAAAAATCTGCTGAGATGAATGTATGGTGGGCTGCTCTATCGGCAGCTTAATTATGCACAATGATTTAAACACTTTATCACTGATTAAACGATAACACTGATTTAACTAACTCTGATTTAACAATTAACACTTATTCAAACACTGTTCACTGATGAAATTCTAGTATGCACAATAAACAAATAGAGCGAAGGAAACATATGTGAGAGATTACCAAAAACATTTAAATACACACTTTAGAAAACGATAATTGAGTACGAGCGTGGGTACCAGCAATTAAAATGATACCGTAATTATCATGACTGCCGCAGTTTAATTATAAGCTATATATATCTCTATACCATTACACACACCTGCATAGGCTTGACGCCAAATTAGCAGGGAAGAGCTCTTAAAACTTATGGCCATAACACAAATAAAAATCACGAATAAAATGTGTTGGAGGTCTCCGCTGTCGTGCGTACTCCCTTTCACAGGGGACAGAGTTCTATTCGCTGTTCACTGTCCGACGGCACTTGTAAGTCGTGAGCAAATGTTCATGTAAAGACCACATACCTTGGCAACCGTTGTCTGAGGTCCTCAGCGCAGAGAAGTGGCAAGAAATATCCTGCCTGTTTTCGTAGGTATATAGACAGCCTAGGCAAAAGTGCACTAATGTCGACCTAGTATCGGTCGAGAAGTCCAAAGGACTGAGATGTCCTCGTTTAAGAGGGGATCATTCATAGCCCTCCTTACTTGCTTCTCTCTTCTTTTCCGAGCTCTCCCAGCGGTCAGCTCTCAGGCCTAGGTTCCATGCAGCTCGCTGGTGCTGTTCTCGTGCGTGTGTCTGGCTTTGCCACCGTCCTGAGAATGCCACGCCGCTTGTTTTTCTCTTCTCCTCGTTTCTCTCCTCTTTGTCCTGTCACAGCTCTTCTCTTAGCCACTTGAAAAGGGATTTATCACCTTGTTTTCAACTGTGGGTGGTAGTCGATTCTCCCTTATCCCGTTCAGTTCGGAGAAAACTGCAACCACCGAATGTCTCTTGGCTTCCAGAGGGAATTTTGGGGGTGAGCTTTGCAGACTTTCGTTAGAGTTGAAAATGCACAAGACTGTTGCTATGAGTCCGAAATAGAGATGGTCTGTTGCCATGTGGCCTTTCACAATTCTCGTTTGCCAGAAGGCTACGAATTATGCACTTTTCAAATAATGAACAAATTTTAACAATGGCAGTGATGAACAAATTAGAGGATCAATTACCGTAATTAATTATAACTATGAGTGTCGCCTTGCAGTTACATCGAAACACAAATTTACCGCATAAATGAAATATAAAAATTTTCCACAAGTTAGGCTGCACCCTATAACAATAATAACAATGGAAAGTTCCAAAATTTTCCCGAGCATTCAAGTATTTTAACTGATACACACTATAGACGTGGATTAGGAACATCAAACAGAAGTCATCGCCCTTTCCACGTTTATAAGTGAGTCACGGAAAAATTATCATCGGCCGCCACCGAGAATCGAACCCAGGGTCTTCCAGTTACGCGCCTGTGGTGCAGTGGTAGCATGTCCGGCGCGTAACTGGAAGACCCTGGGTTCGATTCCCGGTGGCGGCCGATGAGAATTTTTCTATGACTAAGTTGTAAACGTGGAAAGGGCGATTACTTCTGTTTGATATTTTAACTGAATATAAACCATTGCAAGATAAAGTGTAATGATTCATTCTCACGGAACAAATTTGCTTGGGGTTGAAGATGGCATAATTAAAGAGAAAGAGATTAACTCAGGTTTAGTACATATGACCAGTGTTGCTCTGCAAAGTCCAAAGTCTTCATAGTTGGCAGTTTTGTACAGATTTCAACGATATGCTCCGATTTAATTCTCTTAACATTCATGTGAGAGCGAAAGTACTGGTCACGTGCCGTGGCTCCGCCTCCTACTTATGACTGTGAGGCGTCCACGTTTTAGGTGCTCCTCACAGACACAAGGAAGCGTTTCTGTTTCTCCGGAACACTCCCTAAACTCTATTCGGGCGAACAAACGAAGCCTTAACCACTTTGTTATGAAATCTGTGATCCAGGAAGGCGGATCGAAACAGCTGAACGAACAGTATAATAATCACAACCAAGATATAAGGATCTCGAGATTATTTATCAATACAACACAAACATTCATTAAATAATGTTAGGTTCCGACGGCGGTGGATTAATCTTCCTCTAGCATCGGGTTTCACTAAGGATTAGATCTGACATTCGTGTAGACATGAAATCTAGGAGAATCACTTCCGAAGAAAAATATCTAAGTCCTAGCTTTCGGCGTGGACGTTCCAGAGAGAATCTACCTACTATTAGGTATAGATCTGTATCTCTGAGAATACTATGATTAGCCTACACTGTGCTTCGCTGTCGTTACGGATTCAATCTTAGCCAGTACTAACATTTGACTTGCTATTTGAGGAATATCTATAACGCAAGCGGGATTCCCTGACCGGGACCTGTACCGCTGCAACCAAAAGCCCTATCTCCCCAAAGATAGTGCGCTGGCTAACCTCCTCCTGAGCCTCGGACCTCCGTATATCGTGAGCGTCCGTCTGCTCACCACACACAAAAAAAGAAACACGCTTCGCGTCCCCTTACCGGAGAACTACTCTCTCCGCTAGACGAAAGCAGACTGACTAACAGGTTCCTCACCTCCTCCCCGGCGCCGACCTGCTGACGAGGAAGTGAGGAGGTGCTCTCCTCACCTCCTCCCCGCTACGCATGCGCGAAGCCCCGGCGCCGACCTGCTGACGTGGCACTCTTCTCTTGCCCCACGTTCTACCTTTGAGGTCACGCGTCTGCTAATCCCTGTCGTCGGCGAGGCGTACTTAACTGATGGGTTTTAATCCCACCTTTCGTGTGCCTGCGGACCGTCAGATCTATCCATTAGGAAGTGTACCCTTTGAGAAAGTAATCCTACCGCCGAAGTACATTCTTACAATAACACAATATACATTGTTATATCTACACAAAGGTGAATGGCTGGTTTTCCAGACTTTTAGGCGTCTGTGCGACGCTGACAATGTACAGCGAAAGTCGCGGTGTATTTGAAGATGTTATCAGTTCGTTGGAAAGGCCTATCTCTTTCTAAGGCGTGAGAAACTTAGATTCTTTGTCTGAAGCTCTCGACATCGAAAAATTGTTCTCGAACCTTCTGTCGCCTTCTTGGGCTTTGTACAGTCTTTTTTCTTTGTGAAAAAGTAGCATACTGTTCAGCATTATTATATTTTATCATAAATAATGTGTTCGTTCTTACAATTCATTTATTCAGATGATCCTTCACAAGCTTTGCTTGCTGGGTTTGAGTTCGTTCGCTTGCCTCTTACCACGGCCCCAACGAATAGCATTCTCGATTTGGCTACAACAGTCAAAGTTATTGAAATGCACGAAATAGAAAGAGTGTGAGTAGTACGTGGCAGAGAATTTCAATGCCAGAAACATACAAATTTATGGCATTTTAAAGCGAAAATGCGAGACAACAGAACATTGGCGTTAAGATAATTAACTGAAAGAAGAGAAAAATGCGGGAAATGAAGAGGCTGGGATAGTCAGTTGAATAAAATTTTCTGGGAATGGTTTGTTGGTGCAAGATCGAAATATTTGCCACTTTGAGGCAAACACGAGCAACAAATGTACCTAAAAAAACTTGGAAAAGAGTTCCATGCCTCAAAAGGATGATTAGAGTATTTTCGGAAAGAGGCACAACATTTCGTTCAAGGTATTTGTGGTTAAGAGGCAGACTTGGGAAAGAGTTCCATGCTTCTA
Source organism: Macrothele yani (assembly GCA_039090855.1). NCBI lineage: Eukaryota > Metazoa > Arthropoda > Arachnida > Araneae > Macrothelidae > Macrothele > Macrothele yani. The sequence goes on along the minus strand of CM077001.1, from coordinate 120,665,187 downwards.
ATGAATGGCAAGATATTTTTGAAAGAGGCACAGCATTTCTTTCAAGAAATTTGTGGTGAACAAAACAGACTTGGAAAAGAGTTCCATGCTTCTAATGGATGAGAAGAGAGTTTTTGAAAGTGGCACAACATTTCGTTCAAGAAATTTGTGGTGAAGAAACAGACTTGGAAAAGAGTTCCATGCTTCTAATGGATGAGAAGAGAGTTTTTGAAAGTGGCACAACATTTCGTTCAAGAAATTTGTGGTGAAGAAAAAGACTTGGAAAAGAGTTCCATGCTTCTAATGGATGAGAAGAGAGTTTTTGAAAGTGGCACAACATTTCGTTCAAGAAATTTGTGGTGAAGAGCAGACCTGGAAAATAGTTCCATTCTTCTGATGCAGTGGTTACCAAACTTTTGGAGAGAAGGGCCAAATGGGAAATTGGCTAAAGCTCGGGGGGCCAGATTGAAAAAAAAAAAAAAATGATAAACCGAAAATCAACCAATGCACATATTGTAAATTTTTTGTCAAGGTCTGACTAATTTTATATGGTCTGTAAAAAAAAATATTTAAAGATATTTAAACACATCTAAAATAAATGCGAAACTAAACTTTATAAAGACTAAAGTTTAGTCTTTAGTAAGTTGATTTCATGACATAAACAAATTCACTTCATGACATCTAAAACTGAAAAGAAAAAAAATCAATGAGAAAAACGGTATTGTTGCTTGAATGATTTAGCGACATTTTTTACGCTTTTCAACCGTAGGTTGAAGAAGCGTATATGCTCCAGCTTTGTCCGTCCGTCTGTCCGTCCGCCCGTCCGCACGATAACTCACGTGAAAATGGTTCGAATTTGATGAAATTTTAGTATGTGGTAGGAGACCACCTCGGGACGAACCCTACTGAAAATGGGCGAAGCAGGGTCAAAGGTCAGGACATAGGAGCGGGATCCATTCCATTGCTCTTATGCGTCATAACTAGCGTGAAAAATTTCGATTTCGATGAAATTTTAGTATGTGGTAAGGAACCACCTCGGGACGACCCCTATTGAAAATGGGTGAAATTGGGTCAAAGGTCAGGACATAGGAGCTGGATCCATTCCATTGCCTTTATGCGTCATAACTTGCGTAAAAATGGTTCGATTTCGATGAAATTCTAGTATGTGGTAGGAAACCACCTGGCCACGAACTCTATTGAAAATGGGCGGAATTGGGTCAAAGGTCAGGACATAGGAGCTGGATCTATTTCATTGCCTTTATGCGTCATAACTTGCGTAAAAATCGTTCGATTTCGATGAAATTCTAGTATGTGATAGGAAACCACCTGGGGATAAACCCTATTGAAAATGGGCGAAATGAGGTCAAGGGTCAGGCAGGGCATAAGAGCGGGATTTATTCCATTGCCCTTATGCGTCATAACTTGCGTAAAAATGGTTCGATTCTGATGAAATTTTAGTATGTGGTAAGGAACCACATGGGGACGAACCCTATAGAAAATGGGCGAAATGGGGTCAAAGGTCAGGATGTAAAAGCGGGATCCATTCCATTGCCTTTATGCGTCATAACATGCGTACATATGGTTCGATTTCGACGACATTTTAGTATGTGGTAGGGAATCACCTGGGCACGAACCCTATTGAAAATCGGCGAAATGGGGTCAAAGGTCAGGTAGGCATAAGAGCGGGATCCCAGTAAAACACAAGTGCTGGGAAACTGCTGGCCACCAGCTGGCAGTGATGGGTCACTGCTGGCTGAAATCTGCCGCTCACGGCCCGGTAGTGGTCCGTTGGTGGCAGCGCTATCAGTTGGCGAGCCATTGATGGCCCTGCAGCATCGCCGTGAATTGTGGGCCTCCAAGCAAGTGCCACTAGTGGCCCGTTGCTGGCAACCAATGCAACCCCCAACAGCTGGTGGAAGCATCGCGACTGCGCATGCGCAGAAGCAACACCTCTTATGGTACCAGTTAGTTGAAGACGACGCTATCACCATCGTGTTATTTTAGTGGATGTTAAGAAAAAAATCCATATGTGGAGAGGCGAATTAATTTCCTAATGAAATTTTACGTCGACGAAGATATCAGATTAAGCCGTGAAATACTAGATTACAGCCATGAAATACACCCACTCCATTCCCATAAATAACAATTCATGGAATGGAGTGGATGAATAACAAGAAAAAATTTGAAACCGCTTGAAACACATATCCTGGAAAACCATTAAAACAGCGTTTGTTGGAAAAAAAAAGAATTATACGCGTACAAAATTTATTAATTATTTGAAGGAAAAAAAAGCAACGCTATATGTGGTGTGTTCATCCATGGGTTGAATACACAAGACTGGTAGGAATTCGCTTCTAAAAATAACGAGAAGTAAAATAAAATATCTTTTACTCTTTAAAACAAATGTAGCTTCGGACAACGGAAAGGAAAGACACAACGTTAAAAATGTAACAGAATGCGACATAAACCCGGGGTAATATATATTTATTCAACAATCTCTTTTCAAGACGGCAAGGATAGTACAAAACTTTGGAAAGCGACTCTAAGTATGTACACGCCTTGAAAATGAGTGAAGTTCCCTTAACGTAAAAAAAAAAAAAAAATATCGTTACGTTGAAAAAATTAATTTATCAATTATATGAAACTGACTTTTATGAAAAATACCTCTCAATATTGTAAAATGAAAGAGGGAAGCATTCGATTACAAATTGCATACCAAACAGATAGCTTCCAGCACGTATCCGAGCGTAGTGAATTAGGCCGGTCAGTATCGAGCGCGGCTTCCACGCAAACGGCCCATGATCAACTCTAGTCAGATGCAAACGGCGTTTTGCCGCCCCGGTGGCGCAGTGGTCTAAGGCGTTGGCCTCTGATCATTCGTCCGAAGGGGTCCGGGTTCGAATCCCGGTGAGGCATGGATGTTGTGTTTGTCTTACGGCACTGGCTCTCTCCCTTCCCTGGAACCAGTGACCCTCAATTAGGGACGGGCGACTGCTTATAGCCCATTGAGTTGCTCACGGTGGTCGTTAAACCTCCAATCAAAAAAACGGCGTTTTTCCGGTCTGTTGAGAAAATTTCACCAGCGCTGTGCGTTAATTCACGAGCTTCGTAAGAGTAGAAAAAAAGAATTGTCGCTTTGGGAAACTGCGGTTACCCTTGCTTTTTTTTTTTTATTATTATTATGGCTACAACTGGGAAATTGGCGGACAAGATTCGGCAAGCCACCAGTTACGTCACGTGGTTGCTGGCTGCCACTAACAGCCCACTAGCGGACCACATTAGGCTAGCCATCATTTCTGGCACGTGCTTGCAGGGCCACTGAAGGGCCACTTGTGGCAACTACTGCCTGTGATGGACCACTGATGGCCCTGTTGTGGCATATGACAACTGATGGGTGCTAACTGTTGGCCTGAACTGCTGGTCCTTCTGTTGGCCGCCGGGACATTTTATTGACGGTTCGGCAGCGGCAACATAGTGCTGGGCCAGCAAGACTGTTTTTGCTGGGATATATTCCATTGCCCTTATGCGTCATAACTTGCGTAAAAATGGTTCGATTTCGATGAAATTTTAGTATGTGGTAGGGAGCCACTGGGGACGAACCCTCTTGAAAATGAGCGAAATGGGGTCAAAGGTCAGGACACTGGAGTGGAATCCATTCCATTGCCCTTCTGCATCATAACTTACCTAAAATGCTTGCGACAAAACTTTATCATGTTGTTCCGGAGGTATAGTGAACCGGTTCTGTTGAATATCAACGAAATGGGGTCAAAGGTCATTGCACAAAAGCCAGATTTATTCCACAGCCATTATTCTCGTAACTTGCGTAAAACTGCTTCTATTGCAACAAGACTTTATCATGTTGTTCCGGAGGTATAATGAACCGGTTCTGTTGAATATCATCGAAATGGGGTCAAAGGTCAGAACACAGGAGCGAGATTTATTCCACAGCCATTATCCACACATCTTTCCTTTTTTATTATTATTATTATTATTATTATTATTATGGCTACTACTGGGAAATTGGCGGACAAGATTCGGCAAGCCACCAGTTACGTCCCGTGGTTGCCGGCTGCCACTAACGGTACACTAGCGGACCACATTAGGCTAACCATCATTTCTGGCACCTGCTTGCAGGGCCACTTGTGGCAGCTACTGCCTGTGATGGACCACTGATGGCCCTATTGTGGCATATGACAACTGATGGGGTGCCAACTGCTGGCCAGCTGTTGGCCTGAACTGCTGGCCCTTCTGTTGGCCGCCCGGACATTTTATTGACTGTTCGGCAGCGGCAACATAGTGCTGGGCCAGCAAGACTGTTTTTGCTGGGTATTGGACAATACAAATTCGGAAAACGTGAATCCGTTTATTGGTATAAATCTGACATGGATGTTAAGTCAGATAATATCCAAGAAAATTTCGTCGTTCTAGAGCGGAAATCGAACCCGCGTCTTCCGGATAGCGCCCGAGTATGCAAACCACTACACCACCCAGAACGACCAAGTTTCAAGTTTTCGATTCATTTAAAAATACGGAAACTTGAAACTTGGTTGTTCTGGGTGGTGAAGTGGTTAGCATACTCGGGCAGTGTATCTTTCAGGACTTTTTGGCCGGGGGGGGGGGATGGAAACTTAGAGGGGGCAAGTTTTCCATTTGCTATATATATATAATAGTAATTACTTCTATATAGTAAATATATATATATTTACTATATAGAAGTAATTACTATATATTTAGCACAGGAGCGCGTTTAGAGGGGACTTTACCCCCTCCCCCACCGGAATTTTTTTAATTTTCTTTGTTTTTTGGTTAAAATGCGACTTACATTAGAAAAACTGAATTTGATAAAAATGTATCAACTTACATTAGGAAAAAATCTTTAATGTTTCTTCAATTTTTCATTAACTTTAATTTTGTTCCAGATGGTAGATTTCAAAAACTTTCTTTTTTCGCCCCCCCGAAGAAAAATTCTATATACATCCCTGATATAGTAATTATAAATTTTTACCTATTAAAAAAATGCTTTCAACGCACTCTTGACCCTGATTCACGATTCCTAGACAATTAGGTATGATTAGTCTATGTTACACGGCACTAGCAGTGTTCCTGCCGAGTCTGCCGGTAACGGTGCTTGAGACCTGAAGTACAATTTAGTTGGCCGCGGCACCAGGTGAGAATCTCAGGTGCACTGCTGCACTCAAAGATTCACACCAGAACATAAAAAATGAAAAGTTGAAGAATGACCCGAAGCATAACAGGCTTGGGTGAATCCACCTTGTGAACAAAATAACAACAACAAATAAAAAATAAAATAATCTAAAAAAAATGATACTTTGGGATCAGAGTTGTGATGAGGTTCACCCGCAATCACCAATTCGTGACTGAGTGTAGTGGTCCGGATCTTACTCCGGTACATTCAATCCCCAACCAGTCAGTACAACACTCACTTTCGCAAATAACACATGATTCTCAAATACACAACACAACATTTAATAACGTTCTGCGAGATTTAAACAGATCCGGCGCTCTCTAGGCGCATAGACAATTGCCCCTCATATGTGGGCAGCATACGGTGTCACACTTTACTGTCGGATAACGCAGCCGACTGAGTCTCCACCGGACTATCTGAACAAGAGATACTACTCGTTTACACACTAAATAGAGCTGCAGGTGATATTCATATACAATTGCTTAGAGAATGAAAAAAATTATATGCAAACGATCACATTAAAAATACTCGCGACACAAAATACACAAGCACGTTAATTTGCGGTATAAGATTATAGGTGCGAAATACTGCCAAAGTTAATTAACTAAATCTAATAAGCATGCACATGCAGAACCCTGCCCCGCTGACGTTGGTCCTGAACCAAAGTTAAAAGAAACTGTCCCGCCCAGCGGAATTTGTGGCCACACCCTCTCCCTTATTCATGTAAAAAAGTAATCAGGAAATGGGCCCTGTAAGAAATTGAAATCTGTATGTGCAGGTATTTCCTCTGAGGTTCAGTCACTCAGCATTACTGCATCTATGTCCATGCAGCTTTGGGTGTCGGGATGGCACAAGTTCGCAGATGTGCGAAGAAAGAAAGAGGAAATATTCATCTACTTACAGTTTCGTGACTTTGCTGTGCAAATCCGTTGTGCATCACATAATATCACTCGACAAAAAAAACACGCACACAGACACTTGCACCATGTGGCAGCACCGATGATTCAACACTTCACTTTGACGCTTGATGTAAATGAAGCACACAATTAAAAATGGTAATATCACGCCGCACTTTGTTGCAATGATTAGAGTGCACACTGATCTATTCTCGTGACGATTTGAAGGTGGCCGTTAAGCAAAATAGGCCCTCTCACATCTGATGTTGCGGTTTCCAAGATTAATTTTCTCGGCCGAGCGAAATCAGACGTGCTTTTACCTTAAGCGTATATCGGCAACTCAACATTTCACCTGTATATTTGTTAGGTATCGAAGCCACCGCTCTTACGCTCATATTTTTCTTTCGACATGTTTTTATCCCGTCGCACTTACACGTAGTGGCTTCGCTGCTTACGCGACCACACACACGCACACATGGGGCCTCGCTTCGCCCCGTAAGACAAGCGCATCTCTTCACTTCCTCCACAGTAGGGGATGAATGGGGGTGACGATTCCACACTGCAGTGGTTGGCATCCGAACCCGACTTTTGCTTGGCTTCGCTTCTCATTGGAATGACCACTGTCCACTCGCAGACTTCTTAATTCCCCTGTAACTTGGCTTTCATTAGGCCAAACAGTCGCTGAGTTCCATTACGCTCCAGCCTAGAAATTTCTGCTTTATCCTGCGGATTTAGGCATTCTGCTGTCTTTATGGCAAACTGGCATCTCCAGCTGCCTCGAGTTGTCTCCATTTCTGACCAAATGCGGGGAGGTTTGCTGCTTCATTTTTCCCAATTCATTTTTTGCAGATCCAAGGCATCCAGCCTTTCACATCGGAGAGCGCACAGACAACTAAACTTTCTTCCTTATTTTCATGCCAAGTGCGAACTCTTATTTTTCTTTACGGACCACACAGAGAGCAATTGTTCTCGAAAATGCCCCAAACAATCGACGAATTTACGATTATTCGCTAAACCTTTCGTCCCCTATCTTCATTCATTCCTACTCAAGTGGCTCATTCGATACGTATTCCTCTTTCCCTTTCCGTGTTGCATAGGCTGCCCGTCAGCTGCGCCCTGATATTTATGACCTAACAGAGCTATTCTGAGACCACCCAGCCAGAGAGAGAATTCTTCGCCTCTTTTCTTTCCAAACCCCCAGATAAAACTTTATCTGCTGTTTACACTTTTAAACTCCAATCAAGCCTCGAACAATTAATACTTAATTAATTTCACACATCAACCACGCCCATTAATTACTAAATTAATGGCGGGGGTGGGTCGTAACATCGGCCCCTCCTCAAGAAATCTAGAAGTCCTCTTCTGGGCCTATCGCTTTGCTCTTATCAATTTCCAGAGCAACCATTGAGTGCTACCTTTTCCCACAGGTAGAAATAATTCAAAATGGCAAAAATATTGCGTTTCTTGCCTTCAAGAGCATTGGAGCGACTTCCCAATTATCCCGCAATTTTGTTAATTAATTTAGAGAACATCCGAAAGAAAAAACAACGTAAATGAGAAATAAATAAAAAAAACTGAACTGTAAAAGAACATGTGAGCCTGCCGAACTGTGATTCCTAGCTACCTCATACCATACGCGACATGGCGGACAAATTTTAGAGTTTTCTTCAGGTTTTAGGATGGGGGGGGGGGGTGTCCACTGTAACATTGTGTCCACTGTAACATCTACTTACTATATTTTGAAGAATATCATGCGTCGTAATACACTTTTTAATAAAATAAACTATAACTAGTACCATTTGAACAAATATTGAATAAAATATAATTGGAGAAATATTTGTAGCATAAAAAGAAATGAAATTTTATCTTTCATCATAGCATGAATTTATTAAAATTTGGTTCGGTAACCTAAAATGTCTCCGGGGGGCCAATGGTCGTTTCCGGGAGGGCTTCGCCCCCCGGATGTATGCCTGAAATAAACACTGTACTCAGGCGCTATCCGGGAATCGAACCCGCGTCTCCCGGATAGCGGACGACGAAATTTTCAAGTTTTCGGATATTATCTGACTTAACATCCACGTATCACCAATAAACGGATTCACATCTTCAAATTTGTATTGTGCGATGGTGTAATCCCGTATTTCATTCATTGATACATATTGGTGGCTACGATGTTCGTAACAGTGATCATTAGGCAGCTAATCCAAAAAGGAAACAAACAAACAAAAGGAAAAAAAAAAAATCGTTCGAATTACTCTTTCAGTGATCAAGAGTTGAAGACTAAAATACTACTGAACCTGCCACCTTTGGCAAGACTATGTATAATGGAGACGTGACGGTGGTACCGTTCTCCGGATAAAACGTGAGTTCGCCATCCTGTGGGTAAAAATTTCGCTTTGAGGGGCGATTGCCCTAATAGGCCCCGCCCTGTGCCGTCCTTGTTTCGGACACATCACAGATCAAATAGGAATAACCTCTACGCTGCGGCAGATAAATAGAGGAAAAGATAAAGCGTTTTCCCATGTCACGGACCACTGATTAAGGAATCGGCAGCGCTCGCAAGATAATCCGAAAAACAGGCGATAATTGACTGCCAAGCTCGCTGACTGTGCTGGCCAAACACCGCCATCGTAATCTGTATTACGAGTTTGTGGGCTTGGGAGCGGGGAGATGGATGGAGAGGTGGTGGGGGGGATGAAATAACACTGCAAGAATGGAGGGATGTCAGGTTCACTGGAAGGACAGGGGGGAGTGAAGGTCGGAGGTTCGACGGTTGGGGATAGCCACTTCCTGCTTCCGTAGATCCAGGCAAACGCATGAATCGCCAAAATAGAAACCGCACGTGGTCTGTAACTGTGACCGCGGGAAAGAAGACATTGTTCGGCATAGGCATTGTTCCGTATCATTGTTTCCAGAGGTGCACGTGCACGTCACCTGAGGTGCGCGTGCATCATCGGCGGGGAGGAAACGGCGCGTGACTGACGCAGGTGGATGAACAGCTGCGCTTCGGACATTCCGATGAGCACGGAAAGAAAGAAAGGGTTAGAAGCGACGGTTGTTGAGGTTAAACGCGCACTCGACTCTCACGCAGCGAAGGGAAACATAAATAAAATTAAACTTTATTTTTCAATTCGCATACACGTAGATGGTAGGTGGTCAGGAAGTGCCTGCGTGCGATTTATTCAAAGTTCTGTGGGTGTGTAGTAATTATTGTTTTTAAAATGTGGGAATCTCAGTAGTAATTCTTACACAAAAGTAGTTCGATAAAAAGAAAATAAATAAATAAAGGTGATCCCTGGAATTTCTCATTAATAAAATAAATACAATGAATATCTTTTTTTTTTTTTTAAAGCAAATTCTTTCCATGGGGATAATTCTATGTTTGGATCTTCTTCCTATCATAATTCCATTTATATTGACCGTTAGTGATTTCTTTAGTTTGAGATATCTGCCTGTCGCACCTATCTGTTTCCATTCATTTATTTACGCATTTGAGTGATTTGAAAACAAATCAATCAAAAAATGTTGCTTTTATGAAATAATTTAGCATCTTTTAAATTTAAAATGACGAACTACAGACATTGCATTAGCGTGCTTTTCCTTTTAATATGAAGAAACAACGTCAGAGGACCGCCCCGGTGGCGCAGTGATTTCAGCGATGGGTCCGGGTTCGAATCCCGGTGAGGCATGGATGTTGTGTTTGTCTTACGGCACTGGCTCTCTCCCTTCCCTGGAGTCAGTGGCCCTAAATTAGGGACGGACGACTACCTATATATAGCCTATTGAGTTGCTCACGCTGGTCGTTAAACCCTCAAACAAAAAAAAAAAAAAAAAAAAAGTCAGAGGCGGGTTTAAACATCACAGCGCCTCTGGGTTAAGAGAAATCAAATGCCCCCAAGTAAGCGTATTTTAATGCAAAAAAATTACTTCCGATTTGAATTTCGTATTTAAATTATATATAGATATTTTATCACAAAAAGAATCAGCATATTCTGATGAACAGCTCTGTAAAATTTTTAGCACATGCATTATTTAAAACTGGGAAACGAAATAGACATTCTTGATATCGTTTGCTCGCAAGTTTACGTTGTACAATTTTAAAACTTTATTTCACCGCCAGTTAATTTATTTACATGCAAATGAAACTTTTGAAAATTAACTATGATTTTATAGCAATAATGACAACAATACAATTATTTCTTAGTCATAACATTTCCTCCCTTCTAACAAAGATGTTACGATGTTTTTACGGGTTCCGATTAGGTATGCCTTGTTTCAAATCACTGCGGAAAATACGAAGCAAATGAGTGGTTCAGAAGTTATAGTCTCAATAATAACGCAAGGAACTGTACACCAACTATAGATCAGATAGTATAACTATACTAGTTATCCGAATTTTATCTACGCCAATAAATTCGGATAACTAGCCTAGTTATACTATCTTACAGTCTCAAATTGTTTATTAACTCATACGTCATACGTGCAGGTTGTTCCCTGATCTTAATCATTGTCTTTCTTATTCATTCTACGAGTCTGTCTAGTTTCTCTTCTGTTTCATTTTCTTATTACTCACTCGCGCTTCTAAGATCGGACGGAAGCCATCCTCCTTCGCTCCCCGAAATCCGAAATCTTCTCCTCTCTTCTTAGAATTCGTAGGTTCTTCTCCCCTTGTGTGTCCGTCTTGGCTTCAAGGGCAGATGTGACGGACGCCTCTGATGCAATAAAACAATCACGCCCGTTCCGAATCGCTTGCGGATGGCAATGCTCATGATTGCAGCGTATGCCAATAAAACGATTTAAGCTCTCCAGGTTTTCTAAAACGGCTCTACAATACAAAGGAACAATTCCCTGAGAAACACATTTTTACAATCTCTAATCTCCGATGCCGCCCTCAGATAGGTCCTTTCGAGTTTAGCTCTGGAATATTTCTTGCTTGTAAATGAATTAACACTAAAAATCCTTTAAAAATCTCCAAAACACCGTAACATTACAATGTTTTACTAAAAATAATTGATTGCAAGGAAAAGTTTTCCGGGCCGCAATTCAGTGCCACAGCATGATATAATCCCATGGGCGTACTAGGGGTAGGGGGTCACGGATGAGAGGGCCTCTAGGCTCAGCAGAAAGATTTTTCAAAATTTTTAGCGGAACTTCATATGAAACTGGTTAAATAGCCAGGAATTTTTGACGGCAGCTTTGAATGAAGTATTGAAAAAGAAAACAATTTTCGGCGGGTTTTTTTTTTTATTTTCAGTAAATAAGTAAGGTTTTCAAAAAATCATTTTCACTTTAGTTAATAAAAACTGGGTGACGAGAAAGGAGCTATGCCAGAGGATTTGAGGCCCCCTTTTTTTATCCTATACATGAATAATAACAACAGCATAATGTGAATGAAATATCAATTGAATAAATGAATTTTTCATATCAATGAGGATAAGGCTATGATATATTACACATGTTTGCGCATAACTACGCATCGTTCAGAATAGAATGAGCTAAAAGGTGTTCTTCGCGGGAACGAAAAAATAGAGACCTGTGTCATTTTTTTTTATATTACAGAGTCAAAAAGAAAAGTATTTTACTATGTGCAAAACATTACAAAGTTATGTTAAGTGTGTGTGTTTTTTGTATTCAAGAGTAAGTAATTTTACCGATTTAAGTAATTTTACCGTTGTTATGCCCCAATTCTTAATTGTTACTTTTTAATTTGCTTACTTATGTTCTGTACTTCCGTATAAATCGGGAAAATGTCATTAGATTAGACACTGTCACGCGACACTTTGTGCGTGCGATCGTGAGGAATTTCAGGGGCTGGTCTTAGTTCTGTAAAAGATTATAATTTGAATGATATGATTGACTTTGGAATAAGTGTTTCGTAATACTTTGATTTTGGTATAAAGCTAGAGCAATAATTTAAATTACAACGTGTACATTTGTGTTACAGGCAATAAAGTGTAACAATTTTGTTTTTACGAAAAATACCTATGGACCGCAAAGAATTTAAATTACAGAACGCCCGTACAACCTAGTGTAATATGGAATTTAAAAATTTCAGCAGCTGAAAGTAAATAGATTTCCGCAAAAAGTACTCGAAGATATTTTCTTGCGGGCGGCGCCGAGTTTTTCAGGTATGCCACTGTATAATCCGTTCCTGTTCTGATGTAGACAGGATACCCGAAATGAAATCCCGTTTACATCACTACTGGTGGAATATTCGGGAACAACTAAAATTGTCCATCACTTCGTACTTCTCGGGTAGAGTCGAACAAGAAGACATATTAATTAAACAACCAGTTTACATTAGTACTGATACCTAATCGTAACAAAACGATGTCTTTTTTCGGAATATTTTCTTTTTAAAATATTCCACAGTTTCTCCGCCAGGGGGCGTAGATGTACATCTTATTTTTGTCAATATCTCTACTTCTAGGAGCCCATTTTGAAAAATTACTTCTTTGTTGGATAGTGTTTTCAGTGTGACATGTTTTGCATATAATTTCAAAATTTTCAAGTAATTCATAGACTTTCCGCTAGGGGGCGTAGCGGTAAATTGCGTTTCCCCCTATATCTCTGCTTCTAAATCTCCGATTTGAAAAATTCTTTCTGCAACGGATACAGCTCCTGATGGGAAATCGTTTGAACATAATTTATAATTTTTGTAAAAAAAAATGGTTTGGCTACCAGGGGCGTAAATCTTAATTTCCGTTTCTGATGTATTTGCAGCAAAATATGAGCTTCTAAATTCTCGATTGAAAATAACGTGGTTTGTTGACCGATACTACTCATGTCAACAAACCTTTTAGAAAAAATTTCTTCTTAAAATAGTGCATGGTTTCTACGCCAGGGGGCGTAGATGTATATCTTATTTTTGTGAATATCTCTACTTCTAAGAGCACGATTTGAAAAATTCCTTCTTTGTTGGATAGTGTTTCTAGTCTGGCATGTGGTTCATATAATTTCAAAAATTTCAAGTAATTCATAGACTTTTCGCTAGGGGGCGTAAATGTAAAGTGCGTTTTCCCCTATATCTCTGCGTCTACATCGCCGATTCGAAAACTTCTTTCTGCACCGCATACAGCTCCTGATGGGAAATCGTTTGCACATAATTTCTAATTTTTGTAAGAAATGGTTTGGCCACCAGGTGGCGTAAGTTTTAATTTCCGCTGCTGATGTATTTGCAGCAAAATATGAGCTTCTAAAATCTCGATTGAAAAAAGTCGTTTGTTGACCGATACTACTCATGTCGACAAACCTTTTAGGAAAATTTTCTTCTTGAAATAATGCATAGTTTCTACGCCAGGGGCGTAGATGTATATCTTATTTTTGTAAATATCTCTACTTCTAGGAGTCCGATTTGAAAAATTCCTTCTTTGTTGGATAGTGTTTCCGATGAGAAATGTTTTTCTTATAAATTCAAAATTTTCAAGTAAATCATAGACTTTCCGCTAGGGGGCACAAAGGTAAATTGCGTTATTTCTCTCCTAAAGCTCCGATTTGAAAAATTCTTCCTGTATCGCATACAAGACCTCATGGAAAATATTTTTCACATAATTTCTAATGTTTGGTAAAAAATGGTTTAGCCACCAGGGGTCATAAGTGTTAATTTCTGCTTCTGAATTATTTGTTGCAAAATCTGGGCTCCTGAAAACTCGACTATTTTTTTTTCTTGGACCGATACCGCTTATATGGATAAACCTTTTGAGAATTCTTTCTTCCTAAAATAATGGATGGTTTTCCCACCAGGGGACGTAAAGTCACATCTTATTTTTGTTGATATCTCTGTTTCTAAGAGTTCGTAAGCTCACGATTCCGTTTACAGCAATATCTGAGGGATTAAAAACCTGATTGAAAATCTTCTTTCTTTCGTCAGATCTATTGCTTTCCATACCGGTTCCATTGACTTTGAATAGCTTTGATAAATTTAATTTGCATCAGAACGGATTCAAAAGACGTGCTTATTACACCCGAAAATTCGGTGTCATCTTTCTTGTTTTTTCTTTTGTCACAGAGTGTAAACTAGTCACCACCAGAAAAAAGAAAAAATTATGGGAACAATTTCTAATGATTTGCTATTGTTAAAAATTAAGTATCAAATATTTTGTTGTATTGGAAGCACTAATTTCACGTTAGCTACACTAAGGTTTAACCGTATACCTGAAAATCAGTTCAAGTTCTTCGGCGGAATTGAATGACTCGGGGGTTTGATTGGTGTTGCATGTTGGGCCGTGGTGAGAGTTTCGGTGTGTGCGTGTGTAAACATCAGTGAACCAGGTCCAGGTGTATTCCTGCGGCTTGGTGAACAGTGTGAAGATGTTGTGTGGCGACAAAATTTCCTGTATCGGGGAGGGGTGTCGTGCGAGATCTCACTATGGCGTCCCCCTCTCCCAGCCACAATTTGGGGGTCTTATACGAAGACAAGACTGAAATAAAGCTGAATGCCAGCTTCCAAAATATGATGTATTTCAGCGCGAACATGGCTACTCTGTGGAATTAGTTTTTATTGCGGAAGTAGTACGAGCTGTCAATGCTTGGAAAATTGCCCTTTCAGCGAGGACTGTTTAATGTCTTGTTGAAGGACGATGGAAATTTCAGATTGAAGTCCATGTGGGTGTTTTTTATATTATTCATATTCTTATTTACGCTTTCCAACCGTAGGTTGAAGAAGCGCAAATGCTCCAGCTTTGTCCGTCTGTCCGTCCGCACGATAACTCACGTGAAAATGGTTCGATTTCGACGAAATTTTAGTATGTGGTAGGGGGCCACTTGGGGACGAACCCTATTGAAAATGGGCGAAACAGGGTCAAAGGACAGGACATAGGAGTGGGATTCATTCCATTGCTCTTATGCGTCATAACTTGCATAAAAATGGTTCGATTTCGATGAAATTTTAGTATGTAGTAGGGAACCACCTGGGTACGAACCCTATTGAAAATGGGCGGAATGGGATCAAAGGTCATGACACTGGAGTGGGATCCATTCCATTGCCCTTGTGCATCATAACTTACCTAAAAATGCTTCGATTGCGACAAAACGTTATCATGTTTTTCCGGAGGTATAGTGAACCGGTTCTGTTGAATATCAACGAAATGGGGTCTAAGGTCATTGCACAAAAGCAAGATTTATTCCACAGCCATTATTATCATAACTTGCGTAAAACTGCTTCTATTGCGACAAGTCCTGAGGTATACTGAACCGGCTCTGTTGAATATAATCGAAATGGGATCAAAGGTCAGGACACAGGAGCGAGATTTATTCCACAGCCATTATCCACATAACTTGAGTAATAATTTCTGGTATGTTGGAAAGCGTATCATAATCAATGCATTGCATGATTATACTAACTTGTTATTATTATTATATTTTCATTCATTAAGTTTTTTAATTAATATTTCCTAATATCCAGCTATAGACGAAAACAATTAGACTAAATATAAGACATCGCCCAAAAAATCGACGAGGAAGGGGGGGGGGGGGGCGTTCATGGATTTTCGGAGGCTCTAAGCACCACAGTGATGATGCCTGAATACATCTCTGTTTCCAATACAGAACACGCGGGCTCGCTATTCGAGGACGGGCGTTGTGTTTCCCCCAGCCAACACTCCGTGTTTAGGGGTTCCGCTGAGCGCCGCAATGTTTTAGAATGAAATAAAGATGATCGCCCACCTTTCCTGCCAAATTTTATGATTTTGAAAGAATTCTGATTGGGCCTTAAGCGTAAGAAATTAATCTAACCAATTCAGGATTGAGAGCCCAAATACTTCTAAGAGAATAGGCACAATATATATTTAAACACAAAAAAAAAATTATTCGTTACTTAGCATGAACACAGCACATATTATATTCAGGACCCTATTTCTCAGTTAAAGTGTATATTTTTCTCATAACTCCGGTTATCTCGTGAGATAAATTATTTGCAACTTCTAAATTATTAAAATTCATCACTAAGCATCAATGTAAAAAAAAAAAAAAAAAAAAAACGACAACAACTGCATTTCATTACTGAATTGTAAGATCCAGAATATCTGCATTTCGACCGACTTTTCTCACAGGAAGATGTTCAATATATAATTCCCCTTCTTTCCTCAGCATAAAATAGCTACTATAAAATTTTCAGCCTATCGCATGTCACACACAACAATTGGTTAAAAAAAAAATTGAGGGAATGCCCAAAAACTAATAGGATGGGACTCCTACCTTAAATTCCAAATCTGGCCTGGGGACCACGCCTTGAACCATCTGATGTCCGAGGTTGAAAAGTCCACGAGAGCGCTCAAAATAGTCTGGAGTAGTGTAGACACTGCATTTAGTAAAATATTATCGTTGAATCTCTTCCATCACGAAGTTGAGGCCGGGTGATGACAAGGGATCCCTCCTCTGTCCTCACTGTTCTGAGCTTCCGACGGTTCCCAATATTGGCGATCACTAGTATTTCCCGCCTGCTTGCTTCTCGGGCATGATAGGACTCCCTTCGTCACAGGAGACTTTTTTTGCAAAATCCAGTAACAAGTGTTAAAGTGAAAGAACAAGTGTCTCTCTTCTCTTCTCGAAATTTTCGACAACCTCCCCAGGATCCACCCACTACACTTCAAAGTTATATGCTATCTCCAATCCCGAGACGGGGAACGCAGGCCTCCCCTGAATTAAACCTCCAAGTCTAAATTTACGGGTTGGAAAAGTAACATAGGATTCTTCTATTTGTTAGGAGGTCAAAATGGGTATCCGATGCAGTGCCCCCATTCCAACCAATCGCCAGCGTTGGGAAGAAGATATTAAGTCGCGTTAGTCCGTGTGACATAAGAAATCAGGCCATAAATCCTGGTTCAATAAAAGTTACTTTCGATTCCAGCGAGTCTGCCGATCGCTGAACTCTTTGTAGATGCACAGATTAGCTGACACTTTGATAACCGCCATATAACACTCCTACACTGGCGTGCAAAAATTAAGGACAAGACGGTTTTTCGAATGTAACGTCGTGCAGAAGTGCTCCACATCGACTCAAATCATACCATAAGATCCCCAAGATGTAAGAATATGGGACAAGTGAGCAAAACCGTCCAAACAAGGAATCCAAAGGATACAAAGGCACTTTATTGAAAAGGTAACTTCTAGCACAACTGGACAGAAGACAGAAACGTCCATGTGACAGGCGGCTGCTAAGAAAAATCCAGTCTTTAGTAGGGGATATGATCACCCCTGACTGCGTTGCAGGATTTACAACGTCTGTCCATGCTGAGGACGAGGATGTCAAGGAGCTGTTGAGGCATCGCCGCCCATTCCTCTTGTAGCGCCAATCGCTGCTGCGGAATCGCTGTTGGTGGCTGGTGACGTGCTGCCAAGTGTCTCCCGAGAAGGTCCCACACGTGTTCGATTGGATTTAGGTCCGGAGACCTTGCGGGCCAATCCATGCGTTGAATATTTTCACTATCCAACAGCTCTGCGACAGCTACTGTACGATGAGGTGTAGCGTTGTCGTCCATGAAGAGGAACTCAGGACCCACAGCACCTCTAAAGAGACGCAAATGAAGCAGGAGAACCTTGGTACAATAGCGGACATCAGTGACTGAACCTCCTTGGAAGATGTGGAGGTCAGTACGGCTACCAAGCATGATACCGCCCCAAACAAGAACTCCGTCACCTCCAAACCGATCCCTTTTGATGATGTTGGACGTGTGATTGTGTGTTCCCTGCTCTCTCCAGATGTGTATACGTCCAGAATCGCTCCTCAGACTAAATCGGCTCTCATCAGTAAAGAGAACTCGACCCCATTGCTGATGTGTCCAGTTCTTGTGCTCCTGGCACCACAGAAACCGCCGTCTCCGGTGAGCAGGCGTTAATGGCACACACCGTACTGGTCGTCGTGCAAAAAGACCACCTTTGTGCAGCCTTCTGGCCACGGTAAAACGCGATAACGGACGTCCAGTTGTCTGTTGCATGTGTCTTGCGATTTCTCCCGCTGTCTGCCGTCTGTCTCTTCTCGCCTAAAGGACAATATACCGGTCGTCCGCCGCCGTGGTTGCTGGTGGACTACCACTGCTAAACTCTCGGACAGCTGTTCCTGTCGTTTGAAATGCTCTCCAACCTCGTGAAACGATGCTGTGAGCGATCCCGAACTCCTCGGCCACACTAGTCACACTTTGTCCTTCTTCCAACTTCCCAATGACGCGACCTCGGGTAAAGTCATCCAAACGTGTCTACTGGATTGCCTGTTGGCCATATCACACGGTGGCAGCAACTCGACGTCGTTCAAACCGATGTACATCGCGCAGTAGCTTTCACCGAATTACTGAGCGTACACCACCCGTGTGCTTTATACCCTTCCGACACTCCCCCTGCATCATGCTGCATATATGCACATTACCTACCGCACGGGACCCTAGTCTATCTCCTGAGTGGTCTTTCGGTCCGTTCTGCCTGCTCGTTCCGCTGTTATGCTAATTTCTCCCCTTCGTCTTTGATTTTTGCACACCAGAGTACAATGTCGATCCATTGATAATGACGCTAACGGCGCTACTTTCTCCCCTTACGCCATGCATCGCACACGCGGGTACATAGCGTTACTTAACAACCCAATGGAGGGGAGGGGTTTACTGCTACCAGTCAACACGCTCATCCCACCATGGCTCGCTCTACTACGAAGGGAGAGAGAGACAGAAATTGGGGCTTGTTCAGCTCTGGAAATCTCTATTGCCACATGGGCAAATGGCAAATTTAAAAAAGAAAATACTTATATTTTCGGCTATGGTCTTAAGTATATATATATCATCATAGATAAAACGTACTTCTCCCACCAAATTTATTAGCCAAATTAAAAATAAATAAATAAATAAATAAATTCGGAAATTGGTTTTCCCCCGGATGTGCAGCCTCGCAGTCGCGAGCGCTGTCACAGCAGGATAGCGTACCAATCAGTGTATAACAGGTTCAATGTCATAGTAAACTTATGTTATCCTCCTGATGCAGAGATAAGAACTGAAGCTGAGAAACTTATAACTGGCTACCCCCGTGATT
Source organism: Macrothele yani (assembly GCA_039090855.1). Classification (NCBI taxonomy): domain Eukaryota; kingdom Metazoa; phylum Arthropoda; class Arachnida; order Araneae; family Macrothelidae; genus Macrothele; species Macrothele yani. The sequence continues at coordinate 120,646,098 of CM077001.1, read as the reverse complement.
TCAGTAATGTGTTCATAGAGGAAATTGTCCCAGTTTGCAGACTTTGCTAAGCTCAGGTCGTGTTTCACTCTCAACAGATGGTTTTTACTCCATGATGAAGGGCTTTGTGGTACCTTCCCGAGTGTTAATGTAGCTCTTAGAATATATTTGAGCATGATGGCCACTAGTTCAGGAGAGAGAAAATTCAGCAAACTGGCACTGATTAAGAATTATTTGAGAACCACGGTCACTCATGAAAGACTAAGTGTTCTGTGCCTACTGAATGTAGAGAGCAGTGTTCTTAAGATGATAGAGTTTGAGGAATTCATTAAAGACTTTTCAGATGTCAAGTGCAGAAATAAAGACTTTCTGTAAGTATTGGACAGACTGTTTCCCTGTATAATGTACCCTCCTATGTATGTATAACTTGTCAGTTCCAATTACAAGCAGCATATTGGTTGTGATGTGCAAATTGGTGGATTCTCCTTTCTGCTGTTTATTTTAATTTCCGAATTCCAGGGGCACCCTGAAACTGAAGTGCCCCGGGCTCTCCGATATCTAAATCCGCCCCTGCCTTCAAGAAGTATGTAAATTGCGATGCTGATATGATCACTTCAAAACTGTGCACAGTAGAAGAATTAACAGACGCTAATTTGGAGAATGAACATTGCAGCAGCAGTCATGAAAAAAGTGAAGAACCTGTTCGACCGTTCTTTCAAGATGCAATGCATAGTATTGATACACTGAGAAATTTCTTTGTTTTTCTTGCCAACACCAGTGAGAAAACGTTTGGAGAATTTAATTCAATTCATAGTACTCTCCTTAAAACGCAAAAATCAAACAACCAGGCAAACGTCACTAAAAGACTTTTTCAAATGAATTTAAAAGTGCTTATCAACGGTCGATGTGATCTAGCAGATTTTCTTGTTTGAAAGAAAGTTAACATATTTAATCAAGATGCGGTACTGAAATAAAGATATGAATTTTTCTTAGTTGTATGATACATATATGTAATTTTAGTACAATTTGATTTTTTAAAATAAAACTTTAAAACGTTTCTTCAACATACTGTATAAATAACGTAATTAGTGTAAATATTTAATACATAACAAAATATATTTTCATTATACGTAACAGGTACTATCGTAGTACTGTACATATTACACGTATGTAGTAAAGAATTTCGCTTCGCATTTTAGATTTTAATTTCAGTTATACATCGTTCTCAGTTATACGTTTTTTATGAGCGGTCCCTTGAAAGACGTATGAACTTTATATATCATCATCATCATTGTCAACCATTATCAATCCACTGCTGGACGAAGGTCTCCCCAAATTTCCTCCACAACGGTCTGTCTTGTGCCAGTCTTCTCCATGTCACCCCAGCATACTTTCGAATTTCATCCACCCATCTCCCATGTGGTCTTCTTCTGGGTCTTTTCCTGTCCCTTGGAATCCAATCTAAAATTTCGGCTGTCCATCGATGATCTGTCCTTCTGGCAGTATGTCCAGCCCATTGCCATTTCAGGGATTTAACTCTGATCATGATGTCTTCCACTCTTGTCATTTTTCGGATCCACGAGTTCCTCTTCTTATCTCTCCTGGTTACACCAAGTATGCACCTCTCCATGCTGCTTTGAGTTGTCTACAGCCTTTGTATGTCTCTTTTAGTTAAGGTCCACGTCTCTGCACCATACGTAAGCACTGGAAGGATGCATTGATCAAACACTTTTCTTTTAAGACATAATGGCATATTGCTCTTGAAAATTATGCTGTTTCTTCCAAAAGCTCTCCAGGCAAGTTTTGTACGCCGATTAATTTCTTCATCAATATGACCCTCACTTGATATCTGCTGTCCAAGATAAACGTATGTGTCTGTTATCTCCAGCTTTTCTCCATCAATCGATAAATCTTCATTTTGTGTAAAAGCATTGAACATCACTTTTGTCTTCTGAAAGTTCATTTTTAATCCCACTTCTTTACTCTTGTCAGCAAGTTCCTGGATCATACTCTGCAGCTCTGATGGGGTAGTTGCAAAAATGACTACGTCATCAGCAAAACGAAGGTGGTTAGATAATCTCCATTTATCTTTATTCCCTTGTTTTCCCAGCTCAGCGACTGAAAAACACCCTCCAATGTGGCATTAAAGAGCTTCGGAGATATGGTGTCACCTTGTCTCACTCCCTTTCCAATTTTTACGTGTGTTGTATTTTCAAACAGCCGAATCTTTGCACTTGCATTTTCATAGATGTTATTAATAATATTAATGGATGCATCTTCAATACCGCAGGTTTTCAGAGCCATTGTAACTGCTGATGGTTTCACTGAATCAAAGGCTTTTTCATAATCGATAAAAGCCATGCACAATGGAAGTTCATATTCCCTCGCTCTTTCAATTAGTTCTCTCAGTACGTGGATATGATCTATTGTGCTGTAGCCACTCCTGAATCCAGCTTGTTCTCTCGGTTGAGCCAACTCCAGTGTTACCTTCAAGCGGTGTGAAAGAACTTTAGTGAAGATTTTATAAACTACTGATAGGAGGCTGATAGGTCTGTAGTTTCCGAGATCCTCAATGTCACCTTTCTTATGTAGCAGGATCATTGTAGCGGTGTTCCAATCCTCAGGAATCTTTCCTTCATTAAGGCATCGAGTGAAAATTTGGGCGAGTACTGTTTCGATTTCTCCACTTGCTTCTTGTATGATGTCTACAGCAATTCCATCTTCTCCTGGAGCTTTTCCCCGCTTCATGTTCTTGATTGCATGTGCAACTTCTGCTGGAAGGACTGGAGGAACTCTGGTACTGGTATCTTTCATGATGTCTGGAGTGCATGTATCATCCCTTTCATATAATTTGGAGTAGAAATCTTTCACTCTTGACAAAATTTCGCCTCTCTTTCTTGTTACAGAACCATCTTCTTTTCTCAGTGCCATAATCTGTTTTCTTCCCTTACTGAGATGTCCCTTTGCTGTCTTTAGGCTTTGGTTGTTTTCAATTGCTTTCCTCACTAGTTCACAGTTGAATTTTCTTACGTCTTCAGTGATACTTTTTCTTACTGTCTTGCATAGCTCTATATATTCCACTTTGGAAGTCACATCTTCTTTAGTTGTCCTCATCTCTCTTCCTTTTTGCATCAACATTTTCGTTTTTCCTGATAATTTGTTTACATGCAACTTGTTCTTATATAGACCCAGCTAATTTTGTTGCTGTTTCCATAAGAGCTTTGGTTACTTTTCTGTTAACTTCAGAGATGTCCACTTCTTCCGATGTTAGGCCTTCTAAAGCAGAGAACCTGTTCTTCAGTTCCAACTTGAAGGTATTATGGTGTTTTTTAAGGTTGGTTATGTCAATACATTTTGTTTGTCTTATGAGCTTGCCACGTTCAAGTTTAGTGTTGAGGTGCATCTTACATCTCACCAATCTATGGTCAGTACCTGTGTTGAACTTGTTTAGCACACTGCAGTCTTCTATGACGAATTTTTTGTTACACATAATAAAATCAATTTCACTCGTCGTCCCATTTGGATGTCTCCATGTCCATTTCCTGTGTGGCTTTTTCTTGAAGAAGGAGTTCAAGCCTCTGCAAACTCAACGAGAGTATTTCCACGCTGGTTTCTGTTGCAGTGACCGAATTTACCTACTGAAGTTTTATTCTGTTGCCGTTGCCTTATTTTTGCATTGAAATCTCCCATAATTATTTTCAAGTGCTGCTTACCTTTATTAATTAGATAACAATTTTCCTCATAAAATTCTTCAATTTCTTCTTCAGGATGACTTGTGGTGGGTGCATAAGTTTGAATAATCTGAGTCTGGTATCTTTTCGAGAGTTGGATAACAAGTCGTGCAGCTCTGTCAGAGGAACTTTCAACTTCTACAACTTTATCCTTCATTTCTTGTTTATTATAAATCCAACACCACTAGTTCTGCCAGTATCTGTCCCACGATAGTAGAAGAGATGTCCACTTTTCAATTCGATGAGATCTTCTCCTTTTCTCCTTACCTCACTTAGCCCCACGATGTACCACTTGATCCTTTGTAGTTCCTCTTCCAATTCAAGAAGCCTTGAATCAGAAGATAGGGAGCGTCCATTATACGTAGCCAAGGTCAGCATCAGATGGCAGGCTAGTCCAGTCTTCCGGGGATTTTTAGCACATTCTGCCTTCATGTCGCACTGGCCGCTGCCTTGGCCAGGTACATTCCAGCTGCCGGAGACTGACGGCCAAGATTTAAGTTGTGGAATCATTTTGGAGGAGTTTGGCCATAACTTACCACGCTGGCCAAGCGGGTTGGTGAGTGTGGGATAGAATTTCCTCTAATCCCGATGGTATAGTTATACCGCTATTGGCGGTCGTCAGAGCCCCTTTAGTGGGAACAGGATGCACCACGAGAAAGCGGGGTTGACATTTGTCAAGGAGAGGTTGTGATGTTACGTATCACCTGACCTTGCATCCCGAACTTTATATATATATATATATATATATATATATATATATATATATATATATATATATATATATATATGAGCCTGAATTTCCATTTCTTTTTGTAACGGTTAAGTTTCATAAGGATCCTGTGAAGTTCAGGTTCATAGCTAGTGGAGTAAGGAGTCATAAAAAGAAAATAGATCTTGCTTTTGAAGATGTCTTAAAGAAGGTTTTGAAACACATTAGAAACTGTTCTAACTTGATGTACAGAGATTTTTGGATAATTAATAATAATGCAGAAGTAATTTCTACTATACTCAAAGTTTGTCCCCTAGATATTAATAGTTATGATTTTGAAAACCTATATACTAATCTGCCTCTATCAGATATAATCACTACCTTTAAAGAGCTGTATGCAGAATTTAAACTTAACCAATTTGTTGATGTAGGAACTTGGAACTCTTATCTCAATTGCTGCATAAAAAATAACCATATCTTATATAATAATACTCTCTATAAGCAAGTGAACGGTATTCCAATGGGAACATCAACGTCCACGAATATCGCTAATCTATTCCTGTTCTTTAAGGAATATAAATTCATTAAAAATCACCCCACCTGCTCAGATAACTACCTTTACACTTTTAGATATATTGATGATCTGCTGTGTATCAATAATTCAGAAGTTATAGAGAGTGATTTTGATAATATTTATCCTAGCTCTCTTAACTTATGTAAAACCAACCACAGTAATCAGGAACTTGAGTTCCTAGACTTAAGCATTAAGCTCAACAGAGGTAACCCATCTATTAGCCTCTTTGATAAAAGAGTTAATTTTCCTTTCAAAGTAATTAAATATCTACACTGGAATAATAACATTTCAACCAAAGTAATTGAGAATGTACTAATTTCTCAGGTCCTAAGAATTTCAAGAATTTGCAGCAACAATTTGGACTTCAATTACCACATTAATATACTATTAGAAAGTTTTCTAGAGAACGAAATTCCTTCTTCTTTCATCAAAAGAACTTTAAGAAAAATTATTCTGAATAATAGAGTAAGGTTGGCAGATCTGCTTTAATTTTCTACACAGTTAATAATATGATTCTGACCAATCAAAGCCGTAAGGAAGTTGGCTAGAGGATGCCTATTAACTACCTAAAGGAACCTTAGTGCTATGGATATGACGGTCCTATTAAAACAAAAAATTAAATAATATAAACAAAATCACAAAAAAAGCTTAAAAATCTGTTTATAAAAGAAAATAAAAACAAATAAAAAAGAAAACTAGTTATTCATCACTAGGATAGCTATACTAAAAATAGTAAAACCAACATTAAAATTAATAAGATTCTGATTAATCTATAGAAGCTCACTAAGGTGATTTAATACATGCAAAGATTATTAAATAAACTGCTCGTGTATTTTATAATATTTCTCATGTATTCTGGAGAGTTAATTCTGCTCTTTCTGATCATACAGATCCACAGTCTTAAGTTTATATATTTTTTTCTCTGGTTAAAATCTCCGCGCGTTGGTTTCTTGCTGTATGAGGAGGCCATCAGCCCCACCCTCACTGCCCCCAGCGTCTAGGGAGTGGCGGAAGAGGTCAGCCATGTTCTTCTCTTGTGAGGAGAAAAGTTTTTGTCACACAAGAGGTAAGCTCTCTTCCTTGTTTTTGGGTTCTAGGTTTTATAAGTTCAATGTTTGTACTTCATGTACTTTTTCCCTGTCGTTTTTTAGCTTTTCAGCTTTTAGGCATTGGTTTGTCTGTTAACATTTTTGCGGGTTTTAACTCTTTCTTTTCTTTGTAACTTTGAGCGTTTTTTGGGGTACCTAGGAACAGAAGATGGCTAAGCTTGTTCCTTTTCTATGCGCTGTCTATGCGCTGTTTTTTCAAAGTAGTTAAGTTCTTAATAACTAATTAATTATGCACTTAAAGCACTGCTGAAATACTTTGTACATATTGCAACTAACTGTTTAAGGTATATAACTTTCACAAAGTTTTCTTTAGTTAATTATTATCTTTAACTTATTCTCGTTTTCGTGCTGTCATAAGTTGTAGAGTGGGGGTTTTAGACTCAAGTTTTCTTTCAAAAATCTGTTCGTTATAAATTAACATTTCCTTTTTTAATTGCAATGTAAAATTTGGATTTCTTTTGCATTGTTTTTCAGGTTTAAATTCTCTCTCAAACGAACTTGGAATTTCGTTATGGCTGAAAATCATTTCTAATTATTATGTCACTCTCACAGCTTGAGTTCTCTTTAATCTTCTTCTCTCTGTTTAATAGTAACAGATGAAGAGCATGGGTCGGGCCAGGAAGGTTAATGGATGCAAGCGAAATTGTTAACTAGTGCTAGGTCATGCAACTCTACGGAGGACATGACTTATATATATATTTTTTAAACTATTTTAGGTAGGAATGTTACTTGCATCTATGGCCTTGCAGAAACCCATTTCCAACTAGGTCTTTGTGGAAGTGAGAAAATGCAGAGTTTTTGCTGGTCCTTGATAAAGCCAAGGCTCAGTATTCTCGACAGCTTCTACATTCAGTTGTTTTATTTTATTTTTTTATCTTTTCTCCTTTTACTCACACAGGTAGATACATAACCTTTTCTATGTTGTACTAGGTGTGAGTCAAAATTATATATGTATTTTTTTGCTTAGGTATCTTCTTTATAGAATGTGAATTCTGAATTTTCAAAACTGCTGCGTTGCGCGTTTTGATTTTCAGGTTATTTTGCACCCTTTGTTTTAAATTCTAAAATTTTTTCCTTAGTCTTCAGTTTTGCTCTTAAGTATATATATATACATATACATATATACGCTGAGTGGCCACTTTATTATGACCACCCCCTCAGTACTTCGTTCGGCCACCTTTTGCCTTTAATATGGGTCGATTCTTCGTGGCATGGACTCCACGAGATGTTGATAGGTGGTTTGTGGAATCTGAGACCATGCTTGATGAATAGCACTTTCCAGGAGTGTGAGATTGCAGAGTTGTGGATCCATCTGTCTGATGGCTCGTTCAACTTCATCCCACAAATTCTCAATGGGGTTGAGATCTGGATATTGTGGGGGCCACCTAAGCAAAGTAAACTCATCGGCATGTTCCTGAAACCAAAAAACATGCCAGGAAAACATTCCCCAAACCCTAACGTTGCCTCCACCAGCTTGAAGGGTTGTAGCAATGCATTTGGGGTCCATGCTTTCGTGCTGTTTCCGCCAAATTCTCACTCGGCCATCGGCATGGTGCAACTGAAAACGTGATTCACCGGACCGCATAATTTGTTTCCAATTATCGACTGTCCAATCCTTGTGCTCCTGTGTGAACTGGAGACGGTTTCTCTTGTTAACTGCAGACAGCAAAGGTGTTCGAACAGGCCTTCCGCTGCCATATCCCATCCGATGCAGTGTACGGCGAACAGTGCGTACAGAAATCATTTGAGGGGACCCTTGATTAAGATGGTCTGTAATTTACTGCACTGTTGACCTTCTCTTGTCTGTTACCAGTCTGGACATTCTCCGTTCCGCCCGAGCAGTCACTAGTCGATGACGACCACACGTTGCACGTAGAGACCCAGTTTTTTGGCTGACAGTCCAGTCTTTAAACACTTTAACAACAGCTGCTCTGGAACATTTCACGAATGCGGCGGTTTCGGTGATACTCGCTCCATGGCTCCGAGCTCCTACAATCATTCCACGTTGAAAGTCCGTTAAATTGCTTTTTTACCCATCTCGTCAGCCAAAAATCCCTTCTACTACTGTCGCAAGCACTAAGCTTTCCCTTTCTGTACTAGCCTCGCCCTCTGGCGGCAACAGCGTGCAGTCATAGTTCATTTGCTTAAAACTGTCAGGTGGTCATAATAAAGTGGCCACTCAGTGTATATATATATATATATGTAGAGAGAGAGAGAGAGAGAGAGACGAGTATATCAACGTATAATATATATATTTCATACGTATATAAATATATATTTTTATAACAATACTTCAAAATTTAAATATCGCGGCATCCTTTCCCATTTACCCTATATGCTGACTGATATTTTCCTGCAACAAATATGCTGATATAGATGTCAAATCCCTCTACTTCACTGAGAAGAACTGTCGTACTAAACGAAATGCATTTACTTTCTATTAACAGTTCGTGCTGTCATTACCCTTCAGGAGTTTCTGCAAACAAATTCAGCAAGCTTATATCGAAAGAGAACTTCATGAAAAAGTTTACGGTTTCCAACAACTCAAGTAAGGCAAGAAAAGTTTCTAAGGAGACGATTTTATCTCGATATCACCTGTCAATGTTTAGTATAGACAGACCACACGCACTGCAGAAAGTACTGGTCTTTCTTTGTCCCCACGGAATTCAAGGTGTCAAAGGGCTAAGTCAAATCATTTCAGACTGTGCACAATGGCATCCCCAAAATAATGTTTGTTTATGCCAGCAGAATCGGCCAGGGAGCATGAATATGGATAAGAAAACGTCAGCGCTAATAATGGCACATTTTCCTAGCTTTAAGCTCGTGCACGCCTCTAATCTCTATCACCCCCTTTCCCGACTTCAACTCCCACTTCTGTTATATTTTCCTCATTCCCCTCTTTTGTCCGGTGATTCAAAACCTCCCCTCCCCCCGCCAGATATACAGAAAATGCCATCTTAAAGGCATCCTTGGAAAGAGTTATTCAAAGGCGTCTTTTCTTTTTTAATAGCAGCAGCCACAGACGAAAAACTTTTTCCCAACCTTATCAGTAACAGATCTTACTGATAGGAAAGCAACCAGTGTTGTGGTACTCTTTTACAAAGTGCAATATTTCTAAAGACCTAAAGATGTGAATGGTGTGGAGGTGAAAGGAAAGAGAAGGGAAGAGGGAGGTATATATACTTCGCCGAAAGTCACATTCGACGAGCCTATTGAGACGTGGACGTCAAACGAATAATCAGTCAGTTTGTTTTGAAGTTAGATCTGTGAAATCCAATGGGCGAATACTTGAATTGGCGCCGTAAGCTGTTTTCTTTCATACTGGAGCTGAGTCAGTGAAAATCGTAGAGATTTCCGTTTTTGTTATTAATATGAAAAAGAGGAACGCCCAGGAGTAAATAAGAACTCTTTTGACCGGCGAAAATTCAAAGTACAGTGCTATTCGAACCCAAAGACGCATCCAAGATTTTTTTATTGGAAGTTTAACGACCACCGTGAGCAACTCAACGTGCTACAAGCAGTCGCCCATCCCTAATTTAGGGCCACTGGCTCCAGGGAAGGGAGAGAGCCATCACCGTAAAGCAAACACAGCAACAATGCTTCACCAGGATTCAAACCCAGAGCCACCTCGGACGAATGATCAGCAGTCATCGGTTAGACCACTGCGCACCGGGGAGTTCCGGGATTTTGACAAAGCAAAGGAAGGGTGGTTCCCAAAAAATATTATCTTCGATGTATATATATATATAGTTAATCCCCGTTAAAACGAACTTGACGGGACCATCTAATGTCGTTCGTTATCAAGAAATTTCGTAATAACGGGAGTTTTTTTTTTCAAGAAATTTTAATCTAACGACACATTTTTTAAAGTTGACCTTAAATTTCCGCTTAAAAACTTTCCACTTTCAGATATGCTTATGAAAACAAAAAGTAATTCCTTTCAATGCTATCCGTTATCGGGATGAGATCGTGGCACCCTATGTTCGCAGCTGCTATCTGACCAGAATTGGTTTTAATGCAGGACAATGCTCGAACTCACACCCCACGACTGGTGCTGGAATACCTTAAAAGTGAAGGTGTTGCGGTAATGAAGTGGCCAACTCCGGACCTTAATCCTATAGAACACCTGTGGGACGCTTTAGGAAGACGGGTGGCTACTCTGTGACCTCCTCCAAGAAAGGTACAGGAACTGCGAAGTGCTCTTTTACGGCAGACTGTTCTCAGAAATTATTGACTATCCATTGGATAGCATGCCGCGGCGCTGTCAGTCACGTGTCACTATAAGAGGCGATCACACACCATATTAAGGCTTCAGTATGTCCTTCTGGTATGTTTATTAATATGTATATTTGTGGGGTTTATTTTTCGAATAACACGGTTTATTAGAAATTTATTCAGTGCTTCATCTTCATTTTGGAATATATTACGTGTATATATTCCAAAATAAAGATGAAGCACTGGACATTGTTGTATGTATTAATATATAACAATGTCCATGTTATTGTTCTGCCGCATTTCGGTGTAATATCTCGAACCGTACTTGAAAGATACAAAAATTACTTGATCTTTAAATTTTTGGAAGTGGAATGCGGCGGAACAGCCAAATGCATGTGAGTATGTTAAATTTTAAAACATTGCGTAAATTTTGTTCACGGAAAAGTTTGCATAGGGGCATCGAAGTGGCACTTTTCATTAGGAGGCAAACATTCCTTGAGCCGGTGCTGACGGTAGCATGCTCGAATGTAATTCGAGAATGTGGGTTCGATTCCTGTTTCACGGCGATGTAATTTTCAAGGTTTCAGAAGCATGGCTACGTCGGAAATAGCAAAAATGCCCGGCATCTACATGCCGACAAGTATACGCCTTTTATTTTTATTTATTTATTTATTTTTGCTGTAGAATTCCTATTACTTCGCAGCTGGCAAACGGCAGCAAAAAATATTGTCATCAGCTACAACGTTACACTTACATATGTATTTATTTTGTTTGATCTACTTTGGAAGATGACAAACAATAATAATAACAAAACAATCTAGCTTTCACTCTTTAAGTGGCTGATGTGCCTGATCGAAATGGTGCCCAAAATTTCCTGCGCTCCCCAAACAGAAATGCTTACATAACGGCCGAATTTTAAGAAAGCTACGGGAAAACCATTTCTTTTCCCCTGCATCTCAACAGTACCAGCCATGAGCCAGTTAATGGTGAAAAGATAAGATCAGATCATATGTAGAGGATTTTAGGAAGGGAGTGTCTGACCTCAGGTCTTAAACAACCCTCAGAAATAGGAAGCTAGGAGATATGGGCTAGAGTGCCCGATAGGAAAGTGACACGGAAGCGAGGTAGAAAGGGTGAGGAAGACGCACTTATTTATTACCAATTTGCCAAAACCCGCGGTCCGACGGCTTAACGTGCCCATCCGACGTACGGCGGATATTTAATGGTTCAAGCGTTCGTACCTGCCTGGGATCGAACCCGAGGTCTTCTCCGTGGCAGTCACGAACGTTGACCACTAGGCCACCCGTGGCGCTCTAATGGTGATAAGCGCTTGCTTCTAGCCCTTTATTCTGTGCAACATGACCCAGAGCATGATGGGGAGAGTCCAAGTTCCCGTGACAACGATATGCCATGGCGAACCAAGTATAACAAAGCTAAGAGGTAAGCAACACTTTCTGATGCGCAGGTTCACTATACTTGGGGCAAATCTAACCTAATTACGCCGTTAAGGTTGTAAACCCGATTCAACGACATGAAATATTTTGTTTATCAGTATATTTCTTCGCACACTAATGGGGTGCCATGCAGGGGCAGATTGGCGGTCGCAAAAGGGCCAGGGAAAATTTTTGCGAATGGGCCCGTTCAGTTGTAATTCTGCGGTACTATTGTATCACAACTGAAAGTCACTTTTTTATTTGAGAAACAAAATAAAAAAGTACAGTTACTCTGGAAATAGTGGCAAGCATAACACTGAGGGGGGGGGTAAAAAAGTACACCCATCATCCATAAATTGAAGTGGGTGTTGCGAAAATTTATTTATCGGCCCATGTTACTGCAGAAAAATTCTACTGCAATTTTTTTGTTGTGGACAATCACAGGTAGAAATTTCAAGATTTATAAATATCGTGGCAAATTCAATCGACGTAGATAAAGCGAATAACCATGTTTAAATCATTAGTTTAGTTAGTTATGTATGTAGTTGCGCGGAGAAGCTTCTAATTTTCGACACACTCAATATTTATATATTTGTTTAAAATTTTCTCTTAAGAACGCTGAAGTAAGAACGGTTTTTTTAAACAAAATTGCTTATATAGCCTTTTTATGTTTGTTAGATCGTAAAATGATCTTAATTTTCATACCACTAAGCTTCCAGTTTTTAAATTTTCAACAAAGTGGGCTGAAATTCCAGCAAATATTTGAGAGAGAGAGAGAGAGAGAGAGAACTGCTACTACCAAAATTATGCTGCAGTTGTACCAAAAATCCTTTCGCAGAAGACATGATTTTTAAAATAAAATAATTAAAAAAATACAGAACTTTTACACTGTAAAATTTTCTATTTGTACTTCAATTTTTGTAATTTTTGTAATTTTTCTATTGTGGACAATCGCAGTTAGAAATTTCAAGATTTTTAAATATCGTGGCGAACAGATTCTTCTTTTAGTGATCATATATTCGTATGTGTTTCAATTACAAAACGTGATTTTATGCTGTGCTGCGGTTATGTATTGTAAAGGAACCTTATTAAATATCGTAAACAAAACATTTTGCAACTCCATGTAGAAATGATATCCCCGTAAACGCCTTCATCTGCAGCATTTGTCAGTTATCACAAGGAGCAGAGGCTGTGAAGGTAGAACATTTCGGGGGAAAGGGATGGTATATGAACACCCCCGCAAATAATCTTACAGTTACTTCAAATAAGTTCTTGATAGCTTTCAATTAGCTTTCAATCTGAATTCTGTGTTGTCATATAGTGGATAATACATGCCATAATCGATTGTCTCAAGCTTTTCTCCATCAATCGCTAAATCTTCGTTTCTTGTAAAAGCATTATATATCACTTTTGTCTTCTGAAAGTTCATGTTTAATCCCACTTCTTTACTCTTGTCAGCAAGTTCTTGGATCATACTCTGCAGCTCTGAAGGGGTAGTTGCAAAGATGACTATGTCATCAGTAAAACGAAGGTAAGTTAAGTAATCTCCATTAATCTTTATCACTTTGTTTTCCCAGTTCAATGATTGAAAGACATTTTGCAATGTGGCGTTAAAGAGCTTGGGAGATATGGTGTCACCTTGTCTCACTCCCTTTCCAATTCTTATTTGTGCTGTATCCTCAAATATCCGCAACTTTGCACTTGCATCTTGGGCAGCACATATCGAGTAAGGTGTCACATTGATGAAGAAATTAATCGGCGTATAAAACTTGAACGGAGAGCTTTTGGAAGACACAGTGCAATTTTTAAGAGCAGTATGCCAGTATGTCTCAAAAGAAAAGTGTTTAATCAATGCATCCTGCCAGTGTTTACGTGTGGAGCCGAGACATGGACCTTAACTAAAAAAGACATACAAAGACTGCAGACAACTCAAAGCAAGATGGAGAGATGCATGCTTGGTGTAACCAGGAATGATAAGAAGAGGAACTTGTGGATAAGGAAAATGACAGGAGTGGACGACATCATGACCAGAGTGAACTCACTGAAATGGCAATGGGTTGGAGATGTTGCCAGAAGAACGGACCACCGATGGACAACCTAAATTTTAGACTGGATTCCGAGGGACAGAAAAAGACCCAGAAGAAGACCCCATGGGAGATGGAAGGATGAAATTCGAAAGTATGCTGGAGTGATATGGAGGAGACAGGCCCAAGACAGACAATTGTGGAAGAGACCTTCATCCAGCAGTGGATTGATAATGGTTGATGATGATGATGATGATGATGACATGCCATAATGACCGTTATCTAGCTGGCATTGTTCTGCAACTTTATCAAACGTGGGTGAGTATTTTCACTACTTTAACTGAAATTGTGGAAAAAATTTAACCGTGTTCAGCCCTCACCTCAATGCTGTTAACATACGTAGATTGTTGTTCCTCCCGATTTTTCCTGATGCCGGGCTCCTCGAAACACTTCAGGATGAAATGAATGGTCATAGAAACTATAGAAATAGATAGACATTCTTCCCCCACTCCGCAGTTGAGAAAGACGTAGTTTAACAGCACGGGGAGGAAGGAGTGGAAGTTTAGAAGAGGAGATATTTTTTTAATGCCGAAACAGATGAATCATAGTTTGCGGGCGCGGGTGAGCTAGGGATGACATACTTAGGGCTCGCACGGGTTCGGGCTCTTAAAATTCAGCCCGAACTCAGCTGTTTTTGAGCACAGCACTAATGCCTCCTACAACAAACGGGGGTAAAATCGACCCCCCTTCCTTGGGGAATATGTAGAACATCTTATACACATCCCCGCCCTCCCGCAACATACGGTACACACATTCTCGTTCCTCAGCTACTAAGTGAGCCCAGAAGTTCTCAAATACACATAGCCCATCTATTGTAGTTGGGATTCTAGCAGTTGCCTGGTGAGGGGATTTCCCCCTCCCCTAATTCAAAATAGTTGTTTTTTCCCCGCAAGTTATAATTACATTATGTGTATTTCGTTTATAAAAAAAGTGTTTTGGTTCAGTTGTGTGTTTAAAACAACTGAACTGAAAACATTTTTAAGAAAGTAAGAAAGAAAAAGACAAAATATACGGAAGGGGTCCACCGGGAAATGTCCCGGTGGGCCAATCCGCCCCTGGTGCCATGTGTCGCGGACCCTACCCTCAAAGGATAACTGAAGGCGAGACAAAAGGACACTGCTGCGTTCAATCACGATATCCCCTCCACTCCCACGCCTTCTCAACCTTGCCGACCACCAGACAAACGATTTCTGAATGAGTATTTTAAAACAGCAACCAGGAAGAAAGGAGTAAGCTCATTACATTGACAGCCAAGCCATTATCTCCCCGCCTATGTCTAACAATTATTCCCTCCCAGTTGCAATAAATATCCATATGTTAACTGCATAGCCTCTCTGAAGCAAAACAGAAGTGACAATGAGCTCCAAAATTATTTGTATTTTTTATAAACGCGACCGAAACTGGGATCTTCATTTTTTTTAATGTGCGTACGTACATTTAGAACATCTGTATATATCCATGTGCTTTCTTAGATCTCAGTTCAAACTCGAACACAGCTTTTAGACTGGAACTATATTATGCAGGGGAAGTACACACTCCGTAACTCAAACTCCATAGTCAGGTTAGCCTAGCTCCGAGTACCGTTCCACCCGCGTTCTTAGCCAACGAACATGGTAACCGGCAAAGTCCCCCATACGAACCGTCCCGCACCGGAAAAGTCCCACGCAATTTTTAGTCTGGGACCGTGCCCCAATTGCATTTCGCACAAAATGTCGAATGTGGGGAAATTTCTGGGATCACCTTTTGCATTTTTCACGCTGTTTAAAACGAGATGCTGCTGTACAAGTATACAGCACAAATATGTGTGTGTGGTGTGGCGGGGGGATTTCCGGGGTCGGCATTTTTTATTCTATCGTGACATGTTCATAACGTTTACGTTACATGTCAAATTATTAATATTGCGATATTAATCAGGCACAAAATGTTATTTATTAGGCCTATCGTCTAGGCTCTTTTAACTGTTAGCTTCAGTCATTCCCATATTCACAAAGTTTATGGAATAAGTAATGTCAGTATCATTAACTTGACTTGACATGTAAATGATGAATATGACATCGTTAGAATAAAAACTGTTAAATGCTTAAGCCGAGGAACTATGAATTAATATTTAGTGCGTAAGCAAAAGACCAATATTATTAACTTCAGTTGATATGCAAATGTTATGAACATGACATCGTTAGAATAAAAACGGTTAAAATGGCCTAGGCATACGGATATTAATGTTTGGCGCCAAAGGAAAAGTGTTACATGTCAAGTCAAGTTAATGATATACCTGTCTAAGCCTAAGACTTAGTAATAAACGTTGAATGTATAAGTAAAAGCGCTAAGCTATTGACTTAACTTTTTATGTAAACTTTACGAATATGGTATCAGCGAAGAAAGAAATGTTAAAAAGGCCTAGACGTTAGGCTTAATAATTAATATTTTGTGCCTGGGTAATATCGCAATATAATTTGGCATGTTACATAAACGTTATGAACATGAGTACGATGGAATAAAAATGCCGATCCCGAAAAATTTCCCCACCTAGTCAGCCTGCTAAGACCGCCTGTTACTGTATACTGCAGTAAAGGTCGAAATGCCGACCAAGGAAATTTCCCTGCTACTTGTAAGGCCGCCTGTTACTATAAACTGTGGAAAAAGGTAGAAATACTTATGCAACATCAGTAGGTTGCGTTAAAAATGGAAATGCTGAACCCGGAAATTTCCCCTACATATTTGTGCTACCTGTACGCTCGGCTGCACCTTGTTTTAAACAGCGTGAAAATGCAAATTATGACCCCGGAAATCTACCCTCACATTCGATATTGTGTAAAATGCAATTTGTGGACGATCCCTTTCTACTCCACATTCGATATTTTTTGTAAATGTTTGTGCAGGTGAGGAACTTTTTCTGTGAGGGACTTTTTCCATGGGGGACTTTTCCTATGGGGGACTTTTTCGTGCATCAGCGAATATATTCGTTTGAGCCCATTTTGCCGACCTCGAGTTAACTCGTTCCAGCCGGATAAAGGGTTTAAAAAATATCTGAGCTTATTTTGTACATATATATTTTTGAAAATTCAAAGATAAATTCTGTTACCTTCAAACATACCATATTATGTAGGCGGTTGTGTTTCACAAAAATATGCCAGGCCTGAACAAAATGTGAAGGAAAAGCTCAGAATTCTAATACAGAAGGGCTAGGTAAAAGGATTACCTACAGGAGTAAAGGGATTACTACCTGCAGAGTGCAAGCGGTTCGGAAAAGGTTATGTGTGCGAACCACAGGACGCCTGCTTTCTAACCTGAAGCATAGATTTCTTTTTATGGTATTTTTTCTTAGACACACAAAAAGTAAGAAACGGAAGATTTCTCGGCATTTTTTTTTTTACTGTGCTTTTAATATCCTCTTTATACTCACTTCTATTTATTATCGAGGATGTCTGAAAACTCCGGCACAGTCCAAAAACCGGCATAGTTGATCAGAGCATAAATACATATTGTTTTCTGTGTTATTTTAAATAAAATCGACATTAATCTCCAACGAAAACGATGGCCGAACATTTGAATTTTAAAAGTTGAGAGTAAACTTGCGCAATCTCTTTTCAGGCAACTAAATTTATCTGATGTTAAAACAGAACAGAACTCGGAAGAGGATGCTTCGATTCTTGTTACAACATGAACGCAATGAACTGGGTGAGCAGACATGTTTCAACATGTCTGGGCAGGTGGAGGTTCAGAAAGGCAGGTGATGCTCTTGAAAATGGACGTTCAGCACGTGATTCGCCTTAGGATAGAAGTGTGGGGCGATCAACCCCTTGTTCATCAGATCGGCGACCTGTCGCACACTTGCCTAAAAGGATATCAGTAACAGAATACACAAAACCTTTTTTTTTTTTCTTTAAAGAGGCAACTTGCTTGGAACTCTCTTGCAAAGCTATGTCATTACGTAAAGAAAAGAAACGAAGGAAGACAGTGATTTCATTTTATTTCTCCATTTTTTTTTTCTTCCGTGATATCAATTTGTCTCCAAAAACTGCGGCGAAAAAAAAAATGCAGGTCAGTTTTCCCTCCACTTTGCTGAAAAAAGTTGCCTTTGCCACATTTAATAAATGTATTTGAACTGTGGTTGTCAAGTGGTTCCGTCTCGGTTGGAAGCTCTTTCAAATATTTCTGTAAACGGGGAACAAAAAATATTTGGGAGGCGAAAGAAGCTTTTTCTTGTTACCTTTTAAATATTATTAATAATAAAACAGTGCAACATTTTAAATATTTTCGGAATACTGTTTGGGGGGGGATCCTACGGCGAGCTAATTTCTTGCTGAGAAAATGAATTGAATATTTTTTTTATCAATTTGACTTGTGCATGATTTTGCCAATCAAAAGTTTTTACATCAATAGCTCTGCCAGATTTTCGAAATGATGCAAGAGGAAAAAAAATCTGATCGAGGAGGGGGGAACTATGAAAATTACCTACCTACTGTAATATTTCTTTCTGTAGACCAGATTTCATCAACTGCTGGACGAATACTTCCCCTGCTTCTGTCTAATTATTTCTCTAATTATTTCTATCTTGGGATTTTGATCTCCAAGCCTTTCCCACAATTCCTTTTATCACATCCAACCATCTCTTTCTGAGTCTTCAAATTTTTCGGTGCTGCGAGTTCTTCATTGCCATTCTACTGGATCCGTGTCATTTCCGTACAAAGAAATTTTGGTACCATTTCCGTACATATGCAAATCAGTTATAGCCATTTTGGTACACGAATGTAATGATCCGTAAGTCGTGAAATATGGGTGCACGAAGACACAGAATTAAGTCAAAAATTTTATCTTTCTTTTTCATGTTGAACTGGTATTAACGCGCGCTCTTCCTCGTTGCCAAAAACATGACAACATTATGTGTTCTTTAGCAATATTATGTGTCATCCTTTTTAGCACATCTTTTGTGAAAAAAGATTGTGCTTATGTTATCGGTTTGTCCGTCCGTCCGTCTCTACCCACGGTATCTCCACAACTATTAGTGCGATTTCAAAAATTCTTTTGCATTCGGAAGCTTGAAATATGAGAATGATGATCCCTTATTTCGTTTTTTCGTATGATGTACAATTTCGCCGCTAGAGGGCGTAAATGCAGATTATGCCGAATTCAAAATTACGTTTTATTTTGCTTCTAAACATCCGATTGAAAAAATTATTTGATCTTTCGATTCCATTTATGTCTAAGAGTATTTTAGATATAGTTTCTTTTTCAAATTACGCCTAGATTTTCCACTAGGCGGCGTAAAAGTAAATTACATTTTTCGAGATAACTTTTCTTCTAAAACTCCGATTTGAATTTTTTTTTCAGCGGATACATCTCCTAATGAAAATCTTTTGCATATAATTTCGAATTTTTGGTAAAGAATACTTTGGCCACCAGGGGCGTAAGTGTTAATTTTTGCTTCTGTTGTATTTGCCATAAAATCTGAGCTTCTGAAATATTGATTGAAAAATCTTTCGTGGACTGATGCCACTTACATCGATAAACCTTTTCGGAATATTTTCGTCCTAAAATATTCCACAGTTTCTCCACCAGGGGGCGTAGATGTATATCTTATTTTTGTCAATATCTCTACTTATAGGAGTTCGACTTAAAAATTCCTTCTTTGTTGGATAGTGTTTTCCGTGTGACATGATTTTCATATAGTTTCAAAATTTTCAAGTAATTCCTAGACTTTCCGCTAGGGGGCGCAAAGGTAAATTGCGTTTCTCCCTATATCTCTACTCCTAAATCTCCGATTTGAAAACTTCTTTCTGCACCGGATACAGCTCCTGATGGGAAATCGTTTGCACACAATTTCTAATTTTTGTAAAAAAATGATTTGGCCACTACGGGACGTAAATCTTAATTTCCGCTTCTGATGTATTTGCAGCAAAATATGAGCTTCTAAATTCTCGATTGAAAATAACGTCGTTTGTGGACCGATACTACTCATGTCGACAAACCTTTTAGAAACATTTTCTTCTTAAAATAGTGCATGGTTTCAACGCCAGGGGGCGTAGATGTGTATCTTATTTTTGTCAATATCTCTACTTCTAAAAGTCCGATTTGAAAAATTCCTTCTTTGTTGGATAGTGTTTCCGATGCGAAATGTCTTTCCTATAAATTCAAAATTTTTAAGTAAATCATAGACTTTCCGCTAGGGCGCACAGAGGTAAATTGCGTTTTTTACTCCTAAAACTCCGATTTGAAAAAATCTTCCTGTATCGCATATAGGAGACCTGATGGAAAATATTTTTCACATAATTTCTAATGTTTGGTAAAGAATGGTTTGGCCACCAGGGGTCATAAGTATTAATTTCTACTTCTGATGTATTTGTAGCAAAATCTGGGCTCCTGAAAACTCGACTAAATTTCTTTTTCTTGGACCGACACCGCTCATATGGATAAACCTTTTGAGAATACTTTCTTCCTAAAATAATGCATGGTTTTCCCGCCAGGGTACTTGAAGTCACATCTTATTTTTGTCGATAACTCTGTTTCTGAGAGTTCGTAAGCTCGCGATTCCGTTTACAACAATATCTGAGGAATTAAAGACATGACTGAAAAACTTCTTCCTTCCGTCAGATACTATTGTTTTCCATACCGATTCCATTGACTTTAAATAGCTTTGATAAATTTAATTTGCGTCAGAACGGATTCAAAAGACGTGCTTAATACACCCGAAAATTCGGTGTCATCTTTCTTGTTTAGTTTTTGTAACAGCACTTGATCATCAGCAGGAGTTACTAATTAGTGGAGAGTCTACTCATTGTGTACCTTTACCGTATCTTTCGCACTTTCGACTCATTCTGTGTGGTTTTTTTTTCTTTCTTTTTTACTTATTTTGACATTTTTTTTACATATTTAGCAGATTTTTTAGCATATATTCAAACACTTAAGCAGATTTGTAGATTTTTCAATGATTTTTATACAATAAGCATTTATTTATTTTTATAATGTTTTGCATATTTAACAAATTAAGTGTTAAATATGCAAAATTTAACCCTAAAAACTTGAGGTTTCTATACGTAAGTTTCAAACAAATTTGCAGATTTTACAATGACATGATACACTTAAGATTTCTTATATCACCACATCTTATACCGGACAGTATACCATTGTAAGGAAACGGCACTACCTGATATGGCTATGTACGGAAATGGTACAAAATTTTCTTTGTACGTAAATCGAACGTACCGTTCATCCCCTATAACGAAGTGAATTTCTCCGTCATTTTTATCCGCGCCAGGATTCGAACCCGGGTCCACTCATTCCGGAATAAGTTGCTCTACCAATTAAGCTACGCGGACATTGATTCTAATTGCTATCTGCCTTTATGTCGTGTGCGTCCTTCTGGTAGGTACGTCACATCTCCTGATACGTTACATCATCTCCCCCTTATTTTTCTTTTGAAGTGCTGCTCATATTTTTCCTATCTCGCGGTGTGGAAATAACATCACACCAATGCGAGATTTTGAACGGTCGGGTCATCCGGGTAGTTCGGGCGCCATTATAACGAAGTGAATTTCTCCGTCATTTTTATCCGCGCCAGGATTCGAACCCGGGTCCACTCATTCCGGAATAAGTTGCTCTACCAATTAAGCTACGCGGACATTGATTCTAATTGCTATCTGCCTTTATGTCGTGTGCGTCCTTCTGGCAGGTACGTCACATCTCCTGATACGTTACATCATCTCCCCCTTATTTTTCTTTTGAAGTGCTGCTCATATTTTTCCTATCTCGCGGTGTGGAAATAACATCACACCAATGCGAGATTTTGAACGGTCGGGTCATCCGGGTAGTTCGGGCGCCATTATAACGAAGTGAATTTCTCCGTCATTTTTATCCGCGCCAGGATTCGAACCCGGGTCCACTCATTCCGGAATAAGTTGCTCTACCAATTAAGCTACGCGGACATTGATTCTAATTGCTATCTGCCTTTATGTCGTGTGCGTCCTTCTGGCAGGTACGTCACATCTCCTGATACGTTACACCCCTATCTCCCCTTTAGGCCAGATGACTTTATGTCCACTATGTTAGTGCATCTTCATTTTTATTTTATTTTGTATGCCTCACGCTGATACGTATTTCTTTTTCTATCCTTCAGCGTTGTATCTAACATTATTCTTTCCATCTTTCATTAAGTAACTTGCATTTTTAAGACTCTCTTTTTTAAAAAAAAAAGGTGTTTATATTTTTCAAACAGCAATCAGATTATGACTCCGAATTGCTGTAGTTTAGTATTCATCATGTAACATCATATCAAAACATTCGAAAATTACATCGCTTTCGAGCGGGAATCGAAAACGCACCTCCCGATTTCCGTTCGAGTCTGCTGCACGTTATACACTAACCATCTGAAACAGTGGTTACGCCGCCGGCTGCTCAGAGCTAGGTGGGCTATTGAGGGGAGGGGGCACAAATTTTGAAGAGTTCGGCAGAAATTATGGTAAGATATTATGTTCATGTGCATTTTACCCGACGCTGATAATGTTATCCCCAGTAAAAAAAAAAAAAAAAAAACCTTTCCAAATGTCCGGCAAAGGACCAAGCACACGTGGACGGCGAGAACGGAAAAGTAGGGCAACTTACTTAGGCAAAATAATACCCCTCGGAATCGACACATAGTTTCCATCTGTCCGAGAAGGTCATGATCACGGAACGAAAAACGTCTTGTGACTGGGACCCGAAGAAGTCATCAACTGCACGTTGAACCTCGTTGTCTGTCGTGAACTGTTTCCTGGAGAGGAAGTGATCCAGGCGACGAAACAGGTGATAGACTTTCGGAGACAAGTCCGGAAAACAGGCAGGATGAGGTGGTGATTCATAGCCCAAGGCACTTAGTGTCAGCATCGTTCGTTGTGCGACATAAGGGCGGGCATTGTCCTGGAGCAGAAGAACACCACGTTGACCAAATCCAGTTGTTTCTGAGGCAATTTCCGAATCATCAGGTGTAATTCAGCACAATAACACTCTGCAGTGATGGCTTGGCGTCTTGCCAAGAAACTCCGATAAATTATCCCGGCTGTGGACCCCCAAATAAGGAGAATTATCTTTTTGGTGTGTAGGGGTGGCATAGGATGCCGTCTAGCAGCCTGTGCCTTGCTTAAACCATTTTGCAGCTCGTTTCCGATTATCATAAAGGACCCACTTCTCGTCGCAGGTGACGATTCGATGCAGTAGGGAATCCTGTTTATTCCTGGCAACAAGCGACGTGAAGACTTCCAAACGTTTAGTCTTGTTGGCAGTTGTCCCCTCATGCGGCAGGTCCAGCTTTTTGACCTTACTCAGGGCAGTCAGACGCCGAACAACTGTCGTATGTTGGACACCTACCTCTGCCTCTATCTCACGACACGTTTTTCGGGGTCCGCTTCAACCACACGTGACAGAACATCGTCAGAAACAGCAACAGGGCGGTGACCACGTGGTTCGTTCTCCACGTTAAGTCCAAACAAACCACGCCTTAATCTTGTTCTTCACAAACGTGCTAGCTATTTATAGTAACTCTGTGACCCGCAACAGCCGTGAGTAATTCCATTCCGCTGTGGTGGGGGCCTGTTTCCAGTGCTCGTTCGAGCCGGACATTTCATTCGCACCAACCCAATATTTAGTCAATGTATTATATATATGTACACTGCTGGCCACTCAAAATGCAACACTAAGAAAGAAGCTTCCGATTGGCCTGAAATTCGCAGCATGCGTCACCCGCGAGAGGACATGCAAACGATTAGCACTGCAGGCCATATGCGAATCACGTGCACCCGGCACGCCACCGAGAAGCACTATAAGTAGGGTGCACAAAAGGCGGTGTGTAAGTAGTGGAAGTGTGTTGTGCTGCCGGACCTGTGCGTGGTAAGCTTCCTGATGTCTCGTCGCAGAATACGGCAGTCATTCCAGCACGTTTCGGAGTTCGACAGAGGACGAATAGTGGCTCATCGCGACAACGGTTTATCGTACCCAGACATCGGCGCCCGTGTGGGACGACATCCAGCCACAGTGAGGCGAGTATGGATTCGGTTGGTGCAGGAGGGACGGACGGACCGACGTGAGTGATTTCCACAACCGCGGCACACCACCGAACGAGAGGACCGGCATGTTGTGCTGCGGGCATTGACGGCTCTCACCACCACATCACGAACGTTAGCGCAGGAATTAGGGTGTGTTACGCAAAACAACCTGTGTCAGCATGTACCGTTCGATGTCGTCTGCAAGAGCGGGGACTTGTCGCACGGCGCCCATTGCTTCAATTACCATTGACGTTACATCACCGGCGAGTGCAGCGGTAGTGGGCCGTTGAAGGCCGCACCTGGACTACGGAATAGCACGACATTGTCTTCTCCGACGAATCCAGCTTCTGCCTGCAACACCACGATGGTCGGATCCGCGTGTGGCGGCACCGCGGCGAGAGACTGTATGACGCCTGCATTATGCATCGCCATACCGGTCCGTCTCCTGGCGTTATGGTTTGGGGTGCAATTGGATATGATACCCGCGCCCCTCTGGTACGCTTCGCCGGTACACTCAACAGCCACCGCTGCATCTCCGACGTTTTGGAGCCTGTAGTCCTCCCTTACTTGCAGCGGCCACGTTTCAACAGGACAATGCGCGCCCGCACATGGCACGCATCGTGCAACAATTCTTCACGACCCACTAGTGTCACTGCTATCGTGGCCTGACTGTTCTCCCGATATGTCGCCCATCGGACACGTCTGGTCGCTGCTGATTAGCGACCAGACGACTTTAGTAGTTTGGAAAAATTCCGTTCTAGGTTAAACGCTCAGAGAACTTTCTGCGACAGAGCACATATGATTAATTAGTTCTCATACTAATGTGTTCGGAAAGGTCATGGAGGTTAGGCTTAATATTGTTTTCTATGCCTCCATTCACTGTTTTGGAAAATTCCCTTCACGGATATGAGATATTCACACTTTGTATAGTGTATGTTACTCTGTGCCCTACTTAACTGCATGACATACTGTATGAGATTAACCAAAGTCTTTAAAAAGGAACTACCGAAGGGTGTAACGTTCTGTTTTAGTTACAATTTCTGTTTTTTACATTCCACAGAACACGAATTTACGCCCCTGGAATGACCATATGAGCACTTTGAGAGGGCAACCTCCCTCCCTGTCCTCCCGGTAGCTAGGGCCCTGTATTGTTGCTAAACTTTTTGTGGAGAAAAATGGCAGACGATGCTTGGGCAGAAGCCAGCTGCTCCTTCCGAAATCATGCCACAGTGATGTAGTCCATCCGGACTGCTTCCGTTCGTAGAGTGGAACAGCACTCAAAAGAAGAGGAATAAGTCACAGAGGGATATCATTACTGGCTAGATTTATTGCGATTTTCTTTAATGTTAATCTTTCTGTTTATTAAGACTTAATCGATGCCTCACGAGCCTTTCCCCCGTAACCATACCCTCCATTTGCGTTGAGATAAATATCGGGGAAGAGTGCCTGTGGTGGGCTTGGTTACCTTTGACTCAAACAGCTGTTTTGTGAGTTTGGGCGTCTCCTGCCCTGTACCTTTTTGGCGGTAGAGAAGTACTTGTGTTATTTAACGCTTCTTTTACCTCACATGACGCTTGCTGTCTTTAGTTTATTTTTTCCGCTCTGCAAATCGGTCTGCAACTGTTTACAAGCATCGAAATCAGAAACGAAAAAAATTTTTGTTCATGCTGTTAGGAAAGAAAAGTTGAAAGAAAAGAACAGTCCTTACCATAAAGCAGAAGACTAAAATTTGCGATTATCGCAAAGAAAATATTAAAATCAAAAACGCAAACGAAAATAGACGATATTTGTTAAGAGAAACTAAAGTATGTAAAACAATCCTGTGTAGTATTATTAATTTTCACTTGATAAAGTTTTAATAACGTAGATTTTTTATTAATTTCCTTAATGTTAATTTTGTCTTTCTACTATGCAAAGAAAATGTGAGCATTTAATGCGTTCTAGAAGCTTCCGAGATCGAAATGGACAGTCCGAACTACAGTGCGCACTAGGTACACAACATATAATTTTTCTAACTGACAAGTTTTTTAATTTAATTATGACTTTCGAAGAATCATAATTAATAAAATTTGATTTACTTAAAGATAATTGGCACCAACATATATAAGGTGTGAGTAGACCCCTATGTAGTAAAATTCGGAGTGTGATGGGTAAACTGAAGGACTTATCGGGCTTTGAGAAATGGCAGATTGTGGGAGCTTGGAGCGCGAGTGCCTCGACCTCCCAAATGGCTGAACTGGAGGCTTGATCGCGAACCGCAGTAGTTAAAGTGCATCAGGACTGGTGTGAAAATAGTTAAACAACGACCCGGATGGTTAACTGCATAGGGCAACGAAAAGTTGATGTTAGAAGGGAAGCGCTAGGTCAGCCGACTCGTACACGTCAACAGACTCAACACTGTTCAACAGTTGACTGCGCAAAAGACTCGCCTGGTGCAGAGATCATGCAAGTTGGACGTCGGATGATTGGAAGAAAAAGCATGCTGGTCTGACGAGTCGCATTTTTCACTCCACTCCGTGGATGGTCGTGTATGTACACCGACGAGCCATTACATTTTGACCACCTACCTAATAAGCTGTAGGACTCCCTTCAGCCCGCAAAACAGCGGCCACTCTGCCAGGCATCGACTCGATGAGGTGGCGATAGGTATCTAGGGGTATCTGGTACCATAATGTCAACAGCAGGTCCTCCAGTTCCCGTACATTTCGGGGTGGTGGAGATTTAGCGCGATCCCGCTTTTCCAAGCCGAACCATAAATGCTCGATTGGGTTCATGTCAGGTGAATTTGGAGGCCAGGGCATCAACAGAAAGTCACCAGCATATTCCTCGAATCACTCCTTGACAATTCTGGCAGCGTGGCATGAAGCATTACACTGTTGGTAATGGCCATCATCACCAAGGGACACAGTTGCCATAAATGGGTGAACTTGGTCCGCAACGATGTTCAGATACCTGACAGCTGTCAGGGATTGTGCTATTGGGATAATGGGGCCTAAAGTGTCCCAAGGAAACATTGCCCACAGCATAACACCGCCGCTGCCGGTCAATTTATGGCCGACAGTACATCCAGGTGACGAAGCCTCCATTGGCAATCAGCGTATTAGCGCTCAGCCGTCTACGTGATGCACCAGGAATTGTGATTCGTCAGACCAGGCCATTTTCTTCCAATCACCCACGGTCCAATCTCGATGATCTTGGGCCCATTTCATGCGTTGTTGGCGATGAAATGCAGAGAGCACGATGACCTGGCTAGGTCTTCAGCTACGCAGGCCCATGCGCAGAATGCTGCAATGAACAGTGTGCTGTGACATATTGCCCTAATCACCACTGTTGTAGCTGCGAGTGATTTGTCGTACTGTAACCCTGTGGTCGCTGTGAACAATGCGCAACAGTCTCAGCTCCTCTCTGGCATCAGTGACATGCGGACGACACACGGCTGGACAACGGTTCGTCGTGTGGCCATCTGTGCGCCACTTTTGATACGTACTCCCTACAGCGGAATGTGAACAATCCACACGCCGCGCGCCGGTTCCGATATCGTAGTTCCGAGGCATCGTGCCATCACAATTTGTCCTTTATCAAACTCCGATAAATCGGCAGCTGTTCCCATTTTGACTCCAAACACTCTACTAACCGAAAGCAGGTCCTCGGGTTGCATATATACTGCTCTGTGAATTTCACCTGCGCCACCGTTCGGTCTTCAGGCGCGCTCATTTCTTTAGGCTGGAGGTGGTCATAATGCAATGGCTCATCGGTTTATTTGGCGCAAACAACACGAGGCACTCGATCCATCCTGCGTGGTCTCCACAGGGCAAGCCGGTGGTGGAGGTTGTATGGTGTGGGGCATG
This sequence comes from Macrothele yani, assembly GCA_039090855.1. Lineage (NCBI taxonomy): Eukaryota > Metazoa > Arthropoda > Arachnida > Araneae > Macrothelidae > Macrothele > Macrothele yani. The sequence continues at coordinate 120,618,403 of CM077001.1, read as the reverse complement.
TTTACCTGGCAGGAACTTGGATTCCTGGTGCATGTGGAACAACATATGACTGGTACCCACTATCGTGAATTGCTTGCTGACTCTGTACACACAACAATGTTGTACTTTCCCCTAATGGCAACGGTGTATTCCCAGATAACAATGCGCAGAGCTACAGGTCCAATGTTGTGCAGGAATGGTTTCCGAAACACAATTCAGAATTCAGGAATAGCGAATGGCCTCCGAACTACCTCGATATCAATCCCATAGAGTAGATATGGGACACTATGGAACGGCATATCAAGCATCTGGATACAATAATCACCTGCATACCTCCCTACTGCTTCCGGATCTTATTGAATCGACGCAATGTCAGATGCTGCTGTACTGAAGGCGAAAGCAGGATCTAAGAAGTATTAGGTAGGTGGTCATAAGTCAGTGATCACTCAGTGTATATATGAATATATACTGTTTTTTATTTTTATAGTATGAAATACTGGTCGCGATTACCAATATTTTCCATGTGTTTTCCGTTTTGTCAGACGGACTTTTTTCTTTGAATGTTGTAAATGTATATTTTCCACGGTGTCTATGTTTCTAGAAAAAGGATAAGATGATGTTGCTCCGGTCTTGAACTCTGGACAATTGCCTTGAGTGCTTTTTGCCCACTCATATTAAAAAAGAAAAGAAAAGTAGTCGTCGTAATGTTGTTTACGATGGATGGGAGATGCTTTCCTGCTTGTATGCTACGTGACTAAGTCATTTTCACTATCTCTAGGTAACCGGGTATTTAAACATCGTGAAGATAGATTAGATAATTTTGGATCATAACACCCCCCCCTTCCCCCGTCAGACAACATTCAAATTGATTCGTGAGAACGTTCGTTCTTCGGGGATTAAAAGGGCGAAATCAAATGACCAATCAACCAATTGACCTTGCGTTTCCCAGGCTGACAAACAACTGCACACATCCGATGCCAATTTTGCTCAGTAAAGGGGTCAATACCTATCATTTCGTGTGATTATGCTCAAAAGCGACGGAAATAGAGTGTAATCAGTGTGCTTGGAGGTCAAAACAACCAATCTCGCCGAGTCCCAGACAGATTTAAACTTTTTGTTTTGTTTTATTATTTTTCTCGGCTTTTCGTAGATCAAGAGCACTTTGTTTGGTCTGTTAAACGAAGCCGACAGATACGGAAGCAGACAGACTTCGCTTCTGCCGCTGCAGTTGATGTGCTGAGTGTGCGAAAAACATTTCAGTCAGTCGTTACAGAGTCTAGCTGAGAGTCCCGATAGACCAAAAATACCTGAAATTACTATTGGAGTTACCAATCAGATGGGAAGGGGATGGGTTCCCGCACACGAGGACCCCCTTGGCTATGCTTATGTTACCATCTGTCTCAAAATCAGCATTTCATTTCAGTGCTAAAGAGCACTTACTTTAGGTGAAGTATTTGCTTAACGAAAAGTAAGATAAAACAAGAAAAATGACACCGAATTTTCGAGTTTGTAATGAGCACGTCTTTTGAATCCGTTCTGACGCAAATTAAATTTATCAAAGCTTTTCAAAGTCAATGGAACCCGTATGGAAAACAATAGTATCTGACGGAAGAAAGAAGTTTTTCAATCGGGTTTTTAATCCCGCAGATATTTCTGTAAACGGAATCGTAAACTTACGCCCTCTGGTTGAAGACTTGTGAGCTAAGAAAATTTTTAATTTATATGAGAAACATTTCGCAGCGGAAACACTCTCCAACAAAGAAAGAATTTTTCAAATCGGACTCTTCAAAGCAGAGATATGGACAAATATAAGATACGCATCTACGCCCCCCATCCCGGCGGGAAAACCATGCATTATTTTAGGAAGAAAGTATTCTCAAAAGTTATGAGCGGTATCGGTCCAAGAAAAAAAAACAATTTTAGTCGAGTTTTCAGGAGCTCACATTTTGCTGCAAATACATCAGAAGCAGAAATGAACACTTATGCCCCTGGTGGCCAAACCATTCTTTACCAAATATTAGAAATATATATGAAAAATATTTTCCATCAGGAGCTGTATGCGATACAGGAAGAATGTTTCAAATCGGAGTTTTAGAAGCTCCTAGAGGAAAGTCTATGATTTACTTGAAAATTTTGAATTTATATGAAAAAAATTTAGCATGGAAAACATTATCCAACAAAGAAGGAATTTTTCAAATCGGACTCCTAGAAGTAGAGATATTGACAAAAATACGATATAATATACATCTCCGCCCATTGGCGTAGAAACAATGCATTATTTTAAGTAGAAAATATTCCGAAAAGGTTTATCGACGTGAATGGCATCAGTCCACGAAATAATTTTTTCTGTCGAGATTTTAGAAGCTCAGATTTTATGACAAATACATCAGAAGGAAAAAGTTAACACTTACACTCCATGGTGGCCAAAGTATTCTTTACCAAAAATTAGACATTATATGCAAAAGATTTTCCATCAGGAGCTGTATCCGCTGAAGAAAAAAATATTTCAAATCGGAGCTTTAGAAGAAGAGATGTCGGGGAAAACGTAATTCCCTTTTTCGTTCCCCTAGCGGAAAATCTAAGCGTAACTTGAAAAAATAACTATACCTAAAATACTTTTCGACATAAATGGAATCGAAAGATCAAAATAATTTTTTCAATCGGATGTTTAGAAGCAAATATATTTTCAAGAGCAATATGCCATTATGTCTTAAAAGAAAAGTGTTTGATCAATGCATCCTTCCAGTGCTTTCGTATGGTGCAGAGACTTGATCCTTAACTAAAAGAGACATACAAAGGCTGCAGACAACTCAAAGTAGCATGGAGAGGTGCTTGCTTGGTGTAACCAGGAGAGATAAGAAGAGGAGCTCATGGATCAGAAAAATGACAAGAATGGAAGACATCATGATCAAAGTAAAATCCCTGAAATGGCAATGGGCTGGACATACTGCCAGGAGAACAGACCATCGATGGACAGTCGAAATTTTAGATTGGATTCCAAGGGACAGGAAAAGACCCAGAAGAAGACCACATGGGAGATTGGTGGATGAAATTCGAAAGTATGCGGGTGTAACATGAAGGAGACTGGCACAAGACAGACCGTTGTGGAAGAGGCTTGGAGAGACCTTCGTCCAGCAGTGGATTGATAATGGTTGACAATGATGGTGATGATGATATGGAATAAAATGTGTTTTGAATTCGACACCACCTGCATTTACGCCATCTAGCGGCAAAATTGTACATCGTATAAAACAAACACGAAATCAAGGATCATCATTCGCATGTTTCAAGCTTCCCAATGCAAAAAGAATTTTTTCAAATCGGACTAATAGTCCCAGAGATATGGTGTCTACGAATGGATGGACAGACGGACGGACGGACGAACAAACCGATAACATAAGCACGATCTTTTTTACGCTTTCCAATCGCAGGTTGAAGAAGCGTATATGCTCCAGCTTTGTCTATCTGTTTGTCTGTCTGCCCGTCCGCACGATAACTCGCGTGAAAATGTTTTGATTTCGAAGAAATTATAGTATGTGGTAGGGGACCACCTGACAACTAACCTTATTGAAAATGGGCAAAATGGGGTCAAAGGTCAGGACATAGGAACGGGATCCATTTCATCGCCCTTATGAGTCATAACTTACATAAAAGTGCTTCGATTGCGACAAAACTTTAGTATGTTGTTCCAGAGGTATACTGAACCAGTTCAGGTGAATATCATCGAAATGGGTCAAAGGTCAGGGCACAAGAGAGAGATTCATTCCACAGCCATTATTCTCATAACTTGACAAAAAATGCCTCGATTGCGACAAAACTTTATCATGTTGTTTCGGAGGTATACTGAACCGGTTCTGTTGAATATCATCGAAATGGGGTCAAAGGTCAAGGCACAGGAGCGAGATTTATTCCACATCCATTATCCTCATAACTTGAGTAATGATTTCTGGTATGTTGGAAAGCGTATTATAATCAATGCATTGCATGATTTTACTAACTTGTTTTACAAAAGACGTGCTTAAAAAAAGGAGATGAAGTCATTCTCCACGTAGAATATGAAACAGTTTCCAATTTAAGCAAATGGAAAATAAAAATTGTTTGTTGATTCATTTGCATAGGTACTCAACCAAAGTACCTGGCAGGGTTGTTTGACGTGTTACTTTTCAGTTTAGCTTATAAGTTTTGCGGGGACTGTTTCTTTACGACATGAGTTACCGTGAATTTCGTTTCTTTTTCTTGCTGCGAAAGCTATTAAGAAGATTAAATGTAGGAAATAAACTATTGCTAATATGTCATGCATTGCAATATTTAAGTAATATTTATGTCAAATCTATGTCAAAGCGTTTGGAGGTCATGGACCCCTCATTTTCAATATTGCATTTTTAGAACGCCTTTGGTTAAAAAGTAAAAGATCATGCTCATGTTATCACTTTGTCCGTCCGTCCGTCTGTGGACACCCTATCTCCACAACTATTAATCCGATTTGAAAAATTCGTTTTTCATTGGGAAGCTCGAAATGTAAAAATGGTGATCCTTGCATTCCGCCCCCGCCCCCTGCATAATTTCGTTGCTAGAGTGCCTAAATGCAGATGATGTCTAATTCAAAATATATTTTATTTTATATACGTCTTAACTTCTAAATATCTGATTAAAAAAATATTTTGCCTTTCGATTGCATTTATATCGGAGACTATTTTAGGTACAGTGACTTTTTCAAGTAATGCATAGATTTTTCGCAAGGGGGAGAAAAGGTAAATTACGTTTTCCCCAATATCTCTTCTCCTAAAAGTCCGATTTGGAAAATTCTTCATGCAGCGGATACAGCTCCTGATGGGAAATCTTTTGCATATGATTTCTAACTTTTGGTAAAAAATGATTTAGCCACCAGGGCGTGTAAGGGTTTATTTCTGCATATGATGCATTTGCAGCCGAATCTGAGCTTCTAAAAGCTCGATTGAAAAAATTATTTCGTGAATCGATTCCGCTCACTTCGGAAAACCGTTTCGGGGTATTTTCTTCTCAAAATAATGCATGGTTTCTCCGCCAGGGAGCGCAGATATATACCTTATCTCTGTCGATATCTCCGCTTCTAAAAGACCGATTTGAATTTTTTTGTTTCTTTGTTGGACAGCGTTTCCGATGCGAAATGTTTCTCATGTAATTTCTAATTTTTTAAATAAAGCATAGAATTTCTGCATGGGGACCAAAAGGTAAATTGCGTTTCCCCCGATATTTCTGCTTCTTAAATTCCCAGTTGAAAAATTCTCCCTGCATCGGATACAGCTCCCGATGAGAAATGTTTTGCATATAATTTCTAATTTTTGATAAAATTCTTTCATGGACCGATACCGCTCACCTCGGAAAACCTTCTCAGAATAATTTCTTTTTAAAATAATGCATGATTTTTCTTCTAGGGGTCGTAGATATGATACATATCTTTTTTTTTTTTTTTTTTTTTTGCTGAACGTTTGCAGTGCGAAATGTTTTGGATATAATTTCAAATTTTTCTTAACGCACAAGTGTGCCACTAGAGGGCGCGAGTTCACGTGTCCTTTTACAGAAATATCTGCGGAACAAAATACCCGACTGAAAAAAAAATTCCTTTTTTCGGTCAGATACTACTAACTATGAAAACACTTTGTGTGTATTTTCTTTCCAAAATAATGCGCAATTTTGCCTCTAGGGAGCACAAATGTTTAAAAAGTTTTTCTCAAGATCTCTGCTTCAAAATGTGCGATTTAAAATATTATTTCCACACCGGATGATATTTACCTTATCGAACACATTAGGCTTGTATTTTAGGAATTTTGTAGATCACTGTTCTATCGCTAGGTGGTGTTTGTGTATTTTTGTTTGCAGCTGTATCTCCGCTTCTAAAACTCCTAAACCTTATTTAGAATTTTTTTTTACTGTATGACATTCGCTACAATAAATATGGGGAATATTATCCTCTTTAAATAATGCACATATTTCCCGCTAGGGGGCGTAAAGATCAAAACCTTTTCCTCTCTACCTCTGCTTCCGGGAGACGTATTTGAACAGTTCTTTATCCTTTGCATAGCTTTTCCATTAAGAATATTTTTCGCTTATTATGAACTTTTCCATAATACAAAATTCCTCCACTAGAAAGCGTAGAATTATATCACGCTTCCTTCTATATTTCCTCTTTTAACTGTTCGACTTGAAAATCTTTTTGTGATACCTTACTTGTGCACTATTAAAAATTGGTACTTAGAAACAAGCAAAATGTACTCGTTTTTGAGTACATTCTGGACTTATAATAGCTCCGCGTACATGTTTCATTTTTGGAAAAGACACGTACTCATTTTTGAGTACATATAGGGAATCAATTGTGAGTATATCTGGTATTTCTAATTTGAAATATATGTACGTATTTTTGAATACATACTGTATATTTCAAATATATGTACTCAAGAAATTCATTTATTTAAAATATATATGCTCAAACTTCAGTTTCTGTGCCCTTTCGGGCAGGGCACAGAAACTGAAGGAAGTTAGAGCGAATCTAGTGATTCTGACAGGATAATTTGTAAGTGAGAGGGAGCACACAGATGGCGCCACCATACTAGCGTACGATTTTGCACATAGAAGGCACAGAGAAATTGCGGGGGCTTAGAAACTTTAACCGGGAAATTCCTACCCTGGGGCCGTCACTTAACGTGCTCGTCCAATGCGCTACGAATATTCAGCGATTGTTAGAAATTCACACCACCACGGAGAGCCCCCAGGTTGAAGCCTATCAAGCTAGGTTTGAACCTGGGGTCCCTCCATCAGTAGTCTGAATCTCTAACCACGAAGCCATCCGCAGCTCGATTTAAAATTTGAAATACGTGTACTCCATACATACTCATTTATTCATAGAATCAACTGGAAGTATATTATTCGATGGCACATCTGAAATAACAGATATATTCGTTGTAACATGCTGGGCAAATGGACCGCACAAATTTATGACAAATATAGTGATGAAGCGACAATATATTATTTATGAGATTGACACAAATATAGTTAATGTAAAAACGTACACAAAGATACTTTATGCGTAATTAAATTACTTGTGATCAGGGGCTTTGTTTTACTAATTATTTATGTGTGTCACTTTACACATTTATTAAACAGTTTCTCTTGAAATTTATAATATCTACAATGAAGTAATACGAGGGAAAATCCTCCAAATACGTGGCGTCAGTGAATAAACAAAGACATAGATAGCTTTTTCCACGTTTAGTAACGCACAGCAACCGAAAAATTGTCATTCGGCCGTCGCCGAGGAAATGAATACCGGATCTCTCGATATCTAGCCGAGCGAGTTAACCTTACACCACGGTGGCCAACAATAAACGGCGCTACGTGTGTTTTTCTGTCAGCATCTGACATTATAAATCTGTAAGATGGATCTCGCCCTTTGGATTTAACTGCTATAATTAATATATAGCCAGTGCCGTTAATGCCCACCAGATGGAGACGTTTCAGTAGTTGAGCCCATCTTACGGATTTATAACGTCAGATGCTGACAGAAAAACGCACATAACGCCGTGGATTGTTGGCCACCGTGGTGTAAGGCTAACGCGCTCGGCTAGATAACGAGAGATCCGGGATTCATTTCCCCGGCGGCGGCCTAATAACAATTTTTATGTTGCTGTACGTTGCTAAACGAGGAAAGAGCGATGTCTTTGTTTATGAAGTAATACGAGATTATATTTATATTTATTGACGCAGTTATTTGTACGTACGTATGGTTACTTATATTTGAGCATGTCATGTACTCGTTTACAATACGATTGTACTTAAAAAAATAAAACGAATATGTTCAGGTTCTCATTTTTAAGTAGATTTTTTTAACAGTGTGTTATCAGAAACTTTTTCTGCGCCATTTGTTAATTTTCGTACCATACTTTTTAGCCCCTCGGGGAAGTAAGTAGCTGTTTCTTTTTCTGGATGTTTTATCGATTGCAGAAATCCGGTTAATTTTTTTTTCTAATCGGTTGCATTGACTTTGAATAACTTTGATAAATTTCATTCGCTGCGGAAAGGATTTAAAAGACGTGCTCATTACAACCGAAAATTCGGGTCATCTTTCTTCTTTTTTTTTCTTTTCTTTGCTTTCCTTGCCACTTGTATATAACATAACTAGTGTGTGCTCATTAATTCTGGTATTTTGTGACTGTTACTATCTGCCTGATTTATGGAAGAATCAAAACGTGCAGCGCACTGGTTTTCAGAACTTAAGCAACATTCGCAGAGATGACCATGTCTTCGATTTCCATCCAGATATTCGGCTTAAAATTCGCCCGTTGGTAACACAAGAGTAGGTAAAAAATTAATGTGCCATCGGGCATACATAATTTTCTACAGCAGTCATTGGCGCAGAGTTATGTAAAAGATATAAAATAAAATGGCTTTGATACATCAAATTTCTTTAAAACAAATAAGAGAATAAATAAAAAATTGTTTATTCTTAATTGTCATCTATAGTAGTAAACTTTTGAACATTTCTAAAATAGTGTCCGGTTTTCATCCAATTCTCATGCTTGTGAGTAAAGTTATATACATATATTACGAGCAAAATGTGTTCTTTTTTCTTTCTTTCTTTTTTTTTTTTTTTTTTTCGGGGGTTTAACGAACATCGTGAGCAACTCATTAGGAGATATAAGTATTCGCCCGTCCCTAATTCGACCGAAAAGCATATTTTACAAAAGAACCGTTTCACCCAAGGCTCGTTTTACTGAAGGGTTAGTTTATCGAAAACTTTGTATTTTGTTATATGATCTGTTTAGGTGTACGAGTATGGTGTTATAATATCTATAGAATATACTTTATTATAGCATTTATTTTGTTATAAGATATGTCGAAATGTAAATTGGCCACCCGGAACACAAGCAATTTGAGAACCGTAAAGTTGCACTTCATAAATAAATATATTGTTTCTTTATTTTCCTCCACTTGTATAATGTTCTTAATTAAGCACAGAAATCTCACTTCAAGAGATCACCTTAGAGTCTCAAATTTTTATTCATCAGCAAAGACAATGGTCACTTCAACAATAATGAAGCAAGCTTTCGATACACGTTCATCAATCAAGTTCGAATAACATCAATATCTAAGCATATAACATCGACCATCGCGTAACAATTCTATTTTCAAATCAATTACAAGCTCTAGCCGAATATCTAACAAGAACGTGAACTTCAACAAACGTAAGTTAACCTATACATCTAACTAAAGACAGCAGTATGCCTCTAACGAAAGACAGCAGCTTACATCTAACGAGCTTTTATCATCGTAAACCTTGCTTTTATTTCACATCGTAAACCTTGCTTTTATCTCACTTCGTAAACCTTTGCTGTTATCTCTGTTTTTCACGTACGTCATTCGACCTCCAACCTCAATGCAGTTGCCCCAAAACATTCGGTCGAGAGAGAAAATGTAAACGTTAACTTTGGAAAATGAGTAAGGAGAACGAACTGAAATTTACATATTGGGTTGTCGGAAAAGTCATGACGTATTTTAGCCATGTTTTTGCAAAGGTCATTTATTGATAGAAAGAACAAAGATCAACCAACGATATAATGCCCGTTTTGTTCGACAACCTTTTGCCATCTTTCAGTGAGCTGCAGAATGCCTCGTTCATAAAAGGACCTGTCTTTCGTGGCGAAAAACTGCACAAGGTGCTGATTTACAGCCTCATCTGAATTGAACGTTATACCACGCAAGGACTGTTGAAGAGAGCGAAACAAGTAGAAGTCTGACGGCGCAAGGTCAGGCTAGTATGCTGGGTGTGGCAACACATCCCACCCAAGCTCCAATAATTTTTGGCGGGTGATCAAACTTGTGTGTGGTCTCGCGTTGTCGTGATGAAACACAACACCTTTACGATGAACGAGCTCTGGACGTTTCTGGATGATGGATTCGTTCAAACTGTCCAATTGCCGACAGTACACATTCGAATTGATTATTTGGTTCCCTGGTAGGAGCTCGGAAAATACGGCACCTTTAAAATCCCACCACACTGAGACCAGAACCTTCCGCTGATGAATGTCTGATTTGGATGTCGATTGAGACAAAGCAGCACGTCGGGACCAAGACCATTTGCGCAGCACATTGTTGTACACAATCGACTTTTCGTCATGAGTTATCATTGCTTCAAAAAATGATCGTTTTCTTCACGTTTAATGAACATATCGCAGATGTTTATACGCGCTGTCAATTGAGTTTCTTTGAGTTCATGAGGAACCCACACATCGAGCTTGCTTACGTATCACAGCTTCTTCAGGTGGTCGTGAACGCTTTAATGATGGATGTGCAATGTGTCTGCAATCTCTCGTGTCGTGTAACGCGGGTTTGATTCGATCAATGCCTTGATTTGGTCGTCATCCACCTCGGTTGGCCTCCCAGACGGAGTAGCATCGTTGAGGTCAAAATCACCAGCACGGAATTTTGCGAACCACCGCTGGCCCTGACGTTCTTGTAGAGCATTATCACCGTACACTTTACGCAACTTTTCACAAGTTTGTCGCGCGTTCTTCCCTTTACGGAAGTAAAACGGTAAAATATGGCGAAAATGCACAATTTGGTCTTCCATCTTCAACTTGATGTCAAATCTCCGCAAATAAACCAAATCGCTCACTATTCCTTTTAGACTGCAGCTAAAACTGGCACCTGTCGAAAAGCCACAGCGATAACAGAGCTGCGTATGCCTCCAGTACTTTCAAAACCGCCCAACCGCCATCGGGTGCCGAAATACGTCATGACTTCTCCGACAACCCAATAGATGCAGGAAATGTAAAGGAATGTTACATAAGAGTATATACTTTACAGACATTTTTAGCAAATCTTAATCCTCTACGCTCGGATTCTGTCATAAGGTTTAGAAAACAAGTCATGTCAATAATGTTGCACTTTTACTCAGGCACAAAACATTAATTTTAAGGCCCTGGGTCTTTTTGTTTTTTTTTCCATTTGAAAATTTTGAACATTTCGATCAAATCTACCTTCGGTGAAAATGCATTTTCCGGCCTAGGGTTTTTTGACCAACTTATTTCCGGTGAAGAGGTCTTATACCCATTTCAGAAGTGTGACGTTAAAGGATCACTGATGTCGTCACACACACACACACACACACACACACACACACACACGTCGTTGTGAAACGCGCGCGCGCGTTTCACAACGACGTGTCCTTAGCCGCTTGCCATGTAGCGGCCTCACGCTACATGGCAAGCGGCTAGGGACAGAAGGATGCCATGCTTTTGGACTTTGAAAAATTTGGTGCTCCCTTTGATCGTCGTGCGCATGCTCAAGTTTAGTTTGCGTAAATACTGGATAATATTTGTTTACTCCACGCTATCTCCATATCCGTGTTGTGTTTGTGTATGAACGTTTAGTAGTTTGTGCTGTGCTTTATAATTTGGGAAGTTAAAAATATGAAAAATAAGTGCTTCATTTGTGATAAGACTTTTAAATGTTCTTTATTAAAGGCTGACATTTCCGTTCACTTAATGTTTCCTAGGAACCATTTTCAATACTCAGTTAACAATAACACATTCAAATCTGTACATTCTGTTGAATTGGTGACTGTTGACAGAGCATTGAAAATCCAGCTCCTTAATCGATTTTAAATTTATGTGCATAAGGCCAATTGCTTGTTACCCACAGCATGTTGAAATACGAAATTTTAAAGCATAAAAGTTTATACTCACTTGTGAAAACCACAGCTGCAACCTTGGGAACGACACCGCTGGACGCAACAATACGAATTACTGTTCTTCAGGGAATTCTTCAGTAAACTACCCTCTAATTCCAGAATAAATGTTACAAAAACAAAACAAAAAACCCAAAACAAGCCAACCAAACCTAAGCAACGATCGCACTAATTTTGGCCGCTAGAGGGAGAGCGGACCGCTGAGATGCCAATCAACTAGTTACGCCACTTCAAGTTGTGCATGCGCGGCCCAAATTAGCAATTTTACTAATTTGGACAGCGGGTGGCCTAGTGGGCAACGTTCGTGACATCCGACGGCTTAATGTGCCCATCCGCCGTGCGTCGGATGGGCACGTTAAGCCGTCGGACCCCGGGTTCTGCCCCCCGGTAATAAATAAGGGCGTCTTCCTCCCCCTTTGTACTTTGCGTCCATGTCACTTTCCTATCGGGCACTCTAGCCCAAATCTCCTAGCTTCCTATTTCTAAGGGTTGTTTAAGACCTGGGGTCAGACACTCCCTTCCTAAAATCCTCTACATTTGTTCTGATCTGATCTGTTGCGTATGCTTCAATTTTTTCAAAGTCCAAGAGTATTAGGCATCCTTCTGCCCCTAAACGCTTGCCGCTACAAGTATTTGAAACGGCAACGCCCTCACACTACAAGTGCTTGAAGCAGCAACGCCCTCACGTGTGTATCAGCTACGTAGGGGACAGTGTTGCCGCTATTTTATGTCTAAACCTCGTATTTGAGCACATCTAGTTCTCAGGAAAGATCCAGTGCATTTGCAGCGTTGTTATTTAATTCAAGTATTGTAGAAACATTGATATTCGATGAAAGAAGATTTTGCCACAAAGAAATAAAAAAAATATATATATATACACTCACCAACCCGCTTGGCCAGCGTGGTGAGTTATGGCCAAACCCCTCCAAAATGACTCCGCAACTTAAATCTTGGCCCTCAGTCTCCGGCAGCTGGAATGTACCTGGCCAAGGCAGCGGCCAGTGCGACATGAAGGCAGAGGGTGCTAAGAATCCCCGGAGGACCGGACTAGGCTGCCATCTGATGCTGACCTTGGCTACGTATAACGGACGCTCCCTATCTTCTGATTCAAGGCTTCTTGAATTGGAAGAGGAACTACAAAGGATCAAGTGGGACATCGTGGGGCTAAGTGAGGTAAGGAGAAAAGGAGAAGATCTCATCGAACTGAAAAGTGGACATCTCTTCTACTATCGTGGGACAGATACTGGCAGAACTAGTGGTGTTGGATTTATAATAAACAAGAAACTGAAGGATAAAGTTGTAGAAGTTGAAAGTTCCTCTGACAGAGCTGCACGACTCGTTATCCAACTATCGAGAAGATACCAGGCTCAGATTATTCAAACTTATGCACCCACCACAAGTCATGCTGAAGAAGAAATTGAAGAATTTTATGAGGAAATTCGTGATCTAAATAATAAAGGTAAGCAGCACTTGAAGATAATTATGGGAGATTTCAATGCAAAAATAGGGCAACGGCAACAGAATGAAACTTCAGTAGGTAAATTCGGTCACGGCAACAGAAACCAACGTGGAAATACTCTCGTAGAGTTTGCAGAATCAGAAGGGTTTTTCATCTTGAACTCCTTTTTCAAGAAAAAGCCACACAGGAAATGGACATGGAGACATCCAAATGGGACGACAAGTGAAATTGATTTTATTATGTGTAACAAAAAATTCGTCATAGAAGACTGCAATGTGCTAAACAAGTTCAACACAGGCAGTGACCATAGATTGGTGAGATGTAAGATGCACCTCAACACTAAACTCGAACGTAGCAAGCTCATAAGACAAACAAAATGTATTGACATAACCAACCTTAAAAAACACCATAATACCTTCAAATTGGAACTGAAGAACAGATTCTCTGCTTTAGAAGGCCTAACATCGGAAGAAGTGGATATTTCTGAAGTTAACAGAAAAGTAACCAAAGCTCTTATGGAAACAGCAACAAAATTAGCTGGGTCTAAGAACAAATTGCATGTGAACAAATTATCAGGAAAAACCAAAATGTTGATGCAAAAAAGAAGAGTGATGAGGACAACTAAAGAAGATGTGACTTCCAAAGTGGAATATATATAGCTATGCAAGACAGTACGAAAAAGTATCACTGAAGACGTAAGGAAATTCAACTGTGAACTAGTAAGGAAAGCAATTGAAAACAACCAAAGCCTAAAGATAGCAAAGGGTCATCTCAGTAAGGGGAAAAAACAGATTATGGCACTGAGAAAAGAAGATGGTTCTGTAACAAGAAATAGAGGCGAAATTTTGACAAGAGTGAAAGATTTCTACTTCAAATTATATGAAAGGGATGATACATGTACTCCAGACATCATGAAAGGTACCAGTACCAGAGTTCTTCCAGTTCTTCCAGCAGAAGTTGCACATGCGATCAAGAACATGAAGCGGGGAAAAGCTCCAGGAGAAGATGGAATTACTGTAGACATCATACAAGAAGCAAATGGAGAAATCGAAACAGTACTCGCCCAAATTTTCACTCGATGCCTTAATGAAGGGAAAATTCCTGAGGATTGGAACAACGCTATAATGATCTTGCTACATAAAAAAGGTGACATTGAGGATCTCAGGAACTACAGACCTATCAGCCTCCTATCAGTGGTTTATAAAATCTTCACTAAAGTTCTTTCACACCGCTTGAAGGTGACACTGGACATGGCTCAACCGAGAAAACAAGCTGGATTCAGGAGTGGCTACAGCACAATAGATCATATCCACGTACTGAGAGAACTAATTGAAAGAGCGAGGGAATATGAACTTCCATTGTGCATGGCTTTTATCGATTATGAAAAAGCCTTTGATTCGGTGAAACCAACAGCAGTTACAATGGCTTTTAAATCATGCGGTGTTGAAGATGCATACATTAATATTATTAATAACATCTATGAAAATGCAAGTGCAAAGATTCGGCTGTTTGAAAATACAACACACATAAAAATTGGAAAAATAGTGAGACAAGGTGACACCATATCTCCGAAGCTCTTTAATGCCACATTGGAAAATGTCTTTCAATCACTGAACTGGGAAAACAAAGGGATAAAGATTAATGGAGATTATCTAACCCACCTTCGTTTTGCTGATGACATAATCATTTTTGCAACTACCCCATCAGAGCTACAGAGTATGATCCAGGAACTTGCTGACAAGAGTAAAGAAGTGGGATTAAAAATGAACTTTCAGAAGACAAAAGTGATGTACAATGCCTTTAGAAGAAATGAAGATTTATCGATTGATGGAGAAAAGCTGGAGATAACAGACACGTACGTTTATCTTGGACAGCAGATATCAAGTGAGGGTCACATTGGTGAAGAAATTAATCCGCGTACAAAACTTGCATGGAGAGCTTTTGGAAGAAACAGCATAATTTTCAAGAGCAATATGCCATTATGTCTTAAAATAAAAGTGTTTGATCAATGCATCCTTCCAGTGCTTACGTATGGTGCAGAGACGTGGACCTTAGCTAAAAGAGACATACAAAGGCTGCAGACAACTCAAAGCAACATGGAGAGGTGCATGCTTGGTGTAACCAGCAGAGATAAGAAGAGGAACACGTGGATCCGAAAAATGACAAGAATGGAAGACATCATGATCAGAGTTAAATCCCTGAAATGGCAATGGGCTGGACATACTGCCAGAAGAACAGACGATCGATGGACCGCCGAAATTTTAGATTGGATTCCAAGGGACAGGAAAAGACCCAGAAGAAGACCACATGGAAGATGGGTTGATGAAATTCGAAAGTATGCGGGAGTGACATGGAGGAGACTGGCACAAGACAGACCGTTGTGGAGGAAACTTGGGGAGACCTTCGTCCAGCAGTGGATTGATAATGGTTGACAATGATGATGATGATGATGATGATATATATATATTTTAGCGGTAAGTAATTTTACTAATTTATGTTTGTTCATACATTATTTCTCTCCGTCATTCAGTCAGTTTACAATAAACATTGGTAGCACCACTATATTTCGTAAAAAAAAAAATCCTAAAAAAGAATGTTAAAATCAAGGAGTTTCATTTGTACGTAAATAAAGTAATTAACGGTGAAATGAAGTTTCAAAATCGTGCAAATTAAATTTACGAGGAAACGATATTTAAGATTTTCATTTATAATTTCAGTGCCTCAGTTTTAAATAGTACATGTACTAAAAATTCCTCAGAATTGTTCTTCAGAATATGCTGATTCTTTTTGTGATAACGAAGTCCATATATGATGTAAATACGAAATTCAAATTGCAAGTAATTTTTGTTTTAAATTCGTTTCATTTTTATTGGCACAGGGCGCTGTGTTGTTTAAACCCCGGGTGGGGTCATGGGAGGTCACCTAAGCAGAGATCATGTGTGAAGGGTCGGCGGGGTGGAATTAGTGATCACAAATGTCTTTTAAATTTTAATTTCAACCAAATTACAATCACAGAGCAAAGTAAAATAATGTGTGAATGTTGACTCCAAATATTTTTTAAAATTTACAAAATTCTTTAGTAAGCAGGCGATCCCGATGACGTAAATGCCGTTCTATTTAATCTTAAGATATGCTTTTCATTTATTTATTTTTCCTATTTTAAACAATGGCATGCTCTGTCCTCAACAATCCAAACCTCTACGAGGCAGCGACTCCCAGAATTATGTGCTTTACTTTATTCTCCAAAAATTGCTTTTAATTCCGCAACAACTGCTTAGAATAAATAAAAATAAAACGCCGTTATAATTAACGTCGATACTACCTTGCAATTACGTTTTATATTACGATTAGAAATTTCAGCTCCTGTCAACTAATTTCAGCTTCAACCGCCCCTGGAATTGGTTGAATGATTTCTTTGGAATTGACGCGGGACTTATTAATAATTCAAACCCTGAAGCTGAATAACGAAATGACAGATGAAAGTTTGAGCAAAATAACATGTTCAACAGAAACGACAAAGGGAGCATTTATAAAGCAATAACAGGAACGGAAATGGGATAGAGATACAAAGATAAATTATATACATTGTCATCATCAATCTAATCGTTTCCGTGATAAAGAATGATCAACCAATATAATGCACTGCCTGGCAGTTAACCATTAAGAAGGTAAAACGAATCAAATGGTTAATAAGTTGCTGTATGTATCTTTAATTTACGCATCTTTCATAAACTTAACGTAGAAAAGGAATAATTTCGTCGACTGAAACCACATTTAATCGTTAAGAGGAATATAAAATCTAGCTTAAAGAAAGAAACAAAATCGGGCGCTTTATTCTTCCGAGAGATGATCTTTCAAATGCCATTCGCCGGAATTGCTCTATCATCTCGTCATCTCTTTCCCGTCTATCCTGGGGGCCTGTAAAGTGCGGCTTCATTTTCTTCGGGGGGTAATTTGTGTCACCGATTGGCAGGTGCATAAATTATAATTCAATTTTACTTAATTACAGGATTTCGGCAGAAGAAGGAAGAACAAAATTCAGCCAGAAAAGATCGTGTGCAAGATAGGTGCCACCGAAGCAACAAAGAGAGAGTCGACCCCTGATTAGAAGAGGAAAAGGCACGTGTTAATGAGCGGTAAAGAACGAGTATTAAAACGTCAGAGTATCATTTGTTCCAGGTTCTTATCTTCTCATCTGGTAGGCAGGGGAGCTAGGTCCTTTTCGAAGAGAAATCCCCATGATGATGATGATAATGGAACTGTTCCTGGACAGCAGCGTTATTATTTCGGCAATCAATCTTTCCAGTCAAGTAATTAAAACAAAAAATCTCCAGGGCCCTGAAAAAGCATGCCGTACTTCACAACTCCACCCAATTCGGGTTTTGGTTCTTTCTAAAGACTTAATCACACTGTTGATAAAACACTCTTTCTTACTTATTTCACGGAGTCCAATTCAACAATTTAAAAAAAAAAAAAAAGAAGAAGAAGATTGAGCAGAAAGAAGATTGAGCAGGCGAACTGCGTTTTTGCAAAATGTTTAAGCACGAAGAGGTATTAAAATACCTGGGTTTAAATTTCTTCCTTTACGTTGATCGTCAGAGTATCATTCCATCACGAACATTTCAAGATATGTAGAACTTTAAGGGTATTTTGCTACAAAACGTTAAGGATATTTTGCTGTAGTACTTTAAGTGTATTTTGCTGCAGTACTTTAAGTGTATTTTGCTGTAGAACGAAAAGTATATTTTGCTGTGGAACGTTGAGGATATTTTGCTGTAGTACTTTAGTGTATTTTGCTGTAGAACGTTAAGGATATTTTGCTGTAGTACTTTAAGTGCATCTTGCTGTAGTACTTTAAGTGCATTAGCCTATTGAAACATAAACATAGGGCAGAATGCTGTAACGACAATACCCCTATCATTATACCGTTGCCATGGAAACTACTTTGTAACTACTACAGCGAAAGAGACAATACCGGCTGATCCAATGAAACGACATGATTGTGTAGTGAGCATGCGCATGCCAAAAGATACTGTTTCGTCGGTGTGCATACTATATAATATATACCCTCCCAGGGCATAGTGCAACCACACCAACTGATGACGGCTCCACAGTGGACTTGAAAGTGCTCATGTTTTAATGTATATATCATTTTAACCGTAATTTTTTAAAATCGTGTAAAGACGGCAAACTGTGTTCTTAAAAAAATATATATATTTGAGTAACATTTCACATTTTTGACATTTATCTTTAATAACAAAAAGTTATAAAACCTTTTTAAATCAAAACAAGTGTAGCGGCGTGGAGGATTACTTCAAGAGTTAATGTAGATAAGCACTAAACAGGGAACACTAAATTGAGTAAATTCTTTCCAGAAAATTAACAAAAATCAAAAACATGTTTGTTTTCAAAGTTAATAAAAGCACTAAACGCTGAACTCTTACAGGGCAATGTAAAAAAAAAAAAAAAAATAATCAGAAACCTTCAATGGAGATTTCATGCTGAAAAAAATTAGTCATGCTGACAAAAATTCGAACAAATATCGCTCTACAACAAGCAAGTTTTTTTGGGGTTAAGATTCGAATGACGAAAAAAGCTCAAAGATTCGAGTTTTCGAATCTCGAATATTTTTCAAGATTCGCGGGGTTCGAGGATTCGAATGTCCCATACCTAGTTTTTACAGAAACAGAAAAAGAGGAAAACTAAAGGAAGTGTGTTAAAATGATAGTAAGGCAGAAAGTGAGTGTGACAGAGAGGGAAGAAAAGTGTTTAAAAAAAGCGATACTTTGAATGAAAGAGGAAAACAGCAGGCACTTTAACAAAAGAAGAAAAAGCGAGGCAATGACAGAATCTAATCTGTCTTAGTTACTGTTTTTATGGAAATTAAATCCGTACAAAGAGAGGTGTCGAGCAAGAATTGTTTGGAACAGTTTATGCGCCATCAAAGCAGTTAGCCCTGGAAACACTTGCAGTTCCCGTGACTGAATGGTAAGGAAATGTGTGTGCGTGCGTGCGTGGATGTAGCGAGAGACGAGACAATAAAAACAAAACAAAAAGGCTTTGGAAAAATGGAAAGGCGAAGTTGGAGGTGGAAAGAAGTTAGTGTTAAAAAAATCATTGTGTGGGAATTAACACAAGGAAGTAGAAAGTAAATAGCTCTAAAAAGTAAAAAGGAAGACGAAGCAATCATAGTGTTTCGAATTTTTATTTGGTTTGTTAGTACAAAGTTCGGTAGTCAAACATATACATCTACTTAGCAAATCTTACCTTTTCCGTCGAGTCATTCCCCCAACTAGAGTATAAAGGAATCTTGAAATAGAATGAGTCATTCCCACAACTATAAGGGAATCTCGACATCGAAGAAGCAAGTTGCTAAATGCGTTAACATTTATTACACCATTGTATACGAATACACTCCTACATAAATCTTGAATCACGTACTGTATAACTTCTCATGTAAGTTCTAATTATTCTACTCCGATACTACGCACGAACCCTTTTTTCTTCTTACTTCGTCTGTTTCTGCTGTCGTCACATTAAATAAACAATAATCGTTCTGCGGTTACAGTTTTGAAGCCGGGTTCCATAAACAAATAATCGCTAGCCTGCTGGGTTTGCGGCTAAGTATACAAGTTCCAACACATGGGGGAAAAAAGTAGAAGAAAAAAGTGGGCAAGGGAGACTTCAAGAGAAATCTGGAGGGAGAAGCAAGTAAGGGAAATAAAAATTGTTATCATGTAGCATCTGTGGATGTCAGTTTTGTTATCAGAAAACCATGCGATGTTAAGCTCTTTAGACAACAGATGTAGAAATAAGAAAACAGAAATTTGTGTTTTATTTGGATGGAGATGATGAAAAACGTATGCAGAAGAATTTGAAACCAAAAAAGCGACAGAAGAAGGAAAGGAGGAAGTTGTGTAAAAAGACAGGGATCTAGTTCTGCATCCCCCAGTTTACTGTTACTGCGTAACTGCCCTATTAATCAAGACCAAAACCACAAAGTCAACGTAAATACTAGGAAAATGGCACAATTTTCTTGCGAATCTTCATAATTCTTATCATAATGTAGTGCTGCGAGAGAGGTCGACCTCATTACTGAATAGAGACGGAGGCTAAGTATGGATGAGCGGCCCCTTAAAATTGGGAGACTTTTTAATGGGACGAGGATTACCGCTAAGTAAATGGGCAGGAAGGTAGGGATAAAAAAACGTCCTGGGAAATGGGCGGAGACAGAATTTCTGTTGTGGACAGGCTGGACCCAGGAAAAGAGCAGCGCCCAAGCCTCCGGCCAGGGTGGGGGGCCATTCTTGGCTCGCGAAGAGAGTGCAAAACAAGGACTGAAAAAATTAAAAAAAGAAAAGAAAGAGAGAAAGCATTATTGATCATAGGCAACGCGTGGGCAAATGATCCCACCACTTCCATCCCCCAACCCCTCTTCCTGAGATGCTATCTCTTTCTTTCTAGTGATCCGACCGGCTTTCTTCCTCTTTCAGAACTAATTTATTTTTGTGGCTTGTCATTTTTTGCTTTATTTATGGACGAAGGCGTCCGTTTGGTGCCAACTGTCGGATTCACAGTATTTCAACATTTTAGTTGTACAAGCAACTTCCGAAATCTGAGAAGGAAGGAGAAACAGCTTGCATTCATCTATTACGTAACTCACGTGATGTGCTAAGTTAGAATCACGTAAATCCGAATGATTGCAATCAGACAAAGTTTATAATGATGACGCTGGGCTGTTCAGCAACAGATACTGAGTCCAGATGATTAATTGTTAATGAATATCTTCGCTAATAATTGCACGCCCGCACGTTTAGCTAGATGAAACTACACTGATACTCAAAATGAAAGCAACAAGTGCAAAAATTTAATAATTACTGGTGTGGTGCAAAGAAATCACTCCAAATTGCTCACGCATGAGTCAAATCGGTAATGAAACAGCGATAGGCTTGAATTTGAGAGAACAGTCGCTCCAGGATAGGAAGACGTGGGTTCGAATCCTACAATGGGCAAAAGGTTATATGTTCCCATCAAAAACAGTTTTGCTGGGCCAGCACTCAAGCCAGCAGTCGTCCAGCACTATGTTGCCGCTGCCCAACCGTCAATCAAATGTCCCGGCGGCCACCACATGGACTAGCAACTGGCCAACAGTTGGCACCCCGTCATTTGCCATATGCCGGAACAGAGCCATCAGTTATCCATTACAGACAGTGGGTGCCTCAAGTGGCCCTTAAGAGGCCCTGCAAGCACGTGCCATACAAGATGACTAGCCTAATGTGGTCCGCTAGTTTCCCGGCAGTGGCATGACAATCTGCTTGCGAAGCGGAAGCTCTATCAACTACATTGGTTCGCCACGCACGAGTACGTACTTGAAGCTGAGCCTCTTGCCTGCCCGATGTGAAACGAATGGTTCTCTTTAATTTTACAATATTGCGAGGTATTTTTCATAAATATCGGTTTCATATAATTCGGCCGCCCCGGTGGCGCAGTGGTCTAAGGTGTTGGCCTCTGATCATTCGTCCGTAAAGGGTCCGGGTTCGAATCCCGGTCAGGCATGGATGTTGTGTTTGTCTTACGGCACTGGTTCTCTCCCTTCCCTGGAACGAGTGACCCTAAATTAGGGACGGGCGACTGCTTATAACCCATTGAGTTGCTCACGGTGGTCGTTAAACCTCCAATAAAAAATATATATATATATATATAATTCGTAAATTTATTTTTTCAACGTAACGATTGTTTTTTTTTTTTTTTTTGCCTTATAGGAATTTCCCTTATTTTCAACGAGTGTACCAACTTAAAAGATGCTTTCCAAAGTTTTGTGCTATGCTTGTGGTCTTGAAAGGTGATTGTTTAATTAATATATACACTGACGGAAAAAAAATCCCAACACCACGAAAAAATAGTTGTAGAGGAATGAAATGGCGGCAATACATTTGTATAGGTAACATATTTAATCGATTAAGGTTTCAAGATCACAGCTTAATGTAAGCGCGAGAAGAGCCATTTTAAATGTGAAATGCTGGTACATTAATAACCGGTGTAACCGCCAGAATGCTGAATTCAAGCACGCAAACGTTCATGCATTGTGTCGTACAGGTGATGGATGTCAGTTTGTGGGATGGAGTTCCATGCCTGTTGCACTTGGTCGGTCAATACAGGGACGGTTAATGCTGGTTGGGGTGACGCTGGAGTTGTCGTCCAATGATGTCCCATACGTGCTCGATTGGTGAAAGATCTGGTGATCTAGCAGGCCACGGCAACATATCGACACTCTGTAGAGCTTATTGGGTTACAACAGGGGTATGCGGGCGAGCGTTATCCTGTTGGAAAACACCCCCTGGAATGCTGTTCATGAATGGCAGCACAACAGGTTGAATCACTAGACCGACGTACAACTGTGCCGTCAGGGTGCGTGTGATAACCACGAGAGTGCTCCTGTTGTCATAGCAAATTGCTCCCGAGACCATTACTCCAGGTGTAGGTCCAGTGTGTCTCGGCCGCAGACAGGTTGGTTGCAGGCGCTCACCTGGCCTCCTTCTAACCAACACACGGCCACCACTGGCACCCAGGCAGAACCGGCTTTCACCAGAAAACACAACAGATCTCCACTACGTCCTCCAATGAGCTCTAGCTTGACATCACTGACGTCGCAAACGGCAGTGGTTTGGAGTAAGTGGAATGCACGCTACAGGGCGTCTGGCTCAGAGCTGTCCTTCAAGTAACCGATTTGTAACAGTTCGTTGTGTCACTGTGGTGGCAACTGCAGCTCGAATTGCTGCCGCAGACGCAGTACGATGCGCCACAGCCATACGCCATACACGGCGGTCTTTCCTCTCAGTAGGTCCACGTGGCCGGCCGGAACCCGGTCTTCCCTCTCAGTAGTGCCACGTGGCCGGCCGGAACCCGGTCTTCTTGAGGCAGTACCTTCCCTTGACCACCGCTGCCAACAATCATGTACGGTGGCTACATTCCTGCCAAGTCGTTCTGCAATATTGCGGAAAGAAAATCCACCTTCTCGTAGCCCTATTACACGACCTCGTTCAAACTCCGTGAGCTGTTGATAATGGCTTCTTCGTCTTCTTAAAGGCATTCTTGACTAACATCAACACACTACGTCGAATCTCAACGATAACTAACGCTCACGAACGTTACAGCGCGTATTTACAGCAAACCTGCTTTGCATGTTCCGAGGGGCGCTACTAGCACCACACGTATGTGCCGAGCGCGAAATTTGCATAGACGTCATCTTACTGATGTACTCTCACCGCCTACCAACTGTCGTTTATCTAACACAACCCATTCTTGGTGTTGGGATTTTTTTTTTCCGTCAGTGTATTTACCCGTTCATGTAGCATTCTGTTACATTTTTAACGTTGTGCCTTTTCTTTCCAAGGTCCGAAGCTACATTTGTTGTAAAGAGGAAAGATATTTTATTTTACTTGTCGTTATTTTTAGCAACGAATTACACCAATCGTGTGTATTCAACCCATGTCCAGCAAAAACACAAGTGTTGGGAAAGGTGAAGCGGGTGAGGTTCGCGTGTTACAACGTTAAAATTTTATTCAGGTAAACAAAAAGAACATTTTCTTTTTTAAGAAATTTTTCAAATGCAGTTTTCATGAGCAAAAAGGCAAAATTTTGAGAAGCAATTAAGACAATGCATCCAGAGCAAGAAAAAGGTTAAAAGCGATGATCTGCCAACACTTACATCTTACACTAGTAACCCAACAGTCATTGTCATCACGTTATCTTGTTGGTTTACCAATGGTGAAATTAGTTAGATCCTGATGGGTGTATCCGGAGGGGGTGGGAATCCTTTGTAGCCGGTAGTAAAAAGCTTTAAAATTTTCTCTTTTAGTGTTTCACAAATAAAATTGCTATCAAACTTGCCCCAGAAAAAATAACACTTGTCCACCCCGATTTTGAAGTCTTGCGACGTCCCCGTCTGCCGTGCGGTATTACGTACCTTTATCAGCAGTTCTTGTCACTGTTTTGACGTAGGACAACGTATCACTCCGTGGATAGTATGGGGCGACTTACGGCAGACCGCCTGTTTCAAAAATAGGTCCCAATTGAAATCACTATAGCGTTAAAAATACGTGCCGCACACTAACCGTGTTAGCATATTCGGACACAGCATGGAGTCCAATTCGCGTACCGCGCAATACAACGTGCGCGCGACGCTCCCCCAGCTCCCTGATCACGGGGGAGATGATGCAATATTTTTGGGTGTGCCGCCGCGTTTGACTCGGTCTGACGCGGGTAGCCTAGTGGCCAGCGTTCGTGACTGCCATGGATGTAACCTCAGGTTCGATCCTGCTGGGCAGGTGCGAACGCTCGAATCACTAAATATCCGCCGTGCGTCGGTTGGGCACGTTGAGCCGTCGGACCCCGGATACTGGTCCCCCGGTAATAAATAAGGGCGTCTTCCTCTCCCTTTCTACCTCGCTTGCGTGTTACTTTCGTATTGGGCACTCTAGCCCAAATCTCCTAGCTTCCTATTTCTAAGGGTTGTTTAAGACCTAGGGTCAGACACTCCCTTCCTAAAATCCTCGACATATGATCTGACTCAGTCTATCTCAGCAACCGTGAGCGCAACACAACTGTGCGTGGTATCGTTTTAAAGCTCTCGACGAGATCTATTCAAATATACGAAGAACATTTTGCAGTGGTTTGAACTGAACATTTTAAACATTGTTTCCTTGTGAACCAGTGAACACTTTTGACAATATCGCAGGTTATCAGGACAACAATGAGTGCTAAACAATTGTGCGTGTTATCGTTTTAAAGCTCTCGACGACATCTATTCAAATATATGAAAAACATATCGCAGTGGTTTAAACTTTTTTTTTTTTTTTGTTTGTTTCAGAGTGAACGGATTAACATTTTCGACAATGCCGCGGAATTCGCAGAATGAACGCAAGCAAAAGTGGAGAAAATCAAAACGAGAGGCAAGAACAAGTAATGAAAAATGTAAGAAGCCCAAGAAGACAGAGCACCACGCTGGGTAATTCGTGTATCGATGTGCTTTGCGTTCGTAATGTATCCAGCATTTTTCCTAAAAATTATGTAAGCTATGTACTTTTCATATCACAGACCTGTGTTGGCTATAACAAATGAAATAAACGCTTTGCAACCATACTGGACTAGCTCATTTCAACTCTCCGATCTGCAAGTCGTAGTTCTACGTTCCAAACTGACGGCTCAATCAGAACTGAGCGTACCTGTATTTTGTTTCATCCATATTTCTTCGGGATGACTCCTTGTACGTTTTTCCGTTGAATAATTAATTCATTCAAACACTGGACGCTGATCAGGGACACCAAACAGAAATCATCGCTCTTAACACGTTAATAAGTGAGTCTGGGACAAATTCTCATCGGCTGCCACCGGGAATCGAGATCTATGCAATGGATACCAAATGCCAGACGAGTCACTTATTAACGAGGCAAGAGCGATGATTTCTGTTTGGTGTCCGTTGAATAACTAATTCATTCAAGCACTGGACGGGGATCAGGGACACCAAACAGAAATCATCGCTCTTAACACGTTAATAAGAGAGTCTCGTATAAATTCTCATTGGCCGCCACCGGGAATCGAGATCTATTCAACGGATACCAAATGTCAGACGAGTCACTTATTAACGTGGCAAGAACGATGATTTCTGTTTAGTAGAGCGATGATTTCTGTTTGGTGTCCGTTGAAAAACTAATTTATTCAAACACTGGACGCGGATCAGGGACACCAAACAGAAATCATCGCTCTTAACACGTTAATAAGTGAGTCTGGGACAAATTCTCATCGGCTGCCACCGGGAATCGAGATCTATGCAATGGACACCAAATGCCAGACGAGTCACTTATTAACGTGGCAAGAGCGATGATTTCTGTTTAGTAGAGCGATGATTTCTGTTTGGTGTCCGTTGAATAACTAATTCATTCAAACACTGGACGGGGATCAGGGACACCAAACAGAAATCATCGCTCTTAACACGTTAATAAGTGAGTCTCGTATAAATTCTCATCGACCGCCATCGGCAATCGAGATCTATTCAATGGACACCAAATGTCAGACGAGTCAGTTATAAACGTGGCAAGAGCGATGATTTCTGTTTGGTGTCCATTGAATAACTAATTCATTCAAACACTGGACGGGGATCAGGGACACCAAACAGAAATCATCGCTCTTAGCACGTTAATAAGTGAGTCTCGGACAAATTCTCATTGGCCGCCACCGGGAATCGAGATCTATTCAACGGATACCAAATGTCAGACGAATCACTTATTAACGTGGCAAGAGCGATGATTTCTGTTTAGTAGAGCGATGATTTCTGTTTGGTGTCCGTTGAAAAACTAATTTATTCAAACACTGGACGCGGATCAGGGACACCAAACAGAAATCATCGCTCTTAACACGTTAATAAGTGAGTCTGGGACAAATTCTCATCGGCTGCCACCGGGAATCGAGATCTATGCAATGGACACCAAATGCCAGACGAGTCACTTATTAACGTGGCAAGAGCGATGATTTCTGTTTGGTGTCCGTTGAATAACTAATTCATTCAAACACTGGACGGGAATCAGGGACACCAAACAGAAATCATCGCTCTTAACACGTTAATAAGTGAGTCTCGTATAAATTCTCATCGGCCGCCACCGGGAATCGAGAGCTATTCAATGAACACCAAATGTCAGACGAGTCACTTATTAAGGTGGCAAGAGCGATGATTTTTGTTTAGTAGAGCGATGATTTCTGTTTGGTGTCCGTTGAATAACCTATTCATTCAAACACTGGACGCGGATCAGGGACACCAAACTGAAATCATCGCTCTCAACACGTTAATAAGAGAGTCTCGTATAAATTCTCATCGGCCGCCACCGGGAATCGAGATCTATTCAATGGACACCAAATGTCAGACGAGTCAGTTATTAACGTGGCAAGAGCGATGATTTCTGTTTGGTGTCCGTTGAATAACTAATTCATTCAAACACTGGACGGGGATCAGGGACATCAAACAGAAATCATCGCTCTTAGCACGTTAATAAGTGAGTCTCGGACAAATTCTCATTGGCCGCCACCGGGAATCGAGATCTATTCAACGGATACCAAATGTCAGACGAATCACTTATTAACGTGGCAAGAGCGATGATTTTTGTTTAGTAGAGCGATGATTTCTGTTTGGTGTCCGTTGAATAACCTATTCATTCAAACACTGGACGCGGATCAGGGACACCAAACTGAAATCATCGCTCTTAACACGTTAATAAGAGAGTCTCGTATAAATTCTCATCGGCCGCCACCGGGAATCGAGATCTATTCAAAGGACACCAAATGTCAGACGAGTCAGTTATTAACGTGGCAAGAGCGATGATTTCTGTTTGGTGTCAGTTGAATAACTAATTCATTCAAACACTGGACGGGGATCAGGGACACCAAACAGAAATCATCGCTCTTAACACGTTAATAAGTGAGTCTCGTATAAATTCTCATCGGCCGCCACCGGAAATCGAGATCTATTCAATGAACACCAAATGTCAGACGAGTCAGTTCTTAACGTGGAAAGAGCGATGATTTCTGTTTGGTGTCAGTTGAGTAACTAATTCATTCAAACACTGGACGGGAATCAGGGACACCAAACAGAAATCATCGCTCTTAACACGTTAATAAGTGAGTCTCGTATAAATTCTCATCGGCCGCCACCGGGAATCGAGATCTTTTCAATGGACACCAAATGTCAGACGAGTCAGTTATTAACGTGGAAAGAGCGATGATTCTTGTTTGGTGTCCGTTGAATAAACTAGGTATCTATAGTTGGCACCCACAGATTTTAAAATCAAAGGTGGTCTAAAAGAATATTAGGCAGGAGGTAATTTCAATAAACCGTCCACCCAGTGTATATGTGTAATTCATTAATATAACGCATGTGTAGTAATTATCCTGTTTATGGAAATAAAATGCCATCAGCATTGGTATATCTGCCATTCTCGATAAAATATTCCTATCTCGAACCTCCTCCCCCTCCATTTCTGACACTGCGGGCGACGTGTTTTTTGTTGGTTCGGTAGAGTCTACCTGGCCCAATTTTCTGCTGATAAACAAGTCTCCGAAGTAGAGCACTTACGGCGATATTTTTCTCCCAGACACCAGGAAAGAAAACGCGCGTGCTGTTGCTGTGTTTGCGAGAACTTCCTTTTTTTTTTTTTTTTGTCGATGTTCACCTATTAGTGAATATTTTTTCTGCGCTTTGCGTGTTTCCTTGACCCCAACCTAAGCGCGTGCTGCAACCACCCACCAGTGCGGTAAATATATCAGACCTTACTGTGCGCACGTTTTCTTTTTCTTTATTCCACCGTCCCCCCCCCCCCCTCGCCCCCCATAATACTTTAAGTTAACAAAAGGTCGGGAGATCAAGGAATCAAATGTCAGACGAGTCACTCGAGAAATCATGAACACAACGAAATGGGGTAAGGAAAACAAAACTACGAAATACTGCAACATCCTGAAAAATTGTGAGATATTTTTCACCTACGCATCGGTTATTTTGTTTTCCTTTTCCCTTCTTCCATTTTCTTTGCGTCAAGTAAATTTGCTTCCTATACTTCCAATGGAAAAACTTTTGTACACATTTCCTTTCACAATTAGTGTGTTCCCAAGGATGAAAATTTGAACATCGATTAAAATAACTTCATATTATAACTTGGAATACTTAATACACTGCTGGACAATTGCTATGGCGGATCATAAACGGCTATATAGCGCATAAAAAAGTAAGTTTTGTTGGATGCCAAGTGAAATAAAATAATGTCAGAATGCCAGGACATTACAAGAAAGACAATTTATTGTGCTCTGAAATCCAGAAGGCTTTGGAACGTGTTCAAGGGACAAACAGGCCATTTTGTGCAGAATACCTAAACGTGAAAAATGCAATTACGGTCCGCAGGCGTTCCGGCGTAAGATGTAAATACGGGATATGGCCACCATGGAGGGCGATGCAAGATTCCACACGTTGTGTCATGCTTTGCACAACATTATCAAGCAGCTGTTGGGGTAATTTATCCCATTCCTCTGTCAGTGCACGGATGAGGGTGTCCTTGTTTATTGGAGGGCATTGGTGACCAGCAAGACTCCTCCCCAAAGCATCCCACACATTTTCAATAGGATTCAGATCTGGAGAATGTGCTGGCCATACGAGGCGTTGAATATCCTCGCTCTCAAGACACTTCTGGACAGGGACTGTTCGATGACATGTTGCGTTGTCGTCCATGAAAATGAATCGATCACCGACAGCACCACGGAACATGCGAACATGAGGTAGCAGAACATCATTAATGTATCGTTGGCCAGTCATAGTCCCAGTTGGAAGCACATAGAGGGACGTACGGCCATTGATCATGATGCCAGCCCATACCATGACACTACATGTCGGATATCGGTCCCTTTCCTGTATGTTTGCTGGACAATATGCAGTACCACTATCACGCCAGATCAGTTGTCGTCGACAATCAGACGATAGACTGTATCTACTCTCATCTGAGAAGAGGACAGCAGACTAGTCGTTATCAGTCCAATTGCGATGTTAATAGGCACCATTGCAAACGAGCGGTACGGTGACGTCTGGACAATTGGATGCACACAACAGGACGGCGGGCGTATAGTCCTCCTTCATGCAAACGTCTGGCGACAGTTTTTCGGGAGATCCGCTTGCCAGTAGCAGCCACAAACTGATTTGCTACCTCACTAGCTGTGCTGCGCCGGTGTCTTTTTGTTGATAGCACTATGTACCGATCTTCTGCAGGTGTCGTACTGCGAACACGACCTACCCCCTAACGTTTGCTACACTCTCCATTTGTTTGAAATGATTTCCAAAGCCTTGAAACAACACTGTGGCTGACGTCGAACCCCCTGGCAACATCTGTTATTTTTCGCCCTTCTTCAATCTTGTCAATAATACGGCCACGCGTAAAATCATCTAGGTGATGTCGGGAAGACATACTGAAAATTGCAAGTTCGTCAATTGATTCTTTCCCTTTCAACTTTGCGTTTGAACAACAACGGTCAATACGCGTCAAATCCTTTATATCTCTTATCAGCGCTATGACGTCACGAACAAGTTCGGCAATCCAAAATTTGCATACGCACAACACGTCTTACTGTAGCCCGCACTTATGCTAATTTCCACATTTTCCTGCCTTCCATTTTATGGTTGCTATCGTTGCTATTGTCATCCGTCCTTAGCAATTGTCCGGCAGTGTATTTTCTAAAACATAACCATAATTAGATTAAAAATCAATAACTTTTCCTTTGGTGCTGTTGAAACCAGAAAAGATGGCGCGGCCTGTACTTTGATGACGTCAGTAGACAAACAAATGTTGGATTGCATAATTATGGTTATGTTTTAGAAAATATTAAGTATTCCAAGTTATAAAATGATGAAGCTACTTTTATCGATGTTCAAATTTTCATTCTTGGGAGCGCATTAATTGTGAAGAAAATGTAAACAGAAGTTTTTCCATTGGAAGTATAGGAAGCAAAATTACTTGACGTCCACCTTAAGTTGTCAACACTGAAAACTGATTGCAATATTTTTGGTACAGTTGTGTTTAAGTTCAGCTTATGATAAACGTACAGCCTATGAACACGAATATATATATATATATTTTGCTTGCTACTATTACATTTAGGTTAGCCTTTCTCAACGGAAATGGGTTGTTACTCATAGACAGTAGCGGCAAATGGGAAATTAAGATAAATCATAGGTAGAGGATTTTAAGAAGGGAGTGTCTGACCCTAGGTCCTAAACAACCCTTAGAAATAGGAAGCTAGGAGATGTGGTCTAGAGTGCCCGATAGGAAAGTGACACGGAAGCCAGGTTGAAAAAGAAAGAAAGACGCCCTTATTTATTACCAGGGGGAGAGTACCCGGTGTCCGTCGGCTTAACGTGCCCATCCGACGCACGGCGGATATTTAGTGGTTCGAGCGTTCGCACCTGCCAGGGTTCGAATCTGAGGTTTCTCCGCGGCAATCGCGAACGCTGACCATTAGGCCATCCGCGGCCTGGTAAGTTAAGGTGGGGGAGGTAAGAGCCTTATTCCAGTTCTGTAGTTAACACTTCTAAATCTAAATTATTGTGAGCCTGTCCTAAAGATTTTTATTGCTGAAATAGTGTCCGCAATATACAACTACATACTGTATATAGTGTTTCAGTAGATTTATGATGTGAGGGTATTGAACAAACGAAATCGTGACATATGAAGTTCATGTGATTTAAAAAGTGTCGGAATTGCTTTATTCCATAGACCTACAATTTTCTTTTACTCCCTTTCATAAACAGGATTGATTTTTTTTTTTTTTTGCTTATTTCTCACTAGATTAATTGTACTCTGCGCAGCCGGGTTGCTTGCCACGTGCAATGTCTGTTTTTTACGCTTTCCAACCGTAGGTTGAAGAGGCGTATGTCCGTCCGTCCGTCTGTCTGTCTGTCCGCACGATAACTCGCGTAAAAATGGTTCGATTTCGATGAAATTTTAGTATGTGGTAGGGGACCACCTGGGGACAAATCCTATTGAAAACGGATGAAGTGGGGTTAAAGGTCAGGACATAGGAGCGGGATCCATTCCATTGCCCTTATGCATCATAACTTTCGTAAATATGGTTCGATTTCGATGAAATTTTAGTATGTGCCAGTGGACCACCTGGGAACGAACCCTATTGAAAACGGGTGAAGTGGGGTCAAAGGTCAGGACATAGGACCGGATGCATTCCATTGCCCTTATGCGTGATAACGTTCGTAAAAATGGTTCAATTTCGATGAAATTTTAGTATGTGGTAGGGGACCACCTGGGGACGAACCCTGTTTAAAATGGACGAAATGGGGGTCAAAGATCAGGACATAGGATCGGGGACCATTCCATCGCCCTTATCCCATACTATTAAAGGAGCAATTCTTGTATGTATGTAAATTTTATTTTGAAAACGGCTCTAAGGATTTTGATGAAAGTCGTTAACCTATCGTTTTCTGGTACCAGAAATCGATTTAGCTTGATCTCGACTTTAGGAAAATTCGTTTCGTGGGTTAAATAACCACCCCGAATTACCACGTTTTTAGTGTCATGGCGTCGTTCCATTAGTGTAACCTATGCTTAGAAATCTTATGACGTCACACCCTAGCGATTGGGATGTTGGCGCGCGGACACGCCATCTGTCTCATTACGTTACGCGTTGTGTGTGGATCCTATTAAAGTTTTATGACGTCACACTGTTGCGAGCAGACGGTCGCTATTCCCAATGCCTCATTACGTCACGCGTTGTGTGCGCATGTCCGTCCCCACGATAACTCTCGTAAAAATCGTTTGATTTCGATGAAATTTTAGTATGTGTAGGGGAACACCTGGGAAGGAACCCTATTGAAAGTGAACGAAATGAGGTCGAAGGTCAAGACATAAGAGCGGGATCCATTCCACGCTCTAATGCATCATAGCTAACGTAGAAGAGGTTCGATTTCGATGAAATTTTAGTATGTGGTAGGGGACCACCTGGGGACAAACCCTACTGGCAATGGACGAAATGGGGTCAAAGGTCAGGACATAGGAGCGGAATCACTTCTATCACCATTATGCGCCATAACTTACATAAAAATGCTTCGATTTGGATGAAATGTTAGTATGTTGTAGGTGCCTGCCTGGGGATGAATCCAATTGAAAATGGGAGAAATAGGGTCAAATGTTAAGACACAGGAGCGGGATCTATTCCATAGCCCTTATGCAACATAATTTACTTAAAAATGCTTCGCTTGCGACAAAACGTTATCATGTTATTTCGGAGGTATACTGAACCGGTTCTGTTGAATATCATCGAAATGGGGTCAAAGGTCAGGGCACAGGACCGAGATTTATTCCACAGCCATTATCCTCATAACTTGAGTAATGATTTCTGGTATGTTGGAAAGCGTATCATAATCAATGCATTGCATGATTTTACTAACTTGCTTTTTTACTGCAGTGAATGATTGTGTAATGAGTAACCCTCCCCCTTCCCCCGGGCGAACCACCTGACCACGAAAAAGATTCCCTTGTATAACTGTTGTTAGCCAAGAAGTAATAATATCTTTGAAATGTATGAATGAAAAAAAAAAAAAGAAAAATATCGGTTCACAATACCTCTTTATAAACTACGGGTAACAGGTGCTAAAATGTTCATTTTTTCTGCCTTTTATCTTCTTTTGTTTCCATATCTACAGTTGCAACCATGAGTTTCCTTTTTTTAAAGAAATGCGAAGAAAATTAATTTCAACAAATACACCCTGCATAATTTTGTATGAACCGTATGCAAAATAAATTACCCAAACTCGAGCCTGATAGTGAAATATTGCATGTTCCATGAGAGTACTGTACATTCGTCACCACCAAAAAATAGCTGCAATCCATGTAATAGCAACACCTTATAGACATTGGCATAGGAAAGGGAGGGGCTCAGGGAGTTTCAAGCCCCTCCCCCGTTGGATATCAAAGCAAATTTTTCTCTTGAACGCCTTTTCTCTTTCAAAGCCGAGTTTTAAATCTTGTTCGTTAAAAATACCAAGATGAATCTAAAAAACCGATAAAAGAACTGACTCAAATCACATTTTTTTCCAACGAAGTTGCGGATTTTTTCGAATCCCTTTGATTTGGTTTCATTGGTGCATTTTTCCATGTGCAAAAAACTCACCCGCAGGAATCACTTGCTGTCGCTCACACCCTCGGAAGATGAATGTAGTGACAATAAGAGAAGAGGACAGACCAACCACTGCGATAGAATCCTTATCAAGTTGTAAGCCGCTGGTTTTTTTTTTTTTTTATCCCAATATCAAGAAATTATTAAAAATTCTATCAGCGCTTCCTCTTTCAACAGTCACACCCGAAAGTAAATTTTCTACTCTCAGGCGTTAGAAAATGTGTCTTCGAAACGCAATGTCTAATTTTCCACTTTCTGGACTTGCTGAACATTCATCGAGAAGCAGAAGTTAATACAGGGTCCACATTTTGAAGTCAATGGCAGCGAAGCGCAATTATCTTGTACAATGATACTAAGATATGTAAGTTCAATTTTATTAAAATATTACATTTTCAATATTCTGCACTATTATTTATTTCATAAAATAACTAATTTTAAAGTTGCGCCTTTATAAATAACTCCTAGAAATTGAGTAGTGAGAGAGAAGTACTCTATTTCACATTTAACCACATTTAATAAATACTAGACGAAACCGGTCGGAATCGACGGTCAGTTTTTTGTTTTTTTTCTGAATAGAATAAAC
This sequence comes from Macrothele yani, assembly GCA_039090855.1. Classification (NCBI taxonomy): domain Eukaryota; kingdom Metazoa; phylum Arthropoda; class Arachnida; order Araneae; family Macrothelidae; genus Macrothele; species Macrothele yani. Next base: position 120,583,951 of record CM077001.1, on the reverse strand, counting down.
TCATATGAAACAACAAATGTGAACTTTATTTGATTGACAAATTCATTCAACCACTTCGGTAAAGACAATAGTCCAGGTTCGTGATTTCTTTTTCTTTTGACTGAAGGTTTAACGACCACCGTGAGCAACTCAATGGGCTGTAAGCATGATCATGAGTAGAGGATTTTAGGAAGGGAGTGTCTGACCCCAGGTCTTAAACAACCCTTAGAAATAGGAAGCTAGGAGATATGGGCTAGAGTGCCCGATAGGAAAGTGACACGGAAGCGAAGTAGAAAGGGGGAGGAAGACGCCCTTATTTATTACCGGGGGCAGTAACCGGGGTCCGACGGCTTAACGTGCCCATCCGACGCACGGCGGATATTTAGTGGATCGAGCGTTCGTACCTGCTGGGATCGAACCTGAGGTCCTTTCCGTGGCAGTCACGAACGGTGCCCACTCGGCCACCCGCGGCCTTTGGCTGCAAGCAGTCGCGCGTCACTGGTTCCAGGGAAGGGAGAGAGCCAGTGCCATAAGACAAACACAACATCCTTGCCTCACCGGGATTCCAACCCGGACCCTTCACGAACGAATCATCATAAGCCAGCGCTTAGATCACTGCGCCACCGGAACGGTCAGGTTCGTGATGAACATCACGACTGCACCTTTTTTCAGTCGTAAAATGTGAGTGGGAAGTCCACTCATATCGATTGTGTGCAAAAATTCAACTGAATAGCCCATTCTTTCACTCTCATCTTCAGTCACAACTATGTTTGTAAATGTTGTTGGCATGAGATTCACGTTCCGAATACTCTTCACCCGTCGGAATCGACAGTTAGGTTTTTCTTTCCTTTTTTTTTCTTTTTTTTTTTTTTGAGAAAAGAATAAACTCATATGAAACAACACATGTAAACTTTATTTGATTGACAAATTCATTCAACCATTTCAGTAAAAACAATAGTCCAGGTTCGTGAATTTTTCTTTTATTTGACTGAAGGTTTAACGACCACCGTGAGCAACTCAATGGCCTATAAGCAGTCGCCCGTAATATTTTCACTAACAATGTTTATTTACATCTTTACATAATGGGAAACGTCTTACCTACGTGAATAAACTGGATCGAATGAATATTAAATTGTATAAATACATCAGGTCTTCGAGAGTGTTCGCTGTTCCAATGAGAAGAACTTTGATAGGAATGCCTGCTAGCGTTGCTTGGCGCAACGGTTCGCTCAGGAAAGATAAGACTTCGGACTTTGGACTATCTCAGGCCCTCCATACTTCCGCCTTCAACTACGCGTGAGTCAACCGCACGCTTCTCCCATAGACTTTCCATGGGAACTTTGCCGCCCCACAACGCCCGAACCGTTACCCCAAACTCATTTTTCTCTTCAACTGGCACATCTACATGGTAAGACCTTTATTTTGATACCTCAACCATATCTTTACGTTCAGCCGTTCTCTCAAAATAGGACTCACAGTAAAAAACCTTATAGAATTAATATATAGATATAGCCATGCACATTACATAAGACTTTGTATCAAAATTCTATAAATCAGTATTTTAATTATATTTTTTTATTTATTGATGAATTTATATAATTATTCTAAATAATGAATAATTGATGATTAATGCTTATCAATTGATTATCCTAGATTAGCAATTAGTTTTGGTGTTTAGGTATGAAACTACTTGAGCTCCCACTTAATTTTTGAGTTGCTACGCTCCTGCATACGCATTCTAGGCGAGGGATTGATGTACGTGAGAATAAACATAGTACTCAACTCTTAGGGCACTCACAGAATCCCTTAGCCGACTGCTTGCGGCGACTGAATGACGAACTAATAGGAGCATTGCAGGGGAAACAACGGGTAGCTGTTAATAAAATTATTGTTCTGATTTACATCTATCGCAGAACTTTTTTCTCTAATTTTGAGTTCATAAATGCATGAAAATGGAAGCAATTGAATAATATTTCAGTTTCTTGAGAGAAACGTTTATTTATATATTCAAATATAAAATCACATAGTGGAAATATTTCTGCACTAACGGCTGTAGCGCCATGCTGCCGCCAATCCAGAAACAACTTTTTGAACGCACTTTTTTATCATCATCATCATCATTGTCAACCATTATCAATCCACTGCTGGACGAAGGTCTCCACAACGGTCTGTCTTGTGCCAGTCTCCTCCATGTCACCCCTGCATACTTTCGAATTTCATCCACCCATCTCCCATGTGGTCTTCTTCCGGGTCTTTTCCTGTCCCTTGGAATCCAATCTAAAATTTCGGCTGTCCATCGATGATCTGTCCTTCTGGCAGTATGTCCAGCCCATTGCCATTTCAGGGATTTAACTCTGATCATGATGTCTTCCACTCCTGTCATTTTTCGGATCCACGAGTTCCTCTTCTTATCTCTCCTGGTTACACCAGGTATGCACCTCTCCATGCTACTTTGAGTTGTCTGCAGCCTTTGTATGTCTCTTTTAGTTAAAGTCCGCGTCTTTGCACCATACGTAAGCACTGGAAGGATGCATTGATCAAACACTTTTCTTTTAAGACATAATGGCATATTGCTCTTGAAAATTATGCTGTTTCTTCCAAAAGCTCTCCAGGCAAATTTTGTACGCCGATTAATTTCTTCATCAATGTGACCCTCACTTGATATCTGCTGTCCAAGATAAACGTACGTGTCTGTTATCTCCAGCTTTTCTCCATCAATCGATAAATCTTCATTTCTTGTAAAAGCATTGAACATCACTTTTGTCTTCTGAAAGTTCATTTTTAATCCCACTTCTTTACTCTTGTCAGCAAGTTCCTGGATCATACTCTGCAGCTCTGATGGGGTAGTTGCAAAAATGACTAAGTCATCAGCAAAACGAAGGTGGGTTAGATAATCTCCATTAATCTTTATCCCCTTGTTTTCCCAGCTCAGCGACTGAAAAACACCCTCCAATGTGGCATTAAAGAGCTTCGGAGATATGGTGTTACCTTGTCTCACTCCCTTTCCACTTTTTTATATGTCTAACTATTTTGAAAGTTAAGAAGAAGCAATGCTCGGAGTTCCGAAAAATATGGTTTTTGATTACGCGCCTTTCCCGGAAATTTGTCATTTTCTTCCGGAAATTTTCATCTGGTTTCAGTTATGTTCTTCGAAACTTACTCATGATAATACGCATACAAAAGCCTTCAATTCCGTCCATATTTTAGTTTTTTTTTTTTTTTTTTTTTTGGACCCCGAGGAGGCGATCTTTTACTATAAAACTCAATGGGAAAAAAATGGTACATATCAAAAGAATGTGTTGAAAATGGCTGAAATTGGATTATTACGCAGAGCGCATGAGCGGAATCAATTCTTCCACAGATTTGCACTCCGCTGACTGCTATGAAAGAAACCAGGTGAATTCCCCCTAAAAGGTGTGTACGATTAAGTTTCCACTGTTTTATGGCCGCAATATCAAGCCGTATAGGAATAAAAGTCGATTGGGAATTGCTGCTAACTTAAATTTCCTCTCCCTGCTTTACAGACACTAATGAACGCTAATGACCCCAATATAAACGAGAGAGGAAATAAAGCAGAATGGGAAAAAGGCAGAATGGGAAGACACGGTCTCAGTGTCTGATTATGTTTAAACAACGCCTAACTAATACACTGGCGTGCAAAAATTAAGGACGAGACGGTTTTTCGAATGTAAAGTCGTGCAGAAGTGCTCCACATCGACTCAAATCATACCATAAGATCCCCAAGATGTAAGAATATGGGACAAGGAAGCAAAACCGTCCAAATAAGGAATCTAAAGGATACAAAGGCACTTTATTGAAAAGGTAGCTTCGAGCACAACTGGACAGAAGACAGAAACGTCCATGCGACAGGCGGCTGCCAAGAAAAATCCAGTCTTTAGTAGGGGATATGATCACCCCTGACTGCGTTGCAGGATTTACAACGTCTGCCCATGCTGAGGACGAGGTTGTCAAGGAGCTGTTGAGGCAGTGCCGCCCATTCCTCTTGTAGCGCGAATCGCTACTAGCGGCTGGTGACATGCTGCCAAGCGTCTCCCGAGAAAGTCCCACACGTGTTCGATCGGATTTAGGTCCGGGGAGCTTGCGAGCCAATCCATGCATTGAATATCTTCACTCTCCAACAGCTCTGCGACAGCCACTGTATGATGAGGTGTAGCGTTGTCGTCCATGAAGAGGAACTCAGGACCCACAGCACCTCTAAACAGACGCGTGTAAGGCAGGAGAACCTCGGTACAATAGCGGACACCAGTGACTGAACCTCCTTGGAAGATGTGGAGGTCAGTACGGCTACCAAGCATGATACCGCCCCAAACGAGAAATCCACCACCTCCAAATCGGTGCCTTTCGATGATGTTGGAGGTGTGATTGCGTGTTCCCTACTCTCTCCAGATGTGTATACGTCCGGAATCGCTCATCAGGCTTAATCGGCTCTCATCCGTAAAGAGAACTTGACCCCATTGTTGATGTGTCCAATTCTTGTGTTCCTGGCACCGAAGAAACCGCCGTCTCCGATGAGCAGACGTTATTGGCACACACCGTACTGGTCGTCGTGCAAATAGACCACCTTTGTGCAGCCTCTTGGCCACGGTAAAACGCGATAACGGACTTCCAGTTGTGTATTGTAAGTGCCTTGCGATTTCTCCCGCTGTCTGCCGTCTGCCTCTTCTCGCCTGTAGGACAATATACCGGTCGTCCGCCACCGTGGTGGCGGTGGTTGCTTGTGAACGATCACTGCTAAACTCTCGGATAGCTGTTCCTGTCGTTTGAAATGCTCTCAAAGCTCGTGAAACGCTTTCTGTAAGCGATCCCGAACTCCTCGGCCAAACTAGTCACACTTTGACCTTCTTCCAACTTCCCAATGACGCGACTTCGGGTAAAGTCCTCCAGATGTCGTCTAGTGGATTGCTTGTTGGCCATATCACACGGTGGCAGCAACTCGACGTCGTTCAAACCGATGTACACCGTGCAATAGCTTTCACCGAATTGCTGAGCGTACACCGGCCGTGTGCTTTATACCCTTCCGACACCCCCTCCCCCTAAGTCATGCTGCATATATGCGCATGCCCTACCGTTCCGGACTTTAGCCTATCTCCTGAGTGCTCTTTCGGTCCGTTCTGCCTGCTCGTTCCGCTGTTATGCTAATTTCCCCTCTTCGTCCTTAATTTTTGCACACCAGTGTATTTTGGGATCTCACTGCTTACCTGCTACAAATCTGATATCAGTAAATACCAAATTAGAGCACGAATATTGGAACATAAATATATTCGTGCTCCACTCAAATATAAAAAATGGAAAGAGCGTGTTTGAAAAGGTCATTAAAAGGGAGTGGTCAAGATCAGTGTTGAAAACGGGTCAAAAATGTTGGACCTGGACTCGACCTGGACGTAACATAATTGGACCCGACCCCTTTCAAATCTGCTTTGAAGTATAAATTCGAATATACCATCATCATCGTCATTACCAACCATCATTAATTATTATCAATCCATTTCTGGATGAAGGTCTTCCCAAGTTTCTTCCACAACGGACTATCTTGGGCCAGTCTCCTCCGTCCACCAATCCCCCACGTGGACTTCTGGGTCTTTTTCTGTCCCTTGGAATCCAGTCTAAAATGTCGGTTGTCCATCGGTGGTTCGTTCTTCTAGCAACATGTCCAGCCCATTGCCATTTCAGGGATTTTGGTCGAATCATGTCTTTCACTCTTGTCATTTTCCTTATCCACGATTTCCTCTTTTTATCTTTCTTGATTACGCCAAGCATGTATCTCTCCATGCTTTTTTCAGTTGTCTGCAGTCTTTGCATGTCTCTTTTAGTTAAGGCCCACGTCTCTGCTCCTTACGTAAACACTGGAAGGATGCATCGATTAAATACTTTTCTTTTAAGACATAATGGCATATTGCTTTTAAAAATTGTATTGTTTCTTCCAAAAGCTCTCCAACCAAGTTTTATACGTCGATTAATTCCTTCATCAATGTGACTTTTGCTTGATAGCTGTTGCCCAAGGTAAATGTAGGAATTGGTTATCTCCAGCTTTTCCCCATCAATTGATAAATTTTCATTTCTTGCAAAAGCATTGCACATCACTTTTGTCTTCTGAAAGTTCATTTTTAATCCCACTTCTTTACTCTTGTCAGCAAGTTTCTGGATCATACTCTGCAGCTCTGAAGTATTATATTTCAAAGACCTCTGAAGGCTTCTTTCAAATATTTTTTTTCTTTTCAAAAATAAAACGGAAGTAAAAACGGGTCGAAATCGGGTAAGGAACACATTGACCCAACCCGTTTGACCCGCAAGAAATTGTGAACCCCTGACCTGCGACCCGTTTCCATCCCTGGTCAAAATCATTGGTACGAATGGTCATTTAAAGTGGTTTTCACAGATGAATGGATTTCTACGACTTAATATACAGGGTGATTCATAAAGAAGTATACAGTTGACAGATGCTGTAACACAGTAACAGGTGAAGACACGGACCGCAACTGCGAACCGTTATTTAGATGTACTCATAAAGTTTGTGTCCCGCTACTGAATGTAGAGACGTAGGCGATAGCGCGCGTGTCACGTGACTGTCAGTCGATGAACATCTTCCTCACCGATGGATTGGACGAGCCGCGGTCTACAACATGCCACTGACCCAATGGCCACCCAGAAGTTCTGACTTAACACCTTGTTGCTTTTTCCTGTGGGGGGTACTTAAAGGACAAAGTATTCGCCCCTCCCCTTCCTGTTGATCTAGCGGAGCTGAAACAGCGTATCACAGCCACTATCACTGCACTTGATTCAGATATCTTACCTCGCGTTTGGGCAGAAATGGATTACCGGCTTGATGTGTGCCGTGTGACTAAGGGTGCTCACGTAGAACATCTGTGACTGTCTCTAAAAAAAACTTGAAACATCCCCTTACAATTCTGTTACAGGTAGCATAAAATATCTTGCATTGTTCTTGTTTTATAGTGCGTTGAAACTGTATACTTCTTTATGAATCACCTTGTACAATTTTGCACAAATGAAATCAAGAAAACTGCCTTTTTGAGATTCACAGAGTAGGTATGTTATTATTATGACATATAAATGAGTTCTATTTTCAGCGTTATCATCATCATCATTATTATTATTATTATTACTCATACTTACTATTATTACATATAAATGAGTTCTATTTTCTGCGTAATTATTGGTTTTTCATGTTTCATTTTATCACATGAACGAGGTGATTTTTATATCGCGTAAATACACTGGCGGAAAGTGAAAAAACAACAACACCAGGAACGAATTGGCGGACGATAATGAAATTTACATATGTTAATGGGGTCGAGTTTGCGTAGGTGTGATGTTAATTTCGGGACCAACCGGTAAGCGTTTACGCCCCAGCACGGCATAATATGCGAATTATCGTCGGTGGTATTTAAGGAGTACGGCGAAGTGGATGTAATCAGTCGTCGGCGTACGGACACGTGCGAAGATCCTGAAGAAGTTGCAATGCCTGGACATGGAAGACGTGTACGATTTCAGCAGTTATCGGACTTTGAGCGAGGTCGTCTAGTTGGACTCCGCGAGGCCGGGTGGTCGTTTCGTCGTATTGCGGAGCGAATTGGACGGGAAGTATCGGTGGTGGTACGATGGTGGCGTAGATGGTCCGAGGAACATTCCCACACGAAAAGACGTGGAACCGGGAGTCACAGACGGACTGATGAGCGGACCGATCGATGCATAAGAAGAGCGGCGTTGTCAAGCAGAACATCCACTGCGAAGCAAATCCGAGCTGCTGTTGCACCTGAGGTGACTGTGCGAACAATCCGCAACTGTCTACTGGATGCAAGACTATGTGCACGTGTGCCTCTGGCATGTGTACCTCTGACTCCAGCCCATCGTCAGGAACGGCTGCAGTGGTGTCGCCAATGTCTGCACTGGAGAACGCAATGGCGATCTGTCGTGTTCAGCGATGAAAGCAGATTTTGCTTGGGAGCCTCCGATGGCCGTATGAGTGTTTGCAGATGCACGGGGGAGCGTCTCCACCCTTCTTGCATCTGCCAGCGACACACAGGGCCAACACCTGGTCTCCTGGTGTGGGGAGCGATCAGCCATCACTCCCGTTTACAACTTGTGTTTGTACCGGGTACGTTAAACAGCACCTCCTACATCAACAACATCATTCAGCCCGTTGTTGTACCATTTGTAAGGTCGGTCCATCGTGGTGTTTTCCAGCAAGATAACGCGCGCCCACACACGGCACGTGCAACGCAACATGCACTTCAGGGTGTGAGACAACTTCCATGGCCTCCACGTTCACCGGATTTGTCCCCCATTGAGCACGTGTGGGATTTTATGGGACAACTATTTATCCGGTCTCCACGGCCAGCCACGACCATCCACGACCATCCCCGATTTACGCGTCCAGGTTGAGGATGCTTGGAACTCAATACCCCAAACTTACATCCAACATCTGTACGACAGACTCCATGCCAGAATTGCACAGTGTGACGCAGTTCATGGCGGTTCAACTTCGTACTAACCATGTTACATGGAAATGTTATTTTTCAGTTTACCAGCAAATACAGCTGTATTTTGCCATAATGTTTTGATCACGTTATCCTCTGTATTCCATTATTATGCTGTATAAATTTCGTTGGTATCAGACGTCTCCTTCTTGGTGTTCTTTTTTCACTTTCCGCCAGTGTAATTGTGATTTTGAACAAGAAGAGAATTTATACTTCAGTGATCTTCATACTTCCTATTATCATGCTTTTCATTTCATGTGTTTATGTCCTGTAATCAGCATAAAGTTCAGTTCTATATAACTGATTATCAGCACCCATAACTTTCATATTTTAGTTTCGTAAAGCATTAGTGCAGCGTGAGGTTCCGAAGTTATGCATTTTTTTGTTTGCGTTACGTGTCATAAAAGAACGCCGAAGTGTTCAAAGAACATATTCTACTGAGGACTGAAGTGCGTATGTACACGGTAAACCATTTTTCTATAGTTTGGTTTTATGTGAATAACAATTCACGTATTTTCTTTTACGCGTATTTGTATATTATGTAATTAGACTGTTTTACAGCTACTAATACGGAGTACATGTACTGACGCTTTGAATATGTGTCTCAAGTAAAAAAAAATACCGGTTTTTCATCATATTTCACTTCATCACGTAAATGAAGCAACAAGTTGGTAGCAAAATTTTTTGTAATTTGCATGAGTATAAAACGCGCTAAGAAAAGTACATAACGTCAAATCATTAAAATGTTCAAGACAAATTCCAGAATTCATAACCTTTCAACTGACGTCATTGTGAAAAATACGGTACAATGACTTGCTTGTATGAAAACTACGCACATAATTTATTAGTTTGCAGAATGCTCAACGTATTAATTACCACAAATCCAATGTATATTTGCAAGAGTTTCGTGTTTTATTCGACTTCATAGCGATTCTTTACAGTGGCGTTACCATGTTTCAAAATCTGAAGGGGGGGGGGAGGCGGATCACACATACCTAGTGATCGGACCCCACGGAGATTATATGTATACATATACATGTATATATAAAAGTAATATATACATACTGTATAAGATAGTTTCGGACCCCCCCCCCCACACACACACACACACATACACACGCGGGAGCAAAGCAGTTGCTATGGCGCGATCTAACGGGCATGATGCCTCTGTTGGCGAATTGTGGAACTTAGCGAACACAGCTGCAAAACTATGATAGATAGGGCAGAAATGTAAATTACAAAGTTGTAGACTTGCTTTTTTTTATTAGGAATCGATATCGCTGTTTTATTAAGTACACATTATACACGTGTTTGCATTCTACGAAAAATCACAATCTTATATTATTTAATTTAGTTGGTTCATATCATAAAAAAGTGTGTATTATATCATTGCATTCCCGAAAAATTGGGGGAGTCCTTTACATTGGGGATCCTCGACTCTGAAAATCTGGAGGGATCCTGAATCTCCGGCCCCCCATAGTGGCTACGCCTATGTTCTTTATAATTAGTTTCTTGGGAGCCCACTAAAACGTCTTAGAATAAGGGCCCTCCATAGTGGCTACGCCTATGTTCTTTATAATTAGTTTCTTTGGGGCCCACTAAAACGTCTTAGTATAAGGGCCCTCCATAGTGGCTACGCCTATGTTCTTTATAATTAGTTTCTTGGGAGCCCACTAAAACGTCTTAGCCTAAGGGCCCTCCATAGTGGCTACGCCTATGTTCTTTATAATTAGTTTCTTGGGAGCCCACTAAAACGTCTTAGCCTAAGGGCCCTCCATAGTGGTTACGCCTATGTTCTTTATAATTAGTTTCTTGGGAGCCCACTAAAACGTCTTAGCCTAAGGGCCCTCCATAGTGGCTACGCCTATGTTCTTTATAATTAGTTTCTTGGGAGCCCACTAAAACGTCTTAGCCTAAGGGCCCTCCATAGTGGCTACGCCTATGTTCTTTATAATTAGTTTCTTTGGGGCCCACTAAAACGTCTTAGCCTAAGGGCCCTCCATAGTGGCTACGCCTATGTTCTTTATAATTAGTTTCTTGGGAGCCCACTAAAACGTCTTAGCCTAAGGGCCCTCCATAGTGGTTACGCCTATGTTCTTTATAATTAGTTTCTTGGGAGCCCACTAAAACGTCTTAGCCTAAGGGCCCTCCATAGTGGCTACGCCTATGTTCTTTATAATTAGTTTCTTGGGAGCCCACTAAAACGTCTTAGCCTAAGGGCCCTCCATAGTGGCTACGCCTATGTTCTTTATAATTAGTTTCTTTGGGGCCCACTAAAACGTCTTAGCCTAAGGGCCCTCCATAGTGGCTACGCCTATGTTCTTTATAATTAGTTTCTTGGGAGCCCACTAAAACGTCTTAGCCTAAGGGCCCTCCATAGTGGTTACGCCTATGTTCTTTATAATTAGTTTCTTGGGAGCCCACTAAAACGTCTTAGCCTAAGGGCCCTCCATAGTGGCTACGCCTATGTTCTTTATAATTAGTTTCTTTGGGGCCCACTAAAACGTCTTAGCCTAAGGGCCCTCCATAGTGGCTACGCCTATGTTCTTTATAATTAGTTTCTTGGGAGCCCACTAAAACGTCTTAGCCTAAGGGCCCTCCATAGTGGTTACGCCTATGTTCTTTATAATTAGTTTCTTGGGAGCCCACTAAAACGTCTTAGCCTAAGGGCCCTCCATAGTGGCTACGCCTATGTTCTTTATAATTAGTTTCTTTGGGGCCCACTAAAACGTCTTAGCCTAAGGGCCCTCCATAGTGGCTACGCCTATGTTCTTTATAATTAGTTTCTTGGGAGCCCACTAAAACGTCTTAGCCTAAGGGCCCTCCATAGTGGTTACGCCTATGTTCTTTATAATTAGTTTCTTGGGAGCCCACTAAAACGTCTTAGCCTAAGGGCCCTCCATAGTGGCTACGCCTATGTTCTTTATAATTAGTTTCTTGGGAGCCCACTAAAACGTCTTAGCCTAAGGGCCCTCCATAGTGGTTACGCCTATGTTCTTTATAATTAGTTTCTTTGGGGCCCACTAAAACGTCTTAGCCTAAGGGCCCTCCATAGTGGCTACGCCTATGTTCTTTATAATTAGTTTCTTGGGAGCCCACTAAAACGTCTTAGCCTAAGGGCCCTCCATAGTGGTTACGCCTATGTTCTTTATAATTAGTTTCTTTGGGCCCCACTAAAACGTCTTAGCCTAAGGGCCCCACTAAGGCCTCAACCCGACCCTCCTTCTATCCACTGCTGATAAAAAATAAGAGCAGTTTCGAAATATGACCGTTATTCACCTTATCCTCTCTCTCTCTCTCTTCATTCAAACAGAACTTTACCAGATGGAACTGCTGCAGCGTTTGACAGAACAGCCCATAAATAGTACATTGCTAAGCATTTTACGAAGATACACTTTCGGAAAATTTATGCACGAATTGTAGTTTCCTAAATATGAGGTATATGCCAAACACAGTTTTTAGTTCTGACCGTGACACCGATGCTCGAAGTACTTGCGCAGTAGGTGATGACTCAGCTGTGCTGTGAGGTAATGGTGAACTATTTGCACAGCGTCCCTTAACTCTTCAACGCACTTCAGATTAAACATCTCCATGCTCGAAATAGACCTTCCTAGGATAGTTAGTGAACGTTTCTTATATAACGCACATGATTCCGTGTTCTGAGTAGTCTAAGTGTGCGTGCACGGAGATCAAATGCAGCATTCAGCGGTATCGAAAACCCACTTACATAACGAAAACACCTAGAACCCCAGGAAGAAATAAAACTGAGCACGGGATCCTGATAGTGAGCAAGAACGATGCAAACGAATTCCCTGGGTTAATTAAGCAGTTATACAGATTTGAAGAACAAGTCTGAAAGTTAATCTTCAACGGTGTTTTAAGGGGCAGTACTTACCCGAGATAGATTGTGAACGAAATTTCCAGGGATCATCATTGAAAAGGACATATAAATTGGGATTTATAAAACGCAACATTGAATCAAAAGCGCGCAATAACAGCACAGGTATGAATGGAATCTGTGATCAATTGGAAAAAATAATTGTAAAATTACTTCTAAACAACGAGGATGCCATCAGATTCTCTGGGATCATTGGATCGGCTTTTGAAAGGAACAACAAAACGGTATTAAAATCAATAAAGTTCCACCGAAAACGAAATGGAATTATACACCATCTAATGGAACACTCTTAGGTATGGTGTCAAATGCATATACACATAACACTCGTGGAGCAGATTATAATGAACAGGAACGCATCCAGGATTTTCACAAGGCGAGGTTGGGTGGTACAGAAAATATCATCTTTGAATTCAGTGTATATATTGTATATATGGGTTTTTTTTTTATATTTTTAGAGTTGTATATATATATATATATATACTGTATATATAATTCCAAAATATCCAAAAGATCAAAAGTCAATACAGAACAATTCAAAGTGGAATCGATGAGCTCAAGGTTGCGCTAAGCCGCAGAACCAAAAACACATCCGATATAGTAAATTATACACATTCCCTCGAAAAAGCTAGCACAGACATATAATGAATAGGAACAACTAGAATATGTAAAAATCATTTTAAATGAATAAAAGAACCTACCCATTAATGAAAATACAATACAAATTTTCCATATACCACAAAAGTCGAAATTACGACACCATCATTAAATTTCGCTAGCTATTTTGATGATGGTGTTACAATTTGGACTTTTGTGGTGTATGGAGAATTCGTATTGTATTTTCATTGATGGGTAGGTTCTTTTTATTCATTAAAAATACTTTTTACATATTCTACTCATGTTATTATATATTCTACTAATGTGATTGATGTGTATATTTTACTATATATACACTGGCGTGCAAAAATTAAGGACGAGACGGTTTTTCGAATGTAACGTCTTGCAGAAGTGCTCCACATCGACTCAAATCATACCATAAGATCCCCAAGATGTAAGAATATGGGACAAGTGAGCAAAACCGTCCAAACAAGGAATCCATAGGATACAAAGGCACTTTATTGAAAAGGTAGCTACGAGCACAACTGGACAGAAGACAGAAACGCCCATGTGACAGGCGGCGGCCAAGTAAAATCCAGCCTTTAATAGGGGATATGATCACCCCTGACTGCGTTGCAGGATTTATAACATCTGTCAAGGAGCTGTTGAGGCATCGCGGCCCATTCCTCTTGTTGCGCCAATCGCAGCTGCGGAATCGTTGCTGGCGGCTGGCGACATGCTGCCAAGCGTCTCCCGAGAAGGTCCCACACGTGTTCGGTTGGATTTAGGTCCGGGGACCTTACGGGCCAATCCATGCGTTGAATATCTTCACTCTCCAACAGCTCTGCGACAGCCATTGTACGATGAGGTGTAGCATTGTCGTCCATGAAGAGGAACTCAGGACCCACACCACCTCTAAACAGACGCACGTGAGGCAATAGAACTTCGGTACAATAGCGGATACCAGTGACTGAACCTCCTTGGAAGATGTGAAGGTCAGTACAGCTACCAAGCATGATACCGCCCCAAACGAGAACTCCACCACCTGCAAACCGGTCCTTTTCGATGATGCTGGAGTTGGGATTGCGTGTTCCCTGCTCTTTCCAGATGTATATACGTCCAAAATCGCTCATCAGGCTAAATCGACTCTCATCCGTAAAGAGAACTGGATCCCATTGCTGATGTGTCCAGTTCTTGTGTTCCTGGCACCACAGAAACGGCCATCTTCAATGAGCAGGCGTTAATGGCACACACCGTACTGGTCGTCGTGCAAATAGATCACCTTTGTTCAGCCTCCTGGCCACGGCAAAACGCGATAACGGACGTCCAGTTGTCTGTTGCATGTGCCTTGCGATTTCTCCCGCTGTCGGCCGTCTGTCTCTTCTTGCCTGTAGGACAATATACCGGTCGTCCGCCGCCGTGGTTGCTCGTGGACGACCACTGCTAAACTCTCGGACAGCTGTTCCTGTCGTTTGAAATGCTCTCCAAGCTCGTGAAACGCTTTCTGTGAGCGATCTCGAACTCCTCGGCCACACTAGTCACACTTTGACCTTCTTCCAACTTCCCAATGACGTGACCTCGGGTAAAGTCATCCAGATGTTGTCTAGTGGATTGCCTGTTGGCCATATCACACGGTGGCAGCAACTCGATGTCGTTCAAACCGATGTACACCGTGCAGTAGCTTTCATCGAATTGCTGAGCATGATCATGATCATATGTAGAGGATTTTAGGAAGGGAGTATCTGGCCCCAGGTCTTAAACAACCCTTAGAAATAGGAAGCTAGGAGATTTGTGCTAGAGCGCCCGATAGGAAAGTGACACGGATGCGAAGTAGAGAGGGGAGGAAGACGCCCTTATTTATTACCGGGGGCCCAGTACCCGGTGAATTGCTGAGCGTACACCGTCCGTGTGATTTATACCGTTCGGATACTCCGCCCCCCCCCCTTCACATCATGCTGCATACATGCGCATGCCCTGCTGTACCGGACCCTAGTCTATCTCCTGAGTGTGGTCTTTCGGTCCGTTCTACCTGCTCGTTCCGCTGTTATGCTAATTTCTTCTCTTCGTCCTTAATTTTTGCACACCAGTGTATATGTAGGGTGCCCGAATCATGACTGTACACTGAATGTACGAATTGCAGTAATGAGATAATAAAGAGATTTTGAATGGAGTTACAGTAGAAGTGACCTGCCACGTGGAAGTGCTCTGTGTCCGATAATTTTCATGTCCCCCACCCCGAGACACGCGCAGCTGTTATACCGAGCGAAGGTCATTCCCGAGCGCTTGGTCAAAGGAGGCAGACGTGTCGATTGATCACTTGTCTCGGCACAAGGACAGTGGTGTTGACGATTGAACAGAGAGTGTTTTTGGTGGAACATGTATGTCTTCCGCCTTGACGACAAGTGCACGGACGAGTTCGCCAGCAAATTTCATGATGCATACGTCCCTAACCGCAATACGATACTGTAAGCTCATAGCAAAGTTTCGGGAAACTGGCAGTGTTCTGGATGCCTACGCCCCCAGCCCCCGTAGCCCATCCAAGGCAGACAGACCGTACAAGATATCCAGGACAACAGACAGAGAAGTCCACAGAAATTCGTGAAGCGGCTGTCACAACAAGCTAATGTGCCAAAGAGTACAGCTCACGATATTCTGAAAAGGAATTTGCTTTTCCGCCCGTACAAAGTGTCTGTTGTGCATCAGATGAAAGAAACAGTTTGATTGTCCTCACCTTCTTCAACGTTCCTGTCTGAAGAAGGTGAGGACATTCTGGACGTGACTTTCTTTACTGATGAGGCATGGTTCCACCTGTCCGGGTACATCAACAGCCAAAAGGTGTACGCGTACACTTCAAGAGTTACAGGCTGGAATAACGACCCACATCCAATAAAACACACCACATGCCATGAAAAAAGATCTTCACCAACATGCAAAAGCGTGTGTAGACATGTCTGGACGCCGGTGGGGCACATTTCCAACACCTCTTGTAGTTACCAGTTCGACATGGTAAGTTTTAGTTGCAGTGCACAGTTATTTTTCGGACATCATATACAGTATATATGTATATCATCATCATCATCATCATCATTGTCAACCATTATCAATCCACTGCTGGACGAAGGTCTCCCCAAGTTTCCTCCACAACGGTCTGTCTTGTGCCAGTCTCCTCCATGTAACTCCCGCATACTTTCGAATTTCATCCACCCCTCTCCCATGTGGTCTTCTTCTGGGTCTTTTCCTTTCCCTTGGAATCCAATCTAAAATTTCGGTTGTCCATCGATGGTCTGTCCTTCTGGCAGTATGTCCAGCCCATTGCCATTTCAA
This sequence comes from Macrothele yani, assembly GCA_039090855.1. Lineage (NCBI taxonomy): Eukaryota > Metazoa > Arthropoda > Arachnida > Araneae > Macrothelidae > Macrothele > Macrothele yani. The sequence continues at coordinate 120,567,640 of CM077001.1, read as the reverse complement.
GGATTTAACTCTGATCATGATGTCTTCCACTCTTGTCATTTTTCTGATCCACGAGTTCCTCTTCTTATCTCTCCTGGTTACACCAAGCATGCACCTCTCCATGTTGCCTTGAGTTGTCTGCAGCCTTTGTATGTCTCTTTTAGTTAAGGTCCACGTCTCTGCACCATACGTAAGCACTAGAAGGATGCATTGATCAAACACTTTTCTTTTAAGACATAATGGCATATTGCTCTTGAAAATTATGCTGTTTCTTCCAAAAGCTCTCCAGGCAAGTTTTATACGCAGATTAATTTCTTCATCAATGTGACCCTCACTTGATATACCTGCTGTCCAAGATAAACGTAGGTATTGGTTATCTCCAGCTTTTCTCCATCAATCGATAAATCTTCATTTCTTGTAAAAGCAAATAAATAAATACATCGCTCTCAACCACCGATAAAAACTGTGTTTCGCACGAAAGGAACATGTAAGTCATAAAAGCTGTCTACGTACGATAAAAAACATTATCCCTGCTGATACTATAGACAAATTTATCAACCACGTTCTAGAAACACACAGCAACCGAAAAATTGTTTTTCAGCAGCCGCTTTTTTCGGTTGCTGTGTGTTTCTAGAACGTGGTTAAGAGCGATGTATTTATTTATTTACTTGTCGCCACGTATTTGGAGTATTTTCATCTTGTAAAAGCATTGAACATCACTTTTGTCTTCTGAAAGTTCATTTTTAATCCCACTTCTTTACTCTTGTCAGCGAGTTCCTGGATCATACCCTGCAGCTCTGATGGGGTAGTTGCAAAAATGACTAAGTCATCAGCAAAACGAAGGTGGGTTAGATAATCTCCATTAATCTTTATCCCTTTGTTTTCCCAGTTCAGTGATTGAAAGACATTTTCTAATGTGGCATTAAAGAGCTTCGGAGATATGGTGTCACCTTGTCTCACTCCCTTTCCAATATTTATGTGTGTTGTATTTTCAAACAGCCGAATCTTTGCACTTGCATTTTCATAGATGTTATTAATAATATTAATGTATGCATCTTCAATACCGCAGGATTTCAGAGCCATTGCAACTGCTGATGGTTTCACCGAATCAAAGGCTTTTTCATAATCGATAAAAGCCATGCACAATGGAAGTTCATATTCCCTCGCTCTTTCAATTAGTTCTCCCAGTATGTGGATATGATCTATTGTGCTGTAGCCACTCCTGAATCAGCTTGTTCTCTCGGTTGAGCCATGTCCAGTGTCACCTTCAAGCGGTGTGAAAGAACTTTAGTGAAGATTTTATAAACCACTGATAGGAGGCTGATAGGTCTGTAGTTCCTGAGATCCTCAATGTCACCTTTTTTATGTAGCAAGATCATTGTAGCGTTGTTCCAATCCTCAGGAATTTTCCCTTCATTTAAGGCATCGAGTGAAAATTTGGGCGAGTACTGTTTCGATTTCTCTACTTGTTTCTTGTATTATGTCTACAGTAATTCCATCTTCTCTGGAGCTTTTCCCCGCTTCATGTTTTTGATTGCATGTGCAACTTCTGCTAAAAGGACTGGAAGAACTCTGGTACTGGTACCTTTAATGATGTCTGGAGTACATGTATCATCCCTTTCATATAACTTGGAGTAGAAAACTTTCACTCTTGTCAAAATTTCGCCTCTATTTCTTGTTACAGAACCATCTTCTTTTCTCAGTGCCATAATCTGTTTTTTTCCCCTTACTGAGATGTCCCTTTGCTATCTTTAGGCTTTGGTTGTTTTTTCAATTGCTTTCCTTACTAGTTCACAGTTGAATTTCCTTACGTCTTCAGTGATACTTTTTCGTACTGTCTTGCATAGCTCTATATATTCCACTTTGGAAGTCCCATCTTCTTTAGTTGTCCTCAACACTCTTCTTTTTGCATCAACATTTTGGTTTTTCCTGATAATTTGTTCACATGCAATTTTGTTCTTAGACCCAGCTAATTTTGTTGCTGTTTCCATAAGAGCTTTGGTTACTTTTCTGTTAACTTCAGAAATATCCACTTCTTCCGATGTTAGGCCTTCTAAACCAGAGAATCTGTTCTTCAGTTCCAATTTGAAGGTATTATGGTGTTTTTTAACGTTGGTTATGTCAATACATTTTGTTTGTCTTATGAGCTTGCTACGTTCGAGTTTAGTGTTGAGGGTGCATCTTACATCTCACCAATCTATGGTCACTGCCTGTGTTGAACTTGTTTAGCACACTGCAGTCTTCTATGACAATTTTTGTTACACATAATAAAATCAATTTCACTTGTCGTCCCATTTGGATGTCTCCATGTCCATTTCCTGTGTGGCTTTTTCTTGAAAAAGGAGTTCCAAGATGAAAAACCCTTCTGCCTCTGCAAACTCTACGAGAGTATTTCCACGCTGGTTTCTGTCGCCGTGACTGAATTTACCTACTGAAGTTTCATTCTGTTGCCGTTGCCCTATTTTTGCATTGAAATCTCCCATAATTATCTTCAAGTGCTGCTTACCTTTATTATTTAGATCACGAATTTCCTCATAAAATTCTTCAATTTCTTCTTCAGGATGACTTGTGGTGGGTGCATAAGTTTGAATAATCTGAGCCTGGTATCTTCTCGAGAGTTGGATAACGAGTCGTGCAGCTCTGTCGGAGGAACTTTCAACTTCTACAACTTTATCCTTCAGTTTCTTGTTTATTATAAATCCAACACCACTAGTTCTGCCAGTATCTGCCCCACGATAGTAGGAGATGTCCACTTTTCAGTTCAACGAGATCTTCTCCTTTTCTCCTTACCTCACTTAGCCCGACGATGTCCCACTTGATCCTTTGTAGTTCCTCTTCCAATTCAAGAAGCCTTGAATCAGAAGATAGGGAGCGTCCGTTATATGTAGCCAAGGTCAGCATCAGATGGCAGCCTAGTCCGGTCCTCCGGGGATTCTTAGCACCCTCTGCCTTCATGTCGCACTGGCCGCTGCCTTGGCCAGGCACATTCCAGCTGCCGGAGACTGAGGGCCAAGATTTAAGTTGTGGAGTCATTTTGGAGGGTTTGGCCATAACTCACCACGCTGGCCAAGCGGGTTGGTGAGTGTGGGATAGCATTTCCTCTAATCCCGATGGTATAGTTATACCGCTATTGGCGGTCGTCAGAGCCCCTTTAGTGGGAACAGGATGTACCACGAGAAGGCGGGGTTGACATTTGTCAAGGAGAGGCTGTGATGTTACGCATCACCTGATGCAGGCAGTAGCGGATTGGCGGTTGCAAAAGTGCCGGGGAAAATTTTTGCAAATGGGCCCGTTCAGTTGTAGTTCTGCGGTACTATTGTATGACGACTGAAAATCAGTTTTTTTATTTAAGAAGAAAAACAAGGAGTCCATTTGCTCTGGAAACAGTGGCAAGCATAGTACTTGGGAGGTGTGTGTGTGGGGCGGGGGGGGGGGGGATTAAAAAGTACACCCGTCATCCTTAAATTGAAATGGGTGTTGCGGAACATTTTTCAGCGGTAGGCCCATGCTAAGATTTTACTGCAGAAAAATTGTATTGCAAGTTTTCTGTTGTGGACAATCACAGTTAGAAATTTCAAGATATTTAAATATCAAGGCAAACTCCCTTAATCGACGTGGAAAAAGCGAATAACCAGGTTTAAATCACTATTTACTTAGTTATGTATATGTAACTGTACTGGAGAAGCTTTGAATTTTGGACACACTCAGTATTTATATTTGTTTAAAATTTTCTCTTAAGAACGCTGAAGTAAGAACATTAAAATTAAAAAAAAATTGCTTATATAGCCTTTTCATGTTTGACAGATCGTAAAATAATCTTGATTTTCATTCCTTTGAGCTTCCAGTTCTTACATTTTTAACGAAGTGGGCTGAAATTCCAGCAAATATTTGAGAGAGAGAACTGCTACCACCAAAATTATGTTGGAGTTGTACCAAAAATCCTTTCACGTAAGACATGATTTTTAAATTTAAATAAGTGAAAAAAAATACAGAACTTTTACACTGTAAAATTCCCTATTTGTACTGCAATTTTTGTAACTTTTGTATTGTGGCAATCACAGTTAGAAATTTAAAGATTTTTAAATATCGTGGCGAACAGGTTCTTCATTTAGTTATCATATATTCGTATGTGTTTCAATTACAAGACGTGCTTTTATGCTGCGGTTATGCATTGTAAAGACACCTTACTAAATAACGTAAACAAAACATTTTGCAACTTCATGTTGAAATGATGTCTCCGTAAATGCCTTCATCTGCAGCATTTGTCAGTTATCACAAGAACCGTAGACTGCGTAGGTAGAACATTTCGGGGGAAAGGGATCGTACTGTATATGAACACCCCCGCAAATAATCTTTCATTTATTTCAAAATAAGTTCTTGATATTATTAGCTTTCACTCTGAATTCTGTGTTGTCATATAGTGGATAGTACATACCATGGTGTAACCAGGAGAGATAAGAAGAGGAACTCGTGGATCCGAAAAATGACAGGAGTGGAAGACATGATGATCAGAGTTAAATCCCTGAAATGGCAATGGGCTGGACATACTGCCAGAAGGACAGATCATCGATGGACAGCCGAAATTTTGGATTGGATTCCAAGGGACAGGAAAAGACCCAGAGGAAGACCACATGGAAGATGGGTGGATGAAATTCGAAAGTATGCAGGGGTGACATGGAGGAGACTGGCACAAGACAGACCGTTGTGGAGGAAACTTGGGGAGACCTTCGTCCAGCAGTGGATTGATAATGGTTGACAATGATGATGATGATGACATACCATAATAACCATTATCTAGCATTGTTCTGCTACATGGGTGAGTATTTTCACTACTTTAACTAAAGTAGTAAAATTTTTTTTAGCCCTGTTCAGCCCCCACCCCAATGCTTTTAACATACGCAGATTGTTGTGCCTCCCGATTTTTCCAGATGCCGGGCCCCTCGAAACATTTCAGGATGAAATGAATGGCCAAAGAAACTATAGAAATAGATAGACATTTCTTCCTAACTCCGCAGTTGAGAAAGCCATCGGTTAATTGCACGGGAAGGAAGGAGTGGAAGTTTGGAAGATATATATATATTTTTTTAATGCCTAAACAGATTAATCATAGTTTTCGGGCTCGTTCGGGCCCGGGCTCTATTTTGCAACATATAATTCGGGCGGGCTAGGGCTGACATACTTCAGGTTTGGGCACTTAAAATTAAACCAGATCTCAGCTCTTATGAGCACAGCACTAATGCCTCGTACAACCAACGGGAGTAAAATCAACTACCCCCTCCCTTCCTTGGGGAATATATGTAACATCTTGTACACAACCTCGCCCTCCCGCAACATACGGTACATACATTTTCGTTCCTCAGCTGTTAAGGGCCGCGGGTGGTCTAGTGGTCAGCGTTCGTGACTGCCATGGAGATAACCTCACGTTCGATCCTGGGCAGGTACGAACGTTCGAACCACTGAATACACGCCGTGCGTCGGATGGGCACGTTAAGCCGTCAGACTCCGGGTACTGGCCCCCCGGTAAGGAATAAGGGCGTCTTCTTCTCCCTTTCTACCTTGCTTCCGTGTCACTTTCCTATCGGGCACTCTAGCACAAATCTCCTAGCTTCCTATTTCTAAGGGTTATTTAAGACTTGAGGTCGGACACTCCCTTCCTAAAATCCTCTACATATGATCTGATCTGATCTGATCTCAGCTGTTAAGTGAACCCAGAAGTTCGCAAACACACATGGCCCATCTATTGTAATTGGGATTCTAGCAGTTTCCTGATGAGGGGATTTTTTTCCCTAGTTCAAAATAGAAATTTGTTTTTTTCCTCGTTTGTTATAATTACATTATGTGTATTTCGTTTATAAAAAAAAGTGTTTTGGTTCAGTTGTGTGTTTAAAACAACTGAACTGAAAATATTTTTAAGAAAATAAGAAAGAAAGAGACAAAATATACGGAAGGGGCCCACCAGGATATGCCCCGGTGTTACAATGGGCCAATCCGCCCCTGCGTACAGGGTGATTCAGCTAAGCGTGTACATACTTGTTGGAGGGATAGGTTGCACAAAGACAAATCGGAATCACATAGCAATGCAGGGTCGGAAACGCCATCTTCATGCGGTAGATGGCGTTGTTCGGCCGCGAGACTGTTCATACGTTCTTTCAGGATACCGTCATTTGTAAACCGCCCGCAGAAGTAGTAGGATGGCTGAGTTCACGAACGCGGAAATGGCTAATATGCACCTCGCATACGGAACAGCGGACTGAAACGGACGAGCCGCTGTGCGACTATACCAGGAACGGTACCCGATAAGACGAGTGCCAAACCCCCAAGTGTTTGCATCAGAGCTATTGAACCAACAACAGGCCCCTCAGTAGCTGCGCCGTGCATTGTGGTTCCAGCAAGATAGGGCCCCCGTCCATTTCATCGATGAGGTACGTCATTACTTAAACATGACATTTGGACATCAGTGGATCGGGCGTGGTGGCCTATTCATTGGCCTGCAAGATCGCCGGACTTAACATGCCTTGATTACTTTTTTTCTGGGGTTACATCAAAGGACTGGTGTACGACACCCCCGTTGAAAGTGATGAGGACCTTGTAGCACGCATCTCTGTAGCTGCTTCGGAAGTCCGAGACACCCCAGGAATTTCCCAAAATGTACGTCATTCCATGCACCGACGATGTCAAGCGTGTGTTGCTCATGGTCGCAACTTCGAACACCTTCTGTAACCTCAATGCATTTCGCAAATGTCTTGTGAGTACTAAAAAGCATTTTGTTTTCTAACGTGCTGCACTTTCATTTCTCGTCCTCTCTGTACACTAGCACTCATGGCGTTTCCGACCTTGTATCGCTATGTGATTCCGATTTTCTTTGTGCAACCTACCCCTCCCAGAAGTTTGTACAAACTTAGCTAAATCACTCTGTATAAGTTTAAACAAACTACAAGAACGAACAAAAATTAAAAAAAAAAAAAAAAAACAATCTGAAAACCCAGACGCACAAAAGCAGCAGAGAAGAATTCAGAAATAACACCCACTACAAGAAGAAGCATTTCCAACGGGAAACAAAAGCAGGAGAAAAAAACGTTATTGCGAACAAGAAGGGAAAAACATGAAAGAATGCAGAAAGTTTTGAAAATGCTAAGCTTTGGCTTTATCAAGGACCAGCAAAACACAGCATTAACTCATCTCTACAAAGACCTATAGTTGAAAATGGGTTTCTGCTATGCCATAAATGTATTTCAGGTAAATGACCCCACAAATCAAAAAGCACCTTCTAAGCTACAAAAAGGTAAAAATTAAGAATAAATTTAGCAATACCTTTATGACATACTTGTAGAACTCGTTGCGTCTAGGGAATTCAATCTTGCACTACTAATACGATCAGCCATCATATCCATAACATGTTTATTAGAACATAAAACGCAAGTGGCACAAGACGATAATTAATAACTTAAACGAATTCATTCCATAACGAACAACTGCGACCAACAACCTTCTTCTCCGCTGCTCTGCGCGCGCGTCGTCTCATCTGTGAAGCGCTCGTTGGACGGTGCTATGCGCGTGCGTCGTCTCATCTGTGAAGCGCTCGTTGGACGATGCTATGCGCGTGCGTCTTCTCATCTGTGAAGCGTTCGTTGGACGGTGCTATGCGCGTGCGTCGTCTCATCTGTGAAGCGCTCGTTGGACGGTGCTATGCGCGTGCGTCGTCTCATCTGTGAAGCGCTCGTTAGACGGTGCTCTGCGCGTGCGTCGTCTCATATGTGAAGCGCTCATTGGACGATGCTATGCGCGTGCGTCTTCTCATCTGTGAAGCGCTCATTGGACGGTGCTATGCGCGTGCGTCTTCTCATCTGTGAAGCGCTCGTTGGACGGTGCTATGCGCGTGCGTCGACTCATCTGTGAAGCGCTCGTTAGACAGTGCTCTGCGCGTGCGTCGTCTCATCTGTGAGGTAGAATTGTCGTTACATAGTTAGTCAATTTGAATAAGCAGACATATTACATACATGGCCCAACCCACAACGACTCATCGTCCACAAAACCAGGAAAACCTAGTTCAGAGCCCATGAGCAAAAAACAAAAAATTCTTTTGACTATTGCCGCGAAACACGTGGAGAATTTAGATAAAATGAAACGTAATACAAAACCTGGAAAATTACTTAAAAAAAGAAAAGTTGCAATATGTACACATTATTGTAAAAATGCTTTACTTGAAGAAAATGAGACAGCAGAGCTCCTGCTTTTGGCTCCCGTTAAAAATGCTTTCTCTTGTAGTGGGTATATATATATATTGTTAACAAGTCCATTCTTATCTTTGTTCTAGTTGTTAACTTCATAAATATTGCGTGGTTGAGTTGCTAAGTCTTATATGGTTGAAGATGATAGTGATTAACACGTAATAACCAAATGGTAATAATTGTATGCAAATAATTCCTGCGATTCGTAAATATGTCTAAGAAACTGTTATTCTTTTCTTCATTTAATTGCCTGCAGAGGTTGTACGTTAGCTGTGCTATATTTCCTAACCCTCCCGCTTTCGATCATCTCTCGCGCTGTCGTGAAATCCCCTGACCTCCAGGTCCACCTGTAACGTATACTCTAGATTCACTTTCCTTTTGATTTTTACTATCTCTGGTTATTTTATTTTTCTATGTAAATTATCTTCTTACTGAACGAGATGTTATTTCACCCGCTGAATGAGATCTGGCAATGAGTGTAAGTCATGACGTGGTGGTAGCCAGTATAAATAGGCGCGTTCAACGATACGTAGAGAGAGCTTTTTGTTGATGTGCGTAGGGAGAGCTGTTGTTGTAAAAGTGAGCTGTGGTTTATGTGTCAGAAAGCTGTTGTTGTATAAAGAGATCTTCGTTTATGTGAGAGCCAGAAGTTTACCAAATAAAAGGTTGTTTTCGTAAGTACGTCTTTCTCAGTTCATAGTTTTGTCAGATCTCTGTCTGGCTGTTAGGTTTATTTCATTAGTTGATTATTATTAACAACCAGCATAAGACTTTATTCATCTTAATAACTACTACAACATTACTAGCAGTTAAAAGCTTGTTCATTATTATTACTACACTACTAGCAGGAAAGTTTGTTCATGATGTAATTAACAAACAACAAGCATTAGAAGAAGCATTAGCTTAGAAGAAGCTGAATTCATCATAATTCAGTAGTAGAAGAGTTATATTCATTATAATTAGCTTAGTAAAAGCTATATTCATTATACACCTAAGACCTTCCCGGCCTCGCCTGGGGCAATTACCTCGTCACACCTTTCGTGACCGCTCGCTACCTAAACCTAGAGGCAACTGACCCTCGCCTCCTTCCCTTGTCTCCAAAAAATGCCTTTAGGCATATCCTAAAATTCCCCGTGAGAAGGAACCACGTCGCCCTCGGTAAATCTTAAGCCTCAAAGTAAAATGTGAGGGCATGTGCATTAGTCGGCACCATTGAAATTGAAACCTGAAAAGCATCAAAAGAGGCGCGATAGAGTTAATCTCCATTCAACATACAAAGTGCAAATGCTACGCATAGACAAAATGTCGTCTTAGTAAATAACCGTGCATCCGGTGTCTAATGGGGAACTGACTCTGAGAAATTTCTCTCACGCTTTGTGGAGACAAAGGAAGTGGAGCACGAGATGGAATAAAAGTTGCATTTTGAGATTTTATATGAAATCCTAAAACCCCGTATAAAATCTCTGTAACACTTACTTAGCCACTAAATATGAATTCATAGGCCCTAGGTCTTTTTAGAAAATTGTAATAAGCGCAACATACTAACTTGTACCGATATGTAAAAGTTACGAATATAACACGGTCAGAATAAAAACTGGGAAAAGGGCCTTACATCATATTCATGATTACATAGCACCAAGGGCGCCCATGGGGGAGAGCCCCCCCCTCAGCCGTTTATATAGCCAAATTTTTGATAAATTTAAAACACTAAAATAGACGAAACCTTTTTTAAACGTTTGACAGCCTTGAAGGAGGTAAAAGTACTCATACGGGCGCCACTGCATAGCACATTTCTCAGGTTTCAACGAAACAAAACAATTACACCAGTTCTCATACTATGTTCGGAAAAGGACGACAAGGATTGATTTTTTTATAACGCCCCACTTTTACTTAGGCACTAAATATTTACATAACATGCCAAGGTATTAATATTTCTCTCTTACTTAATTATGCACTAAATTACTATGCCTCATTCGTAGGCCCTTTTGACAGCCTTTATTTCTACCGATGCCATATTCATAACGTTTACGTAACAACTCAAGGTAGTAATATTGCGCTTTCACTTGAGCACTAAATATTAATTCATAGGCCCTAGGCCTAGGCCTTTTTAGCTGTTTTTGTTCTACCGATGCCACATTCATAACAATTACGTATCAAGTCAAGGTAATAATATTGCGCTTTTACTTATGCACTAAATATTATTTCACAGGCCCTAGGCCTAAGCCTTTTTAACAGTTTTTGTTGGATCGATGTCACATTCATAACAATTACGTATCAGCTGAAGTTAATAATATTGCGCTTTTACTTAAGCACTAAATATTATTACACAGTCCCTAAGCCTTTTTAACAGTTTTTATTCTAACGATGTTATATTTATAACGTTTATGCATGAACTGAAGTTACTCATATTGTGCTTTTAGTCATACATTAATTATTAATTCATTGGCCCTAGGCCTAAAGTCTAGTAACTAATACTGAATGCCTAAGCAAAAGCGCAATGCAATTAGCTTGAGTTGAAAAGTAACCGTTATGAATATGGAGTCGACAAATTAAAAACCGTGAAAAAGGACTAGGCCTAGGGCCTAGAAATTAATATTTCGTGCTGAAGTAAACGCCCAATAATATTAACTTTATTTGATAATTAATTGTCATGAATGTGACATCGGTAGAACGAAAAGTGTTTAAAAGGCCTCGGCCTAGGGCCTGTGAATTAATATTTAGTGCTGAAGTAAAAGCGCAATGCTAATAACTACATTTGATACGTAAACGTTATGAATATGACATCGGTAGAAAAGACTGTCAAAAGGGCCTACGAATGAGGCATAGTAATTTAATGCCTAATTAAGTAAAAGAGAAATATTAATAATAACTTGATATGTTATGTAAATATTTAGTGCGTAAGTAAAAGTGTAGCATTATTAAAAAATCCCACCTTGTCGTCCTTTTCCAAACACAGCATGAATTCTGCTGTAATTACTTTGTTTCGTTGAAGGTTTAAGAAATGTGCAATGTAATCTTTTTTAATTCACGAATGTACTTTTTTGTATATCCATATTCAAGTGTAATCGTCACTTGCCTTACGGTGAACATTTTCCCGGTCAAACTCTTACTATTGGGCCAAGAAACGGCAAATGCTATACGGATCCTTAAACATTTGTGTCCAAAAGTACGGGTTCCCAAATGTCCGGTTGGCGGAAGACCGCGACACAGGAAGACTGTCACACAGGAAAACTGCCACACGCTTTTCATTAAGCGGCAGGGCACATATTGCTATTCCTCCGAGGAACACTTTGAATGTGTGGCAGTTTTCTGGTGTGGCAGTTTTCCAAGTTTTTGAATTATGTGTGGCAGTTTCCCAAGGTGCCTAACGATGGGAAGGAGCTCTTTTGTTTGTCTGAATTTTCATGTCGGTTCATACTTAGTGCAACTGGCCACAGAAGTTCGAGGGGGGAGTATAAAGATTGCCGTTCCCTGGCCTATATTGAGAATTGAATTGGGAACTCCAAACAAATTTCGAGAAAACGTTCTATGTAAGCCAAGCAAAAATTGTTTTGTTCAGGAAAGACTAATGAGGTGGGATTTTTTTAATAACGCTGCACTTTTACTTAGGCACTAAATATTTACATAAGATGTCAAATTTGTAGTATTTTTATTTTACGTAATTAATTCATAGGCCTCATCCATTTTAACAGCTTTTAATTCGCTGACTTTATATTTATAACGCTTATGTGTCAAATCAAGTCAATAGCACTGCTCTTTTCCTTAGGCACTAAATAGTCATAATAGGCCACAGGCATAGGGCCTTTTTAACAGGTTTTATTCTACCAGTGTCATATTCACAACGTTTACACATCAAATCAAGTTAATAATATTGCGCTTTTTTTAGGCACGAAATATTTATTCACAGGGTCCAGGCCTAGGTTTAGGCCCTTTTACCAGTTTTTTTCTACCAATGCCATATTCACAACGTTTAACAGAAAATCATGCTAATAATATTGGGCATTTACTTAGGCACGAAATATTAATCCATAGGCCCTAGGCCTTTTTATTAGTTTTTACTTTATCACTGCCATATTCACAACATTTACACAACAAATAAATTTAATAATATTGCGCTTTCACTTAGGCAGGAAATATTAATTCATAGGCACTAGGCCTAGACCTTTTTGACAGTTTTTATTCTACCAGTGCCATATTCACAACGTTTGCACATCAAATTAAATTAATAATATTACGCTTTTATTAAGACACGAAATATTTGTTCACAGGCCCTAGGCCCTTTTACCAGTTTTTATTTTACCAATGTCGTATTCACAACGTTTACATAGCGAATTATGTTAATAATATTGGGCGTTTACTGAGGCACGAAATATAAATTCATAGGCCATAGGCCTTTTTAATAGTTTTTACTCTATCAATACCATATTCACTACGTTTACACAACAAATCAATTTAATAATATTACGCTTTTACTTGGGCACGAAATATTAATTCATAGGCCCCGACCTAGGGCCTATGAACGAATATTTCGTGCCTAAGTAAAAGAGCAATATTATTACATTTTTTTGTGTGTAAACGGTGTGAATATGTCATTGATAGAGTAACAACTCTTAACAAGGCCTAGGCCTAGGGCCAGTGAATTAATATTTCGTGCCTAAGTAAAAGCGCAGTATATTAACTTTATTTGATGTGTAAACGTGGTGAATATTGCATGGATAAAGAAAAACTATTAAAAAGGACTAGGCCTAGGGCATATGAATTAATATTTCGTGCCTAAGAAAACGCCCAATATTATTAACATGATTTTCTTTGTAAACCTTGTGAATATGGCATTGGTAGAATAAAAACTGGTAAAATGGCCTAAGACTAGGCCTAGGGCATGTGAATAAATATTTCGTGCCTAAATAAAAGCGCAACATTATTAACTTGATTTGATGTGTAAACGTTGTGAATATGACACTGGTAGAATAAAACCTGTTGAAAAGGCCTATGCCTGCGGCCTATGACTATTTAGTGCCTAAGTAAAAGAGCAATGCTATTGATTTGATACGTAAGCGTTATGAATATAAAGTCGGCGAATTAAAAGCTGTTAAAAATGCCGAGGTGTAGGGCCTGTGAATTAATTAAGTAAAAGAAAAATGTTACAAATTCGACATGTTATGTAAATATTTAGTGCCTAAGTAAAAGTGCAGCGTTATTAAAAAATCCCACCTTATTGTCCTTTCCTGAACGCTTGGCGCTTAAATAGAACGTTTTCTCGAAATTTGTTTGGAGTTCCCAATTCAATTCTCAATATAGGCCAAGAAACGGCAATCTTTATAACCCCCCCCCTTCGAACTTCTGTGGCCAGTTGCACTAAGTATGAACCGACATGAAAATTCAGACAAACAAAAGAGCTCGTTCCCATCGTTAGGCACCTTGAGAAATTGCCACACATAATTCGGAAACTTGAAAAACTGCCACACCGGAAAACTGCCACACATTCAAAGTGTTCCTCGAAGGAATAGCAATTTGTGCCCGGCCCCTTAATGAAAAGCGTGTGACAGTTTTCCTATGTGGCAATCTTCCGGTGTGGCAGTTTTCTTGTGTGGCAATCTTCCGGTGTGGCAGCTTTCCTGTGTGGCGGTTTACAGTGAACCCAATTTGTATCCTGCCCCTTAATGAAAAGTGTGTGGCAGTTTTCCTCTGTGGCAGTTTTCTTGTGTGGCTGTTTTCCTGTGTGGTGGTTTACAGTGACCCCAAATGTGTGCCCCGTCTTTCAGACAGAAAATCGTAAATATTGTTACAGTGGACACCCCCCCCCATCCTAAAACCTGAAGAAAACTCTAAAATTTGTCCGCCATGTCGCGTATGGTATGAGGCAGCTAGGAATCACAGTTCGGCAGGATCACATGTTCTTTTACAGTTCAGTTTTTTTTATTTATTTCTCATTTACGTTGTTTTTTCTTTCGGATGTTCTCTAAAATTAATTAACAAAATTGCGGGATAATTGGGAAGTCGCTCCAATGCTCTTGAAGGCAAGAAACGCAATATTTTTGCCATTTTGAATTGTTTCTATCTGTGGGAAAAGTTAGCACTCAATGGTTACTCTGGAAATTGATAAGAGCAAAGCGATAGGCCCAGAAGAGGACTTCTAGATTTCTTGAGGAGGGGCCGATGTTACGACTCCACCCCGCCATTAATTTAGTAATTAATGGGCGTGGTTGATGTGTGAAATTAATTAAGTATTAATTGTTCGAGGCTTGATTGGAGTTTAAAAGTGTAAACAGCAGATAAAGTTTTATCTGGGGGTTTGGAAAGAAAAGAGGCGAAGAATTCTCTCTCTGGCTGGGTGGTCTCAGAATAGCTCTGTTAGGTCATAAATATCAGGGCGCAGCTGACGGGCAGCCTATGCAACACGGAAAGGGAAAGAGAATACGTATCGAATGAGCCACTTGAGTAGGAATGAATGAAGATAGGGGACGAAAGGTTTAGCGAATAATCGTAAATTCGTCGATTGTTTGGGGCATTTTCGAGAACAATTGCTCTCTGTGTGGTCCGTGCAGAAAAATAAGAGTTCGCACTTGGCATGAAAATAAGGAAGAAAGTTTAGTTGTCTGTGCGCTCTCCGATGTGAAAGGCTGGATGCCTTGGATCTGCAAAAAATGAATTGGGAAAAATGAAGCAGCAAACCTCCCCGCATTTGGTAAGAAATGGAGACAACTCGAGGCAGCTGGAGATGCCAGTTTGCCATAAAGACAGCAGAATGCCTAAATCCGCAGGATAAAGCAGAAATTTCTAGGCTGGAGCGTAATGGAACTCAGCGACTGTTTGGCCTAATGAAAGCCAAGTTACAGGGGAATTAAGAAGTCTGCGAGTGGACAGTGGTCATTCCAATGAGAAGCGAAGCCAAGCAAAAGTCGGGTTCGGATGCCAACCACTGCAGTGTGGAATCGTCACCCCCATTCATCCCCTACTGTGGAGGAAGTGAAGAGATGCGCTTGTCTTACGGGGCGAAGCGAGGCCCCATGTGTGCGTGTGTGTGTGGTCGCGTAAGCAGCGAAGCCACTACGTGTAAGTGCGACGGGATAAAAACATGTCGAAAGAAAAATATGAGCGTAAGAGCGGTGGCTTCGATACCTAACAAATATACAGGTGAAATGTTGAGTTGCCGATATACGCTTAAGGTAAAAGCACGTCTGATTTCGCTCGGCCGAGAAAATTAATCTTGGAAACCGCAACATCAGATGTGAGAGGGCCTATTTTGCTTAACGGCCACCTTCAAATCGTCACGAGAATAGATCAGTGTGCACTCTAATCATTGCAACAAAGTGCGGCGTGATATTACCATTTTTAATTGTGTGCTTCATTTACATCAAGCGTCAAAGTGAAGTGTTGAATCATCGGTGCTGCCACATGGTGCAAGTGTCTGTGTGCGTGTTTTTTTTGTCGAGTGATATTATGTGATGCACAACGGATTTGCACAGCAAAGTCACGAAACTGTAAGTAGATGAATATTTCCTTTTTCTTTCTTCGCACATCTGCGAACTTGTGCCATCCCGACACCCAAAGCTGCATGGACATAGATGCAGTAATGCTGAGTGACTGAACCTCAGAGGAAATACCTGCACATACAGATTTCAATTTCTTACCGGGCCCATTTCCTGATTATTTTTTTTTTTCATGAATAAGGGAGAAGGTGTGGCCACAAATTCCGCTGGGCGGGACAGTTTCTTTTAACTTTGGTTCAGGGCCAAAGCGAGCGGGCAAGGGATCTGCATGTGCATGCTTATTAGATTTAGTTAATTAACTTTGGCAGTATTTCGCACCTATAATCTTATACCGCAAATTAACGTGCTTGTGTATTTTGTGTCGCGAGTATTTTTAATGTGATCGTTTGCATATAATTTTTTTTCATTCTCTAAGCAATTGTATATGAATATCACCTGCAGCTCTATTTAGTGTGTAAACGAGTAGTATCTCTTGTTCAGATAGTCCGGTGGAGACTCAGTCGGCTGCGTTATCCGACAGTAAAGTGTGACACCGTATGCTGCCCACATATGAGGGGCAATTGTCTATGCGCCTAGAGAGCGCCGGATCTGTTTAAATCTCGCAGAACGTTATTAAATGTTGTGTTGTGTATTTGAGAATCATGTGTTATTTGCGAAAGTGAGTGTTGTACTGGCTGGTTGGGGATTGAATGTACCGGAGTAAGATCCGGACCACTACATTCAGTCACGAATTGGTGATTGCGGGTGAACCTCATCACAACTCTGATCCCAAAGTATCATTTTTTTTAGATTATTTTATTGTTTATTTGTTGTTGTTATTTTGTTCACAAGGTGGATTCACCCAAGCCTTATGCTTCGGGTCATTCTTCAACTTTTCATTTTTTATGTTCTGGTGTGAATCTTTGAGTGCAGCAGTGCACCTGAGATTCTCACCTGGTGCCGTGGCCAACTAAATTGTACTTCAGGTCTCAAGCACCGTTACCGACAGACTAGGCAGGAACACTGCTAGTGCCGTGTAACATTAATGGTGCCGTTGTCCCAGGATCGATACCTATATTTTGCAGCTAGCGGAACAACACTCATGTTCGTAAAATAAGTGCGAATTGACTGCCATTACTATTTTTATTTAGTTTTGTTCGGTGCGAATTTTGTATAATTTAGCATTAAGTAAGCCTTAAGCTGTTTTCTAAGAACTGCCATAATTTTAGTGGGTAAGAAAAACAAAATGGCTAACACGAAAAAATCGTCATCTGCGAGTCACGTGGATTCAGATGATTCTGATGGTCACTCTGACGGAGAACATGTGAACACTGGGGCTGCAATTGTTCCGGAAGAGAGTACACCTGTTACAAGTACAGCGGGTACATCACAGCTGAGACAAACAGCTTTAGCCGCACCTATGGTTTACGGTGAGCAAATAGCGGGATGCATAAACATGTTGAGGCTATTTACAGGCACTGATCCGCTGTATCGTGCTAAACACTTTTTTCAGGATGTCGAAAGTGTAGCGATGGTGGGTAGATGGTGTGAGCAAACTAAGCTCGCGATTGCAAAATCTAAATTTCGGGAGAGAGCTGCTGAATTTCTATCTGATAGCGATGAGCTGAGGGCTGAAACCGAATATGTAAATTTTAAACGGCTTGTCATTGATCGCTTCCAAGCCGAAGAGCCATTGGTAACGCGAATGAAGCAGTTTATGAATTGTGTGCAATTGCCAGGACAAGATGTTCGGCAGTACGCAACACGTCTTAAGAGCGCAGCTACGAAATATCATGGTCATAAGTCGGATATGTCCGAAGAGACAAGGAAGCACAGGGATCAAGAAGCGATGTGCCAATTTATTTCAGGGTTATCTGAATCGATTAGGCGTTGGGTACTAACAAAATGCCCGGAAACTTTGGATGCTGCAGTTCTCATCGCAATTCAAGAGGAGGAGAATTTAGCACTCATGGGTAGAAAAACTTCGGTGAATACGGTGGAAGGAGGCAGAGGGGACGAGGAGTCGGTAATGCTGGCCCGCACTTTGCAACAGATGTTGTCGCGTTTGGAAGCCACGGAGAATACGGTAGGGCAGTTAGTCGGGAATTCTCAGGGAAGAGAAGACAGGAAATCGGAAGGGGAATGAGAGAAATAGAGAGACATTTCAGCGATCTAACCCCAGCTCTTCGGGGCGGAACGAGCTAGATGGAAGGAAACAAGGCCAGATGATCGCCGGGGTTTCGGTAATCGAAATGATTCACTCGAGGAGAATTGTGGATCGCAACAAACACGGCGCAGCAAAAGTAGAATTTTGTGCTTTGGGTGTGGATTAGAAGGCCACGTGATCCGGTTGTGCCCTAATTTGGAGGGGTCAAATAGGACGGAGACAATACCCAAACAGGTATATAGCAGAGGAAGTGGAAGAGATTCTCATTACGAGGTATCAGGAAAATTTGGTACACAGAAACCAGATTCCAAGAATAATGTCTTTAAACTAAATAAGGGTCGATTTGTAAGAGGTATCTCGGCCCAGTCAGAGTTTAAATCCTCTCAGGTGCGTTATGTTTCTATTCAAAGTGGGGACAATTTGCCGATTATTAACGCAGATCTCGAAGGTGACAAAATTAAGTTATTAGTCGACACGGGATCCTCGGTAACTCTTTTGGCGAAAGATGCTTATTTAAGATTGAAAGGTCGCAGGAAATTGACTCCCATCAATTCAGATTTAAGGATAAAAAAAGCATCACAGGGGAAATCATTCCAACCTTAGGATGTTACAACGTTAACCTGCGAATCAAAGGAAGAAATATCTTGGTCAAAGCCCATGTGTCAAAATACCCGCTGAGTGAAAATTACTCAGCATTGTTAGGAATTGATGCGATGCGAACACATCACCTAACCTTCTCTGCCCATTCGAATCAGCTGTTGTTTCCCGACCCCCACCCACGCAGTGCTCTCCGCAGAAAGAGAGGGACGCGGACGATATGCTTGAGGAGGGGGTGACTGTTGCCTCCTGGCGCAGAAAACTTGTGTCCCTCCCAACGCAGAAATGTTCCTTCAAGTGAAGTTGGGAACACCGCTTCGTATGAGAGTACAGACTGTCTTGTTTGAACCGCATCCACGTGCACGCAAAGATGGATTACTTTTGGCACGGTCTGTTAATAATGTCGCATCAAGTGGTTTATATGATGTAAAAGTAGCAAACACTAGTAGTTCCCCTATTTGGTTAAACAAACATACTAAGCTATTTCAAGTAGAACCTGTGGAAATCACTCAGAATTCACGGGAAATAGGTGTAACGCAGCGCGGTACTTTGCCTGTGTCTGCCGGTGATTTTAAATTGGAGCATTTGAATTATTTTGAACGTGAGAAGGTTCTGGAATTACTGATGACATATTCCGATGTTTTTGCACGGGATCCCATAGATTTGCAGGGCACTGACCTCGCTGAACATGAAATTCATCTAACAGATGACAAACCCTTTAAGCTTCGCCCATACAATGTTCCGCATGCTCTTAGACCTGAATTAAAAGATCAAGTGAATGAATTACTGGATGCTGGAATTATTTCTAAGTCGGATAGTCCATATAGCTCCCCAATTGTCCTCATTCGAAAACGGGACAATCTCATATCGTTTCTGTTGTGACTTTAGAAAATTGAATCAGATAACCAGAAAAGACAGTTACCCAGTCCCCAGAATACAACAGACCCTATCTCTTTTGCATGGATGCCGAATTTTCTCGAAAATAGACCTTTTGGCAGGGTATCATCAAATCAAAATCAGGGAACAAGACAAGCACAAAACTGCTTTTTCCTGCGAATTTGGCCATTTCGAGTGGAACCGTCTCCCGTTTGGATTGTGCAACAGTCCTGCAACCTTTGAAAGAGCTCTAGACTCATTGTTTTTGGACAAGCGTGATGATGGCATTCTAGTGTACGTGGACGATATTTTGTGTGCATCTAAGACCTTAAATGAACACTTGGAGAAATTGGAGTTAATTTTCCAACGTTTAAGAAGGCACAAGCTTAAAATTAAGCCAAGTAAATGTGAATTTGCGACCAAGGAGGTTACATATCTTGGGCACCTTCTGGATGGTCAAGGAGTAAGGCCAAACCCTGAAAACGTGGAGGCCGTACGGGATTTTCCAGCCCCACGCACTGTTAAGCACGTCCGAGCCTTTTTGGGAATGGCGGGCTACTACAGGCGCCATATCAAAAATTTTGCATCCATTGCCCAACCTTTGACAAATCTCACCAGGAGAAATGTAAAATTTATCTGGGATGAGCAGTGTGAGGAGTCCTTCCAGCAATTGAGGAGGGCGCTCATAAGTGAGCCGCTGTTGGCTTACCCAGATTTCTCGAAAAGATTCTTCGTGACCACAGATGCATCCAAATTGGCTATTGCGGGTACACTCGAGCAGGAGGACGAAGAGGGCGTCAGACATCCTATTGCATTCTTCAGCAGAAAACTTAATCCCGCAGAACAAAAATTACAGCGCAACTGAGCAAGAGGCTTTGGCAATAGTTGCATCCATCACGCATTGGCGGGAATATTTAGTGGGTCGGCAGTTTACAGTTATAACTGATCACAGACCCTTAAAGTGGCTGATGACGCTAAAGACTCCCAACTCTAGGCTTGTTAGGTGGAATCTCAGTCTATCCGAATATGATTTTGATGTAATGTATCGCCCAGGAAGAAGAATACAAACGCGGATGTGTTGTCGAGGCATATTGCAGCAGTGGTAGCAAGTGATGCGGCTCCAGGCCCTACATTTGATGCTGAGGCCATAAAGGCTGCACAACGGGCAGACCCGAATTTGGTCGAAGTAATCGATTGCATCGAGGGGCGTGACTACTCTGCTGTTGATAAAATCACAGATACCTACTTCATGCGTGACGACCTGCTATATCATTTTTTCCTTGCCAGCCAAAAACAGTCCACGCAGACTTGTTACTGAACAGTTGGTGGTGCCTGACTCTCTAAAGTCTGAGGTAATGAGAGCTGAGCATGATGGTATAAGCGCAGGGCACTTAGGGTTTGAGAAGACATTGGGGCGAATTAGACTCAAATATTTTTGGCTCAATATGTTTGCTGATGTAAAAAATTACACTGCTAGTTGTGAGGAGTGTTTAAAACGCCGGGGCTACAAGAGAAACCAAAAGGCGGGTTTAATTACCCCGGAAATAGTGCCAGTTCCGTGGTCCAAAATTTCCATGGACATCGCAGGACCTCTTCCCACGACAGAGAACGGGAACAAGTACCTATTGGTAGTCACCGACTCTTTTACCAAGTATATTGAGCTAATCCCCTTAAAATCTCAAACAGCCAAAGAAGTAGCTGAAAAATTCTCGACGCACGTTATAGCGAGACATGGTGTACCTCATACTTTGTTGACTGACAGAGGAACGAACTTTTTGTCAGAATTAATGTCCGAACTCTACAGAAGATTAGGCATTAAGAAACTGAATACGAGCCCGAGGCATCCGGAGACTGACGGACAAGCGGAACGAAGTATCCGTACAGTGATGCACTCCTTAGCGCTTTACTGTTCTCCGACTGGGAAAGATTGGGATAAGTTTACAGATTTTGTAGCTATGGCGTACAGAGCGGCCACTCACAGCGCTACTCGGGAAACTCCCAATTTCCTCATGTTTGGAAGGGACTTTAATATGCCTGGGCATTTGCTGAGCGAGGAAATCCCTTGGAGCTACTCTGAGCACCCGAATGATGCAGAGAGCTTGGTTATGCGAATGCAGGAAGCATTCAGAATTGTTCGCGATAACCTTGAAGAGGCAGCCCAGAACTCAAGGGACTATCGGGCACGGACGGCAGTAGATAAGCAGATCAAGGTGGGTGATCTTGTTTATCAACACGACCCTTCGGCGTCCAAGGCAAGATCGCGCAAGCTGATGAAACCGTCCATAGGACCCTTTAGAGTGGTGGAAAAGACTTCACCAGTTAACTTCAAAATTGTGCCGGTGAACGATATGAGGCGTCCTCGCCTAACCCATGTTGATAGGATCTTTAAAGCCCCACAGAGAAGGGTATTCGACACGTGGCATTTCCAGGAAACAGTTCGGGATGCGGGAGATGAACCCGAGTCACAGCACCTCGCACGAACCACATGGGAGTCCGAAGATGCAGAATTGTATGAAGATGATGAATGGGAGAGCCCAATGTGGATGCTACAGGCGGGCGACCCAACGCCCTCCGCAGCAATTCCGCTTCCCTCAGAAACCGAACCCTTTGCAGCGCGAACCCGCATGATTGTGGATCCCTTACGAGTGCAGGGAAGCCAGGTCAAAAGTCCTCCAATCATTTCGCGGGCGTCGCTGAGACCAAGGGATGATTACGGGCGGGTGTTAAGGGCTAGTAACACCATGCCACACACTGACAGACGGGGAGCAGTCGACATTATAGTGGATCCCCAGGAAGACTGTGACACCACGATTATCTACGATGTTGAGAAGGAACTCGAAGACAGTGGAACGCAAGAATTTGGCATCGAGCGCAGATAAAAGCGGGCGTAGGAGCATCGAACGTGAGAGATCTGTGGAACTCGTGGATTCTCGAAGCTATGCCTCATATTTAAATTTTCTTTCCGCCTATCTCGACGGGTAGCAATGAACGTGTGATGAAATCCTTAAACTTTCCTTCCGCTCTCAGGGCACTTAAGTCCGGAATTAGGTGCCTTGCGACGGTGGGAAAGGTTGAGTGTTTACAGTTAAAAAAAAAAAAGATAGAATGATTGGATGAATAAACTTCATCCAGTCATCCCTTTTTTTTTCTTTCATGGGGGGATGGAATGTTACAGTGGACACCCCCATCCTAAAACCTGAAGAAAACTCTAAAATTTGTCCGCCATGTCGCGTATGGTATGAGGCAGCTAGGAATCACAGTTCGGCAGGATCACATGTTCTTTTACAGTTCAGTTTTTTTATTTATTTCTCATTTACGTTGTTTTTTCTTTCGGATGTTCTCTAAAATTAATTAACAAAATTGCGGGATAATTGGGAAGTCGCTCCAATGCTCTTGAAGGCAAGAAACGCAATATTTTTGCCATTTTGAATTGTTTCTATCTGTGGGAAAAGTTAGCACTCAATGGTTACTCTGGAAATTGATAAGAGCAAAGCGATAGGCCCAGAAGAGGACTTCTAGATTTCTTGAGGAGGGGCCGATGTTACGACCCACCCCCGCCATTAATTTAGTAATTAATGGGCGTGGTTGATGTGTGAAATTAATTAAGTATTAATTGTTCGAGGCTTGATTGGAGTTTAAAAGTGTAAACAGCAGATAAAGTTTTATCTGGGGGTTTGGAAAGAAAAGAGGCGAAGAATTCTCTCTGGCTGGGTGGTCTCAGAATAGCTCTGTTAGGTCATAAATATCAGGCGCAGCTGACGGGCAGCCTATGCAACACGGAAAGGGAAAGAGGAATACGTATCGAATGAGCCACTTGAGTAGGAATGAATGAAGATAGGGGACGAAAGGTTTAGCGAATAATCGTAAATTCGTCGATTGTTTGGGGCATTTTCGAGAACAATTGCTCTCTGTGTGGTCCGTGCAGAAAAATAAGAGTTCGCACTTGGCATGAAAATAAGGAAGAAAGTTTAGTTGTCTGTGCGCTCTCCGATGTGAAAGGCTGGATGCCTTGGATCTGCAAAATGAATTGGGAAAAATGAAGCAGCAAACCTCCCCGCATTTGGTAAGAAATGGAGACAACTCGAGGCAGCTGGAGATGCCAGTTTGCCATAAAGACAGCAGAATGCCTAAATCCGCAGGATAAAGCAGAAATTTCTAGGCTGGAGCGTAATGGAACTCAGCGACTGTTTGGCCTAATGAAAGCCAAGTTACAGGGGAATTAAGAAGTCTGCGAGTGGACAGTGGTCATTCCAATGAGAAGCGAAGCCAAGCAAAAGTCGGGTTCGGATGCCAACCACTGCAGTGTGGAATCGTCACCCCCATTCATCCCCTACTGTGGAGGAAGTGAAGAGATGCGCTTGTCTTACGGGGCGAAGCGAGGCCCCATGTGTGCGTGTGTGTGGTCGCGTAAGCAGCGAAGCCACTACGTGTAAGTGCGACGGGATAAAAACATGTCGAAAGAAAAATATGAGCGTAAGAGCGGTGGCTTCGATACCTAACAAATATACAGGTGAAATGTTGAGTTGCCGATATACGCTTAAGGTAAAAGCACGTCTGATTTCGCTCGGCCGAGAAAATTAATCTTGGAAACCGCAACATCAGATGTGAGGGCCTATTTTGCTTAACGGCCACCTTCAAATCGTCACGAGAATAGATCAGTGTGCACTCTAATCATTGCAACAAAGTGCGGCGTGATATTACCATTTTTAATTGTGTGCTTCATTTACATCAAGCGTCAAAGTGAAGTGTTGAATCATCGGTGCTGCCACATGGTGCAAGTGTCTGTGTGCGTGTTTTTTTTTGTCGAGTGATATTATGTGATGCACAACGGATTTGCACAGCAAAGTCACGAAACTGTAAGTAGATGAATATTTCCTTTTTCTTTCTTCGCACATCTGCGAACTTGTGCCATCCCGACACCCAAAGCTGCATGGACATAGATGCAGTAATGCTGAGTGACTGAACCTCAGAGGAAATACCTGCACATACAGATTTCAATTTCTTACCGGGCCCATTTCCTGATTATTTTTTTTCATGAATAAGGGAGAAGGTGTGGCCACAAATTCCGCTGGGCGGGACAGTTTCTTTTAACTTTGGTTCAGGGCCAAAGCGAGCGGGCAAGGGATCTGCATGTGCATGCTTATTAGATTTAGTTAATTAACTTTTGGCAGTATTTCGCACCTATAATCTTATACCGCAAATTAACGTGCTTGTGTATTTTGTGTCGCGAGTATTTTTAATGTGATCGTTTGCATATAATTTTTTTTCATTCTCTAAGCAATTGTATATGAATATCACCTGCAGCTCTATTTAGTGTGTAAACGAGTAGTATCTCTTGTTCAGATAGTCCGGTGGAGACTCAGTCGGCTGCGTTATCCGACAGTAAAGTGTGACACCGTATGCTGCCCACATATGAGGGGCAATTGTCTATGCGCCCTAGAGAGCGCCGGATCTGTTTAAATCTCGCAGAACGTTATTAAATGTTGTGTTGTGTATTTGAGAATCATGTGTTATTTGCGAAAGTGAGTGTTGTACTGGCTGGTTGGGGATTGAATGTACCGGAGTAAGATCCGGACCACTACATTCAGTCACGAATTGGTGATTGCGGGTGAACCTCATCACAACTCTGATCCCAAAGTATCATTTTTTTAGATTATTTTATTGTTTATTTGTTGTTGTTATTTTGTTCACAAGGTGGATTCACCCAAGCCTTATGCTTCGGGTCATTCTTCAACTTTTCATTTTTTATGTTCTGGTGTGAATCTTTGAGTGCAGCAGTGCACCTGAGATTCTCACCTGGTGCCGTGGCCAACTAAATTGTACTTCAGGTCTCAAGCACCGTTACCGACAGACTAGGCAGGAACACTGCTAGTGCCGTGTAACAATATGTCTCAATTTTTTAATGATTATGAGATATGAGTGAATTTTTTTTTTTTTTGCTCACAGCACTTGCTCAAGTAGGGAGAAATATGGGAACACTATAATTTTTGAACGCAGCGCAATTTCATTGCTCTAAAAGGGAATGCGCCAAAATGTCTGGGTGCCCAAATGTCCGCCCCGTTTCAGCGCCTGCAAAGCAAATAAACTTGTCGAATCCCCCCCCCCCCCCAACACACACACACAATCAAAAATTTCTGGATCCATCACAGACCGTGTTCTTTTCCTTTAAGGGGTCTCCTATTTTCTTTTCCAGAGTGAAAGTGTGAAAGGAAATAAAAACCGTATGCAGTAGAAATAGTTAATTTCATTGCAGTAGAAGATAGGCTTTGTACTTAAAGTTTAGGAAACGTAGAACACTGAAATTTCTATGAACAAAATAAACAAATAAATATTATGGCGTAACGCCTTCTACCCCTGTTAGTGACAGTATAACACACCTGGTGCAGCATCTATCTAGGGTAATTTTGTCAACGCGCACGAAATTGAACAAAAACTCATCAGCTAGAACGACAACGCATTCCGAAAGTTAATTCAGCTTTCAGTTACAACGCTCCCCTTCTTTCAATTGCAAATCCACCCCCGTATTCAAGGGTATAAAAAAAAAGGAAAAGTATTGCTGTGGTATTTCCCCTTTCCTCCCTCCCTCCACCCCGGTTTCTTTCTCATTGATTCAGCCGAAAGGATAAGTCAGAGTTCGGAAAGGACCGCCGTAGGGCTTGGAAGCGCGCCATATCAGCGCAACAGTTGTCCAACTCCGAACAAGTGACGTCACGTGCAACAGCGCGTGCAGGTGGTGGAGCACGGACGAAGGGCGGAGTTTTCCCACGCCGAGACGCGTGCTGCCAGCAGATGCCACGTTACGATACCGTGACGTCACCCGCCGCCGAGGGTTAACGAAGCCCGTGGGAAGATGCCGCCTCAAGACATTATCCTCGTAACGCTGTCTGAGAAAAGGGGAGAGGAAAGGGGCCGGGTGGGTCGTAGCCCTGGAGGAATTTATTGCTGGATCAGAGAACGAACGTATCAACTGCTGAATGAACGATGGCCGCTTCTCAAAACATCCCTCCGATGCATGATGGTGGGTGGAAAACGGTGACGCATGTCAAAACTGAGTTGGCATAGGAATTGCGGATTTTTGGCTTTTACATTTGTTATCGCAAGGCTAGCTAAACGGAAGAGGGACTAGCGATAATTCATAACCCTTATCATTGCGTGCGCTGAGGGAAAGAATCACTGACAGATTTTTTTTTTGTTTGTTTCTTTAACTTAAAAACAGTTTCAGGCAAATATATAATTACGAAACACTGAAAGTAGATTAAAATGCCTACACAGCTGTCTTAGAAATTAAAAAAAAAATCTTCGCCTCGTTTCGAAATCTTCATAATGTTTTTCAGCGACTTTGCAGAAACGTATGTGCTCCAGCTTTGTCAGTCCTTCTGTCTGTCTGTCGGTCCGTCCGTCCGTACGATAACTCGCGTAAAAATAGTTCGATTTCGATGAAATTTCAGTATGTGGTAGGGAACAGCCTGGGGAGGAACCCTATTGAAAATGGACGAAATGGGTTTAAAGGTCAGGATATAGGAGAGGGATCCATTCCATCGCCCTATGCGTACGTAAAAATGCTTCGATTGCGACAAAACTTTATCATGTTGTTCTGGAGGCATACTGAACTGGTTCTGTTGAATATCATCGAAATGGGCATAGGAGGGAGATTTATTCCACAGCCGTTATCCTCATACTAAAAATGCTTCTATTGCAACAAAACTTTAGTATATTGTTCCGGAGGAATACTGAACCAATTCTGTTTAATATAATTGAAATGGGATCAAAGGTCAGGGCACAAGAGCGAGATTTATTCCGCAGTCATTATCCTCATAACTTCAGTAATAAGCTGAGTAATGATTCCGGGTATGTTGGAAAGCGTATCATAATCAATGCATTGATTTGATTTTACTAACTTGTTCTTTTGTGTTTGAGTAGTATCTCCTGGCGGTTTCGATTGCCTTTTTGATTTTTCGGGATCGAAAGTGTGGACTATGCCGTAAAAGCGACGTAATTGCAAATCACGGGCGTATACTGTATCGTATGCTGACGGGGAAGGGTTTGGGTTTCGTTTTTGGCTCTAATTTGTCGCCGAACACATTACGCTTGCAAAAAATTTTCAGTTTCAAAAGCTCATTATTTTTAGAATTGAAATTAAGATTCAGGATAACTTAGTGCTACGTTTTTCAAATAACAAATGCAATCTTGTGAAGTTATTTTTGTCTTCATACTAATGCTGCATTTTGAAGAGTGGTACGAAGGGGCTTTGGATATGTCGAAAGGGTTTTATATTTTCTGTTAAATGCTACTTACAGTAAAAAAAAAATGCTTTAATTTAATAAAAGTGCATCAACTTACATTAGAAAAAATGATTTAATTTTTTTGCCTATTTTTTGTTAGGTGGATTATGTTAACTTGCAAAGTCTTGCGTGGTTGAAGACAATAAAATAGTAGTAAATAATAGTTTTTGCGATCCTTTTATATCTCTTGGAAACATTTGTTCTTTTCTTTACTTAATCGCAGTTTAAAAGGTTCTCCATGAGCTCTCTAATTCTTCCTGCTTCTTCCTCTGAAACTCAAATTTCCTCCCTAAATCCTGTTTCGGTCATTTTCTCCCGTCTCCTTTCTGTACCTGACGAGAAAAACTCCTTTCCCCGGTTAGCTTTAGACCTGACGAGAAAAACTCCTTTCCCCGGTTAGCTTTAGACCTGACGAGAAAAACTCCTTTCCCCGGTTAGCTTTAGACCTGACGAGAAAAACTCCTTTCCCCGGTTAGCTTTAGACCTGACGAGAAAAACTCCTTTCCCCGGTTAGCTTGAGACCTGACGAGAAAAACTCCTTTCCCCGGTTAGCTTTAGACCTGACGAGAAAAACTCCTTTCCCCGGTTAGCTTTAGACCTGACGAGAAAAACTCCTTTCCCCGGTTAGCTTTAGACCTGACGAGAAAAACTCCTTTCCCCGGTTAGCTTTAGACCTGACGAGAAAAACTCCTTTCCCCGGTTAGCTTTAGACCTGACGAGAAAAACTCCTTTCCCCGGTTAGCTTTAGACCTGACGAGAAAAACTCCTTTTCCCGGTTAGCTTTAGACCTGACGAGAAAAACTCCTTTCCCCGGTTAGCTTTAGACCTGACGAGAAAAACTCCTTTCCCCGGTTAGCTTTAGACCTGACGAGAAAAACTCCTTTCCCCGGTTAGCTTTAGACCTGACGAGAAAAACTCCTTTCCCCGGTTAGCTTTAGACCTGACGAGAAAAACTCCTTTCCCCGGTTAGCTTTAGACCTGACGAGAAAAACTCCTTTCCCCGGTTAGCTTTAGACCTGACGAGAAAAACTCCTTTCCCCGGTTAGCTTTAGACCTGACGAGAAAAACTCCTTTCCCCGGTTAGCTTTAGACCTGACGAGAAAAACTCCTTTCCCCGGTTAGCTTTAGACCTGACGAGAAAAACTCCTTTCCCCGGTTAGCTTTAGACCTGACGAGAAAAACTCCTTTCCCCGGTTAGCTTTAGACCATGTTTCAAAATCTTGAGGGGGGGGGGGGTGCGATCACACATACACACATTATATGTTTACATATACATACTGTATAAGGTAGAGTTTGGGACCTCCTCCCACTACACACACCACACGCATGAGCAATGCAGTTCCTGAGGCGCGATCTAACGGGCACGACATAGGCGCCTCTGTTGGCGAATTGTGGAACTTAGCGAACACAACTGTAAAACTGTGATAGATAGGGCAGAAATGTAAATTGCAAAGGTGTAGAACTGACTTTTCTTATTAGGAATCGATATCGCTGTTTTATTAAGTACACATTATACACGTGTTTGCATTTTACGAAAAATTACAATCTTATATTATTAAATTTAGTTGGTTCACATCATAAAAAAGTGTACATTATATCATTACATTCCCGAAAAATTGGGGGAAGGGTTCCTTTACATTGGGGATCCCTGAATGTGAAAACCTGGAGGGGTCGTGACCCCCTCCCCCGTGGTTACGCCTATGCCTCCTCTCCTCCTGTGACCGTTCGATTTCAAATACTAGAAATCACTGTCGTAGCTCCCCTCCCCCTTTGTTTCCACCAAACTCAACCCTTTGCTTCCGCAGAACCCCATGGGAAAAAACGCCGGCATCGGCTTAACAAAGCCTCAAGATAAAAATTAAAAGGGCTTGCGCCTTCAGTCGGCTGCTTTGAAATAAAGAAGGTAAAGAATCAAATGAGCACGACAATACTAATCCGTCTACAAGATACAAAGGTGCAGACTCTAAAATGAGACAAACTGGCGTCTCTAAATAAACCGTGTTTCCGATGTTTAATGGAGGAGTGACACAGAGATATTTCTCTTGCGTTTCGTGCAAACAAAGGAAAAGGAGCCCTAAAGCGAAATAAAAGTTGCGAAATAAAAGTTTCGAAATGAGATTTAATATCCATGCCTAAAATCTAGTACCAAATCTCCGTAACATTTTCATCAACTTTTAATTGTTCTGTATTGGCGCAGTTTTTTTTTTTTTTTTTTTTTTTTTGCTACCCCTTCAAAAAAACTCTCTATGTACGTGTAATGTAATCTCATGGAAACGGGATTTGCTGGATGACGTTAGTGGGCAGGTCATGACCCGAGCTCTGTGCCTCTAATGCGGTATTACACCCTTCCAAATTCGTTTTTCTGCTCCGGATGTTTCATACAATCCTCAAACTTAAGAGTCACCCTTCTATTTTATGGCGTGTCATTCAACTGACTATTGTGTTTGATGATCTCACCGAAACTTCGGTAATTTTTGATGAAAGTAATCATATGTGTCTGTGAGCAGATTACTTGAAATATTTTGTTTGGTGATCCCCAGTGCCGAAGTATGTACGGTTCTATACTCCAATACACCCTAAAAGTGTACTATTAGTAAAGGCGGGGGAGCCTTATCACAACTCGTCGTGGAACGCAAGAACGGTATCCATCCGCGTTAATGTGCTCTTCAACGGTTTCCTTTCTGATCCCCCTCCCTCACCCACCCACCCACACATCTCACAAGCATTGGGGATTGTGAGCGGAGGTTTGGTGAAGACCGAACTGCTTCCCCTACCGCCTGTTTAAATAACGCACCATTCGAGTTACCCCGATTGTCAATTTATTGTCTCTGTGTTGTTAATGTTGGGAGAGGTCTTCCACCCCTTCCCCGTCCGAGTTGTATCCCAAGTGGGCAGAAGCTCTTGATTCAGAAATTTCTCACAATAAATTTATTTCTAAAAGTGCTCTAAATTCTGGAATTTTTTTCTTTTTCTTTTAGATAGCAATTTTGTCAGATAAAATGTTGAGCAAACAAAAATGGATTCTAAGCAATAATTCTATTGCTTTTCGCTCTGAAAGCTAAGGACTATTTTTCGTAGCGGAGGGGGCTGCTTCGTACCCTTCATAGTGGTACACTCTTAGGGAGACTCGGAGTGCAGGTACATTATGATCACCTACCTAATAAGCTGTATGATCCCGTTTAGCCCGCAAAACAGGGATGTAGGTAAAAACACCCCCAGGAAAAATACCCCCGGAGAAAATACCCCCGAAAACTAAAAAGCGGAAAAAATGCCCCCGGAAAAAATACCCCCGAAAGAAGTACCCCCAGAACAAACGGTTCACTGTAAACTGCCACACAGTAACACTGATGTGTGGCAGTGTTCCGGTGTGGCAATTTACCGGCAACCCTGCCACACATCTTCAGCAACTTGGCTACAAAAGTTCAAGGGGGGTCTATAAAGATTGCCGTGTCTGGGCCTACATTGATAACTGAATTAGGAAACGAATTTCGGGAAAACGTTCCATGTAAGCCAAGCGAGAATTGTACTTTAATTTGAAGAAATAAATTGCCGAGGATCCGAGGTACACTTGGTGGGGAGGGGGGTGCCCCGAGCTTCCGTAATATTATATTCTGGGTCGCTGGAGTCTGTCAGTGTATCCAGGAAGTTCTCCTTGAAGTGTCCGCGTGGTCCATGAGCTTGGGGGGGCTTTCCCCCAGAATGTTAAAATGCACGTAGAGCTGTAAACATTAGTACCATGTTTTATATAATGATTCTGTACACGACCACGAATTTTCAGAAGGGTGGGGTACCCCCCCGTTTCTAAGAGCTATTCAGGGGTAACATCGAGGATACACTGACCGACTCTAGAGGTCCAGAATATAAAATTACGGAAGTTAGGGGTAGAGCCCTCCAAACCAAGCACCTCGTATCCCTCTCACAGGCTTCACCAAATTTCTCGGGGAGGGGGAAGGGCATGCATAGTTTACCATTAAACACAACATGAAGCATAGAAATTACGAGCAAATCCCTTACCTTGAAGACTTGTCTGCGCTCTTAGAAACTTGCACCCCACTCTCCTGAAAATTCGTGGTCGTGTAGAGAATCATTATGTAAAGCATGCTTCTAATGTTTACAGCTCTACGGCCATTTCAACATTTTGGGGACCCCCCCCCCAACGCTCACGGACCTCGCGGGCGCTTTAAGGGGAACAGCCTGGATACACTGACAGACTCCAGCGGCCCAGGGGTATTTTTACCGTTTACCGCAAAACAGCGGCCACTCGGCGAGGCATCGATTCGATGAGGTGGCGATAGGTGTCCTGGGCTAGCTGGTACCATAATGTCAACAGCAGGTCCTCCAGTTCCCGTGCATTTCGGGGTGGTGGTGATTTAGCGCGAATCCGTCTTTCCAAGTTAAGCCACATAATGATATGTTAGATTGGTTTCATATCAGGTGAATTTGGAGACCAGGACATTAATAGAAAATCACCATGCATAATGTTCCTCGAACCACTCCTTCACAGCGGCGCACTTATCATTAGGGCAACTAGGCCGCGGCCTAGGGGCCCCAGGCTCTAGAGGGCTCCAGGTGTAGAATCCAGAAAAACGGAGAGCATGGAACAGAAAAACTTAGAAAAGGGAGGTACCGTTATTTTAATTTACTTGAATAAAACAAAGTAGTGGCAATTTTTTTTTTTATGTTGAATGATAACTAAAGAAATAAGAACGTAATAATAGCTCTATTGCGAGCTCGCCCGTGTTCATACGAGTGCGATAAGAGAGCGCATGCGACGTAAAGTGTTGTTCCTTTAAGTCGAATGCGATAGAGAGCGCATTCGACTTAAAGTGTAATTCTTTACATTTTGAATGTGTGATAGAGAGCGCATCCGACTTAAAGTGCAGTTCTTTACATTTTGAATGTGCGATAGAGAGCAGTGCATTTAAAATGTAAAGTGTTGTTCCTTTACGTCGAATGCGATGGAGAGCGCATTCAAAATGCAAAGTGTTGTTCCTTTACGTCGAATGCGATAGAGAGCGCATCCGACTTAAAGTGTAGTTCTTTACATTTTGAATGTGTGATAGAGAGCGCATCCGACTTAAAGTGCAGTTCTTTACATTTTGAATGTGTGATAGAGAGCGCATCCGACTTAAAGTGCAGTTCTTTACATTTTGAATGTGCGATAGAGAGCAGTGCATTTAAAATGCAAAGTGTTGTTCCTTTACGTAGAATGCGATAGAGAGCGCATCCGACTTAAAGTTTTGTTCTTTACATTTTAAACGTGCGATAGAGAGCGCATTCAAAATGTAAAGTGTTCCCTTACGTCGAATGCGATAGAGAGCGCATTCAAAATGTAAAG
Source organism: Macrothele yani (assembly GCA_039090855.1). Taxonomy (NCBI): domain Eukaryota; kingdom Metazoa; phylum Arthropoda; class Arachnida; order Araneae; family Macrothelidae; genus Macrothele; species Macrothele yani. The sequence goes on along the minus strand of CM077001.1, from coordinate 120,534,704 downwards.
TGTTGTTCCTTTACGTCGAATGCGATAGAGAGCGCATTCGACTTAAAGTGTAGTTCTTTACGTTTTGAATGTGTGATAGAGAGCGCATTCAAAATGTAAAGTGTTTTTCCTGGATAAGCATGAACCTCTTTGACTATGTTTAAAAAAAAAAAATTTTAACCTTTAATTTAATAAGAAGTTAAATCAAAATAATTTTTATTTAAATAATACTTATACAACAATAAAATTATACTACCAATTATTATATTCTTAACTTAAAGATAAGTTTATTAGAAAATCTTATAGGAACAAATCCAAATATGGATGGCAGGATGTAGAGGGGAGGGGAGCAGCATAGAAAGTTTGGCCTAGGGCCCCAAACGCCTTAAATCCGGCACTTTGAAGCATATGATGCAATTAGAAGAGATGGGCGATTTTTTTTTTCAAGACGCTGTACAGTGGTGTGAGTGAAGAATTGCATTTCTTTATTATTATTATTTTTTTCTGTAAATAAAGGAAATTTTCTGTAAATAAAGGTTAGCACTTTTGAAGAGCGTAAAAATACTTTGCAAAACATGCTACCGATTACGAAAAAAAGAAAACGCTTTTTATGAGAATTTTTGGAGCCGACAATTGCTGATGATTCAATTAATTAATAAATAATGAGCGGGCACTAATGAACACATGTACTGCATGTATCTACATGTGCCGTTTCTCAGTGTAAAACAAGAGCAAAATAATAAAATACTTAATAAAAAAACAGCATTTTAATTATATACTATACTAAGCGTTTAATATGAAGTTTTCTTATATTGTGAACCTAGTTGAGTTCAGAAGTCAACCTTCGGAATAGCGGGAAAATGTTGAAATCCCAGGGTGTCTGCCTTTCAGAGGTTTTACTCTATCCACGCTTTCATATACAGGGTGTTCATAAATGAAGTATACAACTTCAGTAAGCTATTAAAAAAAATACGTTAGAAAAATAAACTTACTTTAAACGTCAAGAGACGTAACAAGTGTTAAAGTTTGTTAAGTCAGATGATAGATGGCGCCACGTGTCTCATGTAATGAAAAATCTCGTCAAACACAGAATATAACAGACATGGCTTCCCCTTGTGGAGAAAGCAGCGTGTGTATTTTCGTTTGTGGATTTAAAATCTGTAACAAGAGTGAATAAACATAACGTCGGATCTGAGGCACGGAAAATCCCCACGTGGTCGTAGCACACGAGAGAGATAGCTCGAAGGTAAATGTCTGGGCTGGCCTAATGGAAGACAGAGTGATGGGGCCGTTTTCTTCGCTGAACCAACCTTTACTGGTATAACGTACCTGGACATGTTAGAGCAATTCGAATTCCACAACTCCAGGATATTCAAGACATCATTTACTAGCAAGACGGAGGACTTCCGCACTGGTCTTTGATTGTACGCAGAACTTTTATTAAACCATTTTCCGCTCTCTCCCGTTTTCGTCAACATTCAGAACAGAATCTGAGAAACTACACAAATAAGAACAATAACAGAATCTGTGGATTGGACGTGGGAATCCGACGGCATGTCTACCGCGTTCTCTTGATATTACCCCATGCGATTTTTTTCTTTGGGGCTTTATGAAGGACACTGTGCACAAGAAAAAGGTTACATCTATCACTGAGCTCAAAGAACGCATTATTGCAGCTTTGCCCTTTGTTAAACCTGACATTCTGTAGCGTACGTGAGTGTTACTGGACTATCATTTATAGACATCCTGCAAACAACCAACGGAGCACGCGTGGAGACCTACTGACATTTAAAAAAAAAAAAAGCTTTCGCTTAGTTACCGTGTGTTTTGACATTAAAAGTAAGTTGTTATTTATTGTAGTTCCTTTTTCAATAGCATACCGAATTTGTATACTTCATTTATAGACACCCTGAATACCGAATTCCTACAGACATTGTCTTCACTCTCTCCCGTTTTCGTCAACATTAAGAAGAGAATCTGTGAAACTAATAACTGATTTACTATATTTCAGTTCTAAGTATTAAACTTGTCAGCAGCGCATCTGGAATGTCCTGTTGCTCACTTCTGGGTGCACATGGATCCGGCCAATTTATGTGAATTTTGCTCAGGACTGGCAACAGTCCAAGGCATTTTCCATTTTCTATTGAGGAAATGAGAATGATTGACAGCATGGTGTTTTCTTTTTTTTTTTTTTTTTTTTTTCTTTTTTTGGCGGTTCCTCTCATTTTTCTTAACCCTAAGTATAGTTTATTTTAGGAAAGTTAAGAAAAAGTCAGAAATATTACTCTCGAAAACAATATTGACTTTCCTGTGAGTGTTGTAATGTTCCTTACATTTGGTGTTTTCTCTTCCCAGAAATTTTTTCTTGTTTTTAGTAGGTTATGGTGGTGATTATTTTTATGTGTATCGCCCCGCTTTCAATTAGCTTTCAATTAGCTTTCAATTAAAATGATAACAGAAAATCTATATGCTGGCGAAACAGAGAATTTTGCAAAACATATACTCCACTATTCTATTAATAAAAACATTTTCTCAGTATTTATTAATAGGACAGTTCAGGAGTGCAATCGAGGCCTGGGGGGGGACCAAGATACTTTTTACTCAACTGAATCTGACATTTTTTAATCTATATATTAATTCAATAAGTTTTTTTTTACTGTGAGTCCAATTTTGAGAGAACGGCTGAACGTAAAGGTATCAAAATAAAGGTGTAGATGTGCCAGTCGAAGAGAAAAACGAGATTGGGCCAACGGTTCGGGCGTTGTGGGGCGGCAAAGTTCCCATGTAAAGTCTATGAGAGAAGCGTGCGGGGATGACTCACGCGCTGTTGAAGACGGAGCATGGAGCGACTGAAATAGTCCGAAGTCTTCTCCTTTCTGAGCGAAGCGTTGCGCAAAGCAACGCTAGCAGGCATTCCTATCAAAGTTCTTCTCATTGGAATAGCGAACACACTCGAAGACCTGATTGCGTTATGCCGTTGGATTGTATGATGTATATATACAATTTAATATTCATTCGATCCAGTTTATTCACGTAGGTAAGACGTTTCCCATTATGTAAAGATGTAAATAAACATTACGTTGACCGTTGTTAGTGAAAATATTACGGGCGACTGCTTGTAGCCCATTGAGTTGCTCACGCTGGTCCTTAAACTTACAGTCAAAAAAAAAAAAAAAAATCACGAACCTGAAGTATTGTTTTTATTGAAGTGGTTGAGTGAATTTGTCAATCAAATAAAGTTTACATTTGTTGTTTCATATGAATTTATTCTTTAAAAAAAGAAAATACTAACCGTCGATTCCGCTACGCGAATCTCATTCCAACAACATTTACAAACGCAGTTGTGACTGAAGATGAGAGTGGAAGAGTGCGCTAACCAGTTGAATTTTGCACACGATCGAGTTGAGTGGACTTCCGCCTCACATTTTACGTCTGAAAAAGGGTGCAGTCGTGTTGTTCATCACGAACCTGGCCGCTCCGGTGGAGCAGTGGCCTAAGCGCTGGCTTATGATGATTCGTTCGTGAAGGGTCCGGGTTCGAATCGCGTGAGGCATGGATGTTGTGTTTGTCTCACGGCACTGGCTGTCTCCCTTCCCTGGAACCACCGACCCTAAATTAGTGACGGGCGACTGCTTATAGCCCATTGAGTTGCTCACGGTGCTTGTTAAAATTTCAGTAAAAAAAAAGAAAAAAAAATCACGAACTTGGACTGTCTTTACTGAAGTGGTTGAATGAATTTATCAATCAAATAAAGTTTACATTTGTTGTTTCATATGAGTTTATTCTTTTTAAAAAAAACAACTACAAAAACCTAACCGTCGATTCCGTTGGGTTTCGTCTAGTTTACGTATTTATTCAAAAGTCGCCCATCGAAATCGACATTTTTTAACACAAGTAACCTTAACGAAGTTTTTTTCTCTTTTTCTTTCTCTCTCTATTTGTTATCTTTTTCTTTTACGGTGGTTATGCACAAATCCGTATATTTTTTGTTTACCGAAAGCTCCTCAGCAATAGCAGTGTACATATATATTCGATTTCAAAGGTCGATGACGCCTGGGCCAATTTTCGGAGCGCCAGACCATTTTTTTTTTTTTTTTTTCGAGGACTGTACCACTGGGACATTTGCGTTCTTTTGAATTTTTCACTCACTTATGTTCACTACTCACTAGACTTTTAAAAGGAAAAGAAAACGGTGTCTCCTTTAAATTTTCTTTCCCTGTGGCCTGGGAAGGAGTTCTCTGTGGTTAACCACAATGTCACAACGCAGTTGAAACTCTTTCAGCAAATCGTTTGTTTAAACCGGAAGGAAACAATGTTTGACGACTTACCAAGTAAATTTACCCTGTCACCACGAGTTCAAAGAAAACAGGATCCCTGCGGGAATTTAGTCCAGATGTGTGTGGCTAATTGAAAATGGGGGACACTAATTGCAACGGAGGGAACCGGGTTTCAGATAATACGAAGCTCAATTATTTGAAGTTTAATTGAGAATAATTGCGGACTCTTGGTAATTCTTTTAAAAGGTTTCCCAAATTATGATACGTAATATGGCATTTGCTGATTTATAATTGTAGTATGTATTTCTTGTAGATGTATGTCAGACTCTCTTCACTGTCAGCAACCAGTGAAGGTAATAAATCTTTTAAACGGGCCGCACATAGCTTGTTATTAAGATAATCTCTTTAATTTCTTTTAATACATAAATGCATCCGCTAATTCATTAAAACAGTTCCTCACTCTTGATATAATTTACGCAGAGTCTAAGGGAAATAATATTTTCAGGCAAATTAGCATTCAAAACTTAGCTTTGAAGCTGCGAATATTACGAAGTCGAAACTCGTTAAACCGCCAACGTTTGTTTCATATGTTTTTCTGACGGTAATCGAGGGTGGCTGGGAAAAGAGCACTAGCGATCATAGAATTTCATCTCGAAGGGGTGGGGCTCCCAAAAAGGAATTCACGGGACAAACAAAACGCGTTATATAATATATACACGGTCGAGTCACATTATAGGTGACCACCAGCTTATATCCAGAGTAAACGCCGTGTGCAGCGCGGACAACAGCTAGACGAGAGGGAAGTGACTCAATAAGGTGCTGAACGGTGTTCACGGGTATGTGGAGCCATTCTGACTGCAGTGCATTTGACAGCTGCTGGAGGGTGCGTGGTGGAGGATCCATTGAGCTAACAACACGATCGAGGGGTCCCACACATGCTCAATTCGGTTTAAGTTACTTTGAAGTCTTCATCATGCTCTTCCAATCACTCTCGGACGTTTCTAGCTGTGTGACATGTCGCATTGTCGTGCTGGAAGATCCCATCCACCCCAGGGATGACAATCAGCATGTATGGGTGTACGTGGTCTGCAAGAATGTATTCATAACGAATTTGGTCCATAGTGCCTTCCACAGGTGTGAGTGGACCCAGAGAATGCCACGAAAACATTCCCCAGACCATAACGCTGCCCTCACCAGCTTGTGTTCTTCCAGCAATGGTTGAAGAGTGTTTGTTCTCCGATATTTCTCCCTTTATACGCCAACGCCCATCCATTCGATGAAGCAGAACAGTGACTCATCGGAGAAGGAAATCTTTTGCGACTCAGCGGAGGTCCAGTTCCGATACTGGCGTGAAAATGTAAACCTTTTCTGCCAATGCACCTTCGTTACCATAGGTGCAGTGACCATCCGTCTGCAACTGAGCCTGTGACGTACCTGCCAGTAGGACGCACACGACATAAAGGCAGATAGGAATCAGAATAAAACGTCTGCGTAGCTCAGTTGGTAGAGCGACTTGTTCCGGAATAAGCGGCCTCGGGTTCGAATCCCGGCGTAGACCAAAAATGACGGAGAAATTTACTTCGTTATAAGCCCCATACGCAGCAGGGATTGCTGAACTGTCGTTTTAGACACACTTCCGGTAGACCCTTGGTTCATTCGGCTAGTGAGTTGCTCCACTTTAACGTGTGAATTGGCCCTCACCCACCTTCGAAGCCGACGTTCACCCCTCACTTCAATGGCATATGATGCTCCACAGTTACCTCGTCGCTTATTCGCAATGGTGCCATTTCGCCAATCACGATACACTTTAAACACAGCAGCGCGCGGACAGTTCACAAATTGCGCTTTTTCAGAAATACTGCTACCCTTGACCGGAAAGTCGATAAGCATCCCTTTTCGCAAATCTGATAAATCGCTCCTTTTATCCATGACAGCAACGACTGGTACGTTTTCAGAATGCCTACAGCACACTTTATATACCTACCAAGCCAGCTCACGACACGTGCCTTCTTTCATTGGCTACGCGCTGTTGACATCTAAAGTAAGAGATGGTCACAAAAATGTGACTCGACTGTGTATATACGCCGACGAGCCATTACATTATGATCACCTACCTAATAAGCTGTACGACCCATTTTAGCCCGCAAACAGCGTCCACTCAGCGGGGCATCGATTCGACGAGGTGCGATAGGTATCTGGTACCATAACGTCAGCAGCAGGTCATCCAGTTCCCGTACATTTCGTGGTGGTGGTGATTTAGCGCGAACCCGCTTTTCCAAGTCAAACGACAAATCTTCGTTTGGGTTCATGTCAGGTAAATTTGGAGGCCAAAAATTAACAGAAAAGTCACCAGCATGTTCCTCGAATCACTCCTTGGTGATTCTGGCAGTGTGGCACGGCGCATTAACCTGTTGGTAATCGTCATCACCAGCAGGGAACTCTATTGCCATGAATGGGTGAACTTGGTCCGCAACGATATTCAGATACCTGATAGCTGTCGGGGATTGTGCTATAGGAATAATGGGGCATAAAGTGCCGCCGTCACCTACCTGTTTCCTCCCAACAGTGCATCCAGGTTGAGAATAGTCGTATCCACGTTCGGCAGTCTACGTGATGCACCGGGAATCTTGATTCGTCAGACCGGCAGGCCACTTTCTTCCAATTATCCACGGTCCAATCTCGATGAACTTTTGCCCATTTCATGCGTTGTAAGCGATGACGTGCAGTGAGCATGGGGACCCGGCTGGGTCTTCGGCTACGCAGGCCCATGCGCAGAAGGCTGCGATGAACTGTGTGCTGTGACACATTGCCCTGATCACCACTGTTATAGCTGCGGTGGATTTGTCGCACTGTAGTATTGAGGTAGCTGTGAGCAATGCTCCCCATGCAGTCTCCGTTATCCTCTGGCATTAGTGAGCTGCGGACTACACACGGCTGGGCGACGGATAGTCGTTTGGCCATCTGTGCACCACTTTTGCTACGTACTCACTACAGCGTCACGTGGACAACCCGCAAGCCCTGCCATCACAAGTTTTCCTTTATTGAATTCCGATAAATCGGCAGCTTTTCCCATTCTGACTCCGAACACTTCACTAATCGAAAGCCGGTTTTCCGGTTGTATACAAAATGTTCTGCGAACTTCATCTGCGCCACCGATCGGTCTCCAGGCGCGCTCATTTTTCTAGGCTAGGGGGGTTATAATGTAATTGTTCATCTGTATACTATATATATACGTCATCAACATCATCATTGTCAACCATTATCAATCCACTGCTGGACGAAGGTCTCCCCAAGTTTCCTCCACAACGGTCTGTCTTGTGCCAGTCTCCTCCATGTCACCCCTGCATACTTTCGAATTTCATCCACCCATCTCCCATGTGGTCTTCTTCTGGGTCTTCTCCTGTCCCTTGGAATCCAATCTAAAATTTCGGCTGTCCATCGATGGTCTGTCATTCTGGCAGTATGTCCAGCCCATTGCCATTTCAGGGATTTAACTCTGATCATGATGTCTTCCACTCTCGTCATTTTTCGGATCCACGAGTTCCTCTTCTTATCTCTCCTGGTTATACCAAGCATGCACCTCTCAATGCTTCTTTGAGTTGTCTGCAGCCTTTGTATGTCTCTTTTAGATAAGGTCCACGTCTCTGCACCATACGTAAGCACTGGAAGGATGCATTGATCAAACACTTTTCTTTTAAGACATAATGGCATATTGCTCTTGAAAATTATGCTGTTTCTTCCAAAAGCTCTCCAGGCAAGTTTTGTACGCCGATTAATTTCTTCATCAATGTGACCCTCATTTGATATCTGCTGTCCAAGATAAACGTATATATATATATATTGAATTCGAATTCCACTGTATTGAATTCGAAGGTAGAAGCAACACGCAAAACCTAGTACAACAAATAAAGCATTCCTTGAAATGTGGTCTAGTGGCATCTGTTCTATTATCAAGCTAACGTTGTGACGGCTAGGAATGTTTTATTTATTTGTTGCATTTCGTGTTCTTGCCGGTTTTTTGAATCAAAATTTTCAGGGCAGGGGGAGTAAATTAAAATTTTCCCTTGGATGGACCTGAAACTTTGTAGGTGGGATGGGAAAAATTATTTTCTGGCAGTGCCATAACAAAAGTTCTGCAAACGTTAATCTAAAACGGAAGCGGATGATGCAATCGGAAAAATGATTGCGTCATGTCAAGGTCAGACCCTCAGCAACGCAGGGGTGTCAGAACGACGCACTATCATTTGTTGTGTGGACGTGGGAGGATTTGGAAATGGAAATGCTCAGCTCCTCAGTTCGAGTCACAGGGTTAGACCAGCGCTCGTACGTGAAAAATAGAAACTCTGCAGTGGGAAATCTCCTACATAGATCCACGCTGCCTTGTAAGAAGTTTGTGGTGAAGGAACTCTTCATCGAAGCACAATTTCTCGCTGGCCATCGCGCTTTCCGGAGGGCCGAAGTAGCATCGAAGATGATCACCGCACAGGTCGACCTCAAACGGCGACAGACAAAACATCTGTCACATTTGTTGCAACAGTTCTTGAAGAGAATCGTCGTTTGACAGTCGAGGAGATTGCTCATCAAGCAAGTTTGTCCACCATGTCTGTTTACCGGATTTTGACCGACTCACTGAGAAAAGGAAACATCGCTGCACGCTGGGTGCCCCTTCAACTCACCCCCGAGCAGAATGCAGGCAGAGGGAGCATCGCAGAGGATTAGCTCAACAGGTTCGAAAGGGAGGGAGATAACTTCCTGAACAGAATTGCCTCAATTGATGAGACTTGGACCCGTGATTTTGAGCCGAAACTGAAGTCACAATCAGCGAAATGGAGGCATGCAAGTTCCCCATGCCCCTTAAAGTGTCGTCGGCAACAATCCACAGTGAAGCAAATGATGATTTTGCCCTCGATGGCCAGGGTGTTGTGGTCTCTGACCGAGTGCCGGTAGGGCAAAATGTCAACCCACAATATCATTGTGACATTTTGAGGATAAAGTTGAGACTGAAAATTCGTCGAAATTGGCTCTGACTTGTTGGAAGCGGGAACAGTCTTGCACCATGACAACTCATCGTGTCATTGTGAGCGTCGGTACGAGGGCTTTTATCGAAATATGGCTGGGAAACTTTATCCCACTCACCATACAGCCCTGATCTCAGTCCACCCGACTTTTATCTGTTCCCAAAGTTAAAAAATCGATTCCGTGGATCCACTATGAATCACTGGACGAACTGTCATGGGACATGGCTCGGAGTAGTACGACAGTTGAACAATGATGGCATACTACGGGGTATCCAGGACCTACTACCTCATAGCTGCCAAGCTGTCATTAGCAGCGGAGGGAGTACAATGAACTGCAATAAGGTAAGTTTTCTCCGTTACTTCACACTTTTCTCAAAAAAGGGACAGTGTGCATAACATTTATTAGGACCGCCGTGACCACTTTCAGTATTATTTTTAGATGCACTATTTTGCCGCTAGGGAGGAAATTATGCATCAAACAGCGCATCGCTTGCATTTGACAATATAATTGCCTTTCCAAAAGAATATGAAATTCTTTTTGCATTCAAACGCAGTAACCACGACCAAAATTCTTTTTGCGCTTTCCAGTATTTCTAATGCGAAACTTTCCCACAAAATGACTTAAAAAGTAATTGTTTTTTCGAGTTAGGAAATAACTTATCATACAGTTTTAAAAAATAAAAAAAAAACTGAAAATGCCGTTGATACTGGTAAGGCCGAATTCGGTGTCACTCATTTCTTCCTTCCTTCCTTTTTTTTTCTCATTGCAAAAACGACATATCGCGCGTGTGGTGTGTATGTGTGTTATATATACCGCTTGGACTTTTGATAGTTTCCAACGAAGAAAGATTTGTCGTAAATGGAAATCTCGCCTAAATTTGTTAAGATTTGCTTAAAAAACTTATTTTCTGAAAAATTTAACTTGTCACCCCTCCATTCTGCAATCTCGTCGGAACCTTCTGAGGAAATCCCCCCCCCCCAAAAAGAAACGGAAAGAATGAAAAATAAAATAATACCCGCATTCCTTAAATAAAACAAAACAACAGATTACGGATTCGTTAAGTAAAATATTAATGGATTTACTTCATTTATTCACTCACTGGATTTTTTTTATTCTATTTATTTATTTATTTATTTATTTAGAGTTTTTATACCAACCAGAAACTGTTTTAAACTTTAATTTTTTCTGTCAGTGATTTTTCTTTCTAAAAGATACTTAAACATCTTTAAGAAAAGAAGGTAAAGCAGCGACGCTAAATTTGCTTTAAAAACCATCATAGCCCAGGCTAGAATGGAGTCAGAAAAAGATTTTACGCAGCACACTATTACTGAGTAATAAATTTTTTGGAGATGCACGCCGTCTGTCTCTCTCTCTCTCTCTTCCTCTGCATATATAGCGCGTGTTTACATCAATGTTTACGAAAACAATCTGGCAACAGCGCCATCTCTCGGCTTTAAAAGATACAATGGAGATGTGTGTTTCGGAATTGTTTTTCCGTTGCGAACAGGACTCAACGTCGACGCTCGTTTCTTCTCTATTTTTAATTGTCACTTTTTTTTAAACAATATTAAATATAATTGAGGCCGATTGCCTGCACCTATTTCTTTAGATGCTTGTCAGTTTCACTTTATTATTATTTTTTTAAATTGCTATTTTCGCATTTATATGTATGAACACAATCTGCTGTGCATATTTCATTCTATGACACTACGGTACGCATCACCCTCAGTACCAGTGGCGCACTAACGGAAGTGGCCAATGCCCCCCCTCCCCTGGGCTGACAGAGCGGAAAATTATTACGTCGAAGTTTGAAACAAAAAAATCACGATACGCGATCTAGATATACTTCTTAATCATGTACCGTATAATTATAACATACAATAATTATAAGGCAGTAGTTCTGTTAAATAAATTTAGAAAACTCTAACCAGCAAAAAGAAATTCATCTACTGCTTCTTCTGATCATTTAACTTTCTTGTTCTGCAACATTACTAGTAACTAGATAACAATAAATGTACAAAAGTCAACCTCCTTCTTAATTGTTATGTCATCCGACTATTATTCCCGGTAAATTTAGGGGGGGCACCCCCTTCTTTTGACATTTCTAGGTGCGCTACAGCTTGGATGGATGTAGGTAAAAACACCCCTGGAGAGAATACCCCTGAAAACTGAAAAGTGGTTAAAATACCCCCAGAACAAACACGCACATCTACCAATATCATGCATTTTTGCAGTTACCTTCGACCCTTTCTCAGTTTGTTAATATCAGTCTACACGCATAAACTGCATGCGGTGAAACAGAATGAAAGGAAGTCATTCTTGCAGTAGTACTAGAGTGATTTACTTTCAATGTGAGAAGTTTTTTTTATTTTTTATTGGATGCTGGCTTTGGGAGTAACAAATCACGAAATAGAGCAGCAGCAGCATATTGTAAACCAATTACGAGTTAAACAGCACTACACCTCTTTTTTACGAAGTTTCTCTCGGAGCTCCAGGGAAAATATTATTTATTTGCCTTAGAATTTTTATCGGACAGGGCAGGAGAATGAAATTGAGGGATCTTTTAGTATTGTCGACATAATAGATCCCCGATTTCCTTAATAAAGCATTCAAATTCGTATAGTTAGATCTGGTTTTTCTTAAATCCCAAGTCCCTTGTAAACATCGGAAGGGAAACAATGTATATTATTTAATTCAAGACTACATACACACTTGTGCTGTTGATTACGAATTAAATTATCAACGTTTGTTCACAATTAAAAGCTTTATTAGCATCGACTATAGTTTCGCAGTGCTTCTGGCTCGGCTTCATCAGGATGTTCGTGATGAAGCCGAGCCAGAAGCACTGCGAAACTATAGTCGATGCTAATAAAGCTTTTAATTGTGAACAAACGTTGATAATTTAATTCTTAATGCATTGTATTCTCCTCATTAGTTGTCATTACCTATTTTTTACGGCAAATATTAAAATTGTATTCTCCTCATTAGTTGCCACTACCTATTTTTTTACGGCAAATATTAAAATTGTATTCTCCTCATTAGTTGCCACTACCTATTTTTTTACGGCAAATATTAAAATTGTATTCTCATTAGTTGCCGTTACCTATTTTTTACGGCAAATATTAAAATTGTATTCTCCTCATTAGTTGCCATTACCTATTTTTTTACGGCAAATATTAAAATTGTAACCGTGAATTCCACCATCCCCCCAAAAGTACGACACCTTTTATTACACTGAGTCACTGGCACACCGTAATCAGGAAAACTTTCGTGAATATATTTTATTCGAAGTACACTTCACCTGCTTCAATACAAGAAGTGGAAAGAAACGACTTGCAGTGGTCATTGAAATGTCGTCACAGTTCTTTGAATGCCTTCAATGTCTTGAAAAACATGTTTTTTTTAAAGGCAGCTCTAATTTAAGGAAAAGAAAGTAGTCACAAGGTGACAAAGCTGGAGAATAGGGGGATGGTTCAGCACATACACTTGTTTTCCTGCCAAAAATTGTTGCCCAGTGACTGCTCTGTGGGCTGGTACATTATAGTGTTGAGGAACAACTACCCGATTATGCACTCAGGCCTGACACGAACAATCAACCCTCCTCCACAAGCGTTCCAAAATAGACAAATAAGCACTGCCAGTCACAGTTTTCATTTTGGACTTCGGTAACCTGACCTTATTTCTTTGGAGTGACTGTGGCGACTTCCACTGAGCGCAATTTTTATCATATATGGAAAAACTCGTTTCATTTTAAATTGAGGATTAAGAAAGGGAGATGTGAGTGTTTGTTCTGGGGGTATTCTCTCCGGGGGTATTTTTTCCAAAGCGGAAGAAATACCCCCGATCAATGGGTTTTAGTTGATTGCACAAGTAAATTGCTGTAGAACTACTGCAAGAATGACTTCCTTTCATTGTTTCACCACATGCAATTTGTTATTAACATACTCAGAAAGGGTCGAACCTCTCACATCTCCCAATCTCATGTTATTAACAACTGAGAAAGGGTAAAACTCTCACATCTCCCAATCTCATGCAATTTTTTTAAACTGCAAAAATGCATGAGATTGGGAGATGTGAGTTTGTTCTGGAAGTATTCTCTCCGGGGGTATTTTAACCGCTTTTCAGTTTTCAGGGGTATTCTCTCCGGGGGTATTTTAACCGCTTTTCAGTTTTCGGCGGTATTCTCTCCGGGGGTATTTTAACCGCTTTTCAGTTTTCAGGAGTATTCTCTCCGGGGGTATTTTTTTCTCAATACTCCACCTAAAAAGGAAATAACTAAATGAATTAACTTCTTAATGCAGCGTTCATGAGATCACATCCAACGAAAGTAAGCAATAAATAAATAAATTAAAAGTACTCAGCACTTCAAGAGAAAACTTTCATCTGGAGTATTTTCATTTGCAAATTACCGTGCATTCCCAGAAAAATATGTAATAGAAATTTGTTTAGGAAGCTTCCTTCTGAAAAACAGCTTTTCTTCACAGATGAAATGGGGAAATAAATATTTTCGTGATTTCTCTCGAACGACTTCTCAAGAGTTTCCGTATTTCTAAAAATCCACAGCAAACATAGCGAATCAGATATACATGTCGCATTAGGATTTTGAACCCTGATCCTCCAGTAAGAGGGAAAGAAAGCTTACGCCTTTGAAATCGGCTACTCAAAATACCTTCCTGAAAAGTGATTTATATGGGAAAAGTCGTTTCTGAAAACAGTTGCTAGAATCCATTAACACTGAAACTGATGTAACAGATGCACAGTCGAGTCACATTATTGTGGCCATCTCTTAATTTTGAACGTCAACAGCGTGTAGCTAATGAAAGAAGGCATTGAAAAAAGAAGGCATCTCAAAATTTATTTTCAAATTTTGTTCATTTAGAGAACTAAAGCCAGCCTCTTGAAACGCTTCACGATCAAACACGTAGAACACGTAACGGCAGTCCGACAGTGTCTAATGACTTTTCTCAATTTACACTGAAGAGCAATTGAATTAGATATACCTGTCTAGTAAAGTGTATCACCACCTTACGCCCTGATGACGGCGGCGATTCGTCTCGGCATGGACTCGACAAGACACTGGAAGCGTTGGGAAGCCATACGGATCCACGGACCCTGAACAAGCTCCCACAGTTCACGAAGATTTGATGGAGGGGGTCAGAGCCTCGGACATCTCTCTCGATGGCATCCCAGATGTGGTCGATGGAATTGAGGTCAGGTGACCTAGCTGGCCAAGGAAGCGAGGTCACGTCTGTGGAGTGTTCATCCAACTAATCGGATACAATTCGGGAGCGATGGCACGGTGCATTGTCTTGTTGCAGGATGAGGTTCCCAGTGGAATGTTGAAGACGCACAAACGGGAGCAAACGGTCGTCCAGGATATCGCGGTAACGTTGACCTGTGAGAGACGATGTCACACGTACCAGGGGTACCATTTCAGTCCAAATACACAGTCCCCAGGTGAGAATTCCCCCCACCAGCTTGAAGAGTACCCTGCTGGCAAGAAGGATGCATCGCTTCATGAGATTTGCGCCATACTCGTATCCTGCCAACCGCAAGTACCAACGTGAATCTCGAATCATCAGTCCAGGCAACATTTTTCCACATGTCTAATGTTCCCGCGCCCATGCTAATATTTGCACCCTGTGATGTGCGGTCAGCAGCGGTACCGTCGTGGGACGATGGCTTCTGTACCCCATAGCGAGGAGATGGTTCTGGATGGTGTGGCTGCTTACACGTTTTTGTGCACCAGCGTTAAATTGCCGAGGGATTTCTTGCACTGTGGCCCGTCTATCCGCTGTTACAATGCGAGCTAGCCGACGATGACCCCGCTCATCCACACGCTGTTGTCCACGGCAGTTGGCCCTTGCAGGGATGATTTTACCGGATTCGATGTACTCACGGTTCACCCGTGACACAGTGGCTCGTGAAAATCCCAGTGCCTGCACGAATTCCGAGATGGAGTGACCCATTCGTCAGGCTCCGACAATTTGCCCACGATCAAATGCGCTTAGATCCTTTGTCTTACCCATACTGCGTCCGACTTTTACTGATTCCCGTCGCATCACTCCTTATATATTGTCGGATCGCTGCATACGTCATGTCGTTTCCGTTTACAGGGCCGCCCACAGCGCCACATTTGCATAACGCCATCTGTCTCTGATTCAATTGCTCTTCAGTGTATATGAAAATACAGAACAGAAATAAGGAAATAAGAAAAGTAACAATTAAGAGTTGTGGCACAAAAAGAGCAAAATTACTTGTTCTTGAATATGAAAACACACACACACACACACACACACACAGTCACTTAACATAATATCACAATGTTCTGAACATTGTAGAAGTCTTTTCTTCTGACTGTTATAAAAAAAAAAAAAAGACTCAGGTCTCAATCTTTCGCTCTCGTGAATAATTCATTTTACCTTATTATACTCTGAAGGATGTGTAGTTATGAACAAAGTTGTGCAAACAAGTGTAATATATAACGCCTTACCCTCATTGATATAAAAATTTCATTCCTTCAATTGATATTTCATTCACATTTTCTTGTTAATATACGTGTATAGGAACTATTACTATGGCAGTGAAAAGGGGCCACAAGTCCTCTGGAATAGCTTCTTTCCCGTCTCCCAGTTTTTATAAACTAAGGCGAAAATGATTTCTTGAAGATTTTACTTATTTACTAAAAAATAAATAAATTGCTTTTCGTTTGAATGCTTCATTCAAAGCTGACGTCAAAAATTTTCTGGCTATTTCTTTAACCAGTTTCATATGAAGTCCCAGCAAAAATTTTGAAAAATCCTTGAGTTGAGGCTATACAGGCCTTCTTAGCCGTGAGGGGCCCCCACTGTGCGGGGTTGGAGGGGCCGTCAGTTCGCCTATGTCACTGCCCCTTTCACCTTCCAAGTGAGCGCTGCATTGGGAGGATCGGTGTCAAGTCCAGACCAATTTATACATTTTGTAAATAATTTGTCTTTTAGTTGTTGGAACCCTTCTATTGCTCTCTTCTACTTTTTACGATGTAAATAAAAAGTTTAGTTCATCTTTGATGTTGGAATCTGTGTTTTGTGGTGAGTGTGTGCGTTTGCTGCGCCGTGTGTTACAAATATTGTAGCTTCGAAATACCTTAGAGTGTTCATTAACCGAACGAACGAGACCTTCACCAAGTTAAAACCCTCCAGCTTATTGTAAGAACAATTTCGAACCTGCGCTGGCTGGTAGCTGGCACCTGACAATCGGTGTTGCTTTTGCTTCGCATGTGTTCTGTGGTTAAACATCGGCCAGTGTCACGTGGCTGTCAAGTTGAATGTACTTGAAAGATTTAATTAATTAACTATAGCACTAATGTACCAAATTAATTCAATCTTTAAAGTACAGTAGAAGTCCGATATTACGAGTACGACTTATAGCGAGAATCCCGCTATTACGAGAGATATAAAATGCACCGTCAATTTGTTAATGTTAAAGATAGAAAAAACCTTCGGGTATTACGAGTTATTAAATCTAAGGAATTCCTGCTATAACGAGATGTTTTCATGGCCAATCTTTCTTCTTCCAAAAATTTCCGATAAATTCTATCCCTGAAATTCCACGAAGTGGTGGGGAGATAAACGCGTACAATGGCACGCAGAGATGAGTAACCAGTGGTTAGTCTTCTTGGCAGTTTGGATGCTGTCCCCTGCTTTCTTCCACTCGTCTCCACAACAGTGGGAAGCCGAAGCATTTCTTACGCGTGTACATCGTCTGTTTTCTTTCTCTAAATGGAGAAAAACAGGAAAGTTTTGACTTTGGAAACCAAGTTAAAAGTTTTTTTATGAATGTGAGAAAAGTTTGAATTCGAAAAGTGAGATCGCCAGAAAATTTGGTTGTGCATCAATAACGCTGTTTACAATTTTAAGGAACACAGAGAAGATCCGGCGAAATCCATGAAGTAACGAAATGGTTAACATAAGGAAGAAGCATTGTTGTTTTGCCGTAATCGAGACAAAAATATTTCTGTTAGTGTACCGATGATAGAAGCGAAAACTAATGAATTAAGCGTTGAAATGAAGATCGAGAATTTTAGTTGCTCGGACGGTTGGCTAAACCGATATAAAACTAGAAAAGGGATTTCTATGAAAAAAAAAAATAATAATGAAGAATCAGCTTCTGTTACTCGATACAACGCAAAAAAGATTTGGACATTTAAAATTCAGATGAGGCTGCGTTGTTTTATAACATGGTGCTACCGTGCGCATACGAAGCTAAAAAGGCGTGGATGACAGTGCCGTTAATTTTCAAGTGAATGAGGGTTTCCCACGTTCAAGTTGGAATTGAGAACAGAAAAACAGCGCTATTCATCGATAATTGCCCCACACACCCAAGTCCCAAAGATGTTCAATTGGATAACATTGAACTGATATTATTGCCACCTAGCTGCACTAGTGTACTTCAGCCTCTTGATCAAAGGGTTATAAAACTGATAAAGCAAAAATATTGGACTATTCTGGTAAATGACCCCGATCAGGTGGACGTCATCAAATGGTAGGCTAGTGAAATGGAACGTCCTTGAGGCCATTAAAGCTCTCGCCATGGCATGGAATGAACTGCCAGGAAAGCACATTGAATCATACTTTAGACAGCTGGCTTCATTACCGAAGATGATTTGAATAAGAAAATCGTTCCCGACAAACCTGCAGAACAGGAAGCAGATGGATGGAGCAAAATTGTTAAAAAGACGGGATTTATATTTAGCTTTTAAGACGTCGATGCTGATGCAGATGTAGTACCCTGGAATGACATGTCTGATACAGAAATAATGGAATCAGAAAAAGAAAGCTCAGAAGAAGATGATCAAAATGACGAAGGGGACAGAAATGAAAGTTACCATCTCAATCAGAACTCACAAAGCTTCAAACACAATCGGACAATTTTGTAGTATGTCACATGGACCTATTGAAGAAACGACAATTTCCCGTAAAGTTGAGAATTACGTATTTTCAGTAAAGTCGAGAGTTACAATCAATGTCAATGATGACACAAAACACTCCAAATTCTTATTTTTTTTTTGTAAAAATCCCAATATTAACTTAAAACAAACATCAGGCATAAAATATGTATTGTTCTGATCACGTTTCTTTATTACGTAGTACTATTATTTTTATATGTATGTGTTATGTAGTAGTCCGTTATAATGAAAAAATTTCAAACTTTTGTCAGTTCTCGTAATATCCGACATTTACTGTATATTAAATTGTTATGGATAGATAATATAAACGTATCTGCATATTTTACTCAAAAACGGATTTAGCGAGCTTCCGGATTTAACGAGGATTTAAGTCTGTCCAGTGCTCCTCGTTATAAGCAGGTTCTACGGCATATACACTATATTGACAAAAGTCACCGGTCTCCTAGATGCGAAATACAACATAGCGTTTATTGACATACGTTATCAGTACGGTGTCGGTCCACCTTAGGCCTTAATGAATTCACTGACCCTTGGAGACATGCTTTTGACAGGGTTTTGGAACACAGCGATATGTATGCACTTCCATTCAGTACACAATGCTGCCGCTAACTGTTGCTTAGTAGTAGGACTTGGTTCCAAACTTTTTATGCAGGGCTCTAATTCATCCCATAGGTAGGTGTTCTATGGGATTAAGATCAGGGCTCTGTGCTGTCCAGTCCACACACGATAAGGAAATATCGTCAAACCACGCCGTAATAGTCCTTGCTTTATGTCTCGGTGCATTATCGTGCTGGTACCGACAAGGCTCGGTTCCATAGTATTGCCACAGAGATGGTAGGGCATAATTGTCCACAATATCGAGGTAGACGTGCTGGTTAACAAGTTTTCCCACGATAATCAATGGGCCGGGACCATACCACGAAAAACACCTCCACACGAGCACACTGCCAGATCCAAACTTGACCACTGTGGTAAATAGCATTTCCCTAGCTGCCGCCATACCCACACACGGCTATCAGACTGATGGATCGTGTATCTGGAGTCATTAGTCCATAGGACCCGTTTCCATTAATCTACAGTCCACGATAAAAGTTCTTATGAGCAGCCGCACACCTACGGTAACCAATGGAATGAAGTTCTCTGCGAATGATACGTGTACATACAGAGGTTCCAGCATTTTTATTCACACTGAGGTCTTGTGCAGCACTCCCCGGTACGTTTTGCTGCTTCAGGTACGTCATGTGTCTTCCACTTATTCAGTGCATCCAAAACTGTTGATTTGGGTATGTTTAAACGCCTCTCGGTTTCTCTTATGGACAACCCACTAATATAACACCCAACAATATTTCCTTTCTCAAAGTCAGTTCTCTCCCGCCGCGACATTTTTACTCAACCTCACAGTGCGTTATAATCGCGGTCAACTGCAGGCTTGTTTTTATACCGTTTGCAGTTGTACCGCGTATCTTAACAACGCAGGGGATCCGTTCATTTGCTTTTGAAGGGGTGTCAAGTGACTTTTGTCAATTTAGTGTATGTAAAAACTTGCGAATGTTACTCACCTCCAAATGGAGGTGTGTCGAGGTGGTTTTACAGAGTGTCTGAAAAAAACAGCGGGATGTTGTAAAGGTGCTAGGGGGGTGGGATCGCTGGTTGAAGGGAATTTATGACATCGCTTCGACCACGTGAATAAAATACGACATCAAAAACTCCAATCTTCTCGAACACAAATATGAAGTTTTTGCCTTTGTATAGGCACTTAGTGACTTGCAGACCTATTAAGTTCTGTTTTTTTTTTAACGTTGCTCGAAGAATTCCACACACATATTTATAAAAGTTTTCTTAAGACTGATTTCTGCATGTTGCCCTGAGTTTAGAAAATTTTCTTAAATAAATACGCGTAAAATATTTCGGTGGAAAAACGTTCTAGAAAAAATCAAAGCAATCCTGGTTTTAAAAAAATATCCCATCCTTTATTATTTCTTATCGAAAGACATTTCCTTTAAAATGCCAAAATCCGACTCAAGACCACACACACAACATAAAAGTCCAGTTATCCCTTTCGTTCTGTATTATTCCTTTCTCAAAAATACCCACCTAAGCAGTATATCCAGAAATGATTTTCGATGTCAAAAAATATCTCCTTCCTCTACTCACAGGAAATATTACGTCAAACAACTTGACAAGGAGAACTCTCCTGCCGAGATTTCTCTAACAATTCGTATTGAAAATTCATCAGAACAAAAATAAATATAGATGGCAAATAAAAAATAAAAAAAAACGACAAAGGCAGCAAAAAAAAAAAAAAAATGGAGAAGAGAACTGCCATCAAACTCGTTTTCTTTCTTTTTTAGCACGTCTTTTGTAAAAAAAGATCATGCTTATGTTATCGGTTTTTCCTTTTTGCATGCATTAAGAAGCATGAAATGTGCGAATAATGATCTTTTATTTCGTTTCTCTTTTTTTTTTTTTTGCGATGCACAATTTTGCCGCTAGCAAGCGTAAATGCAGATGATATCGAATTCAAAATCCATTTTATTCCATATATTTGCTTCTAAACGTCCGATTGAAAAAATTCTTTTACCTTTTGATTCCATTTATATCGAAGACTATATTAGGTATTGTCACTTTTTCAAGTTACGCACAGATTTTCCGCTAAGGGGCTTAAAAATAAACTGCGTTTCCACGATGTCTCTGCTTCTAAAACTCCGATTGGAAAAATTCTTCCTGAAGCGGGTACAGCTCTTGATGGAAAATCTTTTGCATGTAATTTTTAATTTTCGAAAAAAAAAAAAAAAAAAAAAAGGTTTCGCCATTAGCTAAGTATTAATTTCTGTCTCTGTTGCATTTGCAGCAAAATCTGAGCTTCTGAACTTTCGTCTGAAAAAATTCGTTCGTTGACCGATTCCACTCACGTCGACAAACCTTCTCGGAATATTTTCTTCTTAAAATAGTTCATGGTTTCTCAGCCAGAAGGCGTAGATGTATATCTTATTGTTGTCGACATCTCTACTTCTCAGAATCCGATTTGAAAAATCTTTCTTTGTTGGAGAGCGTTTCCGCTGCGAAATGTTTCTCATATAATTTCAAATTTTTCTTAACGCACAAGTCTGCCACCAGAGGGCGTAAGTTTCTGTTTCCGTTTACAGCAATATCTGCGGGACTAAAGACCCGCTTGAAAAACTTCTATCTTCGGTCAGATACTACTAACTATGCAAACTCTGTGTGCGTATTTTCTTCCCAAAATGATGCCCAATTTCGCCGCTAGTGTGGCGCAAATGCTTAATTTGTTTTTTTTTAATATCTCTACTTCTACATGTGCGATTTGAAAATTCTTTCAACACCAGATGCCATTTACCTTGTAGAACATTTTGAGGCTAGTACACGAGGAATTTTATATTTTAAAGTTCAGTCGGTAGGTGGTGTTTCTGTACTTCAGTTTGCAGCTGTATTGTCTAAAAACACTATTGGGAAATTTCTTCATTGTCTGCCATTCGTTACACTATAGATGTGGAGCATTAATCTTCTTTAAATAATGCGCAAGTTTTCCGCTAGAGGACGTAAAGGTCGATAGCCTTTTCTCGTTATTTCTGCTTTCGGGAGATGTATTTTAAATGTTCCTTTTCCTTAGCATAGCTTTTTCCATGCAGAATATTTTCCACCTAATTTCAACTTTTCCATTATGCAAATTTTTTCCACTAGAAGGCATAGAGTTATATAATGTTTCTTTCTCTCGTATACTTCTTCTTTTAAGTGTTGAATTTGAAAATCTTTTTGTCCCTGATACCTTCCTTGCGCTATGAGAAACTTTTTGTGCGCCATTTGTTAATCTTCGTAACATGTTTTTCAGCCGCTGGTGCAACTAAGCAGATATTTCTACTTGTGGATGTTCTATCGATTGTTGAAACAGGTTGATTGTTTTCCTAACTGGCTCCATTGACTTTGAATAACTTTGATAAATTGAATTCGCGTCAGAACGGATTCAAGAGACGTGCTAATTACAACCGGAAATTCGGTGTCGCCTTTCTTGTTGAATTCTGTAATCAGTAGCTACCTAGGAAGCAGGTACGTCGCTAGACTTCGAAATCAGTATAGGCGACGATTGGGCGAGTATTATTTTTGGTGGAGTAAGTTTGACAGCAACTATTAAATACAGGGTGTCCGAGAATTATTGGACACATTAAAAAATTATGTAAAACAAATCATTAAGCAGATAGAAAGAAACTGACTGTACTAACTTACAATGTAACTGCACAAGTTAATAAATTTCGATGTGAGATCCCTTGGTTGCTCGTAGTACGTCCAAGCGATACTCGATTTCATGCCATGTATTGGCAAGCATCTGAGGAGTCAGGTGATGCGTAACATCACAGCCTCTCCTTGACAAATGTCAACCCCGCCTTCTCGTGGTGCATCCTGTTCCCACTAAAGGGGCTCTGACGACCGCCAATAGCGGTATAACTATACCATCGGGATCAGAGGAAATGCTATCCCACACTCACCAACCCGCTTGGCCAGCGTGGTGATTTATGGCCAAACACCTCCAAAATGACTCTACAACTTAAATCTTGGCCCTCAGTCTCCGGCAGTTGGAATGTACCTGGCCAAGGCAGCGGCCAGTGCGACATGAAGGCAGAGGGTGCTAAGAATCCCCGGAGGACCGGACTAGGCTGCCATTTGATGCTGACCTTGGCTACCTATAACGGACGCTCCCTATCTTCTGATTCAAGGCTTCTTGAATTGGAAGAGGAACTACAAAGGATCAAGTGGGACATCGTCGGGCTAAGTGAGGTAAGGAGAAAAGGAGAAGATCTCATTGAACTGAAAAGTGGACATCTCTTCTATTATCGAGGGACAGATACTGGCAGAACTAGTGGTGTTGGATTTATAATAAACAAGAAACTGAAGGATAAAGTTGTAGAAGTTGAAAGTTCCTCTGACAGAGCTGCACGACTCGTTATCCAACTATCGAGAAGATACCAGGCTCAAATTATTCAAACTTATGCACCCACCACAAGTCATCCTGAAGAAGAAATTGAAGAATTTTATGAGGAAATTCGTCATCTAAATAATAAAGGTAAGCAGCACTTGAAGATAATTATGGGAGATTTCAATGCAAAAATAGGGCAACGGCAACAGAATGAAACTTCAGTAGGTAAATTCGGTCACGGCAACAGAAACCAGCGTGGAAATACTCTCGTTGAGTTTGCAGAGGCAGAAGGATTTTTCATCTTGAACTCCTTTTTCAAGAAAAAGCCACACAGGAAATGGACATGGAGACATCCAATTGGAACGACCAGTGAAATTGATTTTATTATGTGTAACAAAAAATTCGTCATCGAAAACTGCAGTGTGCTGAACAAGTTCAACACAGGTAGTGACCATAGATTGGTGAGATGTAAGATGCACCTCAACACTAAACTGGAACGTGGCAAGCTCATAAGACAAACAAAATGTATTGACATAACCAACCTTAAAAAACACCATAATACTTTCAAGTTGGAACTGAAGAACAGATTCTCTGCTTTAGAAGGCCTAACATCGGAAGAAGTGGATATTTCGGAAGTTAACAGAAAAGTAACCAAAGCTCTAATGGAAACAGCAACAAAATTAGCTGGGTCTAAGAACAAGTTGCATGTGAACAAATTATCAGGAAAAACCAAAATGTTGATGCAAAAAAGAAGAGAGATGAGGACAACTAAAGAAGATGTGACTTCCAAAGTGGAATATATAGAGCTATGCAAGACAACACGAAAAAGTATCACTGAAGACGTAAGGAAATTCAACTGTGAGCTAGTGAGGAAAGCAATTGAAAACAACCAAAGCCTTAAGATAGCAAATGGACATCTCAGTAAGGGAAGAAAACAGATTATGGCTCTGAGAAAAGAAGATGGTTCTATAACAAGAAATAGAGGCGAAATTTTGACAAGAGTGAAAGATTTCTACTCCAAATTATATGAAAGGGATGATACATGTACTCCAGACATCATGAAAGGTACCAGAGTTCTTCCAGTCCTCCCAGCAGAAGTTGCTCATGCAATCAAGAACATGAAGCGGGGGAAAGCTCCAGGAGAAGATGGAATTACTATAGACATCATACAAGAAGCAAGTGGAGAAATCGAAACAGTACTCGCCCAAATTTTCACTCGATGCCTTAATGAAGGGAAGATTCCTGAGGATTGGAACAACGCTACAATGATCCTGCTACATAAAAAAGGTGACATTGAGGATCTCAGGAACTACAGACCTATCAGCATCCTATCAGTGGTTTATAAAATCTTCACTAAAGTTCTTTCACACCGCTTGAAGGTAACACTGGACATGGCTCAACCGAGAGAACAAGCTGGATTCAGGAGTGGCTACAGCACAATAGATCATATCCACGTACTGAGAGAACTAATTGAAAGAGCGAGGGAATATGAACTTCCATTGTGCATGGCTTTTATCGATTATGAAAAAGCCTTTGATTCGGTGAAACCATCAGCAGTTACCACGGCTCTGAAATCCTGCGGTATTGAAGATGCATACATTAATATTATTAATAACATCTATGAAAATGCAAGTGCAAAGATTCGGCTGTTTGAAAATACAACACACATAAAAATTGGAAAGGGAGTGAGACAAGGTGACACCATATCTCCGAAGCTCTTTAATGCCACATTGGAAAATGTCTTTCAATCACTGAACTGGGAAAACAAAGGGATAAAGATTAATGGAGATTATCTAACCCACCTTCGTTTTGCTGATGACGTAGTCATTTTCGCAACTACCCCATCAGAGCTGCAGAGTATGATCCAGGAACTTGCTGACAAGAGTAAAGAAGTGGGATTAAAAATGAACTTTCAGAAGACAAAAGTGATGTTCAATGCTTTTACAAGAAATGAAGATTTATCGATTGATGGAGAAAAGCTGGAGATAACAGATACGTATGTTTATCTTGGACAGCAGATATCAAGTGAGGGTCACATTGATGAAGAAATTAATCGGCGTACAAAACTTGCCTGGAGAGCTTTTGGAAGAAACAGCATAATTTTCAAGAGCAATATGCCATTATGTCTTAAAAGAAAAGTGTTTGATCAATGCATCCTCCCAGTGCTTACGTATGGTGCAGAGACGTGGACCTTAACTAAAAGAGACATACAAAGGCTGCAGACAACTCAAAGAAGCATGGAGAGGTGCATGCTTGGTATAACCAGGAGAGATAAGAAGAGAAACTCGTGGATCCGAAAAATGACGAGAGTGGAAGACATCATGATCAGGGTTAAATCCCTGAAATGGCAATGGGCTGGACATACTGCCAGAAGGACAGACCATAGATGGACAGTCGAAATTTTAGATTGGATTCCAAGGGACAGGAAAAGACCCAGAAAAAGACCACATGGGAGATGGGTGGATGAAATTCGTAAATATGCGGGAGTGACATGGAGGAGACTGGCACAAGACAGACCGTTGTGGAGGAAACTTGGGGAGACCTTCGTCCAGCAGTGGATTGATAATGGTTGACAATGATGATGATGATGATGATTGGCAAGCATCTGAGGAGTTATGGAATTAATAGCAGCTGTGATACGCTGCTTCAGTTCCTGCAAATCAGTACAAGGCGTCTGATAGACACGTTCCTTCACATAACCCCACGTGAAATAATCCAATGGAGTTAGATCTGGAGAGCGAGGAGTCCACGGAATGGGACCACCACGCCCAATCCATCTGTTGGGGAAATGCTCACTTAGGCACTTACGTACACACGTTGACTAATGCGAAGGCGCCGTCTTGTTGGAAAACGACGTCACATCTTTTGATCTGGGGTATAGCGAAATTTTCTAGCATATCCAAGTAAATGTCACCATTTATGTTTTTTTTTCGCAAAAGAAGAAAAGGCCAATCACTTCCCTTTTTCATAGGGCGCACCACACATTAACTTTCGGAGAATCACGATCCAGTTCAATATGAGGCGGTTCACTGCTCCAGGTCCTACAGTTGTGACGATTCACAATACCTGATACATGAAATGTGGATTCATCACTAAAAATTTCAGTACTCAGAAAGTGTTCGACGTTTTCCACTCGATTCAGCATATCCACAGAGAAATCGTATTGCAGGGTGTGATCATTTACATGCATCTTTTGCACTATTTGAATTTTAAAAGCATGAAACTTTAATTTCTTGTGCAAGATATCGTGAACTGTCGATTTCGGAATGCACAGTTCTCTGCTTGCTTTACTAACGGATTTCCTTGGGCTACGTCGGAAACTTTCATTAACTTGGTCAACCGTCTCACCAAATACCGGCTCCTCCACGATGTTCCACATTGCCAGTTTCTTTAAACTGTTTCATCCACCGCTTAATTGAATTCGTTGACTGAGGATTACAACCATACTCTAAACGGTACCGTCTTTTAACTTTAATGACAGACTTTAATTCCGCAAGCCATAACACATACATCGCCTTCGGCTGTACGGATGACATGACTACTGATTGCGCATTTCTCATCAGGCATCACCTAGCGCCATCTATCGGATTCTGGGAATCACAATTTTGCAAAACAAAATTATAGAAACTGTGTTAGTAATACCGACATAGAAAAACTGACAATGCTCATAGTTTTTTTGGTACATAATTTTGTAATGTGTCCAATAATTCTCGGGCACCCTGTATATTTACGAAACACTGAAAGAAATTATTTTTTATGCTCTGCCCTACCGGCTACAGAGGAATTCGTGCAATCCTCACTTCCTTAGCCAGGACACACACCCACATTCCCGGATCTGACTAGTTACAACAATGGTGTAAGGTACAAGTGTTACTAGAATGTCGCCTTCAACTTTTTGCTTGCACTGAAGGCATTGTCTAAATTGCTTTTCAAAATTTTACGTTTTTGCTTACAAAAATGGTAATGTACTTGGACAATTTACACTGGCGGAAAGTGAAAAAAGAACACCAAGAAGGAATTGGCGGACGATCATGAAATTTACATATGTTAATGAGGTCGAGTTTACGTAGGTGTGATGTTAATTTTTTTTTTTTTTTTTTTTGATTGGAGGTTTAACGACCACCGTGAGCAACTCAATGGGCTATAAGCAGTCGCCCGTCCCTAATTTAGGGTCACTGGTTCCAGGGAAGGGAGAGAGCCAGTGCCGTAAGACAAACACAACATCCATGCCTCACTGGGATTCGAACCCGGACCCCGTTCGGACGAATGATCAGAGGCCATCGCTTAGACCACTGCGCCACCGGGGCGGCGATGTTAATTTCGGGACCAACCGGTGAGCGCTTACGCCACAGCACGGCATAATATGCAAATTATCGTTGGTGGTATTTAAGGAGTACGGCGAAGTGAATGTAATCAGTCGTCGGCTTACGGACACGTGCGAAGACCCTGAAGGAGATGCAATGCCTGGACATGGAAGACGTGTACGATTTCAGCATTTATCGGACTTTGAGCGAGGTCGTCTAATCGGACTCCGCGAGGCCGGGTGGTCGTATCGTCGTATTGCGGAGCGAATTTGACGGGAGGTATCGGTGGTGGTACGATGGAGGCGTAGATGGTCCGAGGAACATTCCCACACGAGAAGACGTGGAACAGGGAGTCACAGACGGACTGATGAGCGGACCGATCGACGCATAAGAAGAGCGGCGTTGTCAAGCAGAACATCCACTGCGACGCAAATCCGAGCTGCCGTTGCACCTGAGGTGACTGTGCGAACAATCCGCAACCGTCTACTGGATGCAGAACTACGTGCACGTGTGCCTCTGGCAAGTGTACCTCTGATTCCAGCCCACCGTCAGGAACGGCTGCCGTGGTGTCGCCAACGTCTGCACTGGAGAACGCAATGGCGATCTGTTCTGTTCAGCGATAAAAGCAGATTCTGCTTGGGAGCCTCCGATGGCTGTATGCGTGTTCGCACACGAACAGGGGAGCGTCTACACCCTTCTTGCATCCGCCAGCGACACACAGGGCCTACACCTGGTCTCCAGGTATGGGGAGTGATCAGCTATCACTCCTGTTCACAACTAGTGTTTGTACCGGGTACGTTAAACAGCACCTCCTACATCAACAACATCATTCATCCCGTTGCTGTGTCATTTGTAAAGTCGGTCCATCGTGGTGTTTTTCAGCAAAATGACGCACGCCCACACACGGCACGTGCAACGCAACATGCACTTCAGGGTGTGAGACAACTTCCATGGCCTACACGTTCACCGGATTTGTCCCCCATTGAGCACGTGTGGGATTTTATGGACGCGTAAATCGGCCAGCCACGACCATCCCCGATTTACGCGTCCAGGTTGAAGCTGCTTGGAACTCAATACCCCAAACTTACATCCAACATATGTACGACAGACTCCATGCCAGAATTGCACAGTGTGACGCAGTCCATGGCGGTTCAACCTCGTACTAACCATGTTACATGGAAATGTTATTTTTCAGTTTACTAGCAAATACAGCTGTATTTTGCCATAATGTTTTGATCACGTTATCCTCTGTATTTCATTATTATGCTGTATAAATTTCGTTGGTATGAGACGTCTCCTTCTTGGTGTTCTTTTTTCACTTTCCGCCAGTGTATTTAAAGGAAAATGCCCTTTTTGTTTATCTAAATCGTATTTTAACGTCCTGTCACGCAGGCATAATCATTCCTCTTTAATTCCCTTCCTTCAAGCCAGCGACCTTGCCTTGCACTCCTCTCCAAAAAAAAAAAAAAAAAAAAAAAACACGCAACTTCTTACACTCTCACTGCCCCGATGCAGTCTCAAGAGCGGTAGTGTAGCTTTAAGCTCCATTTTCCGGGTTGAAGTTTTTAAATAGGGGTTTAACGACCACCATGAGCAACTCGATGGGCTATAAGCAATAAATACACAGTTGACGTGAATTAGGAACATCAAATATAATTCATCGCTAGTTTATAAGTGAGTCACGAAAAAATTCTGATCGGCCGCCACCGGGAATCGAACCCAGGGTCTTCCAGTTACGCGCCGGACATGCTTCCACTGTACGATGTTGATGTTTGTCTTACGACATAATTTAGGGCCACTGGCTCCAGGGAAGGAAGAAAGCCAATGTGGTAAGACAAACATAACATCCATGTCTCACCGGGATTAGAACCCTTACCCATCTCTGACGAATGGTTGGAAACCATCGCTTAGACCACTGCGCCACCGGGGCTGAACTTTCCGTGTTGGAATCCCAAATTTTGTAAAGAAAACAAACAGCAGAGCCTTTAGTACTGACCGCACTCAGTGAATTTCTATCGACCTTATTCATTCGCTCCCTGGCTATACAAACATGAGCAAGAGGCTTAAATTGTGGAATTAGAAGAGTGGAGAACAACTGAATTTTCATGTCCCTGCAGATGCTATTTTGATAACCTTTCTAGGGAGGCCTAAACAAAGCACTTCCTAGGAGAAAATACGTAGAGCTACATGAAGTAAAATTCAAGACTTATTATATTACTTAGCAAGTCCAAATTACATTTTAAAGATAAATATATAGCTATAGGAGGTGGTGGTGGTGGGGAGAGGGATATTTCACAACCCAGGAGCGAAATTCTGCATAAACTAACCTCCGAAGCATATTGAAAACTTGTGTCCACGATTGCCGAATTTGAAAGAATAAGAACTTCTAAAATAGGGCATTTACAAAAGTATAATATGGAGGGGGGGGGGGGGGACGTGCATTATCACGTACGCAGCAGGAAAACAGTGCGCACAAAATATATATATATATATATTATAAAAACATTCCCAGTTGTTTTGGGACAACCTTTGCATTTACGTTAGTCACAGTATATGCGATTTGGAAAGTATTATTGTTTGAATTATTTTTTCATTCAATTACTAAATTTACAACCATTAGTTTCCATGCATTTTCAAGGTTTTCTGTCAGAAAATTACATTTTCCTTGAAATGGGGCGTAGCGAGAAATAACTTTATTTTTTCTTCTCTCTTTTCTTTCGGGTTACAAAAACCGAAAGAAGATACCAAAGAATTCTGTTTAATTCACCCTTCCTGTCTTGTTTTAGCAATCAGTCATATTCGATTGTTAAGCAGGGAAATATTCCTTAGGAAAAGTGTAATCTCATGTTATTAAGTGTAACTTGGCACCAGATGAGTAAGCTATTTAACAGTAAGGGAGGAGAAAGTCGATGACCCTTAATGAATTGCTTATCTCTAGGTCAGCTATCATCAGCGCTTATTGATATAACGGAATTCGCACATTTTATTCGTCTATCAACAGTGAAACATGACAGATCGAGCCGAACGAACTGCATGGTCCAACCAAGATACCGGTAAAAATGTTGTATCTAGATGCGGAACTGCCAAACACAGTACAGGAAACAACGTTTTGTTCATCAACTTGTGGGAAACTTCGGGTATTAGAACTGTAAAATAAAGGAGTGTCGGCAAATTGCAGCTAAATGATCCCCTTTAATCCTTAGACGTTCTAGGTCATTGCAACCCCACAAGAAAATTTCGAAGAAAAGCTGAAGAGAATATTTCTGAACGTCCATCAAAGCTAAAAAAAAAAAAAAAAGGAAAGCCTGCTGTGGAAGAAAATTCTGGCGCTTTGGCGACCCTCACAGAAAAGGATATTTCTTGCGTTAAAAAAAAAAAATGCTGATTGCCAGGCATCAACAAAACACACGACGAATGCATGCCAGTCTTTTCATGTCGGTTTAATAATCACTTTTATTATCCCCATGCAAACTTATATAACTTTACAGAACTGAAATTTTTTCAAACCCAAAAATGTGTTAATATCCAAAGCTCAAGTGATGTCACTCTAAGAAGGAAGTTCAAAACTGCCATGCAAAAAAAAAAAAAGGAAATGTTGTCTAAAAAAATAGGATGTACACAGAGTGGCCACTTTATTATGACCACCTGACAGTTTTAGGCAAATGAGCTATGGCTGCATGCTGTTTCCGCCAGAGGGCGAGGCTAGTATAAAAATGGAAACCTTAGTGCTTGCGACAGTAGTAGAAGGGATTTTTGGGTGACGAGATGGGTAAAAAAAGCGATTTGACGGACTTTCAACGTGGAATGATTGTAGGAGCTCGGAGCCACGGAGCGAGTATCACCGAAACCGCCGCATTCGTGAAATGTTCCAGAGCAGCTGTTGTTAAAGTGTTTAAAGACTGGACTGTCAGCCAAAAAACTGGGTCTCTACGTGCGACGTGTGGTCGTCATCGACTAGTGATTGCTCGGGCGAAACGGATAGTGTCCAGACTGGTAACAGACAACAGAAGGGCAATAGTGCAACAAATTACAGACCATCTTAATCAAGGATCCCCTCAAATGATCTCTGCACGCACTGTTCGCCGTACACTGCATCGGATGGGATATGGCAGCCGAAGGCTTGTTCGAACACCTTTGCTGTCTGCAGTTAACAAGAGAAAACGTCTCCAGTTACACAGGAGCAAAAGGATTGGACAGTCGATAATTGGAAACAAATTATGTGGTCCGATGAATCACGTTTTCAGTTGCACCCTGCCGATGGCCGGGTGAGAATTTGGCTGAAAAAACAGCACGAAAGCATGGACCCCAAATGCATTGCTACAACCCTTCAAGCTGGTGGAGGCAACGTTATGGTTTGGGGAATGTTTTCCTGGTATGCTTTGCGCCCTTTAATTCGTGTTGATCAACGTCTGACTGGCACATCATATCTAAACATCGTTGCGGACCAAGTGCATCCTGTCATGTGGATGGTTTATCCCAATGGCGATGGCTACTTTCAACAAGATAATGCGTCCTGCCTTAGTGCTCGTATTGTACAGGATTGGTTTCAAGAACATGCCGGTGAGTTTGCTTTGCTGAGGTGGCCCCAACAATCTCCAGATCTCAACCCCATTGAGAATTTGTGGGATGAAGTTGAACGAGCCATCAGACAGCTGGATCCACACAACACTGCAATCTCACACTCCTGGAAAGTGCTATTCATCAAGCATGGTCTCAGATTCCACAAACCACCTATCAACATCTCGTGGAGTCCATGCCACGAAGAATCGACGCAGTAGTAAAGGCAAAAGGTGGCCTAACGAAGTACTGAGGGGCTGCTCATAATAAAGTGGCCACTCAGTGTATAACCAGACTTGAATTGGCGAAATTTGCATCATATTTTTCAAAATATTAATTTTGGGTAAACTGAGGTTGGCTCCTGGAAGAGAAATGAAATTCTCTTTATTCAACATTCTTCAGAAGCCTAATAAAGTTTGTTTTTACTTCATCTTTCTCTCTTCATTATCAGCAAGGCAAATGTTTTTTTATTCCTCTTACAGCAACCATATGAACAGATATTTAACATTAGTTGATTTTCATTACTATAAGGATGTAATGTATTATGTTTTGTGTTGTCTTCCCTTCCCCTAAGCTTTAGCCGCAATTTACCTGTGAAGTCGCTGGTAAATAATAAGTAGCTGTCACCTACCCTTTCTTTAGGTTATAGGCGCACAATTTACCTAAGGGGTTGGAAACCATTCGTGGCTCTTGCCGCAATTTACCAACACCGAAAATAAACCACACTGAATCAAAAATCTTTCACCGACATTTTTGGACTAGCACATTTTTGTCATCCAAGTTTTGTAGAAACTCCGATGATCCGGATTAACGGGGTCCGAATCATAGGAGTTTTTACATAACTTGTGTACTACTTAGAAAGTGAGAATAAAAACTGGGCGCACACAATACTTCAGAAGTGGGTCTTCGAAACTCGTATCGTATTACTTCATCTTTCAATGGAATTTGCAGAATTCTGTTCCCGTTGGGTAACTTGAACCCATTGTTAAATTCATGTGATTTATGACTCCTTCTAAAAACAGTTTGTACGAGTAAGAAAATCATCGCAAACACGTGGATTATTTGTAATATAGTATAGCATATGGTAATTTGCAGGGTGCCCCGTAAGTCCAGACCCATAAGAGTTTCTCACATTTGTGTTTCTTCTTTTACAGGTAAACCTTGTTCGCTCAGTATGAAGGAACGAATTGATGTTATTTTGTTGGTTAGGACCCGGAGTCACAGGGAAGTGGCCGAAGAACTCAACAAGCTGCATCCAGACGGCGCACCAATCACACACAGATGTGTTGGCAAGCTGATATCCAAATTTAAGAAAACTGGGTCCATACATGACAAGCCTTGCAGCGGACATCCAAGCATGGGCGGCTCCTCAGATGAGGCAGGGAAGACTATTTTTACATGTGTACAATATAATACGCCTTTATTGAACATGTTAGCTGAAATTCATTCTGTGATTCGTTTGTTAAAAAAGCTTCAGCCAGAGAATGAATTCTTAATTCACGAGCATAAAGTTTATGAAGTTTAAATACTATTTGTTAAGAGGTTGAAACGAGCATATTTTAAGCGCCGAAAGAGGCGATCCACAAGTTATCTCTATCACATCAGACAGCAGACCGCTCGAAGATGAGAGAAAACCGGTTCCCCTATCACTTCCTGTAAGGATTTTGAGGCGAACTTTACCACCGCTTAATGTCGACTGGCATCTGTGTTTCTATTGGAGGATGCCAGGGTTTTGTCCAATGGGAGCGGGCAGACCAAAGCTGATGCTCTTGATAAAACAACCATCTGAGGCGGCCAAACATTTCGCCTCAGCCGTGGCCAGTGCGAGCGTGTCTGTTTCCAGCGTACGTCAGTATGCAGATTATTCTATATTTGTGTGCTGCCTTTTTGGAATGTGTTCCTTGAATAGTTTAAAAATAATTATTATTTTTAGAATTAAACTCACTAATGAAAAATAAACTGAATGCATTCTGTTGGGAAAAGCAATCTCACGAGTGGTCATCTGTTCTGATTTCTACCGTGTTTAAGTTCTCTGGGCTATTTTTATGAAATACATAAAAATATACTTCCAGAGAGAGAGGGGGAATGAAAAGAGAGGGGGAGAGAGAGAAGGGAAAGAAAGAGAGAGAGAGAGGGGAAGGGAAAGTGAGAGAGAGAGAAAGGGAGAGAGAGAGAAAAGAAGGGAAAGAGAGAGAAAGGGAAGGGAAAGAAAGAGAGAGGAAGGGAAGAGACAATGAGAGCCAGTGCGCGCGAAAGAGAAAGAGAGCCAGCGCGCGAGAGAGAGAGAGGAAAGGAAAGAGAGAGAGAGAGAGAGAGAGAGAGAATAAAGTAAAGAAAGAGAGGAAGAGCCAGTGCGCGCGAAAGAGAGAGAGAGAGAGAGAGCTTGATTTCTCCTAGATACCGTTTCCACGGGTCAGGGCATACGTACGGGATACACCTTCGCTAACAGACCTGTTACTATTATTCTAGACTTAGAAACACTATGTGAGAAAAGTAGTTTTTCTCTTTAAATTACCTGCTTTTAATTTTTGGAGGAGTGGACGTTCGATTGGTTTTGTGCGTGATGCAATGACCACTTACACTAGCTATCGCTAGATAAAGAAATTATGCGTAAAATGTGAGTTTCCGGCCAAGAGGTATGATAAAAAGAAAACGGGTGAACCACCCCCCTCCCCCCATATTTTTTTCCTTTGATAAAATATACATTTTCTCCTCCGAAATTGTTTGCAATTTTTGGAGAGTCTACCTCATTCCCTCCACTGTGCTCGATGTCTTCCTGTGATTTTGTTGAGGTTTCGTCGAATAATATATATATACAACAAAGTAGGAAAACAAAATCATTTAAACCTCAAAAAATCTTACCAAACTTCGAAAATCTAAATGCGCCAGGTAACCGCAGAGTAGATCATTCAAAAGGAATACGAACAAAAAGAAAAATATCACTTTTAAAAAAAAGAAGCAATTTATAATTTTATGAATTCCTAAGAATTCCAAGACTACCCAGGTATAATCGTAAAATCATGTATTGTTTTTTAAAAGGTGTGTTTTGGCTTTTGCCGTCTCTCTTCCCTTCAAAATTTGGCTTTAGTTATCTTTCATAACTTATGCATGTTGTGGGCTGGTTCTTCGCATAACCAGCACTTTATCCCAAGAGCCGCCAATGCATCCAAGGACTATAACAGACGACGAAACCAGTACCAATGTGATGGCTCGCTTCGTTTCCAGCCCCAAGAAGTCTCTTCGACGCATGCTCACTGAAACTGGGATCTCCAAGAGCAGCATTCTCTGTATCTTGAAACTTAATCACTGGCATCCATACAAACTGCAACTCCACCAGCGTTTAAGTGAAGATGATCCTGATAGGCGAATTCAGTTTCGCGAATGGGCAGAAGAACAATGCTTGAAAGATGAGACGTTTCCATCACAAATTCCGTTCTCTGATGAGGCGAACTTTTATGTTTCTGGGTAAAATTAACCGTCAAAACACTCGATACTGGTCAGTACAAAACCCTTTTTGGTTCAATCCTTCTAAGTAACAAGGCGGCGGACTCGTCATGGTGTGGTGCGGGATATAGAAAGACAGAATCGTTCACCCCTTCTTCTTTGACGGGACGGTAACCACTGAAACGTACCTGAATATGTTGCAGGAGGAAGCATTTCGAAGCCTGTTGAATCCAGCAGGCACATTCCCAATATTGTTTCAGCAGGATAGTGCCCCTGCGCATTACGTGCTGACAGTGCGACATTACCTTAGCACACAGTTTCCTGAACAATGGAGTGGACACCGAGGACACGTGGAGCCACCCCTCCAAGAAGCCCAGATCTCACTCCGCTCGATTTTTATTTGTGGTCACCTGAAAGCCGTGGTGTACGAGGTCAAAATTCAAAGCATTCTCCATCTTAAAAAAAGCATTGTGCAGGCGTGTCAGCAAATTTCCACGAGTGTGATCCATAAAGTGCTGCAAGAGTGGAGATTGTGTTTTCATTTGTGTGTGCAACAGAACGGCGGACACTTTGAACATATTCTGTAATTGTATGTGCTTTTCTCCTATGGGTCCAGACTTACGGGACATCCTGTATATGCTTCTAAAAACCCGTGCATCACGAAAATTAATTGCTCACATATCAGTGCATCAATCACATGTCAGTGTATCAACATTATTTGCCTACCGCTAATATGGATGGGATGAATTTAAATATTTTTCGAAACTTCAAAAAATATTGGATTTCCTGTTTCTTCGTTATACACTCTCTACCAATAAGTAATTGGACACCCCTGCAACCGACGATATCTGCGGTCCTGATACATGTCACGGCCGCCGTCGTAAAATACCGTGTGGGAAACAACAACATAACCAGTTGCATGCAAGATGCCACGCAGTTCGGAGCTCTCTGATTTCGAAAAAGGTGTAATCGTCGGGTATCACTGAAATGGCCGATCCATACGTGACAAATCCAGCAAGCTGAAGTACCCAAAATCGACAGTGGCCTACGTGATTGGCAAGTGGAAGGTGAGAGGTGACCGTCGGAATGTGCCCCGACTCGGCAGACCCACAAAACAGGGAGTTAGAGACCGACGGGTGCTGGCCAAAGAAATTCGGAAGAACAGCACCAAATCGATGGGCCACATCCGCGAGGAGTTTCAACAGGCATCCGGGAGTATTCTTTCGATTAATACCATCCGTAAGGAAGCCCATCTGCTCGGTTATCATGGACGTGCTGCCGCCCACAAGCCTTTGATCACCAAGTCCAATAGCGCTGCTCGGCTAACGTGGTGCACAGAACGTCGACAGTGGACCGTTGAACAGTGGAAACAGGTTCTCGGGAGCGACGAATCAAGGTTCATCCTCTACCGTTCGGATGGCAGGGTCTGGGTTTGGCGTCTGCCTGCAGAACGCCTCCTGCCGGAATGTATTGTGCCAACTGTGAAGTTCGGCGGCGGTGAAATTATGCTATGGGGGTGTTTCTCCTGGTATGGCACTGGACTCTTGGTCGCAATTCGTGGTAGACTCAACGCCGAGACCTACTGCACCATTTTGGATGACCATGCGCTTCCTACGTTGTGGCAGTTTTACGGGGTGGACCCATGTTACTTTCAGGATGACAATGCCACCTGTCATGTTGCGAGATCCTCCATGGTTTGGTATGGTGACAATGGGGTTAATCGAATGGACTGGCCTGCGCAGAGCCCGGACCTTAACCCTATCGAGCACCTCTGGGATGAGTTGGAGCGTCGACTTAAGGGATGCCTCCTATATAGAGATGTAATTAATTCAACTATTGGCTTTTGCCTTTAGTGCGATCTGCTGGCCACGTTTCTTCAAATTTGGAGAGTGACAGTTGAAATGCTTTCCTTGTTATATACCCACTAATTTTCATCGCACTCCTAGACAGGACCGAAATCTGGGGGATCTATAGGGGGCTATATAGCCTTGGGGCGCACCATGACCTAGGGCCCAAGAGGCATGCTTGGGCAAATAAAAAGAGCTATATACAGAGAAAGGGAGAGCTAGGGAGAGAGAGAGAGACAGAGAGACAGAGAGAGAGAAAAAGAGAGAGATAGAGAGAGAGAGAGAAAATGTGAGACAGAGAAAGAAAGTGAGAGAAAGAGAGAGAGATTAATGAAATCGTTTTACTTTTGTCTCGTATGATTTCCATTTGGTCCAAAACAGAGTCTGGGAGATGAACAGATTTCAATGCAGTGGCTCACTAAGGGTAAAGGTTTCATGTCGCTGTGTAGAGCGGGGTCGACCACAGAGTTTCAGTTTTTTCACGTTATCCACCCACACCTCCCAATTTGCACCTGGAACCGTTAATATTCGAAGTCCCCTGTTGCTTTACATTGCAGGACAAAAAAAGATGCACTAAGAAATGTATACAGTGCTAAATCATTAGAAAATCCAAGACAAAATCTAGGAATTAAGCTTTTAACTCATGTTCTTATGAGAACAATGAAACATATTGTGACTTTTTATGAAAACTCTGCAGGTAATTAATTAGTTTGAAGAACAAATAAATATTAGGCATTAATTATCACAACCATATTGCTACAGTTTCGTGTTTTAACGGACTTCATAATGATTCCCCGTTATAATTCTTTGAGGGTCCACTCAGATGCCTGAGCCTTGAGGCCCACTTAAATATGTCTTACCCTAGAGACCCACTAAGGCCTTAATCCGGCCCTGCTCCCAGAAACACTTCCTGTGATGTCATTTTCTATCTACAGCACTGTATATATACGTGTGCAGAACCCGAAACCTAATACGTGGGCCGCGGACGCCTTAGTGTTCAACGCTCGTGACTGCCACGGGGAGACCTCAGGTTCGATCCCAGTTAGGTACGAACGCTCGAAGCACTAAATATCCGCCGTGCGTCGAATGGACATATTAAGCCGTCGGACCTCGGGTACTGGCAATAAATAAGATTGTCTTCCTCCCCCTTTCTACCTCGCTTCCCTGTCACTTTCCTATCAGGCACTCTAGCCCAAATCTTCTAGCTTCCTATTTCTAAGGGTTGTTTAAGACCTGGGGGTCAGACACTCCCTTCCTAAAATCCTCTACACATAATCTTTTCTGAACCCTAATACGTTATTTCCTACGGTTTTATGTCTTCGTTTTCTCGAGGGCATTCAACGTGCGCGAGGTTTTAGAAAAACGTAACCTTCTCATGAATGGTGGTTCCTACACTGTAAAAAATAAGTGTTGTGAATTCATGGAAATTTATGAAAATAACGTGTATGGAAGTTGTCTGTAGGTTTCCGTCTTTTACCGAAACTTCCGTTTTAAAAGCTTCGATTTTTTCTAACTCGATCATTTTGACAGAATTTCCGTAGTCGGTAATTCCATTTATTTCAGAAAACCCCAAGATTCTGAGAGATTCTCTGAAATCTCTCAGAATCTTCAGTTCTGACTGTTTCTTTTCCGGCGTACTTACCACAACAAGCCCTTCAGATCGATTATACAGCATATGTAGAGGATTTTAGGAAGGGAGTGTCTGAACCCAGGTCTTAAACAACCCTTAGAAACACGAAGCTAGGAGATTTGGGCTAGAGTGTCCGATAGGAAAGTGACACGGAAGCGAGGTAGAAAGGGGAGGATTGCGCTCTTATTTGTTACCTGGGGGCCAATATCCGAGGTCCGAAAGCTTAACGTGCCCATCCGACGCTCGGCGGATATTTAGTGGTTCGAGCGTTCGTACCTGCCTGGGATCGAACCTGAGGTTTCTCCGTGGCAGTCACGAAAGTTGACCACCAGGTCAGACAACGAGCCCTTCCTAATCCATCCCTGGATTTGAACCCACGATCTTCGGAACGGGAAACGCGTGACGTACCGATGAGCCATCACCCCCTGTTAAGGGCTTTCGCCCTTAAGGTGAACGTGAAGTAATTTTGCTTCCTATACTTCCAATGGAAAAACTTTTGTACACATTTCCTTCACAATTAGTGCGTTCCAAAGGATGGAAATTTGAACATCGATTAACATAACTTCATATTATAACTTGGAATACTTAATATTTTCTGAAACATAAACATATTTATATTAAAAATCAATAACTTTTCCTTTGGTGATGTGGAAACCAGAAAAAAGATGGCGCGCCCTGTACTTTGATGACGTCAGTAGACAAACAAATGTTGGATTGCATAATTATGGTTATGTTTTAGAAAATATTAAGTATTCCAAGTTATAAAATGAAGCTATTTTAATCGATGTTCAAATTTTCATCCTTGGGAACGCATTAATTGTGAAGAAAATGTGTACAGAAGTTTTTCCATTGGAAGTATAGGAACCAAAATTACTTGACGTTCACCTTAAGGAAGAACTCTAATTGCTGGATGATGGATTTTTTGTTGCTGTTGTTATTAAAGTGGGCGAATCAGTCATTTTATTTTTTGTTGGAGCTTATTTTTTGCTGATTACGTTTGTAATAATTTATATTTTTTCTGTAGGAGGATTTATTACAAATTATACGTATTTTTCTAATCGTGATTTTTCGAAGTAACATAATTCCTTGGAACTCGAGATCTTTTTAAAACTCGTAACGACTTTCCATTGTCTTTAAGAAAAGGTCAAATGCTTTATAATAGGCTATTATTTCACAAAACTTCTAAATTTAAAATTTACTCTTGATAGCTATAACATCTTTCGTCGTAAAGGGTCTACAGTTTGATACATAGCCATCATAAAATCAATTTAATTGTTAATTAAACCTCAAAGTATTTCCGTGAGTCGTTCCTATTACTGGAATTTTTCTGTCATATCACTATAAAATTAAGTGGTATTCACAGAAAATTTCTGAAATTACGATGCAGCAACGTTGCCGGTAGGTATCCCTGTTTTTCAGAAATTTCCGTTTTTAAAAGTGGCCGTTTATTTTAACTTTCGTATTTTCACAGATATTTCCGTAGACAGAAATTCTGTTTATTTCAGAAAAACCCATTTCTGGTTTTTCCGTACTTAAATTTAAATTCCGCAAAATCAACAACCCTGTACAGAACTTACCCGTAAATAACTCTTCCGCTGACCTCAGGATCGGAAACCCGACGCTACAGCTGGTCGAACCGGTAACTTGTGCTTTTACCAACTGAACCACAAACGCTCGGCAATCTGACGCACGTACATCATAAAACGAATCCCACGACAAAGAAATTTTGTTTTTTGTCATTAATGTGAGTGATTTAATCATTTTATTTTCTGTTGGAGCTTATTATTTTTCTGAATACGTTTGTCACCCCCCCCCCTATATGAGGACTTTTCAAATATTAAGCATTTTTCATCCTGAGTTTTCGAAGCAACAAATTGCTTTGCAACATGATTTTTTAAACTGACAATGACTCATTTATCTTTAAAAAAGGCGAAATGTACTTTTTATAGTATTATTTCACACACACACACACACAAAAAAATAAATATGAAATTTACTTTCTATAGCTATAGCTTTTGTCTTAAGTTGTCCAAAGACTGATACACAGACTTCGTATAATCATCTGTACAATAAGTACCCGGTTTCTTACAGTAACACAATATATAATAAGTAGCTGGTACACCAAATAGGGGAAAGGAGAAGAAATATCCTGTGCCACAGAAAACAAACAAAATCTATGCGATATGCTATCCACAATATCCGATCTCGCTACGGGACTTCAAAATTCGACAAACAATTGAAATTTCAAAGTTAATCAAACCTCAAGTATTTCCACGAATCGCTACTATTAGAGGAAATTTCTCGTCATACGGATACGGAAAAAGTAAAAACGGAGATTTTTCGTTAATATACGAAAGGAACTGCGGAAAGGTTTCTGAAAATTCAGAATTTTCCGTTAACATATCTCTAAAACGGTAATTTACCATTAATATAAGAAAGAAACTGCGGAAAGGTTTCTGAAAATTCAGAATTTTCCCGTGGCGTGAAAAGTCCGTTAAATTCAGGTTTTTCTCCGTCATTTCACGGAAAAGGTTGTATCAGAAATATGCTTCGTTAATTCACGAAAAAAAGACGGAAACTTGTCCATGAATTTCAGAAATTTTTTTACAGTGTGGGTATACGGAAAAAGAGAGAACAGAATTCTCCGTTTAATATACGAAATGAGTTGCGGGGAAGTCTCTGAAAGTTCAGAATTTTCCGTTAACACTTCTTAGAAACGACAATTTACCATCAGTATAAGTAAGGAATTACGGAAAGGTATCTGAATATTCAGAATTCTCCTGGCGTATGAAAAATCTGTGAAATTCAGGGGGGGTCCCCTCATTAACGGAAAAGGTTGTATCAGAAATATGCTTCGTTAATTTGCGACAGGAATCAAGGAAAATGGCTCCTGAATTTCAGAAAATTTTTTCATTGTTTACTCTTATGTAAAGGGAAAACTGGCAGCTGAAAGTCGCCGAATTTTCCAATGTGGATAAGAGAAACGTACATACAAATCTCCAATCGACATCGCGAACCGTCTTTTGCTAAAATGTTGCTTCGATGGCTGATGCGCTTAGACCAGTGGTCATGATGATCATGATCATACGTAGAGGATTTTAGGAAGGGAGTGTCTGACCCCAGGTCCTAAACAACCCTTAGAAATAGGAAGCTAGGAGATTTGGGCTAGAGTGTCCGATAGGAAAGTGACACGGAAGCGAAGAGGTCCTTTCCGTGGCAGTCACGAACGTTTCCCACTAGGCCAGCAGCGGCGCTAGACCAGTGGTCGTCAACCTGGTCCCCATACCGCCCCTTAGTGAGCGATCCAAGCTTTCATGGTGGGCGGTAGGGTTTTGTTTATCGTTGTTACAAATTTTGTTCTTTCGCCATATATCGAATACATTGCTAACAACTTCGCGAGTTTACTGCCACGGAAAGGACCTCAGGTTCGATCCCAGGTAGGTACGAACGCTCGATCCACTAAAATATCCGCCGTGCGTCGGATGGGCACGTTAAGCCGTCGGATCCCGGGTACTGGCCCCCGGTAATAAATAAGGGCATCTTCCTCCCCTTTTCTATACTTCGCTTCCGTGTCAGTTTCCTATCGGGCACTCTAGCCCAAATCTCCTAGCTTCCTATTTCTAAGGGTCGTTTAAGACCTGGGGTCAGATACACCCTTCCTAAAATCCTCTACATATGATCATGATCAACTTCGCGAGTTTGACTTTTTAAAATATGCTTTTGCAATTGACTTTTGAATTTCATCTCTAAACTTTGAATATAGATAATAATTAAAACAAGGTAATTCCGCAAAACACAAAGTTGAGGATAACACAAAACACGTTTTATTAACGATGTAGAACACGCACAAAATAATATAAGAAGAAATTAAATGCGGAAAAACTTTTTCTCTTCTTGCAGAGAATGTTATCTGCAGAGCTAAAACAGCACAACATCAAACAAGAAAGCAAATATAATTTCGATTGTGATGGATACCAAAAACTCTGGCAAAATAAAAAAATAGCCGCGTTATATCCAAATATGCGGAAAAGGATATTTAATTTATTGATACCTTTTCCTACTTCATATCTTGTAGAATCAGGCTGTAGTACTGTTAATCATGTTATCACCAAACAGAGGAACCGTCTGAATATCACCGAAAGAGGAGACCTTCGTTTGTTCCTTACGAAAATCGAACCAGACATCAAATATTTAGTCTTGCAGCATTTGCCTCAAGGATCTTAATCTTTAAAGGTAATTTCAACAAACTTTATTGCTTTCACATTTAACTTTCATTTTCTTCCGCACTAGTAAGCAGAAATTTATTAATTTGAAACTATTTATGTATAAACATACATAAGGTATAAATAAAAAGATAAAGTTTTTTTTTGTATATAAAAAAAGGTTTAAGTACATATTTTTTTATATAGCCTCCCCTCATAAAAATTAGTACATATAGCCTCCCCTTATAAAATTTAGTACATATAGCCTCCCCTTATAAAAATTAGTACATATAGCCTCCCTCATAAAAATTAGTACATATAGCCTCCCCTCATAAAAAATAGTACATATAGCCTCCCTCATAAAAATTAGTACATATAGCCTCCCCTCATAAAAATTAGTTCGCACTTGC
Source organism: Macrothele yani (assembly GCA_039090855.1). NCBI lineage: Eukaryota > Metazoa > Arthropoda > Arachnida > Araneae > Macrothelidae > Macrothele > Macrothele yani. The sequence goes on along the minus strand of CM077001.1, from coordinate 120,491,161 downwards.
GCTCAATTGAGTTAGTGCGGCACCGATGGACGGTAAGGAAATTTTGCCATCAACAAAGATACAAAAGTGGGCGATAGGTATTAAAAGGTTGACGACCCCTGGCTCAGACGAATGAGGTATGGAACGTTTTTTTAGGCTCTCTAGTGCTTGGCATGAGAGAGAGAGAGAGAGGGAGAGAGACATAAAAGAAAAGAAACTTGTCGCAAATCTGAAATGAAATGTAACTGCACTTCCGTCAAATTTAGTTATGTTTTTCCTCTAAAAGGTTCGAGTAGCTAATCAAATTAAAAATGCGCCTGTTTCGTTCACTTTAATAATGAAAAATTTAAAGTCCTACATATTTACCTTCCGTAACAGGCTGACAATCGTAATTTTTTCGCAGTAACAGAACATTTTGTTTTCTCAGAGCAATTCTTTGCGCTTCTGTTTCAAATTATACGTTGTGTATATAAGACTGCAGGCACTTCCTGAATTTTGGCGCGTGGCTTCTGCTCCAGTAGCTGCCTCAGAAGCAGGTGAAGTATTTTTGTTCCCAAATATACCCTATCTCTTCTTCCATGTCGCTGCATTTGCTATTAACTCCTCCCCTGAGTTCATTTTCCACCGTTGTTCCGCAATCTACCTTTATGCTCAAGTTTCGCATTCCGAATTGTGTGTTCTATTAACTGTATGGTTTTCGAACATTACGACATTTTCGACTTTACCACCGTTCGATTCATTAATTAATTTAGCGAAATTTTTTTTGCATTGCTCTTTTTCTTTTCACTGCATATGCTGGCATACATACGTACCCTCGACATTTCATGGTTCCTTTTTTTCAAAAACCTCCCTTTAACCCTTTAAACGGCCAACCTACTTGAACCAAATACTGCCCAAAATCAGCCGTAGCTTGCAGACGCATTGGCACGAAATTTACTGCGCTCTTTAACGAGATGTGGCCACTGCGTGGCCAAGTCTTACGAAGCTATTTGCCTTCACGGCAAAGCAATTCCACTCATCTCAGCAGTGCGAACAATAAACCTATAACAGGTTTTTAAGTCTTTCATCCAAAAGTTCTTCATTCTCTGCTGTATGACCCAATGCATGAATGGTAAAAGGCTAGTCCCCCTGACATGGACATCATGGCCAGAGTTAGAAACGGGTCAAGAATTTCGGACCCGGACGTCCCACAACTCGACCCGACCCAATCTGAATTCGTAACTGACCCAAGCAAAGCACCAACTTTCGCCCTCCTGACGGCGGCGATTCGTCTCGGCATTGACTCGACAAGACACCGGAAGCGTTGGGAAGCCATACGGATCTACAAATCGTGAACAAGCTCGCACAGTTCACGAAGATTTGATAGAGAGGGGTCAGAACCTTGGACATCTCTCTCGATGGCATCCCAGATGTGCTCGATGGGATTGAAATCAGGTGACCTAGCTGGCCAAGGAAGCGAGGTCACGTCGGTGGAGTGCTCATCCAACCATTCGGATACAATTCGGGAGCTGCATTGTCTTGTTGCAGGATGAGGTCCCCAGTGGGATGTTGAAGATGCACAAACGGGAGCAAATGGTCGTCCAGGATATCCAGATAACGTTGACCTGTGAGGGACGATGTCACACGTACCAGGGGTCTCATTTCAGTCCACGTAAACAGTCCACAGACGAGAGTGCCACCCCCACCAGCTTGAAGAGTGCCCTGCTGGAAAGAAGGATCCATCGCTTCATGTGGTTTGCGCCGTATTCGTATCCTGCCATCCCCATGTACCAACGTGAATCTCGATTCATCAATCCAGGCAACATTTTCCAACATGTCTAGGGTCCAGTGGCTATGTTTCCGCGCCCATACCAATCTTTGCACCCTGTGATGTGCGGTCAGCAGCGGTACCCTCGTGCGACGATGGCTTCTGTACCCCATAGCGAGGAGATGGTTCTGGATGGTGTGGCTGCTTACACGTTTTTGTGCACCAGCGTTAAATTGCCGAGTGATTTCTTGCACTGTGGCCCGTCTATCCGCTGTTACAATGCGAGCTAGCCGACGATGACCCCGCTCATCCACACGCTGTTGTCGACGGCAGTTGGCCTTTGCAGGGATGGTTTTACCGGATTCGATGAACTCAGGGTGCACCCTTGATACAGTGGCTCGTGAAAATCCCAGTGCCTGCACGACTTCCGAGATGGAGAGACCCATTCGTTGGGCCCCGACAATTTGCCCACGATCAAATGCGCTTAGATCCTTCGTCTTATCCATACTGCGTCCGACTCTTACTTATTCCCGTCGCATCACTCCTTATATTGTCGGATCGCTGCATACGTCATGTCGTTTGTGTTTACAGGGCCGCCCACAGTGCCACATTTGCACAACGCCAGCTGTCTCTAATTCAATTGCTCTTCAGTGTACAGTATATAGATAAGGAGAATGACAGGAGTGGACGACATCATGACCAGAGTGAAATCACTGAAATGGCAATGGGCCGGACATGTTGCCAGAAGAACGGACCACCGATGGACAACCGAAATTTTAGACTGGATTCCAAGGGACAGGAAAAGACCCAGAAGGAGACCCCATCGGAGATGGATGGATGAAATTCCAAAGTATGCTGGAGCGACATGGAGGAGACAGGCCCAAGACAGACAATTGTGGAAGAAATTCAGGGAGACCTTCATCCAGCAGTGGATTGATAAGGGTTGATGATAATGATGATGATGATATATTCATGCCAATAACTGCTTGATATTTAATAACTGAAATCCTTTTTTAATAATAAAATTTGGTTACTTGCTAAATTTTAGTGCCATTTTTAGTGCCACTATTTTGCGTAATCCAGAAGTAATGGCTGACTATGACCGTGACCATGGAGTATATCACAAATGGGGATCATTATTTACGATTAAAAAAATGTATTTTTTTTTAATGTATTTTGATTATTTACTCTTTCCACGCTTTGATGGAGGTGCGCATGCTCTCTCATGGTCCGTTTGATTTTTGGTTCCATAATCTTTTATTACATCGTCGATATCTTTCTTTGTAATTATACACTTTCGCCATTTTGAACAACAAGCATGAGCAAACAACACAGAATTATTCACCGGTTCCTTAATGAGACGAAACAATTTCCAGGATTCACTCTTCTTCTTGTAGTTTTCAACAAGCACGTATTTGTTGGCCTCGACGCCTTTCTCAACCTCCTCAATACTAAATCCATCCATATTAACAAATATGGAGTTAATTTCGACATGACATGTCATGGGAACGGGATGTTAGCACATCAATCGGAAACCTCTGAATGCTCAATGTAAAAGATGCGATGTGAAAAGTAACTCTTAGTCATACAGTGAACTTCGCACGGAGTGAGTGAATCTGCTGAGAAGCAGGCGAATGGCGTTTGCCTGTACCTTGCCCTGGACAACCGCATTGTAAAAGAACGCAAAGGAAGTATCTTTTTATGATATGGTGTCGGTGTGTCTGACGTCGGTCGGTGGAAATCCTCGCAGTTTTAAGAAAGAGACGACAATATGTTTGCATGGCAAATCATTATTCACTCCGTGGGCACCAGTATCGACTACAGAATTCCACAATGCGCATTTTTTCTTTGGAATATATTTTTCTCTTTCCAGAAATAAAACGGGAAAAAAAACGGGTCAAAATCGTGTCAGGAACATCTTGACGCGCAAGAAATTCTCGACCCGTTGACCTGTGACCCGTTTTTGTCCCTGATCATGGCATCGGAATATCTATCTCCTTTCTCACGTTCGTCGAAATTGTTGTAGCCCTTAAGTAGGTAACGTAAGTTTTAATCATTTGCTAAATGACCACTTTAATAACTAAGCAAAAGGGAAAAGCAACGCTTTCTGGTGCTCTGGTCTTGTAGGTCACTCATTCGAGCTGCGTTGGGACCACTAAACACATCTCGAATGAATTCATTCCAGTCGCGTTCGGTCAGCGCCGTCTCGAGTACTAAAGGCTTTAGTCCCCTATTCGTGACGTCACCATCAGGTTCATAACAAACGCTACCGCGACTGACATCTTACTTAGTTGCGGGGTTACAGCGAGGCGATATCGGGATTCAAATTTTTCGTAACTTCACAGCATCGATGTGAAAAAAAATTATAAATTTCGGTAACTGCAAAACATTTGGTAAAAATCAAAACGCAAACACTTCAGGAGCCATTTGAGCGATGAAGTCAGTGATTATTTCATATCTACAAACTAATTCAAGTATAAAAGAGCTTTAACGTTTTCACTTTATTTTCAATACACCAGGCATGAATAATACCGAAACGCATATAGCGTATTAAACCCCTTTAATTTTTGTGGTGTAGTCAGCATAAAGATTCGCCAAGCTATCGCACTCCACTGAGAGGCTTTGTCAAGGCAATGGTAGACATAAATATGCAGGGAATTGGAACACGTAAAGAACAAAGATGATTTTTGAAAATAACGTGGGTGACATCACGAGCATATTACATGAATTTTTATCACGCAATTATACGGTGCGCCGTGATATGTTTTCATCTTTTAATGACGCATGCCAAAGCATTGGCAGCTCAGTAGAGACTATAATCATTGCATGCCAGTTTGCTGGATAGGATTTTTTATTTTTATTGGAGTTTTAACGACCACCTTGAGCAACTCAATGGGCTATAAGCAGTCGCCCGTCACTAATTTAGGGTCACTGGTTCCAGGGAAGGGAGAGAGCCTGTGCCGAAAGACAAACACAACATCCATGCCTCACCGGGATTCGAACCCGGACCCCTTCGGACGAATGATCAGAGGCCATCGCTTAGACCACTGCGCCACCGGGGCGGCCAAGGATAGGATTTCCACTGTTTCTCTTATGGCAGTCTCTTTAAAATTCGTGTAAGCAGCAATTCTTTTAATATTATTCCATACAGGAGCGGCAGAGCAATGCATGACTTTTCTGGCGAGGGCTGTTTTCCGCATGTCCTGGTTCACACTTCGTACGTGTTCTTTACATCTAGTGTCCGAGGATCGCTTTTTCATTCCGATATACACTGCTGGCCACCCAAAATGCAACACCAAGAAGGACACGAGATAGCAAAGCCAGATTTACTGTACACATAACAACAGATACAAAGATGAATCGATTGAGCTTACATGCCCGTGCGACTTGAGGAACACGCAGACATTAATAGTTCGTGTGTCCCCCATGGACACACGAAATATTAATGACTATTAATGTCTGTATGTCGCGCATTGTCCTGTTGAAACGTGGCCGCTGGCAGGTCCTGCAGGTAAGGGGGGAGGGACTACAGTCTCCAAAACGTCGGAGATGTAGCGGTGGCTGTTGAGTGTACCGGCCATGCTTACCAGAGGGGAGCGGGTATCATATCCAATTGCGCCCTAAACCATAACGCCAGGCGACGGACTGGCATGGCGATGCATAATGCAGGCGTCATACAGTCTTTCGCGGCGGTGCTGCCACACGCACATCCGACCACCACGGCGTAACAGTTCTTTGCGTTATGGCTCAGTGCATTATGCTGCTGGTACCAACAAGGCTCGGTTCCATAGTATTGCCACAGAGTTGGTAGGGCATAATTGTCCAGAATATCGAGGTAGACGTGCTGGTTAACAGATTTGTCCACGATAACCAATGGGCCGGGACCATACCACAAAAAAAAAAAAAAAAAAAAACACGAGTACACTGTGTGACGTGCCTGCCCCGCAGGACACACACGACATAAAGGCAGATAGCAGCAAGAACGAATGTCTGCGTAGCTCAGTTGGTAGAGCGACTTGTTCCGGAATAAGTGGACTGGGATTCGATTCCCGGCGTGGACCAAAAATGAAGGAAAATTTACTTCGTTATAATGGCGCCAAAACTTCTCGGATGACCCGGCCGTTAAATATCTTGCAATGGTGTGATGTTCTTTCCAAACCCCGCGAGATAGGAAAAATAAGAGCAGCGCTTCGAAAAATAAATGTGTGTGACGTTGCATTCCACACACCAGGTTGATTAGGAGTTCTCAAGTGCACGTTCTACAGCGGATGCCTGCCTGCAACGATTTATGGTCACGACCGTGGGCTATGCCCCCGGCCCTCTTTCGGGGGGGGGAGATGTGACGTGGCTGCCCCGCAGGACGCACACGACATAAAGGAAGATAGCAGCAAGAACGAACGTCTCCGTAGCTCAGTTGGTAGAGCGACTTGTTCCGGAATAAGTGGACTCGGGTTCGATTCCCGGCGTGGCCAAAAAATGACGGAGAAATTTACTTCGTTATGACTGCCAGCTCCAAACTTGACCGTAGCAAGAGAGTAAACTTTGGTAAATAGCGTTTCCCCGGCTGCCGCCATACCCAGACACGGCCAGCAGACTGATGGATCGTGTATCTGGATTCATCAGTCCATAGGACCCATTTCCATTGATCTACGGTTCACGATAAATGTTCTTTACACCATTCTAAACACCAAACAAAAATCATCGCTCTTTCGACGTTAAGCAGTGAGTCTCGGGAAAATTCTCATCGGCCGAACCAGGAATCGAAACCAGGTCTTCCAGTTACGCGCCGAACATGCTACCACTGCACCACAGCCACCTTGAATTCTCTGGACTAAGGAGAGAACGATGATTTCTGTTTGGTGTTCCTGATCCACGTCGAGTGTTTGAATTAACCATTCTAAACCACGAGTAGCATTCGGAGTGGAGATGAAAGGCTTATGAGCAGCCGCACGACCACGATAACCCATGGAATGAAGTTCTCTGCGAATAGTACGTGTACATACCGAGGTTCCAGCATGTTTACTCACCTGTACACTGGGGTCTTCTGCAGTACCCCGTCGATTAGCTGTAACGACTCTCCTGAGGCTTAGACATCCACTATCATTGATTTTCTTTGGTCGTTTTGCTACTTCAGGTACGCCATGTGTCTTCCACTCATTCAGTACATCCAAAACAGTTGGCTTGGGTATTTTTAAACACCTCTCGGTTTCTCTTATGGACAACCCACTAATATAACACCAAACGATCTTTCCTTTGTCAAAGTCAGTTCTCTCCCGCAGCGACATTTTCACTCAGCATCACAGTGTGATATCATCGCAGTCAACTGCAGGCTTGTTTTTTTACCGTTTGTAGCTGTACCGCTCATCGTAACAATGCATCGGATCCGTTCCCGTTCATTTGCTTTTCAAGGGGTGTCTGGTAACTTTTGTCAATATAGTGTATAACGACAACGAGTATCTCAGAGAGGGAATGGAAATTAGAAGACCCGCCAAGGAATTCCCGAGAATAAGAATTTACGTAGTTGACAAAGATGCAGAAGGAGCTCACCTAGAGTACGATCTAAAAAGACAAAACAACTTAAAAGATCCAGAACAATGTTCCATCCTCTTCCGAATAAAGGGAAAGGAAAACAAGGTCCACTGGATGATTGAGCTGACCCCCACTGGATTTTAGATCCCTTCAAAAAAGAGAGAAAATGAACTTTAGGTGGAGAATACACAGTGTTCGAGAGTTCCTGAGGGAAACAAGATGCTTTAAAGTCAACAAGTTTGAACACTACAAGTCCAAGTGGCCGAGATTTTTTAAAGTTGCGTCCGCTGCAGCCAAGCGGGGCACAAACATTGGAGCTGCTACAATGAAGAAAACTGCCCAAACTGCACTAAAGTGAACACCAGACTCAAACTGAAATTAGATGCCAGGCATTCCAGTCTCTCAGGGAAATACCCCTACGCGAAAAGAGAGCTTGACCTGCAACGAAATAGAGCGAGTTATGGTTGAAGCTTCTCGTCTGACCTCAACAGCACCATGAAAGCAGAAAAGACGGCGTTCCGATGTGAAACCAGGAATGCGATGCCAAGCAGGTGCTAATGCGATGTCACCCAGAAAGGCTCATCTGGAAAATCCAGACTGCGTCCCCGTAGAATTGTTCAAACGCAAATGTGATTGCGTTTCTTCCTCTGTAAAAGTGCAATCATTTCAAGGGTGTATCAGTGTAACTGTGTATTTGTTTATTGTGGCCGAAGAAAAGCCCTGGACGATCATCGACAGTGATCTGGCACGCATCGTACCATCCATCCACAGTGCAACATTAAAGCAAATCCCAGCACAATTCAGTGCTGTGGCCAGTAGTACCATCAGTATTCTGACAGTGCAACGTTCCCTGTGCTGTATAAGGTTCCGGAGCCGACGGCCCACCCGGGTGCCATTGCTGACTCGACGACACAAGGCTGTGCGCATCACGTGGGCTCGGGAACTCCGTCATTGGGCGCAAAATGACTGGAAACGTGTCGTCTGGTCCGACGAATCGCGGGACCAACTGTTTCGGGAAGATGGCCGACTCCGGAGGTGGCGACAACCTTACGGGGCAATGGATCCCGTATGCCTAAAAGGGGGAGTGCAGGCTGACGGTGACTCTATTATGGTGTCGGGCGTTTTCACCTGGCACGCATTAACACCCCTCATATGTCTGCAGACCGCTCTGACCGGTGAAGGCTACTTTACCATCATTGGAATCCTTTGCACCCGTTCACGCCATGCGACCACTCCGATGGGTGAGACATCCTTCAGCACGACAATGCGCCACCGCACACGTCCACAGTCGCCCGATTGTGGCTGAAGGAATATTCTACGGAGTTTGGTGTCATTACTTCCCATCGTTCACGAGATTTAAACGCCATCGGAGATACACTATATTGACAAAAGTCACCGGACACACCTTCAAGAGCAAATGAACGGTTCAGCTGCGTTGTTCAGATGCGCGGTACAGCTGCAAACGGTATAAAACCAAGCCTGCAGCTGACCGCGATCATATTGCACTGTGAGGTTGAGTAAAAATTGTCGCGGAGAGAGAGAACTGACTTTGAGAAAGATAAGAGTGTTGTGTGCTATATTAGTGGGTTGTCCATAAAAGAAACCGATAGTCGTTTAAACATACCCAAGTGAACTGTTTTGGATGTACTGAATAAGCGGAAGACACATGGCGTGCCTGAAGCAGCAAAACGTACCGGCAGAAAATCTGAGGTAGATTTTCCCATAAGCCGTCGAAGCCTCAGGAGAGTCGTTACAGCTAATCGACGTAGTACTGCACAAGACCTCAGTATACAGGTGAGTAAAAATGCTGGAACCTTGTTATGTACACGTACCATTCCCAGATAACTTCATTCCATGGGTTACCGTGGTCGTTCGGCTGCTCATAAGCCTTTTATCTCCACTGGGAATGCTACTCGTCGTTTACCATGTCGTAAAGATCATTTATCGTGGACCGTAGATCAATGGAAACGGGTCCTATTAACTGATGAATCCCAGATACACGATCCATCAGTCTGATGGCCGTGTGTGGGTATGGCGGCAGCCAGGGGAATGCTATTTACCACAGTATATTGTTCCTACTGTTAAGTTTCGAACTGGCAGTGTACTTGTGTGGAGGTGCTTTTCGTGATATGGTCCCAACTCATTGATTATCGTGAACAAACCTGTTAAACAGCACGTCTATCTCGATATTCTGGACAATTATGCCCTACCAACTATGTGGCAATACTATGGAACCGAACCTTGTTGGTACCAACAGGATAATGCACCGAGCCATTAAGCAAGAACTGTTACTGCGTGGTTTGACGATAATTCCAGATCGTGTGTGGGCTGGCCAGCACAGAGCCTGATCTTAATGCCACAGAGCGCCTATGGGATGAATTAGAGCGCTGCATAAGAAGTTTGGAACCAAGGCCTACTACTAAGCAACAGTTAGCAGCAGAATTATGTACTGAATGGAAGCGCATACCTATTGCTGTGTTACAAAACCTTGTCGAAAGCATGTCTCGAAGGGTCAGTACATGCATTAAGGCCAACACCGTACTAATGTATGTCAATAAATGCTAGGTTGTATTTCTGTTCTAGGTGTCCGTTGACTTTTATTAATATAGTGTATATGGCATCACGCCAGGAATCCTCCAGCGGCGAATATTGTGGAATTCTGGGACGCTTTTCAGGGAGCATGGTGTACACTGTCTTCACAGTACTACTGATTGCTCGTGGAGTCCATGCCCCGTCGCGTTGCTGGGTTATCCAGTCGCGAGAAAAACCAACGCGGTGTTAGTGAGGTATCCCACTTTTTTGGATTTTTTTGGTGAGGAGGGGGTTGTTTGGCACTTCAGTGTAGCGTCGACATATGGACGGACAAGGCACGAACAAGATGTATATAAGCACCCACTTTTCTTTTTTTTTACAAAAGATATGCTAATAAGATAGCTAAAAATTTTCAAAGATTAAACCCGGGTACTGCCCCCCGGTAATAAATAAGGGGGAGGAAGTCGCCCTTTCTACCTCGTTTCCGTGTCACTTTCTTTCCTATCGAGCACTCTAGCCCAAATCTCCTAGCTTCCTATTTCTAAGGGTTGTTTAAGAACTGGGGTCAGACACTCTCTTCCTAAAATCCTCTACTGAAGATCAGATCAGATCAAAGATTAAAATAAATGTAAACAGACAACATAATTAAATTTGAATAAATATCAAATAAATAAAGCAAAAATGAAATAAAGCAACAAAAAAAAAAAAACTAGAATTAACGAGGCAGTAAAGAACAGGAAAGATCATGCAGAGCGAACTCGAAAGAAAGCAAAGGAATGAAAATTAACTTGATGGTGAATGAAATAAAGACGAATAAAAATATGAGCGCTCGTTTCTCTGCAAGTAAAAAAAAAAAAAATATTTTTTTCTGGCGCTTTCTTTTCTTTAAAGAAAATGGCAGGCATTTCCTCTGATTGTTCCAAAACCTCCAGCAAATTAATGCATCCGTAAGCAATACCGCCTTTCCTTCGTAATGAAGGGATGATTTCATGAGTTCACCTTGTTTCGTCTGAAGGAGCCATTCTACGTGTTTCGTGAGTTTTGATTGGCTAATTTATTTTATTTCTCGTTGACGCGCGTACCAACCGTGCGGACGAACAAGATAATTGATACCTTAGGAGATAACAACCACGGCAAGATCTGCATTCGATTTGTAATCCAGTCGGGCGTTTGAACGATGTCCTTCGGGTAAGCCGATCTTGGGACGTGACGACGGCATCTACGCAGTGACATTTTCGACAGCCCTCAAAAAACAAACTCTGTGGGAAACCGCTTTGCAGTCACGTTCGCTGGCAACCTTATCTGTGACGCGATGCGTGGCCTCTACTAGAGAAAACGAAACGCTTCGAGGAAGTCAGACAGAGGAAGATCCTGAAATCAGAGCAGCAATGGGCGAGGATAACAGAGGAGGGGAGGGGGGGGGGGGTAAGAAAAAAGGGAATGGGGGGAGGGTATCGTCGAGATGCTCAAGCATCGTTCAGTCTTCAATAACAGGATCTCATTAATATGCGGATATCAGCTGCTTTTTGAAATTTGTTATTAACGTTTTTACCACTTCAAAGGAACACAAATGTCGCACTATGAGGCCAGCCTCTTCACCAGGTCAAAAACCCCTTCTAAAACGAAGGCACTGCGGTTCGCAGAAAAGATTACGAATTTCGCAAAGTGCTGTCATGGTCAGGAAACCAACCAAAGGATGTAGTCAGTACCGCGAGTCGTGAAAAGAAAAAAGAAAGAAAGAAAAACGGAATGAAAAATAATATAGCGGAGACAGATAGACAGTGAGAGAAATACAAATTCATTATGAATGAAACTTTTCATGCATCTCATTAAAAGCCTTTGTGTTAAAAGGAAAAGAAACGTTCAAGAAATGGCAATCACTTTCTCGGATATATATTTCTTTTCCCCCTTCATTCTGCGAACTACATATTCTCAAGAGAGAATACGTGGTCTCCCTCCCCAGGCCTTATCTCACGTACGATTTTCAAAAATGGCCATCCTAGTTCAAAGATACACGTGAAGAGAAATGGGGAGATGGCGAGACAACAATGGTAAATTCAATTTCGAGAATCTAAAGTAATTATTGATAACGATAATGACAGAGCTAAGAATTTGTTTCTGTTCCATTTTAACAACAGGATTGCGAAAAACGACATGTTGAGCAACCGGTTAAATGTACACTGAAGTGCCACCCCCACCCCCAAACTTAAGACACCTACTTTAATTTAACTTTCCTTTTTAGTTTCTTATTCTATGTAAATTTGCGTTCATTTTCCTTAGCGTTTTTCAAATTTAACGTGATATTTTCTCTCTCGCAAGAGTATCGTTGGCAACACCTTGAGGTCAGAACGTATGATCTGTGGATGTGTCAGATGAGAAGTGGAAGATATTCACTGAAGAGCAATTGAATTAGAGATACCTGTCTAGTAACGTGTAGCACCACCTTTAGCCCTGATGACGGCGGCGATTCGCCTCGGCATGGACTCGACAAGACACCGGAAGCGTTCGGAAGTCATACGGATCTACGACCCCTGAACAAGCTCCCACAGTTCACGAAGATTTGATGGAAGGGGGTCAGAGCCTCGAACATCTCTCTCGATGGCATCCCAGATGTACTCGATGGGATTGAGATCAGGTGACCTAGCTGGCCAAAGAAGCGATGTCACGTCGGTGGAGTGTTCTTCCAACCATTCGGATACAATTCGGGAGCTGCATTGTCTTGTTGCAGGATGAGGTCCCCAGTGGGATGTTGAAGACTCACAAACGGGAGCAAATGGTCGTCCAGGATATCCCGGTAACGTTGACCTGTGAGGGACGATGTCACGTACCAGGAGTCCCATTTCAGTCCACGTAAACAGTCCCCAGACAAGAATGCCACCCCCACCAGCTTGAAGAGTACCCTGCTGGTAAGAAGGTTCCATCGCTTCATGTGGTGTGCGCCGTACTCATATCCTGCCATCCGCATGTACCAATGTGAATCTCGACTCATCAGTCCAGGCAACATTTTTCCACATGTCTAGGGTCCGGTGGCGATGTTCCCGCCCCCATGCTAATCTTTGCACCCCGTGATGTGAGGTCAGCAGCGGTACCCTTGTGGGACGATGGCTTCTGTACCCCATAGCGAGGAGAAGGTTCTCGATGGTGTGGCTAACACGTTTTTTTTTTTTCAGCAGCGTTAAATTGTCGAGTGATTTCTTGCGCTATGGACCGTGTATCCGCTGTTACAATGCGAGCTAGCCGACGATGACCCTGCTCATCCACACGCTGTTGTCCACGTCAGTTGGATTGCAGGGATGCTTTTACCGGATTCGATGTACTCATGGTGCACCCTTGACACAGTGGCTCGTTAAAATCCCAGTGCCTGCACGACTTTCGAGATGGAGTGACCCATTCGTCGGACCCCGACAATTGGACCACGATCAAATGCGCTTAGATCCTTCGTCTTACCCATACTGCGTCCGACTCTTACTGATTCCCGTCGCCAACTGTCTCAGACTCGGCGAGGTCCCCACCCTCAACCAACATTATAGAGGAACATAAGGGGAGGAGAGTGACAGTTCGTCCCTCTCCTATGAGTCATCTTATGTGTAGTTGTGTTCGTTTTCGTGATGTGTTTTATCATTCTCATTCCTCAGTTTTACTTAATCGGCTAGTTTCTAACCATTGTACCGTGTTTTTAATACTGTTTGTTTCATTGTCTTTTTTGGCCCTTCCCTCATTCTCATGGTTCGGTTTTACTTGGTCTGCCAGATTTTGGGATTTATGCCACGTTTTTTAATACTGTTTGTTTATCTTGTGTCTGGCGCTCTTTGGCCAAACATGGCCCTTGCGCCATAAAAATCAACCAACCAACCAACCAATTCCCGTCGCATCACTCCTTATATTGTCGGATCGCTGCAATCGTCCTGTCGTTTCCGTTTACAGGGCCGCCCACAGCGCACATTTGCATAACGCCAGCTGTCTCTAATTCAATTGCTCTTCAGTGTATAATGTTTGAGCAGCAGCAATATGTGGAGATGTTGGTAGTATGACGATATAGTAGTAAATAGTTGCGAAACGGGATGTAAGGTCAGTTGATGCGTAACATCACAGCCTCTCCTTGACAAATGTTAACCCCGCCTTCTCGTGGTACATCCTGTTCCCACTAAAGGGGCTCTGACGACCGCCAATAGCGGTATAAATATACCATCGGGATTAGAGGAAATGCTATCCCACACTCACCAACCCGCTTGGCCAGCGTGGTGAGTTATGGCCAAACTCCTCCAAAATGTCTTCACAACTTAAATCTTGGCCCTCAGTCTGCGGCAGCTGGAATGTACCTGGCCAAGGCAGCGGCCAGTGCGACATGAAGGCAGAGGGTGCTAAGAATCCCCGGAGGACCAGACTAGGCTGCCATCTGATGCTGACCTTGGCTACATATAATGAACGCTCGTTATCTTCTGATTAAAGGCTTCTTGAATTGGAAGAGGAACTACAAAGGATCAAATGGTACATCGTCGGGCTAAGTGAGGTAAGGAGAAAAGGAGATCTCATTGAACTGAAAAGTAGACATCTCTTCTACTATCGTGGGCCTGATACTGGCAGAACTAGTGGTGTTGGATTTATAATAAACAGGAAACTGAAGGATAAAGTTGTAGAAGTTGAAAGTTCCTCTGACAGAGCTGAACGACTCGTTATCCAACTCTCGAGAAGATACCAGGTTCAGATTATTCAAACTTACGCACCCACCACAAGTCATCCTGAAGAAGAAATTGAAGAATTTCATGAGGAAATTCGTCATCTAAATAATAAAGGTAAGCAGCACTTAAAGATAATTATGGGAGATTTCAATGCAAAAATAGGGCAACGGCAACAGAATAAAACTTCAGTAGGTAAATTCGGACACGGCAACAGAAACCAGCGTGGAAATACTCTCGTAGAGTTTGCAGAGGCAGAAGGGTTTTTCATCTTGAACTCCTTTTTCAAGAAAAAGCCACACAGGAAATGGACATGGAGACATCCATCTGGAACGACAAGTGAAATTGATTTTATTATGTGTAACAAAAAATTCGTCATAGAAGACTGCAGTGTGCTAAACAAGTTCAACACAGGTAGTGACCATAGATTGGTGAGATGTAAGATGCACCTCAACAGCCTTTTTTTCGGTGAAAACATCAGCAGTTACAATGGCCCTGAAATCCTGCGGTATTGAAGACGCGTACATTAATATTATTAATAACATCTATGAAAATGCAAGTGAAAAGATTCGGCTGTTTGAAAATACAACACACATAAAAATTGGAAAGGGAGTGAGACAAGGTGACACCATATCTCCGAAGCTCTTTAATGCCACATTGGAAAATGTCTTTCAATCACTGAACTGGGAAAACAAAGGGATAAAGATTAATGGAGATTATCTAACCCACCTTCGTTTTGCTGATGGCGTAGTCATTACTGCAACTACCCCATTAGAGCTGCAGAGTATGGTCCAGGAACTTGCTGACAAGAGTAAAGAAGTGGGATTAAAAATGAACTTTCAGAAGACAAAAGTAATGTTCAATGCTTTTACAAGAAATGAAGATTTATCGATTGATGGAGAAAAGCTGGAGATAACTGACACGTACGTTTATCTTGGACAGAAGATATCAAGTGAGGGTCACATTGATGAAGAAATTAATCGGCGTACAAAACTTGCCTGGAGAGCTTTTGGAAGAAACAGCATAATTTTCAAGAGCAATATGCCATTATGTCTTAAAAGAAAAATGTTTGATCGATGCATCCTTCCAGTGCTTACGTATGGTGCAGAGACGTGGACCTTAACTAAAAGTAACATACAAAGGCTGCAGACAACTCAAAGCAGCATGGAGAGGTGCATGCTTGGTATAACCAGGAGAGATAAGAAGAGGAACTCGTGGATCCGAAAAATGACAAGAGTGGAAGACATCATGATCAGAGTTAAATCCCTGAAATGGCAATGTGCTGGACATACTGCCAGAATGACAGACCATTGATGGACAGCCGAAATTTTAGATTGGATTCCAAGGGACAGGAGAAGACCCAGAAGAAGACCACATGGGAGATGGGTGGATGAAATTCGAAAGTATGCGGGAGTGACATGGAGGAGACTGGCACAAGACAGACCGTTGTGGAGGAAACTTGGGGAGACCTTTGTCCAGCAGTGGATTGATAATGGTTGACAGTGATGATGATGATGATGATGATGATGAGTTGCGAAAGTGAGTTACTTGAAGTTGTGATCTCTTGACTTCTGCGTATTATACATTTAGTGTTGGTGGATTTTTTTTTTTTTTCGTTATACGTTTCCTCACAAGTAAATTGGATTAGTTATCTAATATTTAAGATACTATAACTATACTAATTATTCGAATTTATTGGCGTAAATAAAACCAAAGTTTCGAAGATTTCGCACATTAACCAGATGGCTTTTTCAAAGAAGGTAGACATTAAACTGCAAAATAAATAATAGAACGCTTCAACACTTTGAACGCGGTGACTTGACTTGACAATAAACAAAGAGATGCGAATGTAATACATAACAACACGAGGCATCACGTTCGTTTTGCACGCGGAATCCTTGGAGGAAAACAAAAGACATTAATTATTTGAAGAATTGGTTCCAAATTCGTGGTAACTCTAGCGAGACGCCATCATTGCAGGCCTCATTGCTGGTAATGATCTCCAATGTTTCCTGAATGGCTGTGGATCTAGGAGTAGAGTAGGAAGCTAATTTCTTTATGTCATACCACATAGGATCGGCGGACTTGAACTGGACTTCTCTTGATAGGGCCGTGGTAAATTTGCCGTTTTTTATGCCTTTCTTATGCTCGTTGACTGTAATTCTAAATGAACGCTTGGTCATCCCAATGTAGTATCGCTTGGAGCCATCCGGATATTGTAGAGGGACGGCATAAACACCTGCTTCGTTGGAAAGTGGGAGCTCGTCAGTATTTCGCTTAAAAGATGTCGGAGATCTTATGCCGACACCGAGATCATCTTTCTGAGCGCGTTCTTGAGTTTATAGGAAACATTTGGTACGTAAGAAATAGAGCCCAGATAGCGTAGCCGCGGCATAGAAAGATCTGCATGCCTCTTTTTGTTTCTTTCGATATATCTATGTACCATGTTCGGATCGTATCCTGTCTCGGTGACCAAATCGATAAAGCTTTCTAATTCACTTAGTCTAGAAGGAACATCGGAGGAGATGTCGAATGCTCTTCTAATTCGAGAACGGAAGAAAGCTGTCTTGTAATCTGTTTGGCAGAATGAGCTACGGAGCATCAGGTTGAAAACGGAAGTGGGTTTGTAGTGTACGGAAGCGATTTTCAGGCGATTTACTCGGTAAAACATCCAGATAAGGCAATGTATTATTGTGTTCTAACTCCATAGTAAAATTGATCGTAGGGTGTAGTTGTGCTAAAGGATATTTAGCCTGACAAACACTAATCGTAAGTAACATTTTCTGAAGTTTTTGAATGACTCCTGGTTCATTACAGGTGAAATTGTGAGACTGATCTATGTAGTGTTTAGTCAGCCATATTCCACGAACATTACACAACTCTCTAATTGTTGACCGTGTAAAACCAAATTTCATGGTAAATTCCGAGACGGAGTTACCCATATCCCGAGCGCCAACTGACGCTTAAATCCTGATAAGCTGCCGTTTGAACTGCGAATGCTACTACCTGAGCTTGCGGATATATCTGCCTGGCTGTTTGTAAACTCCTTCAACAAAACAAGAGGGGTGACAGTACACATCAAGACTAACAATATTTGCAATGGAACCTAGGTCCGCATTCCACTCCTAGTGCCACAAAAGAGCACGTTCGAAAAACGTTCAGCAGGCATACGGAGTTCCAACCAGTGCATGAGAAGCACAAGATGCAAATTAGGTGTGCTGAACTCGAGCGAAGACGATGAGGAGCAAACATTTAAAAACGCAGCAGATTCGTTCAGCGATATTAACGTGCGAACATCACATGATTATTGACGTATACGACTGACCAGTGCAGCGTACCGTGTGTTCCTGAAGCAAGTGCTTCCCGGTCTGTTTCAGGATGTTCCGCTCACCACACGGACGGAGATTTGGTTTATGCATGATGGGGCCTCAGCACACTTTGCCACCGAGGTCCCGTACTTCCTAAATACAACACATCCCGGTCGGTGGATTGGAAGCAAGCAGTGGGCCTGTGGCTTGGCCTCCACGCTTCCCGGACCTTAATACACAGGACTTCTTCTTCTGGGGTCACATGAAAACATTGGTGTACGAGACACCTGCGGGCTCCCTGGAAGATCTCATCGCGCGAATCGCTGTTGCTGCGCACAAGGTCAACACCACACCGGTAGTCTACGAGAGGGTGCGACAGTCCTTCATTCCCCGGTGTGGACTGTGCAACGACGCCCTTGGACGCCAGTTTGAGCAGCTCCTTTGAGTCTTTCTCTGATGCGATTGGAATTGTGCAACTCATAAATTAAATATGTTTCTTTGTTTTCACTGTTAAAGGCTCAGCGTGGATATGTAACTTTACTGTTTTCTGGCACTGGGAGTGGAATGCGGCCCTAGTTTCCATTGTAAATAGTGTCCGTCTTGATGTGCGCTATCACCCCTCTTGTTTTGTTAAAGGAGTTCACAATCACCCTGTATATACGTCGCTTGCGGTCGATACCATTTACCGCATCGGTGTGGTGGCATGTAATGGAAATGTTAGCGCGCTTTCCAATTTCTTTGGCACCTCTTTGTAGGTCACTAACACGATATAAAATAGTAACTCCTTTCTTGAAGAACATCTTGATAGCTTCTTCATCCGGAGTTCTTTACATTTTAAAAGTGGTTTTAATGCTTTAGAGAACAAACTAACAGGCTATTGCATTTCGTTTCCTTTTTGTTTATCAGCGAGAAACAGAATAAAATTAAAAGTGTGTGATAGCCTTAATACTCTTTTTCATTTGCATGTACAAAACAGACACAAAAAGTATGACACCATGAACGCCGTGTGCGGAGACTGTACAAATTCGGAACAGTGTCACCCATGGCGCCGACTGATCAGAGACATACGGTCCCTAGCTGATCGTCCGAGATGAACCCGGATTCGAGTACCGGATGAGGCATGAATGGTGTGCTGTGCTTGTCTTTCGGCCTTGACTCTTTCCATTCCCTGGAACTAGTGACCCTAAATTAAGAATGGGAGACTGCTTCGTTGAACTCCAATGTGATATGTGATGGTGATCGTTAACACCACAAAGATGACGACACCAAATTTTCGGTTGTCTTTTGAATTCTTACCTACACAAATAAAATATTTCAAACCCCCTCAGTGACGCAGTGGTCTAAGCGCTGGCTTATGACCATTCGTCCGAGATGTGACCGGGTTCGAATCCCGGTGAAGCATGGATGTTGTGGCTCTCTCCCTTCCCTGGAACCAGTGACCCTAAATTAGGGACGGGCGACTGCTTGTAGACCATTGAGTTGCTCACGGTAGTCGTTAAGGTGGATTCACCTAAAATCTTTGCCTTGTATTTCCAATGGGCAAACTTCTGTAGCCATTTTCTTCAAAATTTTATGTGTTCCCAAGGATGAAAATTTGAACACCGATAAATATAACTTCATATTATAGCCTAGTATACTTAATATTTTCTAAAATTTAAGAATAATCAAGCAATTGAACAGTTGTTTGTCTACTGACGTCATCTATGTACAGGCCGCGCCATCTATTTTCTCTTCTCAACACCAACGAAGGAAAAGTTATTGATTTTTATTATAATTATGGTTAAGTTTTAGAAAATATTAAGTATACTAGGCTATAATATAAAATTATTCTTATCGATGTTACAGTTTTCATCCTTGAAAACGCACGAATTATGAAGAAAATAGCTACAGAAGTTTGCCCATTGGAAATACAAGGCAAAGATTTTAAGGGATCCACCTTAAACCTTCAATCAAAAAACAAAAAAAATATTTCAGAATTATTCATAGTCAATGGAATCCATTACAGAAAATACAAAAAAAAAAAAAAAAAAAAAAAATCAACGCGTTTCTACAATCGATAACACATCCAGGAACAGAAACAGTTAACTTTCGTCCACTATGCGGTTGAAAAGTCTGTTACGAAAATTAACAAACTGTGCTCAAAAATAATTCTCCTAGCTGAAGGAACATATCAGAGACAAAACGATTTTTTATATCAAATAATTAGAAGAACAGATATAGAGGATAACATGATTTAACTCTACGCCCCCAAGCAGAAGAATTTTGAATAGCAAAGTAGAAAATATGTTGGAGCTATTCTTCACAGCGAAAGGAATATGATGTGTTCCTTATAAAAAACAGCATGTAAAATATCTAAAAAAATACACTGACTTATGCGCCACAGCTTTAAAAAAAACAAGCTTCTAACCAGTAGTTCGGGCTAATAAACAAATAATTTGCCGTAGTCCGAACGTAAAAATTGAGAGGTCTGGGCGTCGGAGTCAGGGACGTGCCAAGCGGCGGTTCAATGTGGGCGAAGCACCCGGGCGCCAGCTTCCGGGGGCGGCAGAACGTCTCAATCAAATTTTACAATTGACAAATTAGTGTTAGAAACGTGAAAGAAGTTAAGAAAACGTTTTACTGTGAGAAATCGTAATGCTACGTGGCACGTTTATTTTTCTAATAAAAATATTCATTATATAATTCACAGAAAACGACTTGAAATCAGAGCAAAATTTTTATTGTTTTGTTCAGTAACGGATACCGCGGGAAAAGGGGTAATAATTTTTTTTCTAATTTTTTTTTAAATCTTGAAGATTTCAGCATTTTTGACGTGCGTGGCAATATGACAATGGGTCCAATATAAAGAGAAAACACTGTGAACGGTATTATTCAAGAAATATATGCTTTCTTTTCTGAATCACCTTACCTTTGGCAAATTATAAACAAAAAGCTTCTAGCGTTGACCGTAAAACCGTGCTCTGAAATTAGATGCAATAAGGGTATCGAGGTTTAAGGGGATTTTATATGAAAATCATTTATTTCAAATTCTGCTTTTAGTTTCATACAACTTGTTTTTATACGTAAAAATATTTTTTTAAATATGAAAAACAGTTATTTCGAATTCTGTTTTTGTTTAAGCAACTTATTTGTATATAAACCCATATGAGAGATTTTTTGGTTAGTTGGTTAGCTATAGTTAAACCTACGCCCGTCATGTTCAATGTTATGGACTCATATATATATAATGAATAAAAATTAAAAAATATTCTCGTACAAAGGGCGGGAAATCTGGGCTTGCACCCGGGCAGCAAATGCCCTTGGCGGGCCCGTGGTCGGAGTAGCCGATTTTTCAAACCCTGGGTTGCATTCGCCATGTGTTCTAACTGCTAGATTCAAACTTTAAAGTTGGCTTTGAAGTTTGTTTACTTGTTTACAAAGATTCCTTTATTGAGGGGGTAGGGGGGCTGGAAGAAAAGTTAGGTGGGCTGAAGTCAGGGGCGTATTTAGAGAGCGGCAAGGGAGCCTTGCCCCCCCTCCTTCAAATTCAAAATTGTTTCATTTCTTTGTTAAAATGCGACTTACATTAGAAAAATGCTTTAATTTAATAAAAGTGCCTCAACCTACAATAGAAAATAATGCTTTATTTTTTCTTCTATTTTTCATTAATTTTTATTTTGTCCTGATGGATTTAAACCCCCCCCCCCCTCCCCGAAAACCATTCTTATACGGCCCTGGCTGAAGTCCACCCTAGCACACCCGTTGCGTCGCGCCTGCCAAGCAGAAGTTAATCCCTCTGTATAGCCTACTTAGAAGTAGTTAATCCTTTAGCAAAGCCAACTTCGATCTATCCCACTTCTCCAGTCACTGACAGAGAAAGGAGAACACGTGCCAACATCAACACAAAACATTAGAAAATACATATTTGGGTATGTCGCTATTCTTATTGTGTTGCTCCTCCCTGTTTTCTTCAGGAGTACAGCTTTGTTTACTTGTTTACAAAGATTTCTGATCCTTTGCTGCTCGGCGCCAGTTGGTGCTACTTCTCACGGTACTACTGGAAAGGCGCAAAGAAAGAGCATTGGATGTGGATATTAAATCCTATTTACATATTTAGCCACGAACGAGGTCTGAGAATCTTACAGGCTACATGGTCAAGTGAACGGGAATATTCCCGGTAGTAGGGCCGCGGGTGGCCTAGTGGGCAACGTTCGTGACTGCCACGGAAAAGACCTCAGGTTCGATCCACTAAATACCCGCCGTGCGTCGGATGGGCACGTTAAGCCGTCGGACCCCGGGTACTGCCCCCCTGTAATAAATAAGGGCGTCTTCCTCCCCCTTTCTACTTCGCTTCCGTGTCACTTTCCTATCGGGCACTCTAGCCCAAATCTCCTAGCTTCCTATTTCTAAGGGTTGTTTAAGACCTGGGGTCAGACACTCCTTTCCTAAAATCCTCTACAATCAATCAATCAAATTTCCGGTAGTACCTTGGAAGATTTGCACGGGACAGTCTTTTTTTTTTTTTTTTTTGTCAGTTAAATGTAAAATTCTGTTCTCGGACTAGCCGGGCCTGTAAAGTAGAGATGAGTTCGGGCTCAATTTTCGGAGCCCGGGTCCAAAGGCCTAGAGCCCGGGCCCTGATTCTTGGGAAAATTTACTTATCAAAGCTTGCATTTATGCATTATACACTGGCCAAAGAATTGGCCCAAGCAAGTATTAGTTTAAAAATCATTAGTTTAAAAAGTTTAGTTCAGTTAATCCACTTCACAATGTTAATATGTTTTTAGAAATACTACGCATAAAGCCAAATGTTCTAAAATGTGGATTTGAAAATAAATAAATAATCAACGTGCCCTTCGACCGTATCAGGGGAATCAGTAATTTTGGTAAAAGCTGAAGAAAAGAAAATCGTTTAGAAACAAAAAATTCCATTCGTTATTTCTTTTTGATTTCTAAATTTACTTTTATTTTGAATAAACTGCATTATAAAACATACAACGCCGTACAGACAGTTGCAAGTGTTTGAAATTTTGACTCGAGAAAACTAATCTTTGCAATATAATTTACATATATGCTAATTGGTAAAAGGTAGTTTAGAGTGATGTAGTAGAATATAAAAAACTGCATGTAGGGAAATTTCCAAAAATAAAAAAAATAACAACGTAAAAGCATTCCAGACCACATTATTCTGCATTTTGTAACATTAACAAAGCTTTGCGCTTAATAGTATAATAATCACAATATTATCATATGTGTGTGCAATTTACAGATCAAGTTCATCATGAAAAAGGGAGAGAGAGAGAGAATTGCATCTAATGCCTCAGCGCTTCAACTTTATCTTCTTTTCTCTAAAACTCGACCGGCTGCACTAAAAACCAACGTCACCCAAAAAATCGCGGGAATGAGGAAATTAAAAAAAATAAATAACAATACTTCTAACTGCACAATTTTGGAAATTAATACATCATTTTAAAGATAAGATTCTTGATTTTTAATAAAATACAAATAATGGGAATGTGATTTTTTCCCAGTTTTTCGATACCAGACCTCCTTAAATTAATCCTTGCTTGGGAATTGCATAATGCAAGTCTTGCTAAGCAAAATTTGTCTTGCAATGGCAGCTAGCTTAGGATATTGAAAATCCTTCCACCATGGTAACAAATCCAAAATGAAATTCAACACGTGTAATTCAACCGGGCACGGAATTACACAAGTTGAATTAATTACAGTAATGAAATTCAAGATGTGTAATTCCGAGCCCGTGTTTTTCGGTAGTTAATGAATTCTGAGCCGGGGCCCGAGCTCATCTCTACTGCAGAGACGTAACTAGGCCGGGACGGCTGCCAGGGCGCAGCTCAAGAGACGGCGTAAAAATTGCTGAGCATAATCTAATTAAAATCGGAATTGAAACTTTTGCGTCAGTTTCTGGAACATAATACCAATGATAAATTTCGCACGATAACTTTAAAATTACTAGGTATATGCTGTCTAACGTACGATCAACACAAACCGCGTCTCCAACTGCAAATTAAAACACATTTATTTACAATTAAAAACACTATTTTAAAATACAAAGGCAAGTACTTTCAAGGATCTCTTGTCCCCATCATCAGGCCTAAGTGCCATGAATCATGAGGAGCCATCTCATATATATACAGCCACAAAGTATTCCCGTCACAAGTCTCTTTTACATTCCTGTCTTGCCAACATTAGAACACAAACTCTAATGTTCAAAAAATAATTATACAAGTCAAAGGAAGTTCTAGATTTCACTCTCGATTGAAGAGGGAGTCACCAACCGTCTCCATGGGTTTGGTATATAGGTAGGCATGTCAATATTACAACAAGTGTTAATATATGAAATGATATGTAAACTTTCGGACAAAAAAATTGTACTTCTGGTTACATTTGAACAGAGAATTTTTGCGTTATCCCAGTCAGGGGAGTAACTTCCCTGCTCAACTACAGTAGTAAGTGCTGTGTTAATAGTCACCGTTCGTAGAGCATATTTATGTTCACTCAATCTTTTATCCAATGTCCGAAGTGTAGAACCTATATAGAATTTATTATCAGTATTAGGGTCTTCATGTATAAGTGGGATACTATAAACACCTAGTTTACAAAAATTTGAAACCTTATCACGGTCATTCCTAATTAGTGAAAAGATATTTCGAGTGCAGACACCGAATTTCAAACCATGTTTCCGGCATGCCTTTTTGAGGGTAAAAATAATTGGGGGAAAGTATTCCACCTTGCCAACATACCTAAAAATCCCGACTTCCGTAGACAGTGTAGTGAATCTCAAATTCGTGAAGTCTCTTAACCATTTATAGAAATCCCGCTCTGCGAATCCAAAAGACCGAGCCATAGCCTTAATAGTAGAAAGTTCCCTATTTCTGGCTCTACACTACAGGTAGATGAATGAGTGAAAGCTCGTCTTTTTAGAAAACGAAGGGCTGAGACCTTTTGTTCAGTGGGGTGTGAAGAAGCAAAAGGGATAATGCATGGTGTAAACGTTGGTTTTCTATAAACAGAATATTTGACCTGGTGTGAAGATGGGTCCGCAGACTACATAAAATCCAAAAAGATAGTTTTCCGTCTTGTTCCAATTCTCTAGTAAATTTGATAGTGGGAAATTGTGAGGAGAGGTGTTCCGTAAATTTGTCCAGGAGTGTAATAGAATGAGGCCAAAAACCAACATATCGTCCACATATCTAACAAGGAGAGCAGGTTGGAAAGGGAAATTCGATAGAGCACGGTCTTCCAGTGACTGGAGCAAAATCTCTGCTAAAAATGGGGGACAATGGGGACCCCATGGGTGCATCTTCTCGTTGTTTAAAAATTTTTCCGTCGAATTTGAAATACGACCTCCTGGCTACCAACTTAAGGGCGGAGAGGATAGCCTCTGCTTCAAGTGGAGGAATGGAAGAATCAGCTCGTAATTTTTCAGCAATAATGGAACGTACTTGGATGAGTGGAACACTAGGAAACAAAGAGACAACGTCAAGTGAAGCCATGACAAACTCAATCCCCCGGGAGTCAAATGCCTTAATACAATGTCAACCACTTAGGTTTTTGGTCTCGGGTTATGCTAACCCAACTCGTAACTTGGAGACGGCCCTAGCCACTTACCTGAAACCTTTAACGTTAAGTTCTCAGATTTCTATTCGGAGTTCCATTCAGGCCTTCAATTGTATTAAGGTATTTGACTCTCGGGGGATTGAGTTTGTTATGGCTTCACTTGACGTTGTCTCTTTGTTTCCTAGTGTTCCACTCATCCAAGTAAATTCCATTATTGCTGAAAAATTACAAGCTGATTCTTCCATTCCTCCACTTGAAGCAGAGGCTATCCTCTCCACCCTTAAGTTGGTAGCCAGGAGGTCGTATTTCAAATTCGACGGAAAAAATTTTAAACAACGAGAAGATGCACCCATGGGGTCCCCATTGTCCCCCATTTTTAGCAGAGATTTTGCTCCAGTCACTGGAAGACCGTGCTCTATCGAATTTCCCTTTCCAACCTGCTGTCCTTGTTAGATATGTGGACGATATGTTGGTTTTTGGCCTCATTCTATTACACTCCTGGACAAATTTACGGAACACCTCTCCTCACAATTTTCCACTGTCAAATTTACTAGAGAATTGGAACAAGACGGAAAACTATCTTTTTTGGATTTTATGTTGTCAACGGACCCATCTTCACACCAGGTCAAATATTCTGTTTATAGAAAACCAACGTTTACACCATGCATTATCCCTTTTGCTTCTTCACACCCCACTGAACAAAAGGTCTCAGCCCTTCGTTTTCTAAAAAGACGAGCTTTCACTCATTCATCTACCTGTAGTGTAGAGCCAGAAATAGGGAACTTTCTACTATTAAGGCTATGGCTCGGTCTTTTGGATTCGCAGAGCGGGATTTCTATAAATGGTTAAGAGACTTCACGAATTTGAGATTCACTACACTGTCTACGGATGTCGGGATTTTTAGGTATGTTGGCAAGGTGGAATACTTTCCCCCAATTATTTTTACCCTCAAAAGGGCATGCCGGAAACATGGTTTGAAATTCGGTGTCTGCACTCGAAATATCTTTTCACTAATTAGGAATGACCGTGATAAGGTTTCAAATTTTTGTAAACCAGGTGTTTATAGTATCCCATTTATACATGAAGACCCTAATACTGATAATAAATTCTATATAGGTTCTACACTTCGGACATTGGATAAAAGATTGAGTGAACATAAATATGCTCTACGAACGGGGACTATTAACACAGCACTTACTATTGCAGTTGAGCAGGGAAGTTACTCCCCTGACTGGGATAACGCAAAAATTTTCTGTTCAAATGTAACCAGAAGTACAATATTTTTGTCCTAAAGTTTACATATCATTTCATATGGTAACACTTGTTGTAATATTGACATGCCTACCTATATACCAAACCCATGGAGACGGTTGGTGACTCCCTCTTCAATCGAGAGTGAAATCTAGAACTTCCTTTGACTTGTATAATTATTTTTTGAACATTAGAGTTTGTGTTCTAATGTTGGCAAGACAGGAATGTAAAAGAGACTTGTGACGGGAATACTTTGTGGCTGTATATATATGAGATGGCTCCTCATGATTCATGGCACTTAGGCCTGATGATGGGGACAAGAGATCCTTGAAAGTACTTGCCTTTGTATTTTAAAATAGTGTTTTTAATTGTAAATAAATGTGTTTTAATTTGCAGTTGGAGACGCGGTTTGTGTTGATCGTACGTTAGACAGCATATACCTAGTAATTTTCTGGTACATAATTATAGAATTTCTCTATAATTTCTTTCTCCAGTTTCGGTAGCTTGGCGGCTTAAAATTTGCATTTCTTCCTTAAAGTGTATAAGGTATGTAAGTTGTTCATAATCAGAAATTACGGCGCTGTTGTTCGTACGTTACAAGAGAAGAACGTCGTTCATATTTTCTAAGTTTCTCTGGGGACAATTTGATCATCACTACCACTACTGCACGCTGCATTCGGTCCATTTAAAAAGGTCGGAACCAGGGCCGGCTGGACCATAGAGGCAACCGGGCCTTCAAGGGCCCCCCCCCATAGTTTAGGGAAAAAAATCATTTACTGTAGAATATTTTACAATCAATATTTTTTGTGTGTAAGTTTTCAGGTGCGATTCCCTTAAAAAGATGTTTTATTTTTTATTTTATTGTTACCAATCCCCCCTTTTCGAATAGAATATCGCCCTGCGCCGTACAAATACTGAAATTTGCAGATTTCAAGTGATTATTGTAACTACCTTAATATTTTCCGCATTCACAAAATAGCAAATTAAATTTCATGATTTTGTGGCCCTTACTTTTATATATTTCGCAATTTGCGTGCAAATATAGATACTTAAATTTAGAGAAATAAAAGGAACAATATCAAAGTTGATTTCGGGCTACACATGGAGGCCATTTATTCAGTGACTTTAAAAACATTACTAGAAATTAAAAAAAAAAAATCATATAAAGAGCGCGTATAAAAGTTTCAAAAAAGTTTTAAAAATCAGTCAAGATCCCTGGTTGATTTTTATGCCATTTTACATTAAAAATCAATCACTAAAACATGTATCATGGGAAAAAACTATTTATCTTGATTTTTTTTAGAGGGATCCTGATTATTTCCTACACTGAAGTATTCACAATACAAAAATTTTCGCTACGCAGGGATCTTTTTATCATTTTCTGAAGAAGTTTTTATAAGACTCGTAATACAACCTCAACCCCATCGTCCTGGAAAGAAAATCCTAGATTTTAACAGTTTTTATTCTCTCTCTCGGAAATTTCAATCCATATTATGGTCTTTCTCGTAAGCTTAAAGCAAATATTTTTTTGAGGTGAACATTTTGTCTTTATGATAGTTTTCGTTACAGAGGTGAAGCACATGGCAAGACGGAAAAGTCGCAGCGATAAATTCCGTCGGTTAGCTTAATTGGTAAAGCATTCGGCTCCGGAGTAGAGGGATGAGGGTTCGTTGTTGTCACAGTGAAATTTGTGAATTTCACATCGTGTGTGTTCTTCAAGGACATTTTTCACGGAACAACTTTATTAAAATATGAGATTTATTTCCTGGTGCCAGAAATGAAATTTTGCTCCGGGGCCCCGCAATGAAGTTTCGCCCTAGGCCCCGCAAAAGCTCTGGTCGGTACTCCGGAGCAGTTAGTTGGGAATCTGACCACTCTCTTCACATTTTTTATCTTACAGCCGTAAACGGCGTCTCGCGTTCAGTTCAGCTTCATTACTCAGAACATCCTTGATGTAAGTAAGGGTAAGAGAAATGCCCGAAACCCTTCCGCTGAGTGCTACCCCCTATATCCTAATTTTTACCGATGCAATTCACGAGGGTAAAACTGCCTTTCCCGTTTGGGATAGAAAATGACACCTAGTTCCCTAATATCCTACTATTTGCAGTGCCATACCCCAATAAAAATATGTTTAAGTTAGGTTGTTGAATTAGAATTAAATTGGTAATAACTTCGCGAAATTCTTCCTCTGGTCCACCAAAAACTAACCAGTTCTAAAAACCTACTGCACAAACGTTAGTGATTGTTAGTTACCAATTAACTACGAGTACAAAAGAATGACAAAAAAAATCATATAATTCAGTGTGAAGCGAAATGTCAGTCGCAACTCCTTGTTGCGAGTGTAAATTTTTTCGAAAGATTGTAATTTTATATGCTTGTGAGTATTAATACAAATTCATGTGTATTAATACAAATTTATGTGTTCAACACACGAGACTAGTTACAGTATCCTAAAAACTTATGCATCAAGCAACGATTATAATCTTTTCTTGAAGACAATCTAGAGGCGGTAAAGATTTTTTGTCTTAACAACTTCGGTGGGGTGGCGAGGGCGCAATATTTTCTGAATTGCCCTGGGAGAGGAAATGCTTAGTGACGCCCCTGCGGGCCGGTACAGGAAG
The DNA here is from genome assembly GCA_039090855.1 of Macrothele yani. Lineage (NCBI taxonomy): Eukaryota > Metazoa > Arthropoda > Arachnida > Araneae > Macrothelidae > Macrothele > Macrothele yani. The sequence continues at coordinate 120,461,958 of CM077001.1, read as the reverse complement.
GTTTATACTGTAATATTGCTCCAGGATTAAAAAAAAACGTTTCAACTCACAAAACGAAGACTCACTTTTTAAATAATAATGACGAAGGTCACCGGGTGATACGAAAGACACGGAAGCGTATCCGCTACCGTTTGCGGTCATTAATTGCAACTGAAATCGACAAGCCTTGATGTAAGATGAGGATCTGAAACGAGCCGGTTTATTTCTTTAAAGGTTGAAATCAATTCTCTAATTTCCTTTAACAATATGATCACGGTAGCAGTCGGGATTTGAATAATTACCAATGCACAATTTTAACATACCGTCAAGTTACGGGTAATCGGTAAAGTCTCACACGGGTCAATTTCCCCACAGGAAAATTCCCCCACACTCGATAAATTACCTCTCAGGAAAATTCCCCCACATTCGATAACTTACCCCACACTGGAAAACTCTCCCAAAAGAAAAAATTTCCGTGGAAATCTCCTCCACCTTTTTCAGTCAGGGACCACGCACAAATTGAATTTTATACAAAATATCGAATGTGGGAGAGATTTCCAGAGTCGCCATTTCCATTTTCAAGCAGTTTAAAACTTAAAACATACTGCAGCCTTACAAGTGGCATAATGGTCGGCATTTCGACTTTCACCGCAATTTAGAGTAACAGGCGGTCTTAGAAGTTGCAAAGACTTCCTGTTACTCTAAACTAAGGTAAAAGTTGAAATGCCAATCCCTTTTAATCCCCCCACCCCCACCCTACTACTTCTAAGACCGCCTGTTACTCTAAACTGCGGTGAAAGTCGAAATGCCGACCATTATGCTACTTGAAAGGCTTCAATTTGTTTTAAACTGCTTGAAAATGGAAATGTTGACCCCGGAAATCTCCCTCACATTCGATATTTTGTATAAAATTCCATTTGTGCACTGTCCCTGATTGAAAAACGTGAGGGAGATTTCCGAGGGGGAGTTTTCCAATGTGGAGCAATTTGCCGAATGTGGGGAAATTTTCCGATGGGAAAATTTACCTGTGGAGGCCTTTACCGTAATTCGCAGTTACGTCGTGACTTTGTGGGATTTTTCTGAAATGATTACTTGAAAGGGAAACTCATTTATAACCACTTATACCTAGAACCTGCGTCTAGCTTATATACACAGAGTTAGCAATTCAAACATGAGGCAGTTTTCTTTGCTGAGAACTGTTAATTACATAAACATGCTTTTCAGGTTTATGAAACCAGATGATTGAGCGTCACAATTCGCTGCTACAACCGAAGCGAAGGAGTTGGGGATCAACGCTCCCTTGTTTACACTTAAGTGTGGAAGACGAAATGCATTTACATTTGTAACAGAAGTAGGCAGTCAGGTTTAAAATCCTCATCTGTGGGAGGAATTCCTACGAGCTATGGTACATCTCTATCTATCTGTGTGCGAAAGTGGCGTAACTAGCACGACGTGCGCCCCCTGTAAGATTTTAAGATTTACTTCAGCACAGGAATTTTCCCAGGATTTCGAACACGAGGGAGAATGCGTTTTTCGCGGTGTGTGTGTGTGTGTGTGTGGTGGTGGTGGTGGTGGTGGTGGTGGGTCAGGAAAACCGAAAGAGAGAGTGTCTGGAAAAGTAAGGGTTTTACCTAGAGCCTTGCAGTTTTAACTTCTTAACTAATTTTTGTAACAGAAGTTTATAATGGAAATTTCTGATTCTAAACTTTTAACAATTGACGTGCTAAATAAACCATAAATCTTTTCATCAGAAACGGCACTTGAACTTAAATTGATTGTGCGACAAAAAGAACTGGTCAAATCTTTACGCGCTATCCTTCTTTTTTTTTTTTTCGCCGATAGTGTGCTGCACTTGGGCGCTTTTGTGATATTTTGCAAATGGATGTCGTTCGCTTGTATTGGGGGGGACCGGAAAGTAATGTCATTTTTTTTTTGGAAAAGAAGAGAAACACTGTTTGTAACAGAATAACTTAAATAGTATAACTATACTAAATAGATATCCGAAATTTCTTGGTGTAGAATAGAAATCAAAATTTCCAAGCTTTCGCACATCAACCAGATGGCTTTTTCAAGAAAGGTAGACAGTTTTCTATAGTCCGCCTGAAAAACGAGCGGTCAAACAGCTTGGAGATTTATTACTTCGACAGATTTTTTCCGCCTGTGTAAAACGGGCTGCACCTCCAGAGAGAAAAATAATCTCCTCAGGTTCCCACAAAATTAAGGGGAACTCGTAACTGGACTAGATTCACTGAGATTCACAATTAGACTCCTATATAATACCAGATTAATAAAATTCCCAATTGCAATAATTTCCCCAATGCAACAGTTGTTAAAAACCTCAACGTTCTTAACAGCAGCTAGGAAAGGCGTTTCAAGGGACGGACAAGTGAGAATGGAATTACAGACTACTTTCAAACAAACGTGGAACGTTAATTCCACTAAATGAGCAGTTTTTCTGCTGCGTTTGTTAATTGAAAAAGAACTGCAAGACATTCGTATTAAAAAACCCAACAAATTATGCTGTATAGGGTTTACCAGAACGCGTGCCGGCTAGAAAAAAAAAAAAATTCGGAATCTTGACAGGATATTTTGGTGAAACATTCAATGCTCTGGAAACTTACGTTTCGGACTGACTTGCTTCCATTTTACCAATCGCTCTGCACCACTGAAAATCCTCCATACGATGTCTTCTTCGTCTGGGACTGACCTGCTTTCATCCTACCAATCCCTCTCCACCACTGAAAATCATTAACGCGATGTCTTCTTCGTCTGGGACTGACATGCTTCCGTCCTATCGATCGCTCTCCACCACTGAAGATCATCGACGCGAAGTCTTCTTCGTCTGGGACTGACCTGCTTCAATCCTACCAATCCCTCTCCACCACTGAAAATCATTAACGCGATGTCTTCTTCGTCTGGGACTGACATGCTTCCGTCCTATCGATCGCTCTCCACCACTGAAGATCATCGACGCGATGTCTTCTTCGTCTGGGACTGACCTGCTTCAATCCTACCAATCCCTCTCCACCACTGAAAATCATTAACGCGATGTCTTCTTCGTCTGGGACTGACATGCTTCCGTCCTATCGATCGCTCTCCACCACTGAAGATCATCGACGCGATGTCTTCTTCGTCTGGGACTGGCCTGCTTCCATCCTACCAATCGCTCTCCACCACTGAAAATCATCCACGCGATGTCTTCTTCGTCTGGGACTGACCTGCTTCCGTCCTACCGATCGCTCTCCACCACTGAAGATCATCCATACGATGTCTCCTTCGTCTCGGACTGATCTGCTTCCATCCTACCAATTGCTCCCCACCCCTGAAAATCATCCACGCGATATCTTCTTCGTCTGGGACTAACCTGCTGCAATCCTACCAAACCCTCTCCACCACTGAAAATCATCCACGCGATGTCTTCATCTGGGACTGACCTGCTTCCATCCTACCAATTGCTCTCCGCCACTGAAAATCACACACCTAGTCGTTCTCCGCCATTGAAAATCATCACCGCGATGTCTTCTTCATCTGGGACTGACTTGCTTCAATCCTACCAATCCCTCTCCACCACTGAAAACCATTAACGCGATGTCTTCTTCGTCTGGGACTGACATGCTTCCGTCCTATCGATCGCTCTCCACCACTGAAGATCATCGACGCGATGTCTTCTTCGTCTGGGACTGGCCTGCTTCCATCCTACCAATCGCTCTCCACCACTGAAAATCATCCACGCGATGTCTTCTTCGTCTGGGACTGACCTGCTTCCGTCCTACCGATCGCTCTCCACCACTGAAGATCATCCATACGATGTCTCCTTCGTCTCGGACTGATCTGCTTCCATCCTACCAATTGCTCCCCACCCCTGAAAATCATCCACGCGATATCTTCTTCGTCTGGGACTAACCTGCTGCAATCCTACCAAACCCTCTCCACCACTGAAAATCATCCACGCGATGTCTTCATCTGGGACTGACCTGCTTCCATCCTACCAATTGCTCTCCGCCACTGAAAATCACACACCTAGTCGTTCTCCGCCATTGAAAATCATCACCGCGATGTCTTCTTCATCTGGGACTGACTTGCTTCAATCCTACCAATCCCTCTCCACCACTGAAAACCATTAACGCGATGTCTTCTTCGTCTGGGACTGACATGCTTCCGTCCTATCGATCGCTCTCCACCACTGAAGATCATCGACGCGATGTCTTCTTCGTCTGGGACTGACCTGCTTCAATCCTACCAATCCCTCTCCACCACTGAAAATCATTAACGCGATGTCTTCTTCGTCTGGGACTGACATGCTTCCGTCCTATCGATCGCTCTCCACCACTGAAGATCATCGACGCGATGTCTTCTTCGTCTGGGACTGGCCTGCTTCCATCCTACCAATCGCTCTCCACCACTGAAAATCATCCACGCGATGTCTTCTTCGTCTGGGACTGACCTGCTTCCGTCCTACCGATCGCTCTCCACCACTGAAGATCATCCATACGATGTCTCCTTCGTCTCGGACTGATCTGCTTCCATCCTACCAATTGCTCCCCATCCCTGAAAATCATCCACGCGATATCTTCTTCGTCTGGGACTAACCTGCTGCAATCCTACCAAACCCTCTCCGCCACTGAAAATCACACACCTAGTCGTTCTCCGCCATTGAAAATCATCACCGCGATGTCTTCTTCATCTGGGACTGACTTGCTTCCATCTTACCAATCGATCACCACCACTAAAAATCATCCATACAATGCCTTCTTTGTATAGTCAGCTCGAAATGCCACTGAAGTGAAAGCAAGAGTTGCTGAGAACAGCTTCAAGAATCGAGTAAACTCGAGCGTCTTTTTTAACGCAATCCTAATTTGCATATTTCAGCTTATCTACGCAAAAGTAAATCCGCTCTGCGAACTTTACATCTTCGCCAATTTTCAGTGCATCTTTTAAGATGCAACGGCAGCTGTATAAGTTTCTGTGTACTGTATTATTCTTTTATTTTGAGCACCGGTACAACTGAAATCAGCACTCACGATGAATTGAACAGATTTCTGAGTTGAAAAAATCATCGTTCCCATATCGAGCGAGGCTTCCTCACTGAAACGGCCAAGCTTTTTTACCTTTGGTTTCGGTATGAAAAGCGGTAAACGCACTTATGACTTTTCTTTAACGTTTGTTATTAGCTAAGGCTCATTATTATACTAGTTTTAATTTGTTCTGGAATTATCTTAGTTATTTATTTACACTTCCATTTACAGCATGTGCTCAAAAATATCCGGCAGCTTGCCTTACCACAAACTCCCTGTAACAGGATAGAAATTAATATCGAGTTGTTCCACCATTTGTTGCTATCACAGCCTCCACTCTGGTGTAAAGGCTTTCCACTAGATTTTGAAACGTTAAGTTGCTGCGGCAATCGTCTTCTATTCTGCCACAAGAGCATTGTTCAGATCGGCCGCCACTGTCAGTCGGTTCCGCCTTGCTTGCAGTTGGCGTTCCAATTCATCCCATTGGTTTTCCATAGGATTGAGATCAAGGTTCTGTGCAGGCTAGGTTTTTTCACACCCATTTCTTCAAACCATTCCTGCACGAACCATCACTCTGTGAACGAGGGCATTGTGCTGTTGGGAAAGGAAAGACCCTTCATCGAACTGTTGCCATAATTTTAGGAGTACATAATGTTGAGACTGCCAGTATGAGCTACAGCATTAAAATTTCCGGTCTTTGAAACTAGGGGGCACAGCCCGAGTCGTAAAAAACATACCCAGAGCATGATGCCTCCTCCACCAAACTTCACAGCTGGCACAACACAGTTGGTAAGGTAGCGTTCAGCAGGCACAACACAGTTGGTAAGGTAGCGTTCAGCTGGCATCCCCCGTATCTGGATTTGTTCGTTGGACTGCTAGATGTTGAAGTGTGATCCATCACTCCATAGACGGCGTTTCCACTGTTCCAGAGTTCACTGGTCAAAGTTGGAAACTGGTCTAAATTTTTTGACCCGGAAAAGACCCTGACACGGCCGTCAAATAATTGGACCCTACCTGGACCTGACCCGGAAAAACCTGCTTTGAACTATAAATTACAATACATATATCATTATCAACATCATCATTCAATCATTATCAATCTACTGCTGGATGAAGGTCTCCCCAAGTTTCTTCAACAACGGACTGTGTTGGGCCAGTCTCTTCCATCCACCCATCTCCCACGTGGTCTTCTTCTGGGTCTTTTCCTGTCCCTTGGAATCCAGTCTAAAGTTTCGGTTTTTCATCGGTGATTCGTTCTCCTGGCACATTGTCATTTCAGGGATTTTACCCTGACCATTATGTCTTTCACTGTTGTCATTTTCCTTATCCACGAGCTCCTCTTTTTATCTTACTTGGTTTCACCAAGCATGCATCTCTCCATGCTTCTTTTGTAGTACTGGATGCCATATACTGTAGTTATGAACCTCCATGACCTTAATACAAGTTACTATTTTTTTATAAGATAGTACAACTGTACTAGTTATCCGAATTTATTGGCGTATATAAAATCAAGGTTTCCAAGCTTTCGCACATCAACCAGATGGCTTTCTCAAGGAAGGTAGGCAGCAAACTGCAAACTGGATAATAGAACGTTTCAAGAATTTGAACGCGGTGAGTTGACTTGACAATAAACGAAGAGATGCGAACGTAATTATTCAATAAAAACACGAGACATCATGTTCGTATTGCACGCGGAATCCTTGGAGGAAAAAAAAAAAAAAAAAAAGGCATTCATTATTTGAAGAATTGGTTCCAAATTCGTGGTAATTCTAGCGAGACGCTATCATTGCAGGCCTCATCGTTTGTAATGATCTCCAATGTTTCCCGAATGGCAGTGGATTTTGGAGTAGAGTAGGCAGCTAATTTCTTTATGTTATCCCACATAGGATCGGCGGACTTGAACTGGACTTCTCTGGACAGGGCCGTGGTTAATTTTCCGTTCTTTATGTCCCTCTTATGCTCGTTGACTCTAATTCTAAATGAACGTTTAGTCATCCCAATGTAGAATCGCTTGGAGCCATCCGGATATTGTAGAGGGACGGCATAAACACCTGCTTCGTTGAAAAATGGGAGCTCGTCAGTATTTCGCTTAAGCATAGCATATAAAGGTGTCGGAGATCTTATGCCGACACCAAGGTTCATCTTTCTGAGCACGTTCTTGAGCTTATAGGAAAGATTTGGTACGTACGGAATAGAGCCCAGATAGCGTAGCCGCGTCATAGAAAGATCGGTATGCCTCTTTTGTTTCTTTCGATATATCTATGTACCATGTTCGGATCGTATCCTGCCTCGGTTGCCAAATTCATAACGCTTTTTAATTCGCTTAGTCTAGAAGGAACATCGGAGGAGATGTCGAATGCTCTTCTGATTCGATAACGGAATAAAGCTGTCTTGTAATCAGCCGGGCAGAATGAGCTACGGAGCATCAGGTTGGGAACGGAAGTGGGTTTGTAGTAGACTTACGGAAGCGATTCTCAGGCGATTTACTCAGTAAAACATCCAGATAAGGCAATGCATTATTGTGTTCTAACTCCATAGTGAAATTGATCGTAGGGTGTATATCATTGATTTTATCCAAAAAGAGCGGGAGAGTCTCCTTTCCATGAGGCCATATGAAAAATACGTCGTCAGCATATCGGAGCCAAGTGGTAGGTCTTGGGGTAATGCTGGTGAATATGTGCTGCTCGATTGGGCGAAGGATGGCTTCCGCGAGAATTGCTGAAAGTGAAGATCCCATCGGAGCGCCATTTGTTTGTTTATAGATTTTTCCTCGGAAACTATAGTAACTAGAATTTGAGACTAAATCCATTAATTTGAAGATGCTGTGGCAAGATTCTTGCGAATAAAGTGCTGAATTATGTATAGCTTCTTTTAACGTTCTGATGGCTTCCGGCACGGGGACCGAAGCCAAATTCTTGAAACGTTCTATTATCCAGTTTGCAGTTTGCTGTCTACCTTCCTTGAGAAAGCCATCTGGTTGATGTGCGAAAGCTTGGAAACCTTGATTTTATATACGCCAATAAATTCGGATAACTAGTACAGTTGTACTATCTTATATATAGTTGGTGTACAGTTCCTTGTGTTATTATTTATGTTTTGCAATCTCCGAGCAATGTGGAACGCCTTTAAACAATTCCGACAGCTTCGACTCAAATTGGAAAAGGAACGGTCCCACCTGGATTTTTTAACCGCCTGCAAGACGTCAGGTTTGATCCCGAAGTTCCTTAATTTTAAGACATCCGTAAATGGATCATGGTTCGAGAAGAAAAAGGACAAATTTCTTCGCCAGACTCTATCAAGAATAGTGAACCTGAAAAGAAAGGAGGTCATGTCAATGGAATCCAAGTGTTATGCCCTACATATGAAGTTATATAGACTTTTTGATCCGATCACTTTCAACAACCTAACACTTCGAGTAGACATGTTAGTCGAAAGACTCCAAACTTCCTTATCTTCCAGGCATAAAAAGAAGCTGGATTACCTGAAATCATCCCAGAATCCAAATCCTAAAGATATCACTATTCCCTTCGTCAATATTTCAAACCGGACGCTCACACTGGAAGAAAAGAAAGTTTTGGAACTTGGACCAAAGTTCTGCTTCCGAACGAGACCGAATCCCAAGACCGTCATTTCGGAGTTGGAGAGCGTTATATCGCGAGTTCCGGAAAACACCAAAGACGAACTACGCCACCTCTGTTGCTCTAGGCTTCGATCGCTTTACAATCCAAAACAATCGTCCAATGGATTTAATATTCCGAGACCGATTTCGAACCTTAAAAATGACCGTAATATAATATTAACACTAACGGACAAATCCGGTCAGATAGCGATTATGGATGCCGCGGATTACAATCAGAAACTAGAGGACTTCATCTCCGCTTCTAGATCTACAGTACTACGAAGGAACCCTTTAAATTGTTGGATTGCCCAGGTACAAAGAGCTGCCAAGTTGACCGCTATCCCGGAGGATCTCAAGAAAGCCGTCAAATTGCCACCAGGCCCCCAGATCCCGAAGCTCTTTGGAAGACTGAAGCACCACAAGCCCGATAATCCATTGAGACCCATCGTGTCAAGGAGATCCGCACCGACGTATCATTTAGAGAAGGCACTCTGCAAATTTCTGGCCAATCACCTCCCTGAATCGGACTTTATAATAACTTCCACTCGAGATTTTATCACGAAAATTAAGCAACTCTCTGTCCAACAGCATGACATTATCGGTAGTTTCGACGTGGCTTCTCTTTATCCTTCGGTCCCCGTGCCGGAAGCCATCAGAACGTTAAAAGAAGCTATACATAATTCAGCACTTTATTCGCAAGAATCTTGCCACAGCATCTTCAAATTAATGGATTTAGTCTCAAATTCTAGTTACTATAGTTTCCGAGGAAAAATCTATAAACAAACAAATGGCGCTCCGATGGGATCTTCACTTTCAGCAATTCTCGCGGAAGCCATCCTTCGCCCAATCGAGCAGCACATATTCACCAGCATTACCCCAAGACCTACCACTTGGCTCCGATATGCTGACGACGTATTTTTCATATGGCCTCATGGAAAGGAGACTCTTCCGCTCTTTTTGGATAAAATCAATGATATACACCCTACGATCAATTTCACTATGGAGTTAGAACACAATAATGCATTGCCTTATCTGGATGTTTTACTGAGTAAATCGCCTGAGAATCGCTTCCGTACACAAGTCTACTACAAACCCACTTCCGTTCCCAACCTGATGCTCCGTAGCTCATTCTGCCCGGCTGATTACAAGACAGCTTTATTCCGTTATCGAATCAGAAGAGCATTCGACATCTCCTCCGATGTTCCTTCTAGACTAAGCGAATTAAAAAGCGTTATGAATTTGGCAACCGAGGCAGGATACGATCCGAACATGGTACATAGATATATCGAAAGAAACAAAAAGAGGCATACCGATCTTTCTATGACGCGGCTACGCTATCTGGGCTCTATTCCGTACGTACCAAATCTTTCCTATAAGCTCAAGAACGTGCTCAGAAAGATGAACCTTGGTGTCGGCATAAGATCTCCGACACCTTTATATGCTATGCTTAAGCGAAATACTGACGAGCTCCCATTTTTCAACGAAGCAGGTGTTTATGCCGTCCCTCTACAATATCCGGATGGCTCCAAGCGATTCTACATTGGGATGACTAAACGTTCATTTAGAATTAGAGTCAACGAGCATAAGAGGGACATAAAGAACGGAAAATTAACCACGGCCCTGTCCAGAGAAGTCCAGTTCAAGTCCGCCGATCCTATGTGGGATAACATAAAGAAATTAGCTGCCTACTCTACTCCAAAATCCACTGCCATTCGGGAAACATTGGAGATCATTACAAACGATGAGGCCTGCAATGATAGCGTCTCGCTAGAATTACCACGAATTTGGAACCAATTCTTCAAATAATGAATGCCTTTTTTTTTTTTTTTTTTCCTCCAAGGATTCCGCGTGCAATACGAACATGATGTCTCGTGTTTTTATTGAATAATTACGTTCGCATCTCTTCGTTTATTGTCAAGTCAACTCACCGCGTTCAAATTCTTGAAACGTTCTATTATCCAGTTTGCAGTTTGCTGTCTACCTTCCTTGAGAAAGCCATCTGGTTGATGTGCGAAAGCTTGGAAACCTTGATTTTATATACGCCAATAAATTCGGATAACTAGTACAGTTGTACTATCTTATATATAGTTGGTGTACAGTTCCTTGTGTTATTATTTATGTTTTGCAATTTCCGAGCAATGTGGAACGCCTTTAAACAATTCCGACAGCTTCGACTCAAATTGGAAAAGGAACGGTCCCACCTGGATTTTTTAACCGCCTGCAAGACGTCAGGTTTGATCCCGAAGTTCCTTAATTTTAAGACATCCGTAAATGGATCATGGTTCGAGAAGAAAAAGGACAAATTTCTTCGCCAGACTCTATCAAGAATAGTGAACCTGAAAAGAAAGGAGGTCATGTCAATGGAATCCAAGTGTTATGCCCTACATATGAAGTTATATAGACTTTTTGATCCGATCACTTTCAACAACCTAACACTTCGAGTAGACATGTTAGTCGAAAGACTCCAAACTTCCTTATCCTCCAGGCATAAAAAGAAGCTGGATTACCTGAAATCATCCCAGAATCCAAATCCTAAAGATATCACTATTCCCTTCGTCAATATTTCAAACCGGACGCTCACACTGGAAGAAAAGAAAGTTTTGGAACTTGGACCAAAGTTCTGCTTCCGAACGAGACCGAATCCCAAGACCGTCATTTCGGAGTTGGAGAGCGTTATATCGCGAGTTCCGGAAAACACCAAAGACGAACTACGCCACCTCTGTTGCTCTAGGCTTCGATCGCTTTACAATCCAAAACAATCGTCCAATGGATTTAATATTCCGAGACCGATTTCGAACCTTAAAAATGACCGTAATATAATATTAACACTAACGGACAAATCCGGTCAGATAGCGATTATGGATGCCGCGGATTACAATCAGAAACTAGAGGACTTCATCTCCGCTTCTAGATCTACAGTACTACGAAGGAACCCTTTAAATTGTTGGATTGCCCAGGTACAAAGAGCTGCCAGGTTGACCGCTATCCCGGAGGATCTCAAGAAAGCCGTCAAATTGCCACCAGGCCCCCAGATCCCGAAGCTCTTTGGAAGACTGAAGCACCACAAGCCCGATAATCCATTGAGACCCATCGTGTCAAGGAGATCCGCACCGACGTATCATTTAGAGAAGGCACTCTGCAAATTTCTGGCCAATCACCTCCCTGAATCGGACTTTATAATAACTTCCACTCGAGATTTTATCACGAAAATTAAGCAACTCTCTGTCCAACAGCATGACATTATCGGTAGTTTCGACGTGGCTTCTCTTTATCCTTCGGTCCCCGTGCCGGAAGCCATCAGAACGTTAAAAGAAGCTATACATAATTCAGCACTTTATTCGCAAGAATCTTGCCACAGCATCTTCAAATTAATGGATTTAGTCTCAAATTCTAGTTACTATAGTTTCCGAGGAAAAATCTATAAACAAACAAATGGCGCTCCGATGGGATCTTCACTTTCAGCAATTCTCGCGGAAGCCATCCTTCGCCCAATCGAGCAGCACATATTCACCAGCATTACCCCAAGACCTACCACTTGGCTCCGATATGCTGACGACGTATTTTTCATATGGCCTCATGGAAAGGAGACTCTCCCGCTCTTTTTGGATAAAATCAATGATATACACCCTACGATCAATTTCACTATGGAGTTAGAACACAATAATGCATTGCCTTATCTGGATGTTTTACTGAGTAAATCGCCTGAGAATCGCTTCCGTACACAAGTCTACTACAAACCCACTTCCGTTCCCAACCTGATGCTCCGTAGCTCATTCTGCCCGGCTGATTACAAGACAGCTTTATTGCGTTATCGAATCAGAAGAGCATTCGACATCTCCTCCGATGTTCCTTCTAGACTAAGCGAATTAAAAAGCGTTATGAATTTGGCAACCGAGGCAGGATACGATCCGAACATGGTACATAGATATATCGAAAGAAACAAAAAGAGGCATACCGATCTTTCTATGACGCGGCTACGCTATCTGGGCTCTATTCCGTACGTACCAAATCTTTCCTATAAGCTCAAGAACGTGCTCAGAAAGATGAACCTTGGTGTCGGCATAAGATCTCCGACACCTTTATATGCTATGCTTAATGTTACAGTGGACACCCCCCCCTCCCAACCTAAAACCTGAAGAAAACTTTAAAATTTGTCCGCCTTGTCGCGTATGGTATGAGGCAGCTAGGAATCACAGTTCGGCAGACTCACATGTTCTTTTACAGTTCAGTTTTTTTATTTATTTCTCATTTACGTTGTTTTTTTCTTTCGGATGTCCTCTAAATTAATTAACAAAATTGCGGGATAATTGGGAAGTCGCTCCAATGCTTTTGAAGGCAAGAAACGCAATATTTTTGCCATTTTGTTGGGGTGGCAACGTGCGGTTTCCTAATTGAAGACCAAGGTAGCACTCAATGGTTGCTCTGGAAATTGATAAGAGCAAAGCGATAGGCCCAGAAGAGGACTTCTGGATTTCTTGAGGAGGGGCCGATGTTACGACCCACACTCGCCATTAATTTAGTAATTAATGGGCGTGGTTGATGTGTGAAATTAATTAAGTATTAATTATGTTCGAGGCTTGATTGGAGTTTAAAAGTGTAAACAGCAGATAAAGTTTTATCTGGGGGTTTGGAAAGAAAAGAGGCGAAGAATTCTCTCTCTGGCTGGGTGGTCTCAGAATAGCTCTGTTAGGTCATAAATATCAGGGCGCAGCTGACGGGAAACTAAGCAACACGGAATGGTACCTTTCGAAGAGGGGTCACTTGAGTAAATGAATGAAGATGGGGACAAAAGGTTTAGCGAATAATCGTAAATTCGTCGATTGTTTGGGGCATTTTCGAGAACAATTGCTCTCTGTGTGGTCCGTGCAGAAAAATAAGAGTTCGCACTTGGCATGAACATAAGGAAGAAAGTTAGTTGTCTGTGCGCTCTCCGATGTGAAAGGCTGGATGCCTTGGATCTGCAAAAAAATGAATTGGGAAAAATGAAGCAGCAAACCTCCCCGCATTTGGTAAGAAATGGAGACAACTCGAGGCAGCTGGAGATGCCAGTTTGCCATAAAGACAGCAGAATGCCTAAATCCGCGGGATAAAGCAGAAATTTCTAGGCTGGAGCGTAATGGAAATCAGCGACTGTTTGGACTAACGAAAGCCAAGTTACAGGGGAATTAAGAAGTCTGCGAGTGGACAGTGGTCATTCCAATGAGAAGCGAAGCCATGCAAAGTCGGGTTCGGATGCCAACCACTGCAGTGTGGAATCGTCACCCCCATTCATCCCCTACTGTGGAGGAAGTGAAGAGACGCGCTTGTCTTACGGGGAGAAGCGAGGCCCCATGTGTGCGTGTGTGTGATCACGTAAGCAGCGAAGCCACTACGTGTAAGTGCGACGGGATAAAACATGGCGAAAGAAAAATATGAGCGTAAGAGCGGTGGCTTCGATACCTAACAAATATACAGGTGAAATGTTGAGCTGCCGATATACGCTTAAGGTAAAAGCACGTCTGATTTCGCTCGGCCGAGAAAATTAATCTCAGGGCTGGCGGTCGCAACTCGATAAAAAAATGGAAACGAAACCTGCGAGTGGCATATTTGAACTGCGTACTCAGGCAATGTAGATAGATGGTTTGCGAACGGAAAGGAACTGACTGAATTGGGAATGAACGGTCAAAAAGGACGGAAGGTAGCGACGGACGGAATCAACTATAGCAGCAGCGGAATTGAATGTGTCCCACTCTCCCAGCAGTCGACGTTCACAATTATTTCTTCACGACAACAAAAATCATTTCCCAGGAACACAGAAAATCAATCTTGGAAACCGCAACATCAGATGTGAGAGGGCCTATTTTGCTTAACGGCCACCTTCAAATCGTCACGAGAATAGATCAGTGTGCACTCTAATCATTGCAACAAAGTGCGGCGTGATATTACCATTTTTAATTGTGTGCTTCATTTACATCAAGCGTCAAAGTGAAGTGTTGAATAATCGGTGCTGCCACATGGTGCAAGTGTCTGTGTGTGTGTTTTTTTTTTTTTGTCGTGTGATATTATGTGATGCACAACGGATTTGCACAGCAAAGTCACGTAACTGTAAGTAGATGAATATTTCCTTTTTCTTTCTTCGCACATCTGCGAACTTGTGCCATCCCGACACCCAAAGCTGCATGGACATAGATGCAGTAATGCTGAGTGACTGAACCTCAGAGGAAATACCTGCACATACAGATTTCAATTTCTTACCGGGCCCATTTCCTGATTATTTTTTTTACATGAATAAGGGAGAAGGTGTGGCCACAAATTCCGCTGGGCGGGACAGTTTCTTTTAACTTTGGTTCAGGGCCAAAGCGAGCGGGACAGGGTTCTGCATGTGCATGCTTATTAGATTTAGTTAATTAACTTTGGCAGTATTTCGCACTTATAATCTTATACCGCAAATTAACGTGCTTGTGTATTTTGTGTCGCGAGTGTTTTTAATGTGATCGTTTGCATATAACTTTTTTTTCATTCTCTAAGCAATTGTATATGAATATCACCTGCAGCTCTATTTAGTGTGTAAACGAGTAGTATCTCTTGTTCAGATAGTCCGGTGGAGACTCAGTCGGCTGCGTTATCCGACAGTAAAGTGTGACACCGTATGCTGCCCACATATGAGGGGCAATTGTCTATGCGCCTAGAGAGCGCCGGATCTGTTTAAATCTCGCAGAACGTTATTAAATGTTGTGTTGTGTATTTGAGAATCATGTGTTATTTGCGAAAGTGAGTGTTGTACTGGCTGGTTGGGGATTGAATGTACCGGAGTAAGATCCGGACCACTACACTCAGTCACGAATTGGTGATTGCGGGTGAACCTCATCACAACTCTGATCCCAAAGTATCATTTTTTTTTAGATTATTTTATTTTTTATTTGTTGTTGTTATTTTGTTCACAAGGTGGATTCACCCAAGCCTTATGCTTCGGGTCATTCTTCAACTTTTCATTTTTTATGTTCTGGTGTGAATCTTTGAGTGCAGCAGTGCACCTGAGATTCTCACCTGGTGCCGTGGCCAACTAAATTGTACTTCAGGTCTCAAGCACCGTTACCGGCAGACTCGGCAGGAACACTGCTAGTGCCGTGTAACATTAAGCGAAATACTGACGAGCTCCCATTTTTCAACGAAGCAGGTGTTTATGCCGTCCCTCTACAATATCCGGATGGCTCCAAGCGATTCTACATTGGGATGACTAAACGTTCATTTAGAATTAGAGTCAACGAGCATAAGAGGGACATAAAGAACGGAAAATTAACCACGGCCCTGTCCAGAGAAGTCCAGTTCAAGTCCGCCGATCCTATGTGGGATAACATAAAGAAATTAGCTGCCTACTCTACTCCAAAATCCACTGCCATTCGGGAAACATTGGAGATCATTACAAACGATGAGGCCTGCAATGATAGCGTCTCGCTAGAATTACCACGAATTTGGAACCAATTCTTCAAATAATGAATGCCTTTTTTTTTTTTTTTTCCTCCAAGGATTCCGCGTGCAATACGAACATGATGTCTCGTGTTTTTATTGAATAATTACGTTCGCATCTCTTCGTTTATTGTCAAGTCAACTCACCGCGTTCAAATTCTTGAAACGTACTATTATCCAGTTTGCAGTTTGCTGTCTACCTTCCTTGAGAAAGCCATCTGGTTGATGTGCGAAAGCTTGGAAACCTTGATTTTATATACGCCAATAAATTCGGATAACTAGTACAGTTGTACTATCTTATATATAGTTGGTGTACAGTTCCTTGTGTTATTATTTACTATTTTTTTGTTCCAATTTTAGCGTTACGTCATTTTTTTAATATTTGCCGTTATAAAGCTTTTATGAATTTTAGTTTTTAACCTGACAAAGAATCTCTCTCTCTCTCTCTCTCTCTCTCTCTCTCTTACCTTTTAAAATTATTATTACCAAAATAGTGTCTTTCTATTATTCTCCAAGATAATCTCTCAGGGGACTTCTGTTTTACAGAATAGTCAAACATTAAATTTAACAGAAAATTCACTTTATATAAGTGAATCCCTTGAACTCGAAAACTTCACATATGATCTGATCACATGTAGAGGATTTTAGGAAGGGAGTGTCTGACCCCTGGTCTTAAACAACCCTTAGAAATAGGAAGCTAGGAGATTTGGGCTACAGTGCCCGATAGGAAAGTGATACGGAAGCGAAGTAGAAAGGGGGAGGAAGACGTCCTTATTTATTCCCGGGGCGGGCCAGTACCCGGGGTCCGACGGCTTAACGTACCCATCCGACGCACGGCGGATATTTAGTGGATCGAGCGTTCGTACCTTCTGGAATCCAACCTGAGGTCCTTTCAGTGGCAGTCATGAACGTTGCTCACTAGGCCACCCGCAGCCCATAACTTCACATATGTTTATCCAAGTTCCGCAAAATATTAGATGGCTGAGTTCGCCACGGGTGCGAACAGCTTAAATATTGGGGAAGGGGGATGGAAGCGCTAAAGGGTGGGCTCTGGGGCGTATATAGAATTTTTTTTCGGAGGGGGAAGGGGCGAAAAATGGAAGTTTTTGAAATCCACCAAAACAAAATTCAAGTTAATGAAAAATAGGAAAAAATTAAAGCATCTTTTTTTCTAATGTAAGTCGATGTATATTTATTAAATTAAGGCATTTCTTTCTAATGTAAGTCGCATTTTAACCAAAAAAAAAAAAAAAAAAAAATTAAACACTTTCGGGGTCCACCTCTAAATACGACCCTGGATGTCGGACTGAAAGAAAAATTGGTGTGGGCTTCCCGTAGCGTCGCGCCTGCCTCTCCTCACTTTAATCCTTCAGTACACTTAATTGGTAATTCCAATTGGAACACGGATCGGGAAATAAATACGGACATATGATTTATGAATGCGATTCATTCAAATAAAGAATTCCCTGAACAATAATATCTTTAGACCTTCAAGCCTTTTCAAAGCTACAGCCTGGTAACGAACGACTCTGAACATTATCGGCTGTTTTTCATGACGCGAAAAGGAGAGAGACAGAGAGAGAAATCTGCAATTATGTTTTGGACTTTCACCAAATCTTGAAACAAGCAGCCTTTCTCTTCAAAGGTTCAATGAATGAACCAAGCCTGATCAAAATAACGAAGTCGAAATTACGGGAGAGAAAGATTTGGTTCCAAGTCAATTGGGTTACATGAGCATTGTTAAGCAATTAATGCCACCCCACCCACGCCACAACACCATAATAGACTGCAACAATAGCAAGGGACTCAGGCGCTCATTTACTGTTCGGCGCGTGTGTCACACCCCGGAGAGGAAAAAAAAAGGGGGGGGGGGAGAGAGAGAGGGAGAGGGCGGGGGTCACGATGATTGTTGTCAGACAGTAGGGAAAAGGAGGAAGGCACGGGAGGGGGAAATAACACTAGCAACAACAAGAATAAAAAAAAAGAAAAAGGATTCCGATAAGCGAACTGCTATTCCTTCTTTTTTAATCTTCAGTGGTGGAATTTAACCTCCCCCTCCTCCTCCAACTGAGGGACGCACAGGGAGGGGGAAGAGACGAGCGTGGCACCTGGGAGGGATTCGAGCGGCGGTAACCGCCGTGACCCCAGCACGTTCAGCACTGTGGGAAAAACGCGATGTCGCTGTTCTCACACGAGCCCGCCACATGCTCTGCTGACCTCCCATAAATAGGTAGGCGAGCGATTCCCACGTGCTGTTGTAGCACTTGTTGATGGTGATTGTCTGCTTGGGCATGCCGTTAGTTAGATGCCTTCCAGCAGACAGCTGAACTGCTTCCTCTCCTCAACCTGCCGCGGTTTGTCCTCACTGCTTACTGATTCCCCACTACTGGGCGCTGTTAAAAACTTTTCGCTACTGCCCCTCGCTCCCCACAAAACTTTCGAAGCGGGATCGTTCACGGTCACGAATTACCAGAGTCCTTGTGGATGGGTGTGTGCTCCCGCCGTTTCAAGTAGTCTTTTTCCCTCGCTGTTGTGGAATTGGTTTCGATACTGACGTTCGTTCATCCTGGAATACCCAAGTGTTGTCAATATGCCAGCCGAAAGGCCCGTTTCCAAAGCCAGTGAGAATAGAAGGGTAAGTTCAGTTAAAAAAAAAAAAATTGTTGTTATTGACGAACCCTTTTTTTTGTTGTTTTGTTGTTATTGACGAATTTTTTTTTTCCACCGATGCATTGATTTGTTCTTGACAAAAAATTTTTTTTAAAAAGCTTAAATATTTTTTTTAATTTTACTGTTTCACGCTTATTGTAAAAAAGAATATATATAATGAAATCACTTTGTAGGTCAATCCGTACACATTGATTTCTTCTCCTTTTAAAATTTTTCAAATATGTTTTCAGTGTTTGATAGAAAATAAAATTAATACAAATTAAGTGTGTCAAAAATTGACCCATTTTTAACAAGGTTCATAATTTTTAGTCTAGAAGACTGAAAATCGGAAATCATTCCAAACAAAAATGTTATACATAAATAATACGCTTAAGATTTTCATTTGCCGCATGAGCCTCCAAGGCTCCTTAACTGCAAACACCCATCCTCTTTCACTCACTTTACTTTGCGGTTAGTTTCTTCCTCCAATTTATGATTCCACGTTTTTTTTTAAACATTATCGACATACAAACTTCTCTAGATTGCCTCCCCTTCATCTTCCAAATGACATCCATTTAAGTTTCTGTCTGTTCGTTAGCGAATTAGCTCTACGTGCCGAAGACATCTCAGTTCGTGTAATTTAATTTCATATCTTAAAAACTGAGGATTTACACCTGATAAATTTCATTATTTCTTCCTGCCCGTTCACTCGCTCCCTGCCTCCCTCCCTCTCTCTCTCTCTCTCCCTGCCTCCATCTCTGCCTCTCAAACTATACGTATATATTATAAGAATCCTGTTTCCAAAACTGCAAGATTTTTGTCAATACACAATACCGTACTCCAAGTATTTGCTTCACGCATCCCAACAATGGTTCGGTTTCTATTTTAAGTTTATTTCAAATAGTTTTATATAGTATATGTGAAATCATAATCTCACTACAATATCGGGTAACATGGAGTGCATAAAATACTCCAACGTGCCACAACCGATACTATCACCGTGAGAGGAGGTTGGGGGGGGGGGAGTAACGTCGTGGATTAGTTATAACAAAATAAAAAAAAAAAAAGATAACAGCGAGCGTTGATTTTTTGCAATTTTGTTTACTCTCTTCTGTTTAATTCTCAGATTTCCCGATAGGGAACTTAAAAATCATGGACATGTTTTGATCGGGCTTTTAGAGAATATTTTAATGAGAGTGAAATAGTACAATTTGCAAAGCAAATAAAAACTGGATATTCTTTAAAACATAAAATGTTTATTTGCGTTGGGAATTTTACCGTTTGTGGGAGCTTCGACTGGAGTTTTATACTTTGAAATGATTTTTTTCTACCTAGTGTTGTATAATTATTTTGTTGCTTGATCGAGATATGCGTAACTTGGGGTGTGGAACCTCCCACTCTCATATTTTATATTTAAATATATTTTGTTGTTTTTCAAATGAATATACGTTTACTTTGAAACGGTGCATTTTTAAAAGCAAGCGAGCTCAAGTGTCAACATCATTAATTGCGACGAGAATTCATTGCTGAATAGCCAAAAAATAGAGGTTACATTTTTTAAAACGTTGCGTGGTATGATTTGGTAGTCCCATCTCTCCACACCCTAAAGCCCAACTCGCGTATGATGATCGATCGTAAAATATTCTTAATTTTCCATCACATTTTGCATTAATTCCTTTGCAGTATACTCAGAACAGGCGAGATTCTATGTGGGGAGGGTTGCAGGGCGAGCCTATGGAGGGTTGCGGACCCCCATCCAATATTTAACAGTTAGAAGACTTGGCGAGTGGAACCATCTACGAATTTTTTTTTGATGAACGATTTTATTTTTATTTTTTTTGATAAACGCATATGAGTTTTTTGGATTCATAGAAACTATGTTATATAAAATTCTTACCGTATTTCAAACATTGAAAATTTTTGTCGAGGATATTTGGATTTGGGATTATTCAAATTTCGGAATTTTTTGTTACATTTAGCGCTAAACTCTTCTATGAAAAATGGAGGATATCTTCTGAGTGAATATCTAAGACAGTAGTAGAAAAACTCCTCTTTCGTAATTATGGTTTAAAAAGATGAGAGAGAGAGGAGAGGGTTATCTACATTGTCAGGTTACAAACTAAATTTCATAAACAGCCTTATAACAGCAAACATTGAAAAAGATTTAAAAAATGACGGAAGCAAAAATTGCGAAGAAAGTAACTTGTTAAAGGCGTGGAGGTTCGCATTCATGGTTCTCAGTGTTACATACATCAAATAAATGCTACATACGGTATGACCTTGAAAACTTGCTTGCTTTTTTTTTTTTTTTTTACTGGGGATGACATCATTAGTGTCGAGTAAAATCTACTTGAACAAACTTTTTGGCGAAATTTCTGCCGAGCACTTCCAAAATCTGTGCTTCCCACTTCCAGTATAATACTTAGCCCCCAGTTCTGTGCTGGTGCTAGCCATCGCCGCTGACCTCGAAAGGCATGGGGCAGTGTTAAAATCCTTGAGAAAAGAATATTAACCGCCGACAGTTAACAAACATTTTGCCATCGAGATAAAAACTAAAAACCCAACATTTTTTTTTTTTTTTTTTCCAAAAAGCTTACTGAAGATACGTTCACCTCATCCTCCTTGCTCGCCTTAAATACATAGTGGGGAATAGATTATTTCTATTTGTAGTGATTTAGACATCGTATAATACAATAAACATAAAAAATCGAAAGATTTTGCTAGAAAGTTTTTTTTTTCTTCTTCGTAATATGTTAACATGCTTTTATTTATCTCTGTTTGTGTTTTTAAACTGTCAAAAATGTCTGCAGTCTTTAACACGTATCTGGTGTAATCTCACAGAACAGGAATGCTTTCCTATCTGAATTTTAATTAAATATTGTTCTGCATGTTTCTACATTCAATCACTACTGAGCAAAAATCGTGTGAGTTTTGTAATCCCTATATATGATGCTGACTTAACTTAAACGAAGATTCTATTTATTTGAAGACAGAAATGTCTAAAAACTACACAGATTTTAAATTTTAAAAATTATTTGAATGTAGAAGTTTGTGTTATTATCTTCTCATTAATTTCGCAATTAAAGTATGTGAAATTCTTTTAGTCTTTAATTAATTTTAATGCAGAATGATTGGAACTGTGAGTTTTGACAACTGGCCTGTCCGGTTCCTAAAATCATACATTTTTAAACGGAAATTCCACATTTCTACTTTTATTACATAGCTTGAAATTACTAAAGTTATTGTGTCGCACACATAAATCTACCGTGAATTAAAATTTTCTAACGCAAATTTTCAATTTGGATATAAATTTTTGAAAAAAATTGTATCCAAATTGAAAATATCGCAAAAATATGCCACACTGGCGCTTTTTACGCATTAATTTTTACCGACGCAGAAAAAGAAAAAAATAAGAAAATGAACGTAAATATATTCATTACCTAACAGAAATGCAATATGTAATCGTGAAGCATTTGGAAAACCACTGATCTGTTGTATATTTATCAAAATGAATGTGCGTGGGGTTTTCAGAACTGTATCATCCGGTATGCGTGTTACGTATAGAGAAGCTGATCATAATTCATAACGCTGAGCGTTAGTTGGAGACAAGGGTAAAATATCAGTTTTGTGCTTGCGTTTTGTTCATGCTGCGTTTTGTGCAGCCAGTAATCTAAATATTTCATAGCTGTTGTTGTGCATGCAATTTGACACAAACTTCTCCCCCATCCTCCAAAAATTGATAAAATTGTAATTTGTATTATTTTCAAGATAAAAAACAAATGAAAAGGAAGAATAAATAATGAATAAATGTGTCATTTTTATCCCTAATTCGATTTTGAATTTGTGAATTCAAATTCCCGCGCGTTTCAACGTAATATTGTAGTACACATAAAAAGAAAAAGCTCACAAGTAAATAGCAGTTGTTTTTGATCTTGCATCAGTATAGCTATATGAATTCAAAAATAAAAAATAAAATAAAAATAACCAAAAATGAAAAATGGATGAGCTTATTTTCGATTTTACTTCTACGCATCAGACAGATATTTACAAACAAATCGTATCTATATCTCTGAAGCTTGTTTATTCGTTACTTCTTTATGGATGAAGCTTTCAATATAGACCTTATTTATTTAAAGTAGTTAGAAATGTTATCATATCTTGTTCTGACTTTGAAAGGAATGCGTTTTCTGTGATTTCTTTTAATTAAGCGGTTTGTGTGTTTCTGCTCAGAGAACATTTGAAACGACACACATATATATATACTTGAAAACTGTGCTAGAAAATCTTAACGGAATAAAAGATGTGAAAGAATTTGTTCCTTTTGGAAAATAACGAAGTTGTAATCGGGGTCTTTAAGTTTTTATGAATAAATAAATAGATAAATTAAATAGGTAAACCAGTACTTCCGCTTGATGCACAGAATCCCTAATAGATACCATTATTTATTCTAAGAAAAATTAGGAAGGGCTCCTATATATATATATATCATCATCATCATCATTGTCAACCATTATCAATCCACTGCTGGACGAAGGTCTCCCCAAGTTTCCTCCACAACGGTCTGTCTTGTGCCAGTCTCCTCCATGTCACCCCTGCATACTTTCGAATTTCATCCACCCATCTCCCATGTGGTCTTCTTCTGGGTCTTTTCCTGTCCCTTGGAATCCAATCTAAAATTTCGGCTGTCCATCGATGATCTGTCCTTCTGGCAGTATGTCCAGCCCATTGCCATTTCAGGGATTTAACTCTGATCATGATGTCTTCCACTCTTGTCATTTTTCGGATCCACGAGTTCCTCTTCTTATCTCTCCTGGTTACACCAAGTATGCACCTCTGCTTCTTTGAGTTGTCTGCAGCCTTTGTATGTCTCCTTTAGTTAAGGTCCACGTCTCTGCACCATACGTAAGCACTGGAAGGATGCATTGATCAAACACTTCTTTTAAGACATAATGGCATATTGCTCTTGAAAATTATGCTGTTTCTTCCAAAAGCTCTCCAGGCAAGTTTTGTACGCCGATTAATTTCTTCATCAATGTGACCCTCACTTGATATCTGCTGTCCAAGATAAACGAACGTGTTTGTTATCTCCAGCTTTTCTCCATCAATCGATAAATCTTCATTTCTTGTAAAAGCATTGAACATCACTTTTGTCTTCTGAAAGTTCATTTTTAATCCCACTTCTTTACTCTTGTCAGCAAGTTCCTGGATCATACTCTGCAGCTCTGATGGGCTAGTTGCAAAAATGACTACGTCATCAGCAAAACGAAGGTGGGTTAGATAATCTCCATTAATCTTTATCCCCTTGTTTTCCCAGCTCAGTGACTGAAAAACACCCTCCAATGTGGCATTAAAGAGCTTCGGAGATATGGTGTCACCTTGTCTCACTCCCTTTCCAATTTTTATGTGTGTTGTATTTTCAAACAGCCTAATCTTTGCACTTGCATTTTCATAGATGTTATTAATAATATTAATGTATGCATCTTCAATACCGCAGGTTTTCAGAGCCATTGTAACTGCTGATGGTTTCACCGAATCAAAGGCTTTTTCATAATCGATAAAAGCCATGCACAATGGAAGTTCATATTCCCTCGCTCTTCCAATTAGTTCTCTCAGCACATGGATATGATCTATTGTGCTGTAGCCACTCCTGAATCTAGCTTGTTCTCTCGGTTGAGCCATGTCCAGTGTTACCTTCAAGCGGTGTGAAAGAACTTTAGTGAAGATTTTATAAACTACTGATAGGAGGCTGATAGGTCTGTAGTTTCCGAGATCCTCAATGTCACCTTTCTTATGTAGCAGGATCATTGTAGCGGTGTTCCAATCCTCAGGAATCTTTCCATTATGTCTTAAAAGGAAAGCGTTTAATCAATGCATCCTGCCAATGCTTACGTATGGAGTAGAGACATAGTCCTTAACTAAAAAAGATATACAAAGAGTGCAACAACTCAAAGAGCATGGAGAGATGCATGCTTGGTGTAACCAGGAAAGATAAGAAAAGGAACTTGTGGATAAGGAAAATGACAGGAATGCACGACATCATGACCAAATAGGAAATTACTGAAATGGCAATGGGCTGGACATGTTGCCAGAAGAACAGGCCACCGATGGACAACTCAATTTTTAGACTGGATTGCAAGCGGCAGAAAAAGACCCAGAAGAAGACCCCATGGGAGATAGATGGATGAAATTCGAAAGCATGCCGGAGTGACATGGAGACAGGGCTGAAGACAGGCAATTGTGGAAGAAACTTGGGGAGACGTTCATCCAGCAGTGGATTGATAATGGTTGACAATGACGATGATGATATATGTATATATAGAAAAGGTCACGCATTTTGCTGTGCCATACAAAACGGAAGAGCAGCACGGGGTTATAAAAGTTTAATTTTTTAACGCATGCTCAAAAAAAAAAAATAAATCTGTGTGGACCCATTTTTGAACACAGGTGAATTCATTTGCTCAATTCTATTTTTCTTTCTTCAATTTTGCCCCCAGTGACTCAGTTATAAATAATTTTTTTACCAGTTTCAATGAATAACCGTTGAAGATTTTTTTTTTTTTTTTATGTCTCAGAGGTTTAATGACCTCTATGAGCATTAAACTTAGTCGCCTATCCCAAACTTAGCGCCACTGAAGGTACTACTATCGCTAGATGGACAAACAGAACACCCATGCCTTTCTCCGGAATCGTTACTGTACGAGAATTCAGAAGCCCTCTTCGATTCCATGAACTCGTCCCGCACTGCAAGTTATCGTGATTGTGTAATAACTCTACGAAGCTTAATTTAAGCGTTTCGGCCAGTTTTCCTGCTAGCAATCACTCTTGGAAGCAACTAAAGATGGTGTTATATAAGAATTTAGTAAATTTGTAACGTGCATTTTCAATTTGAAGTGTGACGCAAATTCGTATTTGGAAATTCAGATTTCCTTTTCCCGTCTTCTTCGCCTTTGGCAGTACCCCCTCCTCCCCCCATTTCAGTGTCTGCGGAGCACGACGTAAAGCGAAATCTTCGTCATATTTTTTCCGAGAAAACCTCTGTGTTTGTTTCAGCTGCATGAGGTTACTTGCATTGAATTCCTAGTAAAAAGTCGCAGTTAAGTTTCCGGAAGTTGAGATCTGGTTTTTGAAGTTGGCTGCTCTGCTTCCTGCATGCTCTTATTACGACAGGTAGCGCACAGAATAATAACCGATGTTCAAAAACATCAGTCAAGGATTATCAAGCATTTGCAAAATTCGAGCCGATTCAGAACAGAAGGCATTTTCTGTCTCGACCAGATAAATATGATGGCGATTGTTTTTTTTTTTTTTTTTTTTTTTGTATTCCAAAGTGTACCTTGAAGAGCATGTCACTGTGATAGAAATTTTTCTTTGAGATCTTAATGCGGAGATCACGATTTTTTTTTCTTTTGTATTCCAAAGTGTACCTTGAAGAGTATGTCACTGTGATAGAAATTTGTCTTTGAGATCTTAATGCGGAGATCGCGATTTTTTTTTTCTTTTGTATTCCAAAGTGTACCTTGAAGAGTATGTCACTGTGATAGAAATTTGTCTTTGAGATCTTAATGCGGAGATCGCGATTTTTTTTTTCTTTTGTATTCCAAAGTGTACCTTGAAGAGTATGTCACTGTGATAGAAATTTGTCTTTGAGATCTTAATGCGGAGATCGCGATTTTTTTTTCTTTTGTATTCCAAAGTGTACCTTGAAGAGTATGTCACTGTGATAGAAATTTGTCTTTGAGATCTTAATGCGGAGATCGCGATTTTTTTTTCTTTTGTATTCCAAAGTGTACCTTGAAGAGTATGTCACTGTGATAGAAATTTGTCTTTGAGATCTTAATGCGGAGATCGCGATTTTTTTTTTCCTTTTGTATTCCAAAGTGTACCTTGAAGAGTATGTCACTGTGATAGAAATTTGTCTTTGAGATCTTAATGCGGAGATCGCGATTTAATTTTTTTCTTTTGTATTCCAAAGTGTACCTTGAAGAGTATGTCACTGTGATAGAAATTTCTCTTTGAGATCTTAATGCGGAGATCGCGATTTTTTTTTCTTTTGTATTCCAAAGTGTACCTTGAAGAGTATGTCACTGTGATAGAAATTTGTCTTTGAGATCTTAATGCGGAAATCGCGATTTTTTTTTCTTTTGTATTCCAAAGTGTACCTTTTTATTTTTTTTTTCTTTTGTATTCCAAAGTGTACCTTTCTATTTTTTTTTTTTCTTTTGTATTCCAAAGTGTACCTTGAAGAGTATGTCACTGTGATAGAAATTTGTCTTTGAGATCTTAATGTGGAGATCGCGATTTTTAAATCATTGATTCCACAATACTATCTGTGCTTTAACGCGTTTCGTCTTTAATACAAACTGGTTCAGCTGCACACAGAGAGGGGAGGGGGCGACTATGGCGACGCCCCCTCCCCTGAAGCAGATTTTCCTTTTTAAATGACCAAGGTTGTAAATAATTAATATGTAGTGGAACCTCGGTTATACGTTTTTGATTTTTATATGTATTGCTGCGTTATTCCCGATATTTTACTGTAGTTTCTAGCAACTAAGTTATACGAATTCACTTATACGCTTTTTGCGTTAAAATTGTACGTTATACGTTAAAATTTGAATTTCAGTTTATCAAAAATATACGGTTCTTTGATTTTTTATACGTATGCGTTGTTGTGTTCCTTCTTGGTACAGCCAAAGTTGAATCTTGAACGCATCAGAGAAAGGGTATGTTGTTTACCTTCGGTTTGGATGAAAAATTGGGTTCGCGTTTCATGAACCACACACACACGCACAAATATGCGCTGTTTAAGAACTGATAAATCTCTGGAACGTAACTTTGTGGCTCCACTATTTCGTTGCGCAGTAGAATAGATTCCTAAATGTATCCTGTTCAGCATTTTGGTTTCAAACAGATGCACTCGGGATCCATAGGGGAAAAAAGGGGGAGGGGGGGACTGTTAATTCACGAGTTCCATCTGAGAAACTCTGGTCTCAGTTTCTTAGTTGTGAAGACAATTTGGAATGAGGATTTTTGTAGACAGATGGAGTCGTACGCGAAAGAGAAGTTTGATTTTCATAGGTTTTATGATTTTTGCGATGGATAAAATATAATACGAAGCGTAACTCTTTTTTTTTTTCATTCGCGGCCGATTCGACTTTAAATAAATCCTTATTGAGGAACATTTTTTACTCCTTTAAAGCATACATTTTACAATTGTATTAAAGATTTTGAAATTTCTATTTTTTATACTTTTTTAAAACCATCCCCTAGAAAAACGTATAACTGAGGTTTCATTGTATTTATTTTTATAAAATTATAGTAATAAATACACAGATTTTCTCTAAAAATATTTATAGCAATTTAAATTTGCTGTAAATTTGGAGATAAAATATTCTGTTCCAGCTACAGAAGAAAGAAAAGATAAAAACTAGAATTTCAGAAATAGAAAAAGTATTCGTATTGAAAAGCTCAAACTTTGTTGAGAAAGATTTTATCCGGAAGTGTGATTTAAAAAGTGCCAAGAACTCGTTTCCTCGAAAATCTGACTCTTGAACGCCATAGAAATAGCGATTTTTTTAAGTTGTTGTTCAGGCGTTGTGATTTAAAAATTCAGAATTTTTTTTTTAGTTTGGGGTTTTAACGACCTCCGTGAGCAACTCGATGGGCAAGCAGGCCCTAATTTTGGGCCACTGGCTTCAGGGAAGGGAGAGAGCCAGTGCCATAAAACAGGCACAGCATCCATTCCTTACGGGATTCGAACCCTGACCCATCTCGGATGAATGATTGGAAGCCAGCGATTTGTACCACCGGGTCTGCCAATCCTTTTGAAGGAAATAGTGTTTCCAAATCCATGCAATGCCCCAATTTATACGCGCGCTTTTATTTGTGTGTTTGTGTGTGATCCCCTCGCAAAGTATTTTTTTTTTTTTTAGATGGAAGCAACCCCCCCCCCTCCCCATAAGCTTCGGAATCTGTTTACTTTTGTTGTTTCTGTCTAGTCATTTTCCCATGCTGTGCATCGAAAAATGTACAAATTAATTTTCATTAAAGTTTAGCATTTAATTAGTAAATACCCTTTGACATTTTCTTTAGCAAAGTTTCTACCCAGCAAATAGCCCATTGAAAAGAACCAGCGTCCTTAAATTTTGAATCAGACCGTCAGTTAAAACTGCTCGAGCCAGAATAATATGGTTTTATGGTACAAAAAAAAAAAAAAATTAAAAGTAAAGCCTGCCGACTTTCATTCAGGACATACGTCGCTGTGCAAATTCAGAAGCATAGTTCACATGCAACAAAAGTTTTCCGATTCAGAGTTTTGCATTGTTGTAAAATTCTCATGACTTAGAGGGAGGTAGGTACATATAGACCCTAAACTTGGGTAATATTCTGATATGTAGGAACACGCGGAGCCTCGCGATTTTTACAATCACATTTCCGGAAAGAAAATAGTGAAAATACCGATGATGGCTTGTATGTGATATAATCATCTTTACGTAGCTGGTGAGGAGGGGGAGGGGAACAGTTGACTTTTATTTTCCCTCTCAAGCGAAAGACTTTTCTTTCTTTCTAAATTTAAACAAGAATCAAAACTCGTTTTGGGCGCATCAGTGAATACGATGGTTTCACTTTCCAATCTAGAATTTGTTTGAATGCTGTGGCATGTTGCACCAAAAAAAAACGATGCAACATGCGCGCCGGTGGTGCGCGATACACACAAAAGCAGGATGCAATTATGCACCACGTTATGGTTTCCAACCTGATTGGCGCAATTTTGAACTACATGTACCGTGTTGTTGTGTGTCTATTGCATCACGCAACGATATATATATATATACCCTAAAAAGTGATACAGCGCCATTTTAGGTGCAACGTAACAGAAGTTTAACAGTGCAAAATTGCATAAAATAAACTATAATATATTGCTCGAAAAAGTAAATAATGTTACACGGCACTAGCAGTGTTCCTGCCGAGTCGGCCGGTAACGGTGCTTGAGACCTGAAGTACAATTTAGTTGGCCACGGCACCAGGTGAGAATCTCAGGTGCACTGCTGCACTCAAAGATTCACACCAGAACATAAAAAATGAAAAGTTGAAGAATGACCCGAAGCATAAGGCTTGGGTGAATCCACCTTGTGAACAAAATAACAACAACAAATAAAAAATAAAATAATCTAAAAAAAATGATACTTTGGGATCAGAGTTGTGATGAGGTTCACCCGCAATCACCAATTCGTGACTGAGTGTAGTGGTCCGGATCTTACTCCGGTACATTCAATCCCCAACCAGCCAGTACAACACTCACTTTCGCAAATAACACGTGATTCTCAAATACACAACACAACATTTAATAACGTTCTGCGAGATTTAAACAGATCCGGCGCTCTCTAGGCGCATAGACAATTGCCCCTCATATGTGGGCAGCATACGGTGTCACACTTTACTGTCGGATAACGCAGCCGACTGAGTCTCCACCGGACTATCTGAACAAGAGATACTACTCGTTTACACACTAAATAGAGCTGCAGGTGATATTCATATACAATTGCTTAGAGAATGAAAAAAAAATTATATGCAAACGATCACATTAAAAATACTCGCGACACAAAATACACAAGCTCGTTAATTTGCGGTATAAGATTATAGGTGCGAAATACTGCCAAAGTTAATTAACTAAATCTAATAAGCATGCACATGCAGAACCCTGCCCCGCTGACGTTGGTCCTGAACCAAAGTTAAAAGAAACTGTCCCGCCCAGCGGAATTTGTGGCCACACCTTCTCCCTTATTCATGTAAAAAAAGTAATCAGGAAATGGGCCCTGTAAGAAATTGAAATCTGTATGTGCAGGTAATTCCTCTGAGGTTCAGTCACTCAGCATTACTGCATCTATGTCCATGCAGCTTTGGGTGTCGGGATGGCACAAGTTCGCAGATGTGCGAAGAAAGAAAAAGGAAATATTCATCTACTTACAGTTACGTGACTTTGCTGTGCAAATCCGTTGTGCATCACATAATATCACACGACAAAAAAACACACACACACAGACATTTGCACCATGTGGCAGCACCGATGATTCAACACTTCACTTTGACGCTTGATGTAAATGAAGCACACAATTAAAAATGGTAATATCACGCCGCACTTTGTTGCAATGATTAGAGTGCACACTGATCTATTCTCGTGACGATTTGAAGGTGGGCGTTAAGCAAAATAGGCCCTCTCACATCTGATGTTGCGGTTTCCAAGATTAATTTTCTCGGCCGAGCGAAATCAGACGTGCTTTTACCTTAAGCGTATATCGGCAACTCAACATTTCGCCTGTATATTTGTTAGGTATCGAAGCCACCGCTCTTACGCTCATATTTTTCTTTCGACATGTTTTTATCCCGTCGCACTTACACGTAGTGGCTTCGCTGCTTACGCGACCACACACACACGCACACATGGGGCCTCGCTTCGCCCCGTAAGACAAGCGCATCTCTTCACTTCCTCCACAGTAGGGGATGAATGGGGGTGACGATTCCACACTGCAGTGGTTGGCATCCGAACCCGACTTTTGCTTGGCTTCGCTTCTCATTGGAATGACCACTGTCCACTCGCAGACTTCTTAATTCCCCTGTAACTTGGCTTTCATTAGGCCAAACAGTCGCTGAGTTCCATTACGCTCCAGCCTAGAAATTTCTGCTTTATCCTGCGGATTTAGGCATTCTGCTGTCTTTATGGCAAACTGGCATCTCCAGCTGCCTCGAGTTGTCTCCATTTCTTACCAAATGCGGGGAGGTTTGCTGCTTCATTTTTCCCAATTCATTTTTTGCAGATCCAAGGCATCCAGCCTTTCACATCGGAGAGCGCACAGACAACTAAACTTTCTTCCTTATTTTCATGCCAAGTGCGAACTCTTATTTTTCTGCACGGACCACACAGAGAGCAATTGTTCTCGAAAATGCCCCAAACAATCGACGAATTTACGATTATTCGCTAAACCTTTCGTCCCCTATCTTCATTCATTCCTACTCAAGTGGCTCATTCGATACGTATTCCTCTTTCCCTTTCCGTGTTGCATAGGCTGCCCGTCAGCTGCGCCCTGATATTTATGACCTAACAGAGCTATTCTGAGACCACCCAGCCAGAGAGAGAATTCTTCGCCTCTTTTCTTTCCAAACCCCCAGATAAAACTTTATCTGCTGTTTACACTTTTAAACTCCAATCAAGCCTCGAACAATTAATACTTAATTAATTTCACACATCAACCACGCCCATTAATTACTAAATTAATGGCGGGGGTGGGTCGTAACATCGGCCCCTCCTCAAGAAATCTAGAAGTCCTCTTCTGGGCCTATCGCTTTGCTCTTATCAATTTCCAGAGCAACCATTGAGTGCTACCTTTTCCCACAGGTAGAAATAATTCAAAATGGCAAAAATATTGCGTTTCTTGCCTTCAAGAGCATTGGAGCGACTTCCCAATTATCCCGCAATTTTGTTAATTAATTTAGAGAACATCCGAAAGAAAAAACAACGTAAATGAGAAATAAATAAAAAAAACTGAACTGTAAAAGAACATGTGAGCCTGCCGAACTGTGATTCCTAGCTACCTCATACCATACGCGACATGGCGGACAAATTTTAGAGTTTTCTTCAGGTTTTAGGATGGGGGGGGGGGGTGTCCACTGTAACAATAATATTAACATCACACGAATTATTGCAGAGCTTAGCACAAACCATATGCCTGCCAAAGGAACAAAAATTACGTCACAAGCGAAAAATTAAGCTCACCTGCAGAAAATGCAAAAAACTGTCTTCAGTAGAATGGCAACACAGTACCCATGTGAGATGGTGCTGTTTCGTGCGTTCTTTAGTTTTTGCCTTCCTTGATGCCACTTACTCTAACTTGGCGAGCATGCATTTCTGGATATTGCAAACTCAGTTTATTTTTCAAATTAGTTTTGTAATTTGTTAAGTATCTGTTTATTTATATTGCATTCGGTCTTTCTGCCCTCCTAATTGCGGTACTTAACATAATTTTGTCCCTTTGAGCCCGCTTCGCATCTGTTATATACCGTATACTCCAAGTCAACCTTAGAATGTACTATTGTGGTAGGTACGGAACAGCTCCCTCCGCTACGAAAAGTAGTCTCTTAGAGGTCAGAGCTCCAGCAATATAATTATTGCTCATAATCCGTTTCTATTTGCACAGCGGTTTATCAGACAAAATTGAGGCAACTTTTCAGAATGGCAGAACATTGTAGAAATAGATTTGATACGAGTAGTAACTCAATCGGCCTTGCACTTTCGAAAGCTGATTGTCTAGCTGGGAAAAGTACGCAACTTGGAGAGGGACGGAATGGAAAGGATAGAAGACTTCTACCAACATTCACAACACAGAGACATTAAATTGACAATCGGGGAAAGGCGAGGAGTTAAGCAGTTGTAGGGAAAATATTTTCGAAGTTCGGCGCCCAGCTCACCCTGATTTTTTTTCTATCTCCACTGCTTCTGTTGTTGAAAGAAAGGACAATGCAGTGGGCTCCAGTTAGGTTATAAAACCTTTTGGGTTTCAGTGCGGGAGCAATGATTGACAACAAGAACTCAGCGGGAGTGAAATGTGACGCCGATTGGTACAGTTCTTGCATTCCAGCATTGGTGCACCCACGGAGGAGGTTTTGGGGGCTTAAGCCCCCTCCAAGGAGATGAAGAGCGACGTACGTCACAAATTAAACATTTAAAAATATTATTTTATATGTTAAAAAAATTACATAGTGTCTTCTATTATATGGTCTTCTTCCCAAAGTCCCAAAGAGATTGAGAGCGACGTACGTCACAACCGTATGTAAACTATAGGCGTACACTACTAGGGGTGTTCAAATGAAAAGGTACGAAATGTCATAAGATCGTAACCGTTAACATATTTGCCTATGCCGCTATGGGAGAACG
Organism: Macrothele yani; assembly: GCA_039090855.1. Lineage (NCBI taxonomy): Eukaryota > Metazoa > Arthropoda > Arachnida > Araneae > Macrothelidae > Macrothele > Macrothele yani. Next base: position 120,428,324 of record CM077001.1, on the reverse strand, counting down.
TAGCGACACATCTAGGAATGCGATTGGAGTTGACGGCGTGGATCGGAGCATGCGCGGGAGCCCGCATGCGCAGGAGAGAGCAGAGGCTCTTTTAAAGAGCGCCGTCCAATTGACGCGGCAGTGCGTGTGAGGACAGGATGGCGTTCACATTGCAAAATTCGACGATTGAGGAGCAGCGAGGCGTTATCCGATTTCTGACAGCGGAAGGTGTTAAACCGGCCGCTATTCATCGCGGAGGGTGTGGTTCTGCTCCATGATAACGCGCGTCCACACGTCTCCAGGGTCACACACGCGGAACTGGCCAAGTTCCAGTGGAAGCAGCTTGACCATCCGCCCTACAGCCCGGACATGTCGCCCTGCGATTTCCATGTGTTTGGTCCCCTGAAAAAACATCTGAAAGGGAAGCGCTTCCACTCTGACGACGAACTCAAGGACGCTGTGCAGGACTGGGTCTCGTCACGGCCACAGGAATTCTGGGAACAAGGAATCCTTCGGCTCGTTAATCAATGGGATCGTTGTGCTACAGCCTATGGTGTATACTTTGAATAAAGTCTTCATTTATACCCACAGTGTCGTTTCGTACCTTTTCATTTGAACACTCCTTGTATATATATATATATCATCATCATCATCATTGTCAACCATTATCAATCCACTGCTGGACGAAGGTCTCCCCAAGTTTCCTCCACAACGGTCTGTCTTGTGCCAGTCTCCTCCATGTCACCCCTGCATACTTTCGATTTATATATATATATATATATATATATATATATATATATATATATATATATATATATATATATATATATATATATATATATATATACTTAAGAGCAAAACTGAAGACTAAGGAAAAACTTTAGAATTTAAAACGAAGGTTGCAAAATAACCTGAAAATCAAAACGCGCAACGCAGCAGTTTTGAAAATTCAGAATTCACATTCTATAAAGAAGATACCTAAGCAAAAAAATACATATAATTTTGACTCACACCTAGTACAACATAGAAAAGGTTATGTATCTACCTGTGTGAGTAAAAGGAGAAAAGATAAAAAAATAATAAAATAAAACAACTGAATGTAGAAGGTGTCGAGAATACTGAGCCTTGGCTTTATCAAGGACCAGCAAAAACTCTGCATTTTCTCACTTCCACAAAGACCTAGTTGGAAATGGGTTTCTGCAAGGCCATAGATGCAAGTAACATTCCCACCTAAAATAGTTTAAAAAATATATATAATTCATGTCCTCCGTAGAGTTGCATGACCTAGCACTAGTTAACAATTTCGCTTGCATCCATTAACCTTCCTGGCCCGACCCATGCTCTTCATCTGTTACTATTAAACAGAGAGAAGAAGATTAAAGAGAACTCAAGCTGTGAGAGTGACATAATAATTAGAAATGATTTTCAACCATAACGAAATTCCAAGTTCGTTTGAGAGAGAATTTAAACCTGAAAATCAATGCAAAAGAAATCCAAATTTTACATTGCAATTAAAAAAGGAAATGTTAATTTTTAACGAACAGATTTTTGAAAGAAAACTTGAGTCTAAAACCCCCTACTCTACAACTTATGACAGCACGAAAACGAGAATAAGTTAAAGATAATAATTAACCAAAGAAAACTTTGTGAAAGTTATATACCTTAAACAGTTAGTTGCAATATGTACAAAGTATTTCAGCAGTGCTTTAAGTGCATAATTAATTAGTTATTAAGAACTTAACTACTTGGAAAAAACAGCGCATAGAAAAGGAACAAGCTTAGCCATCTTCTGTTCCTAGGTACCCCAAAAGACGCTCAAAGTTACAAAGAAAAGAAAGAGTTAAAACCCGCAAAAATGTTAACAGACAAACCAATGCCAAAAGCTGAAAAGCTAAAAAACGACAGAGAAAAAGTACATGAAGTACAAACATTGAACTTATAAAACCTAGAACCCAAAAACAAGGAAGAGAGCTTACCTCTTGTGTGACAAAAACTTTTCTCCTCACAAGAGAAGAACATGGCTGACCTCTTCCGCCACTCCCTAGACGCTGGGGGGCAGTGAGGGTGGGGCTGATGGCCTCCTCATACAGCAAGAAACCAACGCGCGGAGATTTTAACCAGAGAAAAAAAATATATAAACTTAAGACTGTGGATCTGTATGATCAGAAAGAGCAGAATTAACTCTCCAGAATACATGAGAAATATTATAAAATACACGAGCAGTTCATTTAATAATCTTTGCATGTATTAAATCACCTTAGTGAGCTTCTATAGATTAATCAGAATCTTATTAATTTTAATGTTGGTTTTACTATTTTTAGTATAGCTATCCTAGTGATGAATAACTAGTTTTCTTTTTTATTTGTTTTTATTTTCTTTTATAAACAGATTTTTAAGCTTTTTTTGTGATTTTGTTTATATTATTTAATTTTTTGTTTTAATAGGACCGTCATATCCATAGCACTAAGGTTCCTTTAGGTAGTTAATAGGCATCCTCTAGCCAACTTCCTTACGGCTTTGATTGGTCAGAATCATATTATTAACTGTGTAGAAAATTAAAGCAGATCTGCCAACCTTACTCTATTATTCAGAATAATTTTTCTTAAAGTTCTTTTGATGAAAGAAGAAGGAATTTCGTTCTCTAGAAAACTTTCTAATAGTATATTAATGTGGTAATTGAAGTCCAAATTGTTGCTGCAAATTCTTGAAATTCTTAGGACCTGAGATGGATTTCTTTTGCATTGATTTTCAGGTTTAAATTCTCTCTCAAACGAACTTGGAATTTCGTTATGGTTGAAAATCATTTCTAATTATTATGTCACTCTCACAGCTTGAGTTCTCTTTAATCTTCTTCTCTCTGTTTAATAGTTACAGATGAAGAGCATGGGTCGGGCCAGGAAGGTTAATGGATGCAAGCGAAATTGTTAACTAGTGCTAGGTCATGCAACTCTACGGAGGACATGAATTATATATATTTTTTAAACTATTTTAGGTGGGAATGTTACTTGCATCTATGGCCTTGCAGAAACCCATTTCCAACTAGGTCTTTGTGGAAGTGAGAAAATGCAGAGTTTTTGCTGGTCCTTGATAAAGCCAAGGCTCAGTATTCTCGACACCTTCTACATTCAGTTGTTTTATTTTATTATTTTTTTATCTTTTCTCCTTTTACTCACACAGGTAGATACATAACCTTTTCTATGTTGTACTAGGTGTGAGTCAAAATTATATGTATTTTTTTGCTTAGGTATCTTCTTTATAGAATATATATATATATATATATATATATATATATATATATATATATATATATATATATATATATATATATATATATATATATATATATATATATATATAGGATGTAAGGTCAGGTGATGCGTAACATCACAGCCTCTCCTTGACAAATGTCAACCCCGCCTTCTCGTGGTGCATCCTGTTCCCACTAAAGGGGCTCTGACGACCGCCCATAGCGGTATAACTATACCATCGGGATCAGAGGAAATGCTATCCCACACTCACCAACCCGCTTGGCCAGCGTGGTGAGTTATGGCCAAACCCCTCCAAAATGATTCCACAACTTAAATCTTGGCCCTCAGTCTCCGGCAGCTGGAATGTACCTGGCCAAGGCAGCGGCCAGTGCGACATGAAGGCAGAGGGTGCTAAGAATCCCCGGAGGACCGGACTAGGCTGCCATCTGATGCTGACCTTGGCTACTTACAATGGACGCTCCCTATCTTCTGATTCAAGGCTTCTTGAATTGGAAGAGGAACTACAAAGGATCAAGTGGGACATCGTGGGGCTAAGTGAGGTAAGGAGAAAAGGAGAAGATCTCATCGAACTGAAAAGTGGACATCTCTTCTACTATCGTGGGACAGATACTGGCAGAACTAGTGGTGTTGGATTTATAATAAACAAGAAACTGAAGGACAAAGTTGTAGAAGTTGAAAGTTCCTCTGACAGAGCTGCACGACTTGTTATCCAACTCTCGAAAAGATACCAGGCTCAGATTATTCAAACTTATGCACCCACCACAAGTCATCCTGAAGAAGAAATTGAAGAATTTTATGAGGAAATTTGTCATCTAAATAATAAAGGTAAGCAGCATTTGAAGATAATTATGGGAGATTTCAATGCAAAAATAGGGCAACGGCAACAGAATGAAACTTCAGTAGGTAAATTCGGTCATGGCAACAGAAACCAGCGTGGAAATACTCTCGTTGAGTTTGCAGAGGCAGAAGGGTTTTTCATCTTGAACTCGTTCTTCAAGAAAAAGCCACACAGGAAATGGACATGGAGACATCCAAATGGGACGACAAGTGAAATTGATTTTATTATGTGTAACAAAAAATTAGTCATAGAAGACTGCAGTGTGCTAAACAAGTTCAACACAGGTAGTGACCATAGATTGGTGAGATGTAAGATGCACCTCAACACTAAACTTGAACGTGGCAAGCTCATAGGACAAACAAAATCTATTGACATAACCAACCTTAAAAAACACCATAATACCTTCAAGTTAGAACTGAAGAACAATTTCTCTGCTTTAGAAGGCCTAACATCGGAAGAAGTGGACATCTCTGAAGTTAACAGAAAAGTAACCAAAGCTCTTATGGAAACAGCAACAAAATTAGCTGGGTCTAAGAACAAGTTGCATGTGAACAAATTATCAGGAAAAACCAAAATGTTGATGCAAAAAAGAAGAGAGATGAGGACAACTAAAGAAGATGTGACTTCCAAAGTGGAATATATAGAGCTATGCAAGACAGTAAGAAAAAGTATCACTGAAGACGTAAGGAAATTCAACTGTGAACTAGTGAGGAAAGCAATTGAAAACAACCAAAGCCTAAAGATAGCAAAGGGACATCTCAGTAAGGGAAGAAAACAGATTATGGCACTGAGAAAAGAAGATGGTTCTGTAACAAGAAATAGAGGCAAAATTTTGACAAGAGTGAAAGATTTCTACTCCAAATTATATGAAAGGGATGATATATGCACTCCAGACATCATGAAAGATACCAGTACCAGAGTTCCTCCAGTCCTTCCAGCAGAAGTTGCACATGCAATCAAGAACATGAAGCGAGGAAAAGCTCCAGGAGAAGATGGAATTACTGTAGACATCATACAAGAAGCAAGTGGAGAAATCGAAACAGTACTCGCCCAAATTTTCACTCGATGCCTTAATGAAGGAAAGATTCCTGAGGATTGGAACACCGCTACGATGATCCTGCTACATAAGAAAGGTGACATTGAGGATCTCGGAAACTACAGACCTATCAGCCTCCTATCAGTAGTTTATAAAATCTTCACTAAAGTTCTTTCACACCGCTTGAAGGTAACACTGGACATGGCTCAACCGAGAGAACAAGCTGGATTCAGGAGTGGCTACAGCACAATAGATCATATCCACGTGCTGAGAGAACTAATTGAAAGAGCGAGGGAATATGAACTTCCATTGTGCATGGCTTTTATCGATTATGAAAAAGCCTTTGATTCAGTGAAACCATCAGCAGTTACAATGGCTCTGAAAACCTGCGGTATTGAAGATGCATACATTAATATTATTAATAACATCTATGAAAATGCAAGTGCAAAGATTAGGCTGTTTGAAAATACAACACACGTAAAAATTGGAAAGGGAGTGAGACAAGGTGACACCATATCTCCGAAGCTCTTTAATGCCACATTGGAGGGTGTTTTTCAGTCACTGAGCTGGGAAAACAAGGGGATAAAGATTAATGGAGATTATCTAACCCACCTTCGTTTTGCTGATGACGTAGTCATTTTTGCAACTACCCCATCAGAGCTGCAGAGTATGATCCAGGAACTTGCTGACAAGAGTAAAGAAGTGGGATTAAAAATGAACTTTCAGAAGACAAAAGTGATGTTCAATGCTTTTACAAGAAATGAAGATTTATCGATTGATGGAGAAAAGCTGGAGTTAACAGACACGTACGTTTATCTTGGACAGCAGATATCAAATGAGGGTCACATTGATGAAGAAATTAATCGGCGTACAAAACTTGCCTGGAGAGCTTTTGGAAGAAACAGCATAATTTTCAAGAGCAATATGCCATTATGTCTTAAAAGAAAAGTGTTTGATCAATGCATCCTTCCAGTGCTTACGTATGGTGCGGAGACGTGGACCTTAACTAAAAGAGACATACAAAGGCTGCAGACAACTCAAAGTAGCATGGAGAGGTGCATGCTTGGTGTAACCAGGAGAGATAAGAAGAGGAACTCGTGGATCCGAAAAATGACAAGAGTGGAAGACATCATGATCAGAGTTAAATCCCTGAAATGGCAATGGGCTGGACATACTGCCAGAAGGACAGATCATCGATGGACAGCCGAAATTTTAGATTGGATTCCAAGGGACAGGAAAAGACCCAGAAGAAGACCACATGGGAGATGGGTGGATGAAATTCGAAAGTATGCAGGGGTGACATGGAGGAGACTGGCACAAGACAGACCGTTGTGGAGGAAACTTGGGGAGACCTTCGTCCAGCAGTGGATTGATAATGGTTGACAATGATGATGATGATGATATATATATATATATATGTGTGTGTGTGTGTGTGTGTGTACTCATGATCAGAGTAAAATCCCTGAAATGACAATGGGCTGGACATATTGCCAGAAGAACGGACCATCGATGGACAGCCGAAATTTTAGACTGGATTCCAAGGAACAGGAAAAGACCCAGAAGAAAACCACCACATGGGAGATGGGTGGATGAAATTCGAAAGTATGCGGGAGTAACATGGAGGAGACTGGCACAAGACAGACCGTTGTGGAAGAAACTTGGGGAGATTTTCGTCCAGCAGTAGATTGATAATGGTTGACAATGATGATATATACGTACACACATTGTGTACGTATGCTATACATATATAGCCCCCTCCAACAGGAATTCCTGGGTGCGCCACTGCGTTCCAGGATAACGCTGTGAACTGGTTGCTCTACTTTCTACAACAGTACACTTTTAGTTTGATTGGAGTATAATTACGTCGCTTCCTTTAGGCGCATGCTGTACGTCTTGTGTGAAAATCGCAGCAGAAATCGCCTGCACAGCTTGCAGTGGTGGTTGGCGCATGCGTATCAACCATGTACGTCTGGCACAGCTGAAAAGCCTTGGCAACAGTCCCCAACCATTGGGAAGAAAAGGGGGACAGATTCCTGTGGCCCGGGCTCCTAGGGGACCCGCGATCCAATTAGGCAGGACAAATGACAATTTAAATTATAAATAGCGAAAATGTGATGAATAAAACTGAAAAAAGAACATAGTAGCGTTCGATCTCTTGCCATGATTCATAGGTTTCTCAAAATACTCATAGTGTCTTCTTTTTGCTACATTTTATAAACAAATATAGTTATTATGAAGGCATGTAAAAGAAATTAATAGAAACTGTAGCATCCCCCAAAACAATGTTATATTGCAGCTAGTAAACCAGATCGAGAATCTAAGTTAAACAATATTATTTATGTTGGAATACTGAGGGCAATTTTCGAAATTTGGGCATTTCTTCTGTGGCAATTTGTGTGTGTGTGTGTGTGTGTGTGTGTGTGTGTGTTTCTTTTTCTTTTTTGAGGTTTCTTGGCTTCTTGGCGGAGTGGGGTTGTTGACCACGATAAGGAGAGGCTATCACTGGCCACTGGCGAAAGAGAACATGCAATTAAAAATGGAGAAAAAGTGGATGGGTAAAAGATGGGTAGAAAGAGTCGAAATACCACATCAGTGGTTCTTCAGGATGGCATTGCAGGGATCCACTGAAAACGAACTGATTAAACTGGAGTTATTTTGCCTCAGGCGATAAGAAACTGTAACTAAACCACCATCAATTCAGAGAATGTGATTTATTTTTTTATATTTGTAGAGATTTCGTTTTCTCTTTCTTTTTACACATTTCGCATTTTATTTTATTGTTTTTACTTTTTTCAGCATGGACAATTTTTTCCTAATGAAGTAAATTAACAAAAGGAGAGAAAAAAAAAAAAAAAACGAAACTGGCATTTGCATTCATGGAAAAACATAGTTTGTAGTTGAATACAGAGCCCCTTTCCCCAGATGACTAGTCAGCTCCCCCTGGTTCTGAAACCTAGCTACTGCCCTGGGTTATTGATATTTAAAGAAGGGATGAGGGCGTACTCAAATGTGGTTGTACAAGGGCTGTTTGGCAAATGATTTGGCGCTGTTTGGCAAATGAATGGCTGCATACTTTGGCTCCTCTCTGCCCTTTAAAAAAGTTATTATTTTGCTTTTTGATTATTATTTTTATAGAAAGCGTCAGAGCCTGTAGATTATTTTTCGCAATTGTTCTTATATTCAAGAGAGTAATCTTATGTGCGTAGATACAAAAGTACTTTCACAGTACATGATGATAATATTTTCGTTAAGCTTTGATCCAGTATGTTTCGATAACGTTGTTTTGCGCTTAGACAATACGTTTGCTTCGTACCTTTTTTACGCTTTCCAACCGTAGGTTGAAGAAGCGTACATGTTCCAGCTTTGCCCGTCTGTCTGTCTGTCCGTCCGCACGATAACTCGCGTAAAAATGGTTCGATTTTGATGAAATTTTAGTATGTGGTAAGGAACAAACTGGGGACGAACCCTATTGAAAATGGACGAAATGGGGACGAACCCTATTGAAAATGGACGAAATGGGGTCAAAGGTCAGGACATAGGAGCGGGATCCATTCCATTGCTCTTATGCGTCATAACTTGCGTAAAAATGGTTCGATTTCGATGAAATTTTAGTATGTAGTAGGGAACAAACTGGGGACGAACCCTATTGAAAATGGACGAAATGGGGTCAAAGGTCAAGACATAAGAGCGGGATCCATTCCATTGCTCTTATGCGTCATAACTTACGTAAAAATGCTTCGATTGTGACAAAACTTTATGATGTTGTTTCGGATGTATACTAAACCGGTTCTATTGAATATCATCGAAATGGGGTCAAAGGTCAAGACACAGGAGCGAGATTTATCCACAGTCCTCATAGCTTGACTATAAATGCTTCTATTGCAACAAAACTTTAGTATGTTGTTCCGGAGGTATATTGAACCTATTCTGTTTAATATCATCGAAATGGGGTCAAAGGTCAGGGCATAGGTGCGAGATTTATTCAACAGCCATTATCCTCGTAACTTGAGTAATGATTTCTGGTATGTTGGAAAACGTATCATAATCAATGCATTGCATGATTTTACTAACTTGTTATAACTCGCATTTTACTTTTAAAATTTTGATTAAAGCGTCAGAACTACAAGTATTTCACATTCTGATGTTTCACTCAAAAATTTCGATTATAAGTGTGCTCTTTTTGACTAAATTCCTGAGTAATGAAGGGCCGTAGCCAGTTGGAGAAGTTGCTGGGAAGGACGATTGATGAAAAGTTTGGGCAAAGGATATAAAGCACGTCTGGCAAAAGATAAACAAGTTAGTAAAATCATGCAATGCATTGATTATGATACGCGTTCCAACATAGCAGAAATCGCGCGCAGACAAACCCTCCTCCCTACCCTGACTATTGATTCGTTCAGTACACCTCCGGAACAACATACTTAAGTTTTGTCGCAATAGAAGCATTTTTACGTAAGTTATGACCCATAAGGGCGATGGAATGGATCTCGCTCCTATGTCCTGACCTTTGACTTCATTTTGTCCATCTTCAATAGGATTCGTCCCCAAGTTGTCCCCTATCACATACAAATTTTTTTATCGAAATCGAACTATTTTTATGCGAGTTATCGTGCGGACAGACAAAAGGACAAAGCTGGAGCATATACGCTTCTTCAACCTACGGTTGGAAAGCGTAAAAAGATGTCGGGCATTGGACTAAATTTCTATGCCTGAAGAATCGGAATAAACACCGTTTCGTCATAAGAGTTTTAGCGCATAAAATATGTTCAAAAATTCCAACGGCATGGCCAGCACTTCTGTCAAGTTAGAAATGGATGACGTCGACTCCTCCAGCGCACAAAAAAGTGACTTGGCTGTTATCTGTAGAACTCAAAACGAGCTTTTTGTTGCATGCGTAATCGTAGTTTCTTAAAACTATGGAATTCAAAATTGCTACGATGCGGCATTCTTGAAGTACGAAAGAAGTCTGCGAGTTCAACATAAATGTGCATTACGTTCCGACTATGTACCGGTACCGTTGACTTTTGACGCAGTCGCCGTAACTGCAGCTCACTTTTCTTACGTTTCAGCTGTGTTAGTTCATGTTCATAAAAGCTTTTATCGTGTCCTACAGACTATATACACCTGTGGCTTCCTGCAGCTCTTAAGTCATCTCCGTTTCACGATTTACACACTAAACTCTGCGAAAAGAGTCCAGGTGTATGGACTAAATTTATTCATAGAACCATCACTGTATACCTACAGTATGTATCCATCGGTTAATGTATGTGTATATCATACTGGAGCTGAGATTACTATCTGATGAAAGAATTTATTGTCGCTACATTAAAGATGAGACGTGGTGTGGGACACTTTGATTTCCCTCCCCCAATTTCTTTTATCATAAAAACTTTTCTTCTCGCTTATTAACGATACTATTGTATTCTTTTAATTCTTTAATTCAAAATTTTTGCATTTATTATTTCCCCCACTTCTTTGCCCATTTAACCATCTCAAAATGTATTATTTATAAATTTACTTAAAACTATTATTAAAAATATTATTATTAAAAATGTTATTAAAAATTATTATTATTAAAAATATTATTTTACATCATCACAAACCTTAGTGAAGAAATAATCTTGGCAAGTACATGGAGAAAGCAACACTATGTTGTTTTCAGAAAACAGATTTCGATACTAATTCATTTTTAGTTCGCCATTCTCCATTTGTAAAGAACATAATCATCATCAGCCTTACTCAGTCCACCGCTGGGTGAAGGTCTCCCCAAGTCTCGTCAACAGCTCTCTGCCTTGAGCAATTCTCTTCCATGTCATTCCGGCGTGCTTTCGAATTTCATCTACTCATTTCTCACGTGGTCTGGATTTGTCCCTGTCCCTTCGAATCCAGTCTAACATTTCAGTCGTCCAACGGTGGTCACTTGAAACACTACAGGATCTTTACTTAGATCATAATTTAATCAACTCTAGTCATTTTCCTGATTACGTAATTTTCCTGACTTCCTATCTTTGGTATCCAGTCTGGTATTTCAATTGTTCAACAATGGTCCTTTCTAGCAACGTTGGGTTCTTACGTATATTATGATGTCTGCAACTCCCAGTCATTTTCCTGATACATGATCTTTTCTTATATTTGGTATCCAGTTTAGTAAGTCCGTTGTTCAAAGATGGTCACTTCTAGCAATGTAGAGTTATTAGATGATGATGTCAACAACTCTAGTCATTTTCCTGATCATGAGCTCCTTTTTCTATCTTTGGTATCCAGTTTAGTACTTCCGTTGTCCAACGGTGGTCACTTCTAGCAGTGTAGGGTTATTATCAAGATGATGATGCTCAACAACTCTAGTCATTTTCCTGATCATGCTCTCCTTTTTCTATCTTTGGTATCCAGTCTAGTATTTCTGTTACCTAACGGTGGTAACTTCTAGAAATATGGAGTCGTTTCGTAGACCATGATATCATCAACTCTTGTCATTTTAATTTGTGTTCCGTGAGTTCATTTTCTATCGTTCTTTCCATTGCCATTTGGGTTGTTCGCTACTTCTGAATGTCTTGTCTTTATAATACGTAGTTAAGGCCCATGTCTGTGATCCATAAAGTAAAAACTGGACTGATGCATTGATTAAAAACTTTTCTTTCAAGACAATGGTGAACAGCTCTTAAAAATTGTTCTGTTTCTTTCAAATATTCAGTTTCTTAAACCATGATGTCATCAACCCTTGTCATTTTCGTTTTCCGTTAGTTCCTTTTCTATCGTTCTGGGTTACACCAAACATGCATCTTGCTATTCCTCTATGGGTTGTTTGCTGCTTCTGAATGCCTTTTTCAGTTAAGGTCCACGTCTGTGATACATAAGTTAAAACTGGAGTGATGCATTGATTGAATACTTTTCTTTGAAGACATAATGGTAAACAGCTCTTAAAAATTGTTCTGCTTGTTCCAAATATACTACAGATCCAAGTTCTGCGCGTCTGTTAATTTCTTCTTCGATGTTGCTCTTATTTAATATCTGTTTTCCAAGGAATGTGTAATCATTGATTACTTCTAAATTTGGCCCATCGACCTCTAAATTTTCAGTTCTTGTAATATATACTGATTTCATTGACCCGTTCCGCCAATCTGTCTTGGCTCCACGGGGACTTGTTGAGCACCTTGGATGTTATTTTGAAATGTTGCGACAATTATCCTGCCTTGAGACGCGGTTCGGACCCTGGCCACCCCAATGGCCCAGAGACCAGCCCGTGGTGACGTGCTGGCAGGCGACCTAGAATACCTTGTCCGGGTTCCCGCTCTGTCTGGCGGGATAGGTCGTTTCTTACTTTTTCGCTGACTGGAAGATTCCTTGCCCTCGAACCTTTTTTGGGGAATAATTTCCCTTTATTTTCATTTTCAAACACCTACACACATGTATACACTGTCCTCATGCTTAGGACTTACAACATCAAGAGATAGCAAAATTTATGTACAGAATATTTACATTGGTGGTCTCTTTGTCTGCTTTCCCACAGACTTCTACCCTCATTCATCTTCCGATTCGCTTTCGGTGTGCACGTTCACCTCCTGCGTTTCGGTCCCCGTTTGATTGGGGAAGATGGTATGTTGCTGGAGGGTTAGCCTTTCTACGAAGGCTATTATCCCCCTCCTGTTAACGGAAGATTGGATGAGCAGATCCAATCTTCGCGTTCTTTGCACACCTGGGATCAGTGTGTTTCTCCATTCGGCGAAGCCACTGCATTCAAGTACGCAGTGTTCTATGCTTGCCGTTCTCTTTCCACAGGGACAAGTGCAGTTCCTGATGGCAAATCTGCCTAGGTATTCAGGGCTGATGCCATGGCCACTGAGTACTTGATTCAGGAACTTATTTGTCTGTGCTCGTTTGGTCGAGACTTTCGGAAACACTCTGTGTGTCTTCCGCCCTGTCTCTCCCGTGTCCCATCTGACCTGCCATTCGGTCATGGTCCGACGTGCTAATGCGGCGCGAGTACACCTTCGCGGCGTTCTGCATTGCACGTCGACCGTCTCTTTCAGCGTGGCTGCCTTCGCCAGCTGATCTGCCCTTTCGTTTCCTAGGGTTCCGACATGGCTTCGTACCCAGTGGAAACTAACTGCCCCATCTCCCTCTGCCCTCAAGAGGGTTTTGATCCTCTGGACGATGGGGTTTCTTCCCCTGAATCTACTCAGAGCCTGCAGTGCTGCCTCACTGTCCGAGTAGAGTTTTATTCTTTCTTCACTACGCCTGGGGAGTGCCCAGGTGAGTGCCATCTCTATCGCCAGAAGTTCTGCCTGGAAGACAGAAGCGTTCTGCGATAATTTCACGCTTCCTGCAGTGGCTTCGTTCCCGTCCGAGAACGCACAGAAGCCTGCCCCCACTTGTCCCTTCAACTTTGAGCCGTCCGTGAACAGCTCATGCCCAACTCCCGTGGGTTTCTCCTTGTCCCACGGTGGGAAAATTTCCTCGGCAGGGTGGATCTGCCAGTCCACACTTTCCATCTCCATGTCGGAGGCTCGATGCGGCGCACCGAGAAGGTAGGCGTCCTCGCCTGACCTTAGGCAGTGCATTGCTGCCTCCCTTTCCACTACTAGGTCTGCCGGCTCGCACCCCGCCAGCACTTGGAGTGCTAGGGTTGACGTTGTGCGAAAACAACCGGTTATCCCTAGTAGGGCCAACCTTTGGATTTGGTTTATCCCCTTCTTCATTCTGACTGTGGGATTCCACCATGCCCCACTTGCATACGTCAGAATTCTTTCAATTCCTCTCTGATAGATGGCCTTCTTGGTTTTGCCCGTTAACCTCATGCCATTCAATCTATTGAGAATCATCGTGCACCTTGTTCTAAGGTGCCTCAGGTGTGGCAGCCCTGATAGACTCTGATCCAGGACCACACCCAAGTATTTCATTTCACGCACCGCCTTGATAGTGCACCCTTGGAATCTGCACTGGGGTGGTGTTTTCATTACTCCTCTCTTAGCTATTGCTAGCAGAGTGGTCTTCTCAGGAGCGAAGCACAGTTTGCTTTCTCTGCTCCAATTTTCTAGCACATCCAAGGCCCTATGTGCTTCTCTTTCGATCACGTGTCTCCCTGAGGCGGAGACCACGAGAACGAAATCGTCCGCATAGGCTTGAATCTCCACTGCGGGCCCCAGGTCTAGGTTCAGTGCTGAATCAGCAACTATATTCCACCAGAGCGGCCCGGAGTTGGATCCTTGCGGACACATTCTATGGTACGAAAGCAATGCATACCAATTTTGCTTTCTGTAAGTTAATATTATTTAATTTCGTTTCCTTACTCTCTTGTCAGAAAGTTCTTGGACCACACTCCGCAGCTCTTAGGGATGCTTGCCAAAATCACTATGTCGTTAGTAAAACGGAGGTGGGTTAAATAATCTCCATTAATCTTGATCCCTTTGTCTCTTCCCAGTTCAATGATTGAAAGACACTGCACTGGGGCACTGAAAAGCTTGAAAATTATAAGATATATAAATATATCTTGCTTCATTAATTTCTGTGATGATATCTGAAGCATTGGGGATTTATGGCCTGGACTAGAATGGTCGCCAATGCTTCGATAAAGCACTCGATTCTTCGATTAGTGATGATCTGAAGTTGTTTAGATTCCTGAGCTACAATTATTCAGCGTCAGTTGGTTGGAAGTCCATTCTTCACTAACAGAAGCATGTACGAACGGAAATCTGGAGGTCCGGGTCTGATTTATACCCCAGTGTGAAGCAGTTTTTTTTTTTTTTTTCAAGGGTTGGTTAACGATCACCATCAGCAATTCTGAAAGCTATAAGCACTCACCTGTTAATTTGGGGCCACTGGTTCCAGAGGAGGGGAAGAGCCAACCGTAAAATAAACACACGGCCCAAATAATTATTACACCTTTATCCAGGACCCCAAGGTGGATGGTTAATGAGAAGCCCGCGACTCTGATCACTCTGCCTTCAACAGTACAATTCAGTGTTTTTCGCCTAGTCGCAAATCATCTTTGTTTGTTTGGTGGTTTAACGACCATGAACAACACAATGGACTATAGGCAGTGCTGGCTATAAGTTATAAACAGTCGCCGTCATGGGGTATACAAACTATACGCCTGCGCCGTTATGGGGTATACAAGCTACACTATCTACCAACAAGTAATTGGACACCCCTGCAATCGGCGATATCTGCGGTTCCGATACACGTCACGGCTGCCACCGTTAAATATCGTGTGGGAAACAACAAGAAACAACAACGCAACCGGTCGCATGCAAGATGCCACGCAGTTCGGAGCTCTCTGATTTCGAGAAAGGTGTAATCGTCGGGTATCACAGAAATGGCCGATCCATACGTGACATATCCAACGAGTTGAAGTACCCAAAATCGACAGTGGCCTTCGTGATTGGCAAGTGGAAGGTGAGAGGTGACCGTCGGAATGTGCCCCGACCCGGTAGACCCACAAAACTGGGAGTTAGAGACCGACGGGTGCTGGCCAGAGAAATTCGGAAGAACCGCACCAAATCGATGGGCCACATCCGCGAGGAGTTTCAACAGGCATCCGGGAGTGTTCTTTTGATGAATACCATCCGCAAGGAAGCCCATCTGCTCGGTTATCATGGACGTGCTGCCGCCCACAAGCCTTTGATCACCAAGTCCAATAGCGCTGCTCGGCTAACGTGGAGCGAAGAACGTCGACAGTGGACCGTTGAACAGTGGAAACAGGTTCTCTGGAGCGACGAATCAAGGTTCACCCTCTACCGTTTGGATGGCAGGGTCTGGGTTTGGCGTTTGCCTGGAGAACGCCTCCTGCCGGAATGTATTGTGCCAACTGTGAAGTTCGGCGGCGGTGGAATGGTGCTATGGGGGTGTTTCTCCTGGTATGGCACGGGACCCGTGGTGGCAATTCCTGGTAGACTCAACGCCGAGACCTACTGCACCATTTTGGATGGTCATGCGCTTCCTACGTTGTGGCAGTTTTACGGGGTGGATCCGTGTTACTTTCAGGATGACAATGCCACCTGTCATGTTGCGAGGTCCACCATGGCTTGGTATGGTGACAATGGGATTAATCGAATGGACTGGCCTGCGCAGAGCCCGGACCTTAACCCTATCGAGCACCTCTGGGACGACTTGGAGCGTCGACTTAAGGGGTGCTCCCACCGTCTGAAATCGGTGAAGGAACTGACCTGTCTTCTCCAAGCCGAGTGGAAGAAAATACCGCTAGCCGTCGTACAACGCCTGGTTGAGAGTATACCCCGGAGGGTCGCAGCTGTAATCGCCTCTCGTGGAGGCTCCACCAACTATTGAAGGTGTATAAACTTCGTTTTCCTTTGCTATCACAGGTGTCCAATTACTTGTTGGTAGATAATGTATAAGCAGTCGCATGTCCCTCCCTGGAACCAGTGGCTGCCCGTGCCTTAAGACAAACGCACCACCCGTACCTCACGGGATTCGATCCCAGACCCGTGTCGGACGAATAATTGGAAGCCAAGGACACTCCGAACGACTCGGCTACCAGGGTGGTACCATATCGCAAATATAACGGCGTCCGTCTGTCATATAAAAAAAAAAAAAAAAATTCGAGGTTTAACTACTACCACCAGCAACTCTGAGGACTATAAGCAATCGCCCGTCTTCAGTTTAGGTCCACTGGTTCCAGAGAAGGGTCAGAGGCAGCGCCATCTGTCAAATACAACACCTATGGCTCATCTGAGCAATCCCATCTAGGGCGAATCAAAAGCCAGGGCTCAGACTACACGGCCACTGGGAGAGGTGACTGTGGGTCTCGGGCACTGAGAACTGCACAAATCACAAGAATAAAAAAACAGAGAGAGAGAGAGAGCGAATTTTTATTTATTTATTTACATTTTTAAAAATAAATTTGAATTTTGATGTCGGTTTACTTCTTTTATTATTAGCGTTTTCGTGGGAAAAGTTTTCCTCCTTCTCCATTGATGGTGTTTTATTAAACATTTATTGGTTCTCCTGAACTGTAGCTTAACACCGAAGAGCGTCGACCAGAATTCAAGGCTATCTACCCTGCACTACCAACATGTCATTTGGCTTGAGGTAGGGACCATTTTATGCGAAAGGCCACTTTGTGCGAACGCATCATGGTCATAATAATTCATAATTGCATGGTTAAAGTACGAAACAAAATACTGCCTCTTGTCTGGACTAACACGACTTATGAACCCTTTTAAAAACACCGCTAACTATACAAGCATGAATGAGGAGCCGACATCATTAAGGATGAACTGGCGCTGGTTCTTCTGAGAAAGGCGCTCTCAGTTAATTAATATTACAGTCGTCGGGTAATGAAGCACTCTACAAATTGTACCTCATCATTTTATTGCTTTTTACTTTTACTTTTTTATTTTTTTTTCAATCTGATGAACAGTAGTAAATTTGTTTTTTATGTACGAAACAGAACATAAAAAAAAAAAAAGTCTGATTTGCTCAAGAAAGCTTAAATGGGTGTCAACCTTATTTTCTTGATATACGTCTTTTCCAGAATGCCGTGGTTGCTGTTAAATATTTACTCGTCAATATTTCGCCACCTGAATGTAGATTCCAATTTTGTAGTCATCACTATTCGTCGCTAATGGTTTAATGGATTTGCTGTAATATCATCAGACGAGCAATTATTATTATTTATTTATTTTATACTGGCTGAGAGAAGTTCGCACGAAAGTAAAAGTCTATAGCGCATTGCTCCATGATAATTTTTTTCTCGATTTTTTTAAAGCAGGATAAAAAACAAACAGTCGCAGAAAATTTGAAAGGGGTTCAAAAAGCCTGGAAAAAACTCAGGGAAAATTTAATTTTTTTTTTTTTTTTTTTTTGTAAAAACCAGGAAATTTAATTATCAGGAGATTTTTATTTTTCAAAAAAAAAAAAAAACAAAAAAAAACGTGTTTTGGATTTCAGATTTTTGTTTACAATTACTGCCTTCCTAGTAGAATTGATAGATATTACTTTAAATATATTACATCATTCCGCAACTCCTTAAAAAATAGTAAAACTGAATTTTAAAAATTGCCTGTTGTTAAGTTACTGAACAGTTAGGCAGAATGGCTTGATACACTCATGCTTGGAGAAACACATCGCAAGAGAATTAACCAACGAACGGATCAAAGCCCTTTCTTGGTTGGTTCTCTTGTGAACTGCATATAAAAAGCAAACTCTGCAAGCTTTATGTTTACAATTTTTATGCAATGTAGCTCACTCTTCTAACACTCAATATGACCACTATCTTTCGTGACACATCGTGCAAACCGGTTTTCCAACTCGTTGAAAACATTTCTCAATTGCTGCTCAGTGATTTTACATGGATTGCTTCTGTGATTCTGAACTTAAGCTCATCTAAAGGATGTGGCTTTGATGAGTAGACAACTGTTTTTTACATGACCACTTAAAAATAGTCTAACGAGGTTAGATCAGGCGAATGAGGGGGCCAAGCAATTGGTAGAGCCCTACCGATCCACTTGTCTGGAAAGATGTCATTCAAAAACCGTCGCACATCCGAAACGCTGTGGTAGGGTGCACCGTCTTGCTAAAAGATGGTCTGTCTAAGAGATTTAACCATCTTAGTTCAGAACGAGGAAATTATGCAACTTTGCAAAGTAACATTCATCATTGACTGTTGCTTCTTCAAAAAAGAAGGGACCGATCTGACCCTATTGGACTATTTTCTTATGGCGCCATGTCAGAACAGTTGTCTACTCATCAAAGCCACATTCTTTAGATCAACTGAGGGTTAGGATTACAGAAGCAATCCACGAAGGCACCGAGTAGCAACAGAGGAATGTTTTCAACGAGTTGGAAAACCGATTTGCACGATGTATCACGAAAAATTGTGGTCATGTTGAATGTTAGAAATGTGAGCTGTGTTGCATAAAAACTGTATAAATGAAGGATTTTATGCAGTTTACAATGTATTTCTATCATGTGTACATCCAAAAGGATTAACGTTTAAAGTTGCACAACGATTTTATAAACACTCTATAGTTAGATCACTTGCATGTTGGTTTTCCTCCTGTAGTTTGTAAAACAATCAACTTAGCTTTAATTTAATTAACTAGCTTTCATACACTGCTTGACATTTAAATTGTCTCACCCAAAAGCGGTCAGTGTATCTTTATCACCATCATCAACCATTATCAATCCACCGCTGGATGAAGGTCTTCCCAAGTCTCTTCGACAATTTTCTGTTTTCAGCCAGCCTCTTCCATGTCACTTTGGCATGGTTTCGAATTTCATGCACCATCTCCCACGTGGTCTTCTTCTGTGTCTTTTGCTGTCCCTTGGTATCCAATCTAGTATTTCAGTTGTCCACTAGAGGTCAGTAGCAATATATTCACCCCATTGCAACTGAGGATCTTCACTTCACTAAAGGGGCAATTACTACCGACAAATAGCTGTTATGACCGTAATGGGATTGTAGGAAATTATATACCACACTCACCAACTCGCACTTGGCTAGCATGGTGTGAGTTATGCCCTACTGTCCCCAGCCATAATAAATAAATAAAAGGAAGTGGAATACACGGATTAGGGAAATGGCATGGTTTGATTACGTACTGCATATACATAAACCAATCTGCTGCTAACTTGCTTTCATGCTTTACATTGTTTTTTGGTTAGTGAATTTTATGCCTAAATTCTTTTCTTTGTTGTTTGCGTAAATTTTTCTCTTACTGCAATTTTTGCTTTTGTGTAGTTTTAATTTTAGCAATTTTTAGCTATTTATATATGTACTTAAAAGCAACAAAACCCCACGGAACAGCAAAGTTCATGAAAATCTAGACGCGCAAAAGCAACAGAAAAGAATATTCAAGAGCTACAGCGAAGCAAAAAACAGAGGAATGCAAATTAAACATAATGAACAGAGCCAAAAAAAAAAAAAAAAAAAATTCAAGAAAAGGAACGTGTAGAAAGATGTAGTAATTAGAAGGACTTCAGAAAAACGGAGACCGTCATCCACGGCTTTATCAAGGACTAGCATGGACAACACTCTCTCCTTTGCACAGAGACCTGGAAATGAGTTTCTGAACTTATATAGAGTTAAAAATGCTAACTCATGGGCCAAATTCCCAAGTAACGAAAAAGAGAAAAGGCTACTACTAATCAGATAGACTCATTCAGATGATTTGTTTTTTAATTTAAACCCCTTACAAAAAAAATTAATTTCTTGATTTTTAATTTTAATTTTCAAGTTTGTCATACCTGGCTCAACCCATCGCTAAGACTCTTAGTTAAGACCACGATTGACATAAAAGGTTGAAAAAAGCTTAACAAAAAGTTACAATATTTACAATAAATATTTCACAATATTTTCGAGAAACCAGAGACAAAAAAAGAAAAGAAAAGAAAAAGAGCCTAGACCTATGAACCAAAAGCTTCCAAAAACCACGCTAAAAAATCAAAGAAAGTTGACGTGACGAGATGTTTAATTTGTATTCCTCTGTTTTTTCTTGGCTATATATGTATATTATATATAATTCTAAAAAGAAAGGGTTAGGGGGATAGAAGTCTCATCCCAAGTAAAAAAAGCATTTATTTAATATCCTTCGAATTTTGTATATTATTTTATTTCATTTCACTTGCTCTTAGACGTCGTCAGTTGTCATATTGTATTTACCTGTATTTTTCCCCCCATAGGCTACGAAGCCCATTATGGAAAAACGAAGAAGAGCGCGCATTAACCAGTGCCTGTCAGAGTTGAAAGCGTTGATCCTTGATGCGCTCAATAAAGATGTAAGTAGGCTTTATTTATTTGTTTTATTGCTTTATTTCGTCTTTTATTGTTTATAAAACAGCATGAGGGAGATTTTTATCAGTGAATGGCCTGTTGCTTTTGCATTTAATTGTCTCCTAGATTCGCTCATGATGACTGAAAAGTGAAGAGAAAAGTTGCCCATCGTTAACGAAATCTGGTTGAGATCTTTCTTCAAGAAAGACAGGTCAGTCGTAGAAAACGGACGCTCGCAGCAAGCAAAAAAGCACGGCATAATGTGCCGTACAACTGAAATTTCGCGGGCACATCATTGTAGGCTACTTATCACTCACTACTTGATTAATAATTCAGAAGAAAAAAAAAGAAAAAAAGATAAAAGAAAAAGTGTAGTGATGAGAGGCGTGGTGGTGTAGAAAAAGAATCTGATATCATTTCTAATTTGTCCGCTCCCAGAATCGAAAGTTCTCTCTCTTTCTTTTTTTTTTTTTTTTTTTGTCAGCATCCAAAGTTTTGTATGTTGGGGAGAGGTGGAGGGGAGGTAGAGATTGTATGTACGGTGGTGGGGACAAATCGAACGTGTGTGTTAATATGTTGGACTATGTGCGAATAAACGTTGCGAGTTTACATGTACAATGTTGAGTATGAATTGAGAGGGGTTTGTGTAAATGTGTGCATATTGGTGGTGTCTGTGCATGTGATACTATTTTTCGGGTATTTATGTGTGTGAGTGTGTGTGTGTGTGTTCACACATTGCTGCAGTAAGAATAGATTCTTTAATACAATCTCTAGATCTCCAGAATCTCTACATGAAGTCGAACATGTGGTGAAAAAAAAAAAAAAAAAATCCCCAAAAATTAGATAATCGAAGAGGTTTAAAATCTCTGCCCGTTCTACAAGTAGTTCACCCAGAAAAGAAAAAATCCCAAATCATCAAAACGGTTTAAAACTGCGTCCCATTCTACAAGAAATTGGACATCCTCTAATGAAGCGGAAATTCAACATGGTGGAATAGCATTATAGTGTTATACAAAAGTAAAATTCCTTCCTTCTTTGGTCTATCTTCTTGAGCTGTGGTCCCTATCAGTTTTTTTTAACCCTTTTAAGGAGCGTTCTCACCATAAACTGGAATAATCTGTATGCAGAAGACTGACATACTGTGATTTCTTCTGCTGATTTAAAATTCTTGTGTTACTCATGTGACAAATGCCTTTTCCCTAAACACCTAATCTCTATTCTGAGTAGATGGACGTAGTTGGTGAAAGTTTCAAACCTAAACATGCATGAACAGAGCAACATTGTGATGTGTGTGTGGGATGTAATAAACATCTTCGCCTGGTTTCAGAGTAATGAATAAAGCAACAAGATTTTTTTTTTCTTTTAGGAAGCATCTGCTCAGTGAACTAAGGTATTTTCATGCCGTGAGCGATTAAATTCGCACAACTGATATTTTTAGCACTCTTTTTTCATATTTTTTTCTTTTTGCTGATTTGAGTCGTGCGTTATTTTTCATCTCAACAGACAGCTGAAGACCAACCTAGTGAATGCAGATCAGATTTTATACAAAGCATGTCTTTCACAACATTCCTTTTTTTTTTATGCCCATGACCAATGGAAACTCTGTTGAGATCTGTCAAACAACAGAACAAGAGTTACTGACTCTGACAGAAAACATATTCAAGCAGTCTTGCTATGCATTTGAAATCAAAGTTGTAAATTGCTCTTCTGTTAAAGAAACAGAACTATAACGAAGGCATTGCACCATAAATATACAATAGAAGACTTAAACGAGTATGTAGATTTTTCCTGTAATGGTGGAAATACATACAAAACATTCAACATTCGCTGAGGTTTTGTCCTTCCGCTGGGATGCATTTTCAGAGCTTAGAAACAGTAAAATATAATGTCAGAAAAATAAAAAAAGTATAAGTTCGAAGAATCATCAGTTCTTAGATCAATCAGTTGTGGGAACGATTAAATCAGTTCCTTATAACGAAGTGAATTTCTCCGTCATTTTTATCCGCGCCAGGATTCGAACCCGGGTCCCCTCATTCCAGAATAAGTTGCTCTACCAATTGAGCTACGGGGATGTTTATTCTGATTCCTATCTGCCTTTATGTCGTTTGCGTCCTGCTGGCAGGTACGTCACATCTCCCCCCCCCCGAAAGAGGGCCGGGGGCATGGCCCACGGGTCAGCCGTGACCATGAATCGTTGCAGGCAGCCATCCACTGTAGAACGTGCACTTGAGAACTCCCATCAATCTGGTGTGTGGAATGCAACGTCACACACATTTATTTTTCGAAGCGCTAGAGAATGGGATTCTCTGATTTTTCCTATCTCGCGGTGTGGAAAAAACATCACACCAATGCGAGATTTTGAACGGTTGGGTCATCCGGATAGTTCGGGCGCCATTATAACGAAGTGAATTTCTCCGTCATTTTTATCCGCGCTAGGATTCGAACCCGGGTCCCCTCATTTCGGAATAAGTTGCTCTACCAGTTGAGCTAGGGGGACGTTTATTCTGATTCCTATCTGCCTTTATGTCGTGTGCGTCCTGCTGGCAGGTACGTCACATGCTGAATCGGTTGTTGGAACATATGATAACTTTTGAATTAATACAACATTATATTTTGGTATTTCTAAGCTCTGAAATATAAACCCAGAAGAAATTTCCTAAGAGAGTGCAGAAGCTAGTCGAATATTGAATGCTTTGTAATCAAGCTATTAAAGGAAGACTCTTTAGGCACATTTAAGTATTGTTAAAATAAAACTAATTTTTATTCTGACTGTTTAGAATATTTGTAGATTTCGTGATGCCTTCTGTGAAAAAAATATATTTGTATTATTTGTCATTCAGTAAACTTTATCTTGTAATTAATACAGACATTTGGCGTGGACTAGGAACATCAAACAGAAGTCATCACTCTTTCCACATTTGTAAGTGAGTCACGGAAAAATTCTCATTGTCCGCCAACACGCGCCAGACATGCTTCTACTGTGGTGCAGTGGAAGCATGTCCGGCGCGTAACCGGAAGACCCTGTGTTCGATTCCCGGTGGCGATGACTTCTGTTTGATCTTTATCTTGTATTTATTTGGTGTGTACCACATGAGACAGGATAATTTGTAACTTTTGTAAAGTAATACTCACACATATGTCGTGGGGGTTTTAGTAACCATGACTTTTTTTTTAATTTACTGCGTAAAAATTAAGTGGTTTTTGTGATTTTGGCGTATTCTCGCTTTGCTGTATATCTCATATTATGTGGATTTCTGTGACCTTGCAATATTTTCGTTTGATGTCATATGCCACAAATATCATATAACTGCCATCTGTAGAAAAAAGTTTCACGATTCACTTCCTAAAGCACATTGGTGCATTAAGAAAGTAGCTATGTGCAGATTTACATGTATTTATTTATACATCCATATTACAAATAGAAACCGACACTGAATTAAGTTAAATAATAACCATTAGTAGGCAGTGATGGCGCAAATTGATTGTCGCATATCTCATTCAGTTATTTTAGTTTCATCTTGTGGCAGAAGTTAAAACGAGCACACAATAAATGTTTGCGCAAGGCATCTCGCTGCCAAAACAAAGAAAGGTACCCGCTACCTACAATTATTCCATCGAGCCTCACAAAGCGGCATCGCCGAAAAGGTTTAGGCTAAGAGAAAATGCATGTGCATTCACTCAGCATTTTGACTTCGATGTCTTTGTTCATACACGCACACAAAGATGGCGACACACAAGATGGCGATTAACCATCAGGGTACTATGAGAAGCACGGTTACCTAAATCCATATTGTGTCGAAATGAGAAAGTACCATTTTATTCTTTGCACAAATTCAGAGATTTGGATTTTCTCGTTACATTTTTGCTTCGAGTTATAATAATCAGTCGAAAAAATTGGCTACAGGGTAATTACAAACTTTGGCAACAGATAAAAATTTCTTTTACACCGCATTCATCTAAGCTACAGCAGTGAAACCCTCATCAATATGTGTATTACGTTCTCAAGTTTCTTTGGGTACGATTGTTTCATGCATAGGTAAAACGAGGTGGCTGCATATTAATCAAGCAAGCAAAATGTCTGATTTCAGTGGGGAGGAGAAGGCACAGTGCGTGTTGTGTGGTTTAACGAAACAAAGTCGGCGATTGGAGTTCAGTGCATATTTCGCACAGAATTTGACAAGGGTATCACCCCCTGAAAATTTTGTGTGCGCATGCTACAAATCATTTTTTGAGGGAAATTATGTTCTTTGAAAGAGAGGGGAAGGTTATGTGTGTTATCGAAGTTATTGAAAGTACGAGGAAGTTCTTGGCAGTCCCAGATCGAGAGTTGATTGAGTTCCTCGGCCAACAGTGTGGGAGATCCTGCGGCGGAGAATTGCTCTCAAACCATACAGACTTGAAATTAAACAGGCACTAAGTGAAAACGATGAAGTCAACCGATATCACTTCTGCTGTAAAATGTTCGAGCGAATGGAGGAAGACGACCAATTATTCGAGAGAATCGTTTTCTCTGTTGAGGCAGTCTTCCAAGAGAGTGGTGAAGTGAACAAACAAAATGTTTTCATTTGGGGCGCAGACAATCCTGTGGAACTACACGAACGTGCAAGTGAAAAGATTTTACCGTTAGCCGCCATAAACCGCAAAAAAAAGTGTACCGACTATTTGTCTGTGCAGAATCAACAGTCACAGGGATTGCGTATCTGGACATGCTGAAAAGCTCAGTTGTTCCGCAGCTGTACGTTGCCATAGAAACTGATATGCTATTCCAATAAGATGACTTGCAGCCGCACTTCTTCGACGTTGTCCGCAACTTCCTCAACAGGAAGTGGATCGACCGCTGGGGGTCCTGTTCCATGGCTCACGGGACTTACACCTCTGCATTTCGCATAATGGGGCTATATAAAGGATACTTGCTGTCCGAGTTTTGTCGACTTCCGTCTTCTGGAAGTAGAGCTATTGCCTTCCCAGAAATAGGAATAAACGTCCAAGCAAAGCGATTAGAGAATGTCTTTATTTCTCCAGATAAACAATTTTTAATCTCAAGCATTTTTGTAATCCTAGAAGTTACCGTGTGGATATTTGAAATGCATACTAAATATGGGTTGTTTTTTCTTTTCTTTCCTGTCTGTAGCCTTCCCGCCATTCAAAGCTGGAGAAAGCTGACATACTGGAAATGACAGTTCGTCATCTGCAGAATATTCAGCGTCAACAAATGGCTGGTAAGCAGCATTCTTTGTTTACAGTAGTTGTACTGGTGCATTCAGAGCCCTTGTGAAAGACTTATTGTTTGCTCAAACAATGTTACAAAGCTGAATGAAGATTCAGATCTTTCCTTTGTTCGGTTTTACTAATAAACCAATGCATTACGAGGACGAATAGTAGAATATGCTAAACACCCTGATTCTTTGAGCTGCTTTTCTTTAAAGTTATCTTTTGTTTTCTAATTTGTACTGTCGTAAGAAAATCGTGACATTCCTTCTGCAATCTTTGCTCCTAACTGCTTGGATTTGTTAATTCGTTAAATACCGAAGTTAACCCTTTAACTTGCTGGAACGAATTAACTCGGGATTAGCAGGATGAACTGAAATCAGTTTGAACGAGTATATTCGCTGTCTACGAAGTTAATCAAAACCGGGTCAAACGAGTGAATCTGCGCATCAGAGAGCACAGCTTTCCACTTCGTTATTCAAAGTGGCTATGAAGAGGAATGATTTATGTTAATCCTTTCCGACTGATTACCTACTAATAGGGATATAACAATGGCGACGGACCTAAGAAGGGAGAGAGAAGGTGTTTAATGGCTTGCTTCTAGCCAGTGGCATGAAGTCCGTTTCAGAGGGACTAGCCCTTAACCATCCTGTCTTGGGTCGTGGATCAGAGAATAGAGGGCTGATCACTTATGTCAACAGTTTCAGGTTTATGGTCGTGTTTCTACCCCGTGGCATGATGTCCGTTTCAAGAAGCCTAGCCCTTCCTCATCTTTTCTTGGGTCCTTCCCCATCTTGTCTTGGTCGAGAAGTAGAGAATAGAGGGTTGACCACTTATGTCAACAGTTTTAAGTTTATGGTCGTGTTTCTACCCCGTGGCATGATGTCCGTTTCAAGAAGCCTAGCCCTTCCTCATCTTGTCTTGGTCGAGAAGTAGAGAATAGAGGGTTGACCACTTATGTCAACAGTTTCATGTTTATGGTCGTGTTTCTACCCCGTGGCATGATGTCCGTTTCAAGTAGCCTAGCCCTTCCTCATCTTGTCTTGGGTCCTTCCCCATCTTGTCTTGGTCGAGAAGTAGAGAATAGAGGGTTGACCACTTATTTCAAAAGTTTCAGGTTTATGGTCGTGTTTCTACCCCGTGGCATGATGTTCGTTTCAAGTAGCCTAGCCCTTCCTCATCTTGTCTTGTGTCCTTCCCCAACTTGTCTTGGTCGAGAAGTAGAGAATAGAAGGTTGACCACTTATGTCAACAGTTTTAGGTTTATGGTCGTGTTTCTACCCTGTGGCATGATGTCCGTTTCAAGTAACCTAGCCCTTCCTCATCTTGTCTTGGTCGAGAAGTAGAGAATAGAGTATTGACCACTTATGTCAACAGTTTCAGGTTTATGGTCGTGTTTCTACCCCGTGGCATGATGTCCGTTTCAAGTAGCCTAGCAATTCCTCATCTTGTCTTGGGCCCTTCCCCATCTTGTCTTGGTCAAGAAGTAGAGAATAGAGGGCTGATCACTTATGTCAACAGTTTCAGGGTTATGGTCGTGTTTCTACCCCGTGGCATGATGTCCGTTTCAAGTAGCCTAGCCCTTTATCATCTTGTCTTGGGTCCTTCCCCATCTTGTCAACAGTTTCAGACCACTTATGTCAACAGTTTCAGGTTTATGGTTGTGTTTCTACCCTGTGGCATGATGTCCGTTTCAAGTAGCCTAGCCCTTCCTCATCTTGTCTTGGGTCCTTCCCCATCTTGTCTTGGTCGATAAGTAGAGAATAGAGGGTTGACCACTTATGTCAACAGTTTCAGGTTTATGGTCGTGTTTCTACCCAGTGGCATGATGCCTGTTTCAAGGGGACTAGCCCTTCCACATCTTGGCTTGGGTCCTTCCCCATCTTGTCAACAGTTTCAGACCACTTATGTCAACAGTTTCAGGTTTATGGTTGTGTTTCTACCCCGTGGCATGATGTCCGTTTCAAGTAGCCTAGCCCTTCCTCATCTTGTCTTGGGTCCTTCCCCATCTTGTCTTGGTCGATAAGTAGAGAATAGAGGGTTGACCACTTATGTCAACAGTTTCAGGTTTATGGTCGTGTTTCTACCCAGTGGCATGATGCCTGTTTCAAGGGGACTAGCCCTTCCACATCTTGGCTTGGGTCGTGAAACAGAGAATAGAGGGCTTGATCACTTATTCCAACAGTTCCAGGTTTATGGTCGTGCTTCTACCTAGTGGCATGATGTCTTTTTCAGGTGGCTTAGCCCTTCCTCATCTTGTCTTGGGTCGGAAAGTAGAGAATAGAGGACTGATCACTTCTGTCAAGAGTTTCAGGTTTATGGTCGTGTTTCTACCCAGTGGCATGATGTCCTTTTCAGGGGGACTAACGCTTCCCTATCCTGTCTTGGGCCGTGGAGCAGAGAATAAAGGACTGATCACTTATGTCAACAGTTCCAGGTTTATGGTCGGTAGTGCTGAGATGAGAGGGGGGAAGTCACTGTTTTGCCGTAGCTTTCGTAAAACCTGGCCGCTATGTGAACACTTCCGCTTGGGGAGCGTAGAAAATTTTGGGGACCGCTTAGTTCAAGTACATCGGCCGCGTAAAGGGTTAATGCCACAATACGTGCAAGTGTAGTTCGATTGAAAACTAAGCGGAAGTGTAACCTATGAAGCTGGGTTCGATGTGTAATCCCTGCCCCGCTAGCATAGTGTTCTGAGTTGCCAGCTTTGAAGCGTTTGTCTGAGAAGGACCAGAATCGAGTCCCCGGATAAGCCATGGGTGGCTCTGGCTTTGTCCTGTTATCAGGATTTTTCTCTCCTGCTTTGGGTTCGATTTACTTGCAACTTTTATTTTGGCGGAAGAGCACAGTAGAACCAAGGCCGTCTAGAGAGCTCAAGGCCATGGCATTAGAGAGACGAGTTCCCTCAGGTGGTGACGTCATTCTCGTGTTACACGGCCTGATACGTCGGTGTCGTGTGTGACGTCACACACGACACCGACGTCATACACGACAGCGTTGGAAACCAATCGAAAGCTTTGGTTTCCGTGTGACGTCACTAAAACATGGAACTCGTGTGTCTAATGTCACGGCCTTGTGCTTTCTAGACGGTCTTGACAGACCCCGCATAAAACGAGCCCGATTTTAACGAGATCTCGGATTTAACGAGCAAAACAGGAACTTCTGTTTGGTATAACGTAAATTCAAAGACAATTTGATGGTATTTAACGAACAAAATTTAATGAAGTCCCAGAATTTAGCAAGGGAGAGAAAAGCTAAGATGATCACTTTTAACATGCAAAGTAACAAGATTTAATTAAGTTGCATATTTAACGAGGCAGAGAAAATCTGCTGCGCCCTGTCCTGCAGTGGAGGAATAGAAATGGTGGCATGCAGGACGAAATTGCAACAGTGCCGGGGAATTCGTGTGTATTAATGGGAAAATGTTGATAGGAAAGCGAGTACATCAAATGCTCAGCGAGAGAGTTCAGTTGTTCAGGAGACTCTTTGCGCCAGAGAGTCTCCCGCATAGCTTGGCGGTATCGCGTCAGCAGAGTTGAAAACAGGCGACCAAGAGGATGCGTGTGACTCACGCACATTCAGTAGATTTCTGGGTGAGAACTGTAGAGAGGAATGGGTGTGTTGCCATACAGGATAAAGGAGATGACAATTCCTGAAATTGTGTCCATTGCCTCCCTTTCACTTTTCAAGTGAGCGTTGCATTGGCAGAGTTAGTGCTGATTTTACTTTATGTGTGTTATATACATAAACAGCTATCAGTCTCACGTGGCCATTAAGTTGAATGTACTTGAAAGATTTAATTCAATTAACTGTAGTACTAATGTAGCGTTAAATTTTCCAAGTAAATCCATTTGTTATGGATGTATAATATGAAGGGACATGCATATTATCACCTATGCGTATTTTAACATGGTAGGATTTTTCACCCAAAAGCGGATTTAGCGAGCACCCGGATTAATAAGCAGGTGTCATATATTTGACAGCTGCTTATTATTATACTATTTACGGTTTGCCCTGGAATTGAATTAGCTATTTATAATAGTTACACTTTCACTTATCTCGTTATTCTATTTCCTACTTATCGCTAATTCGTAATTTCCTATTTCCTGTGCATCGCCACTTTCCCGTACGTCTCGACTCCGGGAGACTCAAAAACACAATCTTCCTCCTTCTATTCCTCTTCGAAAACCCTCTGCGCCTTATCCATGGATTCCTTTCTTGTTTCGGACCGTTCACAATCTCATTTCTCTGAAGAAAACGGCAACTGGCTCCTAAGAGCTGTTAACTAATTACGTAATCAGGGATCACTTTCGTTCACCGTGTTACGTTAGCTGGAGGCGTACCCGATTACTGGCACAACAATACTATTAGCTGAAAGTCGAGGTATGCACGGGCCGGAGTATTTTTGGTTTAGAAAACAAAGCAACCGAGCCGGGATTTTTCTCAGACACTTACGGCATGACCAGGCCAAGTTGACGATTTCTTTTTTATCGCAATGGTAAAGAAAGAAAATAGTCGTGTTTCCCGATTTCCTGGTCTGTTTAACTGTTTTTCTGGATTTACTTACTTCCATGACATCCCAGGGAGTAATCACAGGGGCGTGGAGAGGTACTCACAGTGTTTTTAGCATCTGCAGTTATATTAAGATGGTAAAAGCACTTTGGAGCTTATAACGTAATTTCTTTTAGTGTTGCACTTTTGGCGTTCTTCTTACGTTATTTTAAAAACATAACCATACGATGAAAGAGTTCCTAAATTAAACCTTAACGGCCAGACGAAACATTTAAACAGAAGTCAAACTTACGGAAATTGGCTTTATTCCAGAACTATTTCATCAGCACAACATAGCACTTCACATTTATCTATCGTTCTTATCTCATACAGTTACACGTCACGTTCATTCTGACCTCAATTGTGTAGCAAACAGTATTCGTTTGAGAGAGAAGATATCACGTTAAGTGTGAAGTATAACTGAGAACAAACTCAAAATTTACATTGGGAAAGAAACTAAAAAGGAAAGTTAATTTCGAATATACGTCACAAGCTTCTTGACAACAACAACAACAACAAAAAATCGACCCTGAGCAAGTGTGTGTATTGTGTGGAGTGGGGGCCGTGTGTGTGTGTGCTTGTATGAAAGAGTGGGATGACATCGAGTTTTTCACCTATCCCTAATCTGTATGGAGATTGACTTTTGTAGTGATACCGCTTGCTGGTTCAGAGAAAGGGCGATTTTGAACGCACATAGTCTTCTTTTTTCTCTCTATTTAAAGGTTATATTCTTCGACAATTGCCAAAGTTTAGTTAATATTTTTAGGCTTACAATCAACTAATTTTTTTTTTTTTTTTGCTTGGAGTTTAATGACCACCGTGTGCAACTCAACGGGCTATAAGCAGTCGCCTATCCCTAATTTAGGGCCACCGGTTCCAGGGAAGGGAAAGAGCCAGTGCCGTAAGACAAACACAGCATCCATGCCTCACCGGGATTCGAACCCGGACCACCTCTCGAACGAATGATCAGAAGCCATCGCTTTAGACCACTGCGCTACCGGGGCGGCCTAAATATTTTCAATAATATTTCATTTTATTATTTAATTTTCACAACTTAATAAAATACAATAGAGAAACAAAGTAATACAATGTGGCACATCACGGGCCGAGCCTAAATAATAGCTGCAACTGACGGGCCCGGGCCTGGCCGGGCCGAGTCAAATATCCGAAACGGGCCGGGCTAGGCCAGGCCTTAAACGCACGGGCTTGGACGTTTAAGGCTTGGCCCAGCCCCATTGCCATATTTGGTAAACCCGGGCCGGGCTTACCAAATAAGGCCCGGGCAGACCTCTAGCTGAAAGAGCTCCATACTAGAATGCTCTGAAAAACGCTTTTTGAACGTTCACTGATGATTGTTAGTGTTGCTGATGTGCCCTTGGTGGCCGTCGTAAATTTCCTTTTTCTGACCCTAAAATAGTGACAAAGGGACCTGCTGTTGTATCGTATTCTCAGTAACAAGTATTTCACTGTATCACCTTAGCAGTCCCTTCCCTGCAACCAGTGGCCCCAAAGATCAGATCAGATCATATGTAGAGGATTTTAGGAAGGGTGTGTCTAACCCCAGATCTTAAACAATCCTTAGAAATAGGAAGCTAGGAGATTTGGACTAGAGTGCCCGATAGGAAAGTGACACGGAAGCGAAGTAGAAAGGGGGAGGAAGACGCCCTTATTAATTTCCGGAGGTGGGGGGGGGCGCAGTACCCGGGGTCCGACGGCTTAACGTGCCCATCCGACACACGGCGGATATTTAGTGGATCGAGCGTTGGTACCTGCCTGGGATCGAACCCGAGGTCTTCTCCGCGGCAGTCACGAACGTTGCCCACTAGGCCACACCGCGGCCCCCAGTGGCCTCAAATTAGGGTCGAGCGTTGCTTGTAGTTCTTAAGGAGCTGCTGATAGTAGTCGTCAAATCCCTAAACTAAAGAAATTTAAAAAAGTATATTATATACCCTTGAAATGTGTGAGTGCATTAGTATCGGTGCAGCCCCGGTAGCTCAGTGGTCTAAGCGATGACTTCTGACTATTCGCCCGCGCTGGGACTGAGTTCGAATCCCGGTGAGGCAGTATGCTGTGTTTGTCTCTCGACACTGGCTCTCTCTTTCCCTTCCTTGGAACCAATGGCCCTAAATTAGGGACCGGCAAACGCGTATAGCCAATTGAGTTGCTCACAGTGGTCGGCTCTATAATGAATATATTCGCTCTCTAAGAAATGGGCCGAACGCAGCTGGAACGAGTGAATCTGCTCATCAGAAAAATGTTAACGGATTCGGCGTGTGAAATAATAATAATTTTTACGGGGTTGTTTGTACCTTATAGCAACTCTTTGCGGATACTACAAAAAATTATCACTTCACGAAAAGTATCAAGATTTTTTGCAGTGTTGAATTACTCCTTTATTAATATTTCATTCGCTTATTTTGTAAAACCTGAAGAATTCTTGAATTAATTACGGTTGCTTAAATTTCTACTTGTCATCTGCATGTTTTAATTCATTTACTCATTATTCTTGCTTTCCCGGTTCCGAAACCATCTTCCTTCCTCGCTCTCCAAAGACGTCTTTTTCTCTCTTGCTCTCTTCGCGAAGTCCCCTCACCCTTTCAAAAATCCTTCATTCTCAAAGCATTATCCCCCAAAAATCCTTCATTCTCAAAGCATTATCCCCTAAGTTCGGACCCCACCAGATTCCTTAGCTTGACAGTCTATGGCGTTTCTGATGCAATAAACTAATTAATCAGTCTGGAATCGTTCGCTTATGACAATACCCTGACTTTGGCGTATGCCATGAAATGATTAGACACTTTTAAATTTTCTAAAACTACCTTCCGCATAAAGGGAACGATTCCCTTTGAAACTCATTTTACAAGTCTAATTTTATCGATTGCCGCCGTAGTAGAGTCTTTCGAATTTACCCCGAGGATATTCCTTGCATGGAGAAATAAATTGATACAAAAATACTTTAAAATGTAGTATCCGCGTAACAAAGCGTTGTTTCCCCCCATAGATTTGTTTTAAAGTGGTTGCTTAGGAAGATGATTGACTGTAATCCTTTCTGTCTGATTACTTGCCAAAAGCGCCAAAGAGAGAAGATGCTTGATTTTTGCTTCTACTCAGTGACATGATGTCTGTGTCAGGGGGACTAGCCTTCACCCATCACGCCTTGAGGCATGGAAATAGAGAGCAGAGGACAACTGAGATGCGAGGGGGTAAAGGAATTGTTTTCCCGTAGTTTTCCTAAAACCTGGCCGCTATGTGAACATTTCTGTTAGGGAATCCTGGAAAGTTTTGGGCACCACTTGATTCAAGTACATCAGTTATTCGGTTGAATAGCAGTTAATATTTCACGATAAAAAGTGCATGCATTTGTGTTATGGCTGTTTGTATCGAAATATGTTTGAGGTTTTTTATGTAGTAAATGCGTTTCCCATTTTTACAGCAGCAATATCAACTGATCCTTCCGTTCTGAACAAGTTCAAGGCTGGATTCAACGAATGTGCAAGTGAAGTGTCCAGATACATCAACCGCATAGATGGAGTCGACACCGGACTGAGACAGCGCCTCCTGTCACACCTCTCCAGCTGTTTGACCGCCATGAATGCTGCTGCTCCGTTCCAAACCTCTGCTTCAGCTGTTGGCTTTCCTGGAGCTTTTCCTGGAATGCTGTCTCCAATCCAGTCACTTAGCGTACAGATTCCTGGTGGAGTGTCCGTTAACACTGTTGGCCTGATTCCATCCGGTAGAAATTCATCTGGCGATATTAATAACAATAATCCTCCTCCTGGTAAACTGTTTGCCGGACTTCCAGTGATTCCGAGCCGACTTCCCAATGGCGATTTCGCTTTCTTGCTTCCAAGCCAAGCCCTGACTGGTGGGAACCAGTCTGCCGGTCAGCTCTTTACTTTGCCGTCAATCAGCGGTCCCAGTTTACCGTCTTCTTCTGGGCCGGAGAGAATGAGTCAGTCGTCGTGGCCGCCATCTTCACCCATGTCGCCTTCGTCCAGACGTTCAGCCAGTCCCACGACATCAGACAACAGCGCACTGAGCCCTACAGGAAGCGATGGAGGTTCTGACGTTTTCATTGAACCATATCCCCAAAAAGACGTTGTTATGTCTCCTGTATCCGACCACATTCATCATCATCATCATCATCCCGTTGATCATCGTCGCCGTCCTGTATCTGAGGGAGAAAGTGTTTGGAGACCTTGGTGATGCTTCTCCTGAACTCTTGTCCAGTTCCAGTCTACTAAAAGCAATATGTCTGTGTATATGTAAATATATTGTTAGCAAATGTTATTATGTCATATTTCATGTGTATACTACCTGGCTGCTTTATTAGAATCATTGACTTTTACTTTTATGAGAGGCGGGATACAGAGAGGCTCATGCATTGATCAAAAAGAAAGGTTTACAAGACCTATATTTCATACTAGTTGTTATGTTGTTTAATGTTCCGAATGGAATGTATAAAATAAGACACTCATTCATATTTTGGACATGGTCCCCAGAAGACATCCAGGCATTTGTCATTATGTGTTTAGATCCTCCTTATATCCTCCAAATAACATATCTTATCCCTGTTGCTAGAGAAAGTAATTTTCATTTTTTGATCTATGTTGAACCAATGTCCGTTTAGATGATCTTTCAGTAGTGTAAAGAGGTCTGCACTGGCCGCGCCGGGCTTTTCCCCAGACACTTACGACCGGCCGGGACAAGTCTACCCTTTTTTTTTATCGCTATGGTAAAAAAGAAAAGTCGTTTCCCGATTACCTGTTCTATTTAACTGTTTTTCTGGCTTTTCTTACTTCCATGACATAGCCCAGGACATAATCACAGAGGCGGGGAGAGGCACTCAAAGTGTTTTTACCATCTGTATTAAGGTGGCAAAACCCCTTTGGGATTTGTTGACAACAAAAAGATTCAAACCCCAGCAAGTGTTTGTGTTGTGTGCAGTGGGGGACCGGGGGTGTCTGCAGTGCGATGGAGTGTGAGTTTGTGTGAGAGAGTGGGACGACATCGGTTGTTTCTCCTATCCCTAATCTGTATAGGGATTGGCTTTCTTAAGGTTACCACTTGCTAGTTCAGAGAAAGGGAGATTTTGAACACGCTTAGTCTTTCTTTTTCTCTCTCTTTTTAAAGGTTATGTTCTTCGATAATCGTCGAAGTTTAGTTAATATTTTTAGGCTTACATTCAACTAAATATTTTCAATAATATTTCATTATTTAATTTTCACAATTTAATAAAATACAATAGAAAAACGAAATAATACTGAATTGCACATCACCGGCCGGGCCCGACCTAAATAGGAGCTCCACCGAAGCGATTATCGTCGGTTGTAGAATCTCTCCTGGCCGCAAGCATTGGACGACACTCGACTACATGATGACGTCACATTGCACGTTCTGCCTGCACTTCAATAAGGTGTCTATAGATATCAATCAACGAAACTATCTTCGCCCAGAGGAATCGAATTGCACTTTGGACATTTCCGCGAGTCCTACGTTACTGATCGCCATTTTTAACTGCCAAATCACAGCTGCAATGTGCGCATGCGTTTTCACTGTTAACATCTAGGTGTATTATTGTCTATACTCTCTGTTAGTACACTTCCTACAGATGTGCTTATGGAATGGTCTGCCTTATTATCACGTATTTTGATTAATCTTCTTGGATGATGTAACTGTTCTAATAACACTTCACCGTAAGACATGTTCTTACGCAATGTTGAAGTAGACAGAATATACGTAAAAAATCTCAAATTGAAGAACTAAAATTTAAATACAGTAAATCAGCTCTCTGTGTCAGACTTGTTTCTAAATTTGATTCATATGCGGAAAGTCATTGTGTGAATCTCTTGCAAATGAAAGTGTAGGTGAGTAGTACTTTTAAACCTTTTATCTAAAATCTGGGGTCAGAAAAGAACTATGCAGAAGAAATTTCTGTCAAAATTTTGATTTTTGCATGACCTTGTGATCTAACAAATTTTGCTGCGTTAGACGAGGTGCTGTTATAAGTTTACTTTGTCCTCCCCCTCCCCCCCCCCCCCCCCCGCGGAATTATTATGTAAAATGTTCCACTTGCGAAGACTGTCCTTTTTCATCTATGTTATCATGAGAGTTCAAAACCCAAAGTTTTTCACAATTTCTGCACATAAATTTACTGCGTATATGTATCATGTTAAGGTTCCTAATAAAGTAACGGGTAGTGTACATTACCATTGAATTCATTCTACTTAAGCATCGGAATATAGTTTAACTCCGATAAAACGGTTAAGTGTTAAACCGAATTTATTACCAAGCTTTAATGACATTCTTCCAAACTAAGTGAATCTAAAGAAAAGATTTTACCCGGTGTATTATTGCACATGTATATATATATATGTATATACGAGTATATATACATACTATGAAATAAAATTACATTCGTGGCTATGTCGAACATTCCAGCATTATCGGGACAGTTTTGTTGTATGAAATTCCTGATAAATTAAGTAGTTACTACAAACTTGCATGTATTACTAAGTTTTGAGAGGCAAAAATTCTGTTAAAAGATCTTTGCTTAGTATTCGCAGGTGATCATAACTTTTATGATAGAAAAATGACCACCAATTTTCATTCTTATGGCGTGGAAGCTAATTAACATTAAATATTTAAATATTTGGAAATTAATAGTTCTCCTATGTTTGCAGAACTGTTTTAGAGAATATTTTCGACGTTACATCCACTTTAATTCTTTTAAATTCATTTTCTACCTTTGCTTATTTATAATTTTAACTCTGCAGTCTTGTTAATTACCCCCTGATCACTGAGCTCTTAATATTTCACAATGTTGAGAGATGTGTTAATGAAAACAGAGCGATGCAATATGGCTTAAAGTTGGGTTATTTTACTCAACACACTTAGAGCTCATGTAACGTTTCGTATTATTTAAAATTTAGTATAATTTTTTGTGTATAGTGCGTCCAACGAAAGAGGAACCACGGATGTCAACAATATGAATGAGGCTCCTTTAGTTGGACAGACTTTTTTAATGACAGTAATAAATAGCAGCAAATAACTAGTTAATAAGATTTATAACTAAAAGCTTAGAGACCAAGATTTTACATTTTTTTATTCTGCAGAAATTAGAATATCAAGCTCATTAATATTTAAATTCCTTTTTCTTTTAACAGTATATAGTACTTTATACCAGCATTAACAGGAGAATAAACATTACCAGATCCTTTTCAAAACATTTTAAGGCCGGATCTGCATTTGTTTTAAATGCATCTTTGTTCCCCAACATCTGTTATATTTGTTTTGACATTTGTACATATGTAGAGACTTATCAAAACTAGTACTACGTTATGAACAAAAAAACATGTGCTATTATTCTTAGTTCTGTAATTCAGTTAACTGAAGTGTACGACTTACTTTTATCTGTTACGTTTTCTAAAATTATTTTGTGTTTTTGTTCTTTTTAGATGTGTAATTCATAACCTGGGAAAAAATAACCATCCCAAAAAAAAATTGAGCGGCATAGATTCATTTCGCCTTTTGGACAATTTTGAATTTAAGTAGTTCCAATTTTTGCTTTCAGGTAGCTTTTAGTTCAAATTTTTGCTTTGCTTTTTTTGAGGTAAACTACTTCCAAAAACTTTAAAATATAGACATACGGAAAAGTGAATAGATGTCATCGCAATTACTGAAACGAGAGCAACTTTTAAAAAGTAGCTTCCATTTGTTGTTTGCAAAATTAATGAAAAAGTAGTTTCCACCGTGCCCTTGCATATAGTGTTATATTTAATATCACCTGATCAGAAATGTGCACACACAAACTCTCTGTCTCTCTCTCTTAAACACCCAAACTAACAAGAAATCGGGCATTGTTGTTTCCTATGCATTTGTTCACTCGTAGAGTTCCTTTCATTCACAATGTTGTATTGTTATAGTTTGTTATTGTTACATTTAATGTATATGAGATTACAAAATTTACAATTCATGCTTCTCACAGGAAATATTTTCCTGAGGAATTTCTCACAGTATAATTTCAGTATATCTGATCTCAGCAATAAATGCGTAAAATCTGTATTGTCTGTGCTCACATTTCAGTACTTTTTCTCGATGATGTTCCGTTGTTATAGCATGTTATTGTTATAGTTAATATGTATGGTAATACAAAACTAATAATTGCTCTTCATATGGCTGCTAATTTTTTGTATAAAACCGTTTCCCTTAGGACGTTCTTTCACTGCTTTTAGTGTATATTAGCCCTTAGAAACAGTTTGACGACGAAATTCGAAGTTCGCTGCTCATTGGGGGCAGGAGAAGGCATATGCTCTCTCCTGGAAATCTGTGCCATTTGTGTTGTTGAGACGTATTTCTAAGATTTTCCCTGTTACGCTGATTCTGATTGCTAAATTTTCCGTTTAACTCGTGTGTGTGTGCGCGCGTGCGCATCGTAAAAATGGTAACATTTGGAAACAATGCAAATTTACAGTAAAAAGTATTGCTGAAATTTTCCATCGTATTTTGGGTTCATACATATTTACAGCATGAAAAAGTGTGAAATGCTGAGAAGTAAGATGTTTATCATTATCTGCGAAAGTCCTTTACTGCGAGGATAAAAGTCTCCCGAAGTTTCTGCTAGAATTCTGTCTTCAGCATTTTAATAACAGATTGAGTGATCCCGGAGGTTCTATGAAGCACACGAAAAAAAGTGACCAAAAAGCACAAAGCTCAAAAGAACCCTTGTTATTCCAACATGCTGTCTAATTTCATCTGTCCATCTCATTTATGTAGTTTTTGGGTGTTCTGGGGCGTGTGCGTGTGTGGTAAAAACGATTACACAACAGGGAAGACATAGTGGAAATCTGCATATGGCATTTGGGTATGTTATTTGTATTCATGACTTTCCATTTTTCCTCCTCGTGAAAACTATGGTCACTCGTGTGCCTGTATACACACTTCAGTCCCTTTGATAGATAAA
The DNA here is from genome assembly GCA_039090855.1 of Macrothele yani. Taxonomy (NCBI): domain Eukaryota; kingdom Metazoa; phylum Arthropoda; class Arachnida; order Araneae; family Macrothelidae; genus Macrothele; species Macrothele yani. Next base: position 120,388,751 of record CM077001.1, on the reverse strand, counting down.
GTTGCGATGTTATTGTTTGTTATTGTTACAGTTAAGGTTTTTGGTGTTACAAAAATAACAGTTGTTCTTCATGTGGCTACTAACAGAATAGTATTAAATTCAGCATATTACTTCTCAGAAATAGTGAAGCGCACGCCTGCACTCATATCTCACTTCGCCCCCCCCCCCGTTTTGTTTACCGGTTTTTACCATTACTGCTTAGGTCAGTTTCATACATGGAATTATTAGCAACTCAAGAGTTTTAATTCTATTACGTTCTGTCGTATGTTTTCTACTCTGTGATAAAAATTTTGGGCTGGCATTTTTTTTTAAATTGGCTGGCGTTTTTTTCAACTGGCAGTTACGTAAAATTAGATGTTTTCATGAAAATTAAAAATAGTTAAAGAAATGACTAAAGTGAGGAAAGGCGAATTTTTGGGGAGATTGGTGGTTAGAGGCGGAACCACCCTTTCCTATTCTGTGGACATTTTCTTCCAAGAACCATCGCCATTAGGGTGAACAAAAACATCCATCTCTTAGTCGGGGTTAGAATCAGACGTCCATGCCATCCACCATGTGACCACTGAGCGACACAAATGGTTGATTTTCTTCGTCAGCACTGATGACGTGTCACACTAAGATACAAAGTAGAACTGCGAACGCCATTTTCGAATAGACTTAAAATTCCACAAAGAATCTCTTGAGTTTTTCAATTAATTGGCTGATCTGATTAGATGTTTAGTAGGTTTTGATAAGTAGTTTAACTAACTATGCGAAATTCATTATCGGTTAGTGTTTGTTAGTATTTTCTACTAGTTAATTATTTTGCATTTTTACCGGTTTTTATCAGTTGTTGTTCAGTGTTTTTAAGAATCAAAATCAGTCATTTTGGTATGTATTTTTTTTTCAATTGGCCGTTACGTAACATTAGATGTTTTCATGAAAATTAAAAATAGTTAAAGAAATGACTAAAGTGAGGAAAGGTTAATTTTTGGGGAGATTGGGGGTTAGAGGCGGAACCACCCTTTCCTATTCTGTGGACATTTATTCCAAGTACCATCGCCATTAGGGTGAACAAAAACATCCATGTCTTAGTCGCGGTTAGAATCAGACGTCCATGCCATGTGACCACTGAGCGACACAAATGGTTGATTTTCTTCGTCAGCACTGATGACGTGTCACACTAAGATACAAAGTAGAACTGCGAACACCATTTTCGAATAGACTTAAAATTCCACAAAGAATCTCTTGAGTTTTTCAATTAATTGGCTGATCTGATTAGATGTTTAGTAGGTTTTGATAAGTAGTTTAACTAACTATGCGAAATTCATTATCGGTTAGTGTTTGTTAGTATTTTCTACTAGTTAATTATTTTGCATTTTTACCGGTTTTTATCAGTTGTTGTTCAGTGTTTTTAAGAATCAAAATCAGTCATTTTGGTATGTATTTTTTTCAATTGGCCGTTACGTAACATTAGATGTTTTCATGAAAATTAAAAATAGTTAAAGAAATGACTAAAGTGAGGAAAGGTTAATTTTTAGGGAGATTGGGGGTTAGAGGCGGAACCACCCTTTCCTATTCTGTGGACATTTATTCCAAGTACCATCGCCATTAGGGTGAACAAAAACATCCATGTCTTAGTCGCGGTTAGAATCAGACGTCCATGCCATGTGACCACTGAGCGACACAAATGGTTGATTTTCTTCGTCAGCACTGATGACGTGTCACACTAAGATACAAAGTAGAACTGCGAACACCATTTTCGAATAGACTTAAAATTCCACAAAGAATCTCTTGAGTTTTTCAATTAATTGGCTGATCTGATTAGATGTTTAGTAGGTTTTGATAAGTAGTTTAACTAACTATGCGAAATTCATTATCGGTTAGTGTTTGTTAGTATTTTCTACTAGTTAATTATTTTGCATTTTTACCGGTTTTTATCAGTTGTTGTTCAGTGTTTTTAAGAATCAAAATCAGTCATTTTGGTATGTATTTTTTTTCAATTGGCCGTTACGTAACATTAGATGTTTTCATGAAAATTAAAAATAGTTAAAGAAATGACTAAAGTGAGGAAAGGTTAATTTTTGGGGAGATTGGGGGTTAGAGGCGGAACCACCCTTTCCTATTCTGTGGACATTTATTCCAAGTACCATCGCCATTAGGGTGAACAAAAACTTCCATGTCTTAGTCGCGGTTAGAATCAGACGTCCATGCCATGTGACCACTGAGCGACACAAATGGTTGATTTTCTTCGTCAGCAGTGATGACGTGTCACTAAGATACGAAGTTGAACTGCGAACACCATTTTCGAATAGACTTAAAATTCCACAAAGAATCTCTTGAGTTTTTCAATTAATTGGCTGATCTGATTAGATGTTTAGTAGGTTTTCATAAGTAGTTTAACTAACTATGCGAAATTCATTATCAGTTAGTGTTTGTTAGTATTTTCTACTAGTTAATTATTTTGCATTTTTACCAGTTTTTATCAGTTGTTGTTCAGTGTTTTTAAGAATCAAAAGCAGTCACATGCAGCGACACTAAAAAATGTAAATACACATTTGAATGTACGCACTGCTTTATTATTAAAGTTCCCTGAAAATGTTGGTTATAACAGCCGAGCATAAGAAATTTTGTTCATTTTGCTGGAATGTGACATTCGTTGGTTACGTTGGTGAATGTGCATATAAATGTGTAGAAATATATATAAATATAAATATAAGAATCTGTTTTGTTTTTGTGTTTGGAAGTCACCCATTCTTAGAAGAAGAAAAAAAATTGCTGCACATTCACAGATCTGATGATTGTGTGCTACTAAGAAAAATAGCTTTATGAAATGTTAGATGCTGTTTCTGAAGGCATATTTGTATATATTCTTAACTTTTATATGAATATTGAAAGTTTGTTAAGAAACAACGATCTCAATGTTGGTGATGTAAAGTTGATGTTATTGAACAGCCCCTTATTTTGGATTATGTAAAGCTCATATTTTGCAAAGTAGATATATCATTTGTCAAGCGATCTCATTTTGGTGCTTATTCAATCACACAACTTGTAAATTCTGTGATCTGTAAATAAATGCGTTTGTTATGTAAATCTCTGATTGCGTTTGTTTTTATTATTAGATTCTTCTCATGTAAAAAGTTTTCATTATTTCATTTAATATTGCTTGAAAGGCCTTCAAAAAATGGAGGAAAGACATGAGCAATTTAAAATCTCTGTTCTAATTTTTGGGCAATTTAAAATCTGTTCTAATTTTTTGTCACTTCTTACGACCATCACTGTAGTCCAAAAAAAAACAAAAAAAAAACAGATACTGTGCAGTTTATAAAAATAAACAGAAAAATTGACATTGACTTTCAATGTGATATGGCTACATAAAAGAATATTGATAAACATGGATTTTTTAATTTAGAATTAAAAAAAACATTTTAGTTATATTTTTTATATTTTTATAGAACTATATTTCACAGAGCTTGACGTAGCAGATATGTTTCTTATTTAAACTTCAGAAGATAAGCAATCGTGCTTATATATATTGCGCATATTTCATGTTTGAACTTCAAGAGATAAGAAATAATGCAGGTCCTTTATTTGAAGTTCAGAAAATAATATATTACCAAGACTCTTTATTTGAACTTCAGAAAATAAGAAATCACAGAGACCTTTTATTTGAAGTTCAGAAAATAAGAATTAACACAGATTCTTTTTTGAATCTCGGAAGATAAGAAATGACGCATATTTTTTATCTGAAGTTCAGAAAATAAGAAATCACACAGAATCTCCTTTGCAAAAGTAGAAATTAAAAGCCGTTATAAATTCACAAAGCAGAAATTAAAAACTTTTATACACGGTCGAGTCACATTATTGTGACCACCAGCTAATATCCAGAGTAACCGCCGTGTGCAGCCCGGACAGCAGCTAGAAGGGCTGACTCAGTAAGTTGCTGGAAGGTGTTCACAGATACTGTATGTGGAGCAATGCTGACTGCAGAGCATCTGACAGCAGCTGGAGGATCCATAGAGCGAAAAACGCTATCGAGGTGGTCCCACAGATGCTCAATCGGGTTTAAGTCTGCGGAATTACGGGGGCCAGGGAAATATTTTGAAGTCTTCATCGCGTTCTTCCAACCACTCTCGGACATTTCTAGCTGTGCGACACGTTGCATTTTCATGCTGGAAGATCCCATCCGCAGAGAAGACAATCAGCATGCATGTGTGCGTGCGTGGTATGCACGGATGGATTCACAGCGAATTCCTTCCACAGGTATGAGTGGACCCAGGGAATGCCACAAAAGCATTCCCCATACCTTAACGCTGCCCCCCCCACCAGCTCGTGTTCTTCCAGCAATGGTTGAAGAGTGTTTGTTCTCCGATGTTTCTCTTCTTATACGCCAACGTCCATCCGTTCGATAAAGCAGAAAACGTGATTCATCGGAGAAGACAATATTTTGTCAATCAGCGGACGCCCAGTTCCGATACTGCCGTGCAAATATGTAACCCTTTTCTGCCGATGCACCTTCGTTAGCATAGATGCAGTGTCTGAATCGGAGCCCCATACCCAGCAGGGTTCGCTGAACTGTCGTTTTAGACACACTTCCGGTAGCCCCTCCCCCTCCTGGTTCATTCGGCGAGTGAGCTGCTCCACTGTAGCGTCTCGATCGGCCTTCACGCACCTTCGAAGCCGACGTTCACCTCTCACATCAGTGGCACGTGGTGCTCTGAGTCTCCTCACCGCTTTTTCGCAATGGTGCCGTTTCTCCAATCACGATACACTTTAACCACAGCAGCACGCGAACAGTTCACAAACTGCGCTGTTTCAGAAATACTGCCACCCTTGGCCCGAAAGCCGATAATCATCCCTTTTTGCAAATCTGATAAATCGCTCCTTTTATCCATGACAGCAACTAGTGATATGTTTTCAGATTTCCTGCAGCACATCTTACATACCCTCCAAGCTAGCTCACGACACATGCATTCTTTACACATGCTACGGGCTATTGACGTCAAAAGTAGGAGGTGGTCACAGTAATGTGACTCGACTGTGTATTTTTCATCATTTGAGTTATACAGTGAAACCCCGATTTTACGTTTTTCAGGGAACCAACATAAAAAGTCGTACGCTGCGGGAAAACGTAAAACCTAGGTGGTGATTAAAAAAAAAACTTTATAGGCATACATAATGCGTTCAAAAAATAGAAACCAATGCACACTAGTAGTACAATACTACACTACTACATAGCATGTGTTGTAGGCACATTAATACAGGAACCAAAAATGTGGTATAACTACATGCGTACTTATACATTATGGGGTGTAGGTTTAGAAAAAATCGGTAATTTCGCTTTGCTTTCTATTTTTAGTGTTTAGCTCAAGCAAAGCTTTTTGAATAATTGAAAGGCTTTGCAAGTCGTTTTCTTGAGAATCATGCCCAAGGAAAAGGTTTTTCACAAATTTTAATCCATTTTAATGCCACTTTGAAAGAAGGATTAGGTTCCGAAATTTCGGCTACATTGTCGTCGTCTCTATCTTCTTCCGACGAACAAACCATTACATCGGAAATTATTTGAACGTTTGTAGCTCCAGCTTGACATTTAGAGTTTCGTTTGGGACTTCAGCATGCCTGGACCACGTTTTTAAAATTGTTTCCAGTTCACCTTAAGGCGAACTTTTCTGCGTTCTTCTCTTATTAGAACTTTTCTGCGTTCTTCTCTTATTAGAACTTTTCTGCGTTCTTCTCTTATTAGTACCTTTCCGGAGTAATTTTGATAGACTCTTTCAGTTTTAAAATTGTTTTCAGTGTTGAAACTGATAATTCAAGAGATTTGGCTAATTCAGCTTTAGTTCCAAGCCATTCGCTATCTCATATTTGTATAATGGAGGCTTTTTCAGCTAAGGAAATACATTTGCGCTTCTTACTCGCTATCTTCACTCTCACGTCTAAAAAGCGAGATTTAAATAGACAGCAATCTGACTGGATTGCTCTCATAATGTCAAACCGCTCATGCCAAGCTGAGGCGCATGCCCGTTCAACACGGGGATTCATGGCACTACACGAGGCGCTCCAGCAAAGTTGCTATAAGATAAGACGAGCACTCCCCCAACTGGTCGTCACGTGCTTTCGAAATTCTGGGAGGAACCGATTTAAGACAACCTGGTCGTCTGATTCTGCTGAGGAATGCGGCAGAAGGGGAAAGAACCGGTTTAAAGCAACCGTACACGTACGGAAACCTAGTAAGATACGAAATTAGAAGAAAATCAGGTTTGGCATCAAAAATGTTTACGTCGTTCGATGCTGGAAATCGTGTGATTGGAAAAACGTTTAACACGGGGGAAATGTAGCAGAATTATTGGGACTTCAGCAAAACGTCCCTCGAAATAGAAAATGCGTAGACGTAAGATCGGGGTTTCACTCTATCGAGATTGATACAAAACTGAAGAAAATTTTTAGGGGAATCAGTGGGGAGGTAGGGATAGGTTCCCGTTTGGGGACGGTATTTTATCTTTCAAAACTTTCGAAAACGGAAATTCAATGGTGCACTGAGAAAAACGTTTTGTTAATTCAACAAAACGTTTTTCTCAGTGTGTGGAGATTTTTCTCGTAATCATAACTTCTTTTTTCTCGAGATGTTACCTCTTTCGAGTATCGTTAATTATAATTTTATTCCAATCATATTTCATCTTGAAACTGTAGTCAACAGTTTCCGAAAATGGAAGTTAGACGGCTCAAAAATTTTCCTGTAATCTTCAGGCACGAGATTCTTTCAGGCATTTCACATTTTTCGTTCCGTCATCACGTGGATCATGCCCTTTCTAACATGTCCCAGATTTTTTTAATCACATTTAGATCGGGTAAATTTACTGGCCATTTGAGGTACGGAACGTCTCTCTCATGTTCTTTAAACCAATACAGCACAAGCACGATCTGCACAAGAGTTGTCATCTTAAGAGCACAGGAGCCATCGTGTGTCCTTCTTGGTCCAAAAACTAGACAAATGGCAATAATGCATTATCTAAAAGTGGCACATAATCCATAGATTTCATTTGATTGGACACTTCAACGAATGGTCCAACTCCAGTACTTGAAATGCAGCCCCAAAATATCGCACTTCCACCTCATTTTTGCACAGTTCTTTGGATACATTCTGCGTTAAATGCTTCTCTAGTCTTCAGCATGTCTCCGGAGCGACCATCATTGGAATACAAGCTGAATCTGGATTCGTCGGACTATACTATTCTTCGGTATTGTTCAGTGGTCAGATGACGATGCTGTTTGCCCAAGAAAGGCGAATATTTTTTTTGTGATTTTTTTTTAAATGCAGCCCCAAAATATGGCACTTCCACCTAATTTTTGCACAGTTCTTTGGATACATTCTGGGTTAAATGCTTCTCTGGTCTTCAGCATGACTCTGGCGCGCCCATCATTGGAATACAAGCAGAATCTGGATTCGTCGGACTATACTATTCTTCAGTATTGTTCAGTGGTCAGGTGACGATGCTGTTCTCCCAAGAAAGGCGATTTTTTTTAGTTTTTGTCAACTCCAGTACTTGAAATGCAGCCCCAAAACATGACACTTCCACCCCATTTTTGCACAGTTCTTTGGATACATTCTGGGTTAAATACTTCTCCAGTCTTCGGCATGACTCTGGAGCTACCATAATTGGAATACAAGAAGAATCTGGATTCGTCGGACTATGCTCTTCTTCGGTATTGTTCAGTGGTCAGGTGACGATGCTGTTCGCCCAAGAAAGGCGATTTTTTTTTGTGGACAGTTGTTAATTTCGGGTGTATCCGTCCAAAAAGATTAAAAATTCCCAGTCATGCAGTTCTCCCCTAGCATTTTTCTGAGACTAGTTTACTAAGTCCAACATTGTACTGTCGAAGCAGTTCTTGACGAACCTGAAAACGTGCAGTAGTTGCTAATCGCTATAAACTCCTGCGGTCCCGATTTGTCATCATAGAGCTTCCGTAGCGTTCGTTCTGAGACTGGTTTACTAGGTCCAGCACTGTACTGTTCAAGAAATTCTTGACAAGTCTGGAAACGTGCTGTTGCTAATCGTTCAAAACGCCTGCGATCCCGATTTGTCATCACAGAGCTTCTGTAGCATTCGTTCTCAGACTGGTTAACTAGTTCCAGCACTGTACCGTTGAAGCAATTCTTGACAAGTCTGGAAACGTGCAGCAATTGCTAATCGTTCCAAACTCCTGCAATCCCGAATTGTCGTCATCACAAAGCTTCCGTAGCGTTCGTTCTGAGACTGGTTTACTAGGTCCAGCACTGTACTGTTCAAGAAATTCTTGACAAGTCTGGAAACGTGCTGTTGCTAATCGTTCAAAACGCCTGCGATCCCGATTTGTCATCACAGAGCTTCTGTAGCATTCGTTCTCAGACTGGTTTAACTAGTTCCAGCACTGTACTGTTCAAGAAATTCTTGACAAGTCTGGAAACGTGCTGTTGCTAATCATTCCAAACGCCTGCTATCCCGATTTGTCATCATATAGCTTCTGTAGCGTTCGTTCTGAGACTGGTTTACTAGGTCCAGCACTGTACCGTTGAAGCAATTTTTGACAAGTCTGGAAACGTGCAGCAATTGCTAATCGTTCCAAACTCCTGCAATCCCGAATTTTCATCATAAAGCTTCCGTATCGTTCGTTCTGAGACTGGTTTACTAGTTCGAGCACTGTACTGTTTGAAGCAGTTCTTGACAAGTCTGGAAACGTGCAGCAGTTGCTGATCGTTTCAAACGCCCGCGATCCAGATTTGTCATCATAGAACTTTTACCATAGTTGCATCGCCTAAAGTGATATCTTCCATACTTCTTTCACTGGAGATGGACACTATTATTGACTCCGAAAGACCAACAAACTTCGCCACTTCTTGCAAAGAATGATCATATTCTCGACAAAAACCAATGGCTCGCGTTTACTACTCAGTAACATCACCTTTATGACCCATAGTTGTGCCTGTAAAAGAAAATGAAGAATACTACAGATGCTTTAAAGACACTCTCAATTCAGCAATTTCACTCTCCATGTTCTTACTCGTTGCTTTCTTCAATATATGTTTCAATCTCGTTACGCTCTTACGTATATGTTTCAATCAGCATTCCGTAATTTTTTGTCGGGTGTGTTTATGAATCATACAGTAAAATTATAAGGCACGTTGAATGCATATTTCTTCACTTTCTGCATAAAGTCTTAAATAGTACAACTGATCAATATGCGAAGTATATATAAGGTTAAAATGGTAATCTGTTTAATTGGCGTAAGAAACAGAATACAATTTCCCGAGCCTTCGCACATCTACGGATGGCTTTGTCAAGGCTAAAAGTGCAAAGAAACTGAAAATGAGAACGATTACAATTAAAATATAAAAATGGTTACACGAGACATAAAGAATTATTAAATACGTGGCGCGTCGTGTTCTGAATATGAAGTCAGGAGATGTGTTGGTTTGGGACATGGTGGTTTTCAGTGGGGAAATTATTCTAGCATTGAATTCTGATTTTTGGTAGCTCCAGGGAGACGCTATCTTTGCAGGCCTCACGGCTGGTTATAATCTCCAGAGACACTCTGAATGCTGTTGTTTTTGGGTTTGTGTATGGAGCTAATTTTTTAATAGCTTCCCACATAGGTACGGCAGACTTGGAACACGCTTCTCTAAATATGGCCGTAGAAGATCTTCCTTCATTTGCGTTTCTTTTGTGTTCTCTGATTCGGGTTCCAAAATGAGCGTTTTGTCATTCCGATGTAATGTCTGTGTTTGCCGTCAGGATACGATAATGATATGGAATAAACGCCAACTTCGTTCTTGATCTCTAAAACTGCAGTCTTGTGGCGATTAAACGTATTAAGAGAATACAACGTGGTTTGTCACAAATATTTATTTTTCAAGTCGACCATGGTTTCGCTGGGTATTGACCTAGCTTCATCAGGACGAATGGCACGTAAATATTCAAATTGTATATGATATCATAAACGGTATTTTCAGTCACGGGTTTTGGTTAGTTGCTTCCAAGCACTCGATAGAAATGGGGTGGATGCCATGTCATTAACAAGTTGCGAAGACTTCTGATGTACACTATATTGACAAAAGTCACCGGACACCCTTTCAAAAGCAAATGAACGGATCCACTGCGATGTTGAGATGCGCGGTACAGCTGCAAACGGTATAAAAACAAGCCTGCAGCTGACCGCGATCATATCGCACTGTGAGGTTGAGTTAAAATGTCGCTGCGGGAGAGAACTGACGTTGAGAAAGGAAAGATTGGTAGGGGTTATCTTAGTGCGTTGTCCATAAGAAAAACCGAGGGGCGTTTAAACATACCCAAGTCAACTCTTTTGGATGTACTGAATGTGTGGAAGACACATAGCGTACCTGAAGCAGCAAAACGTACCGGCAGACCAAACATAAGCAGTGATAGAGGATGTCGAAGCCTGCCACCCCGGTGGTGCAGTGCTCTAAGCGCTGGCTTATGACCATTCGTCAGTGAAGGTATAACGAAGTAAATTTCACCGTCAATTTTGTCCACGCCGCCGCTCGAACCCGGATCCCCTCATTCCGGAATAAGTCGCTCTACCAATTGAGCCCTGCGGACGTTCGTTGTCGCTGCTACCTGTCTTTATGTCGTGTGCGTCCTGCTGGGCACGCATGGCACCCCACCCCCCGAAAGAGGGCCGGGGGCATGGCCCACGGGTCAGCCGTGACGATGAATCGTTGCAGGCAGCCATCAGCTGTAGAACGTGCACCTGAGAACTCGCAGTCAATCTGGTGTGTGGAATGCAACGTCACCCACATCTATTTTTCGAAGCGCTGGAGAAGGGATTCTCTGATTTTTTCTATCTGGCGGTGTAGAAAGAACATCACACCATTGCGAGATCTTGAACGGCCGGGTCATCCGGGAAGTTCGAGCGCCATTATAACGAAGTAAATTTCTCCGTCATTTTCGTCCACGCTGGTCTCGAACCCGGGTCCCCTCTTTCCGGAATAAGTCGCTCTACCAATTGAGCTACGCGGACGTTCGTTATCGCTGCTATCTGCCTTTATGTCGTGTGCGTCCTGCTGGGCAGGCACGTCACAAAGGGTGCGGGTTCGAATCCCGGTGAGGCATGGATGTTGTGTTTGTCGTACGGTACTGGCTCTTCCCCTTCCCTAGAACCAGTGACCCTAAATTAGGGACGGGCGACTGCTTATAGCCGCTTGAGTTGCTCACAGTGGTCGTTAAACCTTCAATAAAAAATAAAAATAAAAAAAGACGTCGAAGACTCAGGAGAGTCGTTACAGCTAATCGACGGAGTACTGCACAAGACCTCAGTGTACAGATGAAGAAAAATGCTGGAACCTCGGCATGTACACGTACCATTCGCAGAGAATTTCATTCCATGGGTTACCGTGGTCGTGTGGCTGCTCATAAACCTTTCATCTCCACTCGAAATTCTATTCGTCGTTTAGCATGGTGTAAAGAACATTTATCGTGGACCGTAGATCAATGGAAACGGGTCCTGTGGACTGATGAATCCAGATACACAATCCATCAGTCTGATGGCCGTTCGGGGGTATAGCGGCAGCCGGGGAAGCCAATTTACCACAGTGTGCTACTGTTCCTACGGTCAAGTTTGAGCTGGCAGTGTACTCGTGTGGAAGTGTTTTTCGTGGCAAGGTCCCGGCCCATAAGTTATCGTGGACAGACCTGTTAACCAATACGTGTATCTCGATATTCTGGGATATTATGCCCTACCAACTGTGTGGCAATACTATGGAACCGAGCCTTGTTGGTACCAGCAGGATAATGCACCAAGCCATAAAGCAAGGACTGTTACGGCGTGGTTTGACAATAATTCCGTATCGTGTCTGCACTGACCAGTACAGATCCCTGATCTTAATCCCATAGAGCACCTATGGGATGAATTAGAGCGCCGCATAAGATTTGGAACCGAGGCCTACTGCTAAGCAACACTAGACTTCGAAATCTGGATGGGCGATGGGTGGGCGAGCACTATTTTTGGTGGTGTAAGCTCGAATTTTCTTTTTTTTTTTTTTTTTTACGAAACACTGAAAAAAGAACTAATTTTTAATGCTTTACACTACCGGCTACCAAAGAATTCGTGCAATCTCCCCTCCCCTCCGCCTGGACGCACATACACAGGTCTGACTAGTTACGCCACTTGGGTAAGATACAAGTGTTGGTAGAATGTCGCCTTCAACATTTTGCTGGCTCTGAATGCATTGTCTTAAATTGCTTTTCAAAATTTTGAATTTTTGCTTACGGAAAAGGTACTGTACTTAAACAATTTAAAGGAAAACGTCGTTTTCGTTTATCTAAATCAAATTTTAAGTCGTGCCACGCAGACACAATACCTCGCCTCTCCCCTTCTTAACACTTCTTTCCTTCAAGCCAGCAACCTTGCCTTGCACTCATCTCTTACGCTTCTTTCCTTCAAGCTAGCAACTTTGCCTTGCACTCATCTCTTACGCTTCTTTCCTTCAAGCTAGCAACTTTGCCTTGCACTCATCTCTTTGTGAGCCACTTCCTGAACTTTCACTGTCCTGGGATAGTCTTAAGAGCGCCAGTGTAGCTTAAGACTGTCCTGGACAGTGAAAGTGTAGAGCGGATTCCTCCACTGGCCGTGTTGAAATCCTCTATTTTGTAAATAAAACAAACAGCAGAGCAATTAGTAGTGATCCCTTCAGTTAATTCCTACGCTACGTCCTCATTAGGCCTCCTGGCCATACAAGCATGAGAAGGAGGCTTAAACTAAGGAATTGGAAGAGTGGAGGGCAATTGAATGTTTATGGCCCAACGGATGCTATTTTGATAACCTTTCTACTGAGAAGTAAACAACGCACTTCCTATGGAGAAATACGTAGGGATACATGAAATAAAACACAAGACTTATTACTTGGCAAAGTCCAGATTATATTTTAAAGTTAAATATACTGAAAAATGGCCCATTTTGAACTGGGTAGGCGGCAGGGTGGGCAAGACAAATTTCAGGGGGGGCTTGAGCACACCTTCGCAACCCCTTGGTGACTGCTAAGCAACCAGTTAGCGGCAGCATTATGTATTGAATGGAAGCGCGGTCCTATCACTATGTTCCAAAACTTTGTCGAAAGCATGTCTCGAAGGGTCAATGCAAAGGTGGACTGACACCGTACTAATTAAAGTACGTCAATTCGTGTTTCTCTTCTAGGTGTCTGGTGACTTTTGTCAACATAGTGCATATGGAAAGCTTCCAAAATGTCAGGTTAAGGGATTGAATCTGGCTTGTCAATTAGTTTTGCTTCTTCAAAGAGAAATTTATGGTCCTTTTCGTAACACTGTTTATCCATCGATGACTGCTTTAGGCCACAGTTCCGAATGTAGGTCTTGTGCTCCTTCAATCGAAAACGGAAGCCTCTACGGGTCTGTACTATATAGGAAGTGTCACATTCACATGGAATTTGCTAAATTGCCCACAAGTTTTTGTCTTCAACATAGTCCTTAGATCCTAAAAAAATAATTTTACCTTCGTTGTTGATCGTAGGTCTGTCAGAGAACTTTGAAAGGATGCTGTAGAAGGATTTTGTGGCCCTTATACCTACACCTAGTCCCATTTTCTTTAGGGCGTTTTTCAGGACGTAAGACAAGCCTGGTATTGATCCCAAGTACTGCAGTTGAGTCGTTGAATTAGTGCATATACCATGTAATATGGCCTCAGTCTTCCCGATGATGCTGAGAATACTTTTGTATGAGTACTCCGTTTTTGTGGCGTTGACATCTGAGCTTACAGTAAAAGGCTTTGAATCTGTGATTTGTAAAACGTTCCGCTGGGCAAACTGATCTGCTCAGATGTCAAACCCGCGTCTGTACCTAATGCGATGCTTAGCAGATCATTTTCAGACCACGTATTTTGTCATTCTTTATGTCTCGTGTAACCATTCTCATATTTAAATTGCTATCGTTCTCATTTTCAGTTTGTTTACACTTTTAGCGTTGACAAAGCCATCCGTGGATGTGCGAAAGCTCGGCAAATCGTATTTTGTTTCTTACGCCAATCAAACGGATTACCACTTGCTTATAAATTCTTGCTTATTTTGAAGGTTTTTCATGGTTAAACATCCGGGCCCTAAATATGGCATAGGAGTATGAGAATCAAAGCCAACTGTAAGCATCAAGGGAATGTGAAACAATTTTGGGAAAACGCATACTACAGAAACTCAATTACCGGGTTTCGGTAAAAAAACTACAACTTGAAATCATCAATGAAATATATTCAAATTAATCAGAAACATATATGAAAATTCAAATTAACCAAATTAATATGAATAAAAAATCTATATATATTAATAAATAAATACATATTATATAGGTAGCATCATCATTGTCAACCATTATCAATCAACTGCTGGACGAAGGACTCCCCAAGTTTCCTCTACAACGGTCTGTCTTGTACCAGTATCCTCCATGTCACTCCCGCATACTTTCGAATTTCATCCACACATCTCCCATGTGGTCTTCTTCTGTCCCTTGGAATCCAACCTAAAATTTCGGCTGTCCATCGATGGTCTGTCCTTCTGGCAGTATGTCCAGCCCATTGCCATTTCAGAGATTTAACTCTGATCATGATGTCTTCCACTCTTGTCATTTTTCGGATCCACGAGTTCCTCTTCTTATCTCTCCTGGTTACACCAAGCACGCACCTCTCCATGCTACTTTGAGTTGTCTGCAGCCTTTGTATGTCTCTTTTAGTTAAGGTCCACGTCTCTGCACCATACGAAAGCACTGGAAGGATGCATTGATCGAACACTTTTCTTTTAAGACATAATGGCATGTTGCTCTTGAAAATTATGCTGTTTCTTCCAAAAACTCTCCAGGCAAGTTTTGTACGCCGATTAATTTCTATATTAATGCGACCCTCACTTGATATCTGCTGTCCAAGATAAACGTACCTGTCTGTTATCTCCAGCTTTTCTCCATCAATCGATAAATCTTCATTTCTTGTAAAAGCATTGAACATCCCTTTCGTCTTCTGAAAGTTCATTTTTAATCCCACTTCTTTACTCTTGTCAGCAAGTTCCTGGATCATACTCTGCAGCTCTAATGGGGTAGTTGCAGTAATGACTACGCCATCAGCAAAACGAAGGTGGGTTAGATAATCTCCATTAATCTTTATCCCTCTGTTTTCCCAGTTCAGTGATTGAAAGACATTTTCCAATGTGGCATTAAAGAGCTTCGGAGATATGGTGTCACCTTGTCTCACTCCCTTTCCAATTTTTATGTGTGGTGTATTTTCAAACAGCCGAATCTTTGCACTTACATTTTCATAGATGTTATTAATAATATTAATGTATGCATCTTCAATACCGCAGGATTTCAGAGCCATTGTAACTGCTGATGGTTTCACCGAATCAAAGGCTTTTTCATAATCGATAAAAGCCATGCACAATGGAAGTTCATATTCCCTCGCTCTTTCAATTAGTTCTCTCAGTACGTGGATATAATCTATTGTGCTGTAGCCACTCCTGAATCCAGCTTGTTCTCTCGGTTGAGCCATGTCCAGTGTTACCTTCAAACGGTGTGAAAGAACTTTAGTGAAGATTTTATAAACCACTGATAGGAGGCTGATAGGTCTGTAGTTCCTGAGATTCTCAATGTCACCTTTTTTATGTAACAAGATCATTGTAGCGTTGTTCCAATCCTCAGGAATCTTCCCTCCATTAAGGCATCGAGCGAAAATATGGGCGAGTACTGTTTCAATTTCTCCACTTGCTTCTTGTATGATGTCTACAGTAATTCCATCTTCTCCTGGAGCTTTTCCCCGCTTCATGTTCTTGATTGCATGTGTAACTTCTGCTGAGAGGTCTGGAATAACTCTGGTACTGGTACTTTTCATGATGTCTGGAGTACATGTATCATCCCTTCATATAAATTGGAGTAGAAATCTTTCACTTTTGTCAAAATTTCGCCTCTGTTTCTTGTTACAGAACCATCTTCTTTTCTCAGTACCATAATCTGTTTTCTTTTCTTACTGAGATGTCCCTTTGCTATCTTTAGGCTTTGGTTGTTTTCAATTGCTTTCCTCACTAGTTCACAGTTGAATTTCCTTACGTCTTCAGTGATACTTTTTCGTGCTGTCTTGCATAGCTCTATATATTCTACTTTCGAAGTCACATCTTCTTTAGTTGTCCTCATCTCTCTTCTTTTTTGCATCAACATTTTGGTTTTTCCTGATAATTTGTTCACATGCAACTTGTTCTTAGACCCAGCTAATTTTGTTGCTGTTTCCATAAGAGCTTTGGTTACTTTTCTGTTAACTTCAGAAATATCCACTTCTTCCGATGTTAGGCCTTTTTAAGCAGAGAATCTGTTCTTCAGTTCCAACTTGAAGGTATGGTGTTTTTTAAGGTTGGTTATGTCAATAGATTTTGTTTGTCTTATGAGCTTGCCACGTTCAAGTTTAGTGTTGAGGTGCATCTTACATCTCACCAATCTATGGTCACTACCAGTGTTGAACTTGTTTAGCACACTGCAGTCTTCTATGACGAATTTTTTGTTTCACATAATAAAATCAATTTCACTTGTCGTCCCATTTGGATGCATGTATATACATGTATATACCCAAAATCAGAGTTAAAGACAAAATTCACAACATAAAATTTAAAACCAAATTTTTGAACACATTTTTTCAGTCTCTGCTTTGTAGTTTATATATATATATATATATAGTTGAATTAATCAGAAACTTGAAACTTGGTCGTTCAGGGTGGTGTACAGGGACGTCGCCAAGGGGTGCAAGGATGGGCTTCAGGCCACCCTGCCGCCCACATAGTTCAAAAGGTGCTTTTTTTCAATGTATATAACTAGAAAATATAATCTGCACTTTGCCAATTAATGAGTCTTGTGTTTTATTTCGTGTAACCCTATGTATTTTCTCCTAGGAAGTGCGTTGTTTAAGTCTCCGAAAAAAAAAAAAAAAAAAGGTTATCAAAATAGCATCCCAGGGCAATGAAATTTCAGTCGTTCTCCGCTCTTCCAATTCCTTAGTTTAAGCCTCATTTCCATGCTTGTGTGGCCAGGGGGCTAATGAGGAATGTGGAAGAAGTCACTGATAAGGGTTACTACTAATTGCTCTGTTTTCTTTTTTAAAAAACAGGGATTCCAACACAGAAAGTGGAGTCTAAAGCTAGACTAGTACTTTTAAGACTGTCCCGGGAGAGCGAAAGCGCAGAAAGTGGCTAACGACTGCTTTGTAGGAGAGGAGTGCAAGGCAAAGTCACTGGCTGGAAGGAAGGAAGTTAAGGAGGGGGTTGTATTGTGTCTGTGTGGCTCTACTTTAAAATTTGATTTAGATAAACAAAAACGACATTTTCGTTTATATAAATTGTTGAAGTACAGTACTATTTTCGCAAGCAGAAAAGCAAAATTTTGAAAGCAATTTAAGACAATGCATTCAGAGCAAGCAAACAGTTGAAGGCGACATTTTACCAAAACTTTTATCTTACACCAGTTGCGTAACTACTCAGATTCGTGTATGTTTGTCCAGGTGGAGAGGGTTGGGATTGCACGAATTCCTTTGTAGCCGGTACTGAAAAGCATTAAAACCGCCCCTGTAGCGCAGTGGTGTGTAACCATTCCTCCGAGAGGGGTCCAGGTTCGAATACCGGTGAAGCATGGATGTTTTGTTTGTCTTACAGCACGGGTTCTCTCCCATCCCTGGAACCAGTGACCTTGAAAGTAGGAACGGGCAACTGCTTATAGTCCATTGAGTTGCTCACGCTAGTCGTTAAATCTTCAATAAATAAATACAAAGAAAACATTAAAAATTTGTTCTTTCAGTGTTTCGTAAAAAATTTGCTATGAAATAAATTTTCCCCCACCAAAAAAAAAGTGCTCGCCCACCCGTCGCTCATCCTGATTTCGAAGTCTAGCGTAGAGGTCTGCACGGGCCTAATTTAGTGAGCCCGGCCCGGCTCAAGCCCGTGCGTTTAAGTCCCATCCCGGCCCGGCCCGTGATGTGCCATTTGGTATTATTTTGTTTTTCTATTGCATTTTACTAAAATGAGAAAATTAAATAATAAAATGAGACATTTTTGAAAATATTTACTTGAATGTAGGCCTAAAATTTTTTTACAATAGACCTTATTCATGTGACGTCAGAAGTGGATTTCTGCGCACCAACATGTCTGCTGATTCAATGTTTTCGTTATTTGATTATCCCTTACTGTTGACTAATTTTTACAATCCTAACGTCATGGATTCTGCCGAGGAATTAATAGAGCTACAGGGCGAAGAAGAATTTCTTAGAAGAACAAATCAAGGTTGCAAAAATATAAAAGACAATTTTGTGTTCGATGTTTATTTCGCATGACGCAGGAAAGCATCGCCGTTAGTCATAATGAAGTTTTTAATGTAGCATTTCTCGTACACGCTATATTAAATTTTCATGTTCTTATTGCCAGACATGGGCGAAATATCTGAAACATAAAATTTAGTAGCTTGTTTTGTAAAACAAAAACATTTAAAAGCTCAGACAAATACGTAATAAGGAAACAAACTAGGGTTCGCACGCTAGGCAATCTGCTTAAAAATTAAATGAATGCGTAACAATAAATAAAAGAGAAATTATAGATATGTTTGTTTTATTCTTTGAGGAAAGTAGAACTTAATTCGTAATTTACCGAACCAAAATTCCATAAATTTTCGCCTACCTTTTTTCTTTTTTTATTCTTTTTTGAAATTGAAATTCGAAGGAACACTACGAGGTTTCAACTGCCTTTGATTCGTAGTGTCTTAATATTCAAAAGCTTTTTCGTTAAAGTAGACAGAACATATTGGAGAGTGCACATCGGAATGGAAATCACCGCGTTTCATTTTACACAGCCATTCCCCTAATAATTTCGTCTTTTTCAGCGGAAAATTAAAGAATGTTTTTCTTTCGTCTACACAATTTAGGTTGCAGGATTTATTAACACAACCATACGATGAGCAAAAGTTATACATGTCGTTAATAAATTTACGAAAATCGCGTTTTCCCTGAACCCTTGCAACGTAACGCCATGTTAAGCAATGGGAAAACGCATGTAAACAAACTCTTGTTTTTCCTTGGCCACGGAAGGGCTTTCCCATGATGCAATGCGAGGTGAATAAGGTCCATTCAGAAAATATAACCTTTAAAGAGAGAGAAAAAAGAAGAGACTAATAAGCGCTCCCTTTCTCCGAACTAGTAAGCGGTAACACTACAAAAGTCAATCCCTCTATAGATTAAGGATAGGAGAAAAAAATCGATGTCGTCCCACTCTCTCATACAAACACACACACACACACACACACACACACACACACACACACCCCACTCCCCAGCAGATACTCCGTTCCCCACTCTACACAACACACACACACACACACACACACACACACACACACACACACACACACACACACACTCGGTCGGGGTCGAATCTTTTTGTTGCCAACAAGCCTCAAAGTGGTTTTACCATCTTGATACCAACAGAATGGTAAAAACACTCTGAGTGACGCTTCTTGCTTTTCTTATGTTGGATCTTACCTTTACAGGCTGATGTGGCCGCGGCACCAGGTGAAGTATCGCCTGCAGTGAAGCACCCGATATCTCCACCGAAAAAAAATAAATATCTAAATAAAAATAAAAAAAATAAAGAAAATTTTGTCAAAAATTTTGCTCTCCTCCTCTGCTGCTAGGGGCTAGCAAGGAGTTTTCCTACATGCGTTGACAACCGAAAATTCTGCAACAACAAATTAATTATCTGATTCCAATAATTAATAATGACCTCCCATAATTAATTATAACAAATTAATTATTAACTTCCCGCAAAACCCGTACCGCGATTGGGCGTGGATGCCTGGATTTAACTCCAGCACGTCCCAATCTACCGAAAATCACAGCAACGCACACACACACTCGAAAACAAACCCAACGCTCATTTCACGTACGCTTGACATTTAATATCCAACGTTATATTATATACACTGCCACCTTTATCCATGAAGTGGCACAAAAATCTGCTGAGATGAATGTATGGTGGGCTGCTCTATCGGCAGCTTAATTATGCACAATGATTTAAGCATTTTATCACTGATTAAACGATAACACTGATTTAACTAACTCTGATTTAACAATTAACACTGATTTACACTGTTCACTGATGAAATTCTAGCATGCACAATAAACAAATAGAGCGAAGGAAACATGTGAGAGATTATCCAAAACATTTAAATACACACTTTAGAAAACTATAATTGAGTACGAGCGTGGGTACCAGCAATTAAAATGATACAGTAATTATCATGACTGCCGCAGTTTAATTATAAGCTAAATATATCTCTATAATATTACACACACCTGCAGAGGCTTGATGCCAAATTAGCAGGGAAGAGCTCTTAAAACTTATGGCCATAACACAAATAAAAATCACGAATAAAATGTGTTGGAGGCCTCCGCTGTCGTGCGTATTCATTTTTCAGGGGACAGAGTTCTATATGCTGTTCACTGTCCGACGGCACTTGTACGTCGTGAGCAAATGTTCATGTAAAGATAACATACCTTGGCAACCGTTGTCTGAGGTCCTCAGCGCAGAGAAGTGGCAAGAAATGTCCTGCCTTTTTGTCTATGTAGACCGCCTGAGGCAAGAGTGCACTAATGTCGACCTAGTATCGGTCGAGAAGTCCACAGGACTGAGATGTCCTCGTTTAAGAGGGGATCATTCATAGCAATCCTTACTTGCTCGCTGCTTCTTTTTCCGAGCTCTCCCAGCGGTCAGCTCTCAGGCCTAGGTTCCATGCAGCTCGCTGGTGCTGTTCTCGTGCGTGTGTCTGGCTTTGCCACCGTCCTGAGAATGCCCCGCCGCTTGTTTTTCTCTTCTGCTCGTTTCTCTCCTCTTTGTCCTGTCACAGGGCTTCTCTTAGCCACTTGAAAAGGGATTTATCACCTTGTTTTCAACTGTGGGTGATAGTCGGTTCCCCCTTATCCCGTTCACTTCGGAGAAAAACTGCAACCACCGAATGGCTCTTGGCTTGCAGAGGGACTTTTGGGGGGTGAGTTTTGCAGTCTTTCGTTAGTTGAAAATGCACACGACTGTTGCTATGAGTCCGAAATAGAGATAGTCTGTTGCCATGTGGCCTTTCACAATTCTCGTTTGCCAGAAGGCTACGAATTATGCACTTATCAAATACTGAACAAATTTTAACAATGGCAGTGATGAACAAATTAGAGGATCAATTACCGTAATTAATTATAACTATGAGTGCTGCCTTGCAGTTACATCGAAACACAAATTTACCGCATAAATGAAATATAAAAATTTTCCACAAGTTAGGCTGCACCTATAACAATCCTTCTACCTTCCAAAGAAAAAAAAATATGAATGTATTTTTTTTTTTTCATTGAAGAATGGAAAATTTTGAATATGGATATCTCCCTCTTTCCTATATTCCATGACATGTCTAATTCCGGATTTTAGACACATCAAGGGTAATGGGAAAGTATCGATAACATCTCTGATCCATTCATCATTGCCCATAACAAGAAAAGAATATAAACATAAGTCACACAGGTGAGAGCCAATGTGCGTCCGACCAAAACCCTTTTTGACTCAACGTGCCTTTCCTCTTATCTAGGTCTGCACTTCTGCGCGGTCCTGAGTTTGGCTCGCGAAATCTTCTTCCTCCTCACAACTGTATATTTCTGTGCTATCACTATCCTCCTCGTCTGCAACCATTTCTTCGCTGGATTTTTCCTCTTCAGCCTGATGTCCAAAGCTGAGAGGTTTCCCCACTCTCCCGTGCTCGTCTCGGGGTCTCAACGACGCTCTCGTTATGATGGGGGACTTTTTTCTTTGCTCCCCTCTGCGTTTCCTCCGTGAGCTACCGCGTCCTTCAACATGGGAGCAGGCTGGGCCGCCGTCCCGGTCTCTCCCAACCCCTGACGTGTTTCCGATTCATGCGGCTGAAAACAGCGCGTATCCCTTGCGGTCACCGGCCAAGCGGGCGTCACCCAGTCCTCATCCTGCTCTGAGAACTCTTCTTCATGATGCCTTTCGTCTGCGGTTGGCATACCTATGCTCAACGAAATTTCTTCATCCCCCTTTTCATCTTGAAATTGCCCTGTGTCAAACACCCTTCTCTGTGGTGGTTTGAAAATCCTGTCTACGTGTGTGAGTCGAGTTCGTCTCATATCATTTACTGGGGCGATTTTAAAGTTCACTGGGGATGTTTTCTCAATTACTCTGAAAGGTCCTATAGAAGGTTTTGCCAACTTTCGCGACCTTGTTTTGGATGCTGATGGGTCGTGCTGGTACACTATGTCCCCGATCTTGATCTGTTTGTCTACAGCAGACTTTGCTCGATATTCCCTGGAAGTTTGGGCTGCCTCTTCCAGATTATCCTTGACAATTTTATACGCTTCTTGCATCCTCGTGACTAAGCTCTCGGCATAACTCTGGGATTCAGCGTAGTTAAAAGAGATTTCCTCATTCAACAACTGTCCTGGCATGTTCAGATCTCTTCCGAACATGAGAAAGTTGGGTGTTTCTTTAGTAGCACTGTGTGTCGCGCTTCTGTAGGACATGGCCACAAATTCTGTATACTTGTCCCAATCCTTTCCCTTAGGGGAACAATAAATTGCTAAAGAGTGCATTATTGTCTGAATTTGTCTTTCGGCTTGTCCGTCTGTCTGTGCATGGTGTGGAGATGTATTCAGTTTTTTGATGCCAAACTTACGGTACAACTCGGTCATTAAATCGGACAAAAAATTTGTTCCTCTGTCCGTGAGTAACAGATGTGGGACACCGTGACGCGCTATCACGTTAGAAGCAAATTTTTCGGCAATTTCTGCAGATCGCATAGTCTTTAATGGAATCAGCTCGATGTACTTAGTGAATGAGTCGGTGACAACCAATAAATATTTATTTCCATCCTCTGTCAGTGGAAGAGGTCCAGCGATATCCATCGAAATTTTGGACCATGGGACAGATACAATTTCCGGGGTAATTAGACCCGCTTTTTGCTTATTTTGAAACCACGACGTTTCAGGCATTGTTCGCAACTCGCCGTGTAGTTCTTGATGTCTGAGAACATGTTAATCCAAAAGTATTTCTGTTTAATTCTCCCAAGGGTCTTTTCAAAACCGAAGTGACCGGCGCATAGTCCGTCATGTTCTGATTTCATCACTTCTGATTTTAACTTATCAGGTATCACTAACTGTTCTGCGATCAATTTCCGTGGGCTGTTTTTTGCTGGTAAGGCAAAATGAAATAAAAGGTCGTCTCTCATAAAATAGGTGTCAGTAATTTTGTCGACTGCTGAATAATCACGCCCTTCAAGACAATCAATTACTTCAGCTAATTTAGCATCTGTTCTTTGTGCTGATTTCAGAGTTTTGTTATTAAGTGGTACAACTGCGACTGTATCATTGGCTTCCACTGCTGCAATGTGCCTAGATAACACGTCGGCGTTTGTGTTTTTCTTTCCTGGTCGATATTGCACATCGAAGTTATACTCCGACAGACTAAGATTCCATCTGACCAGTCTAGAATTAGAGTTTTCAAATTCATAAGCCACTTTAGAGGTCTATGGTCGGTAATAACCGTAAACTGCTGACCTACCAAATATTCGCGCCAATGGGTGATGGATGATACTATTGCCAGTGCTTCCTGTTCTGTCGTGCTGTAATTTTTCTCAGCTGGATTAAGTTTCCTGCTAAAGTAAGCGATGGGATGTCTGTGTCCTTCGTCATCCTCCTGCTCGAGAATACCGGCAATCGCTACTTTGGAGGCGTCTGTGGTGACGAAAAATTTCTTGCTGAAATCAGGAAATATTAATAGTGGCTCACTCACTAGTGCATGTTTCAGCTCTTGAAAAGATTTCTCGCAGTGTTCGTCCCAAATGAATTTCACGTTTCTCCTAGTAAGGTTTGTTAGCGGTAAGGCAATGGACGAAAAATCTTTGATGTGGCGCCTATAATATCCTGCCATTCCAAGGAATGCTCGAACATGTTTCACTTTCCGTGGAGTAGGGAATTCCCGAACAGCTTCCACGTTCTGTGGGTTAGGTCTAATGCCCTGACGATCTAAAAGGTGCCCTAGGTATGTCACTTCTTCCGCCAAAAATTCACACTTACTGGGCTTAATTTTTAGATGGTGCTTCTTTAATCTCTGAAAAATTAATTCCAATTTCTCAAGGTGTTCAGATAATGTCCTGGAGGCACACAAGATGTCATCCACATATACCAAAATGCCATCATCTCTTTTGTCCATAAATAGAGAATCAAGTGCTCTTTCAAATGTTGCCGGACTGTTGCAAAGTCCAAAAGGCAAGCGATTCCACTGGAAATGTCCGAATTCGCATGAGAAAGCAGTTTTATGCCTATCCTGTTCTCTAACTTTAATTTGGTGATAACCAGCCAAAAGGTCAATTTTTGAAAAATACTTGCATCCATGCAGTAAGGATAAAGTTTGCTGGATTCGGGGAACAGGGTAGCTATCCTTTCGGGTAATTTCATTTAATTTTCGAAAATCAATACAGAAACGATAGGAGTTTCCGCGTCTCACGAGAACAATAGGAAAGCTGTAGGGACTATCTGATTTTGATATGATTCCTGCGTCAAGTAATTCGTTTACCTGATCTTTTACTTCGGGTCTTAGGGCATGTGGTACAGTATACTGACGCAACTTAATAGGTTTATCATCCGTGAGATGAATTTCATGCTCTGTAAGATCCGTACCTTCTAAGTCTAAAGAATTCCGTGCAAAAACATCAGAATATTTCTGCAATAACTTTAGCATTTTCTCTCGTTCGCTAAATTCCAGGTGTGGTCTAATTTAAAATCTTCCACAGAGATTGGTTGAGATTTTCGGGATGTTCCTCGCGAACAACGCTTAATTTCCACTGGTTCTACCTGAAAGAGTTTCGTATGTTTATTTAGCCAAATTGGTGAATCACTGTGGTTAGCCGCTCTTACATCATACAGTCCGCTTGCCGAAACATTATTAACTGACCGTGCTAAGAGTAACCTATTTCTGCGTGCTCTCAGTAATGGCTCGAACAAAATACTTCCTTCTGTTTTCCCCACTGAGGGTTTACTAAGCGCCACTTGAGAAAAGTTTCGCTGTTGGGGGAATGCAAGTTTTACGAGTCAGTGCTGCTATCCTGGGGTGTCTGTTGGAAACATCATTACCTCTCCGCTCCTGTTGGGTGGGTGGCTGAGATGGGGGTCAGGGAAGTGAAGCTGGTTTGTATCTGCTTCGAACGTAAGACGGTGGTTTCGTAAAGCATCTATTCCCAACAAAGCTGAGTAATTTTGACTCAGGGGATTTTTTGTCACAAATGCCTTGACCCATATGTCTCTTCCCTTAATTCGCAGATTTACCTCGTAGCAACCCAGCGTTTGAATCACTTCTCCTGTGATGCTTTTGATTTTTACATTTAAATCAACAGATTTTAACTTTCTGCGAAATTTTAATCTACGATAAGCATCGTTAGCTAATAAAGTGACTGATGACCCTGTGTCAATTAGCACTTTAATTTTATCCCCATCCAGATCCGCATTAATGATTGGTAAATCATTCCCATTTTTCATAGACACGTACCGCACTTTAGAGGGTTTTAAATATTTCTGAGCCGCACTACCTCTCACAGTTCGACTCCGATTCAGTTTAACTGTTTGTTCTTACGCTCGGGTCCTTGAGCACTAAACTTTCCTGTTGATTGATAATGAGTATCTCTGTCGTTGTTATTCCTAAACCTCTGTTTCGGTGTTGTTTCTGCCCTATCCCTATTTCGACCGTTATTCGGGCATAGCCTGATCACATGACCTTCCTGTCTGCATCCGTAGCACATAATCCTGTTGCTCCTGTACTGCGCTTGCTGGTTCTCAGCGCGCGAGCGATTTCGAGTACCCGATCCTCTGCGTTCATTATTATTTGCCCCATACTGTTGAACGAGTTCGAGTCCAGATGACTGAAACCTGGGTAACTGCAAACTTTCTTCCTCTCTGAAGTTTCTTTCTCGTCTCCGATTTTCGCTTTCCTGAAAATTTACGGCTAACTGACCCACTGATCTTTCCGTCGCTTCCATTCGTGCCATCATCTCTTCCAAAGTACGCGCTAATATATCAGATCCTGGGTTTGTTTCCGATCTCTCTACTGCATTTACTGATGCTTTCTTACTCATGAGCGCCAAATTATCTTCTTCCTGAATTGCTGTGAGAATAGCAGCTTCTAGAGTTTCTGGGCACTTCGTTAAAACCCAGCGCCTGATAGATTCGGATAAACCAGATACAAACTGACACATCACTGTCTGATCCCTATGCTGCCTGATGTCTTCTGACATATCAGTTGTATGACCAAAATATTTTGCCGCTGCACTTTTGAGTCGCGTTGCATACTGTCTTACATCTTGTCCCGGCATTTGAACACAACTCATGAATTGTTTCATACGGGTAACAAGAGGTTCTTCCGCTTGAAACGATCGATCACTAGACGTTTAAAATTTTCATAATTTCCTTCTAATCTCAGCTCATCACTATCTGACAAAAATTCTGCAGCCCTTTCCCTGAATTTCGACTTTACTACTGCCAATTTTGTTTGTTCGCTCCATCTCCCTACTGTAGCTACATTTTCTACATCTTGAAAAAAAATGTTTGGCACGATATAGAGGATCTGTGCTCTGTAAAATATCTGAGCATATTAATGCATCCTGCTATCTGTTCACCGCCGTACATTAACATACCTGGAGCTGTCATTCTAGTCTCTGACACTCCTGCGATACTTGTTACTGAATTACTAGTTACTAGATCAGTTGATTCTCCTGTGGGAATGCTATGTTCCTCCCCATCATGATGATCAGAATCATCTGAGTCAGTAGGTTTGGTGTTCGGCTTCTCTCCTTTATTTGCCATATTTAAATACACTTAACCTAAGGCAGTCTTTTACACAAAAATGCTTAAGGCTTACAATACTTATGATATGCTAAAATATGCTCGTACTGAAATAAATTTGATATGGCAGTCAATTCGCAATATTCCGAACGTTTGTGTGTGTTGCTCTGCTTTGGAGGTACAAACAAGTAAGAATCCTGGTCATCGGAACCAATTGTTGGATCTTACCTTTACAGGCTGATGTGGCCGCGGCACCAGGTGAAGTATCGCCTGCAGTGAAGCACCCGATATCTCCACCGAAAAAAAATAAATATCTAAATAAAAATAAAAAAAAAAATAAAGAAAATTTTGTCAAAAATTTTGCTCTCCTCCTCTGCTGCTAGGGGCTAGCAAGGAGTTTTCCTACATGCGTTGACAACCGAAAATTCTGCAACAACAAATTAATTATCTGATTCCAATAATTAATAATGACCTCCCATAATTAATTATAACAAATTAATTATTAACTTCCCGCAAAACCCGTACCGCGATTGGGCGTGGATGCCTGGATTTAACTCCAGCACGTCCCAATCTACCGAAAATCACAGCAACGCACACACACACTCGAAAACAAACCCAACGCTCATTTCACGTACGCTTGACATTTAATATCCAACGTTATATTATATACACTGCCACCTTTATCCATGAAGTGGCACAAAAATCTGCTGAGATGAATGTATGGTGGGCTGCTCTATCGGCAGCTTAATTATGCACAATGATTTAAGCATTTTATCACTGATTAAACGATAACACTGATTTAACTAACTCTGATTTAACAATTAACACTGATTTACACTGTTCACTGATGAAATTCTAGCATGCACAATAAACAAATAGAGCGAAGGAAACATGTGAGAGATTATCCAAAACATTTAAATACACACTTTAGAAAACTATAATTGAGTACGAGCGTGGGTACCAGCAATTAAAATGATACAGTAATTATCATGACTGCCGCAGTTTAATTATAAGCTAAATATATCTCTATAATATTACACACACCTGCATAGGCTTGATGCCAAATTAGCAGGGAAGAGCTCTTAAAACTTATGGCCATAACACAAATAAAAATCACGAATAAAATGTGTTGGAGGCCTCCGCTGTCGTGCGTATTCATTTTTTCAGGGGACAGAGTTCTATATGCTGTTCACTGTCCGACGGCACTTGTACGTCGTGAGCAAATGTTCATGTAAAGATAACATACCTTGGCAACCGTTGTCTGAGGTCCTCAGCGCAGAGAAGTGGCAAGAAATGTCCTGCCTTTTTGTCTATGTAGACCGCCTAGGCAAGAGTGCACTAATGTCGACCTAGTATCGGTCGAGAAGTCCACAGGACTGAGATGTCCTCGTTTAAGAGGGGATCATTCATAGCAATCCTTACTTGCTCGCTGCTTCTTTTTCCGAGCTCTCCCAGCGGTCAGCTCTCAGGCCTAGGTTCCATGCAGCTCGCTGGTGCTGTTCTCGTGCGTGTGTCTGGCTTTGCCACCGTCCTGAGAATGCCCCGCCGCTTGTTTTTCTCTTCTGCTCGTTTCTCTCCTCTTTGTCCTGTCACAGGGCTTCTCTTAGCCACTTGAAAAGGGATTTATCACCTTGTTTTCAACTGTGGGTGATAGTCGGTTCCCCTTATCCCGTTCACTTCGGAGAAAAACTGCAACCACCGAATGGCTCTTGGCTTGCAGAGGGACTTTTGGGGGTGAGTTTTGCAGTCTTTCGTTAGTTGAAAATGCACACGACTGTTGCTATGAGTCCGAAATAGAGATAGTCTGTTGCCATGTGGCCTTTCACAATTCTCGTTTGCCAGAAGGCTACGAATTATGCACTTATCAAATACTGAACAAATTTTAACAATGGCAGTGATGAACAAATTAGAGGATCAATTACCGTAATTAATTATAACTATGAGTGCTGCCTTGCAGTTACATCGAAACACAAATTTACCGCATAAATGAAATATAAAAATTTTCCACAAGTTAGGCTGCACCCTATAACACTTATTACGCCCTGGGCTATGTCATGGAAGTAAGTAAAGCCAGCAAAACAGTTAAACACACGAGGAAATCGGGGAACACGACATTTTTTCTTTCTTTACCATTGCAAAAAAGTGAATGGGTCGACTTGGCCCGGCCCGTGCAGACCTATAGTCTAGCGACGTCCCTGGTGGTGTAGTGGTTTGCATACTCGGGTGCTATCCGGGAGACTCAGGATCCATTCCCACTCCAGGACGACGAAATTTTCAAGTTTTCGGATATTATCTGACTTACCATCCATGTCATATTTACACCGCAAAACGGATACACATCTTCAAAAATTGTAACTTGAAAAGTCGATTGATACTGCGGGAGTAACCCCATTTTAATTTCAAAGAACATTTCAGAAGTTTGCAAGTTGCGTTTCGGTAGCAATAGCAGCTGATCTTTCGGAGGAAGAGCAAATTATGTTGGTCATAAGGTTACGGCGAAACGCACATTCAGCGAAGTATAAAAAAGATAATAATATGTCAAAAATATATTTTTGGACTTAATCCGGAAAAAGAAGTGATCCGTCCCAGTAACCCTAATCGGTCATGATCTAAAGAAGAAGAATCCGTCTCAGTTTGCTGCCGAGTACGCTGATGATTGACCAAGTGTTGACACATGACTCCGATAGGAGTTCAAAGAGGTCAGAAGGCCGTCGGCTCTTTTCCTTGAGGTGGCCTCTGCTTTCTCAAGCATTGTCAATGATCCGGTAGGAGCTGCAGGAAAACGAAAGCGCACTTCAGATAAAAAAAAAAAAAGAACGTGTCAAAGCTTACCGAACTGTCTTTGAAGCACGTACTGTTTCGTAATAACTTGGGGTTTTCGTCCGGGGTTTCTGCCAGTGTTGAAAGAAGCAGGGTGATATTTATATTTATACAGAAGTGGGATTAAAAATGAACTTTCAGAAAACAAAACTGATGTAAAATGCTTTTATGAGAACAGAAGCTTTAGAGATTGATAGGGGAAATATAGATGTAACCACAGAATTTTTACCACGAAAAAGAGAGGGGGTGGGGGAGGCGAAGTTCCAGCAGACAAGACCTCTCTAAGCTCTAAGTCACTCAAGATAAATAACAGAAATGCAGTCACAAACTCTATACATAAAGGGAGATGTGTTTATTTTTTGAGACAAAGTGAAAAAATGTTACAGAATACTTACTGAAAATTTAAGTGAAAAAATATATATGTTGTGAAGCCTCTTTAGGTAGCATGTGACGTACTACAGAGGTGAAGCACGTGTCAAGACGACAAATCTGCAGCATTACATTCCGTCCGTGTAGCTTAGTTGGGAGAACAACTTACTCCGGAGTGAGGGGGCGCATGTTCGATCCTCGTCACGGACAAACTTCTGTTTTCACAAGCAAAGAACAACTACTGACGTTAATTAATCTGGATGGATTATGATTGTGTCACTCCTGGTTAGAAGGATATAAAAAATGCAGTCTTCTCAATATTTTTGGGAAATAAACTAAAAAAGAAAAAAATGAATGGTTTCTTCTCTTTCGAGAATCAACTTTCCTGAGAATTTATTAAATAATCGAAAGACGAAGTGTAGGTAGGTGGACGGGGAATTCTTCCGCCGAATCTGATGGTACATTTGTTCCACGCACTTGTTTGGCTACGTTGATGAGGGGGAGGGGGTTCGGTAGTTGAGAGGTCCACTGGGACGACCACAAGCGAGGACTACGGCGAGCGTAGTTTGGCGTAGTAAGAGTAGCGAGCAAGGCTGGAAGCGCAGCATCTAGTCTTAAAAAATTCAAAATTCGTCACTTCTCTATTCTGCCTTTATTTTTATTTATTTTTTAATTTTAAATTTCATTTTGGGGGACGATTCCAACTTCCGAGGGGGAGGGGCTCACTTGGCTCTCCTTGACCATTGTTGGTGTTGCCCATGGGATAACTGATACCTACATTTACTTTGGGTAACAATATCAGGCAAGGGCCACATCGAAAGAGCAATTACAGGCGTATGGAATTCGGTTGGAAAGCATTTGGGGGAAACAGCACAATTTTCAAGAACAATTTACACCGCTGAGACATTACATTATGACCATCTACCTAACAAGCGGTAGGGCCCCCTTTAGCCAGCAAAACAGCGGCCACTCGGCGAGACATGGATTCGATGAGGTGGCGAGAGGTATCCTGGGATATCTGGTACCATAACGTCAACAGCAGGTCCTCCAGTTCCCGTACATTTTGGGGTGGTGGTGATTTAGCGCGAACCCGCTTTTCCAAGTCCAACCACAAATGTCCGATTGGATTCATGTCAGTGTAATTTGGTGGCCATGGCATTAACAGAACCACTCCTTGACGATTCTTGACGATTCCTCGAACCACTCCTTGACGATTCTGGCAGTGTGGCATGGCGCATTATCCTGTTGGTAATGGCCATCACCAGCACGGAACGCAGTTGCCATGAATGGTACCTGACAGCTGTAAGGCATTGTGCTATTGGGATAATGGAGCCTAAAGTGTCCCAAGAAAACATCGCCCACAGAATAACACCACCGCCGTCCGTCTGTTTCGTTTCCGCCCAACAGCACATCTAGGTGCCACAGCATCCTGTGATAAGCGGCATATCCGCGCTCGGCTGTCTACGTGATGCACCAGGAATCTTGATTCATCAGAACAAACCACTTTCTTCTAATCATCCACGGTCCAATTTCGATGATGGCCCATTTTCTGCGTTGTTGACGATGACGTGCAGTGAGCATGGGGACCAGGCTGTGTCTTCAGCTACGCAGGCCCATGCGCAGAAGGCTACGATGAACTGTGACATATTGCCCTGATCACCACTGTTGTAGCTACGGATGATTTGTAGCATTGTGACCCTGCGGTCGCTGTGAACAATGCGCGACATTTGCCGCTACCCTCTGACATCATTGAGCAGCGGGGGGCTTGTCATTTGGCCATCTGTGCACCACTTTTGATACGTACTATCAACAGCGGCACGTGAACGACCTGCAAGCCGCGCCGTTTCCGTGATCGTAACTCCGAGGCGCCGTGCATCAAAATTTGTTCTTTATCAAATAAATCCGATAAATCCGCAGCTCTTCTCATTCTGACGCCAAACACCCTACTAACCGAAAGCACATGATCAGATCATATGTAGATGATTTTAGGGAGGGAGTGTCTGACCCCAGGTCTTAAACAGCCCTTAGAAATAGGAAGCTAGAGGATTTGTGGCTAGAGTGCCCAATGGGAAAGCAGACACGGAAGCGAGGTAGCAAGGGGGAGGAAGACGCCCTTATTTATTAACGTGGGGCCAGTAACCGGGGTCCGACGGCTTAACGTGCCCATCCAACACACTCCGGTTATTTAGTGGTTCGAATATTCGTACCAGCCCAGGATCGAACCTGAGATTATCTCCATGGCAGTCACGTACGCTGACCACAAAAACCCTTAGAAATAGGAAGCTAGGAGATTTGTGGCTAGAGTTCCAGATAGGAAAGTGACAGGGAAGCGAGGTAGAATGGGGGAGGAAGACGCCCTTTTTTATTACCGTGGGGCCAGTATCCGGGGTCCGACGGCTTAACGTACCCATCCGACACACGGCGGGTATTTAGTGGTTCGAACGTTCGTACCTGCCGAGATCGAACCTGAGATTATCTCCATGGCAGTCACGTACGCTGACCACTAGGCCACACGCGGCACAACTAAACAAAGCCGGTCCTCGGTTTGTATATATACTGTTTTGAGAACTTCGCCTGCACCACCGTTCAGTCTCCAGGCGCGGTCATTTCTCTAGGTTGGGGGTGGTCATAATGTAATGGCTGATCGGTTTACCACTAAGTATCAAAAGAAAACTGTTTAAAATCAGTGCAACCTTACAGTTCTTACCTATGGATCAGAGACATGGATCTTAACTAAAAAAATACATTCAAAGGATGCAGACTATACTGAAAGAAGCATGGAGAGGTACATGCTCCAGGGTGGATTGCCCCACAGGGACACAGGGACATTTCCCGGTTGACCACTCGAGGAATGGGTCACTTTCTCGTATTTCTTTTTCTTTTTCGTCTGCAAACGAACAAATCAATTTGGTACTTTGGAATAATATTCGTTAACTTCATTTGAGTTTTATGCACTATATTGTTAAAAGTATTCGGGACGCCCCAGTGGCGCAATGGTCTAAGGCGCTGGCCTCTGATCATTCGTCCGTAAGGGGTCGGGTTCGAATCCCGGTCAGGCATGGATGTTGTGTTTCTCTTACGGCACTGGCTCTCTCCCTTCCCTGGAACCAGTGACCCTAAATTAGGGACGGGCGACTGCTTATAGCCCATTGAGTTGCTCACGGTGGTCGTTAAACCTCCAAAAAAAAAAAAAAAAAAAGTATTCGGACACTACCAAACATTTACATATGTGCAAAGTATGGTTGCACAGGAAGGTGCGCGAAGAGGTTTTTCTTTTTTTTTTGTTTGAAGGTTAAACGACGACCGTGAGCAACTCAATGGGCCATGGGCAGTCACCCGTCCCTAATTTAGGGTCACTGGTTCCAGGGAAGGGAGAGAGAGCCAGTGCCGTAAGATAAACACAACATCCATGCCTCACCGGGATTCGAACCAGGACCCCTTTTGGACGAATGATCAGAGGCCATCGCTGAGACCACTGCGCCACCGGGGCGGAGCGCGAGAGTGGGGAGATACCTATACGTTGAAGCGGATGTAACGCGTGGACGTGAACTTTCCGAGTTTTAGTGTGGGCTGGCCATAAGATGTTATTTGAGTAACGTTTCCATATGGAGCCTTGCAGCTGAACTAAACATTC
This sequence comes from Macrothele yani, assembly GCA_039090855.1. NCBI lineage: Eukaryota > Metazoa > Arthropoda > Arachnida > Araneae > Macrothelidae > Macrothele > Macrothele yani. The sequence continues at coordinate 120,355,063 of CM077001.1, read as the reverse complement.
CAAAATCGACTGTAAGTGATGTCGTCAAGAGATGGAAGCAGGACGGTGCAGCTACAGCAAAAAGAACAAGTCAGTAAAATCATGCAATGCATTGATTATGATACGCTTTCCAACATACCAGAAATTATTACTCAAGTTATGAGGATAATGGCTGTGGAATAAATCTCGGTTCTGTGCCCTGACCTTTGATCCCATTTCGATGATATTCAACAGAACCGGTTCACTATACCTCCGGAACAACGTGATAAAGTTTTGTTGCAATAGAAGCAGTTTTACGCAAGTTATGAGAATAATGACTGTGGAATAAATCTGGCTTTTGTGCAATGACTTTTGACCCCATTTCGTTTATATTCAACAGAACCGGTTCACCATATACCTCCGGAACAACATGATAAAGTTTTGTCGCAATCCAAGCATTTTAGGTAAGTTATGATGCACAAGGGCAATGGAATGGATCACACTCCAGTGTCCTGATCTTTGACCCCATTTCGCCCATTTTTAATAGGGTTCATCCCCAATGGCTCCCTACCGCATACTAAAATTTCATCGAAATTGAACCATTTTTACGCAAGTTATGACGCATAAGGACAATGGAATATATATCCCGCTCTTATGCCCTGCCTGACCTTTGACCCCATTTCGCCCATTTTCAATAGGGTTCGTGCCCAGGTGGTTCCCTACCACATACTAAAATTTCATCGAAACCGAACCATTTTTACGCAAGTTATGACGCATAAAGGCAATGGAATGGATCCAGCTCCTATGTCCTGACTTTTGACCCTCTTTCACCCATTTTCAATAGAGATCGGACGCAAGTGGTTCCCTACCACATACTAAAATTTCATCGAAATCGAACATTTTTTACGCAAGTTATGACGCATAAGAGCAATGCAATGGATCCCTCTCCTATGCCCTGACCTTTGACCCTGCTTCGCTCATTTTCAATAGGGTTCGTGCCCAGGAAAATTATTCCAATTCTTTATTCCTCAAAATGGCTATTGAACTTCACTTCTGATAAATATGGAAGCCTCGGTTAGAGAACACATGACCGAAGCAAAGTAGTTTGGAACAATGAGAACAACGTAAGATCCCAAAGTTATCACAGTATTGAAAATTGTCATTAATATCTGAAAAAAAAAAAGTACGTTGAACATTATCAAAACAAGCGTCATCACTTTCACAGTATCCAATTCTTATCCGCAGATATAACAACATGTTGTTGAATTTTTCTGACCGCCATTGATTGTTCACTGATACGTTCGATGATTTTCTCCACTTGTGCTCTAAGGCCATTTTCAGACTCGTTCACCTTTGTCAGTTCATTTGGGCCAAAACGGAAATACACCCATTGGTTTTTGCCCTTAGTATTATCTCCTTGACCACGTTTCTTCAATTTTGGAGAGTGACAGTTGAAAGGCTCCCCTTGTTAGTAGCAAACCACAGAGTAGGATGGAATAACTTTTATATACAGGGTGTTGAAAACATCACACACCAATGGGTTTGTATGGAAAACGGCAACTGTTAGCAACAGACAAGAGAGACATGCAAGCATTTTGCTAACACCCCTTCCTTGAAACAGTTCAAAAAGAGAAAGATTTGGTCATCATATACCAACGGCACTGGAAAAGACAGGAAAGGTGTGTGGAGTACATTATACCCACTTAAATTTGTGGTGCTACTTTAAATAGTGACATTTTAAACGAAAAGCATTGCAGGTGAAATTTAAGACATGAAGATGATCAGATCAGATCATATGTAGAGGATTTTAGGAAGGGAGTGTCTGACCCAGGTCTTAAACAACCCTTAGAAATAGGAAGCTAAGAGATTTGGGCTAGAGTTCCCGATAGGAAAGTGACACGGAAGCGAGGTAGAAAGGGGGAGGAAGACGCCCTTATTTATTACCGGGGGCCAGTACCTGGAGTCCGACGGCTTAACGCGCCCATCGGACGCACGGCAGATATTTAGTGGTTCAAGCGTTCGTTCCTGCGTGGGATCGGCCGCGGGTGGCCGAGTGGGCAACGTTCGTGACTGCCACGGGAAGGGCCTCAGGTTCGATCCCAGGCAGGTACGAACGCTCGATCCACTAAATACCCGCCATGCGTCGGATGGGCACGTTAAGCCGTCGGACCCCGGGTATTGGCCCCCGGTAATAAATAAGGGCGTCTTCCTCCCCCTTTCTATTTCGCTTCCGTGTCACTTTCGCTCTAGCCCAAATCTCCTCGTTTCCTATTTCTTTCTAAGGGTTGTTTAAGACCTGGGGTCAGACACTGCCTTCCTAAAATCCTCAACATGTGATCGTGATCGTGATCCTGCGTGGGATCGAGCCCGAGGTCTTCTCCGTTGCAGTAACGAGCGTTGACCACTAGGCCACCCGCGGCCCGAGTGAAGCTGATACGTGAATTCCATTCATTTGAATGATATGCCCGAATCGTTCCTCACGCGCTGTGATTAATTCGTGAGCGTAAGATGAATGCATTTCCTAAGCTCATGCATACACCTCTGTTTGGCAGTTTTGCCAAAAGAGGTGTGAATGCGCACTCATCGTGAACGGAGTATGTGGAAATCTCCTGCTCTTTTGGGCAGTTTGCCAATTTTTGCGTGGCATTGAACTGGCAGGCGCTGTAGTGCAAATAATGCTGTGCTCAGTGAGTAAGTATAGTGCAGTAGAGGACTGGCAATCCATAACCGACCCTGGAAGCTGATTTTGTGCGGTTCACTTTTGGAAAAAAACACTATGAAGATACCCCACCCCTAAATAAAAAGCAAAGTGGGCCGCGGGTGGCCTAGTGGGCTACGTTCGTGGCTGCCACGGAAATGACCTCAGGCTCTATCCCAGGCAGGTACGAACTCTCGATCCACTAAATATCCGCCGTGCGTCGGATGGGCACGTTAAGCCGTCGGACCCCGGGTACTGGCTTCCCGGTAATAAATAAGGGCGTCTTCCTCCGTCTTTCTTCTTCACTTCCGTGTCACTTTCCTATCGGGCACTCTAGCCCAAATCTCCTAGCTTCCTATTTCTAAGGGTTGTTTAAGACCTGGGGTCAGACACTCCCTTCTTAAAATCCTCTACATATGATCATATGATCATGAAAATAAAAATAAAACAACAACAAAAAAACTGTATGTTAGCATCACTGTTAACTGTTTAAACGTCTTTTCAACACAAATCTACAAATCACTGCAGTTTTTCGTGTTGAGGCAATAATTAACATTTCACCCATTTTCCTGGACCGCGGATCCGTAGTAAATTTTAATATCAGAAAAAAAATTACGTCCGATGTGGAGAAGCAATATATAAACAAAGTACGTTCTCTGAGAGAGTGCTTGTCTAAGATTTTATTACATTCTTATGAATTAATAAAATCATTCTTAGAAGAGTGTGTCTAAGATTTTGTTACATTCTTCTTTTAGTGAAACAAGAATCCGAATGTGCTAAATATTAACTTCTTTTCCAAAACTTACCTATCATTAACGAACAAGAATATCAGTGCAAATTTATAAAGTGAGAGAAATTAAAAAACATGCAAATTAGTTTTTATTTATTTACTTTCCAGTTGTTGTTTTTTTTTTGTTTTTTTTTTTAATCTGAAACAGACTTTCCAGAACTGCAGTTCAAGTATTCGTGTAAGGCCCAAAAAGTAGTAAATCACGTTCAGGTCACGCTCAATTAAAAAAAAAAAAAAAAAAGAATGTTACCTTAGGTAAATTTCAGTGCATTAAGGTACCCAACGAATTTGGAGTTTCTATCCCAAAGTATTCACGCAACAGATTTGATTATATTGTACTGATTATTCAACTGCAACTGACAAAAGCGGAGTGAGGGAGAAGATATCAGCAGAAAGCGTCGGAGCTTAAATTTGAAAGTCGAGAAAGGCGCATCTGAAACAGTGTTTGGATCAACAGAAAATTTGATACGTATGATTCTTTTTTTTTTTTTTTTTTTCTGAAGCCGTCAAAGTGGTAAACGAACTTCGAAAAGAATTTTGTAGTACAGTCGTATTTTTTTTTTACTTGGCACTTGATGATAATGGAATCGCCTATTTTTGGGGGTGCAAGCATTTTGGGTGCGACGTGTCAAAGAAGGTGATTTCCGATGCTCAGAGACAACAGGCGAAAACTTCTCCAGTCGCTTGTTCCTGCGGGGCTAAGATTTCAAGACCCATTACCACGGCAGTTCCCTCCTTTCGTTCATCCCCCACCCACTCCTTCAATGTTATCTCCCCTATTGTCTGACATTGTTTGCTGGGGACATAATCGCTGGGGAGAGATATCTCACTGTTCCCTTAAGAAGGAACCCTTAAGAGACAAAGAAGACCCCCTTTCAGATCAAGCAATGTTTACTGCCAGGCTTTCCATAAGAATTCTGCCCTAGGGTGAGATTACTACTTAACCCTTCACCTGCTCCCTTCTTGCTGCAAATCACATGTGTTTAGACGTGTTTACCCGGGAAGTGCAAATCACATGTGTTTACCCGGGAAGTGCTGCTGCACCGCCAAAATCAGGCGATTCCAATATCGTCAAGTACCAAGAAAAAATCCGACTATACAATTATATACATTTACTTTTTTTTTTTACTTGAGTTGGCATAAGGTCTACGGACCAGAATATAACGGCCCCCTGGGGATTCTTCCGGTATCCCTGCGGTCCAGTCCGCGCCTGTAGTAGTGAGGCAACTGGCCGGGTGTGAATACAAAGTATAACGAAGTAAATTTCTCCGTCATTTTTATCCACGTTGGGGCTCAAATACGGTCACCTCACTCCGGAATAAGTCGCTCTACCAATTGAGCTACGCGGACGTTCGTATCGCTGCCATCTGCTTTTATGTCGTGTGCATGCTGGGCACGTCACATCCCCCCCCCCGAAAAAGGGCCTGGGGCATGGTCCACGGGTCAGCCGTGACCACGAGTCGTTGCAGGCAGCCATCCGCTGTAGAACGTGCACCTGAGAACTCCCAGTCAATCTGGTGTGTGGAATGCAACGTCACACACATTTATTTTTTGAAGCGCTGGAGAAGGGATTCCCTTATTTTTCCTCTCTCGCGGTGTGGAAAGAACATCACACCTTTGCGTGATTTTGAACGGCCGGGTCATCCGGAAATTCGGGCGCCATTATAACGAAGTAAATTTCTCCGTCATATTTGTCCACGCCGGGGGCACGAATCCGGTCCCCTCACTCCAGAATCTCTACCAATTGAGCTACGCGGACGTTCGTTATCGCTGCTATCTGCCTTTATGTCGTGTGCGTGCTGGGCACGTCACAAAAGTGAATGACCTCCCATTAATGAATGACTAATGCGTACATCACTAAACTGCAGTCTTTAGTTGAAAGAATACTCGAATAAATTTTTTTCGAGGTCAGTGAGGCTGTAGTTTTGATGAATTCCAAATAAATTTGAAATCCATTCATTTTTCCTAAACACAAATCGTCTTCTTGTAAGCATCGAACATGATTCCAAACGTTTATGAGAAATGATTACATTCTTTTTTCTTTTTTTTCTTTTTTCTTTCAATTTTAAATCATGTGACAAGTTCGTGTAGTCGGAAACCGCAGCAGACAGCATTTCGCTTTTCATTTTCCTTTAAGTGGCGTGAAACAAATCAACTTAAAATTATAAACGGCGGGTGCAATAAGTGGCAATATTGAGCCAGGGTTTAAATTCCGTGTAAGGTGTGTGTGGCAGAATAGTCTTTCTCCTCCGAGCATGGAATTTGCCAACCCCAGCTTCACGCACCCTGGCTTTTGTCACTCCTTTCTCTCTTTCAACACTCTTTTTAGCACCTTTCAACAGTGGGTGGAGTCGGGCTTGCGGAGGACGCAGCGGATCTGACAGCATGTAAGAATAATAAAAGAAAACACGCAAAAAAAAAAAAAAAAAAAACAACAAAAAAACTAGTTGCCGAATCTAATATCCGCTCATAAAGAGGTACGATGCAACAAAAATTTGCTTCTTGAACGAGGAAAGATGTAAAGTTTCCGTCTCTATCAGATTACTGAATTTTATTTAAACATGTAAGAATTTCGTGACTTTGGAATAGAATTATTTTTTTTTAATTAGAAAAAGAGCTTTTAAAATAAATGTGCTCTGACGATTTCGAGGCACATTAATTTGCTGGTACTTTCACAACTTTATGATGCAGCAGAGACAAAGGAAACAGATTTGAATCCACACACACACACACACACACAAAAAAAAAAACAGTACAGAAACAGGGAAAAAAGAAAAAAAAACCAGCGATTTGTAAAAATCAAAGAGTAACCGAAAAATTGTAAAAGTGTAGCATGATTAAAACATAAAAATATACTGGTACTAATCAACTAAACAAATCAACAAAAGATAAAAATTTAAATTAACAGGTTGACAATAATGGGAAACACATTCATAGTTGCACAAAAGACTCGGTCGCCCCGGTGGCGCAGTGGTCTAAGCGATGGCCTCTGATCATTCGTCCGAACGGGGTCCGGGTTCGAATCCCGGTGAGGCATGGATGTTGTGTTTGTCTTACGGCACTGGTTCTCTCCCTTCCCTGGATCCAGTGACCCTAAATTAAGGACGGGCGACTGCTTATAGCCCATTGAGTTGCTCACGGTGGTCGTAAACCTCCAATCAAAAAAAAAAAAAAAAAAGGACTCATAAATCTTCAAACCAATACAACGGTAAAACCCCTAAAGGCCAACATGAAACCGCACAAGATAAAACCCCGCAGTAAAAACAAAAAGTAAGAGCATTCCGTAAGGACAGCCTCAAAATTTCTCTCTTGATGTACTGCCAGTTGAAGATTGTAAGGAGTTGTGAGCGCGCGCGTGTTTGTGTCTGTGTGTCATTTATTCTTAGAAAACTGTTCGCCATGTATCAGGCCTGTTTGTCGTCTGGGTGTGGCCCAGAATCCTAGGGGTTTGTATAATATTCTAATCCCCGAAATCCGGGTTTTCAAGTTTTCAGCAGAAATTTGGTAATCCTCAATCATGTCATTTCTGAAAATGCTATGAAGTGGTCATTAATTAAAAGTGACTTTCCATATTCAAAACAGTTGTGCATGCTGAAAGGTGGGCTACTTTTATCATTTTGGCAGCTGTATATTTATAACAAATAATTTCTTTACATAAGATTCAGTGAATCCAATGAGCTAATTGCAGAACTGACAAAAAATCACTGTACTCGTATAGGATGTTACGGCAGCAGGCCTTAAGCATCCAGAGCTGAACTGATCTCCATGGTTTGTCTAAATGTTCTAAAGTGTAAAATTTAGCTATTTAAGTCGAATTTCACAATTTTTGACAAATCTCTAACATCCTATAAAAAAATTCCAAAATGCAATGTTCGAAAGATTTTTAAGAAAATGGAAAAGAAATTGGTACAAAAAAAGTGCGAAGTTAAATTTCACAGGCACTAATGTTGCCTAGCCTAGCTAGTCAATATATTGCTAACAAATAAATATACACTGAGTGGCCACTTTATTATGACCACCTGACAGTTTTAAGCAAATGAGCTATGGCTGCACGCTGTTGCCGCCAGAGGGCGAGGCTAGTATAAAAAGGGAAAGCTTAGTGCTTGCGACAGTAATAGAAGGGATTTTTGGGTGACGAGATGGATAAAAAATGCGATTTGACGGACTCTCAACGTGGGATGATTGTAGGAGCTCGGAGCCACGGAGCGAGTATCACCGAAACCGCCGCATTCGTGAAATGTTCCAGAGCAGCTGTTGTTAAAGTGTTTAAAGACTGGACTTTCAGCCAAGAAACTGGGCCTCTACGTGCAACGTGTGGTCGTCATCGACTAGTGACTGCTCGGGCAGAACGGAGTGTCCAGACTGGTAACAGACAACAGAAGGGTAACAGTGAAGCAAATTACAGACCATCTTAATCAAGGATCCCCTCAAATGATCTCTGCACGCACTGTTCGCCGTACACTGCATCGGATGGGATATGGCAGCCGAAGGCCTGTTCGAACACCTTTTGCTGTCTGCAGTTAACAAGAGAAAACGTCCCCAGTTCGTGAATCACGAACTGGGGACGTTTTCTCTTTCCCATGAATCACGTTTTCAGTTGCACCATGCTGATGGCCGAGTGAGAATTTGGCGGAAACAGCACAAAAGCATGGACCCCAAATGCATTGCTGCAACCCTTCAAGCTGGTGGAGGCAACGTTATGGTTTGGGTAATGCTTTCCTGGCATGCTTTGGGCCCTTTAATTCGTGTTGATCAACGTCTGAGTAGCACATCATATCTAAACATCGTTACGGACCAAGTGCATCCTGTCATGTGGATGGTTTATCCCAATGACGATGGCTACTTTCAACAAGATAATGCGTCCTGCCATAGTGCTCGTAGATTACAGGATGGGTTTCAGGAACATGCCGGTGAGTTTACTTTGCTTAGGTGGCCCCCACAATCTCTAGATCTCAACTGCATTGAGAATTTGTGGGATGAAGTTGAACGAGTCATCAGACAGCTGGATCCACAACCCTGCAATCTCACACTCCTGAAAAGTGCTATTCATCAAGCATGGTCTCAGATTCCACAAACCACCTATGAACATCTCGTGGAGTCCATCCCCCGAACAATCGACGAAGTATTAAAGGCAAAAGGTGGCCCAACGAAGTACTGAGGGGCTGGTCATAATAAAGAGGCCACTCAGTGTATAACTCCGTGTTTATTGGTGTAGGAAACACAATATAATATTCCGCAAGCTTTCCCCGTCAACGGACGGCTTCATCGGGCGGTTACAAAGGAAACAGAATCAAACTAAAATCTATCAGGCCTTGATTCTGTTTCCTTTGTAACGCCCGATGAAGCCGTCCGTTGACTGGGAAAGCTTGCGGAATATTAATTATATTGTTTTTCCTACACTAATAAATACGGAGTTGCATATTTATTTGTTATTGCTTTGTTGTTGACTACCCACGATTTATTCATCAATATATTGTTGCCTAGCTAGCCAATACAATGTATATGTAATATATAAATAATGTGTACCTGTAGTTTACATTACATTATACAATTTAATAAATAAATATATAATACGTATTATTTATGTATGTAGCACTGAGGTCAGGGTTCAAGGTTTTTTGTTTCATCTCACAGTCACCCCTGATCTATAAAAAAGGAACAAATTGGAAATATGCTAATATTCGCGGGTCATTTTTGCAAATACCGTGCAATCTTTAGGCTGAGGAGTCATTATACTTAGAATCAAACCAGTGGTGAAGTTTCCAAGAAAATTGTTTTATTGTGAAAAAGAATCCATGTTGTAGAAACGTTTCGTAGAAGTATATTTCTTTAAAAATATTCTCTAGGCTGCATCAGATGGAACCGATGAGAATTTATTCCTTGCAGATATTTCACGTCAGGAAAATTAGACTAGAAAATTCTTCGGGGCTGCTACTGATGGGGCTTGTATATACGTAACGACTAGCTGACGACCATTATCCTGTACCGTCCAAATGCGGACTCCACAGGGTTTGTATATACGTAGGTTGTTCAAAAAGTAACGAGACTGTGGTTGTGGCGCCAAAACAAACCCACGCAGAAAAATGCAGCTGCCTGTATCGGAACACCCGCAATGTCAGTCACGTGACGACGCGTCGTTACAGCGCTCCGCTGGTTCACTCTTGTAGTAGACGGCGTAGAGTTCAGACGTTTTTCTGTAACCCAGCATGGATTTAAAACTGGAGCAAAGAGCAGCTATAAAATTTTGCGTGCGTTTGAATTAAACCTCCAGTGAAACGCACGAGATGATTAACATGCGCCACAGTCCGACATCAACTACGGAGGTTAATGTCAATACCATCGAGGCACTCCTGCGCGAAGGCCGCAGAATGACCACTGCGCAGGTTCCTAATGTGATGCAGATGTCCGTTGGTTCTGTTGATCATCAATGTAAAAAGGAAGGTCATTAATGTACACGGAAAACAAAATTGGTCCTAAATTAGAGCCCCTCGTCTTTACTACTTATGTAAATCTTAAAAATATGAAAACAATGAAAAAAAAAAGGTTTCTTAAAAGAATTCTTAGCTACGTCCCTTCAGTCTTGTGAATGGCCTCTTTCGTGATTTGTGCGTATGCGGCGGTTGCCGGTAAACCGCTACACAGGAAAACTGCCACACATTGGAAAACTGCCACACAGGAAAACTGCCTCACATTGGAAAACTGCCACACATTGGAAAACTGCAACACATTGGAAAACTGCCACACAGGAAAACTGCCGCACATTGGAAAACTGCCGCACAGGAAAACTGCCACACATTGGAAAACTGCCACAAAGGAAAATTGCCACACATTGGAAAACTGCCACACAGGAAAATTGCCACACACTGGAAAACTGCCACACAGAAAAATTGCCACTAAGGAAAACCGCCACATGTTTTTCATTAAGCTGCCGCGCACAAATTGCTGTTCCTCCAGGAACGCTTTGAATGTGTCGCAGTTTTCCAAGTTTCCGAATTATGTGTGGCAGTTTTCCAAAGTGCCTAACGACCGGAGGACCTCTTTTGAGCTTTTTTAGGTGCCTAACGACGGAACTCTGGTCTGATGCCGGTTCATACAAATTTAGGGCAACTGGCCATGAAAGTTTGGGGTGTTATAAAAATTGACGTTTCTCGCCCTATATTGAGAATTGAATTGGGAACTCCAAACAAATTTCGAGAAAACGTTCATGTAAGCCAAGCAAGAACTATACTTCAATTTGAAGAAATAAATTGCCGTGACTTAGTATATTTCTTAAAACTACAGTGTTCGACGAAGCAACGGAATTACAGCACGACCCATGCGGTGTTCAGAAAAGGACGATAAGATGGGATTTTTTAACAACGCTGCACTTTTACTTAGGCACTAAATATTTACATAACATGTCAAGTTCTTAATGTTTTTCTATAACTTAATTAATTCATAGGCTCTGCACTCTGAGCTTTTTTAACGGCTTTTAATCAGCCGAATTCATATTTATAACGTTTACGTATCAAAATAAGTTAATAGCAGCGCACTTTTACCTAGGCACTAAATATAAATTCATAGGCCGTAGGCCTAGGCTCCTTTTGCAATTTTTAATCTACCGATGTCATATTCACAAAGTTTACATATCATGTCAAGTTAATACCATTGCGTTTTTACTTAAGCATCAGATATTAATTCACAGGCCCTAGGCATAAGCCCTTTTACCAGTTTTTATTCTACCAATGTCATATTCTCGACGTTTGCATATCAAGTTAAGTTATTAGTATTGTGGTATCCCAGTAAATATTAATTCATAGGCTCAGGCCTAGGCCTTTTTTGATATTTTTTACTCTACCAATGTCATATTCATAACGTTTACACTTCAAATCAAGTTAATAGCATTGTTCTTTTACTTAGGCACTAAATATTAATTCATAGGCCCTAGGTCTAGGCCTTTTTGGAAAATTTTAATAAGCGCATCATATTGACGGTTCACTGTAAACCGCTACACAGGAATACTGCCACACAGGAAAACTGCCACACGTCACTCAGCAACTTGGAAAACCGCCGCACAGGAAAACTAAGAGGCCGGGCACAAATTGCTGTTCCTCCGAGAAACACTTTGAATGTGTGGCAGTTTTCTGGTATGGCAGTTTTCCAAGTTTCCAAATTATGTGTGGCAGTTTTCCAAGGTGCCTAACGACGGGAAGGAGCTCTTTTGTTTATCTGAATTTTCATGCCGCTTCATACTTGAGACAACAGGCCACAGAAGTTCAAGGGGCGGGGGGAGAGGGGAGATATAAGATTTCTGTTTCTTGGCGTGTATGGAGAATTGAATTGGGAACTCCCTCCAAACAAATTTCGGGAAAACGTTCTATGTAAGCCAAGCGAGAATTGTTGTGTTCAGAAAGGACGATATGGTGGGATTTTTTAATAACGCTGCACTTTTACTTAGGCACTAAATATTTACACAACATGTTAAGTTTGTAATATTTTTCTTTTATTTAATTAATTCACAGGCCCTACACCTTCGCCTTTTTGACAGCTTTTAATCCGCCGACTTCATATTCATAACGTTTACGTATCAAATCAAGTCAATAGCATTGCTCTTTTACTTAGGCACTAAATATTAAAGTCATAGGCCCCAGGCATAGGCCTTTTTAACAGTTTTTATTCTACCAATGTCATATTCACAACGTTTGCACATCAAGTCAAGTTGATAATATTGCGCATTTACATAGGCTCGAAATATTAATTCACACGCTTTAGGATTAGGCCCTTTTACCAGTTTTTATTCTATCAATCTCATATTCACAACGTTTACAGAGCAAATCAAGTTAATAATATTGGGCATTAATTTAGGCGCGAAATGTTAATTTCTAGACGCTAGGCCCTTTTTAATAGTTTTTACTCCACCGATGTCATATTCACAACGTTTACACACCAAATAAAGTTAATAATATTGCGCTTTTACTTCAGCACAAAATATTCATTCATAGGCCATAAGTCTAGTCCTTTCTGCCTATAGAGAATAAAAACTAAGTTAAGGATAAAAACTGTTAAAACGGCCTGTGCCTAGGGTCTATGAATTAATATTCAGTGCCTAAGTAGAAGCGCAATGCTATTAACTTGAGTTAATATGTAAAAGTTATGAATATGAAGTCGACGGATTAAAACAGTCAAAAGGCCTAGGCCTAGGGCCTATAAATTATTATTTCGTGGCTAAGCAAAAGCGTACTGCTATTAACTTGAGTTGATAAGTAAACATTATGAACATGGAGTCGACGGATTAAAAACCGTCAAAAAGGCCTAGGCCTATGAATTAATATTTTGTGCCTAAGTAAAAGAGCAATATTATTAACTTTGTTTGATGAGTAAACGTTGTGAATATGACATCGGTGGAGTAAAAACTATTAAAAAGGGCTTAGACCAAGGTTCTAGAAATTAATATTTCGTGTCTAAGTAAACGCCCAATGCTATTAACTTGATTTGCTCTGTAAACGCTGTGAATATGACATTGAAAGAATAAAAACTGTTAAAAGGGCCTAAACCTAGAGCGTGTGAATAAATATTACGTGCCTTAGTAAAAGCTCAATATTATTACCTTGACTTGATGTGTAAACGTTGTGAATATGACATTGGTAGAATAAAAACTGTTAAAAAGGCCTATGCCTGGGGCCTATAACCTTAATATTTAGTGCCTAAGTAAAAGCGCAATGCTATTGATTTGATTTGATACGTAAACTTTATGAACATGAAGTCGGCGGATTAAAAGCTGTTAAAAAGACGAAGGTGTAGGGCCTCTTAATTAATTAAGTAAAAGAAAAATATTACAAACTTGACATGTTATTTAAATATTTAGTGCCTCAGTAAAAGAGCAGCGTCATTAAAAAATCCCACCTTCGGATCCTTTTCTGAACATAGCATGAATTATGCTGCAATTCTCGCCCTTGCTTGGCTTACATAGAACGTTTTCTCGAAATTTGTTTGGAATTCCTAATTCAATTCTAAATATGGGCAAAGAAACGGCAAGCTTTACCCTCCCCCCCCCCCTCGAACTTCTGTGGCCTGTTGCCCTAACTATGAACCGGCATGAAAATTCAGACAAACGAAAGAGCTCTTTCCCGTCGTTAGGCACCTTGGAAAACTGCCACACCAGAAAACAGCCACACATTCAAAGTGTTCCTTGGAGGAACAGCTATTTGTGCCCGTCCCCTTAATGAAAAGCGTAAGCGTGTGACAGTTTTCCTGTGTGGCGGTCTGCCGCCAACCCATATTGATTTGTACCGATATGTAATGGTTATGAATATGACACAGTCAGAACAAAAACTGTGAAAAGGGCCTAAGCCTAGGGCCTCTGAATTAATATTTCGTGCCTAAGTAGAAGCGCAATGTTATTAACATGACTTGATGTGTAAACTTTGGTTCACTGTAAACCGCCACACAGGAAAACTGCCACACCGGAAGATTGCCACACAGGAGAACTGCCACACGCTTTTCATTAAGGGGCCGGGCACAAATTGCTATTCCTTCGTGGAACACTTTGAATGTGTGGCAGTTTTCTGGTGGGGCAGTTTTCCAAGTTTCCGAATTATGTGTGGCAGTTTCCCAAGGTGCCTAACGATGGGAAGAAGCTCTTTTGTTTGTCTTAATTTTCATGTCGGTTCATACTTAGGGCAACTGGCCACAGAAGTTCGAGGGTGGGGGTATAAAGATTGCCGTTTCTTGGCCTATATTGAGAATTGAATTGGGAACTCTAAACAAATTTCGTGAAAACGTTCTATTTAAGCGCCAAGCGTTCAGGAAAGAACAATAAGGTGGGATTTTTTAATAACGCTGCACTTTTACTTAGGCACTAAATATTTACATAACATGTCAAATTTGTAATATTTTTCTTTTACTTAATTAATTCATAGGCCCTACACCTCGGCCTTTTTAACAGCTTTTAATTCGCCGACTTTATATTCATAACGCTTAGGTATCAAATCAAGTCAATAGCATTGCTCTTTTAGTTAGGCACTGAATAGTCATAGGCCACAGGCATAGGCCTTTTTAACAGATTTTATTCTACCAGTGTCATATTCACAACGTTTACACATCAAATCAAGTTAATAATATTGCGCTTTTATTTAGGCACGAAATATTTATTACAGGCCCTAGGCCTAGTATTAGGCCCTTTTACCAGTTTTTATTCTACCAATGCCATATTCACAACGTTTACACAGAAAATCATGTTAATAATATTGGGCGTTTTCTTAGGCACGAAATATTAATTCATATGGCCTAGGCCTTTTTAATAGTTTTTACTTTATCAATGCCATATTTAGAACGTTTACACAACAAATAAATGTAATAATATTGCGCATTTACTTAGGCACGAAATATTAATTCACTGGCCCTAGGCCTAGGCCTTGTTAATAGTTTTTACTCTATCAATGACATGTTCACACCGTTTACACACACACACACAAATGTAATAATATTGCTCTTTTACTTAGGCAGGAAATATTCGTTCATAAGCCCTAGGTCTGGGCCTATGAATTAATATTTCGTGCCCAAGTAAAAGCGTAATATTATTAAATTGATTTGTTGTGTAAACGTAGTGAATATGGTATTGATAGAGTCAAAACTTTTAAAAAGGCCTACGGCCTATGAATTTATATTTCGTGCCTCAGTAAACGCCCAATATTATTAACATGATTCGCTGTGTAAACGTTGTGAATATGACATTGGTAAAATAAAAACTGGTAAAAGGGCCTAGGCCTAGGGCCTGTGAATAAATATTTCGTGTCTAAATAAAAGCGTAATATTATTAACTTTATTTGATGTGTAAACGTTGTGATATGGCATTGATAGAATAAAAACTGTCAAAAAGGCCTAAGCCTAGGGCCTATGAATTAATATTTCGTGCCTAAGTAAAAACGCAATATTTTTACATTTATTTGTTGTGTAAACATTGTGAATATGGCATTGATAAAGTAAAAACTATTAAAAAGGCCTAGGCCATATGAATTAATATTTCGTGCCTAAGAAAACGCTCAATATTATTAACATGATTTTCTGTGTAAACGTTGTGAATATGGCATTGGTAGAATAAAAACTGGTAAAAGAGCCTAAGACTAGGCCTAGGGCCTGTGAATAAATATTTCGTGCCTAAATAAAAGCGCAATATTATTAACTTGATTTCATGTGTAAACGTTGTGAATATGACAATGGTAGAATAAAACCTGTTAAAAAGGCCTATGCCTGTGGCCTATGACTATTTAGTGCCTAAGTAAAAGAGCAATGCTATTGACTTGATTTGATGCGTAAGCGTTATGAACATAAAGTCGGCGAATTAAAAGCTGTTAAAAAGGCCGAGGTGTAGGGCCTATGAATTAATTAGGTAAAAGAAAAATACTACAAATTTGACATCTTATGCAAATATTTAGTGCCTAAGCAAAAGTGCAGCGTTATTAAAAAATTCCCACCTCATTGGTCTTTCCTGAACAAAACAATTTTTGCTTGGGTTACATAGAACGTTTTCTCGAAATTTGTTTTGAGTTCCCAATTCAATTCCCATATAGGCCAAGAAACGGCAATCTTTATACCCCCCCCCCCGAAAGTGTGTGGCCAGTTGCCCTAAGTATGAACCGACATTAAAAATTAAGACAAACAAAAGAGCTCCTTCCCATCGTTACGCACGTTGGGAAACTGCCACACATAATTCGGAAACTTGGAGAACTGCCACACCAGAAAACTGCCACACATTCAAAGTGTCCTCGTAGGAATAGCAATTTGTACACGACCCCTTAATGAAAATCGTGTGGCTCTTTTCCTGTGTGGCAGTTTTCCTATGTGGCGGTTTTCCGATGTGTGGCAGTTTTCTAAGTTGCTGAAAAATGTGTGGCAGTTTTTCTGTGTGGCAGTCTTCCTGTGTGGCGGTCTTCCTCCAACCGTAAATTTTGTGAATATGACATTGGTAGAATAAAAACTGTTAAAAAACTTAGGCATAGGGCCTATGAGTTCATATTTAGTGCCTAAGAAACGCCCAATGTTATTAACTTGATTTGATGTGTAAACGTTGTGAGCATCACATTGGTAAAAAAAAAAACTCTTAAAAGGGCGTATGAATTAACATTTAGTGCCTAGCTAAAAGCGCAATGCTGTTAACTAGATGTGATATGTAAACGTTAAACGATTAAAAGCTGTTAAAAGGCAAAGGTGTACGGCCTATGAATTAATTAAGTAAAAGAAAAATGTTACAAACTTGACGTGCCATATAAATATTTAGGGCCTAAGTAAAAGTGCAGCGTTATTAAAAAGTGCCACCTTATCGTCCTTTTCTGAACACTGCATGAGTCGTGCTGTAATTCCGTTTATTCGTCGAACACTGTAGTTTTAAGAAATGTGCTAAGTCACGGCAATTTATTTCTTCAAATTAAAGCATAGTTCTCGCTTGGCTCACATAGAATGTTTTCTGGAAACTTGTTTAAAGTTCCCAGTTCAATTCTCAATATAGGCCAAAGAAACGGCAATTTTTGACCCCCCCTCTTCCAAACTTTTATAGCCAGTTGCCCTAAACTCGTATGAACCGGCGTGAAAATTCAGACAAACAAAAGAGCTCCTCCCGCCGTCAGGCACCTTGGAGAACTGCCCCAGATAACTCGGAAACTTGGAAAACTGCCACACATTCAAAACGTTCCTCGAGGAACAGCAATTTGTTCCCGGCCCCTTAATGAAATACATGTGGCAGTGTTTCTGTGTGGCAATTTTCCAATGTGTGTCAGTTTTCCAAGTTGCTGAAAGACGTGTGGCAGTTTTCCTGTGTGGTGGTTTACCGGCAACCGTTATGGTTCCCCTTTTGTGCGTTAAAAATCGGTAAAAACCCCCAGGTGTATGGCTCTATGTTAAAAATTTTTGTGCCTGAGTTAAACTTTGTAAAATTTACAACATATGTAAATCTCACTTTAGTGAGCACTGTGGGTTCTAAAATTCTAGGAGGATAAAGAATTATTATGCCTTACAGTTGAGTTTCTGCACCTCAGTAAAACATATTATTAATTATTTTATTAGTTATGTAAATCTAACGAATATAAGCACCGTGGTTTAAATTTGCTAAAAAGGCAATGACCTAGAGTCCTATAATCTATCTTTTGCCAAAACAAAAGGCTACACTTCTAACTTTACTTATTACGTAAACTTTATTAGATGAGCTCCATGGATTTCAAATTGCTAAAAAAAAAGAAAAAAAAGATCCAGGCCCAGGGCTTTATTAATTAATGTTTTATTCCTGAGTAAAAGTGCAATATTTTTAATTTGGCTTCTTACGTGAACCTTATCTGAACGCGGGCGATAAAAATTGGTAAAAAGGCCCAAATCTAGCTAAGCTTTATAATTAATGTATTGAGTAAAAGAAATTAAAAGTGCACTTTTTATGTACTCAAACGCTTATGTGGATAGTTTGCCACTTTTTTTTTTTTTCGCCAGAATATCATTAAAAAAAATGCCGCAATTTCTTAATGACAATGAGATACGGAAAAAATATATTTGTGCGCATAAATTTCCCAAGTAGAGGGATATATCACAACACTCTATTTATCAAGAACAACAGTATGGCTCTCTCACATTACAACTTGGCCAGTTTTGAGAACCCGGTGAGTATAACGATGCTGATGATATGCGTATGCATTTTTATCTACACTCCACTGCGCTAAAATTCTAAATTATATTGTTCCACTTCCAAAATTTTTAATTTAGAAACATTTTTTTTATTAACATTCTCGCAAAGATTTCTGTATAAATGCACAAAATGTAAATATATTTCAGCCACGAAGTTTGGCATATGGTTATTGACCATTTTATAGTGAAAAAAAAAGGATAAAAGACACACAAGGGAGAAGAAGAAAAAAAGAAAGCAACAAATGATAAAGAAAGAAATCGCTTTCGTGAAAGAGTCTGTTGAAGAAAAGGGTCTCGCATGACCAGTGTTCTGAAGAGCAAAGGAGCCACGTGTCCACGGCGGAGTTTGGCTGAGGAATTTTCCCACACTACTCACCTGTCCAACTTTCCCACACTCTGAGCACCGGAACTCCACGCCAGCTGCCGCTGCTTTGGCCATTCTCGCCCCGTGACGTCACTCCGAACGGAAACTGCTATTCCCTGGAGCAGAAGAACGCGCGCCCTCCACGTGGGAAAAGAAAACTAAACTTTTACTTGTCCTTAGTACCCACCCCCTTCGCATCGATAAAAACCTTACGAGAACCTATTGGCTTCCCCCACCCCTCTGCCACCACTTTCATTCACTCTGTCACGTGATGCCATTATCATTAATAATGGATCTTCAGGTCTTCAAAGGTCGCTTCTCTTTTCACCTTCCACGTGGAAATAGCTCGTTAGGTTTCATTTTGTTTTTAATTGAGTTTAAAGGCAGATGTTAGCGACCGAGGACGAAATTGTAAATAGTATTAAAATACTAACTTCAAAAGCAGCAGCATAACATTATGAGCGATTTGCTTTTTTAATAGAGCACTGATAACAGAAGGTGAAACTTTCGTTATGATTAATCTTCTTTTATTGAAACACGAAAAATGCAGTATGTATTGCGTATGAGCATACCGCTTTCCTAGTTTAACAAATAAATGGTGAACTTAATAGTTTAGCATTGCACAAGTAAAACTTACGAAGCTTGCTTTCAGTTCAAGAGCTTTTCTTAAATTTGCGAGGGGGGGAGGTTAACGACCACGATATGAGCAACTCCTAGCCAATCGCCTGTCCTTAATTTCGGGCCACTAGTTCCAGATAGGGTTCAGAGCCAGGCCCGAACCCTATCCCTCCACCTGATTCTTGAAAGAGCAAGTACATTTGTCGCCACTAAATCTTATCAATTAATTAAAGAGTTGATTTAATAAATGGGACACCGTGCGGGGGAAAATAAGAAGTAATATCTACTTTTATTAAATCTTAATATTAGCAAGGAAATTCGCACTTAAAAGTATAGACGAGTAAATAAAACACTACTTATAATAGTTTAGTATTGCTATTTTTGCATTTTTTGTAATAATTCAAATATCCACAAATATTAAGTTACTTAACCCCTTTTCATTTTATTTTTAGCTAGTGAACATTATTTAGACTTGGTACATACTGATTTTTGAGGGGCCAGGTGAACTTCCATGTAACTGATTAATCACCTATGATGTGTTCAATTTTATAGTAGAATAATTCCATTAACAGGGGAATGATACTTAGATTTGAGCAAACATGCATAACTGAATAATCGTCACGCTCGTTAAAGCACCTTATTCAGCCCATTAATTCAGACCCAAGCAATTTTAAAATCTGACGCTTTAAAATATGAAATACTCAAAGCTTTTACGAAGTGCCTTAGCAATGAAAAACCTCTCTCAAGAGGTCCAACAGAATATAGCACATTTATATTTCATCTGCAAGTTTCAGATCAAAAGCACTGCAATTTTCCTTCCTTATCCATTACTCAAATTTGAAATTAGTGTTAAAAGTTAATCTTCATTTCAGGAAAAAAAAAAAAAAAAAAACTTTTTTCCCCAATTTTTTTCCATTCATATATAATAATTAATTAATTAAAAAAACATTTTTTTTGTATTGTGATTCTGGGCTCCCCTAAAATGCAGGGCCTTGCGGGCCTAGGCATAAATCAGGCCTTGGACAGAGGCTCCATCAGACAGGTACAACATTCTTGCCTCGTCTGGAACTTCTGGAACTAATGGTCAGAAGCCAGCACCTCAGACTACTCGGCCACCGGGGAAGGTTGCTTCTTGAAGCCCCCGCATAATGCTGGGGATTCACCAAAGATGGAAAACAGCAATTGAATAAATAACTAGGAGGCGAGTGAATAACTAATACGCACAATTGACGTGGACTAGGAACATCAAACAGAAGTCATCGCTCTTTCCACGTTTATAAGTGAGTCGTGGAAAAAGGTTTAAGAGTGAGTCACGGAAAATGGCAGATAGTTGTCTGTGAGAATTCGAGGCCGCTGTGGTGCAGTGGTAGCATATCCGGCGCGTAACTGGAAGACTGGGTTCGATTCCCGGTGGCGGCCGATGAGAATTTTACCGTGACTCACTTATAAACGTGGAAAGAGCGATGACTTATGTTTGATGTTCCTAGACCACGTAAATTGTGTGTATCAATTAAAAATATTACAAACGTGTTCAAAAAAATAATGAGCTCCAATAGAAAATGAAATTATTAAATTACTCGCATTAATGAAAAAAAAAATCACCATCGCCCAATTTGTTTTACCTTGAACGTGAGTCTGGTTCCTGTGTTATAGGGTGCAGCCTAACTTGTGGAAAATTTTTATATTTCATTTATGCGGTAAATTTGTGTTTCGATGTAACTGCAAGGCAGCACTCATAGTTATAATTAATTACGGTAATTGATCCTCTAATTTGTTCATCACTGCCATTGTTAAAATTTGTTCAGTATTTGATAAGTGCATAATTCGTAGCCTTCTAGCAAACGAGAATTGTGAAAGGCCACATGGCAACAGACCATCTCTATTTCGGACTCATAGCAACAGTCGTGTGCATTTTCAACTAACGAAAGACTGCAAAACTCACCCCCAAAAGTCCCTCTGCAAGCCAAGAGCATTCGGTGGTTGCAGTTTTTCTCCGAACTGAACGGGATAAGCGAAAACCGACTACCACCCACAGTTGAAAAGAAGGTGATAAATCCCTTTTCAAGTGGCTAAGAGAAGCCCTGTGACAGGACAAAGAGGAGAGAAACGAGCAGAAGAGAAAAACAAGCGGCGGGGCATTCTCAGGACGGTGGCAAAGCCAGACACACGCACGAGAACAGCACCAGCGAGCTGCATGGAACCTAGGCCTGAGAGCTGACCGCTGGGAGAGCTCGGAAAAAGAAGCAGCGAGCAAGTAAGGATTGCTATGAATGATCCCCTCTTAAACGAGGACATCTGAGTCCTGTGGACTTCTCGACCGATACTAGGTCGACATTAGTGCACTCTTGCCTAGGCGGTCTACATAGACAAAAAGGCAGGACATTTCTTGCCACTTCTCTGCGCTGAGGACCTCAGACAACGGTTGCCAAGGTATGTGTTCTTTATACGAACTTTTGCTCACGACGTACAAGTGCCGTCGGACAGTGAACAGCATATAGAACTCTGTCCCCTGTAAAAATGAATACGCACGACAGCGGAGGCCTCCAACACATTTTATTCGTGATTTTTATTTGTGTTATGGCCATAAGTTTAAGAGCTCTTCCCTGCTAATTTGGCATCAAGCCTATGCAGGTATGTGTGATGGTATAAAGATATATATAGCTTATAATTAAACTGCGGCAGTCATGATAATTACTGTATCATTTTAATTGCTGGTACCCACGCTCGTACTCAATTATAGTTTTCTAAAGTGTGTATTTAAATGTTTTGGATAATCTCTCACATGTTTCCTTCGCTCTATTTGTTTATTGTGCATGCTAGAATTTAATCAGTGAACAGTGTTTGAATCAGTGTTAATTGTTAAATAAGTGTTAGATAAATCAGTGGTATCGTTTAATCAGTGATAAAGTGTTTAAATCATTGTACATAATTAAGCTGCCGATAGAGCAGCCCACCATACATTCATCTCAGCAGATTTTTGTGCCACTTCATGAATAAGGGTGGCAGTGTATATAATATAACGTTGGATATTAAATGTCAAGCGTACGTGAAATGAGCGTTGGGTATCTTTTCGAGTGTGTGTGGGCGTTGCTGTGATTTTCGGTAGATTGGGACGTGCTGGAGTTAAATCCAGGCATCCACGCCCAATCGCGGTACGGGTTTTGCGGGAAGTTAATAATTAATTTGTTATAATTAATTATGGGAGGTCATTATTAATTATTGGAATCAGATAATTAATTTGTTGTTGCAGAATTTTCGGTTGTCAACGCATGTAGGAAAACTCCTTGCTAGCCCCTAGCAGCAGAGGAGGAGAGCAAAATTTTTGACAAAATTTTCTTTAGTTTTTTTTATTTTTATTTAGATATTTATTTTTTTTCGGTGGAGATATCGGGTGCTTCACTGCAGGCGATACTTCACCTGGTGCCGCGGCCACATCAGCCTGTAAAGGTAAGATTCAACAATTGGTTCCGATGACCAGGATTCTTACTTGTTTGTACCTCCAAAGCAGAGCAACACACACAAACGTTCGGAATATTGCGAATTGACTGCCATATCAAATTTATTTCAGTACGAGCATATTTTAGCATATCATAAGTATTGTAAGCCTTAAGCATTTTTGTGTAAAAGACTGCCTTAGGTTAAGTGTATTTAAATATGGCAAATAAAGGAGAGAAGCCGAACACCAAACCTACTGACTCAGATGATTCTGATCATCATGATGGGGAGGAACATAGCATTCCCACAGGAGAATCAACCGATCTGGTAACTAGTAATTCAGTAACAAGTATCGCAGGAGTGTCAGAGACTAGAATGACAGCTCCAGGTATGTTAATGTACGGCGGTGAACAGATAGCAGGATGCATTAATATGCTCAGATATTTTACAGGCACAGATCCTCTATATCGTGCCAAACATTTTTTTCAAGATGTAGAAAATGTAGCTACAGTAGGGAGATGGAGCGAACAAACAAAATTGGCAGTAGTAAAGTCGAAATTCAGGGAAAGGGCTGCAGAATTTTTGTCAGATAGTGATGAGCTGAGATTAGAAGGAAATTATGAAAATTTTAAACGTCTAGTGATCGATCGTTTCCAAGCGGAAGAACCTCTTATTACCCGTATGAAACAATTCATGAGTTGTGTTCAAATGCCGGGACAAGATGTAAGACAGTATGCAACGCGACTCAAAAGTGCAGCGGCAAAATATTTTGGTCATACAACTGATATGTCAGAAGACATCAGGCAGCATAGGGATCAGACAGTGATGTGTCAGTTTGTATCTGGTTTATCCGAATCTATCAGGCGATGGGTTTTAACGAAGTGCCCAGAAACTCTAGAAGCTGCTATTCTCACAGCAATTCAGGAAGAAGATAATTTGGCGCTCATGAGTAAAAAAGGATCAGTAAATGCAGTAGAGAGATCGGAAACAAACCCAGGATCTGATTTATTAGCGCGTACTTTGGAAGAGATGATGGCACGAATGGAAGCGACGGAAAGATCAGTGGGTCAGTTAGCCGTAAATTTTCAGGAAAGCGAAAATCGGAGACGAGAAAGAAACTTCAGAGAGGAAGAAAGTTTGCAGTTACCCAGGTTTCAGTCATCTGGACTCGAACTCGTTCGACAGTATGGGGCAAATAATAATGAACGCAGAGGATCGGGTACTCGAAATCGCTCGCGCGCTGAGAACCAGCAAGCGCAGTACAGGAGCAACAGGATTATGTGCTACGGATGCAGACAGGAAGGTCATGTGATCAGGCTATGCCCGAATAACGGTCGAAATAGGGATAGGGCAGAAACAACACCGAAACAGAGGTTTAGGAATAACAACGACAGAGATACTCATTATCAATCAACAGGAAAGTTTAGTGCTCAAGGACTCGAGCGTAAGAACAAACAGTTAAACTGAATCGGAGTCGAACTGTGAGAGGTAGTGCGGCTCAGAAATATTTAAAACCCTCTAAAGTGCGGTACGTGTCTATGAAAAATGGGAATGATTTACCAATCATTAATGCGGATCTGGATGGGGATAAAATTAAAGTGCTAATTGACACAGGGTCATCAGTCACTTTATTAGCTAACGATGCTTATCGTAGATTAAAATTTCGCAGAAAGTTAAAATCTGTTGATTTAAATGTAAAAATCAAAAGCATCACAGGAGAAGTGATTCAAACGCTGGGTTGCTACGAGGTAAATCTGCGAATTAAGGGAAGAGACATATGGGTCAAGGCATTTGTGACAAAAAATCCCCTGAGTCAAAATTACTCAGCTTTGTTGGGAATAGATGCTTTACGAAACCACCGTCTTACGTTCGAAGCAGATACAAACCAGCTTCACTTCCCTGACCCCCCATCTCAGCCACATACCCCACAGGAGCGGAGAGGTAATGATGTTTCCAACAGACACCCCAGGATAGCAGCACTGACTCGTAAAACTTGCATTCCCCCAACAGCGAAACTTTTCTCCAAGTGGCGCTTAGTAAACCCTCAGTGGGGAAAACAGAAGGAAGTATTTTGTTCGAGCCATTACCGAGAGCACGCAGAAATAGGTTACTGTTAGCACGGTCAGTTAATAATGTTTCGGCAAGCGGACTGTATGATGTAAGAGCGGCTAACCACAGTGATTCACCAATTTGGTTAAATAAACATACGAAACTCTTTCAGGTAGAACCAGTGGAAATTAAGCGTTGTTCGCGAGGAACATCCCGAAAATCTCAACCAATCTCTGTGGAAGATTTTAAATTAGACCACCTGGAATTTAGCGAACGAGAGAAAATGCTAAATTTATTGCAGAAATATTCTGATGTTTTTGCACGGAATTCTTTAGACTTAGAAGGTACGGATCTTACAGAGCATGAAATTCATCTCACGGATGATAAACCTATTAAGTTGCGTCAGTATACTGTACCACATGCCCTAAGACCCGAAGTAAAAGCTCAGGTAAACGAATTACTTGACGCAGGAATCATATCAAAATCAGATAGTCCCTACAGCTTTCCTATTGTTCTCGTGAGACGCGGAAACTCTTATCGTTTCTGTATAGATTTTCGAAAATTAAATGAAATTACCCGAAAGGATAGCTACCCTGTTCCCCGAATCCAGCAAACTTTATCCTTACTACATGGATGCAAGTATTTTTCAAAAATTGACCTTTTGGCTGGTTATCACCAAATTAAAGTTAGAGAACAGGATAGGCATAAAACTGCTTTCTCATGCGAATTCGGACATTTCCAGTGGAATCGCTTGCCTTTTGGACTTTGCAACAGTCCGGCAACATTTGAAAGAGCACTTGATTCTCTATTTATGGACAAAAGAGATGATGGCATTTTGGTATATGTGGATGACATCTTGTGTGCCTCCAGGACATTATCTGAACACCTTGAGAAATTGGAATTAATTTTCCAGAGATTAAGGAAGCACCATCTAAAAATTAAGCCCAGTAAGTGTGAATTTTTGGCGGAAGAAGTGACATACCTAGGGCACCTTTTAGATCGTCAGGGCATAAGACCTAACCCACAGAACGTGGAAGCTGTTCGGGAATTCCCTACTCCACGGAAAGTGAAACATGTTCGAGCATTCCTTGGAATGGCAGGATATTATAGGCGCCACATCAAAGATTTTTCGTCCATTGCCTTACCACTAACAAACCTTACTAGGAGAAACGTGAAATTCATTTGGGACGAACACTGCGAGAAATCTTTTCAAGAGCTGAAACATGCACTAGTGAGTGAGCCACTATTAATATTTCCTGATTTCAGCAAGAAATTTTTCGTCACCACAGACGCCTCCAAAGTAGCGATTGCCGGTATTCTCGAGCAGGAGGATGACGAAGGACACAGACATCCCATCGCTTACTTTAGCAGGAAACTTAATCCAGCTGAGAAAAATTACAGCACGACAGAACAGGAAGCACTGGCAATAGTATCATCCATCACCCATTGGCGCGAATATTTGGTAGGTCAGCAGTTTACGGTTATTACCGACCATAGACCTCTAAAGTGGCTTATGAATTTGAAAACTCCTAATTCTAGACTGGTCAGATGGAATCTTAGTCTGTCGGAGTATAACTT
Organism: Macrothele yani; assembly: GCA_039090855.1. NCBI lineage: Eukaryota > Metazoa > Arthropoda > Arachnida > Araneae > Macrothelidae > Macrothele > Macrothele yani. Next base: position 120,328,930 of record CM077001.1, on the reverse strand, counting down.
CGATGTGCAATATCGACCAGGAAAGAAAAACACAAACGCCGACGTGTTATCTAGGCACATTGCAGCAGTGGAAGCCAATGATACAGTCGCAGTTGTACCACTTAATAACAAAACTCTAAAATCAGCACAAAGAACAGATCCTAAATTAGCTGAAGTAATTGATTGTCTTGAAGGGCGTGATTATTCAGCAGTCGATAAAATTACTGACACCTATTTTATGAGAGACGACCTTTTATTTCATTTTGCCTTACCAGCAAAAAAACAGCCCACGGAAATTGATCGCAGAACAGTTAGTGATACCTGATAAGTTAAAATCAGAAGTGATGAAATCAGAACATGACGGACTATGCGCCGGTCACTTCGGTTTTGAAAAGACCCTTGGGAGAATTAAACAGAAATACTTTTGGATTAACATGTTCTCAGACATCAAGAACTACACGGCGAGTTGCGAACAATGCCTGAAACGTCGTGGTTTCAAAAAGAAGCAAAAAGCGGGTCTAATTACCCCGGAAATTGTATCTGTCCCATGGTCCAAAATTTCGATGGATATCGCTGGACCTCTTCCACTGACAGAGGATGGAAATAAATATTTATTGGTTGTCACCGACTCCTTCACTAAGTACATCGAGCTGATTCCATTAAAGACTATGCGATCTGCAGAAATTGCCGAAAAATTTGCTTCTAACGTGATAGCGCGTCACGGTGTCCCACATCTGTTACTCACGGACAGAGGAACAAATTTTTTGTCCGATTTAATGACCGAGTTGTACCGTAAGTTTGGCATCAAAAAACTGAATACATCTCCACACCATGCACAGACAGACGGACAAGCCGAAAGACAAATTCAGACAATAATGCACTCTTTAGCAATTTATTGTTCCCCTAAGGGAAAGGATTGGGACAAGTATACAGAATTTGTGGCCATGTCCTACAGAAGCGCGATACACAGTGCTACTAAAGAAACACCCAACTTTCTCATGTTCGGAAGAGATCTGAACATGCCAGGACAGTTGTTGAATGAGGAAATCCCTTTTAACTACGCTGAATCCCAGAGCTACGCCGAGAGCTTAGTCACGAGGATGCAAGAAGCGTATAAAATTGTCAAGGATAATCTGGAAGAGGCAGCCCAAACTTCCAGGGAATATCGAGCAAAGTCGGCTGTAGACAAACAGATCAAGATTGGGGACATAGTGTACCAGCACGACCCATCAGCATCCAAAACAAGGTCGCGAAAGTTGGCAAAACCTTCTATAGGACCTTTCAGAGTAATTGAGAAAACATCCCCAGTGAACTTTAAAATCGTCCCAGTAAATGATATGAGACGAACTCGACTCACACACGTAGACAGGATTTTCAAACCACCACAGAGAAGGGTGTTTGACACAGGGCAATTTCAAGATGAAAAGGGGGATGAAGAAATTTCGTTGAGCATAGGTATGCCAACCGCAGACGAAAGGCATCATGAAGAAGAGTTCTCAGAGCAGGATGAGGACTGGGTGACGCCCGTTTGGCCGGTGATCACAAGGGATATGCGCTGTTTTCAGCCGCATGAATCTGAAACACGTCAGGGGTTGGAAGAGACCGGGACGGCGGCCCAGCCTGCTCCCATGTTGAAGGACGCGGTAGCTCACGGAGGAAACGCAGAGGGGAGCAAAGAAAAAGTCCCCCCATCATAACGAGAGCGTCGTTGAGACCCCGAGACGAGCACGGGAGAGTGGGGAAACCTCTCAGCTTTGGACATCAGGCTGAAGAGGAAAAATCCAGCGAAGAAATGGTTGCAGACGAGGAGGATAGTGATAGCACAGAAATATACAGTTGTGAGGAGGAAGAAGATTTCGCGAGCCAAACTCAGGACCGCGCAGAAGTGCAGACTTAGATAAGAGGAAAGGCACGTTGAGTCCAAAAGGGTTTTGGTCGGACGCACATTGGCTCTCACCTGTGTAACTTATGTTTATATTCTTTTCTTGTTATGGGCAATGATGAATGGATCAGAGATGTTATCGATACTTTCCCATTACCCTTGATGTGTCTAAAATCCGGAATTAGACATGTCATGGAATATAGGAAAGAGGGAGATATCCATATTCAAAATTTTCCATTCTTCAATGAGAAAAAAAAAATACATTCATATTTTTTTCTTTGAAAGGTAGAAGGATTGTTATAGGGTGCAGCCTAACTTGTGGAAAATTTTTATATTTCATTTATGCGGTAAATTTGTGTTTCGATGTAACTGCAAGGCAGCACTCATAGTTATAATTAATTACGGTAATTGATCCTCTAATTTGTTCATCACTGCCATTGTTAAAATTTGTTCAGTATTTGATAAGTGCATAATTCGTAGCCTTCTAGCAAACGAGAATTGTGAAAGGCCACATGGCAACAGACCATCTCTATTTCGGACTCATAGCAACAGTCGTGTGCATTTTCAACTAACGAAAGACTGCAAAACTCACCCCCAAAAGTCCCTCTGCAAGCCAAGAGCATTCGGTGGTTGCAGTTTTTCTCCGAACTGAACGGGATAAGCGAAAACCGACTACCACCCACAGTTGAAAAGAAGGTGATAAATCCCTTTTCAAGTGGCTAAGAGAAGCCCTGTGACAGGACAAAGAGGAGAGAAACGAGCAGAAGAGAAAAACAAGCGGCGGGGCATTCTCAGGACGGTGGCAAAGCCAGACACACGCACGAGAACAGCACCAGCGAGCTGCATGGAACCTAGGCCTGAGAGCTGACCGCTGGGAGAGCTCGGAAAAAGAAGCAGCGAGCAAGTAAGGATTGCTATGAATGATCCCCTCTTAAACGAGGACATCTGAGTCCTGTGGACTTCTCGACCGATACTAGGTCGACATTAGTGCACTCTTGCCTAGGCGGTCTACATAGACAAAAAGGCAGGACATTTCTTGCCACTTCTCTGCGCTGAGGACCTCAGACAACGGTTGCCAAGGTATGTGTTCTTTATACGAACTTTTGCTCACGACGTACAAGTGCCGTCGGACAGTGAACAGCATATAGAACTCTGTCCCCTGTAAAAATGAATACGCACGACAGCGGAGGCCTCCAACACATTTTATTCGTGATTTTTATTTGTGTTATGGCCATAAGTTTAAGAGCTCTTCCCTGCTAATTTGGCATCAAGCCTATGCAGGTATGTGTGATGGTATAAAGATATATATAGCTTATAATTAAACTGCGGCAGTCATGATAATTACTGTATCATTTTAATTGCTGGTACCCACGCTCGTACTCAATTATAGTTTTCTAAAGTGTGTATTTAAATGTTTTGGATAATCTCTCACATGTTTCCTTCGCTCTATTTGTTTATTGTGCATGCTAGAATTTAATCAGTGAACAGTGTTTGAATCAGTGTTAATTGTTAAATAAGTGTTAGATAAATCAGTGGTATCGTTTAATCAGTGATAAAGTGTTTAAATCATTGTACATAATTAAGCTGCCGATAGAGCAGCCCACCATACATTCATCTCAGCAGATTTTTGTGCCACTTCATGAATAAGGGTGGCAGTGTATATAATATAACGTTGGATATTAAATGTCAAGCGTACGTGAAATGAGCGTTGGGTATCTTTTCGAGTGTGTGTGGGCGTTGCTGTGATTTTCGGTAGATTGGGACGTGCTGGAGTTAAATCCAGGCATCCACGCCCAATCGCGGTACGGGTTTTGCGGGAAGTTAATAATTAATTTGTTATAATTAATTATGGGAGGTCATTATTAATTATTGGAATCAGATAATTAATTTGTTGTTGCAGAATTTTCGGTTGTCAACGCATGTAGGAAAACTCCTTGCTAGCCCCTAGCAGCAGAGGAGGAGAGCAAAATTTTTGACAAAATTTTCTTTAGTTTTTTTTATTTTTATTTAGATATTTATTTTTTTTCGGTGGAGATATCGGGTGCTTCACTGCAGGCGATACTTCACCTGGTGCCGCGGCCACATCAGCCTGTAAAGGTAAGATTCAACACCTGTGACTTTATGGCTCAGTGGTTAAGACGAGCGGCTTTAACTCAGACGACCTCTATTCCCAGCGCAAAAGGATTCTCTCGCGTAAGGGTTGAAATATTTAGCGTGTTGGATTTTGGGAAATTTTTGTATAACTACGGAAAAACTTCGGTTTACTTTTCCGAAGTAAACGGAATTACTGATTACGGAAAATCTGTGAAAATATGGAAGTTAAAGAAAACGGTAACTTTTAAAATCGGAAATTCCGTTAAAAGACGGACACTTATCGGCAACTTTACCGCACGTCATTTTCAGAAATTTTCTGTGAATTCACTCCACTTATTTTTTACAGTGTACCACATTACAGAATGTCTTTCAATCATTGAACAGGGAAGACAAGAAGGAGATTATTCTCTCTCTCCAACTATTTATCTCGTTCGTCCACGACGGGTTGAGACCCGCAAAGACGATTATGCGCCTTTGAAGGTTACTAGTGTTGGATCTTACCTTTACAGGCTGATGTGGCCGCGGCACCAGGTGAAGTATCGCCTGCAGTGAAGCACCCGATATCTCCACCGAAAAAAATAACATCTAAATAAAAATAAAAACACTAAAGAAAATTTTGTCAAAATTTTTGCTCTCCTCCTCTGCTGCTAGGGGCTAGCAAGGAGTTTTCCTACTTGCGTTGACAACCGAAAATTATGCAACAACAAATTAATTATCTGATTCCAATAATTAATAAAGACCTCCCATAATTAATTATAACACATTAATTATTAACTTCCCGCAAAACCCGTACCGCGATTGGGCGTGGATGCCTGGATTTAACTCCAGCACGTCCCAATCTACCGAAAATCACAGCAACGCACACACACACTCGAAAAGATACCCAACGCTCATTTCACGTACGCTTGACATTTAATACCCAACGTTATATTATATACACTGCCACCTTTATCCATGAAGTGGCACAAAAATCTGCTGAGATGAATGTATGGTGGGCTGCTCTATCGGCAGCTTAATTATGCACAATGATTAAACACTTTATCACTGATTAAACGATAATACTGATTTAACTAACTCTGATTTAACAATTAACACTTATTCAAACACTGTTCAATGACGAAATTCTAGTATGCACAATAAACAAATAGAGCGAAGGAAACATATATGAGAGATTACCCAAAACATTTGAATACACACTTTAAAAAAATGATAATTGAGTACGAGCGTGGGTACCAGCAATTAAAATGATACAGTAATTATCATGACTGCCGCAGTTTAATTATAAGCTAAATATATCTCTATAATATTACACACACCTGCATAGGCTTGATGCCAAATTAGCAGGGAAGAGCTCTTAAAACTTATGGCCATAACACAAATAAAAATCACGAATAAAATGTGTTGGAGGCCTCCGCTGTCGTGCGTACTCCCTTTCACAGGGGACAGAGTTCTATATGCTGTTCACTGTCCGACGGCACTTGTAAGTCGTGAGCAAATGTTCGTATAAAGACCACATACCTTGGCAACCGTTGTCTGAGGTCCTCAGCGCAGAGAAGTGGCAAGAAATATCCTGCCTGTTTTGGTATATGGACAGCCTAGGCAAAAGTGCACTAATGTCGACCTAGTATCGGTCGAGAAGTCCAAAGGACTGAGATGTCCTCGTTTAAGAGGGGATCATTCATAGCCCTCCCTACATGCTTCTCTCTTCTTTTCCGAGCTCTCCCAGCGGTCAGCTCTCAGGTTCCATGCAGCTCGCTGGTGCTGTTCTCGTGCGTGTGTCTGGCTTTGCCACCGTCCTGAGAATGCCACGCCGCTTGTTTTTCTCTTCTCCTCGTTTCTCTCCTCTTTGTCCTGTCACAGGGCTTCTCTTAGCCACTTGAAAAGGGATTTATCACCTTGTTTTCAGCTGTGGGTGGTAGTCGGTTCTCCCTTATCCCGTTCAGTTCGGAGAAAAATGCAACCAACAGAATGTCTCTTGGCTTCCAGAGGGAATTTTGGAGGGTGAGTTTTGCAGACTTTCGTTAGAGTTGAAAATGCACAAGACTGTTGCTATGAGTCCGAAATAGAGATGGTCTGTCGCCATGTGGCCTTTCACAATTCTCGTTTGCCAGAAGGCTACGAATTATGCACTTATCAAATAATGAACAAATTTTAACAATGGCAGTGATGAACAAATTAGAGGATCAATTACCGTAATTAATTATAACTATGAGTGCTGCCTTGCAGTTACATCGAAACACAAATTTACCGCATAAATGAAATATAAAAATTTTCCACAAGTTAGGCTGCACCCTATAACACTAGCAAATGAATGCAGGCGGCTTCCCATTCTATTCCTCTGCTGCATTTGAGTAAGGGACATAAAATTATTAATGGAGATTATTTAACCCCTTCGTTTTGATGGCGACATTTATTTTTTGCAACTAGCCCCTTCAGAGCTGCAGAGATGAACTTACAGAAAATAAAAGTGATGTAGCTTGGATAACGTAATTTCGTTTCGTGTAGAGATCTTGTCGTCATTACGTTATTACTAAATCATTAGATATGAATACGATGCAATAGTTCCTAATTGAATGATTACGACCAGACGAATCATAAAACAGAAGTCAACTTACGGGAATCATTTTATTGGTCCCAGCACGAATTTCAGTAGCACTTCACAATTTTAAGACAGCAGATATCAGATTACTTTATCTAATAATTGAACGTCTACAAACACACGTCCACCACATATCCACCACAGCAGATCAGATCAGATCATATGTAGAGGATTTTTAGGAAGGGAGTGTCTGACCCCAGGTCTTAAACAACCCTTAGAAATAGGAAGCTAGGAGATTTGGGCTAGAGTGCCCGATAGGAAAGTGACACGGAAGCGAAGTAGAAAGGGGGAGGAATACGCCCTTATTTGTTATCGGGGGGGTCGGGGTCCGACGGCTTAACGTGCCCATCCGATGCACGGCGGGTATTTAGTGGTTCGAACGTTCGTGCCTGCCCAGGATCGAACCTGAGGTTATCACCATGGCAGACACGAACGCTGACCACTAGGCCAACTGCGGCCCATCCACCACAGCAACAGTTATCTCGCCCTTTTATCTATCGTTCTTATCTCATACATTCATGCGTCACGTTCACTCTGACCTCAAGAGTGTTGCCAACAGTATTCTCGTGAGAAAGAAGATGTCACGTTAAGTTGGGAAGTATACGGAGAACAAACTCAAAATTTACATAGGAAATGAAACTAAAACTGAAAGTTAATTTAGAATATACGTCACACATGCGTTAACAGTAACTGAAGATTTAGATGTTGATGGAGCAAATTTAGAAGAAACGGATGATTACATCTGCCTTGAAAAACCGATATCAAGCAAGGGTCACATCGAAGAAAAATTTAATAGGGGTAGAAAAATTTAATATATCTGGAGAACATTTGGAGGAAACCGTACAGTTTTCAAGAACAATTTTCTAATGTATTATGTCTTAAAAAAACAGTGTTTCAACAATTTATCTCTCCAGTTCTTACTTATGGATCAAACACATGATGTTACAGGAGTAGTGTATAAAAGGGCGGTTCTGGGCCAGTGGAGGGTCAATGTTAACCTATGGGACCCTCCACTTTAGTAGGTGGAGGGTCATGGAGTGGTGGAGGGTCGTATTTTACGCCATCTTGGGTGACTGATAACATTATGGGGGTGCGGAATGGGGTTGTGAGATAAGACTGCGCCATCTTAACATGACATCATAGGGGTGAGGAGTTGGCGTTATGGTTAAATTAGTATTTCGCAATGCTATCTCGGTACGGAGGGTGGATGACGTTACAAATGTTTCAATTTTTTTTATCTGACACGTGTTTGTGGAAACTTTTCTTTCAATCTCCTATCTTGTGAATTTTTTCTTTCTATTTCCTTCGGGTGACTTTTATATTTTGAATGTTTCTTTTCAAATAATTTGTTTTTCTTTATGGATTTTTTAAGATTCTTTACAATTCTTCGATAAATAGTTTTATGTACGTTCTGCATTGCTGTTCTGGTAGATTAAAAGTTTCCCGGTCAGCGTCATTTTCCCCTTCAGGGAATTTTACTGTGTGTGCGTGTGTGTTTGCAAATTCTTCTTGTTTTATTATAAACCTTTTCGTAGATGCTTATTTATTTCTCCACTAAAATAATTTTTATTTAACAACGTTCGGAGATTTCGGTTTAAAATCCATATTAGCGAGCGAATATTCGAAGCTAAGTGATTCGTAATTCGATCGAGTATTATTTCTAAGCCTATGATTTATTTTTGAATGTAATTTTCGCTACTTGGGAATTTTATCATTTTATTTTTCCGAAATAGTTCTTTTTTTTTATATTTCGTAAGTTACTTTTTTCACTTGGCAAAATTTTCCATATCAGCATTTCTTTAAAAATATCGCTTTCAAGAAATATTTTTATTTCTTTTTGTTTCTTCCGCTTAAACAATTTTTCTTACTTGATTTTAATGTATTCCTATATAACTTAAACCATTTTTTGGTCTTACGTTTCGTGTAAGTGTACGTGATTTATACTGTTACACGGCACTAGCAGTGTTCCTGCCGAGTCTGCCGGTAACGGTGCTTGAGACCTGAAGTACAATTTAGTTGGCCACGGCACCAGGTGAGAATCTCAGGTGCACTGCTGCACTCAAAGATTCACACCAGAACATAAAAAATGAAAAGTTGAAGAATGACCCGAAGCATAAGGCTTGGGTGAATCCACCTTGTGAACAAAATAACAACAACAAATAAACAATAAAATAATCTAAAAAAAATGATACTTTGGGATCAGAGTTGTGATGAGGTTCACCCGCAATCACCAATTCGTGACTGAGTGTAGTGGTCCGGATCTTACTCCGGTACATTCAATCCCCAACCAGCCAGTACAACACTCACTTTCGCAAATAACACATGATTCTCAAATACACAACACAACATTTAATAACGTTCTGCGAGATTTAAACAGATCCGGCGCTCTCTAGGCGCATGGACAATTGCCCCTCATATGTGGGCAGCATACGGTGTCACACTTTACTGTCGGATAACGCAGCCGACTGAGTCTCCACCGGACTATCTGAACAAGATATACTACTCGTTTACACACTAAATAGAGCTGCAGGTGATATTCATATACAATTGCTTAGAGAATGAAAAAAAAATTATATGCAAACGATCACATTAAAAATACTCGCGACACAAAATACACAAGCACGTTAATTTGCGGTATAAGATTATAGGTGCGAAATACTGCCAAAGTTAATTAACTAAATCTAATAAGCATGCACATGCAGAACCCTGCCCCGCTGACGTTGGTCCTGAACCAAAGTTAAAAGAAACTGTCCCGCCCAGCGGAATTTGTGGCCACACCTTCTCCCTTATTCATGTAAAAAGTAATCAGGAAATGGACCCTGTAAGAAATTGAAATCTGTATGTGCAGGTATTTCCTCTGAGGTTCAGTCACTCAGCATTACTGCATCTATGTCCATGCAGCTTTGGGTGTCGGGATGGCACAAGTTCGCAGAGGTGCGAAGAAAGAAAAAAGAAATATTCATCTACTTACAGTTTCGTGACTTTGCTGTGCAAATCCGTTGTGCATCACATAATATCACTCGACAAAAAAAAAAAACACGCACACAGACACTTGCACCATGTGGCAGCACCGATGATTCAACACTTCACTTTGACGCTTGATGTAAATGAAGCACACAATTAAAAATGGTAATATCACGCCGCACTTTGTTGCAATGATTAGAGTGCACACTGATCTATTCTCGTGACGATTTGAAGGTGGGCGTTAAGCAAAATAGGCCCTCTCACATCTGATGTTGCGGTTTCCAAGATTAATTTTCTCGGCCGAGCGAAATCAGACGTGCTTTTACCTTAAGCGTATATCGGCAACTCAACATTTCACCTGTATATTTGTTAGGTATCGAAGCCACCGCTCTTACGCTCATATTTTTCTTTCGACATGTTTTTATCCCGTCGCACTTACACATAGTGGCTTCGCTGCTTACGCGACCACACACACGCACACATGGGGCCTCGCTTCACCCCGTAAGACAAGCGCATCTCTTCACTTCCTCCACAGTAGGGGATGAATGGGGGTGACGATTCCACACTGCAGTGGTTGGCATCCGAACCCGACTTTGCTTGGCTTCGCTTCTCATTGGAATGACCACTGTCCACTCGCAGACTTCTTAATTCCCCTGTAACTTGGCTTTCATTAGGCCAAACAGTCGCTGAGTTCCATTACGCTCCAGCCTAGAAATTTCTGCTTTATCCCGCGGATTTAGGCATTCTGCTGTCTTTATGGCAAACTGGCATCTCCAGCTGCCTCGAGTTGTCTCCATTTCTTACCAAATGCGGGGAGGTTTGCTGCTTCATTTTCCCCAATTCATTTTTTGCAGATCCAAGGCATCCAGCCTTCCCATCGGAGAGCGCACAGACAACTAACTTTCTTCCTTATGTTCATGCCAAGTGCGAACTCTTATTTTTCTGCACGGACCACACAGAGAGCAATTGTTCTCGAAAATGCCCCAAACAATCGACGAATTTACGATTATTCGCTAAACCTTTTGTCCCCATCTTCATTCATTTACTCAAGTGGACCCCTCTTCGAAAGGTACCATTCCGTGTTGCTTAGTTTCCCGTCAGCTGCGCCCTGATATTTATGACCTAACAGAGCTATTCTGAGACCACCCAGCCAGAGAGAGAATTCTTCGCCTCTTTTCTTTCCAAACCCCCAGATAAAACTTTATCTGCTGTTTACACTTTTAAACTCCAATCAAGCCTCGAACATAATTAATACTTAATTAATTTCACACATCAACCACGCCCATTAATTACTAAATTAATGGCGGGGGTGGGTCGTAACATCGGCCCCTCCTCAAGAAATCTAGAAGTCCTCTTCTGGGCCTATCGCTTTGCTCTTATCAATTTCCAGAGTAACCATTGAGTGCTAACTTTTCCCACAGATAGAAACAATTCAAAATGGCAAAAATATTGCGTTTCATGCCTTCAAGAGCATTGGAGCGACTTCCCAATTATCCCGCAATTTTGTTAATTAATTTAGAGAACATCCGAAAGAAAAAACAACGTAAATGAGAAATAAATAAAAAAAACTGAACTGTAAAAGAACATGTGAGCCTGCCGAACTGTGATTCCTAGCTGCCTCATACAATACGCGACATGGCGGACAAATTTTAAAGTTTTCTTCAGGTTTTAGGATGGGGGGGGGGGGGTGTCCACTGTAACATTCCATCCCCCCATGAAAGAAAAAAAGGGATGACTGGATGAAGTTTATTCATCCAATCACTCTATTTTTTTTTAACTGTAAACACTCAACCCTTTCCCACCGTCGCAAGGCACCTAATTCCGGATTTAAGTGCCCGGAGTGGAAGGAAAGTTTAAGGATTTCATCACACGTTCATTGCTACCCGTCGAGATAGGCGGAAAGAAAATTTAAATATGAGGCATAGCTTCGAGAATCCACGAGTTCCACAGATCTCTCACGTTCGATGCTCCTACGCCCGCTTTTATCTGCGCTCGATGCCAAATTCTTGCGTTCCACTGTCTTCGTGTTAGCCATTTTGTTTTTCTTACCCACTAAAATTATGGCAGTTCTTACAAAACAGCTTAAGGCTTACTTAATGCTAAATTATACAAAATTCGCACCGAACAAAACTAAATAAAAATAGTAATGGCAGTCAATTCGCACTTATTTTACGAACATGAGTGTTGTTCCGCTAGCTGCAAAATATAGGTATCGATCCTGGGACAACGGCACCATTAATGTTACACGGCACTAGCAGTGTTCCTGCCGAGTCTGCCGGTAACGGTGCTTGAGACCTGAAGTACAATTTAGTTGGCCACGGCACCAGGTGAGAATCTCAGGTGCACTGCTGCACTCAAAGATTCACACCAGAACATAAAAAATGAAAAGTTGAAGAATGACCCGAAGCATAAGGCTTGGGTGAATCCACCTTGTGAACAAAATAACAACAACAAATAAACAATAAAATAATCTAAAAAAAATGATACTTTGGGATCAGAGTTGTGATGAGGTTCACCCGCAATCACCAATTCGTGACTGAGTGTAGTGGTCCGGATCTTACTCCGGTACATTCAATCCCCAACCAGCCAGTACAACACTCACTTTCGCAAATAACACATGATTCTCAAATACACAACACAACATTTAATAACGTTCTGCGAGATTTAAACAGATCCGGCGCTCTCTAGGCGCATGGACAATTGCCCCTCATATGTGGGCAGCATACGGTGTCACACTTTACTGTCGGATAACGCAGCCGACTGAGTCTCCACCGGACTATCTGAACAAGATATACTACTCGTTTACACACTAAATAGAGCTGCAGGTGATATTCATATACAATTGCTTAGAGAATGAAAAAAAAATTATATGCAAACGATCACATTAAAAATACTCGCGACACAAAATACACAAGCACGTTAATTTGCGGTATAAGATTATAGGTGCGAAATACTGCCAAAGTTAATTAACTAAATCTAATAAGCATGCACATGCAGAACCCTGCCCCGCTGACGTTGGTCCTGAACCAAAGTTAAAAGAAACTGTCCCGCCCAGCGGAATTTGTGGCCACACCTTCTCCCTTATTCATGTAAAAAAAGTAATCAGGAAATGGGCCCTGTAAGAAATTGAAATCTGTATGTGCAGGTATTTCCTCTGAGGTTCAGTCACTCAGCATTACTGCATCTATGTCCATGCAGCTTTGGGTGTCGGGATGGCACAAGTTCGCAGATGTGCGAAGAAAGAAAAAAGAAATATTCATCTACTTACAGTTTCGTGACTTTGCTGTGCAAATCCGTTGTGCATCACATAATATCACTCGACAAAAAAAAAAAAAACACGCACACAGACACTTGCACCATGTGGCAGCACCGATGATTCAACACTTCACTTTGACGCTTGATGTAAATGAAGCACACAATTAAAAATGGTAATATCACGCCGCACTTTGTTGCAATGATTAGAGTGCACACTGATCTATTCTCGTGACGATTTGAAGGTGGGCGTTAAGCAAAATAGGCCCTCTCACATCTGATGTTGCGGTTTCCAAGATTAATTTTCTCGGCCGAGCGAAATCAGACGTGCTTTTACCTTAAGCGTATATCGGCAACTCAACATTTCACCTGTATATTTGTTAGGTATCGAAGCCACCGCTCTTACGCTCATATTTTTCTTTCGACATGTTTTTATCCCGTCGCACTTACACATAGTGGCTTCGCTGCTTACGCGACCACACACACGCACACATGGGGCCTCGCTTCACCCCGTAAGACAAGCGCATCTCTTCACTTCCTCCACAGTAGGGGATGAATGGGGGTGACGATTCCACACTGCAGTGGTTGGCATCCGAACCCGACTTTGCTTGGCTTCGCTTCTCATTGGAATGACCACTGTCCACTCGCAGACTTCTTAATTCCCCTGTAACTTGGCTTTCATTAGGCCAAACAGTCGCTGAGTTCCATTACGCTCCAGCCTAGAAATTTCTGCTTTATCCCGCGGATTTAGGCATTCTGCTGTCTTTATGGCAAACTGGCATCTCCAGCTGCCTCGAGTTGTCTCCATTTCTTACCAAATGCGGGGAGGTTTGCTGCTTCATTTTCCCCAATTCATTTTTTGCAGATCCAAGGCATCCAGCCTTCCCATCGGAGAGCGCACAGACAACTAACTTTCTTCCTTATGTTCATGCCAAGTGCGAACTCTTATTTTTCTGCACGGACCACACAGAGAGCAATTGTTCTCGAAAATGCCCCAAACAATCGACGAATTTACGATTATTCGCTAAACCTTTTGTCCCCATCTTCATTCATTTACTCAAGTGGACCCCTCTTCGAAAGGTACCATTCCGTGTTGCTTAGTTTCCCGTCAGCTGCGCCCTGATATTTATGACCTAACAGAGCTATTCTGAGACCACCCAGCCAGAGAGAGAATTCTTCGCCTCTTTTCTTTCCAAACCCCCAGATAAAACTTTATCTGCTGTTTACACTTTTAAACTCCAATCAAGCCTCGAACATAATTAATACTTAATTAATTTCACACATCAACCACGCCCATTAATTACTAAATTAATGGCGGGGGTGGGTCGTAACATCGGCCCCTCCTCAAGAAATCTAGAAGTCCTCTTCTGGGCCTATCGCTTTGCTCTTATCAATTTCCAGAGTAACCATTGAGTGCTAACTTTTCCCACAGATAGAAACAATTCAAAATGGCAAAAATATTGCGTTTCATGCCTTCAAGAGCATTGGAGCGACTTCCCAATTATCCCGCAATTTTGTTAATTAATTTAGAGAACATCCGAAAGAAAAAACAACGTAAATGAGAAATAAATAAAAAAAACTGAACTGTAAAAGAACATGTGAGCCTGCCGAACTGTGATTCCTAGCTGCCTCATACAATACGCGACATGGCGGACAAATTTTAAAGTTTTCTTCAGGTTTTAGGATGGGGGGGGGGGTGTCCACTGTAACAATACAGATCTTTAGTGGTTATACATAAAATTCGATTGTGACAGCATTTTTTTTTATTCTTACTGTTTCTTCCATTTCTTTCCAACAAAAGTTTCTTCACTATTACTTTTTTTCCCCCATTTAACTTAAACTATTTTTCAAAATGCTGTTCTATACTAGTATATTCATTAAACTTTACGATGTATAAGCATTACTTTTTTCAAAATTCTCGATGTATCGGCATTATTCTACTTTTATGAAGACTTTATTTTTCCATTTCTTTCAAACAACCAAATGTTCCTTCATTATTATTTCTTTTCTATGTAACCTAAATTAACTTTCAGAAATTTTATTCCATGTTTGCGTGTCATTAAACTTCTCGGTGTATCCATTTTATTTTATTTTTTTCAAACTTTGGAAATTTTTGACCAATTTTATTCTAACTTTATATTTCGATTTCCTTCCAACAAACGTTTCTTAACAACATGATGTTGCAAGATGTACCAAAACTTCAAATTTCTCTTTCCCTACATAGCTTGCTCTATTTTTCAGGCTCCATGTATGTAAAATATGAAAATATTTTTTTTATTCTTTCCTAGTTTGCTATGCTTTTCATTTGCTGTCCCAACAGAAAAGCATTCATTGTCATGATATGCATTCTAAAAAGTTCATACTGACACTAAAATTTGTATTCTTTGCGATATATTTTCTGTATATTTTTCTAACGCGACAGAAAAAACATTCATTCTGAAGACTAAGTCCGTACTTCCGCTAAACATCGTATCCTTACCGATATTTTTTTCTCTGTGGAGCATTTTGCTAACTCATCAGAAGTATAGTTATTCCCAAGACGTAGCTAAAAGACAGTATTTCCCTAAACAAAAGTAATCTTTTAAGAAAGACTTACTTCTTTTCCCTGAATAAGAACTTAATCTATTTTTCGAAATGCTATAATGTTTAACTTTGCTTTGCAACTGCTTTTTACTGTACTTCTATTTTTTTTGTTTCTTCATAGTATTTTTTTCCCTGTTTCATTCCAACAAACGTTTTTCTTCTCGACTTGATCGCTTTCACTCTTCCACACAAATTTTCCTAACATTAGAAATGTAACAAAAACTTCAGATATGTTTTAGTCTCTCCAACATTTATATTCATGTCGTATCAACTAAAATATCATACTTTCATCAAAAATCATATTCTTAACGAGTTATTTTTACTTTTTTTTTCATGTATTACCAAATATTTATCGCTAACTCACCTCCCCAAAGTCAGTATGAACGCACCTAACCATATTTCGTTTCCTCATTTATTTCGTTTTACATCGAGATGCGTCAAAACTTCGTCCAGAATATGTTTCGCAGCAGCACCAATTTTCACCAGCTTCTGATGAGTTGAAAGTTCCAAAAATGGGGATGTTGATTTCATCATTGCCCCCCAGAAGGAAGAAACAGTCATGAAATCAACATTCACATTTTGGAAACTTTCAACTCATCACAAGCTTGTAAAAATTGGTGCTGCTGCGAAACATATCCTGGTGTTTTAATGAGACGAAACAACTTCCAGTATTCAATTTTTTTCCTTTTTGTTTTCAACAAAAACGTATTTGTTCGCCTCGACGCCTTTTTCAATTTCCTTAACATTAATTCCGACACGACATGCAATGGAACGGGATGTTAGCACGTCAAACGAAAACCACTGAATGCTCAATGCAAAAGATGCGATGTGAAAAGTAACTCTCAGTCTTGCAATGTGACATGCGGGGTGCGAGAGAGTGAATCACCAGAGAAGCAGGCGAGCGGCGTTTGCTTGTATCCTGCGCCGGACAATCGCACTGAAAACAAACGCAAGGGAAGTAACATTTTACGATATGGTATCGGTGAGACAAGCGTCTTTGCAGTAGCGTCGGTCGGTGGAAATCTTTGTTGCTTTAAAAAGTGACGGCAATATTTTTGTATGACAAATCATTTTTCACTCCTCTGGTACCGGCACCGAGCACAAAATTCCACAGCACGTATTTTTCTTTGAAATATATATAAATATATATATTTTTTACAAAAATGAAACGGAAATAAAACCGGGTCAGGAACACCTTGACCAACCCGTTTGACCCGCAAGAAATTGTCGACCCGTTGACGCGCTGACCCGTGACACATTTCCATCTCTGTTTGGAGCTAGTCGAGTTAATAATGGTGGTCGTTAAAACCCCAAACACCAAAAGGGCTGATGATTTACCGATAAGAGAGAGAGAGAGAGAGCGGCAAAAGCCCACTTCAAATATTTTTTTTACAATTACAACCGAGGCTTCCATATTTATCAGAAATGAGATTCTGTAGCCATTTTCAGAGATAGTGAATTGTAGTCATTTTCTTTCAATTCCCGCCATTTCGATGGTAAGGGCAGCGAACAGGCGAAGTACCTTTTTCCCCACGCGTCGCAGCAGTTATAGTTTCGTCGATGAGAGAAGAATGAAACTGGACATTATTGCTTTTCAGTTGTCCCAAGCAAAGCGAGTAGAGGGGGCCAGCGAGCCAATTAATGAATCTTGCGTTTTTTGGAGAGGACGGAGGAGAGTTTAGGTTCGCGGGTTGGCTATCGGAGGAAGAAAAAAGCAGAGAGAACTTAGGAACAGAAGGTCGACGAAGCAGGAGATCTTTAGCTGGGGTGCAGTATCTTTGGGACGTGGGGAAGTAGGAAGAAATGAGGCCGATGATGAGAAAGACGGAAAGAGATCATGAGGGGTTAATATGTAGAAAGAACGGAGATCAGGACAAGGCTTAAAGACATTCCCCGTAACATCTGAATAAAAGTCTCCCTCACTGCAAAATTTAACCTCAGTCGATTCACTTTTCTATGCTTTGTATTGTTTTTATCTGCTCCAGTTGGGAGAATTACGGATTATACCACCGATACAGAACTTACAGCAAAGGAAGCATCAAACGAACCCTCCACACAGGGCGCAGTAATAGAACTCAGCACCAAGCCCTGTAACACAATAATAATAATAATAATAATAATAATAATAATAATAATAATCATAATAATACGAGGAAACTAATGAAGACCAAGTTCAACGCTCGCAATATCACTCGGGCTATCAACACGTACGCAGTTCCAGTCCTCACGTATTCCTTCGGAATCATCAAGTGGACAACAACAGAGCTTGAGGAAATAATGCGCAATACCAGGACAACCCTCACTAAACATCGCCAGCACCACCCGAAGTCAGCAATAGAATGGCTGACCATTGGACGGGCAGAATGAGTACGAGGAATGATTGATCTCTTGCAACACCGCGACAAAGAAATCAGCAGCCTCAAAAAATACTTCCATCAGAGCAAGGGACCCCTTCACCAAGCGATAAACCAGAGTGACAAGAAGTACACAGCCCTAGACCTCTCTACTCAGAACATCGAGAAGATTAGAACGAGGGAGCCAAAAGAAGAAGCATGGGGCGAGAAAGTCCTACACGGGAGGCACTACAACGACCTGCAATCAAGCCATGTGGATAAGACTGCCTCCAATGCATGGCTAATAAACGGATCACTCTTCTCCTTGACCGAAGGATTCTTGGTGGCTATACAAGATCAAGTTGTGAACACCAGAAACTACCGGAAGCATATCCTGAAGGACATGTCACTGGAAAGCGACACATGTCGGCAATGCCATCAAGCGCCAGAGACTATCCAACATATCACAGCAGGGTGCAAAGTCCTCACACAAACAGAGCACACGAACAGGCACAATCAAGTCGCCAAGATTGTCCATCAGGAATTGGCAAGAAAGCTCCACCTCATTACAACTGAGTCTGTCCCCTACGACAAGTGTGAGCCAACAACTCTTCTATAGAGAACAACACCCACAAGATGTACTGGGTTAGATCGATCAGAACAGATAAGACCAACCCCCACAATCGGCCCCATATCGTCCTGGTCGACAAGGAGAAGAAATCAACATACCTCATTGACGATAGCCGTGCCCAACACGTGCAACATCCAGAAGACGCACGGAGAGAAGCTGTCAAAGTGTAACGACCTACGATACGAAATCAAGGAAATGTGGCATATGGAGAACGTCACCACCGTCCCCATAGTAATATCAGCCACAAGAGTTATACCTGAGACCATTCACAGTTCTATACAGACACTAGACCTTCAACCTAATACATGGAACAACAGAAGGCAGCTATCCTGAACACTTGTAGGATAGTAAGAAAGTTCCTGGACAACTGAGAGAAAGAAATACCACTTCCCAAACTTGGTACGTCGTACTCGTACCGGAAGAGAAGAAAGAGAAGAAAAAACCTCAGGAAAAGGTGGAATCTTTTAATATAATAATAATAATAATAATAATAATAATAATAATAATAATAATAATAATAATAATAATAATGAAACTTGCTTTAGTCATGTACAATAGTTATTTCGGCACCTAGATTATAATAAACCAGACAAAGCAGTCATAGAAAACCGGAAAGTCTGTATAATTGATATAGCAATTCCTGGAGATGTCTGAATCGATGAAAAAGAACGGCAAAAAATGACTAAATATAGAGACCTAGTCATAGAAGTCACCCGATTATGGACTAAACACACAACGGTAGTCCCCATTATCATCGAGACACTTGGAACAATTACAAAACATTTTATGAATCATTTCAAAAAATTGCAGCTTTCTGATATGCCACCTACAGAACTGCAGAAGACAGCCTTACTTGGGATATCATACATTTTACACCGATACTTGACTGATGCCTAGGTCTCCGGTGGAAACCCATATCAGTTCAACAACACCAGTCAATGACTTTGTTGTTTATTTTTGTTTTTCATAGGTTGTGTTTCGTACATTTCGAATAAAGAAGATAATAATAATATTAATAATAAGTTCAATGATGATTAAGCAATTTCTAGGAACAATCTGACAACAAGGGAGACCACGGGCCCTTGTGATGATCGGGCCCTGGTCGTGGACCATTTCAAAGTTTTACCAAGAACTTGAAAACTACACTTAAAAAGCTTAATATTAATTTTAGAGCGAATTTATCTTCATGGCCTAAATTCAATTGTCAGACGTTCTTTGAGCCTTTCGCAGAATTGATTTGTTCTCTCTCCTTAATTACGCCAAACTCAACATGTACAATAATTATTTCGAGAAAAGTAATTAATTAAGAAAAGCAAACTGCTTTTATGCCACGTCTGACGCAAATGAAACAGAATGGTAAAGGCTGATGCTGTCCCAGATCGGTAATTTGTATTTTTATTTGAGAGAGCTCGCTCTGACTTAAAATGACCAATTTTTTTTCAAAGTCCATTCAAATGGAGTATTCCTGTTAATGTTTAACACGTGTGACCTAGTCCTGTAAGACTTAAATGAGCTGTGATCGTTCAGACGCATTTCTTATCATTATTTTAGGCTCAAATATTACTTGTCAGATGTAATTGTTTTCAGAATGGCTTTTAATCCGCTTGACCCAGCTGCACTGAAATCGGCGAGTGTGATTTATTTATCTGGATCACGAATGTTTCTTATATTATGCGCTTATTTTATAAACATTAGAAAAATTGGAGGGGAGGAAAGCCGCAAGTGTCAGGCTTTCCAGAAAGTGCCCAAAACAAGACAAATTAAAATAAGAGACTTCATGGGCAGTGGAGACGTGATCATCCAATTTCTGAAGGCGCGGAATGACAAGCGTGATCGAAAGGAAGAAAGTGAAAAAAAAATCAAGTACAGATTACATCACGCTTAAAAACTGGGGTGAAAATGAGCAAAGACACCAAAATCTAACTAAGAATAATACATATAGAGCGTAAACAAAGTACGAGACAAGTTTCAAACACACTCCCGAGAGTGGGAAATCCAAACTTCATTCTCTTAGGAGATGTATTTGGGTAGCGGTAAACTCCCACACCGAAAAAATCCTACATCGGAAAACTCCAACACAGGTAAACTCCCACACTTATTTCTGCTGATAAGAAAACTGCTACATGACGGAAAACTTCCACACCTGTAAGCTCCTTCACTTTCTCATAAAAGGGAATGCACACAAATTGCGTTTCGTTCGGAGTGCTGATATGAGAGGAATAGTTTCCTAGTGAAACAAAACGAGTTTTCTTAATGGAACAAAGCGAAATGTACGATTTTTTTCTAGTGATATAAATGCGTACCCAAGTAGCACATGATGTTTAAACAACGTCTCATTTCGGTTACAAAAGTTGATATTTGGCTTTCCTTACAAAGACTACGTTTGATAAACGTTTGTTAAATGTTACATCCGTTACCGTTGCGATTTTGTCACATTCATTACGTTTGCTCAACGTTGCATTTTCGTCATGATAGCAAATTTGATTTTCTTGCCTTTAATAATGCATTTTGAGGTTTATGTGCATACAATTATCGTTGTAGAAAAGATCAAACATTTAAATAGATATATTTTGGGTATATAAACTGGTGTTCAAACTTATATACTAGCAGGGGTACCCGGTATTTCCCGGATAAATATTATTATTCGGGGAATCACCAAGTTCAGCGGGTGAAAGTTAGTGAATGAGAAAAATATTCTTGTAATTTTCCAGAATATATAGGTTACAGCAAATCTTTGGCGTGACGTCACATACAGGCAAAAAAGAACTAAATTATATAGTTGATAAAACAGTAAGCTTGTGTAAAATTACTAAAGATTATTGAATTCCTCATTTTATCTGTTTATACGTCCAGAAGCCTTTATTCCATTGGTTTCAAAGCAGCTTCTCGTCTGCGGCTGCGTAGAAGCTTTCCGACTCACTAAATCTTGAGTTGTGATTTTAATATTCGGCATGTGATAACATGCAATAAAAGCTAATCAAAAAGGACTCAACGAATCGGTCTTCAGGTGCTGCCAAGGCACCTATAAAGGCTGCGGACCTTTTTAGAAGATCTAAGTTAAAAGTAAATATTTTATATTTATAAACATTTTATTAACGCTAATAAAAGTCACTCAACGGATCATTTCTCAGCTGTTTACAAGGCACCTAGGACGAGGGTCTTTTTAGACGATCTTAAGTTAAAAACCTTGTGGCATTATGATCTTACGAGTACATATGGATTTACTTCACTAGAATTTCGTTTTGTTTTGGCTAACTAGGAAAATTCCCACACTTTGACAAGATCTCCGAACGAAGCGCAGTTCGTATCAGAGTTGGAAACGGGTCAAAAATTTTGGACCCGACCCGGACCTGACCCAGACAAATCTGCTTTGAACTATAAATTCGAATATATCATCATCATTATCAATCCACTGCTGGATGAAGGTCTCCTCAGGTTTCTTCCACAATGGACTGTCTTGTGCCAGTCTCTTCCGTCCACCCCCCATCTCCCACGTAGTCTTCTTCTAGGTCTTTTCCTGATCTTCAGAATTCAGTCTAAATTTTCGGTTGTCCATTGGTGGTCGGTTCTCTTGGCAATATTTCCAGCCCATTGACATTTCAGGGATTTTATTTTGATCATGTCTTCCATTCTTGTCATTTTCCTTATCCACGCGCATGTTCCTCTTCTTATCTCTCCAAGCATACATCTCTCGATGCATGCTTGGTCTGCAGGTCCACATCTCTCCTCCGTACGTAAGCACTGGAAGGATGCATTGATTAAACACTTTTCTTTTAAGACATAATGGCATATTGCTTTAAAAAATTGCACTGTTTCTTCTCTCCAGCCAAGTTTTTTGCGCAATTAATTTCTTCATCAATGTGACCTTTGCTTGATATCTGCTGGCCAAGGTAAATTTAGGAATTGGTTATTTCCAGCTTTACCCCATCAATTGATAAATCTTCATTCCTTGTAAAAACATTGTAGTTGAGTTTTGTCTTCTGAAAATGCAGTTTTAATCCCATTTCTTTACCCTTCTCTGTAAGTTCTTGGATCATACTCTGCAGCTCTGAAGGGCTCTTTGAAATATTTCTCTTTTCAAAAATATAAAAAAATCGGGTCAGGAACATCTTGATCCGACCCGTTCGACCCGCAAGAATTGTCGACCCGGTGACCCGCGACATGTTTCTATCTTTGATTCGTATGTATATTTCTCTTACAGTATAAGAAGGTATAGGAATTTACACATGGATCCGGGGCATTTCATGAGTTGTCGACTCATTCGTGAGAGAGTTCAGTTGAAAACAAATATTTTATACCTTTTTCAATGCTGTCTTCCCCGAGTTTGATGCACCCCCCCCCATTTAGCGGGAAATTCCCTCAGAAAATGAAACCCTTTTCTCGCTGCTCGAACTGAGCACATTTCACGTCACTCGTAGCCTAGAGGAGTTCGGAATTCTTGTTTCGAAACCTCGTTTAGGAAAGACCAAACAGTTACTGGAGGTCAGATCTGGAGTTTAGGGTCAGTCATTCAATTCCCGAAAATCTCAGTCCCCTTCACTCAGCGACTACTTTTCGTGGTTACAGTACAAGCACAATCACATTGCCCGGACAATATCCCTGTCGGTAAACGGTAAAAATACCCCCAGAGAAAATACCCCTGAAAACTAAAAAGCGGTAAAAATACCCCCACAGAAAATACCCCCGGAAACTAAAAAAGCGGTAAAAATACCCCCAGAGAAAATACCCCTGAAAACTAAAAAGCGGTAAAAATACCCCAGAACAAACGGTTCACTGTAAACTGCCACACAGGAACACTGATGTGTGGCAGTATTCCGATGTGGCAATTTACCAGCAACCCTGCCACACATCTTTCAGCAAGGTGTAGATGTGAGGGGAATTCACCTGGGTAGGGGTGGGATTCACCCCACCCTCCTGAAAATTCGTGTGCGTGTACAGAATAAAGCATGTTTCTAATGTTTACAGCTATACATCCATTTTAACAATTTAGGGGAGAGCCCCCCCCCCCAAAGTTCACAGACTTCGCGGACACTTCAAGGGGAACATCCTGGATACACTGAAAGACTCCAGCGGCCCAGAATATAATATTACGGAATTTGGGGGTAGAGCCCCCACCAAACGAAGTGTACCTCGGATCCTCGGCAATTTATTTCTTTAAATTAAAGTACAATTCTCGCTTGGCTTACATGGAACGTTTTCTCGAAATTCGTTTGGAGTTCCCAATTCAGTTCTCAATATAGGGCCAGAAACGGCAATCTTTATAACCCTCCCCCCTCCCCTTGAACTTTTGTGGCCAGTTACCCTAAACTCGTATGAACCGGCATGAAAATTCAGACAAACAAAAAGTTTCTTCCCCTTGTTAGGCACCTTAGAAAACTGCCACACATAATTCGGAAATTTGGAAAACTGCTCCACTGGAAAAATTGTCACACATTCAAAGTGTTCTTCAGAGGATCAGCAAGTTGTGCCTGGCCCCTTAATGAAAAACATGTGGCAATTTTCCTGTGTGGCAATTTTTCAAGTTACTGAAATATGTGTGGCAGGGTTGCCGGTAAATTGCCACACCGGAACACTGCTACACATCAGTATTCTTGTGTGGCTGTTTACCGTGAACCGTTTGTTCTGGGGGTATTTCCTCCGGGCATAATTTCACCACTTTTCAGTTTTCAGGGGTATTTTCTCCGGTGGTATTTTTACCTACATCCGTCACTGTCAGTTTCCCGGCCTTTTGTTCTTCATCGCATTCCTTAGAGCCGGCGAAATTGAAGTATGTTGATTCCTGTTCTCTGTTTTCTAGTCTTCCAAAACACGGAAATCATAATCTTCTCATCCGATAGTTGTATTTCAAATTTTATTTGGGAACCAATATGTTTTCACTGCATGGATGTTTGCTTGGTTTCGAGATACCAGTGATGAATCCATCTTTCATTCTATCCCGACGAAGATAAATTCACGTTTTCCGGAGATGAATCCAGTTTTCGCCCTAGTTTGAAACCTGGATTCTCCTCTGGGTTTCGGACAGAGATAAATCTACATTTTCCAATTATGATTCTTCGTTTCCTACTTGTTTGAAACGCTATTTCATCTCTCAGAGACGGACAGAGATGTATCCACGTTTTCTACAGATGATTCCATGTTTCATGTTTGTTTGAAAGATATATTCATCTCTTTGCCATGATCACGACAGATATGAACCCATGATCTCCGAAGATGAATCCAGTTATCATGCTTCTTTGAAACGTGGATTCATCTCTGGGGTCCCGACAGAGATGAATCCGTGTTTCCAGGGGATAAATCCAATTTTCACACCGGTTGGAAACATGGATTAATCTTTTGGATCCAGACGGATATGAATACACATTTCTCGAAGGATTCGGCTCTGTGATCACGGCCGAAATAAATCCAGGTTTTATACTTCGCTGAAACGTTCATCTCTGCGATCCAGACAGAGATGAACCCAAGTTCAATACTTTTTTGAAACGTGGCTTCCTCTTTGCGATTCCGACAGAAATGAATCCATGTCTCCCAGAGACGAATTCAGGTTTCCTTCTTGTTTGTTGTGAGGACTCCAGAGATGAATTTGCGAAATTATTTTGGCGAGAAAAGATTCTGAATCTACATCACAATTTTAAATTCTCCCCGGAAGACGGAACCCTATACTGCTTCTCAATTAGATTAAGCTTTCTGGGAATCCAACATACAATGGTTTTCGAAAGGTGAAAATAATAAATAGTTACGGATGGTCAGAAGAAAATCAAATTTCAACGATGGTTAAAGCTTTAAATATCAATATAACATTTTAAAATTTGAATTTCAAACAAATTGGGTTGGCCTCCAAGGTGTATACAGTATACACTCATTTATCTCGGTAGGTTTCTACAAAATTTTTAAATTTCTGCGCTCAGTAGTTTCTGCTCCGTAGGCGACAGCAGACAGACAGACACAGTAATTTTATTATTATAGTGTTACGTGGTTCGTGTTAACTTGCAGAATACAAACCTTATGTTACGCGGATGTAACATTTTTTCTTTCTTTTGTATGGAAGGTCGTTTTAGAAAACTTGGAGTGCTTAATCGTTTTTTATTGGCATTGTCTTCTGCCGGCATATTCGGGATTGATGTGATTTTTTTATTGCGTCGGAGGGGTCGGTCGCTTCTGCTCTGGGAGTCAGGAGACAGGCACAAAAGGTCAAGCAAAGTAGTCTGAAGAGGTCAGAACTTAGGGAATGATGCTTGGAGAAGAGAGATGATTCGGAGACAGCGGGGAGAAAGTAGGGTGAAGAGAATGACCTCCCTCGGAACCAGTAAGCACGAGGAAGTAATAAGTAAATGAATCAAAGAGAAATTAGGTATAACGTATGAATAACAAGTAGAAATGTAAAATGTACAAATAATTCAGTAGCTAATATAACTTCTGGTGATACAAAATAAGCTAATCAAATATTAATAAAGGAGTAGTTCAACATTGCAAATAATATTGATACTCTTCGTAAAGTGGTATTCTTTTGCAGTATCCGCAAGGTGTTGCTATAAGGCAAACATCGAACCCCGTAACAGTTGTATTCCTTCATAAAACGTACCCGTTAACATTTATACAAAATGAATAAAAACGAGCATTCCCTTCGAGTGACCAAGAAAAATGCTATCCATAATAATTAAAAACACTTTGCATAATAATTAAAAGCATTAGCGCAGTACATTCGTTACTATACCCGGTTTGCAGAGATCAAGAAAGAAAAAGAGAAGTAAATGTTTTAAGTGCTAAGTGAGTGTTTGTTCAAAAACACAGCTGATGACACTTTCCAAATATCAGACTATATACGAAGTTGTAAAAACATTCCCATGAACGATTTCAATATCATTTACTTTGCTGCAAATGCTTTGCGCCTTGGCGTTAGGAGAAAATACATGCAGCAATCTGCTTAAAATACCAGAAACTATGACAAGGATTTATGCATATTTCTTGCTTTTAATGAAGTACAGTTTTTCCACATGGTACCTCCTTTGCTGAAAGTCCAAACGCTTTTTTTATTTTTTTGTTTTGTTTCGGATGATATTTTTTCCATTAACTTTGCATGAATTTTTTACTACCTCACTTCAGTTTTCCGGTAGAGATATTTCTATTTGCAAACGTATATACGATTTACGTCATTCTGATGCTTTACTGTACTCCAGGAGCGAAGCGTGCAAGTACCCAGTGCTACTTATGAAAACATTAAATAAAAAGAAACAATTTATTCAAATAAGGAAACTGTTTTGTAGTGCAAATTAAGCATGAAGTCGTTTATTCTGTATTGACCGTCGAAAGATATTTCGTGCTGGTCTGCTTCGTGATGGAATAGATAGTAAACCTTTGGCAAGGGGCAAGTTCAAGCTTTGCCATTTCGGATAGTGGTTACGAAACACTGCGAGTTCTATAGAGAGCGCTTGGGCGCGAATCCGAAAAGACAGCAGGAGTTCTGAGTCGATATAATCCATAGGGCACACCTTCGCTGTCACCACAGCTGCATTTGGATACACGCTAGTTCTTAAATGGTTAATATAAAATAAGTAATATATATATATATATTATTTATTTTAATAAAAAATCTGTGCTTCGAACAACCAGAATAAATGGCAGTGCCTTATCTACTTCGGATGCTTCGAATATTAATAGCATGAGCAAATGTGATTACTAGTCCGCAGAACTTACCGTTTTAATGATGAAAAAAAAAAAAAAAAGGAAATAATTAAGAAAGGCTAGCTAAAAACACTGCAAAAACTATCAAATAATTACCTTTCACAATTCTCGATATTCCGATATTCGTGAGTGTGTGACTGAGGAAAAAAACGAACAGTTTTTTTTTCTGTTGGCCGCGTATGATGTAACGTATACTCTAGATTCAGTTTTTTTTTTATTTTACTAACTCTTGTTATTTTATTTTCCTATGCAAATTATCTTCTCACTTTACGAGATGTTTTTTCTCCCGCTGAATTATATGTGGCAACGAGTGTAAGTCATGACGTGGGGGTATGCAGTCGCTCAAGTATACCAAGGAGCTTCGTTTTATATGTGATAGGTTCTTCCTAATTATTGTTATGCGATTCTACGATAGTACGAAAGTTCGGTCTAACAGTAGTTGTGTTATTTTGGAGTGTGTATTTGAGTAATACCAGGAGCTCCCCAATAAAGTTCATTTTATTGTCAGACCTCTGTCTGGCCGTTAAGTCTATTTCATTGAGTGTTTACGTTAAGTTCAGGGGATATTGTGTTTACCGCTCTAATAAGGAGCCTTCAAGGTACTAATGTACTAAAACCGAACTTATATTACTGATATTCAAGATAATGAGGAACGCTGAGTAAGAATAATTCCATATTCTTGGAATTTATTGCACGTGAGTGTCTTACCTAAACAAACTCTAGCACTTTGAAGATTAAGCGCACTTTAGCTACGCCAAGTAACCTTTCAATAACCCTAACGTGACTTAACGTAAGTTTTCCTGCACTACACGTCCAGGAGGAGAAGTTTATTCATTATACTTCTGTTTTCTCCAGAAACAACCGATTGGATTAAAGATGATGTTCACGACTTGAACGATTCAATTAAAAGATGATGTGCACGACAGTTTCAGAATCTTGAAACGACGTCATGAAATATTTCTCGGACAGAGCAATTCTGTAGATGATCTGATTCAGTTTGAATAATAATAATAAAAAATAATAATAATAGTGTTTTCCCTATCCACTTCCAAATTCTTGGTGTCAAGAAAGCGTGGTTATGTTTTAAACATTTCTAGAGGCAGACGAAGTTCTCGAAAATTAAAATACAGAGATTTGTGCCAGCAAATACCCCCAGAAAAAAAAAAAAAAAACACTTGGGAAAGAAGTAATATAAAATAAAAATCCTGCAGACGAAAGAACCTTTCATCTTTAATAATAAAACAGAAACAAATAAATTAACACGATGATAGTTTCTGATAACGCAGTCCAAAAGGTCACGCCTCATCACGGCTGTATAGCACTTGTAAAAAAATAAAAAAAAAGTTTGAGAGATCGCAATAGGTCGGAGCTGTGAGTTCAGCTCTCGTCACCCCCCCTATATGATATCAATACTTTACTGAAAACCACATAGTGGATCGTTTTAAATATGAAGTGTTGCTGTCTGTAAACTATTCTGTGGATCACCGAAAATAATATTTGCGTAATTACCAACGCGAATCTTTCGAGGCATTTTGTTTTGCTACGTAGAATTAATTTGTAGTAATAAATCGTACAAAGATTCAGCCACTCAATTTTCTGAATAATGGACCTTTATTGAGTACCGGTTTTTTTTAATGTCCTCGCCTTAGGCTGTTGTCCTGCTCTTCAGTTCTTTAATTTAGTTAGTAATTTATTCACCCACAGTTTCTTCCAAGGTTTGCGGAAAAATCTTTTATGAAAAAGTGTAATTTTAATATAAGCCAAAGAAAAAACAATGAAAACGGCTTTGTTCCGAAGAACAAATTATTGCTTTCAGGAATCTTACAGCCACTGCCTAATCCTTTTTTATGGTAATGAACTTCTGATGGTAAAATGAAACCTGAATGTAATATTTCTTTTTAGTGCACATTTATTTATTTAATCTTTTTTTTTTTTTTTTTTTTTTCCCCAGCAGCGGAATGAGAGCAGGGCGAAACAGAACGCACGCAGACATTGGGAGTGCGTACGTGAGCGAGTGGCTTATGAGCGGTCGTCAAGAGCGAGCGGGTGCTTCCACCAAGTAGTGCTGTTCGTAATCCACCTGCTCTGCGTGTGACACCAACAAGGAACTTCTCTGCTCCCTCCTCCGCATTCCCCATTCCGATAAAGAGGAGTTCTCGCTAGAGGTAGGAGGGAAAGAATGAATGCGGGGCCATGGGAGACCTGGTGCCATGGCATTTCCCACGCTCCGGCGGCCCGCTGCTCAGCACGTGGCTTCTGCAATCCGATGCACGAGCAGGGCAGGCACGTCACACACGTGCCCTTTCATACAACATCACGCGCCGTCGCCCATCGTCTGCCACAGACAGTGTGTGAAAAAGCGGAATTCTCATACGCTAGCGCCATCTGTTGAGGGAATACCGAAACAGTAATTTTCGACTCGGCTGTGAGGGGACTTGTAAGATTTCTGTTTTCCTAGACGGAAATAAAAAAAAAAAGGGAAAGTAGTCTATTCGTTGCACAGGAGATCCAGAGAAGGAGAGCGCCGAAACTTTTTTGTCAACTATTTAAATATTTTAGGAACTGCTTTGGCAGAAAACTTGCGACATCTTAATTTATTTTCAATATTTCCTGTTGTTAATTATTCAGTAAGATAAGGCAGTCATTAGTAACAACTACAGTTTTGTTTACTCCGCCAGAAAGCCGGAGGGCATGGGATGCCTGACTTTCATAGTACAGCTTTCCAAATAAAAAACAAACGAACAGCTGCTGATAGTATCATTATGCTAGAAATGAGCACGGGTTCCTTTTTAAAGCCCGGGTTCAGCCCGGGTCAGGCCCGGGCCCGTTATAACATTATTCATGACTGGCCCACGCCCGGACCGGGTTTCAACATTTGTGCAAATTTTTCATATGTAAATGGGGAAAAAATGAAACATATTGTTTTACTTCTACACATGTTTTCAATTAAAGAGAGAGAAAGAGAGAATTATTATCAAATCAGAGATAGAGAGAAATTATTGTCAAAGAGAGAGACACAGAGAAAGAGTGAGAGAGAGAGAGAAAGTGAGAGAGAGACAGAGAAACAGTGAGAGAGAGAGAGTGAGAGAGATAATTATTATCAGAGAGAGAGAAACAGTGAGAGACAGAGTGAGAGAGATAATTATTATCAGAGAGAGAGAAAATGAGAATTATTGTCAAGTGAGAGAGAGAGAGAGAGAGCGAGAGGAAGAATTATTATCAAAGAGAGAGAGAGAGAGAGAGAGAGAGAGAGAGAGAGAATTATTATCAAATGAGAGAGAGAGAGAGAGGGAGAAAGATAATTATTATCAAATGAGAGAGAGAGAGAGAGAGGGAGAAAGATAATTATTATCAAATGAGAGAGAGAGAGAGAGAGAATTATCAAAAAGGAGAGAGAGAGAGACACTTTTTTCAAGAGAGAGATAATTATTATCAAAAGGAAAAAGAGAGTTAGAGAGATAATTTACCAAAAAGGAAAGAGAAAGATTTATCAAAAAGGAGAGATAGATTTATCAAAAAGGAGAGAGAAAGAGAGAGATTTATCAAAAAGGAGAGAGAGAAGAGAGATTTATCAAAAAGGAGAGAGAGAAAGAGAGAGATTTATCAAAAAGGAGAGAGAGAAAGAGAGAGATTTATCAAAAAGGAGAGAGAGAGAAAGAGAGAGATTTATCAAAAAGGAGAGAGAGAAAGAGAGAGATTTATCAAAAAAGAGAGAGAGAGAAAGAGAGAATTATTAAAGAGAGAGATTTATCAAAAAGGAGAGAGAAAGAGAGAATTATTATCAAAAGAGAGAAAGAGAATTATCATCAAGAGAGAGATAGATTAGAGAGGGAGAGGGAGAGAAATAATTATTAGGGAGAGAGAGGGAGAGAGATTAGAGAGGGAGAGGGAGAGAAATAATTATTAGAGAGGTAGAAAGAGAGAGAGAGAGAGAGAGAGGGAGTATTATTATCAAAAAATTAGAAAGAGAGGAAGAATTATTAGTTCTTTAATTTAGTCAGTAATTTACTCACCCATAGTTTCTTCCAAGGTTTGTGGATAATTAAAAATTTTGGGAAAAGAACAAAAGAGAAATATAGCCTAATCATTCAGTTGTGCGTTTTCCATTGCTTTAGTTAATTCGGTTAGCAGCGTTAAATAAAATTAGTTAAAAAGTTATAGAGAAAATTAACTTGAGCCCCGGCCCTTACTGTTAGGGTGTTAGGCAAAGATTTGATATATGAGCTCGCCCGTGTCCGGGTCGGGCCCGGATCCGTTCTGGGCTTTTTTGCCATAGCTCGGATCCTTGCTCATCTATACATTATGTCCGCCCGTATGTCTGTGGACATCAATCATCGCGACTATTTGTCTGATTTGAAAAATTGGTTGGCGGAAGAGGTAAACGGTAAAAATATTCCCGGAAAAAAAATACCCCAGGGAAAAAAATACCCCCGAAAACTGAAAAGCGGAAAAAATGCCCCCGGAAGAAATACCCCCAGAACAAACGGTTCACTGTAAACTGCCACACAGGAACACTGATGTGTGGCAGTGTTCCGGTGTGGCAATTTACCGGCAACCCTGCCACACATCTTTCAGCAACTTAGCCACAAAAGTTCAAAGGGGGGGGGGGGGCTATAAAGATTGCCGTTTCTGGGCATACATTGATAACTGAATTGGGAAACGAATTTCGCGAAAACGTTCCATGTAAGCCAAGCGAGAATTGTACTTTAATTTGAAGAAATAAATTGCCGAGGATCCGAGGTACACGGGAGGGGGGCCTCAACCCCCAACTTCCGTAGTATTAGATTCTGGGCCGCTGGAGTCTGTCAGTGTATCCAGGTTGTTCCCCTTGAAGCGCCCGCGAGGCCCGTGAGCTTTGGGGGGGGGGGGTCCCAGAATGTTGAAATGGCCGTAGAGCTGTAAACATCAGAACCATGCTTTACAAAATGATTCAGGAGGGTGGGGTGCAAGTTTCTAAGAGCGCAGACAAGTGTTCAAGGTAAGGGATTTTCTCGCAATTTCTATGCTTCATGCTGTCCCATCAAAAACACAAACTGCTGGGAAACCTCGATGTTACCCCTGAATAGCTCTTAGAAACGGGGAGGATACCCCACCCTCCTGAAAATTCGTGGGCGTGTACAGAATCATTATATAAAACATGGTACTAATGTTTACAGCTCTACGTGCATTTTAACATTTTGGGGGAAACTCCCCCCCCCCCAGCTCATGGACCTCGCGGACACTTCAAGGGAAACTTCCTGGATACACTGAGAGGCTCCAGCGGAATATAATATTACGGAAGTTCGGGGTAGAGCCCCCCCCTCCCCCTCCCCACCAAGTGTACCTCGAATCCTCGGCAATTTATTTCTTCAAATTACAGTACAATTCTCGCTTGGCTTACATGGAACGTTTTCGCGAAATTCGTTTCCCAATTCAGTTATCAATGTAGGCCCAGACACGGCAATCTTTATACCCCCCCCCCCTCCTTTGAACTTTTGTAGCCAAGTTGCTGAAAGATGTGTGGCAGGGTTGTCGGTAAATTGCCACACCGGAACACTGCCACACATCAGTGTTCCTGTGTGGCAGTTTACAGTGAACCGTTTGTTCTGGGGGTATTTCTTCCGGGGGCATTTTTTCCGCTTTTCAAATTTCAGGGGTATTTTTTTCTCCGGGGGTATTTTCTCCTGGGGGTGTTTTTACCTACATCCTAAGTCCGCCATACAGGAAGACTGCCACACAGGAAAACTGCCACACATCGGAAAACCGCCACACAGGAAAACTGCCACACGCATTTCATTAAGGGGCCGGGCACAAATTGCTATTCCTCCGAGGAACACTTTGAATGTGTGGCAGTTTTCTGGTGTGGCAGTTCTTTTTTCCGAATTACGTGTGGTAGTTTTCCAAGGTGCCTAACGATGGGAAGGAGCTTTTTTGTTTGTCTGAATTTTCATGTTGGTTCATACTTAGGGCAACTGGCCACAGAAGTACGAGGGTGGGGTGGGGGTATATAAAGATTGTCGTTTCCTGGCCTGTATTGAGAATTGAATTGGGAACTCCAAACAAATTTCGAGAAAACGTTCTATGTAAGCCAGGCGAAAATTGCTGTGTTCAGGTAAGGACAATAAGGTGGGATTTTTTAATAACGCTGCACTTTTACTTAAGCAGTAAATATTTACATAACATGTCAAATTTGTAATATTTTTCTTTTACTTAATTAATTCACAGGCCCTACACCTCTACCATTTTAACAGCTTTTAATCCGCCGACTTTATATTCATAACGCTTACGTATCAAATCAAGTCAGTAGCATTGTGCTTTTACTTAGGCACTAAATATTAAAGTCATAGGCCACAGGCATAGATAGGCCTTTTTAACAGTTTTTACTCTACCAGTGTCATATTCACAACGTTTACACATCAAATCAAGTTAATAATATTGCGCTTTTATTTAGGCACGAAATATTTATTCACAGGCCCTAGGCATAGGCTTAAGCTCTTTCACCAGTTTTTATTCTACCAATTCCATATTCACAACGTTTACACAGAAAATCAAGTTAATAATATTGGGCGTTTACTTAGGTACTAAATATTAATTCTTAGGCCTTAGGCCTAGGCCTTTTTAGTAGTTTTGGCGCTATCAATGTCATATTCACAACGTTTACCCAGCAAATCAAGTTAATAATATTACGCTTTTACTTGGGCACGAACGAGTATTCCGTGCCTAAGTAAAAGAGCAATATTATTAAATTTATTTTTTGTGTGTGAACGTTGTGAATATGGCATTGATAGAGTAAAAACTATTAACAAAGCCTAGGCCTAGGTCCAATAAATTAATATTTCGTGCCTAAGTAAAACCGCAATATTATTGCATTTATTTGTTGTGTAAACGTTGTGAAATGGCATTGATAAAGTAAAAACTACTAAAAAGGCCTAGGGCCTATGAATTAATATTTCGTGCCTAAGTAAACCCCAATATTATTAATTTGATTTGCTGTATAAATATTGTGAATATGGCATTGGTAGAATAAAAACTGTCTAAAAAGCCTAGGCCTAGGGCCTATGAATTAATATTTCCTGCCAAAGTAAAAGCGCAATATTATGACGTTTATTTGTTGTGTAAACATTGTGAATTTGACAATGATAAGGTAAAAATTATTAAAAAGGCCTAGGCCTATTGCCTATGAATTAATATTTCGTGCCTAAGAAAACGTCCAATATTATTAACTTGATTATCTGTGTAAACGTTGTGAATATGGCTCTGGTAGAATAAAAACTGGTAAAAAAGCCTAAGCCTAGGGCATGTGAAGAAATATTTCGTGCCTAAATAAAAGCGCAATATTATTAACTTGATTTGATGTGTAAACGTTGTGAATATGACACTGGTCGAATAAAAACTGTTAAAAAGGCTTATGCTTGTGGCCTATGATTTTAATATTTAGGGCCTAAGTAAAAGCGCAAAGCTATTTTCGTAAACGTTATGAATATGGCAAAAGGCCGAGGTATAGGGCCTATGGATTAATTAAGTAAAAGAAAAATTTTAGAAATTTGACATGTTATGTAAATATTTAGTGCCTAAACAAAAGTGCAGCGTTATTAAAAAATCCCACCTTATTGTCTTTTCCTGAACACAGCAATTTCCACCTGAAAGCTTACATAGAAGGTTTTCTCGAAATTTGTTAGGAGTTCTCAATTCAATTCTCAATATAGGACAGGAAACGCCCCCCCCTCGAACTTCTGTGGTCAGTTGCCCTAAATATGAACCAACATGAAAATTCAGACAAACAAAAGAGCTCCTTCCCATCGTTAGGCACCTTGGGAAACTGCTACACACAATTCGGAAACTTGGAAAACTGCCACACCAGAAAAATGCCACAAATTCAAAGTGTTCCTCGGAGGAATAGCAATTTGTACCCTGCCCCTTAATGAAAAGCGTGTGGCAGTTTTCCTATGTGGCAATCTTCCGGTGTGGCAGTTTTCCTGTGTGGCGGTTTACAGTGAACAGAAGAATTCCTTTTGCTGTTGAAAGCTTGAATTGTGACAACGACGCTTCAAGGGCTTGGATCTCTTTTCCGATGCATAACCTCGCCACTAGGGGTCGTAAATTCACGTGCTCTTAAACCCAAAATATATTTTACTGTACAAAATCGGTTCGTTGTTTCGAAAAAAAAAAAAAAAAAAAAAAATAGATTAAGAATATTCTTTATACCTTCCGATACCTTTTACCATGAAGACCTGTTCACGTGATTTCTGTTTGAAATAAATGCAAACTGTCATCACTGGGAGGAGGCAGGGGGTGCTAAATATGTATTGTATTTTCTCGGAAATCTTGGCTTCTAAAAAATCCAATTAAAAAAAATATTTTTGCGTTAGATGAAAGTCACGACGATGAATATGTTTCATGCATTTTGCAATATTTTGTAACAAAATCTTTACCCACCAGGGGGCGTAAGAGCATATTCCTGTTTTCAACATGTTTGCAATGGTATCTTCACTTTTAAAACTCCGTGGTATCTCCAATCAATGGTTTGCAATATCTTCGCTTCTAAAACTCAAACTAAAAAAAAAAAAAAAAAAAAAAATCGTAGTCAGACGCCGTAGAAAACATTTGCGTGCCTGGTAAACATATTAAAAAACAGAAATTTGTACTTATGCTCCCTGGTGGCAAAGCATGAAGACAGATGTGGGAGAAATTTGAGGAGACCTTCATCCAGCAGTGGATTGATAATGGTTGACAATGATGATGATGCGTGCGTGCGTGTGTGTGTGCCGTGCCCGTTCCTGTGTAGTAGGCAAGAGTCAGGTAACATGTGAGAACGGCACAAAATTTTTGTAGAAATCGGATTGTGTTGCATTCTATTTGCAATGAACTTTCCATTTCTTCTATCACAAATGGAGGCAAAGCTCAACGCCAAACTGTTAAAACCTGTCGCACTCAGAATGCACTTCTCTATGGCCAACCATAACCCGCTTCCCATAGTTCTATCATTGTCAGCTACTTTCTAATGAGGGAAAAGAAAAAGTGAAGTGCAAATCTTTGGAGAACTGATATCAATGAGTGCAATTTGCTAGGCATCTTTAAGAAAGTCTAACAGAATTTATAAAGAAAAAAGGGCTCTTTCCCCTTCCTGGAATCAGTAGCCTCAAATTAGAACTAAGGATAGGCGACTGCTTATAGCCCATAGAGTTGATCACGGTTACCGTTAAATTCCGAAATTTGAAAAAAAACAAAACAAAAAAAACTCTAAATTTATCAAAGGATAAATATGAAAAGTACAGTAGTCTCGCGGAGGATCCAAAGAGTATGGGAATGTTTTGATGAATTGAAAAGCAATGAGGTAGTTTTAAATGGACGGAATCATTTAAAAATTAATGTATTTTACAAAATTTGCGGCCGCCCCGGTGGTTCAGTGGTCTAAGCGATGGCCTCTGATCATTCGTCCGAACGGGGTTCGGGTTCGGATCCCGGTGAGGCATGGATGTTGTGTTTGTCTTACGGCACTGGCTCTCTCCCTTCCCTGGAACCAGTGACGACGGGCGACTGCTTATAGCCTATTGAGTTGCTCACGGTGGTCGTTAAACCTCCAATAAAAAAAAAAAATTGCGACAATTAATTCAAGAATTATTATCTAGGATCCGAAACTATATATAGTTCAATTAATGACCGGCTTAAAATATTTTTTGCGGACGTACCTAGTTTTAAAATGAAAAATTTGCTGACATTAGTAGAACTCTAACAGACTTTCATAATGACGTTAATATTGAAGAATCTGAAGAAAAAGTATACTATTGCCTTAAATTATTATTCAAAAATAAAATAAGCGATTGCAAATTTATACTATAAATTATACTTACTCATTATAAATTCATATGGAACGTTATTATTGAGTATAAACAAGTTTTTTAGGCGAATTTATATTAAGGATTTATTTAACATTGTCTATTAGTAAAGCCCCTGGCGATAAGGTTTCCTCTGTCTTTAAAATGATAAAAGAAAACTACCTTCGCAGTATTTGTCTCAAAAAAAAATTAAACTAATCAACATTGTTTTGAACAAAATGTTTTCAATCATATTGATTTTGAAAATATTTTTGATACATTTGCCGAAAAAATGCAGACAAATTTGTGTATACTTTTATTAAAATTCTTATAGACGTGTATGACTGGTAGCCTTACTTTTACTCTTTCAGAGAGAGAGAGAGAGAGAGAGAGAGACAGACAGAGAGAAATGAAGGTAGGAGAAGAAGCATTTCTTTGGTAGGGTGCTTGGAGACCAGGATAGTGAAACATTATGAAATGTTGCGTGAAAGTAGATGGTACATACGAGAGAACGAAAAATAAAATCCATATAATGGGCTACGTCTGTCCCTAATGCTCTGACGACTTTCAGTTTTTGCAGCGCCATCTGCTTTTATCAAGTGGCCGGAATCGGAACTATAAATCTCACGGCTATCACACGAAACGTAAAATCAAGAAGAATACCGGAAAATAAAATAAAGTTAGTAAGGCAAACGACTTCATCTGTGGCAACACACACGTGCTCGCACAACTGTCAGCGACGTTTTTTTTTTTTTTTTGTTACATAGGTGCTATGTCATGTTTTATTTCATTTTTTTCACATTCCAGAGTAATTTCATAAAAAGGAATCAGCGTCATGGGCGCCGAAAGGGGAGGTCACAGGGGTCACTTGACCCCCCTGTAGAATTATTTTTCCCTTTATTTTAATCTATTTAATTTTATTTTATTTATTACTCTTTTTTTTTACACTCACAGAACTGGACCACAAGGAAAGATGGAGTTTGAGGCGTTTAGTTTAATATCCCAATTTTTTTGGAAATTTGGAATTGGAAAACGATAACGTGAAAGCGGAAAACCCAGCAAACCGTAAGGTAGTACGCCCAAACAAGTTCCGCTCAGGGTGGTGTGTGCTGAACTTAAAAGGCTTGGCGTGGCCCTGCTCGACACTGTTCATTATTTTGAAAACAGTTACCAATGTACATGATAATACATGACTATTACTAACATACACTTTCTTCAAGAGCAGCATCAATTATTAATAATAATAATACTAATAATAGTAGAAGCAGTTTTCTAGTGTAGTAAGTAAGTAGTAGTAATGGTATTAGTCTTTCATTTTCACGAATTACTGTTTTCTACATATGAGCCAAAACTTAATTAAAAACACTTAACCCCTCTTGAAAAATTTCCTGCAGGCGCCCATGATCAGCGTTATTGTATTTCATAAAAAGGAACAAGTAAATTTCTAAGAAAGTAACTGCAGGAGTAGCTTTGATTCACTGTGATGGAAATTTAAAAGAATATTGGCTCCGTGGAATTTTTTTGTAGTGCGAGATGGAAGAACATAAAGCTGAAATAAAACGTCGCTTGAATAGAGAACGACAAAGGCGATTGCGTGCAAACCAATCTAATACTTTGCATAACTTGAACGAAGGTAGAGCTAATCGCAGACCTATCTTAGACTGCCCATTGATAATTCAACCGTTTATTACATTTATGTACATGTATTTTACGATTCGTGTTATAAAAATTTCAGCCACAGCTTTTTCACCCGTGCATAGCACTCACGGGCTATGAGCTAGTTGAGTAATGAAACAGGCAGTGAGAGGACAGAAACGTTAAGTAATAATGCTCACATGAGATCAATCCGGAACATCCTGCACGCATAACGAACAAGTTAATAAACAATTTGAGACTATAATTTTCTCAACTATTCATTTGCTTCGTATTTTCCTCAATGAGTTGCAACAAAGCATAAACAATAGGACATTGAAATAACATCGTAACATAATATTGCTACTAAAGTTGGAAATACGCCACGGTAAGTAGCTGTATAGTGTTTCAGGGCTTGGTGCTGAGTTATATTACAGCGCCCTGTGTGAAGGGTTCGTTTGATGCTCCGTTTGCAACAAGTTCTGCATGTATCGGGGTTTAACCCGTATTTCTCCGGATCGGAGCAGATAAATAAAATACAAAGTATAAATAAAATCGACTATAGTTAAACGTTGCTCTTACAGTGAGGAAGATGTTTATTCAAATGTCCTGTGGAATGTCTCCAAGCATTAACCATCATTTTCGTTCCTTCTCTATACTATCATTAGCACGCGAATTGCCCTTTTTCTCCCTACCAGTGTTTGCTTTGTACCTTCTCATTCTCCGTCGATTCTCCACATTTCCCCTAATTCCCACTGACCGGCAAGATTTCTCACCTCCTCTCTCGGCTCCTTTCCACCGAATCCCCTGCCACCTAGTGCGACGTCCTCTTGCTGAGAAAACCACCCAAAAAAGTTCCCCTTGTCGAAGAGTGAAGTCCAACGCCTTCCAAGAAAGCGCGGACACTCCTTAAAAGTACCTTCTCTCTGAAGACGCAAAGTTACTTAATTGGATTCCCAGTCCCCTTTTCTTACTACCTCGCATGAAAGTGCCCACGAAACAACTCCCTCCCCTTGCCTGGGACGGTTGAAAAGCAATAATGTCCTGTTCTCCTCTTCTCACATCCACGAAACCATAAATTTAACGCCCCATCTGTTGGGATGCGTGAGAAAGAGCGTACTTCAACAGTCGGCCTGCTCATCAAAATGGCGGGAAATTGGAGGAAAATGACTATAATTCACTATCTCTAAAATGGCTACTGGACTTCTGATAAATATCGATGTCCAGGTTACAGTAGTACAGGAACTTGAATTTTTCAATCGTAGAAAATTTTCTTTGTAGTTTAATGGTCGCCTCCTTGCAATTTGTTGAGAATATCAGAGAGATATATTCCGCCAGTTCGCTTCATTCCGATTGCAAATCAGTGCATTAGAGATGAGCTCGGGCTCGGAATTACACGTCTTGAATTTCATTACTGTAATTAATTCAACACGTGTAATTACGAGCCCGGTTGAATTACACGTGTTGAATTTCATTGTGGATTTGTTACCATGGTGGAAGGATTTTCAATTTCCTAATCTAGCTGCCATTGCAAGACAAATTTTTTTAGCAAGACTTGCATTACGCATTGTCCAAAACTATGGCCCAAGCAAGGATTAGTTTAAGGAGGTCTGGTATCGAAAAACTGGGGAAAAATCACATTCCCATTTTTTGTATTTTATTAAAAATCAAGAATCTTATCTTTAAAATGATGTATTAATTTCCAAAATTGTGCAGTTAGGAGTATTGTTATTTATTTTTTTAAATTTCCTCACTCCCGCGACTTTTTTTTGGGTGAGGTTGGTTTTTAGTGCAACAGGTCGAGTTTTAGAGAAAAGAAGATCAAGTTGAAGCGCTGAGGCATTGGATGCAATTCTCTCTCTCTTTTTTCATGATGAACTTGATCTGGAAGCTGCACACACATATGATAATATTGTGATTATTATATTATTAAGCGCAAAGATTTGTTAATGTTACAAAATGCAGAATAATCTGGTCTGGAACGCTTTTACGTTCTTTTTTTTTTTTTTTTTTAATTTTGGAAATTTCCCTACATGCTTTTTTTTTTATATTGTACTACATTATTCTAAACTACCTTTACCAATTAGCATACATGTAAATTATATTGCAAAAATTAGTTTTCTAGAGTCAAAATTTCAAACACTTGCAACTGTCTGTACGGCGTTGTACGTTTTATGATGCAGTTTATACAAAATAAAAGTAAATTTAGAAATCAAAAAGAAATAACGAATGGAATTTTTTGTTTCTCAACGATTTTTTTTTCTTCAGCTTTTACCAAAATTACTGATTCCCCTGATACGGTCGAAGGGCACGTTGATTATTTATTTATTTTCAAATCCACATTTTAGAACATTTGGCTTTATGCGTAGTATTTCTAAAAACATAGTGGATTAACTGAACTAAACTTTTTAAACTAATGATTTTTAAACTAATCCTTGCTTGGGCCATATCTTTGGCCAGTGTATAAATGCATAAATGCAAGCTTTGATAAGCAGAATTTTCCAAGAATCCGGGCACGGGCTCAGCAAACACATGTAATCAAATAAAGCTGGTCCGGCCTGGACACCTAAATTTGAACCCCTAACTCATCTCTACAGTGTATGGTACTGGATCAACTTAATTAAGCTTTGAATTATTTTTGAAGATTCGCAACGTCAGCTGTGACAGCACATAATGCATTTCTTCCCCATACTTGGTGGCACGGAAGGCACAGCAACACTCTGTGCTTGTTGATGATGATACTCATCTGCAACGTGAAAAAAAGTACAATCACACATATCACTTGATCCTCTTCCGCTGAAAAACGGTGACTTACCTGGGCAACAATTACACTATCGGATCAAAAGTATCCGCGCAACCCTTCTGATTAATACATTTGCACATATACGTCACAGCCATGGTCCATACAGGTATAAAAATACGCATGAGGTCTGGCAAATATCATAAGCAAGCAAAAGCTGTAGAATGGGTAGTACTGCAGAGCACAGAGACTTTCAACGTGACACCGTCATAGTATGCCATATTAGCAACGAGTCAATCGGGAAATTTCTGCCCCATCAACTGTAATTAGCACGTCTTTTGTGAAAAAAAATAAAAAAAATCTTGCTTATGTTATCGATTTGTCCATCATTCTGTGGACACCATATCTCTCTAACTATTAGTCCGATTTGAAAAATTCTTTTCGCACTGGGTAACATGAAATATGCGAATAATGATCCTTCTCTTCGTTTTTTTTTTTTTTTTTTTTTACGATGTGTAGTTTCGCCGCTAGAGGGCGTAAGGGCAGATGATATCGAATTCAAAATACATTTTACTCCATATATTAGCTCCTAAACATCCGATTGAAAAAAAATCTTTTATTCCATTTATGTCGAAGAGTATTTTACGTGTGAGAGCGGGCGCTTTATTTATACCCAAGAAAATAATGAACCGAACATTATGCCTATGAATTAAGAAAACATACACTGAAGTGCCAGAAAAACTGGTACAGCAGTCTAATACTTGGTAGGTTCCCCACGGGAGCGCAGAACTGCAGAAATATGACGGGGCATGGACTCCACTAGCTTCTGGAAATATGCTGTAGGCAATGCACACTATACTTCCTGCAGAGCGTTCGACAATTCGGGTATATTCCGAGGTCTCGGATTCCTGTGTTCGATAGCGCGTTGCATGGTATCCCAAATGTGTTCTATCACGTTCAGATCTGGGGACTTGGGTGGAAATGGCAACACCCCAAACTCAGATGAATGCTCCTCCAACCATAACGTGGCGTCCCGACACTTGTGTGGAAGTGCATTGTTCTTTTGAAACAGGCCCAACCCATCAGCATGAATGCAGGACATGAACGGGTGTACCTCGTCAGAAAAAATGCGTACATAGCGTTGGCCGGTCACAGACGTTTGTAGACGTACCAGGAGTCACAGTGAAGTCCTGCTAAACACACCACATACCATTACGGATTCCCCACCAGCCGGTACAGTTCCCTGTTGACAGGCGGGATCCATGGCTTCACGGGGTTTGCGTCACACACGAATCCTTCCATCTGCCCGATACAGTTGGAAACGCGACTCGTCAGACCAGGCTACTTCTTTCCAGTCATCAAGTGTCCAGTGGCGGTGTTGCCGTGCCCAAGTGAGGCGCATAGCTCTGTGTCGTGCACCCACCAAGGGGACTCGAGTGCGGCGTCGGCTCCCAAAGCCCATACCGTGCAGGGTGCGTTGCACAGTCCGGACGTTGATGCTTGTTGAG
This sequence comes from Macrothele yani, assembly GCA_039090855.1. Lineage (NCBI taxonomy): Eukaryota > Metazoa > Arthropoda > Arachnida > Araneae > Macrothelidae > Macrothele > Macrothele yani. Next base: position 120,286,260 of record CM077001.1, on the reverse strand, counting down.
GCTCCAGCATTGAATTCTGATGATACCTGCGAGAGTGTTGCACGCCTATCGCGTGAAACGATTCTTGACGGCCGACGATTGTCACGTTCACTCAATATCTTTTTACGGCCACAATGGTATCGTAGGTTGGAGGTTTTGCCGGAATTCTTGTAGTCACGGTACACCCTTGCAATGGTCGTCCGTGAAAATCCGAACTTCGTTTCTACCTCCGAAATACTATAGCCCATCTCACGAGCGCCAATTATGACACCGCGTTGAAAATAGCTTAAATCGTTTATTACTTGTCATTCGCGTGCCGAGAACAGCTCTATATACAGGCACGGATGTCTATCGCTTTATATACGCGCTGGCGGACGCAACCAAGTACGCGCATAGGTGACGTTGCTATGTATTATATTTTGCATATGCTCTTCTGTACCAGTTTTTCTGGTACTTCAGTGTACGGGTTCGTTATATACTTCTTCTACTTCATTAATGCTGTGCTAACACTAATCTTAAAACTGAAGATATAGGAGTTACATTCCTTGTAGGTGAAATGAAATTAATTAATTTATTCACTTTAAATTCTAAACGCAATTAAATGAAAAGTGGCAACTATCAATTTAAAAACTCTGCTGTTATCATTACGGAAGATTATGATAATTAACACAGCAATCAGACATCGCTGAATTGACTTTAATTACTGTTCTGCATGTAATACCAATCACATGACCAGAAAACTTGAAAATTTCATCGTGCTGGAGCGGGAATCGAACCCACATCTCCCGATTAACGCTAGATGGCAGCACAATTTACTTCGATTAAGAATGCGGTCGGAGAATATTCCGATGCTGTTAACACTCAGATACTTGGGACTTCGTCGTCCTGGGTGGAGTAACGGCTAGCATGCTCGGACGGCAATCGGGAGATGCGGGTTCGATTCCCGTTCAGGGTGATGACATTTTCAAGTTTTCTGATGTGATTGATAATACGTGTGAAACAGTGATTACAGTAAACTCAGAGATGTCCGATTGCTGGGTAAATTATCATGACGTATTGGCCACGTATTCTGAGAAGAATATTTCTCCCACACTGTATCATCATCATCATCATCATTGTCAACCATTATCAATCCACTGCTGGACGAAGGTCTCCCCAAGTTTCCTCCACAACGGTCTGTCTTGTGCCAGTCTCCTCCATGTCACTCCCGCATATTTACGAATTTCATCCACCCATCTCCCATGTGGTCTTTTTCTGGGTCTTTTCCTGTCCCTTGGAATCCAATCTAAAATTTCGGCTGTCCATCTATGGTCTGTCCTTCTGGCAGTATGTCCAGCCCATTGCCATTTCAGGGATTTAACTCTGATCATGATGTCTTCCACTCTCGTCATTTTTCGGATCCACGAGTTTCTCTTCTTATCTCTCCTGGTTATACCAAGCATGCACCTCTCCATGCTGCTTTGAGTTGTCTGCAGCCTTTGTATGTCTCTTTTAGTTAAGGTCCACGTCTCTGCACCATACGTAAGCACTGGAAGGATGCATTGATCAAACACTTTTCTTTTAAGACATAATGGCATATTGCTCTTGAAAATTATGCTGTTTCTTCCAAAAGCTCTCCAGGCAAGTTTTGTACGCCGATTAATTTCTTCATCAATGTGACCCTCACTTGATATCTGCTGTCCAAGATAAACATACGTATCTGTTATCTCAAGTTTTCTCCATCAATCGATAAATCTTCATTTCTTGTAAAAGCATTGAACATCACTTTTGTCTTCTGAAAGTTCATTTTTAATCCCACTTCTTTACTCTTGTCAGCAAGTTCCTGGATCATACTCTGCAGCTCTGATGGGGTAGTTGCAAAAATGACTACGTCATCAGCAAAACGAAGGTGGGTTAGATAATCTCCATTAATCTTTATCCCTTTGTTTTCCCAGTTCAGTGATTGAAAGACATTTTCCAATGTGGCATTAAAGAGCTTCGGAGATATGGTGTCACCTTGTCTCACTCCCTTTCCAATTTTTATGTGTGTTGTATTTTCAAACAGCCGAATCTTTGCACTTGCATTTTCATAGATGTTATTAATAATATTAATGTATGCATCTTCAATACCGCAGGATTTCAGAGCCGTGGTAACTGCTGATGGTTTCACCGAATCAAAGGCTTTTTCATAATCGATAAAAGCCATGCACAATGGAAGTTCATATTCCCTCGCTCTTTCAATTAGTTCTCTCAGTACGTGGATATGATCTATTGTGCTGTAGCCACTCCTGAATCCAGCTTGTTCTCTCGGTTGAGCCATGTCCAGTGTTACCTTCAAGCGGTGTGAAAGAACTTTAGTGAAGATTTTATAAACCACTGATAGGAGGCTGATAGGTCTGTAGTTCCTGAGATCCTCAATGTCACCTTTTTTATGTAGCAGGATCATTGTAGCATTGTTCCAATCCTCAGGAATCTTCCCTTCATTAAGGCATCGAGTGAAAATTTGGGCGAGTACTGTTTCGATTTCTCCACTTGCTTCTTGTATGATGTCTATAGTAATTCCATCTTCTCCTGGAGCTTTCACCCGCTTCATGTTCTTGATTGCATGAGCAACTTCTGCTGGGAGGACTGGAAGAACTCTGGTACCTTTCATGATGTCTGGAGTACATGTATCATCCCTTTCATATAATTTGGAGTAGAAATCTTTCACTCTTGTCAAAATTTCGCCTCTATTTCTTGTTATAGAACCATCTTCTTTTCTCAGAGCCATAATCTGTTTTCTTCCCTTACTGAGATGTCCCTTTGCTATCTTTAGGCTTTGGTTGTTTTCAATTGCTTTCCTCACTAGCTCACAGTTGAATTTCCTTACGTCTTCAGTGATACTTTTTCGTGTTGTCTTGCATAGCTCTATATATTCCACTTTGGAAGTCACATCTTCTTTAGTTGTCCTCATCTTTCTTCTTTTTTGCATCAACATTTTGGTTTTTCCTGATAATTTGTTCACATGCAACTTGTTCTTAGACCCAGCTAATTTTGTTGCTGTTTCCATTAGAGCTTTGGTTACTTTTCTGTTAACTTCCGAAATATCCACTTCTTCCGATGTTAGGCCTTCTAAAGCAGAGAATCTGTTCTTCAGTTCTAACTTGAAAGTATTATGGTGTTTTTTAAGGTTGGTTATGTCAATAGATTTTGTTTGTCTTATGAGCTTGCCACGTTCAAGTTTAGTGTTGAGGTGCATCTTACATCTCACCAATCTATGGTCACTACCTGTGTTGAACTTGTTTAGCACACTGCAGTCTTCTATGACGAATTTTTTGTTACACATAATAAAATCAATTTCACTTGTCGTCTCATTTGGATGTCTCCATGTCCATTTCCTGTGTGGCTTTTTCTTGAAGGAGTTCAAGATGAAAAACCCTTCTGCCTCTGCAAACTCAACGAGAGTATTTCCACGCTGGTTTCTGTTGCCGTGACCGAATTTACCTACTGAAGTTTCATTCTGTTGCCGTTGCCCTATTTTTGCATTGAAATCTCCCATAATTATCTTCAAGTGCTGCTTACCTTTATTATTTAGATGACGAATTTCCTCATAAAATTCTTCAATTTCTTCTTCAGGATGACTTGTGGTGGGTGCATAAGTTTGAATAATCTGAGCCTGGTATCTTCTCGATAGTTGGATAACGAGTCGTGCAGCTCTGTCAGAGGAACTTTCAAAGAGCTGCACGACTCGTTATCCAACTATCGAGAAGCACACTGTATATATTACGGAAAATAGTTTGTTGGTGGTTTAACGACCACCATGAATAACTCGATGGGCGCCCGTCCCTAATTTTGGGTAACTGGCTCCAAGGAAGTGAGGGAGTCAGTCCCGTAAGACAAACGTAATATCCATACCTCACTGAGATTGGAACCCGGACCCACCTGTACCGCGTAGCCTCACTTCCCCTAATCCATTTCCCCTAATTCCCGTTTGCCCTAATCACGTTTACCCCAATGGCGTTTCCCCGAAATCGCTTTTACCCGAATTCCCATTTCCCCTAATTTCGTTTCCCCTAATCTCGTTTCCCCTAAATCTCGTTTCCCTTAATTCACGCTTGCCCTAAACACGTTTACCCGAATGGCGTTTCCCCGAAATCGCTTTTACCCGAATTCCCATTTCCCCTAATTTCGCTTGCCCTAATCTCGTTTCCCCTAAATCTCATTTCCCCTTATTCACGTTTACCCTAAACACGTTTACCCCAATGGCGTTTCCCCTAAATCGGTTTTACCCGAATTCCTATTTTCCCTAATTTCGTTTGCCCTAATCTCGTTTCCCCTAAATCTCATTTCCCCTAATTTACTTTTGCGCTAAACACGTTTACCCCAATGGCGTTTCCCCGAAATCGCTTTTACCCGAATTCCCATTTCCCCTAATTTCGTTTGCCCTAATATCGTTTCCCCTAAATCGCGTATCCCCTCTTTCACGTTTGCCCGTATCAAGTTTTTTCCTAATTCGCGTTTGCTCTAATTTATGATTGTCCTAATTTTTATTAACCGAAATAAAACGGTGGGTCTTGATATCGCAAGAGAATTGTTCTTTCCTTTCTTGTTGATGACTTCGATAACCATGCCAACAAAAGTGTAAAGAAGTGGACATGGTGAGGACCATTATACGGTTAGTCCTTAACGCAGCCATTGTATTCGTCACGCCCTCACAGATAAAGTACTACATCGCACTAAACTTTTATTAAAGCAAGAAATAGTATTGCAAAGCATTCGCTATAATTGTGAACTCAGAGGCCCACTTTTTAAGGGTTCTTAGCGTACTAGACCCCCTCCCCTCTCCCCACCGTACGAGACTCTAAGCATGAGCCGTGGAAATGCCACTTTTCTAATTGAGTTCCCCCTTAACAGCAAACGTTAGTTTGTTCAGTTTTTAAATGACCTTTATTCTTTAGTGACACTAAGCATAGGTATAAAAATAAAATATTATATAAACTTACAAATGAAATCGTCAGATACTGCACAAAAAGAATATGATATAATTGTTTCAGATTTGTGTGACTAAATTTAAATGAACCAATAAAGTGCTTTAGAATACATATTTTCAAAGGACTCATTAATATGATTTCCAAACAATTCAGTAGCTTTACGAATATTTCTGATGATGCCTGTAGCGAAACACCGTTGGCAAGAGGGGGGCACAAGTGTACAATGTTAAGTTAAACGAAATATTTGTTTTGGATTTTATGGATTTTTTACACTGCCTGAAAATAAACATCTTTCCTTTTCTTTCTGTTGAACTTGAAATCCAGAAAGCATAAAGAATTTTTTTTTAATTTTTAAAGAAAATTACAATGCCCCCTTTTCCATTCCTGAGAATTGATAGCGGCAATAAGGTGCACGAAACCCTCTTTTCAAATTTTTACTGTCTGTAGCAGTGGCTTACGCAGGAAGATCGTTTTCCAAACTTAAAATTATGAAAAGTTACTTCTGATTAAGTGTGAAACAGGAACGACTTTTTTTTTTTTTCGTTAGTATTGAAAACAAAATTGTTACAGACTTAGACATTGTTATAAAGTTTGTAACAAAAAGAAAAAGAGAAAGCTACAAAAGTGAATTTTAACTGAAACTACGTTTGTTTGTGTGCTTTCTTAAAGCTTTAGTTTTAATTTATAGGAAAAGTAATTTCATTTAATACGAAAACCAATTATTTCGAATTCTACTTTTAGTTTTATACAATTTATTTGAATATGTATCAATAGAAGATATTTTTGGTTAGAATAGTTCAAGAGACGCCCGTCATGTTCAGTGCTATATATATATGTAACAATTGTTCCTTCCATGGAAGAAGCTGTAATCCTAATATATAAAACGCTAAGTTGCGACGACGTGGATCACTTTTTAAGTCGTCATAGCAACAACCGAAAAACAAATGTTTGTGACGTCACACTTAGCTTTTCGTGTTTTCGTGCAGGTGACGTCCTCAGCTACAAGCACACAGAGCACGCGTGTAGGTGATGACGTCACCTGCACGAAAACACGAAAAGAACACGCACACAGAGTTTGCTTATTTAGTAGTATCTGACCGAAAAGAAGTTTTTCAATCAGGTTTTTAGTCCCGAAGATATCGTAAACAAAAACGTGAGCTTACGCCCTCTGGTAGCAGACTTGTGCGTTAAGAAAACTTTGAAGTTATATGAGAAAAATTTTTCAGTGAAAACGCTCTCCAACCAGAAAAGAATTTTTCAAATAGGACTCTTAAAAGCAGAGATATTGACAAACATGAGATATGAATCTACGCGCCCCTGGCGGAGAAACTATGCATTATTTAAAGAAGAAAGTATTCTCAAAAGGTTTATCGACGTGAGTGGTATCGGTCCATGAACGAATTTTTTCAATCGAGATTTTAGAAGCTCAGATTTTGCTGCAAATGCAACAGAAACAGAAATTAACACTCACGCACCCTGGTGGCAAAGTGTTTTTTACCAAAAGTTAGAAATGACCTGCAAAAGATTTCCCATGAGGAACGGCGGCATACACTGCAGAAAGAATTTTTCAAATCGGAATTTTAAAAGCAGAGACATTGGGAAAACGCAATTTACGTATAGCGGAAAGTCTATGAGTTACTTGAAAATTTTGTAATATGAAAAACATTTTCCAACGGAAACTATCAGAGAAAGAAGGAATTTTTCAAAACGGACTCTTAGAAACAGAGATATTGACAAAAATAACTTATACATGTACGTCACCTGGCGGGGAAACCATGCCTTATTTTAAGAAGAAAATATTTTGAAAAGGTTTATCGACGTGAGTAGTATCGGTCCATAAACGAATTTTTTCAAGAAGCTCGGATTGTGCTGTAAATGCATCAGAAGTGAAATTAACACTTTCGTCCCCTGGTGGCCAAACCATTTTTACCAAAAAATTAGAAACTATAATCCGAACGATTTCACATCAGGAGCTATATTTTACGTCCTTTAGCCAAAATTCTATGCGAAACATGAAACAGTGACTATGCCTAAAAAATAGCCTTCGACATAAACGGAATCGAAAGTTAAAAGTATTTTTTTTTCAATCGGATGTTTAGAAGCAAATATATGGAATAAAATGTATTTCTAATTCAACATCACCTGCATTTAACGCCCTCTAGCAACGAAATTGTGCATCGTATAAAAAAAAACGACATGTAGGATCATCATTCGCACATTTCAAGCTTTCCAACGCAAAAAAGAATATTTGAAATCGGACTAATAGTTGCAGAGATATTGTGTCCACAGACGGACGGACGGACAAACAGAAAACATAAACACGATCTGTTTTACAAACAACGTGCTACAAATATTCTCTTACACAGCGCGGCAAATGTCCTTCGCTCGCCCTTGTTTGGATGGATGGATGGAGGGCTTTTGGAAGAAACAATACAATTTTAAAGAGCAATACGCCATTATGTCTCAAAAAGAAAAGTGTTTAATCAACGTATCCTTCGAGTTCTTACATATGGTGGGAGACATGGATCTTAACTAAAAAAGACATAGAAAGGCTGCAGACAACTGAAAGCAGCATGGAGAGATACATGCTTGGTTCAACTAGAAGAGATGAGAAAAGGAACTCATGAATAAGGAAAATGACAAGAGTGGAAGACATGATCAAAGTAAAATCCCTGAAAAGGCAATCGGCTGAACATGTTGCCAGAAGAACGGACCTCCGACGGACAACCGAAATTCTGGACTGGATTCCAAGGGACAGGAAAAGACACAGAAGAAGATCACATTGGAGATGGGTGGATGAAATTCGAAAGCATGCGGGAGTGAGATGGTGGAGACTGGGGCAAGACAGACTGTAGTAGAAGAAACTTGGCGAGATCTCCATTCACCCAGTAGTAGATTCATAATGGTTTATGATGATGATTAAATATACATATATTTTCCTAAATTTGACGATAAAAAATTACATACAACGATTTTTCTCCTGAATTTGACGATAAATCTGAATTTTTTTCCTGAATTTTGGCGATAAAAGAAACGTTTTATTTCGCTCAACGAAATTCAGGACAAAATGAATTACGGAAAACATGAATTTGGGAAAACGCGAATCAAGGCAAAGGAGAATTAGAACAAACTTGATACAGTAAATGTTTTTAGGGGAAACTTTGACACGGACAAACGTGTTAAGGGCAAACGTGAATTAGGGGAAACGTGAATTAGGGGAAACGAGATTTAGGGGAAACGAGATTAGGGCAAACGAAATTAGGGTAAATAGGAATTCGGGTAAAAGCGATTTAGGGGAAACGCCATTGGGGTAAACGTGTTTAGGGCAAACGTGAATAAGGGGAAACGAGATTTAGGGGAAACGAGATTAGGGCAAGCGAAATTAGGGGAAATGAGAATTCGGGTAAAAGCGATTTAGGGGAAACGCCATTGGGGTAAATGTGTTTAGGGCAAATGTGAATTAGGGGAAATGAGATTTAGGGGAAATGGAAATTCGGGTAAAAGCGATTTCGGGGAAACGCCATTGGGGTAAACGTGATTAGGGCAAACGGGAATTAGGGGAAACGGATTAGGGAAACGGGTGTTCACCGTCTATCTGTACGAATGGTCATAAGCCAGCATTTAGACCGCTACCTGGGCTACATATTGTGGTAGGATACAAGGTAGCGAAAAAATTTAAGACCAGTTTGGCCCCCACCACCCAATAATCTTAGTCTGGTGAAGCATCTGATGATCAGCATTCCAGTGTGAAATTAAGTTTTTTCAGAATTAGTTTCTGTGCAGCATTTCGCTTAATTTCTTTTTTAACTGTAGGAGACAGGATAATGACGTTCTTTCTTATAAAGATAAATTCTGTTTAGGTGCTATATGCATTTCTGGTGACTTTTGATTCGTCCCAGTGCTGGTTCATAGCATTATATCTTTTTTTGCTGTGTAATGTAGATTAGAATTAATGTTTTTAAGCATTTATGATATGAAATTCAATTTGCTTTTAATTAACTCTCAGGATATATTCAAATAGAAAAAGATATCCTCGAATAGGTGCTTCCCGAAATCTCTTTCTCATGGTTTGTGTAGTTTCCCAAGGGACGCAAATTATACAAAAGCCGTTCCATGAAAACTGTGAGTAATTTTTTTGAGTTGGCAACGGTGCGAAGGGGGAAAATTACCACTCCAACGACTAACTGAATTAAGGAAGTATCTATGGCAACCAGTGGCGTAGGAACGCTTTTGATTTAGGGGAGTACATGCTCATGAACCTTACATTTCAAGGATTAAACCATCAATGGATGACCCCCTCCGAACTTTTTTTTTGGGGGGGGGGTAGTATATTAAAGTTTTTACAAAATACGTATACTGATCAGGAATTCATCCGAATGAACATTGTTATCATATTATTACCATTATTATTTTTATTGCTGACAAAAAGTTCACATTATTAATTTCTTATCAGAAAATGAATGGAGAAGTTTTTTTTTATGTTCTTTCTTGTTAATGTTCGTAATTTTTTTCCATTAAAATATTGAGCAGGGACATGTCGACATTAGGATGAATTTCTGTCAGCAGGGTTTGGAAAAGAGGGATTTCTGAGGAAATGTTATATAACTCTTTACAAGAACGAATTAAATTTCTTATCATTTTTGTTTACGTTAATAAAGTAAAACCGCAGTAAGATAAAAACTGCTCTACCCGCGAAGATAGTACCATTGAAGCATTATGAAGTGTGACGTACCTGCCAGCAGGACGCACACGACATAAAGGCAGATAGGAATTAGAACAAATGTCTGCGTAGCTCAGTTGGTAGAGCGACTTGTTCCGGAATAAGCGGCCTCGGGTTCGAATCCCGGCGTAGACCAAAAATGACGGAGAAATTTAATTCATTATAATGGCGCCCGAACTATCCGGATCACCCGGCCGTTCAAAATCTCGCATTGGTGTGATGTTATTTCCACACCGCGAGACAGGAAAAACCAGAGAATTCCTTCTCCAGCGCTTCGAAAAATAAAAATGTGTGGTGTTGCATTCCACACAGCAGATTGACTGGGAGTTCTCAAGTGCACGTTCTACAGTGGATGGCTGCCTGCAACGGTTCATGGTCACGGCTGACCCGTGGGCCATGCCCCGGCCCTCTTTCGGGGGGGGGAGATGTGACGTACCTGCCAGCAGGACGCACACGACATAAAGGCAGATAGGAATCAGAACAAATGTCTGCGTAGCTCAGTTGGTAGAGCGACTTCTTCCGGAATAAGCGGCCTCGGGTTCGAATCCCGGCGTAGACCAAAAATGACGGAGAAATTTACTTCGTTATAGAAGTCTATATTAAAAACTTTGAACGATACATAGGCTGACAATTGATGTAAAAAGTACATTGGTCTGGTGCAAAGCTAAATGATGGTGGAGACATCGAGGAATTAGAGTTCTACGAGTGATATGTGAAATCCGTAATGCACTTGTTGTATTGCTACAGATCTTAAGACAGAAAACAATTTTAGTGCCTGGGCTGCGGGCGCTGAAATGTTCACTTGTGCATAAATTTTTTTTTATAAAAGTGCGGAAAGGACGACCTCTTCAAGATGCATGGAATTTTTAGAGAAAAGAAACACTGATCACAAGTATGTTATCAAGCCCTAGCCCTACCATATGCTGTTTGAAGTTATTAACAAAAACCTCGCACTCGTCTTTTCCCTGCAGAACTAATTTGCTGGAGTTTCCCAGATGGTTGACCAGTTTTTGGTGGATGAAAAGCCTCCCACTACAAGCTTTGGATATAAAAAACAAAACAAATGACCGGTGATATTTCTTTGAAAAAAAAAAGAGAATAAAAGAAAAATAAGTAGCATATAAATTTTACAGTTCACTCTTTATGAATGATTGCTTTGTGTTTGCTCATATCTGGGGGTGGGGTGGGGTAGGGGGGTGCAGTAGATGTTAATGTACCCCTCTCCAAAATCAGGGGGGGGGATTGTACCCCTGTACTCCCTCGTTCCTACGCCACTGATGGCAATAGTTATTAGCCGTGGCAGACGATTCTTGTTTTGTTACTGCGCAGTTGTTTAAAGTACGTCTGCATTTCGCCATTCAGCTATGGAGGTGAGTGAGTCACAGTTAATAAGTGAAATGCGCTGTGCGATAAAATTTTGCAATCGTTTGGGTAAAACGGCTCCAGAAACAGTTGATTTAATGAAAATACCTTACAAAAATAAATTTTTGGGTGAGTCAACGATTTTTAGATGTCACCATGATTCCAAAAAAGTGCGTTTATCGGCAGAACTCGCTCCTAGGCCTGGCCAACCTGAAAGTGTTGTAACGGAGTATATTGTTAGCACTGTTTGGGCAATCCTGCAAAAAGATTGGCGAATGACGTGGGAAGACATAGCGGCGTCAACTAATATTTCAAAAACGCCGGCATTCCACATTCTATGCGAGAAAAAATCTGCTGCATCGTGTGTGTTCCAGATGGGTACCTCATCATTTGACGAGAGAACAACTGTTACCCAGAGTTCAAGTGTGTCATGAGTGGAAACAAATGATTGCAAAGGATCCAAACTTTCTAAACACAGTCATAACTGCCGATGAAACATGGGTCCACTATTTCGACCCCCTCACGAAGCGCGCAACGTGTGTCTTGGTCATAAAGATGTAGACTACCAGCATGCCATTCCTCCACAAATTACTGTCAATGCTGAGCATTGCATTTGAGTCTTGCAACGTCAACGACGACGCATATCGATTAAGCGACCGGAACTAGTGGGCAAGTGAACCCTACACCATGATAACGCCCGCCCACATGTGGCTGCTTGTGTTCAGTAGTTTCTTACGAAATGCAGTACTGAAATCATACCACAACCTGCCTACAGTCCTGATCTCGCCCCGTGAGATTTCTGGTCGTTTCCAACAATGAAGGAGAAGTTCCGTGGCGCAACATTCAACACAGATGCTGACGTTATTCAAGCTGTACAAGGGTCGCTAAAGCGGCTTCCACAAAATGTCTTCGCCACATGCTTTGAAAAGTAGACTGAACGATGGGACTGTTGCATATCATCCGAGGGAAGGTACTTTGAGAAAGAATAACATATATTTTGCTGTACCTATATTTCTTCATTTTGTGTGATTTTACTCTCTGTTTTTATGGAACGGCCGTTGCATTTCTCGTCCCTGGGTGCTACTCACCTTCGCAACGTATCTGCGTGTGAGCGTAGATACGTAGCGATCTCTTCCCCTTCCCATTTCGCCTGTGCCTAATTCGGGGCCACTTGTTCCAGGGAAGGGAGAGAACCAATGACATAAGAAAAGTACAATATCCATGCCTCACCTGGATTAGCACCGGGCTCGTTTTGGATGACTTAGGTAAGAAGCAAGCATTTAGACCACTGTGCTACCGGGTCGGCTTCATTAATTCAGTGCTCATTTATTTCACATTCACTTAGTACGTCCTAATTATTCGCTTGCCATTCGTTCATGAATAGCGGTTCCTTTAAGAAGGAACTCCAGTAATTCCATAGAGATTAACCACCAGCATTAGAGACGTATTCCTCGTGGCGATAGAATTCAACTGGATATTTTCAAACCTACAATTAACAAGAAAGATGACACCGGAATTTTCGGGTGTAATAAGCACGTCTTTTGAATCCGTTCTGACGCAAATTAAATTTATCAAAGCTATTCAAAGTCAATGGAACCGGTATGGAAAACAATAGATCTGACGAAAGAAAGAAGATTTTCAATCGGGTTTTTAAATCCCTCAGATATTGCTGTAAACGGAATCGTGAGTTTACGAACTCTTAGAAACAGAGATATCGACAAAAATTAGATCTGACTTTACGTCCCCTGGTGGGAAAACCAGGCATTATTTTAGGAAGAAAGTATTCACAAAAGGTTTATCCTTATAAGCGGTATCGGTCCAAGAAAAATAAATTAGTCGAGTTTTCAGGAGCCTAGATTTTGCTACAAATACATCAGAAGCACAAATTAACACTTATGACCCCTGGTGGCCAAACCATTCTTTACCAAACATTAGAAATTATGTGAAAAATATTTTCCATCAGGTCTTGTATGCGATACAGGAAGCATTTTTCAAATCCGAGCTTAAGGAGCAGAAATAACACAGAAAACGCAATTTGCCTTTGTACCCCTTAGCGGAAAGTCTATGACTTACTTGTAAATTTTGAATTTATAGGAAAAACATTTCGCATCGGAAACACTATCCAACAAAGAAGGAATTTTTCAAATCGGACTCTTAGAAGTAGAGATATTGACAAAAATAAGATATACATCTACGCCCCCTAGCGTAGAAACCATGCATTATTTCAAGAAGAAAATTTTCCTAAAAGGTTTGTCGACATGAGTAGTATCGGTCAACAAACTACTTTTTTTTCAATCGAAATCTCAGAAGCTCATATTTTGCTGCAAATACATCAGAAGCGGAAATTAAGACTTACGCCACCTGGTGGCCACACCATTTTTTACAAAAATTTGAAATTATGTGCAAACGATTTCCCATCAGGAGCTGTATCCGGTGCAGAAAGAACTTTTCAAATCAGAGATTTAGAAGCAGAGATATAGGGGAAACGCAATTCACATTAACGCTCCCTAGCTGAAAGTCTATGAATTACTTGAAAATTTTGAAATAAAACAAAGCAGGAATTTTTCAAATCGGACTCCTAGAAGTAGAGATATTGACAAAAATAAGATGTGCATCTACGCCCTCTGGCGGAGAAACTGTGGAATATTTTAGGAAAAAAATATTACAAAAAGGTTTATCGATGTGAGTGGCATCAGTCCACGAAAGAATTTTTCAATCGATATTTTAGAAGCTAAGATTTTATGCCAAATACATCAGAAGCAGAATGAACACTTACGGCCCCTGGTGGCCAAAGTATTCTTTACCAAAAATTTGAAATTACATGCAAAAGATTTTTCATCAGAAGATGTATCCGCTAAAGAATTTTTTTTTTCAAATCGGAGTTTTAGAAGAAGAGTTATCGGGAAAAATGTAATTTACTTTTACGTCCCCTAGCGGATAATCTATGCTTAATTTGGAAAAGTAACTATATCTAACTATATTTTTCAAATCGGAGTTTTAGAAGAAAAGTTATCGGGAAAAATGTAATTTACTTTTACGTCCCCTAGCGGATAATCTATGCTTAATTTGGAAAAGTAACTATATCTAAAACACTCTCCGACATAAATGGAATGGAAACATAAAATAACTTTTTCAATCGGATGTTTGGAAGCAAATACGTGGAATAAAACGTATTTTTGAATTTGGCATCATCTGCATTTACGCCCTCTAGCGGCGAAATTGTACATCGTAAAAAGAAAACGAAATAAAGGATCATTATTCGCATATTTCAAGCTTACCAATGCAAAAATAATTTTTCAAAGCGGACTAATAGTTGCAGAGATATCGTGGGTACCGACGGACGGACGGACAAACCGATAACATAAGCACGATCTTTTTTTACAAAAGACGTGCTAAAAATGCAACATAACCCAGCATCTCAGCAATTTTTTCTTCTGGGCACGGCAGTGATTTTTATCTGATTTGCCTCGCACTGAAGCTACCTGATGAGAATAAATTGTTTAGAGTTCTTCAGGCAGTGAAATAAAAATCCTTATCTATCTCCCTGGAGCTCTTTCGCTGTGAACATTTCTTCTGCCTAATTTTAGATCGTCCCTTATAGCTCTTTGAAAGTATTTTTTGCCTCGAGAGCGTGTGATCGTGCACTGATGGAATAATTAATACCAACTTAGCGATAAGAAATTCTGAGCACATGGGTATATCAGAAGGTTTTTTGCCAAAATGTTTTTATCTGATACACATGCAGTGTCATGTTTATTAGGAGCATCCACACGTTATGTGAAAGAATCATTCGTAGGTGGTATAACTATTAAAATAAGAGTTGTTCCAGTCCCTTCGAATCACCTGGTCTCTTACTAGAGGCTCGTTAGGGAGTGAGAGGGAATGCCGACTCCACTCAGGTACATCTACATTGGTTCCTTATCGCGACGAAAAATTCTGTCAAAATTTTATTGAACGCGCGTGCCTCGCTTTTGAAAATATAAAGCTGAGAGATTCCGGTATTCGTGGGTGGTACTTTCAGTATGAGCTTTTTACTCCCCCCCCCCCTCCCTCTTCGTTCATGGGAAACCCAAAATGTGTATTCCTGTTGGCATTTCGAAGTCGAAGAGTTTTACGCTTACAATACTTTCTCACACATTAGCACGGAAAAACAAACAAGAAAGATGACACCGAATTTTCGGGTGTAATAAGCACGCCTTTTGAATCCGTTCTGACGCAAATTAAATTTATCAAAGCTATTCAAAATCAATGGAACCGGTATGGAAAAAAATAGTATCTGACGGAAGAAAGAAGTTTTTCAATCGGGTTTTTAATCCCTCATATATTGCTGTAAACGGAATCTTGAGCTTATGCCCTCTGGTTGCAGACTTGTGCGTTCAGAAAAATATGAATTTATATGAGAAACATTTCGCAACGGAAACGCTCTCCAACACAGAAAGAATTTTTCAAATCGGACTCTTAGAAACAGAGATATCGACAAAAATAAGATGTGACTTTACGCCATCTGGTGGTAAAACCATGCATTATTTTAGGAAGAAAGTATTCTCAAAAGGATTTTTAATACAAGCGGTATCGGTCCAAGAAAAAAAAAATTTAGTCGAGTTTTCAGGAGCCCAGATTTCGCTGCAAATACATCAGAAGCAGAAATTAACACTTATGCCGTCTGGTTGCCAAACCATTCCTTACCAAACATTAGAAATTATATGAAAAATATTTTCCATCACGTGTTGTATGCGATACAGGAAGAATTTTTCAAATCGGAGTTTTAGAAGCAGAATTAACGCAGAAAACGCAATTCACCTTTGAGTCCCCTAGCGGAAAGTCTATGAAAATTTTGAATTTACATGAAAAACATTTTGCATCGGAAACACTATCCAACAAAGAAGGAATTTTTCAAATCGGACTCCTTGAAGTAGAGATATTGACAAAAATAAGATATACATCTACGCCCCCTGGCGTAGAAACCATGCCTTATTTTCAAAGAAAATGTTCCTAAAAGGTTTGTCGCCATGAGTAGTTTCGGTCTGCAAACGACTTTTCTTTCAATCGGGGTTTTAGAAGCCATATTTTGCTGCAAATACATCTGAAGCGGAAATTGAGATTTACGCCCCCTGGCTGCCAAACCATATTTTACAAAAATTAGAAATTATCTGCAAAGGGTTTCCCATCAGGAGCTGTATCCGGTGCACAAAGAATTTTTTAATTCGGAGATTTAGAAGCAGAGACATAGGGGGAAACGCAATTTACCTTTACGCCCCCTAGCGGAAAGTCTATCAATTACTTGAAAATTTTGATATTATATGAGAAATATGTCACACTGAAAACACTATCCAACAAAGAAGGCATTTTTCAAATCAGACTCCTAGAAGTAGAGATATTGACAAAAATAAGATATGCATCTACGCCCTCTGGCGGAGAAACCATGGAATATTTAAAGAAGAAAATATTCTGAAAAGGTTCATCGACGTGAGTGACATCAGTCTACGAAAAAGTTTTAAATCGAGATTTTAGAAACTCAGATTTTATGGCAAATACATCAGAAACGAAAATTAACGCTTACGTCCCCTGGTGGCCAAAGCATTCTTTACCAAAAATTAGAAATTATGTGCAAAAGATTTTCCATCAGGAGGTGTATCCGCTAAAGAAAACATTTTTCAAATCGGAGTTTTAGAAGAAGAGATATCGGGGGAAACGTAATTTATTTTTACGTCCTCTAGCGGAAAATCTGTACGTAATTTGAATAAAGTAACTATACCTAAAATACTTTTCGGCATATATGGAATCGAATGATAAAATAATTTTTTCAATCGAATGTTTAGAAGCAAATGTGTGTAATGAAACGTATTTTTGAATTCGACATCATCTGCATTTACGCCCTCTACAGGCAAATTTGTACATCATAAAAAAAATAAAAAATAAACAAACAAACGAAGGATCATCATTCGCATATTTCAAGCTTTCCAATGCAAAAAGAATTTTGCAAATCGGACTAATAGTTGCAGAGATATCGTGTCTACAGGCGGACGGACAAACCGATAACATAAGCACGATCTTTTTTTACAAAAGACGTGCTAAAAATGGGGGTAGAGGGGGGGGGGTAAAACCGGCAACAAAAGCCGTTAATTTTCAAATGTGGCCGGCAAAGTCGAGTTTTCCATTTCCGCAAGAATACCGATTTTTATCCAAAAAAGAACAAAGGTATTTTAGTCTTTTAGTTTAGTCTTTTGTCCCCCCCTCCTCAAAAGAACAAAAAAATAAATAAATAAAAAACCGATGCTGTGCGCAGGATTCCGTTAGTACTTTTTCGATTAGGTGCTAGATCCATACGTGCGATTTCCGCAGAAGCCGAATATCGTGCTGTTTCCTTAAAAGTGGATTTTTTAAAATATCTAAACAAAGTACCTCGTACAGGTCCCGTACAAGTGTTAGGAAGAGGGATTATAAAAGGAATGCGCCTATAAGAGCAGAGGATATTTAATCTCTAAGGAGAAAGGGAAAAAGAAAACCAGCCTCAATGCTTCATAAGGTCTTTTGTATGTCACTTTTCAAGGCAAATTCTAATTTTTTTACTGCGCTTATAAAATACAGTGTGGACATATAATCGGAAAACGACTGAGTCACGGACGAACGACAATCTTCGAGCAACCTATTTAAAACACAAAACGAATTGATTTTCTAAACAACGGAAATTAAGAAGCTCCGTTTTACAAAGTGAGAAATGTATTTATTCGCACACACAGAGGCGTAATTAGGACGAAGAAGACGGGGGCGTAGCTCAAGAGAGGGCGCAAAAACAACTGCCTGCAATCTGATTGAAATTGGAACTGAAACCTTTGCACCAGTTTCTGGTGCACTTAAAATTTGAGTTTCTTCCACAAAATGTTTAGGGGTTGTTTGTTAGTTGCTCACATTCGGAAATAAAGGCGCGGCTCTATATAGTCCGTCCGACTGAAGAAGAACCACAGCCTTCGTCGAAAGTGATTAGGCCCGCGGCATTTCCTTAGTTGGATGGACTATACTTAATGTTGCAAGGTAAGGATGTCTTTCAAATTGCTGAAGATTCACTGCAGGCTATTCAATCATTACTGTGGCGGCGAGCCACAACAGCCGCTACATTCGATCCGGTGAATCGACGGTCCGAACTGCAAAGCAGTTGCGAAAAGTTGTACAAATAGTCATACTTTGATTGTGCCTCTCGCGCAGAGAGAGCATTTGAGTATGACGTTAATTTTGTTTTGTTGAGCAATGTGTGTGTGTGTGTGTGTGTGTGTGTGTGTGTGTGTGTGCGTGTAATTAGCCCGATTATCCTTAATTTTGAATAAAAAGAGAGTAGAAAGATAAAGTTTTAACCTAATAATCGAGGTATCTGATGCCAACCGTTATGTTCAAGATAAAAGCCAATGTTTAAGGTTTCACTTAAAGATCGTGAAATTATTTTATTAACCTTTTTCATAATCCGTTCTTCTTAAAGAAGTCCTATCTTTCTAACCAGTTCCAATCTGTTATTTATAACAACCATGTTTCTGATCCTTATGTTGCCACGTCTGGAATGCCTTGAGGCTCTAATTTAGGACCACTTTTGTTTTCCATATACATTAAAATGACCTTCCTTTTTGTACTGATGGCCTTGTCTCTTGTTCGGAGATGATCTCAAGCTTTATCGCAATATACAGACTCTTGATGACTGTCTTGCTATTTAAACTGACACCATAATCAGCTTCAGTGGTGTCCGTAATCCATCTCCATCTGAACTTCTCCAAGAGTCATGTCATTTCCTTTTCGCGAAAAAAGAAACCAAATTCTTTTCTACTACAAAAATGGCGACCATTCTCTTTGCCGGACAAACGATGTCCAGGATTTGGGATTTACATTTGATTCCAATTTGAACTTTAAAAGCCACATCAAAAGAATTGTTCGTTCATCCTATCAAAAGTCTCGGATTGATTATGCGACTTTCTAAGTATTTTTTCAATCCTCAGACACTTATTTTACATTTTTGAGATTACGGTCAGACCTTCACTATAGTATGCTGCGATCGTTTGAAACTCTATATAGCCTGGTAATACTGATAAATGAAATTGAGAAAGTACAAAAGACTTCTATGACGCCCTTTTCACTGGAGTTTATATCGCCGATATCTCGACTGCTGCTAACCTGTCATTCTTCAAGAGGACCTTTCTACATTCGAGAAGGAAGGATCTCGAACTTAAGTTTCTGTACTGTACCATCAATACAGAGATAGATGATATTCTAATTGTAAATCGATTAAATTTTCGTGTACCACGTTCACCAAGGACAACATTGGAAGTATTAACGGCGCCGTTCTGCAGGATTGATGCTGGGAAAAACTCTCCGTTATGCTAAATGTATAGAATTCACAACTCACTTGAAGAATGTCCGTATATTGTTAATGTAATTTATGATTTCTTTAGAAAAGCATGTTTTGCAAGCTTTTAATTATCACTTTTAATGCACCATGATGTTAACGCATATTGATGTTATAGCAATCCCTATAACTGGATACACTCACTGTCTGTAGGGATGTGGTTACAAATAAATAAATCAATAAAGAAATAATTGTCATTGAACTCCTAAAAAGGAAAAAAAATCCCAGATGGTCATGACGTTTCTGAAAAACATTATCTTTCTTTGGCGGTTAACTACGTCTGAAAATTATGAGCTTTGTTCTTGTTCTTATAGCGGCCACACATAAAGATGGCAACGAAATCATTCAAGCTTTTCCAGCCGAAGGCAAGAAGGAAATGTGACCTGAGTGAATTGTCTTTCAAATTTGCATGTACTGTTGCTGAATCATGACCAGTTCCGCCAAATAAAACCATAACCCACATGCCTTATTGAAATATCTGAATGCACCTTGACTATCAACTGTTCAATGTGTATTGCACGTGTGCACACATGTGATACAATACATATTCGCATCAGTCCTTATTCAAACCACATGCCCTGACACAAACATCCAAGTGACTTTCTCGCAGTTGTGTCCGGATCAATGCTTCATCGTGTTTATTCTGCACGGTTTTGCAAAAGTGTTTAGCAAATTTCGTGGTTGATGGACGAACAAAATGCTTCTCATCGATTCAGTGCAGACACAGTACTTCGTTAGATGATTTTATCTCTGGGACATGTCAGCCGGTTTGTGGTGTTAGCAAGCATTTCATGGCAGCAGCACAACGTTTTGCATAGGAATGAAAAGAAATATGTATTCCGAATCGCCAACCTCACATCACTACGTGGACGAAATGCGTCCCACAATTACCAATAGATATCAGTTGGATCACAAAAGATATAAGTATTGTGTGACATCATGTTACCCCAGTGCGTCATTTCTTCACGTATTTCACAGAGTACGTGCGGAACGATTCGATATGAGTGATAGCGATTACGTAGTAACGACCCGTTCGTCTCCGTTAAGATGAGGAAGGAGAATTTTGGATTTCTTCGCCGAAAAATAGTTGCTCTTTCATCAAACAGAGGTCATCGCTCTTTCCACGTTTTATGAGTGAGTCACGGAAAAATCCTCACTGGCCGCTACCGGGAATCGAACCCAGGGTCGTGCAATGGAAGCATATCCGGCGCGTAATTGGAAGACCCTGGGTTCGATTCCCGGTGGCGGCCAATGAGAATTTTTCCGTGACTCACTCATAAAACGCGGAAAGAGCGATGACATCTGTTTGATGTTCCTAGTCCACGTCAAATGTCTGTATTAGTTGCTCTTTCATTGATGCATGTCTCACTCAGTTCCGCGTCTACTCTCAAGCGATATTCTGACCATCATTGATCTTCAAGAAGTAAGACACTTGTGGAACAACGTCGGTCACAGTAATCGAAACATGCTTTCGAGTTTCATTTACTCATGTCCCACGTGGTCTTCTTCTGCGTCTTTTCCTGCCCCTTGGAATCCAGCCTAGCATTTCACTTGTCCAACGGTGGTCAGTTCTAGCAATATGTCTAAGCTCATAGCCTTTTAACCCTTTAAGGCTGTCTTTGAATGAGTGTAAGAGAAATTCTATCCTATATCTGCAATGTAAATTCTTTTGCACACATTTTCTCGAAGACTATTACTTTGTAGTATTTTGAAATTTTGAGCACATATAAAAACCAACCTACAGCTAATATATGACACAGTTGTTATTCCGAAAACTTTGTTAGTTTTTTTTTGAAATTCAATTTATCTGACTCGAAAGTATTCCAATTTGGCGCTAGATGGCGCCAGAAGTTAGCTTGGCAGTGTTTTCTGTGTGGAAGAAACGAAATCTCTCATTTCTGTCTGATTTTTTTAATTATCTAGGCCAAATAGAAATCATAGAATGGGCCCAGAAGTGAGATTGGGATCTTCTTCTACAGATTATCTTAAATCCTACTGTACTTTCATTTTTTGAAGAGAAAATGTGCACTGAGAAAAACGTTTTGTTAATTCAACAAAACATTTTCTCGATATACAGTCAACAAATTTTTTCTGTTGAAAATTATTGTTGATTTCGGAAAATTTATTGTTATCACGACAAAACGTTTTGTTCATTTAACAAAATGATTAGGTCGATTTTTGGGAATTTTTTTGATTCAACAAAGCATATTGTTATCGTGGCACAATAAGTTTTGTTGCTGCAACAAAACATTTTGTCATGCTAACAATATGTTTTATTGAATCAAACAAATTCCCAAAAATCGACCTAATCATTTTGTTAAATGAACAAAACGTTTTGTCGTGATACCAATACATTTTGTTAAATCAACAATAATTTTCAACAAAATAATTTTGCAAATTCAACAAACATTTTTGTTGACTGTATTTCGACAAAGTTTTTTGTTGAATTAACAAAACGTTTTTCTCAGTGTGTACATTAGCAGAGAACCCCTGAATTTGCGCTATAGAAACTCCGCCTACTTACTAAGCTCCACCCCCAAATAACATCGCGCATGTTTTATCTTTTCATCCTCTCCGAAAATTATAAAAATCCATGAGCAGTTGTGGTTTTAAGTCAGTTATTTTTAACTGAAAAGTTCTTATTAAAACTTTCTGCTGGTAAATTTACTTTATGTTTTTTTATAAAATGAATTAGGGATGAACTAAATTATTATTAGGTTAGTTCTCCCCTTTTTATAGAAACAAAGTTTATGAGTTCCGGTACCTTTTTTCCCAGAAAAAAAAATAAAAAAAATAAACGCACTGCATCTATTTATCCTGAACTTGTCCTGTCAACCTCTGGATCTTCAGTTCTTGTAAAAATACATCAGTTTTACCTTAAATCCAATTTCTTTACATTTATCAGCAAGTTTCTGGATCATGCTGTGCATCTTCA
The DNA here is from genome assembly GCA_039090855.1 of Macrothele yani. Classification (NCBI taxonomy): domain Eukaryota; kingdom Metazoa; phylum Arthropoda; class Arachnida; order Araneae; family Macrothelidae; genus Macrothele; species Macrothele yani. Next base: position 120,263,929 of record CM077001.1, on the reverse strand, counting down.
ATACCACATCTTTAACTTGTACAGAAGTTTCATGATCATACTCTGCAGCTCTGTGGGGTTCTTTCGAAACTGACTGTATCGTCAGCAAAACGAAGGTGGCTTAAAGTATCTCCACTAATGAATGTCTTCCGAGCTCATTGGCTAAAAAGCATTCTGCAATGTGATATTGAAAAGTTCGGTAAATATGGTGTCATTTTGTTTTACTCCCTGTACAGTTTTCTGCGTTTGTACCGTCGAACAGTCCAACCTTTGCCTTCGCATTTTCGTTATCGATATTCATCATCAGCAGCAGCACCAACAAACTTTATGAATTGCAACGCATACTCTAATGTAACTTTCCTTTTTAGTTCCTCTCTCCATGTAAATTTGGTTAGTTTTATAACAACTTCCAAACTTAACGTTTATATTTTCTCTCTCGCCCAAATGTCTTTTTGCCAACGACAAATGAGGTCGGAGATTGTGTGACGTATGTAAAAAGACGAGATAAGAAGGTTGTTTTCAATGTACTTTCGCTGGTTGACCGACTTTCGAGCTATGAGGCTGGTTTTTGAACTGATTTGGAGGGGTCAGTTCGACGATGCTCTTTAGTTGTTTCATGTTGATTATAATGTTTGTTTGATTGTCAAGGACCTAAATTTCTTTGAAGTTAATGTGAAAAGTTACTTTCAAGTTAATTACAACCATTGTGTTGTTTTGAAAAGTTCGCTACTGGATTGTACTCACTGTGTGCTTTCGCTGCATGACTGAGATGGAATAAAAATATGAAACTATAAGTAATTGTTTTTCACTGCAATCTCTAGGAGTACTTTAAAAGTGACATTATCTGCACTTAATTCATAGCATTGAGTTTCAAGCTATCCGAGGTTTCCAATAATTAATCAAGCATCACTTAATGTTGGTATTCTATTGGGTTGTCGGAAAAGTCATGACGTATTTTAGCCATGTTTTACAAAGGTCATTTATTGATAGAAAGAACAAAGATCAATCAATGATATAATGCTCGTTTTTTTTTTTGATTGCATGTTTAACGACCGCCGTGAGCAACTCAATGGGCTATAAGCAGTCGCCCGTCCCTAATTTAGGGTCACTGGTTCCAGGGAAGGGAGAGAGCCAGTGCCGTAAGAGAAACACAACATCCATGCCTGACCGGGATTCGAACCCGGACTCCTTACGGACGAATGATCAGAGGTCAACGCCATAGACCACTGCGCCACCTGGGCGGCTCTCGTTTTGTTCGATAACCTTTTGCCATCTTTCAGTGAGCTGCAGAATGCCTCGTTCATAGAAGGACCTGTCTTTCGTGGCGAAAAACTATACAAGGTGTTGATTTACAGCCTTATATGAATTGAATGTTATACCACGCAAGGACTGTTGAAGAGATCGAAACAAGTGGAAGTTCGACGGTGCAAGGTCAGGCGAGTATGCTGGGTGTGGCAACACATCCCATCCAAGCTAAAATAATTTTTGGCGGGTGATCACTCTTGTGTGTGGTCTCGCGCTGTCGTGATGGAACACAACACCTTTACGATGAACGAGCTCTGGATGTTTCTGGATAATGGATTCGTTCAAAATGTCCAATTGCCGACAGTATACATTCAAATTGATTGTTTGGTTCCGTGGTAGGAGCTCGAAAAACACGACACCTTTAAAATCCCACCATTCTGAGACCAGAACCTTCCGCTGATGAATGTCTGCTTTGGATGTCGTTTGAGGCGAAGCAGCACGTTGGGACCAAGACCGTTTGCGCAGCACATTCTTGTACACAATCCACTTTTCGTCACCAGTTATCAGTCGCTTCAAAAAAGGATCGTTTTCCTCACGTTTAATGAGCATATCGCAGAAGTTTATACGCGCCGTCAATTGAGCTTCTTTGAGTTCATGAGGAACCCACACATCGAGCTTGCTTACGTATCCCAGCTTCTTTAGGTGGTCGTGAACGCTTGAATGATGGATGTGCAATGTGTCTGCAATCTCTCGTGTCGTGTAACGTAGGTTTGACTCGACCAATGCCTTGATTTGGTCGTCATCAACCTCGGTTGGCCTCCCGGACCGAGGAGCATCGTTGAGGTCAAAATCACCAGCACGGAATTTTGCGAACCACCGCTGGCACTGACGTTCTTGTAGAGCATTATCACCGTACACTTTACGCAACTTTTCACAAAATTGACGCGCGTTCTTACATTTACGGAAGTAAAACAGTAAAATATGGCGAAAATGCACAGTTTGGTCGTCCATTTTCAACTTGATGTCAAATCTCCGCAAATCAACCAAATCGCTCACTATTCCTTTTAGACTGCAGCTAGAACTGGCACCTGTCGAATGCCATGGCGATAACAGAGCTGCGCATGCCTCTAGTACTTCCAAAACCTCCCAACTGCCATCGGGTGCCAAAATACGTAATGACTTTTCCGACAACCCAATAGGTAAACTGACTTTGCACATATAATTCACTCTTAAAACCTAAGAACGCTACACAATGTACTGTTGGACGAATGTCTTCCCAAGTTTCTTCCTCAACTTTCTGTCTTGAGACAGTCTCATCCATATCACTCTATGCTTTCGAATTTCATCCGCGGATCTCGCACGTGGTCTTTTTCTTTGGTCTCTTCCTCTCCCTTGGAATCCAGTGGAGCATTTCATTGTTTAACGATGGTCAGTTCTTCTAGCAATATGTTTAAATCATTGCCATTTCAGGGAGTTTAGTTTGAACATGATGTCATCAGCTCTTACCATTTACCTGATCCATGAGTTCCTCTTCTTATCTTTCCTGGCTATACCGTCCGTGCTTCTCTCAGTCGTCTGCACACTGGCCCATATCGTGCCAAATGAAGATATAAACTGCTTAACGAAAAAAAATCAATTCCAGAAATTTTTTTTTTATGTGCATATGATGTTACAGCTATCCGATTTATGAAAAAATCGAATCCATTTGTAGAAGCCGCGATGTGCCTGTCTCTAGATGATGGAAAAAATGAGCTTCAGATCAGATCATGTGTAGAGGATTTTAGAAAGGGAGTGTCTGACCCCAGGTCTTAAACAACCCTCAGAATTATAGGATTGGTGCTAACGAAATGTCCGGCGAAGAACCAACACACGTGGACAGCGAAAACGGAAAAGTAGGACAACTTACCTAGGCAAAATAATTCCCCTCGGCATCGACACATCGTTGCCATCTGTTCGGCAAGGCCATGATCCCGGAACGGAAAAAGTCTTGTGGCTGGGACCCGAAGAACTCATCAACTGCACATGGAACCTCGTTGTTTGTCGTTAACTGTTTCCCGGACAGGAGGGATCCAGGCGAAGACACAGATGACAGTCTGTCGGAGACAAGTCCGGAGAATAGGCAAAATGAGGCAGTGCTTCATAGCCCAAGGCACTTAGTGTCAGCATCGTTAGCTGTGCGACATGAGGGCGAGTGTTGTCCTGAAGCAGAACACCACCGTGTCTGTTGACTAAAGCTGGTTATTTCTGCAGAAATTTCCGGTGCATCTGGGGTAATTTATCACAATAACGTTCTGCAGTGATGGTTTGACCTCTTGCCGAGAAACTCCGATGAATTATCCCGGCTGTGGAACACCAGACTCATGCGGCAGCCACATGACCAGCTTTTTAACCTTACCCAGCGCAGCCAGACGCCAAACAACTGTCGTGTGGTGGACATCTACCTCTGCCGCTATCTCACGACACTTTTTTCGGGTGTCCGCTTCAACCACACGTAACAGAACATCGTCAGAAACAGCAAAAGGTCGGTGACCTCGTTCGTGCTTTGTTTTGCAGGTCCGCATCTCCGCTTCGAAACTTCACAAACCATCGCCGAATGGTTCGTTCGTTGGCTGTATTCTCCCTAAACGATTTGTTAACATTTTCAGCTGCAGTTCCTGCAGAATGGCTCAGTTGAAATTCATACAGGAAGATGACTCTCAAATCCGGCGTCTGCATGTTTCCTTTGCAAGCCACGTTACGTCCAAACAAACCACGCCTGAACCTTGTTCTTCTCACACGTGCTAGCTATTTATAGTAGCTCTGTGACGTAATACCAGCAACACCTGTGGGTGGGGCCATTCCGCTGTGGTGGTGGCCTGTCTCCAATGCTCGTTCGCGCCGGACATTTCATTCTCACCTACACAATAGAAAGCTAGGAGATTTGAGCTAGAGTGCTCGATAGGAAAGTCACACGGAAGCGAGGTAGAAAGGGGAGGAACACACCCTTATTTAAAACATGGGGCGTACCCGGGGTCCGACGGCTTAACGTGCCCATCCAAAGCACGGTGGATATTTAGGGGTTAGAGCTTTCGTACCTACCTGGGATCGAACCTAAGCCCTATCCGTAGCAACGAACGTTGACCACCAGGCCATTTGCGGCCCAAATGAGCATCAGGAAATGCGAGCGGAATAATAATTTTCGTGTTTACCAGAAAAAAAAAAAAAATGTTTTTTGTATCGGAACTAAAAGATGTGAATACACCGAATTCACGGACGAAATGATAGATCGAAAAAAAAAATGCTATAACGGATGTTTCGAAATACATCCGTTATAGCATTTTCTTAAAATATAATATATATGAAAAAAAAGACAAAAATAAGGTTTTATGACAAAAAACTTCACCTCTTAGAATGTTTATATGGAAAAAATATTTTATATCCCGCAGATACTGAGAATTCTTCCAATAGAGCTCTGCGTATTTCTGTTGAACGAACTTTTCCTGTTAGTAAACAAAACTGTCTAGACGAAGTCCGGCTCATTACGCGTGCGTTTTTCGCTGAGTTTGGTCTGCAAAGCAGCCATCCTTCGACATTTTGATCTGTGTTTTGGTGTTATGAGTTTTCTCGTTGCTTCTCTGATGCAACACACGGCAGTTCTTTCAGAAATGTGGAAATATTTTTATTTGCTCGTAAAAACCTACAGTACTAACTGTGGTCGCTACGATGCCACATTTTTCGAGGTCTGCATTCCCTTTAACCAAAGATACAACTATTTCAGTAGACTTTCTTTCCCTTTTTTTGTTCAAAAATTCATAAATTCGTTTACTAAACCTACAGCTACGTAAAAGCGTTTAAATGTTCTCGCCGGATATTGACCCCATCTCATTTTGAGTTATTTTAGTTGAAATTTAAGTGTTTCTCAATTTTGATATTATTCAGCATACCCAGCAGGAAATTAAAATTCACTTGCGAACTCCTTGTGTCACTAATACTAGCTATCGCGGGCTAATTATCAACAAGAACTGAAAAAAAAAACAAAAAAAAAACTGCAGAACATATAGCGGAGAACTTACAAATAATTCTTCCAGTCACAAGTTCTTTATGACAATGCTCTGATATTTTTTCTTACACCCATAGACAAAAAAAAAAAAAAAAAAAAAAAAAAAAAAAAAAAAAAAAAAAAAAAAACCTCACTCAGAGCAGAACTATCTATCATTCTCATGTATCACCAACACCTTAACTGATTAAGTAATTTCTTGGTTTATGTAGGTGAAAAAAAACTAAACAACAACAAAATAGGGAAGAATGTCACTATCGTTTTTTACAAGATTAATTACCACTGATACATTAAATGACAGTGTGTCACATGTGTGGAACCAAATACAGTGGGACCCCGGTTATATGATTTTCTACGGTATGGCTTTAAAAAAGTATAAAAGAAATTTCAAAATGTTAAATACTGTTGTAAAATTTTGATCGCCTTCAGAAAGAAAAAAAAACAACCCAAAGAAAACAATAACATAATTTTAGATTACATTAATTTATAATGTAAGCCATCATACATATACATGAATAACTTTTTTGCTGCCATATGTCCATGTCCACTTTGACTTTGGCCCTATCTTTTCATTCCAATTATTTTATTATAAAATCTAGGCCAAAAGAAATTCTGTTCGATTTCATATTTTCAATATATGAACAAATAAAAAAAAAAAAAAAAATTACCTTCGAAATACTACCATACTCTGAATACGATTCTGTTTTATAATCAAATACCCCTATTCAATGCCGTGGCTAGTTTTTTCATATGCCCTGTATAAGGTTTTATTTTTATGACTCTTATTTTTCTTTAATAAAACAAAAACGATATACAAATTGCTGTTAAATAATTTTTGCGTACGTTAGAAATATACAAGATCATTCACATGCAGAGATCGCGTTAACGCCTGGACAGGTGTATTTCACGCATCAAAAACGAAAATTACTTCCCGAAGAAATATCGGGACGTATTTTTACTGCTTCAAAAATTATCTAACCTGATTTAAAAATCGACCTCTAGGAGATTTTTGTTGTTGTTGTCATTACTATTATTTTTTTCCGGGAGGCATCACATTATCGCCATCGATAATGCGATGCCTCCCTCGTTCCCCACCCCTGCTCTGCCTCTCCTCCGGGTTCCGCATTTCTCGGGCTGCGGAAAAACACAACCCCAGAGTCCGAAGGCGTGTGTGGAAAAAATGCGTTATCTATGTCCAACTTGGTAGGAAAAATTCCAGTGACCTTGACTGAGCCGGCTAGGCCATAGAGGCACCCAGGACGGTTGCCCCGGCCTTCGCATTTCCACGGGGCCACGCAGTTTAGAAAATGAAAACAAAATCATGTTTGCTAGAATTTTAAAGGTATATTCATATTTTCTAGAAGTCTAATAATATATCATGTTTTCTAGAATCCTAATAATATATCATGTTTTCTAGAATTCTAAAGATATATCTCATTTTCTAGAATTCTAAAGATATATAATATTTTCTAGAACTAAGAGATAATTTTATAATGTTATTTTTTTTTTTTTTTTAGTTTACAATCCTCTCCCTGCTTTCAAACGGGTTACTGCTCTCATCGCAAAGATACTCAGATTTGCAGATTTCAAATTATTATTATAATATTTATTATAATCACCTTAAACTTTTTCACGTTCATGAAATAGCAAATTAAATCTCACCAATTTGTGTTTCCCTACTACATGTTCAACAATTTGTGTGTAAACCAGATGCATAAATTAAAAATAAATAAAAAACAACAACATCAAAATTGTTTTGGGGCTATATTAGAAGCCGGTTGTTCAGTCACTTTAAAAACAGTACTCAAAATTAAAAAAAATGAAAGCAATTTTCATACATGAGCGCATATAACAGTTAAGAAAAGTCACTAAGTTATTAGTTATTCCACTTTGCATCAAAAATCAATGACTAAACATGTACCAGAAAAAAAAAATACATGTATGTAAATGAATTTATTTAAGATAATTATTATTTTCTTCACAAAAATGTTTGTTATGAAAAAATATTCGCTACGCAGATTAAAGTTCTCTTTTTGTCAATTTTTGAGAAAGTTTATATAAAAATCACAATGCAATCTAAACCTCTTTCTCCTCGGGAAGAAAATCGAAGATTTTAGCACTTTGTACTCTCTCTCTCTCTCTCTCTCTTTTCCTTTCTCTCTTTCTCTCCCTCCCCTCCTTCTCTTTCTCCCTTTCTCTCTCTTTCCTTACCCTCCCCTTTTTCTCTTTCTCTCTCTCTCCCTTCCCTTTCCCTCCTTTCTCCCTTCTCTCTCTCTCTCTCTTCCCCCTCTCTCTCCCCCTCTCCCCCTCTCTTTTTAAACGTTCAATCCACTTTATAGTCTTTTTCTTAATCTCACAACAATTTGAGGTAATAAATTTGTCTTTATGGTAGCTTTCATGTGTTTTCAGTTTTCACGTAATGACTTTATTAAACTATGAGATAAATTTTCTAGGGCCCTTAATTATATTAAGCCCGAATGAAATGGGGGGGGGGGACATTTTTTTTTTTGAGAGATCCGAAGTTTTGTAATAAGAAAAACAAAATATTTGAATGAAAGACTTAACTCAGCAACTTAGCATACACGAACTAGCTCACCGATTTTTATCAAAATGATTTTCATCATTTTTTTATATACCTTCTCCTGTATCAAAACAATATTCGCTAAACAACATAATACCGATTCACAGAAACTTCAGTTTTGAAGAATGAAATTTGAAGAAAATACTTTTTAGAAATTTTGCCGTTCTAACAAAGTATGAAATAATGAAAATGCGGGAAATTATATTATCAGCTGTTGAAGGATCTCTTGTGTATGAAAGCTTTGTAGTGTTAGTTCAGATTGTTTTCACCATTCCATTGACTACAACACCTTGTAAAAGAGGCTTTTCTACTGAAAACTGCATTATGAATGGGAAGCAGAACTGGATCAGTAACATTTATCTGCAAGATTTAGCAAGAATTTCAGAGACAGGACCTGCGTTCTTAATAAAAGATGGAGAGGTTGTATGTGATCTGGACTTTTCCGCTGTTGTTACTAACTGGAAAAGCAGCAAGAAAAGAAGAAGGTTACATTTATAAATAATAACAAGAAAGATGACACCGAATTTTCGAGTGTAATGAACACGTCTTTTGAATCCGTTCTAACGCGAATTAAATTTATCAAAGCTATTCAAAGTCATTGGAACCAGTATGGAAAACAGTGGTATCTGACCGAAGAAAGAAGTTTTTCAATCAGGTTTTCAATCCCGCAGATATTGCTGTAAACGGAATCGTGAGCTTACGCCCTCTGGTGGCACACTTGTGCGTTAGGAAAAAATTTAAATTATGTGAGAAACATTTCGTAGCGAAAACGCTCTCCAACAAAGAAAGAGTTTTTCGAATCGGACTCTTAGAAGCAGAAATACCGACAAATGTAAGATATGCATCTACGCCGTAGGACCGGGAAAACATGCATTATTTTAAGAAGAAAGTTTTCACAAAAGGTTTTTCGATGTGAGCGGTATTGGCCCAGGCAAGAATTTTTTCCAGTCGAGTTTCCAGGAGCGCACGTTTTGCTGCAAATACATCAGAAACAGAAATGAACCCTTATGCCACCTGGTGGCCAAACAGTTCCATACCAAATATTAGAAATTATATGAAAATCATTTCTCTTCAGGAGCTGTATGCGATACAGGAAGAATTTTTCAAATCGGAGCTTTAGAAGCAGAAATATCGGGGAAAACGCAATTTACCTTATCGCCCCTTAGCGGAAAGTCTGTGAGTTACTTAAAATTTTTGAAATTATATTAAATGCATTTCACACCGGAAATGCTATCCAACAAAGAAGGAAATTTTCAAATCGCACTCTTAGAAGTAGAGATATTGACAAAAATAAGACACACATCTACGCCCCTTGTCAGAGAAACCATGCAATATTTTAAGAAGAATATATTCCAGAAAGGTTTATGACGTGAGTGGCATCGGTGCACGAACGAATTTTTTCTATCGAGATTTTAGAAGCTCAGATTTTAATACTTACGCCCTCTGGTGAAATTAATACTTACGCCCTCTGGTGGTCAAACCATTCTTTACCAAATATCAGGAATTATATGCAAAAAGATTTTTCATCAGGAGCTGCACCTACTGAAGAAAAAAACCATCAACATTCAAATCGGAGTTTTAGAAGTAGAGATATCGGGGGAAAACGCACTTTACTTTTACGCCCCCTAGCGGAAAATCTATGCGTAACTTGAAAAGTGACTGTAACTAAAATGATCTTCGACATAAATGGAATCGAAAGGTAAAATAATTTTTTCAGTCGGATGCTTAGACGCAAATATATGGAATAAAATGTATTTTGTATTCGATATCATCTGCATTTACGTTCTGTAGCGGCGACATTGTAAATCGTAAAAAAAAAAAAAAAAAAAAATCGAGATGAAGGGTCATCATTCGCATTTCCAAGCTTCCCAATGCAAAAAGAATTTTTCAAATCGGACTATTAGTTGCAGAGATATGGTTTCCACAGACGGACGGACAAACCGACAACATAACACGATTTTAAAAAAAGACGTGCTAGTTACATTACTAAATCAAAGTAAACCTACTGATGACACTCTGATATCCATTAAAAGAACTGTGGGAATATGCTATGGATTTTATTTCTCAGTGTACAGATCTTCTTCCTGCAAATGAAGAGAAAACTTTACAAAATAGACTGTATTTTTTATCAAAAATATTGCAATACTAAATTACATGTGCAGGAAGAACTGTACGTAAATATATCACAGAATTTTCATCTTTGCCGCAAAGATAAGGATGCATGTTTTTAAACTTATGAATTATTACCCTATTTTAAATTTTGCTGCACTTATCAAAATAATTAAAATAACTTCATGTCCGAAGAACATATTTTTTTTATTGAAATGCATATATTTTGAATAGTTAAAAAAAAAAAGTTTTGTGGAAGTGAGAATTTTTATGGCGATTGTTCGCAAACTTGGGGGGTGGATGAGGGGGTGTGCTACTCCTAGAAATCACAAAATACTTCTTGAAAATCATGGGAGAAGTATTGTTACTCATTGTCCAGAAACTTACCGCGACCACTATTCACATGTAGGTATTTATAAATGAAAATCATTATTTTAATTGCACCTTTCTGGCTTTCATTTCAGCAAATTTATTGATTATATCATCATATTTAATTAATATCTTTAACGATATTGTATTCAGTCGAAATTAGGGAACGATTGGATAATCGTTTTTGTTCAATAGTCGATCTTAAATAATTCTTAATTAATTTTAACTTGCTAAAACTTCCCCCACGCGAAGCAGTAGAAACGGGAATAGTAAGAAATACTTGGAGAACAACATTGATATTCGGATCATCATCATCATCATCATTGTCAACCATTATCAATCCACTGCTGGACGAAGGTCTCCCCAAGTTTCCTCCACAACGGTCTGTCTTGTGCCAGTCTCCTCCATGTCACTCCCGCATATTTTCGAATTTCATCCACCCATCTTCCACGTGGTCTTCTTCTGGGTCCTTTCCTGTCCCTTGGAATCCAATCTAAAATTTCGGCTGTCCATCGATGGTCTGTCCTTCTGGCAGTATGTCCAGCCCATTGCCATTTCGGGGATTTAACTCTGATCATGACGTCTTCCACTCCTGTCATTTTTCGGATCCACGAGTTCCTCTTCTTATCTCTCCTGGTTACACCAAGCATGCACCTCTCCATGCTGCTTTGAGTTGCCTGCAGCCTCTGTATGTCTCTTTTAGTTAAGGTCCACGTCTCTGCACCATACGTAAGCACTGGAAGGATGCATTGATCAAACACTTTTATTTTAAGACGTAATGGCATATTGCTCTTGAAAATTATGCTGTTTCTTCCAAAAGCTCTCCAGGCAAGTTTTGTACGCCGATTAATTTCTATATTAATGCGACCCTCACTTGATATCTGCTGTCCAAGATAAACGTACGTGTCTGTTATCTCCAGCTTTTCTCCATCAATCGATAAATCTTCATTTCTTGTAAAAGCATTGAACACCACTTTCGTCTTCTGAAAGTTCATTTTTAATCCCACTTCTTTACTCTTGTCAGCAAGTTCCTGGATCATACTCTGCAACTCTGATGGGGTAGTTGCAGTAATGACTACGCCATCAGCAAAACGAAGGTGGGTTAGATAATCTCCATTAATCTTTATCCCTTTGTTTTCCCAGTTCAGTGATTGAAAGACATTTTCCAATGTGACATTAAAGAGCTTCGGAGATATGGTGTCACCTTGTCTCACTTCCTTTCCAATTTTTATGTGTGTTGTATTTTCAAACAGCCGAATCTTTGCACTTACATTTTCATAGATGTTATTAATAATATTAATGTATGCATTTTCAATACCGCAATATTTCAGAGCCATTGTAACTGCTGATGGTTTCACCGAATCAAAGGCTTTTTCATAATCGATAAAAGCCATGCACAATGGAAGTTCATATTCCCTCGCTCTTTCAATTAGTTCTCTCAGTACGTGGATATAATCTATTGTGCTGTAGCCACTCCTGAATCCAGCTTGTTCTCTCGGTTGAGCCATGTCCAGTGTTACCTTCAAACGGTGTGAAAGAACTTTAGTGAAGATTTTATAAACCACTGATATGAGGCTGATAGGTCTGTAGTTCCTGAGATTCTCAATGTCACCTTTTTTATGTAGCAAGATCATTGTAGCGTTGTTCCAATCCTCAGGAATCTTCCCTTCATTAAGGCATCGAGTGAAAATATGGGCGAGTACTGTTTCAATTTCTCCACTTGCTTCTTGTATGATGTCTACGTAATTCCATCTTCTCCTGGAGCTTTTCCCCGCTTCATGTTCTTGATTGCATGTGCAACTTCCTGGAGGACTGGAAGAACTCTGGCACTGGTACCTTTCATGATATCTGGAGTACATGTATCATCCCTTTCAATAATTTGGAGTAGAAATCTTTCACTCTTGTCAAAATTTCGCCCCGTATATAATTTGCTAATTGTATGAAATAGTAACAAAATGTTAATTTTTTACATAAAATATTACTCATAATAAAATATTTAAAAAAACCCAACTTATATAGGTAATCCTATTCAATAGCGTGTGGTGATTATATGAGCTTCATTAGGGATTGCAGAAGAAAGAAAAAACATTGTACATAGTTTGAATGAAGAATAATTTTCATTTATAATTAATTGCTACCTCAAGTGCTTATGAACAAACAGAAAAAATATGTACAAGTAGCATTTGTTTAAAATTATGCTTAAGCCTTAACAGAAAGATTTTGTATTTACAAATGCACCTTTTGAGCTTTAATAGCAGGAAAATAGTTTATTATTTGATCATATTAATATCTTTAGCAATATCTTTTTCTATTGACAGAATTGCCAGGTGCGTTAATCTGGTCACCATTTTATCCTTAAAGCATAATGAAGTTTAAATTGTATACATTTTTTAATTACGCGTATAAATTAATTTCACATTTTTTTACATTTATAAAAAAAATCTACGTCTCGACGGCGCTCCCTCCGGCTCGGCGCCCAGGGTGGCCGCCCCTGCTGCCCCTCATCGCTACGGCTCTGGCACAGCACATATAACATTTATATTTTTTAGTCAGAGGATTAACTAGGGAGGGGTAGACGGAGCTATGACTGAAAAGGTCGAGCAGTAATTGGAATTTTGGAAAGTTGGAGCCCATGCTTCCGAATAGCAACTAGAAATTTTATTTTCATCATTTGAAACTAGACATTGTTTTTGATGCTCATAGATGGCGCCACAAAATGGAAGCCTAAAGTCAACTCGGGAAACCAGATGTTTTAAAAGTTTCAGTTCTGTAAAGAATTCTGCTTGTGAAGAAATTCTGAGCGTAAAGTGGAAAATACCTCTCTCAATAATATTTCTAAGATTATAAAATCAATTCAAAATATCGTATAAAATCGTGTCGTTATGAAAATGCCTAAATTTATTCTTCACTTTTCTTTTATCGTCTTACCTTACAACAATTCTCTGACTATGCCTGTTTAGTTCTAAATTCGTGGATAGATGGCAGAACGTGTCTACGCTCACTTCTACAAGTCATCTCTCAGGTGCATAACACACACGGACACGTTTAGGGATTTATCGATGAAATTCATATTGATGGGGTGTTGAGAAATTGGAAAGACGGAGACATTTTGGATGAAAGAAAATTTTTTGAAAGCTGAAATTTTTTATAGTGAAATTATTTAGGCTTTAAACCTAAGATTGAAGGTTGTACTTCCAACTGCGAACCGCTCACTGCAATTTACGTGTCAGTGGCATCGTGCTGCTATCTATCGGCCTCTTGGAAAGATACTTCGCGTGATTTGTGTAATAATCTCGTTTCGTGATTACATTTCGGGGGCCCATAAAAGAACGTTTCATTGAGAAAGAACTTTCTGCATGCTAATTGTGGGCAGCGGACCATCTTGTGGTCAACGATCGTGACTGCCACGGAAGAACCTCAGGCTCGATCCCGGGCAGGTATAAACGCTCGAACCACTAAATATCCGCCGTGCGTCGGATGTGAACGTTAAGCCGTCGGACCCCGGGTACTAGCCCCCCCCCGGAAATAAATAAGGGCGTCTTCTTTCCCCCTTTCTACCTCGCTTCCGTGTGATTTTCCTATCGGGTACTGGCCCAAATCTTCTATTTCTAAGAGTTGTTTAAAACTTGCGGTCAGACACTCCCCTCCCCAAATCCTCTACATTTGATCTCATTCTGATCTGATCTGAATGCTGCAAAATATTTATTACGACGGAAAAGTTTAGTTTCCTCACGAATAGGAAACTATCGAAGGACTGTTCCAAGGAAAGATGACAATTCGGTCGGAATAAATACTCCAAATTATGGTCTGTCAAACGAATTTTTGATTTCCCTCTATTAGTTCGATTTTGAAGGGACGCAAATTAGTTGTCTATATAACAGTGTTTCCCAACCGCCGGTCCGCGATGATTTTTTTTTTTTTTTTTCCTGCCGGTCCGCGATGATTTTTTTTTTTTTTTTTCCTGCCGGTCCGCGGTGTGTGTGTGTGTGTGTGTGTGTGTGTTTTTTCCTGCCGGTCAGCGAGAAACGACTGAATTTATTTATTTTTCTTTCAACCGAAATAAGGTGTAAGTAAGGAGAAATAAAGATCAAAATTTTTTTGAACACCTGTTGCGGAAGATTAAAGGATGCTTGTGGTTAGCTCATCTCTTCACAGAAGATCTGTATTGCTGCAGGCTAACTCATGAGGAAAAGGAAAGTTTTGTTGAGCTTCCTTCTAATGCTAGTCTGGTATCAATATTCAAATCCGAATCTCTGACTCAGTTTTGGGGTATTATGGAGAAACAATTTCTCTACAACAAAGCTCTAAAATTATTGGTAACTTTTAACGTGGATGCGTCTTTAAAATCGGTACCATGGGAGTACCCTCTAGGAAACTTGACCGACATTTTTTTCTTACGATTGATCAAATGCTTATAATTTCTAAATTATAACAAATAGCTAAAATAGCTGACATAAAAAGAATAATAACCAATGTTTCCAAAAATATCAACTTCAAGGTCATGCGCATGTGTGGGGAGCCAAAGGGCGTCCGCCATTGGGGTCTAAAACACTGACTCAAGCGCCTTGAAATCAGTGTAACTCGAGATCGCATAGATCGTGATATTGGTCTCAAACCATTCGTCTGGATGAGATCTATCTAAAAATCAATCATTCATAAACATTTAACAAGTACTCTATAAGTTACAAGTGATAAACGAAAAAATATTTGTGAGAAAATCAAAACGTCTAAATATTTGAAGCAAAAGTCCGACTCAAAATACTACAAACTTATATCAGAAGAAAAAACTCAAATAAGCCCCAAACGACTAATGCAGGACAATGTAGGACTTATAGACAGAAGAAGAAAGCCGAAGCGGCGCAACACGTGGAGCCACAACCAAGCACTTCTACAGCTATAGTACATGCGAACCAATGGACTACTTGGTCGTGAGTGAAACTTGGATGGATAAAAGAAATAGGGCAATAGCCCAATACAAACCATCCACTTCCAAACGTCCTACTTCGCAAACAAAGCGAACTGCGGGGAGAATTGCCATTTGCAGAAACATCAATAGTCTAACAGATTGCCAACCCGTAAATGTCTCAGTCAACAACAGATTGAGAATTGAAGATGACTATGTGGGTGATGTGTGTCTAGTTGATGTGATAGTGTCTGCTCAAACTCACTTCATACTAGGCTCGACTTACATTCATCCCAACGTTTCACAAACATCACTAGAGGTCTTCATGTTCCGGATGCTATGCGATTACCCTGCAAACATCAAGAAAATCATACCAAGTATGGTACAGGATACCCAAGTGCCTATCATTCTCACTGGTGACTGTAACAAAACACCAACTTACTCAAGTTTATGAAAGAACATTTCGGCTTATATAAATTCTCCACCAACTACCTTTCTTGTATTGACTTAACCTTTGTACGAAACACAGATCTGAATTGTATGCCATATGTTTCTTACTTCTTTAATTTATCAACAGACTTCTACCTCAAACCCCTTACTGTCAAACACGTATCGAGGTAAATAAAACCTGCGGATGTATGTATTTACGTTTTATTTCTCTCTCTTCCCTGGCACCAGTGGCCCTAAATTAGGGACGAGCGACTGCCTTGTAACGTATACTCTATATTCACTTTCCTTTTGATTTTACTATCTCTGGTTATTTTATTTTACTATGTAAATTATCTTCTTACTGAACGAAATATTATTTCACCCGATGAATGAGATCTGGCAATGAGTGTAAGTCATGACGTGGTGGTAGCCAGTATATATAGGCGCGCTCATCGATAGCGAAGGAGAGCGTTTGGTGTTGTACGGAGAGATTTTGTTGTTATAAGGAGATCGTTTGTTGTTATACTAGAGGAGAGAGTTTCGTTCTATGCCATTAGTTGGATTCTTCATTATTGTGAAACAAGTTGTGTGTGTGTGCTTTGGACGACCAAGAGTCGCATAATAAAAAAAGATTTGAGTAAGTACGTCTTTCTCAATTAATAGTTTTTGTCAGACCTCTGTCTGGCTGTTAGGTTTATATCGTTAGTTTATTACCATTAACAACCAGCGTTAAGACTTTATACATTCTAATTACTACACTACTAGCAGGAGACTCTATTCATGTTCTTAATTAACTAGTAACAACAACCATTTGAATTCACTATTTGAAGCTCAGTAGGAAAGCTTCATTATTATCATTAGCTAGCTGGTAGAAAGAGCTTATTCATTATAATTAGCTTAGCGGAAAGCAAAATAAAGCTAATTCATTATAGCCTATAGTCCACTGAGTTGCTCACGGTGGTCGTTAAACCTCCAATCAAAAAAGAAAAATAGAGCCACCACATGAAATGCATTTTCTTTTTTGCGGCGTGTTTTAGACAATTAACGATATTTGGGGGTGGAGGTGGAATTTTTTCTCGACTTTTCGGTACTTTTCCAGTCTCAATAGATGTAACAGAGTAACATAGCAGAATGTCTTAACACTCCGTAAGAGAGAACGGTTTACCGTCCCTTTAAGGAAGCAGTGAGCTAGCTGTCTTGACACTGTGTCATCATTGAAAGTGCAGAAAACGGATAATTAATTTATTGCCATATGGAGGGCATTGGCATAGATAAGGACATTCTGGTATATACGATCCTTTCACGCGTGGAAGAGAGAGCGCGTCTTCACTTTAAATTCTAGACTCACAGCTAAGTGTGTCTGCGTAATAAAAATAACAAAATAAATAAAAAAGATTCGGTTCGGTAGCACAGGGAGAATTCCTAGAACATGCTGATGTTCCATATGATGAGAGAGCATAAATAATAGAAAAAGAAAACAAACCCCTCCCCCCCCCAAAAAAAACAACAACAACATACAAACATGATAAACAATGTGGAAGAAATATTCTTCACATAATGCGTGCAAAAGCACAGTCGAGTCACATTATTATGACCACCTCCTACTTTTGACGTCAACAGCGCGTAGCCAATGAAAGAAGGCACGTGTCGTGAGCTGGCTTGGAGGGTATATAAGGAGTGTTGTAAGCATTTTGAAAACATCGCCGCGGGTGGCTTAGTGGTCAACGTTCGTGACTGCCACGGAAAGGACCCCAGGTTCGATCCCAGCAGGTACGAACGCCCGATCCACTAAATATCCGCCGTGCGTCGGATGGGCACATTAAGCCGTCGGACCCCGGGTACTGGCCTTCCGGTAATAAATAAGGGCATCTTTCTCCCCCTTCCTACCTCGCTTCCGTGTCACTTTCCTATCGGGCACTCTAGCCCAAATCTCCTAGCTTCCTGTTTCTATATGTTTCTATTTCTAAGGGTTGTTTAAGACCTGGGGTCAGACACTCCCTTCCTAAAATCCTCTACATATGATCTGATCTGATTTGAAAACATCGGGCAGCGGGTAGCCTAGTGGGCAACGTTCGTGACTGCCACGGAAAGTACCTCAGGTTCGATCCCAGGCAGGTACGAACGCTCGATCCACTAAATATCCGCCATGCGTCGGATGGGCACGTTAAGCCGTCGGACCCCGGGTGCTGGCCCCCAGGTAATAAATAAGGGCGTCTTCCTCCCCCTTTCTACTTCGCTTCCGTGTCACTTTCCTATCGGGCACTCTAGCCTAAATCTCCTAGCTTCCTATTTCTAAGGGTTGTTTAAGACCTGGGGTCAGACACTCCCTTCCTAAAATCCTCTACATATGATCTGATCTGATTTGGAAACATCGGGCCGCGGGTAGCCTAAAGTACCTCAGGTTCGATCCCAGGCAGGTACGAACGCTCGATCCACTAAATATCCGCCGTGCGTCGGATGGGCACGTTAAGCCGTCGGACCCCGTGTGCTGGCCTCCAGGTGATAAATAAGGGCGTCTTCCTCCCCCTTTCTACTTCGCTTCCGTGTCACTTTCCTATCGGGCACTCTAGCCTAAATTTCCTAGCTTCCTATTTCTAAGGGTTGTTTAAGACCTGGGGTCAGACACTCCCTTCCTAAAATCCTCTACATATGATCTGATCTGATTTGGAAACATCGGGCCGCGGGTAGCCTAAAGTACCTCAGGTTCGATCCCAGGCAGGTACGAACGCTCGATCCACTAAATATCCGCCGTGCGTCGGATGGGGGCGTTAAGCCGTCGGACCCCGTGTGCTGGCCTCCAGGTAACAAATAAGGGCATCTTTCTCCCCTTTCTACCTCGCTTCCGTGTCACTTTCCTATCGGGCACTCTAGCCCAAATCTCCTAGCTTCCTATTTCTATATGTTCCTATTTCTAAGGGTTGTTTAAGACCTGGGGTCAGACACTCCCTTCCTAAAATCCTCTACATATGATCTGATCAGATTTGAAAACATCGGGCCGCGGGTAGCCTAGTGGGCAACGTTCGTGACTGCCACGGAAAGTACCTCAGGTTCGATCCCAGGCAGGCACGAACGCTCGATCCACTAAATATCCGCCATGCGTCGGATGGGCACGTTAAGCCGTCGGACCCCGGGTGCTGGCCCCCAGGTAATAAATAAGGGCGTCTTCCTCCCCTTTCTACTTCGCTTCCGTGTCACTTTCCTATCGGGCACTCTAGCCTAAATCTCCTAGCTTCCTATTTCTAAGGGTTGTTTAAGACCTGGGGTCAGACACTCCCTTCCTAAAATCCTCTACATATGATCTGATCTGATTTGGAAACATCGGGCCGCGGGTAGCCTAAAGTACCTCAGGTTCGATCCCAGGCAGGTACGAACGCTCGATCCACTAAATATCCGCCGTGCGTCGGATGGGCACGTTAAGCCGTCGGACCCCGTGTGCTGGCCTCCAGGTGATAAATAAGGGCGTCTTCCTCCCCCTTTCTACTTCGCTTCCGTGTCACTTTCCTATCGGGCACTCTAGCCTAAATTTCCTAGCTTCCTATTTCTAAGGGTTGTTTAAGACCTGGGGTCAGACACTCCCTTCCTAAAATCCTCTACATATGATCTGATCTGATTTTGAAACATCGGGCCGCGGGTAGCCTAGTGGGCAACGTTCGTGGCTGCCACGGAAAGTACCTCAGGTTCGATCCCAGGCAGGTACGAACGCTCGATGCACTAAATATCCGCCGTGCGTCGGATGGGCACGTTAAGCCGTTGGACCTCGTGTGCTGGCCACCAGGTAATAAATAAGGGCGTCTTCCTCCCCCTTTCTACTTCGCTTCCGTGTCACTTTCCTATCGGGCACTCTAGCCTAAATCTCCTAGCTTCCTATTTCTAAGGGTTGTTTAAGACCTGGGGTCTAACACTCCTTTCTTAAAATTCTCTACATATGATCATTTTGGAAACATATCACTCGTTGCTGCATGGATAACAGGAGCGATTTACCAGATTTGCAAAAACGGATGATTACCTGCTTTCGGGCCAAGGGTGGCAGTATTTCTGAAACAGCACACTTTGTTAACTGTTCGCATGCTATTGTGGTTAAAGTGTATCGTGATTGGAGAAATGGCACCATTGCGAATAAGCGAAGTGGAAACTGCGGAGCACAACGTGCCACTGATGTGAGAGGTGAACGTCGGCTTCGAAGGTGTGTGAGGGACGATCGATACGCTACAGTGGAGCAACTCACTGGCCGAATGAACCAGGGGGCTACCGGATGTGTGTCCAAAACGACAGTTCAGCGAACCCTGCTGCGTATGGGGCACCGATGCCGACGGATGGTCACTGCACTTATGCTAAGGAAGGCGCATCGGCAGAAAAAACTTACATTTGCACGGCATTATCGGAATTGGGTCTCCTCTGATTGGCAAACGATTGCCTTCTCCGATGAGTCAGGTTATCTTCTTCATCGAACGGATAGACGTTGGCGTATAAGGCGAGAAACATCGGAGAACAAACACTCTTCGACCATTGCTGAAAGAACGCAAGCTGGTGAGGGGCAGCCTTATGGTCTGGGGAATGTTTTCTTGGCATTCTCTGGGTCCACTCATGCCAGTGGAAGGCACTATGGACCGAATCCGTTATGAATCCATCCTTGCAGACCACGTACACCCATACATGCTGATTGTCTTCCCTGGGGCGGATGGGATCTTCCAGAACGACAATGAGACGTGTCACACAGATAAAAATGTCCGAGAGTGGTTGGAAGAGCACTATGAAGACTTCAAAGTACTTTCCTGGCCCCCTATTTCCCCAGACTTAAACCCAATTGAGCATCTGTGGGACTACTTCTATCGTGTTGTTCGCTTTATGGAACAACCCTCCAGCAGCTGTCAGATGCACTACAGTCAGCATGCCTCCACATACCTGTAAACACCTTTCAGCACCTTTATTGAGTCACTCCCAGCTTGTCTAGCTGCTGTCCGTGCTGCACACGGCGGTAACTCTGGATATTAGCTGATCATCATCATCATCATCATTGTCAGCCATTATCAATCCACTGCTGGACAAAGGTCTCCCCAAGTTTCCTCCACAACGGTCTGTCTTGTGCCAGTCTCCTCCATGTCACTCCCGCATACTTTCGAATTTCATCCACCCATCTTCCATGTGGTCTTCTTCTGGGTCTTTTCCTGTCCCTTGGAATCCAATCTAAAATTTCGGCTGTCCATCGGTGATCTGTCCTTCTGGCAGTATGTCCAGCCCATTGCCATTTCAGGGATTTAACTCTGATCATGATGTCTTCCACTCTTGTCATTTTTCGGATCCACGTGTTCCTCTTCTTATCTCTCCTGGTTACACCAAGCATGCACCTCTCCATGCTACTTTGAGTTGCCTGCAGCCTCTGTATGTCTCTTTTAGCTAAGGTCCACGTCTCTGCACCATACGTAAGCACTGGAAGGATGCATTGATCAAACACTTTTCTTTTAAGACATAAAGACATATTGCTCTTGAAAATTATGCTGTTTCTTCCAAAAGCTCTCCAGGCAAGTTTTGTACGCCGATTAATTTCTATATTAATGCGACCCTCACTTGATATCTGCTGTCCAAGATAAACGTACGTGTCTGTTATCTCCAGCTTTTCTCCATCAATCGATAAATCTTCATTTCTTGTAAAAGCATTGAACATCACTTTTGTCTTCTGAAAGTTCATTTTTAATCCCACTTCTTTACTCTTGTCAGCAAGTTCCTGTATCATACTCTGTAGCTCTGATGGGGTAGTTGCAAAAATGACTATGTCATCAGCAAAACGAAGGTGGGTTAGATAATCTCCATTAATCTTTATCCCTTTGTTTTCCCAGTTCAGTGATTGAAAGACATTTTCCAATGTTGCATTAAAGAGCTTCGGAGATATGGTGTCACCTTGTCTCACTCCTTTTCCAATTTTTATGTGTGTTGTATTTTCAAACAGCCGAATCTTTGCACTTGCATTTTCATAGATGTTATTAATAATATTAATGTATGCATCTTCAATACCGCAGGATTTCAGAGCCATTGCAACTGCTGATGGTTTCATATCTAATATATATATATACTAAAGAGCAAAGCCGAATGCATAAGAAAAAACTTTACAATTTAAAATGAAAGTTGCAAAACAACCTGAAGATCAAAACGCGCAACGCAGCAGTTATGAAAATTCAGAATTCACATTCTATTAAGAAGAAACTGAAGCTAAAAAATTTTTTTGAACTCATACTAAGTACAACATAGAAAAGGTTATGTATTGACCGGTGTGAGTAAAAAGAAAAAAAAGAACAACTGAATGTAGAAAGTGTCGAGAATACTGAGCCTTGGCTTTATCAAGGACCAGCAAAAACTCTGCATTTTCTCACTTCCACAAAGACTTATTTGGAAATGGGTTTCTGCAAAGTCATGGATGCAAGTAATTAACCCACCTAAAAACATAAATATATATGTCATGTCCTCCGCAGAGTTGTATGATTTAGCTTATAATATTTCTCATGTATTCTGGAGAGTATAATTCTGCTCATTCTGATCATACAGATCCACAGTCTTAAGTTTATATATTTTTTTCTCTGGTTAAAATCTCCGCGCGTTGGTTTCTTGCTGTATGAGGAGGCCATCAGCCCCACCCTCACTGCCCCCCAGCGTCTAGGGAGTGGCGGAAGAGGTCAGCCATGTTCTCCTCTTGTGAGGAGAAAAGTTTTTGTAACACAAGAGGTAAGCTCTCTTCCTTGTTTTTGGGTTCTAGGTTTTATAAGTTCAATGTTTGTACTTCATGTACCTTTTCTCTGTCGTTTTTTAGATTTTCAGCTTTTAAGCATTGGTTTGTCTGTTAACATTTATGCGGGTTTTAACTCTTACTTTTCTTTGTAACTTTGAGCGTCTTTTGTGGTACCTAGGAACAGAAGATGGCTAAGCTTGTTCCTTTTCTATGCGCTGTCTATGCGCTGTTTTTTCAAAGTAGTTAAGTTCTTATTAACTAATTAATTATGCACTTAAAGCACTGCTGAAATACTTTGTACATATTGCAACTTACTGTTTAAGGTATATAACTTTCACAAAGTTTTCTTTAGTTAATTATTATCTTTAACTTATTCTCGTTTTCGTGCTGTCATAAGTTGTAGAGTAGGGGGTTTTAGACTCAAGTTTTCTTTCAAAAATCTGTTCGTTATAAATTAACATTTCCTTTTTTAATTGCAATGTAAAATTTGTTTTTCAGGTTTAAATTCTCTCTCAAACGAACTTGGAATTTCGTTATAGCTGAAAATCAATTCTATTTATTATGTCACTCTCACAGCTTGAGTTCTCTTTAATCTTCTTCTCTCTGTTTAATAGTAACAGATGAAGAGCATGGGTCGGGCCATGAAGGTTAATGGATGCAAGCGAAATTGTTAACTAGTGCTAGGTCATGCTACTCTACGGAGGACATGACTTATATATATATTTTTTAAACTATTTTAGGTGGGAATGTTACTTGCATCTATGGCCTTGCAGAAACCCATTTCCAACTAGGTCTTTGTGGAAGTGAGAAAATGCAGAGTTTTTGCTGGTCCTTGATAAAGCCAAGGCTCAGTATTCTCGAAACCTTCTACATTCAGTTGTTTTATTTTATTTTATTTTTCTTTTCTCCTTTTACTCACACAGGTAGATACATAACCTTTTCTATGTTGTACTAGGTGTGAGTCAAAATTATATATGTATTTTTTTGCTTAGGTATCTTTATAGAATATATATATATATATATATATGTAGGATTTTCGCTCTTTCAGATAGACGAACTACTTATAATGACAATATTGCCTCACAGATGGTGGCACAGTACCTATACACATCTACGCACTAGTTGCAGAGAAGAGACGACGCCCAGAGCAGAAGAGAGGAAATGAAGAGGGGAGATGGTTGTTGTTCGTTGTGCAGAATGAATATGTTTAAGTTGTGAATTATTGTCTTGTGTTACTTGTGTTGTGTGTTCGAATAAAGTGTTAAGAATATGATGGCTGATTGTGGTCGTAGTGCAAGATGGAATTCTCCTAGACGTCACGAGTTCTACAAGAAAAAGTGGAGACTCGTCCCGGATTTGATTACATGGAGAAAGGAAAAGTTCTAAGCCGGCCATGTTGTTCTGTATCGCCCTGACACGTATACGGAGTTCAAAGTCGGCCATGTTGTTGTGTGTCGTCCTGGCACGTACGGATTTGTTCCTGTTTTTTGATAGTCATCCTGGCTCGACAGTGTTGCTGAGTGTCACCCTATCACGGGTAAATTCGTTCCTGTTTTCCGAGGAGTCACCCAGGCTCGACGGCTATAGCGAGCGTCCTGCTCGAGTGCAAATATAATTAATATTTCAGTGGGGCAGGTTTTCCCGGGAGATTCGAGCAAGTTTTGGTGGGCAATCTTCTCCGGAGCGCTAGTGCTGTGCGTGGATATTTTCGATCTTCGTTCAAGACCGTAAGTTTTTTTTACTAACAATGGTGAAAATAACTTTCGATTTCTTTATTTTTTATTGAAATTTTCTTGCGGATACGTTTTAATTGGACAATGAAGGAGATTTCATATTAGTCGAAGTGAAAATTAATTTGTGGATTTTGACTTTAACGAATGACAAAGTGTTTAATAACTTGTTTGATGTTATTCATTTTGTAATTTTGTGCTGTGTAATGTGTTTCATGATTTGTGGGCCTAGTTAATTGCTCATCCGACATGTCCCTGGAGGAAGTGACTTTCAGGATGGCCGCGTCTGTAGGATTTCCGCTTATTCAGTAATGACAATTCTGCCTCACCGACGACGGCACAGTACCTCTACACATCTACGCACTAGTTGCAGAGAAGAGACGACGAGAAGTTTAAGTTGTTAATTATTGTCTTCTGCTACTTGTGTTGTGTATTCGAATAAAGTGTTAAGAATATGATGGCTGATTGTAGCCGTAGTGAAAAATTGAAGTTCCCTAGACGCCACGAGTTCTATACACACACACACACACACACACACACACACACACACACACACACACACACACACGTATGTGTGTGCGTGCGTGCGTGTGTGATGCGCAAACATATCACAGCCTCTCCTTGACAAATATAAAAATGCTCTGACGGCCGTCAATAGCGGTATGACTGGGATTTGAGTGAAATGCTATCCCGCACTCACCAACCCGTTTTGCCATCGTGGTGAGTCCTGGCCAACCCCTAACTCCAAATGATTCCACAATTTAAAATTTGAACTCAGTCTGGCAAGAGAAAACCAACGGCGTAACGCAACCAGCTCTTCCAGAATCTTCGTTGTTCTGATTCGAAGATCTTCCATACGATCGCCTGCTAGCGTTTCCATGACAACATGAATGAGCGGGTGGAGGGGAATGGGCCATTGCTTTGGGCAACGGTTCGCTCAGAAAAGAGAAGACTTAGACTACCACAGTCACTCGCATGCTCCCGCCCATAAGAGCACGTGTTTCGCGAGAGTTGTTCCAGCTTGCGTGAAGTGTCAATGAATTAAAAATTGTTTGAAAGCTATATTTTAAATTTTTTAAAAATTTGATAAATTTTTTGAAAGCTTCCCTGAACGTCTACTGTCAGAACTTAAAGGAAAACTATGCTTCAAATTTTGATACAGCTCGACTAAAAAATGGACTGAATGTGTTTTATTCCTTTGATGAATACAAAAACAAATCAGTAAGAGGCATTACTTGTTACATAAAGTTGAATAAATTGAACATAGTGTTTAGTGAGGTGAACAAATTAGCAGACATAATATTAAACTTTCCATCAACAACTGCAACTGCCGAAAGAAGTTTTTCTGCATTAAAAATAATCAAGAGATATCTTAGAGTTACGCAAGGACATGCACATTCGAAAAACTTGGCAGTTTTGTCAATAGAGAAAAAAAATTCTTTTTAAATATAAAAAGTACTCGGAAGAAACTTTTTATGAAAACGTAACACTCAAGTTCACACAAAACGAAAGAAGAATGGAGCTCATGTACAAATAAAGTATTCAGAAGAAGAATGGATTTCATGTACAAACAAGTGTTCAAATCCTAATCCTCATAGTTATTTGGTATCATGTTAGCAATAGCATGTAACTAAAATTTAGATAAAAAGTTACTTCTATTACTTAACAATTAAAAATTAAACCGCAATTTTTTAAAAAACAGTGTGTGTGTGTGTGGGGGGGGGGGGGGGGGTGAGTTAGCCCAGGGGCCCAAGATACGCCACGGAGACACAATTTATTCATTATGATGTCTGTAGGAACGCAAACACGATTGGGGAACCCGATCGGACCCGCGTTATATCCGATTCCTCAGTGTAACTTACCGCGTAACATCCGGCTTCCTGTCTCTATATAAATTGAAGTTAAGTCAATGGCGCCCAGGGGCTGGGAGGCTGGAGCCCTTCCCTAGTCGTTCAAATTTTTGATAAATTTAAAACACTAAAACAGACGAAACCTTTTTTTAAAGCATTTTTAAAAATAATAAGATATTAATGATTGATTGTATCAATTATTTTTGCTGTATTTTAGTATCTTGTACATTTACTAAAATGTTTGACATCCTTGAAGGAGGTAAGGAATTTTCGTATCCCCCCCCCCTACCCCTAAAAGTACTATATGGGCGCCACTGACTATTGCTGCTCTGTTTTTCTTTCTATTGACAAGTGGTCTTTTCCGTGGTAACGAAAAGACTATATATTTTTTCAGACTTTGTCATTTTTCACTGACTTAGTAATGTGAAAAATATTGAAATTTTATAATCTATGCTTACAGCAGAAACCGTAAAATTCTGAATTTCTGGATTTTTGTTCACAGCATATGAATTAAAAATTTTCTAGCCTTTCAAGAAACGGTGAGGAGATTTTATTCAACATCGAAAATCACAGTGAAGTAAAGGATTTGCTTTTTTGTGTAGCTGACACGACGCATGCGAAATAAATTGCAGCAGTGATTAAAAAGAAATAAAAGACGATATTATTCGTTATTACCATTTATTTTATCAGAGTAAGAATTCAATATGGTCTGCGATTCATTGTATTGAGATTACTTTCCCCTTTCAGTTCTTCTCTTGCTCTTTGGGAAGCAATAAATAAATAAATGAATAAAAAAGTGCTGAAGATGATAAGATAAAGCACACCTCCTATCAAAAACAATGACGCAAAAACCGGCTTTCATCACTTGGCGAACAGAGGCTCTGCTGACAGGCGCCACCTATCGGCTATCAGGTAAACATGTGACAGAGCTCCGCGGAAACAAACAAGATGGCAGGTGCACAGGCTCCGGTATATGAACTACTCGCTCCGTATTTGCGATCTTGCAAAAAGGAAGTCTTACAACCTGTCAAAGGAATAATTAAAGGTAAGGCACATAAGTATTTCTTTCCTTTTCATTTGCCGTGTAGAATACTAATTTCAATAATATTGTCACATCCGGTGAATAGAGGTGGAATACTTACTGACAGCTGGGATACGATCACAAAGTAAATGCAAACCAATGCGGCATTTCATCAAATGAATTTTCAGTATGAGTCCTTACTTATTTCCAAACAGAATTATTTATGCGGAAACCTTCGTCTGGATGAATTATTTGAGGGGGTGTGGCTGCATATACTGATCATTGCACATATACGAAGGTAAAATAAATAAATAAAACATAGTAAACTATCTGTTTAATATAAAATGCCACTATCGCAACGACTTTCACTCAGAGCAGGAAATCATTCTTGAAAACATTCAGAATTTATTGACTACTTTCAGGTCTAATCCTACATCTATCGTAACACTCTCGAGTTGTACAAAGCTAGCCAACAACACAGTGGTCTGAAATTTGTTGCTTCTGACCATTCGCCCGAGGTGAGGCCTGGGATCGAATCCTATAGTATGAGTGGTGTGTTTGTTCGATGGCTTTGTCGCTTCCGTGAAAGCAATGGTCCCGAATAAAGGACGGGACAGTGCTTATATAACCAGAGGGGAGCAACCAAATTACTGACAAGGGGATGGGAGTCCAGGAGATAACGTTTTTGAGTTACGCACACCATTATCAAGCATTATCGATCCACTGCTGGATAAAAGCCACCCCAAATTTCTTCCACAACGCTCCACCTTGTGCCAGTCTACTCCATGTCACTCCAGCATGCTTTCGAATTTCATCCACCCATCTCCATATGGTATTCTTCTTGGTTCTTTACTATCCCTTGGATTCCAGTCTAGACTGTCGATTGTCCATCGGAAGTCCGTTGTTCTGGAAGCATGTCCAGCCCATTGCCATTTCAGGGATTTTACTCTGATTACGATGTCTTCCACTCTTGCCATTTTCCTTATCCATGAGTTCCTCTTCTTATCTATCCTTGGTTACAATAAGCATGCATCTCTCCATGTTGCTTTCAGTTGTCTGCAATCTTTGTATGTCTTTTGTAGTTAAGGTCCACGTCTCCACTCCGTATGTCAGCACTGGAAGGATGCATTGATTAAACACTTTTATTTTAAGACATAATGGCATATTGCTCTTAAAAACTGTACTGTTTGTTCCAAAAGCTCCCCAACCAAATTTTATACGCCGATTAATTTCTTCATCAGTGTGACCCTCGCTTGGTATCTGTTGCCTAAAGTAAATGTAGGAATCGGTGATCTACAGCTTTCTTTCATCAATTGATAAGTCTTCATTTCTTGTAAAACTATTGTACACGAGTTTTATCGTCTGAAAGTTCATTTTTAATCCCATTTCTTTAATCTTGTCAGCAAGTTCCTGGATCATACACTGTAGCTCTGAAGGGGCAGTTGCAAAAATGACTATGTCGTCAGCAAAACGAAGGTGAGTTATACAACCTTCATTAATCTTTATCCCTTTGTTTTCCCAGTTCAGTGATTAAAAACGATTTTGCAATGTGGCTTTAAAGAGTTTGGGAGATATGGTGTCACCTTATTTTACTCCATTTCCAATTTTTTTATGCTGTGTCCTCAAATAACTGCACTTTTGCAGTTACATTTTCATAGATGTTATTAATAATACTAATATAAGCATCTTCAATACCGCAGGATTTCAAAGCCATTGTAACTGCTGATGATTTCACGGAATCAATATATATATACACTATATTGACAAAAGTCACCGGACACCCCTTCAAAAGCAAATGAACGGATCCACTGCGACGTTAAGATGCGCGGTACAGCTGCAAACGGTAAAAAACAAGCCTGCAGCTTACTGCGATCATATCGCACTGTGAGGTTGAGTGAAAATGTCGCGGCGGGAGAGAACTGACTTTGAGAAAGGAAATATTTTTGGGTGTTATATTAGTGGGTTGTCCATAAGAGAAACCGAGAGGCGTTTAAACATACTCAAGTCAACTGTTTTGGATGTACTGAATAAGTGGAAGACACATGGCGTGCCTGAAGCAGCAAAACGTACCGGCAGACCAAAGAAAATCAGTAATAGAGGACGTCGAAGCCTAAGGAGAGTCGTTACAGCTAATCAACGGAGTACTGCACAAGACCTCAGTGTACAGGTGAGTAAAAATGCCAGAACCTCGGTATGTACACGTACTATTCACAGAGAACTTCATTCCATGGGTTCCCGTGGTCGTGCGGCTGCTCATAAGTAATCTCCACTCGGAATGCTACTCGTCGTTTAGCATGGTGTAAAGAACATTTATCGTGGACCGTAGATCAATGGAAACGGGTCCTATGGACTGATGAATCCAGATACACGATCCATCAGTCTGATGGCAGCGCGTGTGTATGGCGGCAGCCGGGGAACGCTATTTACCACAGTGTACTGTTCCTACGGGCAAGTTTGGAGCTGGCAGTGTACTCGTGTGGGGGTGTTTTTCGTGGTATGGTCCCTGCCCATTGGTTATCGTGGACAAACCTGTTAACCAGCACGTCTACCTCGATATTCTGGATAATTATGCCCTACCAACTCTGTGGCAATATTATGGAACCGAGCTTTGTTGGTACTACCAGGATAATGCACCGAGCCATAAAGCAAGGACTTTTACGGCGTGGTTTCACGATAATTCCGTATCGTGTGTGGACTGGCCAGCACAGAGCTGTTATCATTATCCCATAGAGTACCTATGGGATGAATTAGAGCGCCGCATAAAAAGTTTGGAACCAAAGACAGTTCGCGGCAGCATTATGTACTGAATGGAAGCGCATATCTATCATTGTGTTCCTAAACTTGTCAAAAGCATGCCTCGAAGGGTCAGTGCATACATTAAGGCCAAAGGTGGTTTCAGGTTTCAAAATATCTTTATTCAAGGTAGAAATCAGGAGACGAACTAATAAGGACGTCTTAATACAAATAAAATACGATCAAAGATCGTTAAACCACTAAAATCTATATACAAATATAGAGCATAGTGCACAAGTTGAAAAATGGAGCAAACTCACAGCTCGTGATAAATGATCAGCGACAAGCATGTCTGGGCATCTCCAAGAGAGATAATTCCTATCTGAGGTTGAGAGACCCGAACCCTCAGCGCTCTGCGCCTTTTGTCAGGTGAAAAAGAGAAATATTAGATGTTTGGGAACAGATTTCCCTGATAGAATAGTACGAAAGAAAAGTATGGAAATATTAGAGGAGAGGGAGTAGACGGTTACCCGTTAAGAAGTGAAGTTGTAAGCTGCCCTACATACTTACCTGTAACAACAAGCCATTTCAAGTGCTATTTCTCTCCGCAGAAAAATGCCTGGTACATCTGTGCCACAGAAGAGCACAGGGGGAAAGGAAGGAAAGGACACGGGAGAGTGGAACCTGGAAAAAAAATCATCACACACAGAACATCTTTCCCAGAGAAGAATCGTCTTTGAACTCCGGGTAAGACAAAACTGGCCATTTGCTCAGTGTTGCTCGCCAGCCAATGAGAGAAAAGATTTTTCCCCATTGGTTTACAGAATTTTTTCACTGGTTTACTTTTGTTGATTCTTGACAGGCATGTCAGATTAACCATAGCTGAGGTGGTGTGATCACAAAGTTACACCGATCGAGGTTTCAGATGCAACATTTTGCTCGGCTCTTAAAAGGGCCTTTTTTTTTTTTTTGTTTTGTTTTGTTTTTTTAATTAAGGAAAAACAACAACAAATTTTAACATAAAAGGCAAGACCAACAATACCTTGTTTTTTTTTTTTTTTTTTTTTTAAGGGCAGAGATATTTAGTACAAAAAAGATAAATCTTTTATGCAACATTTTGCTCGGCCCTTAAAAAAGCCCTTTTTTTTTTTTTTTTTTTTTTCTCATTTTAATTTAACTAGGTTTCTTCACATGGGTGAAGTATGTTTTCAAAACAGAGTACGGCTCTTAGAGGATCCCACCCCCCCCCCTTTTTTTTTTTTTATTTAACGAGATTAATTCACATGTGTGAAGTAAATTTGCAATCAGAGTAAGGCCCTTAAAAGAGCCTTTTTTTTTTTTTTTTTATCAGAAATTCTTCATAGGTGAGAAATAACCTCTAAACCTAGTCCCAATTATTGTTATTTTTTTTGCTAGGGTAGCTGTGAATTGGGTTAAAAAATTCTGTGAATTGGTTTACAGAATTTTTCTCACAGGTTTACTTTTGTTGCTTCTTGACAGGCATGTCAGAGTAACCATAGCTTGGGGTGGTGTGATCACAAAATTACACCGATCGAGGTTTAAGATACTCGTTTAGAGTATGCAACATTTTGTCGGCCCTTAAAAGAGCCTTTTTTTTTTTTTTTTTTTTTTTTTTAATCAGAGAAAAACAGCAACAAATTTTAAAATAAAAGGCAAGACCAACAATACCTTGTTTTTTTTTTTTAGGGGCAGAGATATTTAGTACAAAAAGGATAAATCTTTTATGCAACATTTTGCTCGGCCCTTAAAAGAGCCCTTTTTTTTTTTTTTTTTTTTTCTCATTTTTAATTTAACTAGGTTTCTTCACATGGGTGAAGTATGTTTTCAAAACAGAGTACGGCTCTTAGAGGAGCCCACCCCTTCTTTGTTTTTTTTTTTTTTTATTTAACGAGATTAATTCACATGTGTGAAGTAAATTTGCAAATCAGAGTAAGGCCCTTAAAAGAGCCTTTTTTTTTTTTTTTATCAGAAATTCTTCATAGGTGAGAAATAACCTCTAAACCTAGTCCCAATTATTATTATTTTTTGCTAGGGTAGCTGTGAATTGGGTTAAAAAATTCTGTGAATTGGTTTACAGAATTTTCTCACAGGTTTACTTTTGTTGCTTCTTGACAGGCATGTCAGAGTAACCATGGCTTGGGGTGGTGTGATCACAAAATTACACCGATCGAGGTTTAAGATACTCGTTTAGAGTATGCAACATTTTGCTCGGCCCTTAAAAGAGCCCTTTTTTTTTTTTTTTTTTCTCATTTTTAATTTAACTAGGTTTCGTCACATGGGTGAAGTATGTTTTCAAAACAGAGTACGGCTCTTAGAGGAGCCCACCCCTTCTTTGTTTTTTTTTTTTTTATTTAACGAGATTAATTCACATGTGTGAAGTAAATTTGCAAATCAGAGTAAGGCCCTTAAAAGAGCCTTTTTTTTTTTTTTTAATTAGAAATTCTTCATAGGTGAGAAATAACCTCTAAACCTAGTCCCAATTATTGTTATTTTTTTGCTAGGGTAGCTGTGAATTGGGTTCATTTCTGGAACTTTATTCAAGATAGTTTTTGGCCTTTTATAACTGTCAGTTTCATTGACAGTATAGTTAATGGCCGCTCTGACTAGAGGATTAGGATGAATCTTAGCTTTTTCATAGTATCTATAAGCTAAGTCATACATCGTGTAATGGATGGAGTTAATATTTAGCATGCTTCGGATAGCATGGTTTGAAGTTCTTCCATCAAGTCCAACCATATATCGTAGGGTTTTATTTTGAAATGAGGTAATCTTATTTTTCTGCTGTTTGTTGCAGTTACCCCAGATAGGACAGGCATAAGTAATAACAGGGCTGATACAGGCTTTCCATATCAAAGTTTTGTTTTTCCTGCTAAGCCTTTTTATTTTTTATTATTGGCTGGAGACTTCCTCTGATCTTAAGAGATTTGGACACAGTTTCTTTAATATGCTTGTTCCAGTTTAGGTTGTGGTCCATGAAAAGTCCTAAGTATTTAACATCATTTACCCAAGGTATTTTTTTTTATACATTTCTATTTCAAAGTCTGGATTGTGATTGCATTTAATCCTAGAAAATAGAATTGCTTGAGTTTTTTCGGTATTGATTTTAATTTTCCAATCTAAGAAATATTTCTCAAGTTTTTCAACATAATGTTGCAACATGAAAGTTGCTTGATTTTTATTTTTGGAAGTATAAGCGAGTGCAGTGTCATCAGCATAGAGAGCTGTAGTCAGATTCCTGTTATTATAGTTGGGAAAGTCTGACGTAAAGATAGAATACAGCGTTGGTGCGAGTACACTGCCTTGAGGTACACCAGCTTCGATTTTTTTTTTTTTAACGATTTTTTCCCATTGATTTTTACACAGAATGTTCTGTTAGTGAGGTATGATTTGATTATATGTATAATCCAGGGTGGGAAATCATGTGCTATTAGCTTGTAGATAATTGCCTCATGTGGGCATTTATCGAATGCTTTTGCCCCATCCAGAAATATGGCTGCTGTGTGTTCCTTTTTTATAATTCCTTCAGCACATTTTTCAGTTATTCTAGAGAGTTGGTGCACCGTGGAGTGTTTATCTCTAAAACCTCCTTGAGTAAATGGAATTACTGGGAATTCCTCACAGAATTGTTGCATTCTAATAAGAATTATTTTTTCAAAGATTTTTCCCATGGTTGGGAGCAACGAAATCGGTCTGTGATTTTCAGGAATTGCCGGGGTTTTGCCTGGCTTGGGTAATAGTATTACCTCTGCTGTCTTCCAAATATCAGGGAAATAATTTAATTTAATGGCACAATTGTATATTTTAGTAAGGGTTTGCACATACTCTTCCGGTAATGTTTTCATAATTTTATTATTTATGCCATCATTGCCTGGTGCCTTTTTATTTTTAAGATTGTTAATATGAAACTTAACTTCCCTTTCACTGATGGGTAGTGGTTTTTCAAAGTCAGGAGGAACAAAAATTTTTTTTTGGCCCTTAAAAGGCCTTTTTTTATTTCTGATCTTTTCAGTTTCTGGCGTTCCGGACCCGCGAGAGGTCGTAGCACCTTTAACTTGTCTATCGGACGTAAAGGAGACCGTAGCATTTTGTACTTTTGGCTGTTGTTTTCTTTGCCTTGTGCTTCTATTTTTTTTAAAAGAGATTTTCTCTTTGCTTTTAATTGGGGATGTTAATACAGGTTTTTTTTTACTAGTAAATTCTTCATAGAGTTGTGCACTTTGGGCGATGACTCTAGAATTTTCTACATCCTCCGCGTGTCTAAAATAAGTATTCAGGGCCTTTTTCATTTTAATGGCTACATCAGTGTCAGGGATGTCATTTATTTTAAACTGTTTTTCTAGTGAGTTTGCAAAAATTTCTGCTTTTTCTTCGTCAGTTCTAACTACCGTCCCATCTTCTTTTGAAGGGGTGGGAGTAATTTGACATTTTTATTTTGCAAGCTCGACGTAAGATTCCATAGAGTCATTTTGTTTTTTTTATCCGAATTTTCAGAGTAGTCAATATGAGCCTCCTCTAATACTTGACCCCATGACCTATTCTCGAATTTTCTGATTTCTCTTTTAATTTGTCTATTTATGCAGCAATAAAGGTCATAGAACGTTTTATTTCTTGTTCTTTGCCACTTGCTTCGGTACCTATTTTTTTCTTTTATAAGTTCCAAAATTTCTTTGGGTAAATAGTACGGATTTTTTTTCTCTTTAGCAGGAGTTTGACATTCTTCCATAATTTTTTTAATGGCGAGGTTAAAGAGTTTAATAGCTGTGTCAGTTTCTTCTTTGCTATTACAGTCTCCAATTACTGGGGGTGGCACCAGTTTAATTTTCCCTTCAAATTGCTTGAAGTTAGTGACCATTTTGGGTGCTACCTTCACAGTTTTGTCAGTATAAAGCTGGAGGTGAACTGGATTGTGGTCAGAGGAGAGTGCCGCCTCAGTATGAATTTCAAAGTAATATTTATTATTCTTCAGGAGTGCAAAATCTAGTATATTGCTAGTTCCTCTGAGCGCCGTTCGTGTGGGTTCAGAAGGCGCCCCCAAGTCAATGTTTTGGTTTAAAAGATATCTGAAAATATTGTTCCCACTTTTATTAGCTCTTGGGCAGTGCCAATAGCGGTGTTTACTATTAAAATCTCCCGCAATGACCGTAGGAATATTTTCCTCGAAAAGCTTATCTATAGCTTCCCTGGTAATAGTGTGTTTGGGATGATTGTATAGTGCCGTAAATTTAATCGGGTTATTTTTTGTTTGAATTATAACCGAGTGCGCTTCCATGCCATCCTCTGTGTTGCATATCGCTTCACTTTGCTCTAGTTTATCTTTCACTGCAATCAAAATTCCCCCACTTTGGGAGGTTTTGTCTTTTCTGTAAACCTTGTAGTTGGGAATTTTGAATTTAATTCTGTCCATTAGCCAGGATTCATTAATTAGCGCAATGTCAATTTTTTTGTATTTTAGGTAGGCTAAGAATTCTCTATGCTGCCTTTTGATGCCTTGCGCATTCCAAATTAATATGTTAAGTCCATTTGTTTCAGAGGAGAAAAATTCATCCTCGGTTTTTTTTTCATCATTTTTTACTGTATCAATTTTATTTATATTGCTGTTAATTTCGATAACTTGGTCAGAATTACAATTGATTGCTTCCTTGCTTTTGACCAGTTTGGCAGCTAATTCTGCTATTTGATTGATGGTCCATTCACCATTTTTTTGTTTTTTATCGGTTTCTCCATTTATTTTTTTCCGTAAGTTTCTCACTCGTGGACATTCCTTTAACTTTTTTAATTAATAGGTCAAATTTGCTTTCTTCCTCAGAGAATGAGGGAAAGGTTTCACTAAGAGGGCGTTTTTCTTCTTCAGAGAAGGAGGAAAATGAAAATGATCGGCCCCTAAAAATGCCGTTGTTTTTTTTCCCCTTTCCTCAGAGAAGGTGGAAAATGAGAATGAACGGCCCCTAAAAATGCCGTTGTTTTTTTTCCCCCTTTCCTCAGAGAAGGAGGAAGATGAGAATGAACGGCTCCTAAATATGCCGTTGTTTTTTTACCCCCTTCCTCAGAGAAGGAGGAAAATGAACGGCCCTTAAAAATGCCGTTGTTTTTTTCCCCCTTCCTCAGAGAAGGAGGAAAATGAACGGCCCTTAAAAATGCAGTTGTTTTTTTCCCCCTTCCTCAGAGAAAGAGGAAAATGAACGGCCCCTAAATATGCCGTTGTTTTTTTCTTCATCGTTGTTATTAGCATACTGCAATTGAGCCTCTTCATTACAGTTATTTTTTTCTGCCTCTTTAATTTCTTTGCTAAGCCTGCCAGCGAAATATTTTGGTTTTTCCACGGTTGGAGTAACCAGTTTTTTTTGCTTATGCGTAGCATTTTCATCTATATTTTTATCAACATCAACAATTAATTTCTCTATCACTTTTGTGTTTTGGAATTTTTTTTTGCGATATTTTTTTATTTTTTCTTGGGGCACAGAATTCTGTATCAGGCTCTTAAAAGGGCCTTTTTTTTTTTTCTCGCCGAGATATTTGTCAACATCGGCAATCAATTTCTCTGTCACATTTGTGTTTTGGAAATTTTTGCGATGTTTTTCAATCCTTTCTTTTAGCACAGAGTTCTGTACCTTGCTTTTAGGGACAACTCTTTTTTTCTCTGTGTAATAAATTAATATTACGCAGGTATTTATTTGTGTCATTTTTCATTAATTCTGTGTCATTTACAGCATTCTTTATTTTTGAGCTTAACTTATGCTCATAAGATGACTGAGGTTGTTCTTTTATTTCAACCCTTTTTGTGTTTTGTATTTGCACAGTAACTTTATTGAAAAAGTACTCGGCCCCAAAAAGGGCCTTTTTTTTTTTTTTCATTGCAAAAGCCTGACGCCGAAGCTGTCTCAGGTCTATTTTCTATAAAACCTTCCTCTTGGGTAAGGTTGTCCGGAATTTTCTCGGACTTTTCATAAATCATATCTGGTATTTTCTCAGATATTCCATCGCCCGGGCATCCCACCGGTGTTTTATTGAAATCTGAAAATTTTACAAATATCCCATCGCCCGGGCATCTCTCCGGTGTTTTAATGATATCTGAGATTTTATCAGATATCCCATCGCCCGAGCATCTCTTCGGTGTTTTAATGATATTTGTAATTTTTTCAGAAATCCCATCGCCCGGGCATCTCACCGGTGTTTTTTTCATATCTGATATTTTCTCAGATATTATGTCTGGAATTGGCACAGACATACAAGAGTCATCGACAACTTTTTTGTCAGATGACATGCCTAGAATTTTCTGAGGCACAGAATAAGAAAGTTTTTTACCTACCAATCTTCTTCTTGTTCTTTTTTGGATACTATGACAAAGTTCCGGCGGAAGGTTCTTAATTCTTCTAGATCTTCTTGGATCTGGCTTTTCAGTTGACTCCGGATTTCCCGTGAAAGTAGATGTGGAACGGGAAACGGCATCGCTTTTCTTGGCGTCAGGCTTTTGCTCTACAACATCAGAACTTGAAATTCTCTTAATTTTTTTCGATGGGCTTGAAGCTGAAACGAAGAGAAGTGGATTCGAGAAAATTTTAATTGAGCTTTGAAAAAAGCTTAACAACTAAAAGATCCCCTAACCGGACTGATTCGGATAGACTGGTAACCCAGAAACTATCTAATCGCAGAACAAGACGAACGGCCGACGACGACGAAAAGCTTGCACTAAAGTTCACTCGCACGAGCTCACACGATGTGCGACCTTCCTGCACGGAATCCAAAGGGCAACTGAGGGGCATCTCCAAACACAACAGAACCAAATTAGGAAGGATTTTAACAAAAACTTATTGCTCATAAGTGCATTGCTGTGCGATTAACAAACTTGTTCAAGAAAATATTGAGAGCTTCATGAGACAACATTTCTCTTGCAAAGAAAGTACAATAAGACAGTAAGTTTTAACACACCATAGTTACAAGAATGTACAGTACAAAGCAAGTGACAAACTGATCATAAGACAAATCAATGAAATGATGAATATCAAGGGAAGAACAAACTTGGACTTCCTGGTATAAATAGAACATATTACCTGTTCGGCAATATTCAGAAACAATGTACAAATATACAGCACAGTGTCAACATGTTACAAATCAAAATAGGACCATATACAGAAATGTAACACTATTCTGTTGACCAGATAGAAAATGTAAGTAGAATAAGAAAACACACGATGAATAAAGCTTTAACATATTCTCACTATCCATATTTAGTAATAGAAGAATGATAGTACCAAGCATCACCTCACACAAAAGAACAAAATAGGTAAAATGTTTTTCAAAATATATTACTCATGAGTACAACACCATGCAATTGACTAACTTGTGCAAAAATAAATACAGTAAGAATCATTAGTCAACATGTCTCTTGAAAGAAGGTATGATATGACAGTGAGTTTTAACACAACATATTTACAAGGATGTACAGTACTATGCAATTGAAAAACTGATTATCAGACAAATCAATGGAATGTTTTATAACAGGAAATCCCTAAACTTGGACATCCTGATGCAAATAAGATGGATTACTTGTTCCGCAATATTTTTAAAACTATGTACAATTATACAGCACAGTGCAAACATGTTCGGGAAACAAAATAGAACAAAATTACAAAAAAACAACACTATGCAATTAATGAAGCAGAGAAACGTTATAAAAAAAAAAAAGATGGTTACAAAGGACAGAAACAGTTTATATGTTTATACAGCACTATGCTAATGACTAACTGCAATATTTATACTCAAAATGTAATCGAAAGACGAACTAACTTGAACGTCAATGTAAGAAAAAAAAATACAAGATGAGTGTCACAAAAACAATTTGCTGTGTAAACACGTATAGCCCTTTATAAAAAAAACCAGTGCGGTAAATTTCCAAGCTGCGCAAAGATCTTTAAAACAGATTGTTGAGATTACATATGCATTTCTGATTCAAAAAGGTCAAATACCAAATCTGCCGACCGTCAGGTACAATGACGCTGGCGAGCTGGTAAACCATGAGGCAGCCGGTGACCAGGTGACAAGGAACTGGCTCTCCCGACGCTGAGTAACTGCAACAGAATACTCTACCCGAAGTCGAGATGTCAGGCGGTCGCGGAAGTGGCATAACAATGCCGTAGAAGCTTCATGCACAGTCAGAGGAGTAGTCAAATCTCTGCAGCGTTGATGAAACACGTAGATTACATGCTTCGCTAAAATAAAAATATAGGCACAGACTGATGGAAGCTTGACTGGGGGAGAGTTCTGTAGCAGAAGAGTCCGATATGCATCAAATGTAAGATCTGCTGTAATGGAACATTGGGCGATAGTAAATGCCAAGTTCAGCATTGGGAGTAATATAACACAGTGTTGATAGACATGGGAGACATCAGCCTCCCGAGCACAGAAAGGGCAAAGAGGGGAATCGAGAAGAGACATTCGGAAAAGAACGGAGGGAACAGGAAGGCGGCGATGGAGGAAAAGCCAATGGGTATTAATTTCTAGAGGAGCAGAAAGAGGAGACAGGGCGGCGGACCACACCGTAGAAGTGACAGCAGGGGTAACATCAGGAATGGGGAGAGGAGGAGAAGAATGAGACATAGAGAGGAACCGATAAAGAGATGACACCGAGAGAGAGGAAATGGGATGAGCTGAGCCAGAAGTAAGCAAGAAAAGAGGAAATGGGAGAGAAGCAGAAGGAACAAAGGAAAGACCTGAGTGGGAAGCAAGATGAGGAAATTGAGAAATGATAGATGAAAGAATAATAGTCGTAGATGTCACGAGAGGAGGAGGAGAGGAGAAGAGAGGGAGGGAGGCTGGCGAAGGGTCGCCAGGAAAGTTCAGGGTTAGTGAGATCTTTAACTGTTACTACACCTGCTCGGAGTCAGGTAGGATAGGCAAAGTACGGAAGATGAAAGGGGTGAAGAATCGAAGAATAAAAGAGGGGTTCAGCAAGGAGCTCAGTTGTGGAATCAGGTGGAGAACGAGAGAGGGAGGGAACGAAGGAAAGTTAGAGCTTCACGGTAAACAGGGTGAAGTCGAATGAGGGTGAGGGGTCGGTGGTCCATAAGTAGTAAGGAGAGAAAGGAAAAGCTAGGGTTGCTCGGGGAGGCGATGACGTCCCTAACTAAAACGGCATCTGGTACTGGCGACGTGAAGAGACGGAGAAAAGTAGTAATTCTGACGGCCTTGTAGTACTCCTGTGTATCAATGAGTCCAATGCCGCCGTGATCCGGAGGGAGGCAAAGCTTTTTGGCACTGACCCAGTGGTGGCAGGCCCATATCAGAGAAGTAAGACATCGGGGGATTTCATGAAGGCGGAGTTGTAGAGACTTGACACCAAGCCAGGAGTGTGTGCACAAGAAGATTAGGTAGGTTCGAGAGAGGCGAGCTCTCTGGAAGAATGATGAGCAGAACTGGGCTCTCCTCCAGGAGGCAGTTGACCTGAGCAAGCGTGGGTGGATAGCATTCCACGTGTAGAGGGGGGCAGCTTGCAAGGAACCAAGATGAACTCCAAGGAAGCGCTGTGAGATGGACGACCAGCTTGCTCCCCAAAGGGTGTCTACACGATGTGCCCATGAGCCGAACCATAAACCAGTGCTTTTAGATGAGTTGAGCGCTGCACCGGAGCATGATGCATAAGCTGCGAATAGACGTTGGAGACACGGAAACTGTGAGTCATGACGGATGCAGATGGTGACATCATCTGCGTATGCAACAGAGGTACTGGCATGATGTCTTATGCAGGCAGAGAGTGGTGGCAGAACTGCTTTAAAGGATTGGTGTACAGAGCGGAGGAATGGTTCAATTGCGATTGCAAAGAGTTGTCCGGAGAGTGGGCAACCCTGCCGCACTCCCCGGCGGAAGGGAATGGGCGCTGTGAGAAAGGTGGGCAGCTTGACCTGGAGAACGGCGTCTTGATAGAGTGAGAAAAGAAGAGAGACGAAAGAAGGAGGAAAACCGAAGTGAAGGAGTGTAGCCGTTAGATAGGAATGTGAGATATTATCAAAAGCGGATTGTTGGTCAAGAGAGAGAAGGGCGAGGGGTTCAGAGCGAAATCGGGCAAGATGGATGAGATCATTAAGTAGATGGATGTTATGAGAAAGTGAACGGCCGGGAACTGTGTAAGTTTGATTTGGGGAGATAATGTGAGTGAGAATGGGGTTAAGGCGTTGGGAAAGAAGTTTAGTATAAAGTTTATAATCTAGATTTAAGAGGGAGATAGGGCGCCAATTCCCCAGGT
Organism: Macrothele yani; assembly: GCA_039090855.1. NCBI lineage: Eukaryota > Metazoa > Arthropoda > Arachnida > Araneae > Macrothelidae > Macrothele > Macrothele yani. The sequence goes on along the minus strand of CM077001.1, from coordinate 120,222,969 downwards.
CAAGGAGATCACCTTTCTTAGGGAATAGGACAATATATGCTACTGTGAATCGCCTTGGCAGAGGGGAGTGATTGAAAGCAGCAGAAAGTGCAGAAAAGAGAAATGGTAGAAGGAGAGGTAGAAAGGTTTTATAAAAGAGGAAAGTGAGGCCGTCCGGACCCGGTGCGGCACTAGAGTTTAAAGAAGAAAACGTAGAGGATAGTTCCGAGAACGTGGGAGGAAGAAGGAGGGAAGAGGCAAGATGGGGAGGAACTTGTGGTAGGTTAGAAAGAAGTGATGCCAAAGCTGAAGAGGATGGCGGAGGAGATTCACAGAACTTCTCTGTATGGAACTTTCGGACCTGGGAACATAGAGTGAGTGGATCATCAGACATCTCTCCAGATGGAAGGCGAAGGTGCCGGAGTGAATTCGATGCTGTTCATGTTTTTTCCATGGATGTAAAGAAATCGTAATTGGATGCGTCTGGCGATAGATGTTGTAGCCGGAGACGTCGTAGAACTTGTTGAGCCAGAGGAAGGAGGATTGATCGCAGTTCTTCTTGATAGTGGCAAAAGAGAGGATCACTTAGGCTTAGGATGGAGATCATGGAACGGACATGGTTGAGACGCATGTTTTGAAGCATTTTTGCTTTAAAAGAAAGTTTGCGAACGTGGAGAACGAGTTGCTGTTTAATTTCCAAACAAAAAGTCAGACCACAAGGAGCTGATTGAAGTTGAGGTCGTTTGTCCTCAAGGAAGGAGCGTACTGAAGTACAGAAGTCTGGATCTGTAAGAAGAGTGTCGTCAAGAGTCCATGGACGAGTTGTACGGGGTTGTGCTGGAACTGCTTGAACAATAAGAACGATGGCACAATGGTCAGAAGAAGCTGTAGGAGTGATAATAGATTCTGTCACAGCTGTAAGCAGAGTAGATGAGGCGTAGTATCTGTCAAGGCGAGCTGTGTACGGATTTTGATTATGTTGCGAGCGCCAAGTATGTACAGTCGATGAAGGATAGAAGTGACGGTGAACATCAATAATGAGTTGTCGGAGACCACGGACTGAAGAAGATTCACCAAGTTAACACGGCGTTCTCTGGTGGAAGGAGATCGGTCCAGGGTAGGATTCAGAGTGCAATTGAAATCCCCTTTACTTAAAACATGATCTATGGGGGAATGCGAGATAAGGCACGACGAAGGCGAGTAAAAAGTATTGTCAAGTGGGTTGAACAGCTTGGAATATAAATATTAAATATATGATAAGATGTGGAAGCTATGGTGAATGATGCACACTGTAATAGGTCTCGACATAAGTTTCGAACCGAAAAAGAGGTGATAATGGAGTTGAAAGTACGGCGGATACCTATAGCTAGACCACTATGGGGTGATAGTTGGTAGGCATGGTGAAATGTGTAGTTCCAATGGCGCCATCGTGAGAGTATCGTAGTGGATTGGCAATTTGTCTCTTGTAGTAACAGAAGATCAGCTCCTAACGGAGTGAGGTCTTCATGTACCAAGGCATTAGAAAATGAGGATGAAAATCCCCTGCAATTAAGAGATACAATCTTGAAGACTTTTTTCCATTAATGCTTGCTGAAGAACCTTCACAACAGGAAGAAATGATTTGAGTCGATTAAAATAGGTTTTAGCCCACGGATGTTCCTTGCGAAGGTGGGAGAATCATTGATTAAGGACTTGGATCTGATCAAGCACTAGAGGGAGAAACGATGCGTACTTTGAGAGTAAAGCATGCGTTGTGGAGTGGTCTGTCTTATGTGACAGGTATTGATGTAAATCTTCATATGAAATCGGCCCAGTAGGAACCGAGCCATCCTTAAGGTATTCGACAAGATCCTCAAATTTGAGAGAAGGCTCTTCGTCGGCCTGGACAGAAGAGGTAGCAGCCTTTGATGGTGAGTTCTTCCGAGAGGCACTACCAGTACGGGGAGAGATACGGGGTGATGCGGCAGTCTGCTTCTTCTGTGGGCGTCTTCGAGAAGAACCACGACGTTTCAGCGAAGGCTCAGTCGAGCTCTCATCAACTCGAGATTCGTTGCCAGAAAATCCGTCATCAGCAGGTTTAGAAGTATCGATGATAAGGGCAGTGGAGAAACCCCCTGAAGGGGACTCCGCTAAAGAATGACGACGCATGGGAAGCGAACAATTAAGTGAGGGAAAATCCAGTTGCTGGTCGAAGGAAGAAGAGTCCGTAGACACGCGTTGACCAACTTCTGCAGTCGACTTTTGTGAAAGTTTCGATTCTGAAGCTTTCTGTGCAGTGGAAGAAGATATTGCTCTGCTCAGAAGAGGGCCAGAAGTTGTAGGATAATTATTAGGAGCCTGTGATGCTAGATGTGGGCAATGCACACGTAAATGATTCTCTCCGTGGCAAAAAGTGCAGTGGAGGGAGGTAGTCACTTCAATTCTCCTACGTTGCTGTCCACAACGAACGTTGAGCACCTTTGGGCAGGCGAGCAAATGTTCATCAGATGGAAAGATCACTCTTGCACTTCGACGAAATACCCCTATGGATTTATCGTCTGGATCTCTCGGCGCGGCTGAAAGAGTAGTAACGGGCGCAACAACTCGGCCGAACTTTCTGAGTACAGTGCACAGCGCAGCGTCTGATACCTCAGGTGGAACCGGATAAAATGTAACCTGGATGGGACGCAGAGAGACAGGTTCTGGTAGAAGATGGACGTCTTTGAGGGACAAACCTTCTGTCAAGACAAGATACGCATGCTCTTTAAGAGCAAAGTACACCAACACAGCTCGAGGTTATCGAACCATGTGAGTAATACTGGCTCCAGCTGGAAGTATCTGCTTGAGAGCCATACTATATTCTTTCAACTTTGTGTCTGGGAGCGCATCACAACACACTCCGAAGTCCATTGTAGAATAGAATTGTTTTCCCGCTGGGGAATCTTCGGGAATATCTATGGTGGCAGTAGTGCCATCAACACGGACGTACGAGTCTGGTAAGACTTCTGCAGCAAACTTGGAAGAAGCTTTTGTTGCAGTAAGAGCGGCAGAGTATGCCCTAGGAGCAGGACTCGAGCGTGAGGGCTGCAACGCAACCGGCTGTTTGAACTGAGTTGAAGTAGAGGGTAAATTAGCAGCGCTGTCAGACACATCCATGTCTTCACTTAAAGCAACAGAGGGTTGCGCTGCACTGACGTCACTGGTCGAAACAGGGCAAGAAGCTTGAGCTGTAGTTGAGGAGTCACTTTTCACTTCTAGTGGTTGGGTGACGTCACCTGCAGGCATTGGAAGAGATTGGTCTCGTGTCGAGGAGGAGGAGGCGGCAGGAAATGCCTCTCTGATATCGGCGTGGACATCGCTCTTATCAGCAGCCGCCGCCATTGTTAATGGCGAGGGCTACCTGAGAAATCGACCAGCTCGGTCGACAATTCAAATGATGATAACAGAAAAAATAAACTACTCACCAACTTGGGAGATGTATCAAAACAAAGCACGAACCTTCAGCTTGAAGGAACACGAAAGGAAAATGACGAACCACACGATGAAACACACTAAATAGGCACACAACACGGAGCTCAGGAAAGCGTGACTTAGGCCGAAGATGGACCGACACCGTACTAATGTATGTCAATAAATGCTATGTTGTGTTTCTTTTCTAGGTGTCCGATGACTTTTATCAATATAGTGTATGTATTGAATGGACACTAAGTACTGACACTTAGCTAATACTCATCGAGTATCTCTGGTTGGGGATTACGTCTTGACTATTTGAGATGAAAATTTAAAATTTCCAGGAAGGCTTTTATTAGGGACAGCAAACAGTTCTTTCACCACCCTTTCAAGAAACGATGAGGTTGTTAGCTTTTGTCGACACTATGTTAGCTTTTTCGTTGTCTGTCTGCCGTTAGTCTGTATATCTGCCTGTTTTGGATAAATACCTGGGCTTTCTCAGGAACCTTTGGGATAAATTTAGAATTTTTTGGATAGTTTTTAAGGACCCGACATAACTGTCGCACCCTGTTTGCGCTTTGTTTTTCTGTCCGTTCGGCTGTACACCGATCTGTCCAATGCTTTCGATGAATATCTCGGGAGGGATTTAGGATGAAGACTTGAAAGTTTCTGGATAGCATTTAAGATGAAGAGTTGAAAGTTTTTGGAAAACGTAACTCTAACCCTATGTAAGTACTTTATATGTCTGTCTATGTAACATTGCACTTCTATCAATATCTGGGGAACCGTTTAAAGCAGAGCTAATGTTCATAAAGAAGTGTAATCATCAAATGATATATATATATATTTTTTACAGTACAAAATTGGCATTTTGCTCATTTTGTTCAACACTTCATAACATACACAATCAACCTTACTGTCATTACTATTATTTTAAAGTTGGATGAGAGGGTACAGATCCGTTGGACTTCCTTTGCCACTGTAGCTTTATTAGAAAGCAAAACACAGTCAACGAGTAAAGTCCTTCCCCCTACAAGATACCGTAGTGTGTATTACAACGGTTACTGTCATTACTATTATTTTAAAGTTGGATGAGAGGGTCCAGACCCGTTGGACTTCCTTTGCCACTGTAGCTTGATTAGAAAGCAAAACACAGTCAACGAGTAAAGTCCTTCCTCCTACAAGATACCGTAGTGTGTATTAGAACGGTTACTGTCATTACTATTATTTTAAAGTTGGATGAGAGGGTCCAGACCCGTTGGACTTCCTTTGCCACTGTAGCTTGATTAGAAAGCAAAACACAGTCAACGAGTAAAGTCCTTCCCCCTACAAGATACCGTAGTGTGTATTACAACGGTTACTGTCATTACTATTATTTTAAAGTTGGATGAGAGGGTCCAGACCCGTTGGACTTCCTTTGCCACTGTAGCTTGATTAGAAAGCAAAACACAGTCAACGAGTAAAGTCCTTCCCCCTACAAGATACCGTAGTGTGTATTACAACGGTTACTGTCATTACTATTATTTTAAAGTTGGATGAGAGGGTCCAGACCCGTTGGACTTCCTTTGCCACTGTAGCTTGATTAGAAAGCAAAACACAGTCAACGAGTAAAGTCCTTCCCCCTACAAGATACCGTAGTGTGTATTACAACGGTTACTGTCATTACTATTATTTTAAAGTTGGATGAGAGGGTCCAGACCCGTTGGACTTCCTTTGCCACTGTAGCTTGATTAGAAAGCAAAACACAGTCAACGAGTAAAGTCCTTCCCCCTACAAGATACCGTAGTGTGTATTACAACGGTTACTGTCATTACTATTATTTTAAAGTTGGATGAGAGGGTCCAGACCCGTTGGACTTCCTTTGCCACTGTAGCTTGATTAGAAAGCAAAACACAGTCAACGAGTAAAGTCCTTCCCCCTACAAGATACCGTAGTGTGTATTACAACGGTTACTGTCATTACTATTATTTTAAAGTTGGATGAGAGGGTCCAGACCCGTTGGACTTCCTTTGCCACTGTAGCTTGATTAGAAAGCAAAACACAGTCAACGAGTAAAGTCCTTCCCCCTACAAGATACCGTAGTGTGTATTACAACGGTTACTGTCATTACTATTATTTTAAAGTTGGATGAGAGGGTCCAGACCCGTTGGACTTCCTTTGCCACTGTAGCTTGATTAGAAAGCAAAACACAGTCAACGAGTAAAGTCCTTCCCCCTACAAGATACCGTAGTGTGTATTACAACGGTTACTGTCATTACTATTATTTTAAAGTTGGATGAGAGGGTCCAGACCCGTTGGACTTCCTTTGCCACTGTAGCTTGATTAGAAAGCAAAACACAGTCAACGAGTAAAGTCCTTCCCCCTACAAGATACCGTAGTGTGTATTACAACGGTTACTGTCATTACTATTATTTTAAAGTTGGATGAGAGGGTCCAGACCCGTTGGACTTCCTTTGCCACTGTAGCTTGATTAGAAAGCAAAACACAGTCAACGAGTAAAGTCCTTCCCCCTACAAGATACCGTAGTGTTTATTACAACGGTACTGTCATTACTATTATTTTAAAGTTGGATGAGAGGGTCCAGACCCGTTGGACTTCCTTTGCCACTGTAGCTTGATTAGAAAGCAAAACACAGTCAACGAGTAAAGTCCTTCCCCCTACAAGATACCGTAGTGTGTATTACAACGGTTACTGTCATTACTATTATTTTAAAGTTGGATGAGAGGGTCCAGACCCGTTGGACTTCCTTTGCCACTGTTGCTTGATTAGAAAGCAAAACACAGTAAACGAGTAAAGTCCTTCCCCCTACAAGATACCGTAGTGTGTATTAGAACGGTTACTGTCATTACTATTATTTTAAAGTTGGATGAGAGGGTCCAGACCCGTTGGACTTCCTTTGCCACTGTAGCTTGATTAGAAAGCAAAACACAGTCAACGAGTAAAGTCCTTCCCCCTACAAGATACCGTAGTGTGTATTACAACGGTTACTGTCATTACTATTATTTTAAAGTTGGATGAGAGGGTCCAGACTCGTTGGACTTCCTTTGCCACTGTAGTTTGATTAGAAAGCAAAACACAGTCAACGAGTAAAGTCCTTCCCCCTACAAGATACCGTAGTGTGTATTACAACGGTTACTGTCATTACTATTATTTTAAAGTTGGATGAGAGGGTCCAGACCCGTTGGACTTCCTTTGCCACTGTAGCTTGATTAGAAAGCAAAACACAGTCAACGAGTAAAGTCCTTCCCCCTACAAGATACCGTAGTGTGTATTACAACGGTTACTGTCATTACTATTATTTTAAAGTTGGATGAGAGGGTCCAGACCCGTTGGACTTCCTTTGCCACTGTAGCTTGATTAGAAAGCAAAACACAGTCAACGAGTAAAGTCCTTCCCCCTACAAGATACCGTAGTGTGTATTACAACGGTTACTGTCATTACTATTATTTTAAAGTTGGATGAGAGGGTCCAGACCCGTTGGACTTCCTTTGCCACTGTAGCTTGATTAGAAAGCAAAACACAGTCAACGAGTAAAGTCCTTCCCCCTACAAGATACCGTAGTGTGTATTACAACGGTTACTGTCATTACTATTATTTTAAAGTTGGATGAGAGGGTCCAGACCCGTTGGACTTCCTTTGCCACTGTAGCTTGATTAGAAAGCAAAACACAGTCAACGAGTAAAGTCCTTCCCCCTACAAGATACCGTAGTGTGTATTACAACGGTTACTGTCATTACTATTATTTTAAAGTTGGATGAGAGGGTCCAGACCCGTTGGACTTCCTTTGCCACTGCAGCTTGATTAGAAAGCAAAACACAGTCAACCAGTAAAGTCCTTCCCCCTACAAGATACCGTAGTGTGTATTACAACGGTACTGTCATTACTATTATTTTAAAGTTGGATGAGAGGGTCCAGACCCGTTGGACTTCCTTTGCCACTGTAGCTTGATTGGAAAGCAAAACACAGTCAACGAGTAAAGTCCTTCCCTCTACAAGATACCGTAGTGTGTATTACAACGGTTACTGTCATTACTATTATTTTAAAGTTGGATGAGAGGGTCCAGACCCGTTGGACTTCCTTTGCCACTGTAGCTTGATTGGAAAGCAAAACACAGTCAACGAGTAAAGTCCTTCCCCCTACAAGATACCGTAGTGTGTATTACAACGGTTACTGTCATTACTATTATTTTAAAGTTGGATGAGAGGGTCCAGACCCGTTGGACTTCCTTTGCCACTGTAGCTTGATTAGAAAGCAAAACACAGTCAACGAGTAAAGTCCTTCCCTCTACAAGATACCGTAGTGTGTATTACAACGGTTACTGTCATTACTATTATTTTAAAGTTGGACGAGAGGGTCCAGACCCGTTGGACTGCCTTTGCCACTGTAGCTTGATTAGAAAGCAAAACACAGTCAACGAGTAAAGTCCTTCCCCCTGCAAGATACCGTAGTGTGTATTACAACGGTACTGTCATTACTATTATTTTAAAGTTGGATGAGAGGGTCCAGACCCGTTGGACTTCTTTTGCCACTGTAGCTTGATTAGAAAGCAAAACACAGTCAACGAGTAAAGTCCTTCCCCCTACAAGATACCGTAGTGTGTATTACAACGGTTACTGTCATTACTATTATTTTAAAGTTGGATGAGAGGGTCCAGACCCGTTGGACTTCCTTTGCCACTGTAGCTTGATTAGAAAGCAAAACACAGTCAACGAGTAAAGTCCTTCCCCTGCAAGATACCGTAGTGTGTATTACAACGGTACTGTCATTACTATTATTTTAAAGTTGGATGAGAGGGTCCAGACCCGTTGGACTGCCTTTGCCACTGTAGCTTGATTAGAAAGCAAAACACAGTCAACGAGTAAAGTCCTTCCCCCTGCAAGATACCGTAGTGTGTATTACAACGGTACTGTCATTACTATTATTTTAAAGTTGGATGAGAGGGTCCAGACCCGTTGGACTTCCTTTGCCACTGTAGCTTGATTGGAAAGCAAAACACAGTCAACGAGTAAAGTCCTTCCCCTACAAGATACCGTAGTGTGTATTACAACGGTTACTGTCATTACTATTATTTTAAAGTTGGATGAGAGGGTCCAGACCCGTTGGACTTCCTTTGCCACTGTAGCTTGATTAGAAAGCAAAACACAGTCAACGAGTAAAGTCCTTCCCCCTGCAAGATACCGTAGTGTGTATTACAACGGTACTGTCATTACTATTATTTTAAAGTTGGATGAGAGGGTCTAGACCCGTTGGACTGCCTTTGCCACTGTAGCTTGATTAGAAAGCAAAACACAGTCAACGAGTAAAGTCCTTCCCCCTGCAAGATACCGTAGTGTGTATTACAACGGTACTGTCATTACTATTATTTTAAAGTTGGATGAGAGGGTCCAGACCCGTTGGACTTCCTTTGCCACTGTAGCTTGATTGGAAAGCAAAACACAGTCAACGAGTAAAGTCCTTCCCCCTACAAGATACCGTAGTGTGTATTACAACGGTTACTGTCATTACTATTATTTTAAAGTTGGATGAGAGGGTCCAGACCCGTTGGACTTCCTTTGCCACTGTAGCTTGATTAGAAAGCAAAACACAGTCAACGAGTAAAGTCCTTCCCTCTACAAGATACCGTAGTGTGTATTACAACGGTTACTGTCATTACTATTATTTTAAAGTTGGATGAGAGGGTCCAGACCCGTTGGACTTCCTTTGCCACTGTAGCTTGATTAGAAAGCAAAACACAGTCAACGAGTAAAGTCCTTCCCCTGCAAGATACCGTAGTGTGTATTACAACGGTACTGTCATTACTATTATTTTAAAGTTGGATGAGAGGGTCCAGACCCGTTGGACTGCCTTTGCCACTGTAGCTTGATTAGAAAGCAAAACACAGTCAACGAGTAAAGTCCTTCCCCCTGCAAGATACCGTAGTGTGTATTACAACGGTACTGTCATTACTATTATTTTAAAGTTGGATGAGAGGGTCCAGACCCGTTGGACTGCCTTTGCCACTGTAGCTTGATTAGAAAGCAAAACACAGTCAACGAGTAAAGTCCTTCCCCTACAAGATACCGTAGTGTGTATTACAACGGTACTGTCATTACTATTATTTTAAAGTTGGATGAGAGGGTCCAGACCCGTTGGACTGCCTTTGCCACTGTAGCTTGATTAGAAAGCAAAACACAGTCAACGAGTAAAGTCCTTCCCCCTGCAAGATACCGTAGTGTGTATTACAACGGTACTGTCATTACTATTATTTTAAAGTTGGATGAGAGGGTCCAGACCCGTTGGACTGCCTTTGCCACTGTAGCTTGATTAGAAAGCAAAACACAGTCAACGAGTAAAGTCCTTCCCCCTGCAAGATACCGTAGTGTGTATTACAACGTTTAAAATATGAACTTGTCATGTAGGTGCGAGCCTGAAGAACAAATTTTATTACCTGAGTTAAGAAGTTTTGAAAACTGCAAAATCAGGGGAGGGTGGGGGTAATTTTATATCCTCGGTATGCACAGTTCAGCAGCGCATTTTCTCCTCTGCTTCTTTTAATTCTTACAAATTTTTGTTCACAGCACAATTTCATCCCTTTCTCATGCCAATATATTCTCTCACCGTTTCCACTCTTTTTTTTTTGTTGTTGTTGTTTTTCTTTGTTTTGTGGATTAACGACCACTATGAGCAACTCTAAGGGTTATAAATAGTCACCCGTCCCTAATTTGGGGCCACTAGTTTCATGGAAAGGAATGAGACAACTTCGCAAGACAAGCACACCACTCGTAAAACATACGACAGACGATTTTACTGTAAAAATATTTGTGAAATTGACGAGTCACTTTCCGTGATTTGTTTCGTGAATTAACGAAGCATATTTCTGACACAAAATTTCCCGTGAAATGACAGAAGGAAACCTAAATTTCACGGATTTTTCGTACCACGGGAAAACTCTGAATTTTCAGAAACCTTTCCACAGTTTCTTTCTTATATTGACAATAAATTACCGGTTTAGAGACGTGTTAACGGAAAATTCTGAAATATCAGAAACCTTTCCGCAGTTCCTTTTTGATATTGACGGAAAGACTCCGTTCTCACGTTTTCCGTACCCGCATGACAAGAAATTACCGGTAATAAGAGCGTTTGGTGAGAATACTTGAGCTTTGATTAACTTTTTAAATTTCAATCATCAGTCAAAGGAACTAATTTTGAAGTTCCGTAGTGAGATCGGATATCGTGGATAGCATATCGCGTGAATTTTGTTTATTGTGGCACAGGATATTTTTTCTTCTCTCCCAGATGTTGTGCACCAGCTATTTATTATAGTATATTGTGTTACTGTAAGAAACCGGGTACTTAACTTATTGTACAGATTATTATACGATGTCTATGTATCAGCATTTGGATTTCTTAAGAAAAAGCTATTATAGCTATCAAGAGTAAATTTTATATTTGGGAGTTTTATGAAATGATACTATAAAAAAGTACATTTTCCCCCTTTTAACCCTTTCCAATCGTATTTGTCCTTCAGGCTCGCATATGCTGCAGCTTTGTCTGTCTGTTTGTCCGCACGATAACTCGCATAAAAATGGTTCGATTTCCATAAAATTTTAGTATGTATTAGGAAATAACCTTGGGACGAACCCTGTTGAAAATGGACGAAATGGGGTGAGAGGTCAGGACGTAGAAGCGAGATCCATTCTATCGCCTTTATGCTTCATAACTTATGTAAAAATGCTTTGATTGCGAAAAAACTTTATTATGTTGATCCAGATTTATACTGAACCGGTTCTGTTGAATATCATCGAAATGGAGTCAAAGGTCAAAGCACAGGAGCAAGATTTATGCCACAGCCATTATCCTCATAACTTGAGTAAAAATGCTTCGATAGCGACAAAACTTTAGTATGTTGTTCCGGAGGTATACTGAACCAATTCTGTTTAAATCATCGAAATGGGGTCAAAGGTTAGGACATAGGAGCGGGATCCATTCCATCGCCCTTATGCGTCATAACTCTAGTAATAATTTGAGTAATGATTTCTGGTATGTTGGAAAGCGTATCATAATCAATGCATTGCATGATTTTACTAATTTGTTTTAAAGATAACTGAAAATAATTGTAAGTTTTAACACATCAAGTTGCAAAGCATTTTGTTGCTTTGAAAAATCACGATGAAAAATGGTTAATTTGTGAAAAGTCCTCCAAGAGAAAAATGAAATATTACAAAACTGTTCGGGAAAACAATAAGCTCCAACAGAAAATAAAATGAATAAATCCCTCGCATTAACGAAAAAAAATCGTCGTGTAATTTATTTTAGGGTGCACTTGACACTGATTTCTGAGTGTTTCTGGCTCAGTGGTTAAAAGCGCGCGTTATCTGTTGAACTAACCCGAACCACAAGGGTTCGATCCTAACTGCTGCGAAAGGATAACCTGGTGTAAGGGCTGAAAAATACAAGGTCTCCGATTTTGTGAAATTTCAGTTTAAAGAAGGGAAAACCTGAAACGAACTTTTCTGAAATAATCAGTATTTCTGACTACGGAAAATCTGTAAAACTACGGAAGTTAAAATAAACGGGCACTTTTAAAAACGGAAATTTCGTTAAAAGACGGACTCTTACCGGCATTTTTGCTGCACGTTAGTTACGCTTTCCAACCGTATAGGTTAAAGAAGCGTATATGCTCCAGCTTTGTCCGTCTGTCTGTCTGTCTGTCCGCACGATAACTCGCGTAAAAATGGTTCTATTTCGATGAAATTTTAGTATGTGGTAAGGGACAACCTGGGAAGGAACCCTATTCAAAATAGGTGAAATGGGGTCAAAGGTTAGGGCATAGGAGGGGATCCATTTCATCGCCCTTATGCGTCATAACTTACGTAAAAATGCTTCGATTGGACAAAACTTCATCATGTTGCTCCGAAAGTATACTGAACCGGTTCTGTTGAATATCATCGAAATGGAGTCAAAGGTCAGGGCACAGGAGCGAGATTTATACCACAGCCATTATCCTCATAACTTGACTAAAAATGCATCTATTGTGACAAAACTTTAGTACGTTGTTCCGGAGCTATACTGAACCAATTCTGTTTATTATAATCAAAATGAGGTCAAAGGTCAGCGCACAGGAGATATATTTATTCCACAGCCATTATCCTTATAACTTGACTAAAAATGATTCTATTGCGACAAAACTTTAGTATGTTGTTCCGGAGGTATACTGAACCGGTTCTGTTGATTATAATCAAAATGGGGTCAAAGGTTAGGGAACAGGAGCGAGATTTATTTCACAGTCATTATCCTCATAATTTGAGTAATGATTTCTGGTATGTTGGAAAGCGTATCATAATCAATGCATTGCATGATTTTACTAACTTGTTTTCAGAATTTACACCACTTATTTTTTACAGTGTAGCCGGAAACCTATGACGCTGACCACTAAGCCGCACAGTCATTTTTCGCACTTATTATTTTAATACGATGTTAAACGACAAGTACCACTAATGACACTGAAATATCATTATAGTCAGCGTATTACAGTATATGCAAATATTACTGTTAGCCAATACTCCCCAAAGTGTAATGGGGCGTGCCCCCTAGAGGAGGGCGCGAGATTGAGATTTTCACGACAAACATATATTTTTTACCTGTTGATTTCTTTTTAAATTTCACACCAACGCTTTTTTTAGAAGTGTAAGTCGTATCTCTAATACATTTATTCATAAACTAGAAGATTCATTAGAAATTTTTCGAAGTGGCAACATCAATAACAGCGAAGGCTGCCAGATCCAATGCTTACCAATACTTTCGAGATCACTCCTGAACAAGAATGCAGATTTCATTCGAAAATATGGAGTGAAATACCAAACTACCCTTTCTCTTAATACCTATAAATATTTATTTTGTTTTAAATAGTGTCACCAGATGAATCCATCATGTCATTAAATATAAAAAGGAATTTTAGGGAAAAATTTTTTCGAATTAACGCCACAAGAAGTATCGATGAACTGATTATTTTTTGGTGTCGTGAGCTTTAGAGCATTGTTATCAATTTCATACGTGGGTAAATAACTTCAATTTTAATCACACAACTGTCCTTGTACGAGAGCATCTGACCAGGAAAGAAAATAATGTTATTTATTATCCATCACTGAATGCATGTAAATGCTGGCAAACTGGCCGATGCAGTCGATTTCCTGATTCATTATTTCAAAACATTTGGACGTCTGCTTTAGAACAGGTTTAACCCCTTCACCCCGGAATGTAGCATAATTTTCTTCCTTTCCTTACTACAGCTTTCAGCTCTTTAAATTTGAGAAAATAAAAAATGCTTGCGCGATACGTTAGTTTTGACCACCAATCCTGTCAGTGAAAGGACTTCGTTTCTGAGCAGTAAAATCTTGGCAGCGAATGAATTTCTTTGTGAAGCAACAACAACAACTGACTTTCCGAACGAATTCTTTGGCATACTCGTACAATTCTAAGAACATACCTTTCTATTGTCGAGATATAATGTACTTATTATTCATACTGCTCTGGGAGAACCCTTTGCAATACTATATATACCGTTTTGTCATTAGTGCTCCTCTCTGCGGGAAGAAGTTTGTGGTAACTGAACAGGAATTGAATGTGCATTCAGAACCTTTGAATTTCAGTGTCTTATTAAGAAGGACACTAAATGAGGTGTGTACTTTACTCTCGGAGGTCGCTCATTTCCGCAAGAATACCGATTTTTACTCCCCTAATCTGATAGCCCAATTCCGCATGAGTTTTTTTTTTTTTTTTTTTTTTTTGCGTCAGCAACAACTGTCCGACCACCTCTAGCAAAGGAAATAAAATTTATTTTATCTAGCAGGGATTATTTATCCGTTATGCACTGTCAAATTGACTGAACATACACCCTACGCACTTCCACAGAAACTTCTCATTGACACAACATATACAATACATACACCATATACATTACACAACACATACTTTCTCATTGACACAACATGTACAGTACGCACAGTACGCACTTCCACAGGAGCGAATGTACGTAAAAATTCAGGGATTCCAAGTACGACCACAACGATCCGATAATTTTTTTGTAAAATTATATTCTCAAGATTTGTGCACGATTAACATATACAGTATACGCACTTCCACGCACATCCACAGAAACGTCTCGCTGTAAAACCCATGAGGAATTGCTCCGTTGGGGATCAGTTGTGTGTGGAGGGGTGAATGGTGGGTAAATATCGGTATTCTTGCGGAAATGGGAAACCTCGTTACTCTCATGGAGTTGGAGTAGAAACAAATCATTTTTAGTTTATTCTAGCGTAGTTCTGTTGGGCTCGGTGCACAACTGCTCATTAGAAAACAAAGAAAAAATGAAAAAAAAAAAAAAAGACTTTTTCTTACTTCTCGAAGAACCCAGAAATACAGGGGCTTATCAAAATAATAGAAACACCGATTGTAACTGGAGTGCACGCCATGCGCCGTAAGCATATCACAGGGACGACTACATACGTAATTTTTTTTTTTTTTTTTTTTTTGATTGGAGGTTTAACGACCACCGTGAGCAACTCAATGGGCTATAAGCAGTCGCCCGTCCCTAATTTAGGGTCACTGGTTCCAGGGAAGGGAGAGAGCCAGTGCCGTAAGACAAACACAACATCCATGCCCGACCGGGATTCCAACCCGGACCCCTTACGGACGAATGATCAGAGGCCAGCGCCTTAGACCACTGCGCCACCGGGGCGGCACATACGTGATGCGAGGTACATAAAGGAGTGCATTAAGATGTTGTATACCACGTCGGATTCCACCCCATAGCAGTGTAACCATATCAGTCCTATATGGTGTTTATTTTTAAACGCCTCCGCATGGTATCTGAGGTTCGATCCCAGGCAGATACGAACTCTCGAACCACTAAATATCCGCCGTGTTTCGGATGGGCACGTTAAGCCGTCGGACCCCGGGTACTGGCCCCCCGGTTATAAATAAGGGCGTCTTCCTCCCCCATTTCTTCCTTACTTCCGTGTCACTTTCTTATCGGGCACTCCAGCCCAAACATCTTAGCTTCCTAATTCTAAGGATTGTTTAAGACCTGGGGTCAGACACTCCCATCCTAAAAAATCCTCTACATATGATCTGATCTGATCGAATCTCCTCATGATGTTTTTTTGTAACGATGGCTCCATACCTATGTGCGGCCACATGGCTCGCCAAAAGAGAATCTTGACTCGTCCGAAATTAGCACAGTCTTTCCATTCCATAACTGTGTCGTTTTTGCATAATACGACGATCTCTGTTATAACGAAGTAAATTTCTCCGTCATTTTTGGTCTACGCCGGGATTCGAACCCGAGGCCTCTTATTCCGGAACAAGTCGCTCTACCAACTGAGCTACGCAGACGATTGTTCTGATTCCTATCTGCCTTTATGTGGTGTGCGTCCTGCTGGCAGGTACGCCACATCTCCCCCCCCCCGAAAGAGGGCCGGGGGCATGGCCCACGGGTCAGCCGTGACCATGAATCGTTGCAGGCAGCCATCCACTGTAGAACGTGCACTTGAGAACTCCCAGTCAATCTGCTGTGTGGAATGCAACATCACACATTTTTATTTTTCGAAGCGCTGGAGAAGGAATTCTCTGATTTTTCCTGTCTCGCGGTGTGGAAATAACATCCCACCAATGCGAGATTTTGAACGGCCGGGTCATCCGGATAGTTCGGGCGCCATTATAACGAAGTAAATTTCTCCGTCGTTTTTGGTCTATGCCGGGATTCGAACCCGAGGCCGCTTATTCCGGAACAAGTCGCTCTACCAACTGAGCTACGCAGACGATTATTCTGATTTCTATCTGCCTTTATGTCGTGTGCGTCCTGCTGGCAGGTACGTCACACTTTGATGTGGCAGCGACGGGAAGCGCGGGACTAGACGTCTTGTCCGTCCTGCCACGTGCGGTGTATCGTTTGTGTTGACACCGATATACCGTAGAAGCCAGCAGATCACTCAGCTGCACGGCGAGAACGTGTCGCATATAGCTTCCTCAACGGAGTAGGTGATCTTCACGCGTTGTGGTCCGACATAGGGGTTTACTTCCCTTGGGACATTCGGCGTTCTGTGACGTATCTTGATGCGGAACGTTGCACTTTTTCGCACATTGTTCATAAGCTGAGACTCAGTTTTATCATATCGACGATCCTCCGCCGTTCTGTGAATGTCCACTGAAAATAGGTTTTTCGTCGGGGTGTATCCCTGGCATAATCGGAACGTTTTTGACAAGGAATCATGACCGCAAAACGCTTGTGTTAGTATGAAGCAAGCTCTCACGTACACCGTCTTTATACAGTGATCAGCAGAACAGCCTGACACTTTAGCAGGACGTTACTGTCATAGGATTACTTCCAAAGATCTATTTATTTGTAAATATAAGTATCATTCCGTTTGGCGAATAAAGTCTGCCCCTTTCCTTAAATGAACGTTCTTGCATCCATCCCTGATTATGAATAACACACTTTTTTATCTCCACTTATGGCTCAACAAATTAGTTTGAATAGCTATCACTTTTTTAAGTATTGGAAAGAAAATGCTCTTCCGTGTGTTTAATGTGTGTCTGCCAGAACTGATTTTAAGGTTACTAACGGTAGTTTCAATTTCAGAAGAAATCTGCCGATTTTTAACTTGGTTAATTTTTACAGCTGAAGATAAAAGCTCTATTAGAATAAGGTGACCAAGCACTAAAACACCAATTCGAGGACGAAATGGCGTGGTGTCCTCAAATAAGCATATCATTTGGAAACACATACACACCCAAACTAAATATGCCGCCCCGGTGGCGCAGTGGACTAAGCGATAGCCTCTGATCATTCGTCCGAAATGGTTCCGGGTTAGAATACCGGTGAGGCATGGATGTTGTGTTTGTCTTACGGCACTGGCTCACTCCCTTCCCTGGAGCCAGTGACCTCTAAAATAGGGACGAGCGATTGCTTATAGCTCATTGAGTTGCTCACGGTGGTCGTTAAACCTCCAATCAAAAAAAAAAAAAAACCTCTAATAAAAAACAACAACTAAATATGCAAATTTTTTTTTGTTACAAAATTGTATTGTTTTTATAAGTGTGATATGCCGCCCCGGTGGCGCAGTGGTCTAAGGCGCTGGCCTCTGATCATTCGTCCGTAAGGGGTCCGGGTTCGAATCCCGGTCAGGCATGGATGTTGTGTGTGTCTTACGGCACTGGCTCTCTCCCTTCCCTGGAACCAGTGACCCTAAATTAGGGACGGGCGACTGCTTATAGCCCATTGAGTTGCTCACGGTGGTCGTTAAACCTCCAAGCAAAAAAAAAAAAAAAAAAAAAAAAAAAAATAAGTGTGATATTTCGTATAAAATTTGTTTTTTAAAAGGATATAGAATGTTGGTAATTTGTACTGCAAAGCAGATCCATGATGGCCAGAACATATTAGCGAAAATGAAATGCTTTACTTTAGGTATATGTGCTGAATTAAAATCAGGCTGCACATTGATGAACGAATTGCATGGCGAATTTTTCATTTTGCCAAAGATTTTGAAGGAACTCAGAAAAAGTGTAGTCAAAATTTGGCCGCCACAGTTCTCTTAGTGCTGGTCACTGATCATTCGTACAAGTTAATAAGGGTTCGAGTCCTTAATGAGGCATGGGCAAGGTGTTTGTCTTACTGCACTTGCTCTCTCCCTTCCCCAGGACGAGTGTCTCACAGCATTTGCTCGCTTCCTTTCCTTCCCTAGAACGAGTGTCTCGAAATTTAGGACAAGTTTTTGACAAGTGGCTTTAGAGTTTAACGACCATTTTGAGCCTTTAGAGTTGCTCAAAATAGTCGTTAAACTCAGAAAGAGTGTGTGTGTGTCAGAATTTGTTTTCACAATGAGCTCGTTGGAAATTAATAGGCCGCCTCGGTGGCGCAGTGGTCTAAGGCGCTGGCCTCTGATCATTCGTCCGTAAGGGGGTCCGGGTTCGAATCCCGGTCGGGCATGGATGTTGTGTTTGTCTTACGGCACTGGCACTCTCCCTTCCCTGGAACCAGTGACCCTAAATTAGGGACGGGCGACTGCTTATAGCCCATTGAGTTGCTCACGGTGGTCGTCAAACCTCCAATAAAAAAAAAATTAATAGCCTCCCGGGTGACGCAGATGTCAAAGCGATAGCTTCTCATTATTTGTCCAGATGGGTCAGAATTCGAATCCCGGTGAGGCATGGATGTTGCGTTTGTCTTATGGCGCTGGCTCTCTCTCTTCCCTGTAACCAGTGGTCCTAAATTAGGGACGGGCGACGGCTTATAGCCCACTGAGTTGCTCACGGTGGTCGTTAAACCTCCAATCAAAAAAAAAAAAAATAATACTACAATGAAAACTATTTTTAAGAAAATTTTTCACTATAAATCTAACGAGCCCATGAGGAAGTGTAAATTCGAGAACATTTGAGGACGAACATCAAAAATTTGGGGACAATTTGTGTCCCCCAAAGGCATCAGACGTTTTGGGGGACAGTAAACTGAATTAAAGGACTCTCGTCGAGAATTCGGAACTGCTAGTCAGCTTATATTACAGGCTTTCGGATTTTGTTCATGCGTTGAAAGAATAACAAGTATATAAATACGAACTTTACACGTAACTAGCTTTTGCCCCTTAACATACTAGTGCATTTCCGGATTGCAAGGGAAATTGAACACCGTTACAGGAGATGGAATTTTCCTGTGGTTCAACAGTTAACATTTATTCCTCTATTAAGTATGCGTTTTATGCAGAAATTCACTTCATACTAAACCGTTTCCTTTCTCCCCTTTTTTCCTTCAAAGAACAACAAGCATTGGATTTCCATTGTTTAGAAAAGCACAGGATGCGTTTGTAAAATGAGATTTCCGGTTTCAGCTTAATGATCTTTCCTGACATGCTCCAGCTAAAGAACTTGTTCGGCGAGGCAGACCTTTTTATTTTTCGTTTTTGTTTTGGAGTTTTCACTAACAAGTGTTTTTGGAAGAATTCCTTTCAGGCAGAACTTGCAAGGTAGTTACGAAATGTAGATTTGCAAAAATGAGGAGTTAGCGGAAGCTTACATGACATGAAAAACAGAAAGAAAGAAACAGAACTCTCTCTTTGTTTTGAAATAAGCTTTCAAATATAGGTTCTTCTTTTTTTTTTTTAAATTGAAGGTTTACCGACCGCCGCGAGTAACTCAGTGGGTTATAAGCAGTCGCCCGTCCCTAATTTAGGGTGATTGGCTCCAGGGAAGGAAGAGAGCCAGAGCCGTAAGACGAACACAACATCCATATCTCACCGGGATCAGATTTGGAAACGGGTCAGAAATTTTGGACTCGGACGACCCAGCCGTCACATAATTGGACCTGACTCTGACCTCACCCGGACAAATCTGCTTTGAACTATAAACTCGAATATATCATCATTGTCAATCATTATTAATTATCTGCTGGATGACGGCCTCCCCACATTTATTCCACAACGAACTGTCCTGCGCCAGTATCCTCCATCCACCCATCTCCCACGTCGTCTTCTTCTGGGTCGTTTCCTGTCCCTTGGAATCCAGTCTAAAATTTCGGTTGGTCACCGGTGCCCCTTTCTCCTGGCAATATGTCCACCTCATTGCAATTTAAGGGATTTTATTCTGATCATAATGTCTTCCACTCTTGTCATTTTCCATGTCCACGAGTTCCTCTTTTCATCTTTCTTGGTTACACCAAGCATGCATCTCTTTCTACTTTCTTCGGTTGTCTGCAGTCTTTGTGTGTCTTTTTTAGCTAAGGTCCACGTCTCTGCTCCGTACATAAGCACTGGAAGAATGCACTGATTAAACACTTTTCTTTTAAGCCATAATGGCATATTGCCTTTAAAAATCGTACTGTTTCTTCCAAAAGCTCTCCAACCAAGTTTTATACGTCAATTAATTTCTTCATCAATGTGACCTTCGCTTGCTATCTGCTGCCCAAGGTAAATGTAGGAAATGATTATCTTCAGCTTTTCTTCATCAACTGATAAATCTTTTTTTTTCTTTGATTGGAGGTTTAAAAAAAAAAAAATTGGAGGTTTAACGACCACCGTGAGCAACTCAATGGGCTATAAGCAGTCGCCCGTCCCTAATTTAGGGCCACTGGTTCCAGGGAAGGGAGAGAGCCAGTGCATGAGACAAACACAACATCCATGCCTCACCGGGATTCGAACCCGGACCCCTTTCGGACGAATGATCAGAGGCGGTCTCTTAGATCACTGCGCCACAGGGGCGGCGATAAATCTTCATTCCTTGTAAAAGCATTGTACGTGAATTCTGTCTTATGAAAGTTCATTTTTCTTCTTAGTTTAGTCTTCTTAATTCATTTTTAATGCCACTTCTTTACCCTCCTCAGCAAGTTCCTGGATCATACTGTGCAGCTCTGAAGTATCATATACACTCACGGAAAATGAAATTTGCTCACCAAGAAGGAAGCATCGGATTGAACTGAAATTTTATCGACGTAATGATACAGATGGATGATACACATGATTGCAAAAACAGAGCTAAAGGACTATTACAGAGGGATCTATGGCACGCAGTCCGGTTATCTTCAATAGCGCGTCGCACCGCATCGTGCGGCGATGTATGCTACAATACGGTCCGGCGTTGAGGCGAACAGGCACCTGATGTTGTTCTTCTGCAGACTGGCCCACATTTGTCGGAAGGTGTGCTCCAAATCCTGGATAGTGTGGTACGGCGGCAGCCGGCGTTTCAACTGCTCCCACACATGCTCGATAGGGGACATGTCTGGGAAGCAGGCAGGCCATGGAAGTGCCTGTACATGACGTAGGCAAGTCCTGACCAACCCAAGCCGTGTGCGGGCGGGCATTATCCTGCTAGTATAGAGCACCTGAAATCTCGTTCAGGAATGGGAGCACTTGGGGCCGCAGAATCTCATCCACATACCGCTGGCCCGTAAACGATTCACGTACCACAACTACAGCTGATCGGCTTTCGTAGGCAATGGCTCCCCAGACCATAATGCCTGCAGTGGGGGAGGCGTGGCTCTCGACAGAGAGGTTGGGATTGTGACGCTGACCCGGGGACCTCCACAACCGGACACGATGATCATCTGTCCCAAGAACGAAGCGGCACTCATCGCTAAACACCATACGTCGCCAGTCTGTGGCATTCCACGTCACTTTGGCTTTGCACCACTGCATACGGACCCGGCGATGTTCCGGTGTTAATGGCAGCACACGTAAGGGGTTCTGGGTTAGCAGATTCGCTTCCGCAAGGCGTCGGAAAATGGTTCGTGGGCACACAGGAGCAGCTACATCTGCCTGAATAGTGGAACACAACATCCATGCCTCATCGGGATTCGAAACCGGACCCCCTTCGGACGAATGATCAGAGGTCATCGCTTAGACCACTGCGCCACCGAGGCGGCACCGGTTTCCGGTGGGATCCGTTCGTGACTGGCGCACAATCTGTCGATCCTCTCTATACCGGCGGTCCTCCTGGTCCGTTCGGAGTCGCTCCGCCGTGTGGCAGTTCCGTCGCGTGTGCACTGCTCCCAACACAGTCTGACGGTATGGTCAGAACGATCCACGTGGCGGGCCAGAAGGCGTGCCGACCACCTTGCGGTTTTCAGCCGGTTGATCAGGCCTCTGTCAAAGTCCGTAAGTTGCGTAAATCGACATCTCTGGCGTCTACCCGGCATTCTTGTCAGTCTGTGTACTCTTGCTTGCGTCGGCCGGTGCTTTTCGCTTTCATGGGGCATCGACTACACGCCGGTTAATAAGGCTGCCTGTTCGTACTTGCAGCTCCACCACATTGTGTGTGCAGTCATGCGCACTCACACCAAACGTGGATCATTTACATATCAGCACGCACTCTAGCTATTTTCAAAGTTTCGCGGTTGTAGCATGTTTTCTTGTAGGTGCGCAAATTCAATTGTCCGTGAGTGTATATTCAGCTAGTGGATCAACGGCTTTGAAAAGAACGATGCTTCTAAGTAAAGAATGAAAAAGGGGGTATTGAACGTATAAAACAAAATAGTATACGTATATTTACTGTAAAATATTTTAAAGATAAGTGGTTTTTTTTTTCATATACGTACATAATTTTTTAACCTAGTTTTTATAATGAAATTTGAATAAAAAAATTAATACAAAAGTCAAAGTAGACATAGGCAGCAAACAAAGTATTCATAGGTAGCAAACAAAGTATTATAGGTATCAAACAAAGTATTCATGTATGTATGCAGGAACGTGTATATGCAAGTATAGAAAGAGCATAATAAAGTATTCGTGTATGTTTTTGGGGGAGGGGGGGGGAGGCACTATTTATAACAAAATTAAATAATGGAAGTTTTTGAAATCCACCAGAACTCAATTAAAGTTAATGAAAAATAGAAGGAAAAATTAAAGCATCTTTTTTCTAATGTAAGCTGATGCATTTTTATTAAATTAATGAATTTTTTCTACCGTAAGTCGTGCGTACATCCGCTTCTCTTCTTTATTTTTAACCAAAAACTTGAAAAAGCGATACGCTTTGTGGAGGGGGAGGGGCAAGGCCCCATTGGCCTTCCCTTTAAATACACCCCTGAGTGTGACACCTTACAATGTAAATTTGCATAATCTAAAATTACGTGTGAAAACAGGAATTTGTCGGTGACGCAGATGGAAGTCGCGTCTCCTCTCTCCGGAGTGAGTTGCTGTAACTCAGGGGTCGTCAACCTTTTAATACCTACAGCCCATTTTTGTATCATTGTTGAGGGTAAGATTTCCTTACCACCCAGTAACTCAATTTAGCGCAAGTGCGAACTAATTTTAGAGGGAAGGGCTTGTAAAAAATATGTTCTTAAATTTATCTTTTTATATATACTTTATGTATGTTATTATCTTTTATTTAGACTTTATGTGCGTGATCTACATCGTTAATAAAACGTGTTTTGTGTTATCCTCAACACCCTGTATTTGCGGATTACCTTGTTTTAACTATTATCTATATTCAAAGTTTAGAGATGGAATTCAAAAGTAAACTGCAAAAGCATATTTTAAAAAGTCGAACTCGCGAAGTTGTTAGCAATGTATTCGATATATGGCGGAAGAAGAAAATTTGTAACAAGGGACAAAAACCCCCACCGCCCACCATGAAAGCTTGAATCGCCCACTAGGGGCCGGTAGGGACCAGGTTGACGACCACTGTTCTAACCGAATAAGCTACACCGACGGAATGTGTCGCTGCGGATTTGTCGTCTTGGCACGTGTTTCACTTCTGTCATCGCCCTTTATTATTATTATTATTATTATTATTTTGAGGCGAAGAAGGAACCTTTCATTAATTCCACACGATGTGTAGAACGAACATCACACATTTTTCGAACAACCCAATGGACAGTAGATCCATTTTTATGTTCGGGCGCCAATGTGAAAACAGAAATTTGTCGGTGACGTAATCGAAATCGCTCCGGAGTGAGTTGCTCTAACCGACTAAATTACACCGACGGAATGTATCGCTGCAAATTTATCGTCTTGACGCGTGCTTCACCTCTGTAGTATACGTCACATACGAGCCACGTCCTTTCTTTTTCTTTTTGGAGGCATTCAAAACTTTTGAAGGGTACTTAACATTAGAAAATTTCTTTTAAATGTTTTTTACATTTATACGGTTTTTTATGCCATCCGGTAGGAAATCGTATAACCGAGGGTCCACTTAATGTTTTAAGTATTAGATTAAATTTTGATTTGAAAATGCATCGTTTTCGGTTTTGAGTGAATAGTTTTCATTTGTCTCCTTGCCAGAAACTGTCCCCTTTTCTTGTTGTCATGCCATCGATTCCCTGCATCGTAGAAATATTTCTTGTGTAGGTGTAGTATCACTGTGTAAGTGCGTCACTCTTCAGCAACGGTCCGCACTTAACGCTTGAGCGCATTTGTGGATGTACGCACAGCAGGACACATTGCGCGTGTGCTCTGTTTCACGGTTCGAAAGGTTGGAGTCTTTCCAGGAAAAAAAGTTGTTTGCTTTTGGAACACGCGTCGTTTTGATTAAGACGTGTGCTACAAACCAGGGAAGGGTTGACTTCATTCAGATCTCGTGGATAAGTATTTTCGACTGCACTTGACGTGCGGTCTTGAAGGACGATGAAG
The DNA here is from genome assembly GCA_039090855.1 of Macrothele yani. NCBI lineage: Eukaryota > Metazoa > Arthropoda > Arachnida > Araneae > Macrothelidae > Macrothele > Macrothele yani. Next base: position 120,198,469 of record CM077001.1, on the reverse strand, counting down.
GGTATTCTGGACATGCCATTCAGTATTGGACATAAGCCGGGAAGATGAGAGAGAGAAATTTGGTATGGCGTAATTTTCGGGCTAACAAAAATCGCTATTTTTTTATTTATTTTTGATTGGAGGTTTAACGACCACCGTGAGAAACTCAATTGGCTATAAAGCAGTCGTCCCTCTCTAACTTAAGGCCAGTTGTTCTAGGGAAGAGAGAGAGAGAGAGAGTGCCGTAAGAAAATCACAACACATATTATGCCTTAGCGAGATTCGAACCCGGACCTATATCGAACGAATGATCAGAAGCCATCGCTTAAACACCACTGCGCCACCGGAGCGGGCAATCGCCATTTAGGAAACATATTTCGTTGTAAGAGCCGCACCGACATAAACGCTGCACCTCAACATTTCCTAACTCCTTAGCCAGATCTATGTAAGAGTTTCGACAAATAATTTTACAAATACAAATTTTTGAAGATAACAATCCGATTTTTGGTGTAAATGTGACAAGGATGATAAGTCAGATAATATTCGAAAACTTGAAAATTGTCATCGTCCTGGTGCGGGAGATGAATCCGCGTCTCACAGATAGCGTAGCGCCCGGGTATGCTAACTACTACACCACCCAGAACGACCAAATCTCAAGTTTCCGATTAGTTTGAATATAACCATCGGATATTATTAGACTTACCATCCTTGTCACATTTACACCAAAAATCGAATTGTCATCTTCAAAAATTTGTATTTATATGGTGTAATCCCGTATTTCTTTCATAATTTTACAAATTTTTGTTATTTTTGGTAATTTAAGGAGCTATTATAAAAATAAAATTGATAATGACATTGAAATCTTCGAATTTTTTCTCCTTTATCATCTCATTTACTGATGTGTGGTTCATAGTCGTTCTTAGAAGGTGATATTAATTATGAATTTTAGATTGTAAATACAGCTTTTCCAACATCCACTAGATTTTAATTTCAGTTAAAAAGACTCAGGTGTTTATTTTTTGTTAAAAAAATTCATTTCTGCTTTCAAAAAATATCTGAACAAGAATAAAATGAGAAATATTATTATATTTTATTTTTTATAGAAGAATGTTCATAAAAAAAGTATACATAAATGGTTTAATGAAGCGGAAACATGATGGAAAGAAGAAATAAAAATCTGTTCTGTTTTTAATTTTAATACCTGTGTGAAAACCACGAATGCTATTTTCACTCTAATAACGATTTTAACCTTGTTTTGTTTTCAAAAACAACACTCAGTTCTCAGAAGTTCTGCAGGTTGTGACATGACAGGAACTACTCAAAATTCCTGTTTTATACACTCAGTAGACAAAACATTCGAGATACCTACCTAATAGAGTATTGGTCCACCTCTACTGCGAATAACAGCCTGTACACGCCGAGGCATCGACTCCAACAGATGCCGAAGGATTTGCGGAGGCAATGTCAGCCATGCCTGTTGCAGCATTGTCCACAACTCCACCCGAGACGTCGGCCCAGGATTCATGGATCTGATGTTCCCAGCCATGCCTGTTGCAGCATTGTCCACAACTCCACCCGAGACGTCGGCCCAGGATTCATGGATCTGATGTTCTGCTCCATGGCATCCCAGAGGACTTCTATAGAATTTAAATCCGGGAACCTTGGAGGGTCACTGAATGGTTCCAAACTCAGATGAGTGCTCCTCGTGCCATGCCTGAGTGGTTTCGACCCGGTGGGGTGGCACATTGTTCTACTGAAACACACCATTGATCGCAGGATGCGGGAAGGCCATGAAAGGGTGTAGGTGATCAGCCAGCACATGCTAGTCGCACGCAGCGATTATGGACCTCTCCTGACACACTAAGGGATCTAATGTGTCCTATATGAGAAGGCTCTCCAAACAGGGACGTCGCTAGACTTCGAAATCTGAATGGGCGACGGGTGGGCGAGCATTATTTTTGCTGGGGCAAGCTATATAGGAATTTTTTTTTTTTTTTTTTTTTAAGAAACACTGATAGAACAAATTTTTAATGTTTTCATTTTCTTTTAATTGAAGGTTAAACGACCACCGTGATCAACTCAGTGGGGTGTAAACAGTCGCCTCTCCTTAGTTTAAGGTCACTGGTTCCAGGGAAGGGAAAGAGCCCCTTCTGTAAGACAAACACAACATTCATGCCTCACCGGGATTCGAACTCAGACTCTTTTCTGACGAATGGTCATAAGCCAGCGCTCACTGCGCCACCAGGTCGGTTACAATGCTTTTCACTACCGGCTACAAAAGAATTTCGCGCAATTCCGACCCCTCCACTTGAATACATATACGTACACTGGCCTGAATATTACGCCACGAGTGTGAAGATTCAAGTGGTGGTGGACTGTCGCCTTCAACGTTTTGCTTGCTCTGGATTCATTGTCTTAAATTTCTTTTAAAAAATTTTTGCGTACAAATATAGTACTGTACTTGAACAATTTATTTAAAAAAATGTCGTTTTTGTTTGTCTAAATAAAATTTTAACGTTGTTCCCCGTAGACACAATACCTCACCCCTCCTTAACTTCCTTCCTTCCAGCTAGCGACATTGTCTTTCACTCTTCTCATATACAAGCAGTGAGTAATCAGCCACTTTCTGCACTTTCCCTTTCCCGGGGCAGTCTAATGGACGCTAGTGCAGTAGTTTAGACTCCACTTTTCGCGCTGTAATCCCCTATTTTGTAAAGAAAACAAACAGAGCAATTAGTAGTGACCCCTCAGTGAATTCCTACCCACCCTCCACATTAGCCCCCTGAACATACAAACATGAACAAGAGGCTGAAACTAAGGAATTGAAAGAGCGGAGAACAACTGAATTTTCATGGCCCTGCGGTGCTATTTTGATAACCTTTTTGGAGACGTAAACAACGCACTTCCTAGGGGAAAATACGTAGGGTTACATGAAATAAAACACAAGACTTATTGCTTGGCAAAGTCCAGATTATATTTTAAAGTTAAATATATTGAAAAATGGTACACTTTGAACTGGTTGGGCGGCAGGATGGGGGAGACAAATTTCAGAGCCCACCCTCGCACCCCCTTGGCGACGTCCCTGTCTCCAAACAATCACACAGAGCCACCGCCACCTTGAAAAGAGCCGACCTCGCACGACAGGGCCATTGCCTCATGCTGTTGACGCCACACCCGCACCCACCCATCACTTCTGTCGACACCACACCCGCACCCTCCTATGAATTCTGTCGACGCCACACACGCACCCTCCCATCAGTTCTGTCGACGCCCCACCCGCACCCTCCCATCGGTTCTGTCAACGACACACCCGCACCCTCCCGTCAGTTCTGTCGACACCACACCCGCACCCTCCCGTCAGTTCTGTCTACACCACACCGCACCCTCCCATTAGTTCTGTCGACACCACACCCGCACCCTCCCGCCAGTTCTGTCGACGCCACACCCTCCCATCAGTTTTGTCAACGCAACACCCGCGCACTCTCCCGTCAGTTCTGTCGACGCTCCACCCGCACCCTCTTATCAGTTCTCTCGACGCCACACCCGCACCCTCCATCGGTTCTGTCGACGCCACACCCGCACCCTCCCGTCAGTTCTGTCGAAGCCACACCCGCACCCTCCCGTCAGTTCTGTCGAAGCCACACCCGCACCCTCCCATCAGTTCTGTCGACGCCACACCCGCACACTCCCATCAGTTCTGTCGACACCACACCCGCACCCTCCTATCAGTTCTGTCGACTCCACACCCGCACCCTCCCATCAGTTCCGTGCAGCTAAAAACGAGATTCATCTGACCGCACGATGCGGTGCCACTATGCAGAGGCCCAGGATTGATGTTCCCGGCACCAAGCGAGGCGTAATTTCCGATGACGAGAAGTAAACAGTGGCCCACGAAAAAGGCGTCGGCTCCAGTAGCCCAAGGTATGCAACGTACGCCACGCAGCTCACTCGCTGATACTGCTTGGGCCTCCGACATTTAACCTGGATGTGATTTGCGCTGTCGTTACCAAGTGGTCGGTTTTTTCAAGCCAGGATAGTCTACGTCGATCTCGGTCATCAATGGCTTGTGGTCGGCCATAGCTACTAGCTCTCTGGGCGCTTGTATGTCTGTCGATGTCATACTCATGCTACTCCCTTGGCATGTTTGCCTTCAGAGACCCAAGGGCTCTTACCATTTGGGCGATAGAATGACCCACCTGCCTTGCGCCCACGATCAAAGTAGCTCAGATCACCACATTTACCCCATGTTGTTGTATTACTATACACTGCTGGGAAGCTCTGCTGTCCATCTATTTATCGTATGCTTTCGGTTTGGGTCTGTTCCACTCTGCACTAGGGATGCCCATGTCAAGTGCCCATCATCCCTAAGAGTGCCATCTTAACACTTTTGGGGGCCCTGGGCCGTCACATTTTCGGGGGCCCCTGATGATTTATATTATTATCAACCATTATCAATCCACTGCTAGATGAAGGTCTCTCCAATTTTATTCCCCAACTGATATAGAAACATTCAATATCCAGTAACTTTTTAATACCACTTGAATTAAAAATGGTACATGGCAAAAATTATAGAACTCCATGAAGTCTACCAAATGCACTCACATTTAGTTGCTTAGTAAATTACAAGAAAATGGTTGCTGAAAGATGATGTTTCTTCCCCATTCTACAAATCATTCAACGAAAATTAAATTAAAACAGAAGAAATAAATAAACCAATCAGCGCCGTTTCCAGACAGTGTGATGCACCGGACAAAAATGCCTATATGCAGCGCAGGTCATTGTTTCTTATTTAAACACCGAAGATTGAACATATGTAAGTAGTCCTAGTGGGCAAACCTCAATGATAAACATACGTGCACATCTTGATATAGATAGACAACACAAATGACTGTTTAAATGGAAAAAGTGATTCGAAAAAAATGCGATATATGCGTGGAAGGAGAGAAAAAAAAATGCCTTGCTCACATGAACATGACTTAATTTTAACGTATTTTACATCTAGATCACTGAATGACATTTGGCCCTTAAATTCTTTTGAAAATGAATCATCTGAGGTCGGGAAATAGTTTGTGTTTTAAAAATCGACAGTTCTCCTGTGAGAACATAAACACTTGGATATGCGCTTGCGGAAGTGTACTAGGTGCATTACATTCGGAATTCTACAGATGTATGCCAAAAATAAGATAAAACGAACCACTTGCCCCGTCAGTCAAAAATGAAGTCCATCCGCTCACGACATTTTTTTGAGAAATGTTCTTCGCATACATGCTGACACGCCACTTTGTTTTTCGGACACCTCATACATGTTTACGAATTACACATTTTTACTTCCGTTCAGAATTTTCATTTAATTGTTTTATCAAATCACTATCACTCCCATTCGCGACTGGAAGGAAGGTCGGCTTTCTTTGTTTCTTATTTTGTCACAAAAGATCCATCGTAACATCCAACTTCCCTCCGCCGCCTCGGTGGCGCAGTGATCTAAGCGATGGCTTCTAATCACTCGTGCGAGATGGGTCCGGGTTCGAATCCCGGTGAGACATGGATGTTGTGTTAGACTTGCGGAGCTGGCTCTCTCCCTTCCCTGGAGTCAGTTGCCCTAAATTAGGGACGGGCGACTGCTTATAGCCCATAGTTGCTCACGGTGGTCGTTAAACCTGCAGTAAAAAAAAACAAAAAAACCTCCACTCAAAAAAAAAAAAAACTTCCCTCCTATCTCTTCGCTTGGGAAATCAAATCTACGAGCAAGGTTTGAAAACCAAGGCGGAACAACTTCCAACTTTCTGCATCGCTTTCTTCTTTTCTTTAAATGATAATAATAAAAAAACTGCTGGAATGAGTGGTGAAAGCGTTGGGCTTTTTATAAATCCATAAAGCACTTGGGGGCCCTGGGAACCGGCCCCGGTGGCCCACCCCTTAAGACGGCCATGACCCCTAACACTAATGTTTTGCCTACTGAGTAACTAAAATATAATTTATGACTACTAAGCTTGCGGTGTTAAGATAGAATAAAAATAACGACGTTTCTCACAATAAAATGTTTATTATACATCGACTACAGTTTCGCAGAACGTTTGGCTCGGCTTCCTCAGGAAGCCGAGCCAAACGTTCTGCGAAACTATAGTCGATGTATAATAAACATTTTATTGTGAGAAACGTTTTTTTTTTTTATTCTACACTGAGTTATTGCTCATTAGAGGTGTGCACGGTCCCGGCCTGGCTTTCTTTTTTCATCAGTTAAATGGAAAATTCCTAGCTCTGGTCCTGCCTGGAAGGCTTGGTATTTTACTTCTGTACTACAGAAAAAGTTTCGACTCACAAAATGAGGACTGACTTGTTAAATAATCTGTTGGTGAAGTTCATTGATTGAAACGAAAGAACCCATCCGCCATTGGATGCATTGACTAACTACAGCTGAAGCCGACGAGCTTTACTGTAAAATGAGAGCCTGAAATGGGACTGTCTGTTTCTTTAAAGGTTTGAAATTAAATTCGTTTTTCACTTCGTTGTCTGTAGCTACTAAAACACGTGGATTTTTCTTTCCCAAGAGATATTTATACGAACTCAGTTTGCAACTGCATAAAACCAAAACCAAAACCAATTTGTGGCGCCATTCGTTGTTACAACGGAGATGAGGAAGTTCGAAGTAATTGTTTACATATTTGGGGATCGAGAGCTACCTTGTTTATAAATACTTGTGAAAAATCCTAGATTTCTAACAGTTATGAAGTCAAGTCTCATCCTCACGTGTGGGAGTTATTACTACGAGAAACGGCACGTCTGTCTATGATGTATTCCGTTTACTACTCTGGCAGTTAAATTTAGTACAGCACCTTTTTTTCTCTAGCGCAGGGGCTGTCAAACTTTTCTGAGTCGCAGGTAACATCACAAAATGGAATAAGATTCGCGGGCTACATAAAAAAAAAAAAAAACCAATAAAAATGCATGCGTTTATTATGAATGTCGATTATTCCAGAGAGGTTTTGAATCTTAAAATTTAACTTTCGTAAAAAGAAACGGTGCAGATAACATGATATTCATGTTAGAAAGAATTCTGAAGTAGGTATCTGATATGCCTACATTTTTTGGTAGTCTTTAGAAATTTCAATATTTATCGCAACACAGCTCCTAAAAAATTTGAGAATTCAAACTCCATGTACCCAAGGTACCTGCATATTCATGTTTCATTCCAAAAATGTGTGTGTGTGTGTGTGTGTGTGTGTGTTTGTGATTTTAGAATTTCCTTCGTGGACAGCATTTCGCGGGTCATTAGAAAGTACTCTATAGTGGGGGAGATGATGCAATATTTGTGGGTGTGCCGCTGCGTTCAACTCAGTCTATCTCGGCAACCGTGAGCGCAATACGACTGTGCGTGGTATCGTTTTAAATCTCTCGACGAGATCTATTCAAATATAACATATCGCAGTGGTTTAAAATAAAAATTTCGAAAATTGTTTTCGTGTGAAATGATAACCTTTTCTACAATGCCGCGGAATTCGCAGAATGAACGAAAGCAAAAGTGAAGATAACCGAAACGAGAGGCAAGAGCCAGTGATGAGGAATGTAAGAAGCCCAAGAAGATAGAGCACCACGTTGGGTAATTCGTGTATCGATCTGCTTTGTGTTCGCAATGTATCCAGCATTATTTCTAAAAATTATGTAAGCTACTTTTCATATCATAGACTTGTGTTGGCTATAACAAATTAAATAAACGCTTTGAAACCATACTCGACTAGCTCATTTCAACCCTCCGATCTGCAAGTAATCCCACGTTCCAAACTGACGGCTCAATCAGAACTGAGCCTACCAGCATTTTTTTGCAGAAACGGAAGGTTACTCTTAAAGAGATAAAAGCGTAGCAGAAAATTCTTTACAAGAAACTAAAATTTATGCATCTTATATCTGTATTCTTGTGGAAACATTATTTCAATTACCAGTAAAGTTATTTTACTTTTTTGGTGTATTCACTTTGGAACACCCTGTGTAGTTCTTAAGGTATCAAATCGATATATTTTCTCTACCGTTATCAAAAGATGACAGCCCCAATAATTTTTTAAAAGATGTTAATGATTTCAGGCATGAATGATTTTTGTGTACATAAAATTTGAAATCATGAAATCATTAAATGATTCATTTATGACTTATTCACTGAAATCATTAAATCATTCATTCATGATTTAATCACTGAAATCATGAATAATTCATTTATCATTTAATAAATCATCAAATGATTCATTTATGATTTAATAAATCATCAGATGATTCATTTACGAGTTAATCACCGAAATCATTCATTTATTAAATAATAAATGAATGATAAATTTGATTCATTTTTTTATTTTTTAATCATTTTTTTATTTTTAATATTTAGTTAATGTAATCATTCATTTATGATTTAATCATTGAAATCATTCATTTATGGTTTAATCACTGAAATCATTCATTTATGATTTAAACACTGAAATAATTTATTTATGATTTAATCAGTGAAATAATTCATTTATGATTTAATCACTGAAAACATTTATTTATGATTTAATCACTGAAATCATTAAATCATAAATGAATGATTTAATGATTTCAATGTACATACACATTTCAAGCATGAATGATTTCAGTGTTTAAAAAACTCCGATTTCAGTGTACATTTTAGTACTGAATGATTTCAGTGTAAATAACGTAAATGGTGCTTTGAGGCTTAAGTTTTTGGTTAATTTTCGAGCTGGGCTCGGCTTTTACTACCAGATGTGGCGTGGGTGGTGTCTTTGAATGGCATTAGCTCTCTCTTTTCTTGGAACGAGTGACCCTAAATTAGGAATGACTCTCCCTAAAGCAGTAAAAAAAACCCCAAACTAGCTGCTTTATTCGCGCTTACTTTTCCTGAAAACAAAGAAGTGGGATGATAATCTTCCATATCCTGTGATATAACTCAATTGAGATTAAAGATTTCTGATGTAAGTACCATTAAATCTTACGTTCTTGAACTCACTTTCAAAAATAAGCCTTTTAACTGTAAACTCTGGATTGTGGACTAAATAATTCCTTTGTTGCATCGTCTTCGTCACGACAACTTGAATTCCTATTCGGATATCTTGCTAGTAAATTCTACTACTGTATTTTATGCACCTTTCTTTTTAAAAGGATATACTTTCATTGTGACCTCTCTATGCTCAATATGATGTTAATTTTTTAAAATTATATGCAGTTTTTCCTCTTTTAATGCTTTTCTTAACCGCAAAATGGACAGGTATTATTCCTTCATGGCTTCAAGGAACTCTTCTAAGAATTGGATCCGGCCTACTGGAGGTTGGAGAGGACAAATATCAGCACATCTTCGACGGGCTAGCTCTGATGCACAAGTTTACAGTCGAAGGTGGAGAAATTACGTACGAAAATAGATTTCTGAAGAGTGATACTTTTAAAAAGAATATGGAGCAGAACAGAATAGCAGTATCTGAATTTGGAACGCGAGCCAAGCCTGATCCCTGCAAGACCATTTTCAACAGGTAAGAAATGAATAACACCTGTTTGTGTGTGTGTGTGAACATAGTTGATGATGAAACGGTTTATTTTCTCCTGCTAGAGTCACGACTAAATGAAGCAGTAAATGAAGCACTATCTGTTGATGCACGATTAGTAATTTGTCACAGCCTAAAATTTTAAAATTTGCTCAAGTAAAACTTTAATCTTTTTCCAGTTACAAAAATTAATAAATTTGCTCAAGTAAAACTATAATCCTTATCCACTTACAAAAATTAATAAATTTGAAATTATTACTGAAACTGAGAACATAATCAAATCACTTCCACCTTCAGTGTTCAAGCTGTCAAGAGTTTTGGAAGATCCTTATAGAGTTCAGATACTGCAAATTTTAACAAAGAACATATGGAACTCAAAGTTCTGAGAGATAACCCTAACCTGGTAATAGTCTCTGCGGACAAATCTTCACAAATTTTATTTTGAATCGCTCTGAGTATGTTATGAGATGAAGGGGTCATTAAATAAAATTTCCCATTGTATTTGTATTGTCCCTCGGGACCCTACACCTGCCACAATCTCAGCTGTTGCAAAGCTAAAAACCCATAGCTCTCCTCCGACATGTATTTAAGACTCCATGAAACCTCCCTTGGGACCTCGAACACGGGAACTTATCGCCAAACTGAAGTGACATAAAGAAGGTTGCCCACTTAGTCCCTTCGTTTCCAGCTTTGCAAGCCCTACTCGTCCTCTCGAGAGAGCTTTAGCTAAATACTTATCTCCTTTAGTCATCAATTCACCTTATTAAGTAAAAAGCTTCCTTAAAGCCGTGCAATCAATCAAATCTTTACCTCTACACGACAGTTCATTTATTTTGGCTTCCCTGGATGTAGTTTTTAGCACGTCTTTTGCAAAAAAAGATCGTGCTTATGTTACCAGTTTGTCCGTCCGTCCGCCCGTCTGTACTCACGATATCTCTGCAGCTATTAGTCCGATATGAAAAATTATTTTTGCATTGGGAAGCTTGAAATATGCAAATGTTGTTCCTTTATTTCGTTTTTTTTTTGCAACTTACAATTTCGCCGCCACAGGGCGTAAATGCAGATGATGTCGAATTCAAAAACACGTTTTATTCCACATATTTGCTTTTAAACATCCGATTGAAAAAAATCTTTTATCTTTCGATTCCATTTATGTCGAAGAGTATTTCAGATGTAGTTACTTTTTCAAATTACTCATAGATTTTACGCTAGAGGGCGTAAGAGTAAATTACATTTCCCAAGATAACTCTTCTTCTAAAACTCCGATTTGAAAAAAAAATTCTTCAGCGGATACACCTCCTGATGGGAAATCGTTTGCATATAATTTCAAAATTTTGGTAAAGAATACTTTGTCCACCAGGGGCGTAAGTGTTCATTTTTGCTTATGATGCATTTGCCATAAAATCTGAGCTTCTAAAATATCGATTCAAAAAATTCTTTATCGATAAACCTTTTCGAAATATTTTCTTCTTAAAATATTCCACAGTTTCTCCGCCAGGGGGCGTAGATGCATATCTTATTTTTGTCAATATCTCTACTTTTCGGAGTCCGATTTGAAAAATTTCTTCTTTGTTGTATAGTGTTTTCAGTTTGACATATTTTTCATATAATTTCAAAATTTCCAAGTAATTCATAGGCTTTCAGCTAGGGGGCGTACAGGTAAATTGCGTTTCCCCCTTACCTCTGCTTCTAAATCTTCGATTTGAAAAATTCTCTCTGCACCCGGCACAGCTCCTGATGGGAAATCATTTGCACATAATTTCTAAATTTGGTAAAAAAAATGGTTTGGCCACCAGCGGGCGCAAATCTTAACTTCCGCTTCTGATGTATTTGCAGCAAAATAAGAGCTTCTAAATTCTCGATTGAAAAAAAACGTCGTTTGTAGACCGATACTACTCATGTCGACCAACCTTTTAGAAACATTTTCTTCTTGAAATAATGCATGGTTTCTACGCCAGGGTGCGTAGATGTATACTTATTTTTGTCAATATCTCTACTTCTAGTAGTCCGATTTGAAAAATTCTTTCTTTGTTAGATAGTGTTTCCAGTGTGACATGGTTTTCATAAAATTTCAAAATTTTCAAGTAAATCGTAGACTTTCCGCTAGAGGGCGTAAAGGTAAATTGCTTTCCTCCCTATATCTCTGCTTCTAAGTCTCCGATTTGAAAAATTCTTTCTGCACTGAATACAGCTCCTGATGGGAAATCCTTTCCACGTAATTTCTAATTTTTGTAAAAAATGGTTTGGCCACCAGGTGGCGTAAGTCTTAATTTCCGCTTCTTCATGTATTTGCAGCAAAATATGAGCTTCTGAAATCTCGATTGAAAAAAAAAGTCGTTTGTTGACCGATACTACTCATGTCGACAAATCTTTTGGAACATTTTCTTCTTGAAATAATGCATGGTTTCTTCGCCAGGGGTCGTAGATGTATATCTTATTTTGTCAATATCTCTACTTCTAGGAGTCCGATTTGAAAAAAATTCTTCTTTGTTGGATAGTGTTTCCAATGCGAAATGTTTTTCGTATAAATTCAAAATTCTCAAGTAAATCATAGACTTCCGCTAGGGGGCACAAAGGTAAATTGTGTTTTCTGTGTTATTTCTGCTTTTAAAACTCTGATTTGAAAAATTCTTTCTGTATCGCATACAAGAAGACCTGATGGAAAATATTTTTCACATAATTTCTAATGTTTGGAAAAGAATGGTTTTTCCACCAGGGGGCATGAGTGTTAACTTCTGCTTCTGATGTATTTGTAGCAAAATATGGGCTCCTGAAAACTCGACTAAATTTTTTTTCTTGAACCGATACCGCTCATATGGAAAAACCTTTTGAGATTGAGAATACCTTCTTCTTAAAGTAATGCATGGTTTTCCCACCAGGGGACGCAAAGTCACATCTTATTTTTGTCGATATCTCTGTTTCTGAGAGTCCGATTTGAAAAATTCTTTCGGTGTTGGAGAGCGCTTCCGCTGCGAAATGTTTCTCATATAAATTCATGTTTTTCTTAACGCACAAGTTTGCAACCAGAGGGCGTAAGCTCACGATTCCGTTTACAGCAATATCTGAGGGATTAAAAACCCGATTGAAAAACTTCTTTCTTCCGTCAGATACTATTGTTTTCCATATCGGTTCCATTGACTTTGAATAGCTTTGATAAATTTAATTTGCGTCAGAAAGGATTCAAAAGACGTGCTTATTACACCCGGAAATTCGGTGTCATCTTTCTTTTTTATCTCTAAATGTTCCCATCAACCATGTTCATAATTTGATCGAATCTGAGCTTATCTTCTTGAACTCAATGTGAAATCCAAGCAATCCTTTCTGCTCTTCGTTTTACATATAAACGTTTTTTTTCCTGATTTAACGACATCTTTTATCGTCAGTTAGAGCGTGCTCCAATGGATTCACCCCTTTCCCCATATTTTTAGCGGAACTGTTACTTGAGGATCTTGAGACTCAAGTTTTGAGTACCTGTCCTATTCAACCATTGCTGTATCTCAGATATGTGGACGATGTGCTTGTCTTATAGCCTTCCTCCTACGATGATTTATTGTCATTTACAACTTTGCTATCTTCACAAGTCTCTTCTATAAAATTCACAGTTGAACTTGAGAGCAACTACTGTCTTCCATTTTTTGGATTTTCTTCTACGCCGTAACCCTGGTTCACCTGTCATCAGTTATTCTGTTTATATAAATTTAACTACTTCTTCAGATATGTTTCCTATGAAATCAACTCATTTGCTAAATAATAAATTTTCTTCTTCGAATTTTTTCCTGAGTCGTGCAGAACGCATTCCTCCTCCCAAAATTTATTTCGGAAGGAATTGATGAAGATCATCAACATTACCATAGACCACCGTTACTCAAGACGTGATGTCGACTGCATTCTTCAGAGAACAAGTTTGTAAAATCATGCAATGCATTGATTATAATACGTCTTCCAACATACCAGAAATTATTACTCAAGTTATCACTCAAGTTATGAGAATAATGGCTGTGGAATAAATCTCGATCCTGTGCCCTGACCTTTGATTCCATTTCAATGATATTCAACAGAACCAGTTTGGTATACCTCCGAAATAACACGATAAAGTTTTGTCGCAATCGAAGCATTTTTACGTAAATTATGATGCATAAGGGCTATGGAATAGATTCCGCTCCTGTGTCCTGACCTTTGACCCCATTTCGCCCATTTTCAATACAATTCGTCCCCAGGCAGGCCCCTACAACATACTAACATTTCATCCAAATCGAAGCATTTTTATGTAAGTTATGACGCATAATGGCGATGGAAGTGATTCCGCTTCTATGTGCTGACCTTTGGCCCCATTTCGCCCATTTTTAATAGGGTTTGTCGCCAGGTGGTCCCCTACCACATACTAAAATTTCATCGAAATCGAAACTTTTTTACGTTAGTTATGACGCATAACAGCAGTGCAATGGATCCCGCTCCTATGTACTGACCTTTGACCCCATTTTGTTCACTTTAAATAGGGTGCCTTCCCAGGTGATCCCCAAGGAGGTTAGAAGTAAGAGGAGGTGGCAACAGCCCCTCTCCATGTGCTTCTGGCGTGACGCCACTTTTTATCAACTGACTACGCCAATACGCCCAACCTAAGAATCTCCTGTATATCTCTATGAGAAAATCGAGATTTTGAACGGGTTTTTCGGACCCTTACTCTACCCATACAGGCATGAAAAAAATTGAGGCTGAAATATTCATTCCCATGATAAAAAATTTCCAGAAAAAACAGAAAAATATGTGTTGGTATTTCTTTAAAAAATTGAACAAAATAATGATTTTTTGAGCGGAAGTGCATAGTGCGCACGATTACTTACTGCCCATGTTCAAGTAACCATGCATACTGCCCATGTGCAAGTAACCATGTTTAAAATATAACCAAAAACCTAATGTTAAGAAATAAGAAGTCCGAAATATTCCTTCTTTCCATCCCTGGTTTGCATGCGCTAAGCAAAACTGCTTAAGCCACAGGAAGTGACGTCACGTTCCCGAAGTCCCGCAGCGCAGACTTCCACCACCTCAGAGAGAAGACAGAAACAGCTGATCTGTTTTGGCTTCACTCAAAACGGGTCTCTTCACCTCCTCCTCTTCTAACCTCCTTGGTGATCCCCTACCAGATACTAAAATTTCATCGAAATCGAACGATTGTTACGCGAGTTATCGTGCGGACGGACATACGCACACAACACGTGACGCAATGAGGCAGATGGGAATCGCGAACATCTGCTCGCAAAAGTGTGACGTCATAAAACTTTAATAGGATCCACACACAACGCGTGACGTAATGAGACAGATGGCGTGACCACGCGCCAACATTCTCAAACGCGAGATTGTAACGTCATAAGATTTCTAAGCATTGGTAACATTAATTGAACAACACCATGACACTGAAAACGTTATAATTCGGGGTGGTTATTTAACTCACTAAACGAATTCTCCTAAAGTCGAGATCAAGCTAAATCGATTTCTAATTCCAGAAAACGGTAGGTTAACGACTTTTATCAAAATTCTTAGAGCCGTTTTCAAAATAAAATGTATATACATATATACAAGAATTGCTACTTTAAGGTGGACGTCAAGTAATTTTGCTTCCTATACTTCCAATGGAAAAACTTCTGTACACATTTTCTTATTATTATTTTCTAAACCATAACCATAATTATACAATCCAACATTTATTTATCCACTGATGTCATCAACGTACAGGTCGCGACATCTTTTCTCTGGTTTCAACACCACCAAAGGAAAAGTTATTGCTTTTTAATATAATTATGGTTATGTTTTAGAAAATATTAAGTTTTCCAAGTTATAATATGAAGTTATTTTAATCGATGTTCAAATTTTCATCCTTGGGAACACATTAATTGTGAAGGAAATATGTACAAAAGTTTTTCCATTGGAAGTATAGGAAGCAAAATTACTTGACGTTCACCTTAATAATATGGGATAAGGGGGATGGAATGGAACCCGATCCTTTGTCCTGACCTTTGACCACATTTCGTCCATTTTCAATAGGGTTCGTCCCCAGTGGTCCCCTACTACATACTGAAATTTCATCGAAATCGAACCATTTTTACGCACGTTATGACGCATAAGGGCAATGGAATGCATCCCGATATTATGTATTATGTCCTGACCTTTGATCATACTTCACCCATTTTGAATAGGGTTCGTCCCGAGGTGGTCCCCTACCACATAGTGAACTTTCATTGAAATCGAACCACATTGACGCAAGTTATGACGCATAAGAGGCAATGGAATGATTCCGCTCCTACGTCGTGACCTTTGACCCCATTTGTACCATTTTCAATAGGGTTCGTCCCCAGGTGGTCCCCTACCACATACTAAAATTTCATCGAAATCGAACCATTTTTACGTTAGTTATCGTGCCGACAGACGGACAAACGGACGGACAAAGCTGGAGCATATACGCTTCTTCAAGCTACCGTTGGAAAGCGTAAATAAAAAGGTAAACGTGCACGACTTTACATGCCGAACGGCAAGTGCATAAATTTGTCAGTAGCATGACCTATATACCAAATATTGTTTCAATTCTAAGAAAATACTTGTCGGAAAAATGAACTGGATTTTGGAATAAAAACCCACAATATACTATTACTGGTTAAAAGGGACAGAGATCTTAACCCCTGGACAATAAACATGGCGTTTATTGATGTGCCAATGAAGACTGTAGATCCTGACGGCAAATTTTAAGAACATTAAGAATCCGAATCATGGAGCACAAATATGATGTAAAAATTGTTTCAAAAGGTCGACGGCCTTATCACGGTTAGCAAGAGGGGGTACACTCTCTCCAATATGAAACGATGTAATTTTGCCCTCTTCCCCACATACCAAGTTCAGCGGCTTACTTTCTGAGAGCTTATATATTCTAAACTTTGCAGAGAGATGCTGTAACGACGAAATACCATTCCCTATAGCAAGCCAATGGAAATATCTGATATCTGAAAATAGATGTGAATACGAAACAGATAATAACTCTGTGATACCGATTGATTGATTTTCCTCTAGGGGTTATTCGATACTACTTGAACTGAGCATGTGCAGTGTGTTTATGTACCACGTCAGTAGTAATACATGACTAGATATTAACACCCCTTTTAAATTGTGCATTTTGAAACTTCAGCTGAGGACGATCCTGGTGCAGGATCGGAAGATTGTATGTTTTTTAATTCTACGTTTGTGTAATTTTAACAATTAAAGTTTTCACTTGTGCAAATTTTAGACTATGACAAGTTACTAATCGTGCATCAATGAATACTGCTCCATTTAGTTGTGTGTGTGTGTGTGTGTGTGTGTGTGTGTGTGTGTGTGTGTGTGTGTGTTGGGAGGACAATATTTGGGAAAAGAAAGAGAGAGGTATAGATAAAGGAAGAAGTTCCTTTCACAAACTTCAAGAACGAATCAGTAAATTGGTACCACGAAGATTGTTAACAATTTTGGTCGTGATATTGTTTCTCCAGAAGTGAATCAAACGACCAGTGAGATCGAGGGAGTTATAAGCTGACTATTCAGTCAAGTACGGCTCAAATTTAACAGTACAGAAGTGCTGCTCTTTGGCGACCACTGGACCATTGGCAATTGCGCATGCTTATATATTATTGTCATGCTACTGGTCTACAGCTGGTAAAATATGGCTGTAAATTGATGAGACGCCACTGATACGAAACATATTGCAGTGAATTCACATTAATTTTCAGCTATGACTTATCGCCAGTGGTCCAGTGGCGTCACATTAATTTTCAGCTATGACTTATCGCCAGTGGTCCAGTGGCGTCACATTAATTTATAGCTACGCTTAATCGTCAGTGGTATGGTACCGTAACATCAGTTTTGCATCAGTGAACCTCGGGCAGTCTAGAATTTCAGTTGTCCAACGGTGATCTGTTCTTCTGGCAACATGTCCAGCCCATTGCCATTTCAGGGATTTTACTTTGATTACGATGTCTTCCACTCTAGTCATTTTTCTCATCCATGAGTTTCTCTTCTTATATCTTCTGGTTACACCGAGCACGCATCTCTTCGTATTTCTTTCAGTTGTCTGCGGTCTTTGTATGTCTTTTGTATTTAAGGTACACGTATCAGATCCGTATGTAAGCACCTGAAGGATGTATTGATTAAACGCATTTCTAGATATTAAAACCCCTTTCAAGTTGTGCGTTTTGAAACTTCATCTGAGGACGATCCTGGTGCAGGATCTGAAGATCGTATGTTTTTTAATTCTACGTTTGTGTAATTTTACCAATTAAAGTTTTCACTTGTGCAAATTTTAGACTTTGAGAAGTTACTAATCGTGCATCAATGGATACTGCTCCATTTAGTGTGTGTGTGTGTGTGTGTGTGTGTGTGTGTGTGTGTGTTGGTAGGACAATATTTGGGAAAAGAAAGAGAGAGGTATAGATAAAGGAAGAAGTTCCTTTCACAAACTTCAAGAACGAATCAGTAAATTGGTACCACGAAGATTGTTAACAATTTTGGTCGTGATATTGTTTCTCCAGAAGTGAATTAAACGACCAGTGAGCTCGAGTGAGTTATAAGCTGACTATTCAGTCACGTACGGCTCAAATTTAACAGTACAGAAGTGCTGCTCTTTGGCGACCACTGGCCCATTGGAAATTGCGCATGCTTATATATTATTGTCATGCTACTGGTCTACAGCTGGTAAAATATGGCTGTAAATTAATGAGACGCCACTGATCCACCTGCGTTTTTGCACAGGTTCAAATTAATACGCGGACACTGGTCCTCCCTTGTCTAGGCATAACCATAAATTAATGGATGTCACTAGTTCACTGACGACTCCGCATAACAGAAGACTCATATAACCCTAGTGATCCACTAGCGACTACTCATATATAGAAATTTTCTGCAACGGCACTGGTCCATTGCGACTAAGCATAGCTGCAAATTATTGAGACACCATTGTCCACTAGGCATAAGTGCAAAATTTATGTAAAGCTGCTGGTCCACTGACGACTATGCATAGATGCAAATTAATATAATGGTACTGATCCCCTACGACTAAGCATAGCTCTAAATTATTGTGACTCCATTGATCCACCGACGACTAAGCGCAAATGCAAATTTTTGTGACGCTGATGGTTCACTACGACTAGGAATATATTCATAGCTGCAAATTATTGTCACATCACTGTCCACTAGGCCCAATTTCAAAATTAATGTGATGCTGCTGTCTCACTGACAACTAGGCATAGATGCAAATTATTGTAACGGTACTCGTTCCATGCGACTAAGCCTAGCTGTAAATTATTGTGACTCCATTGATCCACTGACAACTAAGCGCAATTGCAAATTTTTGTGACGCTGATGGTTCACTACGACTAGGAATATATTCATAGCTGCAAATTATTGTCACATCACTGTCCACTAGGCCTAATTTCAAAATTAATGTGATGCTGCTGTCTCACTGACAACTAGGCATAGATGAAAATTATTGTAACGGTACTCGTTCCATGCGACTAAGCCTAGCTGTAAATTATTGTGACTCCATTGATCCACTGACGACTAAGCGCAAATGCAAATTTTTGTGGCGCTGATGGTTCACTACGACTAGGAATATATTCATAGCTGCAAATTATTGTCACATCACTGTCCACTAGGCCTAATTTCAAAATTAATGTGATGCTGCTGTCTCACTGACAACTAGGCATAGATGCAAATTATTGTAACGGTACTCGTCCCATGCGACTAAGCCTAGCTGTAAATTATTGTGACTCCATTGATCCACTGACGACTAAGTCCACCTGCAAATTTATGTAATGCTGATGGTTCACTATGAACAGAAATATATGTGAATTAATATTACGGTACTGGTACAGTAGCGACTAAGCCTAACTGGAAATGTATATGATGCGCTTGGTCCACATTTTGAGCACAGATGCAAATTAATGTTATGGTACAGGTCCACTCCGACTAAGCATAGTTGTACATTCATGTGATTCCATTGGTTCACTGGAGACTAGGCGTAGCTGCACAATTTATGTGACGCTGCTGGTCCACTGCGACTAAGCATATATTCAAATTAATATTGCGGTACTGGTTCACCAGCGATTAAACATAACTGCAAATTAATATGAGACCGTTGTTCCACTGACGACTAGGCATAGCTACAATTGAGGCTCTGGCCCACTGGCGATTCAACTCAACTGCAAATTATTGTGATGCCCGAGGTCCACTGATGCAAAACTGATGTCACGGTACTATACCACTGACGATTAGGAGTAGCTGCAAATTAATGTGACGCCACTGGACCACTGGCGATAAGTCATAGCTGAAAATGAATGTGAATTCACTGCTCTACTGAAGACTATGCATAGCTGCAAAATTAATGTGATGCTACTGATACACAGGAAGCTGTGCATAGGTACAAATTCGATGTGGCGCCAGTAGAAGTTATGCATAGCTTACGTACAAGTATACGCGCTGTATGCAAGCAAAGTGAACATAAACGGATTTAGTGAAAGAAGAATTGTGATCGAATGAGGAAGATCACACAGGTAGAAAACAGTATTAAAAAAAGTTAAGGTTCTAACTGAGAGATAGAAAATGTTTGCTATCAGGCAAAGGATGCTCTAGCGATTAGATTTATTCAGTACGAAAGAGGTGTAATCTGTGTAGATAAGTGAATAATTATTGGGAAACCTTTACAGTCGATAATTTTCTTCTTTTTTATTTGTTGCGCAAAGAAAAGTGATAAGAGCCAATCAAGTCTTTAGGGCCCGTATGAGCGAGCGCGTAAGGCTAGTAGGTGTTGCGCGCCTTTGATTTAAAGGGCTATTAAACTGGTGCCAATCGAGGGAAATTGCCGGAGTCGTTAGAACGAACACATTTCTGATTTCCACATAAAGCAAAAATGTGTTAAACCATTGAAAAATAGGCACACCTCATAAGATCTCCGGTTTCTGCCTCTCAGTTTCATTATTTCATCATCATTATAAATAATTTTCAAGCCACTGCTGGATGAAGGACTCCCCAAGCTTCTTCCAGAACAGTCTATCTTGCCCCAGTCTTTTCCCCATGTCACTCCCATGCATGATTTCGAATTTCATCCACATATCTTCCATGTGCTCTACTTCTGGGTCTTTTCCTGTCCCTTGAAATCCAGTCTAGAATTTCAGTTGTCCAACGGTGATCCGTTCTTCTGGCAACATGTCCAGCCCATTGCCATTTCAGGGATTTTACTTTGATTACGATGTCTTCCACTCTAGTCATTTTTCTCATCCACGAGTTCCTCTTCTTATATCTTCTGGTTACACCGAGCACGCATCTCTCCATATTTCTTTCAGTTGTCTGCGGTCTTTGTATGTCTTTTGTATTTAAGGTACACGTCTCAGATCCGTATGTAAGCCCCGGAACGATGTATTGATTAAACGCTTTTCTTTTAAGACATTGTACTGTTTCTTCGTATTTATCTCCAACCAAATTTTATACGTCGATTAATATCTTCATCAACGTGATCTTTGCTTGATATCTGCTGTCCAAGATAAATGTAGGTACCGGTTATCTCAGGCTTTTCCCCATTTATCGATAAATCTTCATTTCTTGTAAAACTATCGTACATCAGTTTTGTCTTCTGAAAGTTCATTTTTAATCCCATTTCTTTAATCTTGTCAGCAAGTTCCTGGATCATACACTGTAGCTCTGAAGGGGCAGTTGCAAAAATGACTATGTCGTCAGCAAAACGAAGGTGAGTTATATAACCTCCATTAATCTTTATCCCTTTGTTTTCCCAGTTCAATGATTGAAAGACATTTCGCAACGTGGCATTAAAAAGTTTGGGAGATATGGTGTCACCTTGTCTCACTCCCTTTCCAATTTTTATTGGAGTTGTTTCTTCAAATAACTGAAACTTTGCACTTGCAATTTCGTAGATGTTATTAATAATATTAATGTATGTATTTTCAATATTGTAGGATTTCAAAGCCGTTGTAACTGCTGATGGTTTCACGTAATCAAAGGCCTTTTTCATAATCGATAAAAGCCATGCACAATGGGAGTTCATATTCCCTCCTTCTAACAGATCTCTCAGCAGATGGATGTGATCTATAGTGCAGTAGTCACTTTTGAACCCAACTTGTCCTCTCGGTTGAGTCATATCCAGTGTTACCTTCAAGTGATGTGAAGGAACCTTAGTGAAGATTTTATAAAGCACTGAAAGGAGGGTGCTTGGCCTGTAGTTCCTGAGATCCTCAACGTCACATTTTTTATCTAGCAGGATCATTGTAGCATTGTTCTAATCCTCACGAATCTTCCCTTCGTTGAGACATCTAGTGATAACTTGGACGAGTGTAGTTTTAGTTTCTCCACTTGCTTCTTTTACAACGTCCACGGTAATTACATCTTCTTCTGGAGCTTTCCCCCGTTTCATGTTCTTAATTGTATGTGCAACTTCAACTGGGAGGACTGGATGGACTTCGGCGCTGTTACCTTTCGTAAAGTCTAGAGTAGATGTACTATCTCTTTCACATAGTTTTGAGTAGAAACCTTTCAGTCTTGTCATAATTTCCCCTCTATGTCTTGTTACAGAACCATCTTCTTTTCTCAGTGCCATAATCTGTTTTCTTCCCTTAATGAGATGACCCTTTGCTCTTTAGGCTTTGGTTGTTTTTAACTGCTTTTCTCACTAGTTCACAGTGAAATCCCTTACGTCTTCAGTGATACGTTTTCGTGCTGTCTTGCATAGCTCTATATATCCCACATTTTGAAGTCACATCTTTTTTAGTTGTCCTCATCTCCCTTCTCTTTTGCATCAACATTTTTGTTTTTCCTGAAATTTTCTTCATATGTAACTTGTTCTTGGTACCACCTATATTTGTTGCTGCTTCCATAATCTTGCCTTGGTGAGTTCTCTATCATCTTCAGAAATATCCACTTCTTCTGATGTTAGGCCTTCTAAAGCAGAGAATCTGTTCCCCAGTTCTAACTTGAAAGTATTATGATGTTTTTTAGGGTTGGTTATGTCAATACATTTTGTTTGTCTTATGAGCTTGCCACGTTCGAGTTTGGTGTCTTCATCTCCTTCTCGTTTGCATCAGCATTTTTGTTTTTTCTGATATTATCTTCATATACAACTTGTTCTTTGTACCACCTACTTTTGTTGCTGTTTCCATAAGAGCCTTGGTTAGGTTTTTGTTAACTTCAGAGATGTCCACTTCTTCTGTTGTTCAATCTTCTGGAGCGGAGAATCTGTTCCTCATTTCCAATTTGAAGATATTATGATGCTTTTTAAGATTGGTCATGTCAATGCATTTTGATAGTTTCATGAGCTTGCCACGCTCGAGTTTACTGTTGAGGTGTATTTTACATCTCACCATTCTATGATCACTCCTTGTGTTGAACCTGTTCAGCACACTGCAGTCTTCCATGACAAATGTATTGTTACACATAGCATAATCGATTTCATTTGTCCTTCCATTGGGATGCTTCCATGTCCATTTCCTATGTGGTTGTTTCTTTTAAAAAGGAGTTCATGATAAAAAGAAACCTTTCTGACTCTGCGAATTCTACGAGAGTATTTTCACGCTGGTTTTTGTTACCATGTCCAAATGTACCTCCCGTAGTTTCATTCTGTTGCACCATTTTCGCATTGAAATCTCCCATAAAAAGGGAAGTCCTGCTTCCCTTTTTTATTTAGATGACGAATTTTCTCGATAAAATTATTCAATTTCTTCCTCAGGATTACTTGTGGTGGGTGCGTCAGCTTGAATAACTTAGTCTGGTATCTTTTTGAGAGTTGGATAACAAGTCACGCACTCTGTCTGAGGAACTTTTAGCTTCTAGAACATCGTCCTTCAGTTTCTTGTTTATTATAAATCCAACACCACTAGTTCTGCCAGCATCTGTCCCACGATAGTAGAAGAGATGTCCGCTTTTCAATTCAATGAGATCTTCTCCTTTACTTCTTCCACACTTATCCTGACGACGTGCCCCTTTATCCTTTGGACCTCTTCCACCAATTCAAGGAGCCTTAAATCGGAAGATAGTGATCGTCCGTTTAACGTAGCCAAGGTCAGCATCAGATGGTAGCCTAGTCCGGTTTTTCGGTGAATTTTAGCACGCTCTGCCTTCATGTCGTTCAGGCCGCTGCCTTGGCCAGGTACATTCCAGCTGCCGGAGACTGAGGTCCAAAATTTACGTTGTGAAGTCATCCTTGGAGGAGGAGGAGGGGAAGCGGGGGGGGGAGTGTGGGACTGCATTTCCTCTAATCCCGGTGGTATAGTTATGCCGCTGTTTGTCGGTCGTCAGAGCCCCTTGTCCTTAGAGAAGGTAGAAGGCGGCGATGCACAACATTTGAATATACCAAAATACGATTCTTTACGATACCGCCACGTAACAGTTAAACCGTTAAGAAATAGTACAACAGCAAGTGAAGTACAAATTCAGACATTCACTGAGTGATCAATTTGTGAGGACAAGTAAACCATTTTGTACAAAAAGGCCGATACGGCATCCGTTGTCATTATATCACTAAGGCTACATAATCAAATGAAGAGGAACACTTCCAGTAGTAGATAGGAGTATATTACCTATGATTATACACTGAGTGGTCGAATTATTGAGACCAGTAGACCATTTTATGCAAATAGGCTGATATTTTATCCATTGCGATCATATCACTATACATGATCAAATGAGAGGAAACACTCTTAGTTGTAGTCAGGAATGCATTACTTATGATTATACACTGAATGGTCGATTCATTGGGACAGTAGACAATTTTATATAAATAGGCTGACACGTCATTCGTTGTTATCATGCCACTAGAACTACATATTCATTTTATGGAAATTTGCTATTCCATCCACTGTCATCATGTTGCCAGGGCTGCACAATCAAATGAAGAGGAACACTCCCAGAAGGAACCTATACAAGTATACACACGATAGTAATTTATTAGGACAAGTTGGCCATTTCAGGCAAATAGCTGATACGTCGTCCGTTGTCATGTCACTAGGGCTATGTAACAAAATGAAGGAGAAGCTCCCAGTTGTAGTTACGAATATATAAGTTACGATTTCAAACTGAGAGGCAATTTATTAGCAGGACCAGTTGACCATTTTTATGAAAATAGGCTGGAACGTCATCCGTTGTCATCATGTAACTTAGGCTACATAATCAAGGTAACCGGAACTTTTACTATATTAGCTAAAGCACGTTACTGAAGGTCAGATCGAAAAAAAAAACCACTTGATTTAAAGGACATTGAGCGTTAAGTGATAGTGTTCGGAGAGGTAGTAGAAGTATCAGTGGAACTGCTGCGTCTTTGAAATGTAGCAGAGCAAGAACAGAAAGAGTATGCTCAAATTAATTAACGAAAAAACAATTTATATACACACACACTCATCGTCAAAACAAATAGTTCCTCACAAAAGGGCGTGTCGGACTACAATACTATTCGGGAGGAAGGTGAAACTATGGGATCGAGCTGTCATGTTTACTCACACAGCATGCCAGACGTTGTCTCGACATGGAGTTGTACAGGTTCCTAATGGTGTCCAGCGACAAGCCATCCCATGCAGCTTGAATCTTCTCACGCAGTTCCTGCAGATTGTTCGGTAGGGGTGGAGTTTGGATGGTGCGCCTAATAGAATCCCACACATTTTCAAAATAGCCATAGGTCTGGCGATGCGGCTGGCCATGGCAGAGTGTCAGTACCTTGAAGGCAAGTTCTCGAGACAGCAGCGGTATGCGGACGAGCGTTGTCCTGTTGGAAAATCACACCGGAGTGAGCGTTCAGAAAAGGTAGGGCCACTGGTTGCAGGACCTCATTAACGTAACATTGGACTGTCAAAGTGCCTGTAATGAACACCAAAGGTGATCTGGCATCGTAATCAATTGCACCCCACACCATGACACCAGGCCTTCTGGACGTGTGACACTCGACAGCAAACCGTTCATCTTGGCACTGACCACGGTGCCGCCACACACGGATTCGGTGGTCGTCTCCTCCAGGACAGAAGCGGGACTCGTCACATAAGATCACCCGCTGCCAATCTGAATGGGTCATTGACAGACTGGCACGACACCATTGTAGTCTTTCGTGACGATGCAATGGTGTTAAAGGCAGTTATCGTAAGGGTCTGCGTGCGTGTAGTCCTACGTCGTACAGCTGTCTGTCAATGGTGCTGGCACTGATCGGACAATGCGTGGAGGGTCTCACTGCTCGCTGAATATCCCCAATCGTGGCTTTAGGTAACTCCGCGCATGTCGGACAACCCGTCCGTCCTCTATTTCCGTGGTTCGTCTAGGTCTCCCAGACCCTTCCTGTCGCTGCTGTATGCCTTGTTCTATCTACTACCGCCAACGTGATATGGTGATATCCGTACGACCGGTGTGGCGCGCAATACGGCGATAAGACCATCCCCCTACCCGGAGCACGACGATACAGTCCATCTCGAACTCCTCCTGCTGTTCGAATTTCTTCCGAACTTTTCTCCGAGGCATACTTCTCTTGCAAATGATGCAACCAACACAACAGCCCGAGTCAGAATGGCAAGCACGCGCAACGAGACGACCTTATATAGCCAGTCAGGCACAGTGCTACGACCCCTCCCTGCCTGCGCCACATGCGCAGCCGAGCGTGATACTTGAATCCTTTGCATGTCTCACTATGTTAAACCTACTTACCAAGTTTCAATCCTGTCGGTTGCTTCCTTCTGGGTGCAACTATTTTTTTTTGACGATGAGTGTATATAATTAATCTTTGAATCAGGGGCATTTCGAAACTGCTTTCGCGCGTACAGCACAACACACACTGTGTCATTTACTTTACACAGTTCAGTGTTGTAAGCTGCAGCGAGTATGGCAAAACTTCTGAAGTGGGCTGGGAAGAACCGGAGGTGGATCCCGAAATGATTGGACAATCACTACTGAAATACACTATCTACCAACAAGTAACTGGACACTTGTGATAGCAAAGGAAAACGAAGTTTATTCACCCACAATAGTTGGTGGAGCCTCCACGAGCGGCGATTACAGCTGCGAACCTCCGGGGCATACTCTCAACCAGGCGGAGTACAACGACTAGCGGTATTTTCTTCCACTCGGCTTGTAGAAGACAGGTCAGTTCCTTCACCGATTTCGGACGGTGGGGGCACCCCTGAAGTCGACGATTCAACTCGTTCCAGAGGGGCTCGGTAGGGTTAAGGTCTGGGCTCAGCGCAGGCCAGTACATTCGATTAACCCCATTGTCACCATACCAAGCCATGGTGGACCTCGCAATATGACAGGTGGCGTTGTCATCCTGAAAGTAACATGGGTCCACCCCGTAAAACTGCCACAACGTAGGAAGCGCATGGTCATCCAAAATGGTGCAGTAGGTCTCGGCGTTGAGTCCACCAGGAATTGCGACCAAGGGTCCCGTGTCATACCAGGAGAAACACCTCCATAGCATAATTCCACCGCCGCCGAACTTCACAGTTGGCACAATACATTCCGGCAGGAGGCGTTCTCCAGGCAAACGCCAAACCCACACCCTGCCATCCGAACGGTAGAGGGTGAACCTTGATTCGTCACTCCAGAGGACCTGTTTCCACTGTTCAACGATCCACTGTCGACGTTCTTTGCACCACGTTAGCCGATCAGCGCTATTGGACTTGGTGATCAAAGGCTTGTGGGCGGCAGCACGTCCATGATAACCGAGCAGATGGGCTTCCTTACGGATGATATTCATCGAAAGAACACTCCCGGATGCCTGTTGATCGATTTGGTGCGGTTCTTCCGAATGTCTCTGGCCAGCACCCGTCGTTCTCTAACTCCCAGTTTTGTGGGTCTGCCGGTTTGGGGCACATTCTGACAATCACCTCTCATCTTCCACTTGCCAATCACGTAGGCCACTGTCGATTTTGGGTACTTAAACTCGCTGGATATGTCACGTATGGGTCGGCCATTTCTGTGATACCTGACGATTACACCTTTCTCGAAATCAGAGAGCTCCGAACGGCGTGGCATCTTGCATGCGACTGGTTGCGTTGTTGTTTCCCACACGATATTTAACGGCGGCGGCGGCCGTGACGTGTATCAGGACCACAGATATCGTCGATTGCAGGGGTGTCCAATTACTTGTTGGTAGATAGTGTATTTGATCTTCCGGAACAGAGATTTGAAAATTGATAATTTTTTTAGAATGAAAAGAAATTTAGCTGAAGAATAGCCGTATTGGAAAAGATCTATTCAAATCTTTTTCGGTTTTGGGTGGTTAAGGACTCCCGTTTGTATCTTAGGCTACAGCAAGCCCTGTAGAGTTTTTAATACACTGGGCACAAAAAGTTAGCAACAGATTCAAAAGAAAATTTCGTGCAAGGAGTACTAAGGAAATAAATTCACCGTCTTATGCACGATAGTTTAGAAACTTTAATTAAAATATTTACAGGCAAAAAGTACTTCATTACATTACTAATTAAAATAACTCTCTCAGTTAAAAACACAACGTTAGACCTTTCAGGCCTACTTTAGGCCCTTCGTCAGACGTAGTTCACTTAAATGCTACAATCTTTTTATACATAGGGTATTACGATAATTTAGGTTTACGCATTTGTGCATGTGTTAAACTTTTGTGAAGATTTGTGAAAATTTGTGGTTAAACAAGTGGTCCCTCATTGTCCAACAACCGTTTCCATGGTTACACAATAACGCACGGGTAGTCCTCATTACAGGTTTGATGTCGTAACTCGTATGTATACACACCTTCAGTTAATAATAAGTTTGATTTCCTTCTTGGTGTATTAAGAATTGTCACATCATCCCACTGAGGTGTGTACACACCTTGTAAACATAGTCTTGACATTGTTGTTGACCCCAAAGCTGTCCGGAGGGTATATTTATGTTCTGCCAATCGATATTTAAGAACCTTGGAGGTTGAGCCGACATAGATTTTATTTTGTTGGCCTTCTTCCTCAGTTTTTAAGGATATTGAATATACTCCATGTTTATCGCCAGGAACCACAGTATCTCTATCGTTCTTAATCAAAGACGATATGTTTCGAGATTTTACACCAAATCCCAAACCATATTTTCAGCACACTGTTCGTAATGGGTTCGCAATTTTTGTTTTGTATGGGAGAGAACCAACGTACTTTACATTTCTTCTTTCACGAACAAGAGCGGAAGATTGCATCGAATTAATACTTATCAACACTTTCTTTACTAAATTTTCGGGATATCCATATTCAAATGCTAGATCTTTTATATAAGAAAGTTCAGTTTTCCAGGCTGTTGAACTGGAGGAATGGGAGTACGCCCGTCGTAGTAAAAAATGTAATGATGACAATTTTTGACTGAAAACATACCTGGAATTAAATGAAATTAAAGTGTTATTAGAACCTGGCTTTCGAAAAACAGAATAAGTTATATTATTCGTAGAAGGGTCCCGTTTAAGTTAGAAATCCCAAAATGGAAACGTTTGGTCACTCTCAGTTTCCAGCGTGAAGGTAATGCTTTGATACTTGGTTGACATGTATTGGAAAAACTGTTCCAATGATTCCAAAGAGGCAGTCCAGAAAACAAGGACATCGTCCACTTATCTGATATAAAGATGTGGTTTTACCGGGGCCAGTGGTAGTAACTCAGTTTCTAGTGATTTAGAAGGATTTCTGCTAAGACTCCAGACAGGGGGAATCATTTCTGGAGTCTTAGCAGAAATCCTTGGTTGGAGTCTTAGCAGAAATCCTTGGTTGGAGTCTTAGCAGAAGTCATTGGTTGGAGTCTTAGCAGAAATCCTTGGTTGGAGTCTTAGCAGAAATCCTTGGTTGGAGTCTCAGCAGAAATCCTTGATTTCTGCTAAGACTCCAACCGGCGGACCCTATTCGCGCCCCGCCGGTTGGCGGTATATCTTCCCCTCAAAGCGAAAGTAAGTTCGCTTTTGGACAAGCCGAAGTGCACACATAATCGCTTGGATTTCAGTTGTTGAGAACATCACTGAGATTAATGACAGTCATTTCCTGGATTAAGGCTCGTTTATGTTGAAAATTAGTGATAATTGGCCTATTTTGTACCTCTTCTGAAACTAAGTTTCGAAGTTTTTTTTATATGTCTTGCAAATAATGTTTTAGTTTCTGACAAACATATTGCCGCTGTCACAGTGAACACCCGGTCGGAAATCGTAGGGTGTGTTTCATTAACGTATCTTTGAGAGGCTCGATACGACTGTCGTTGTAGAAAATCTAGATAGACCCTTTTCTTTCGAATAACACTAACAAGGCGCTTACCTTTGGCTTGTCTGAGGATTTTTGCATCTTTTCTTGACAACCGCTTTTTTTTTGTCGAATGCGTAGGAACTTCGGTATGAGTTCCAAGTCTCTGCAGTTGACTAAATAAAATACATGTTGCGTTTCTCTAGACAATTTACGACGGAATCCACTGTATACCCTGACAAGATGATCCATGATGAGAATTAAGGTTGGTACCACTGAGCGGTAGGTACAGATCCAATAAGAAAATTTCGTGCTAGGAGTACTAAGGAAATAAATTTACTGTCTTATGCACGATAGGTTAAAAACGTTAATTAAAATATTTAGAGGCTAAAAGTACTTCATTACATTACTAATTAAAAGCTCTTTTTCTGTTAAAAACACTGCGTTAGGCCTTTCAGGCCTACTTTAGGCCCTTCTTCAGACATAGTTCACTTAAATGCTACAATCTTTATATACACAGGGTATTACAATAATTTAGGTTTACACATTTGCGCATGTGCTAAAATGTTTTTAGACCAATAGGTTAAGCAAGTGGTCTCTCATTGTCCAACTACTGTTTCCATGGTTCCGCAATAACGCATGGGTAGTCCTCATTACAGGTTTGATGTCGTAACTTGTAGATATACATACTTTCAGTTAATAATACGTTTGATTTCTTTCTTATTGTATTAAGAATAATCACATCATCCCATTGAGGTGTGTACTCACTTTGTAAACATAGTCTTGACATTGCTGTAGATCCCAAAGCTGTCCGGAGGGTATATTTATGTTCTGCCAATCGACATTTAAGTACCCTGGGTGTTGCTTAAAAACGATAGAGATACTGTGGATCCTGGCGATAAACACGGAATATATTCAATACCTTTAAAAACTAAGGGGGAAGGCCAACAAAATAAAATCTATGTCGGCTCAACATCCAGGGTTCTTACATGTCGATTGCCAGAACTTAAATATACCCTCCGGACAGCTTTGGGGTCTACAGTAATGTCAAGACTATGTTTACAAGGTGAGTACACACCTCAGTGGGATGAAGTAACAATTCGTAATACACCAAGAAGGAAATCAAACTTATTATTAACTGAAAGTATGCATATCTACAAGTTACGACATCAACCCTGTAAGGATGACTACCCATGCGTTATTGCGGAACCATGGAAACTGTTGTTGGACTATGAGGGACCACTTGCTTAACCTATTGGTCTTCAGAAATTTATTAACACTTGCGCAAATGCGTAAACCTAAATTATTGTAATACCCTGTGTATATAAAGATTGTAGCATTTAAGTGAACTACGTCTGAAGAAGGGCCTAAAATAGGCCTGAAAGGTCTAACGTAGTGTTTTTAATGAGTGAGTGCTTTTAATTAGTAATGCAATGAAGTACTTTTATCCTGTATATACACTGCTGGACAATTGCCAAGGACGGATCAAAAACGGCTTTATAGCGCATAAAAAAGTAAATGTGGTTGGATGCCAAGTGAAATAAAATAATGTCAGAATGCCAGGACATTACAAGAAAGACAATTTATTGTGCTCTGAAATCCAGAAGGCTTTGGAACGTGTTCAAGGTACAAACAGGCCATTTTGTGCAGAATACGTAAACGTGAAAAAAATGCAATTACCGTCCGCATGCGTTCCGGCGTAAGATGTCAATACGGGATATGGCCACCATGGAGGGCGATGCAAGATTCCACACGTCGCGTCATGGTTTGCACAACATTATCAAGCAGCTGTTGGGGTAATTTATCCCATTCCTCTGTCAGTGCACGGATGAGGGTGTCCTTGTTTACTGGAGGGCATTGGCGACCAGCAAGACTCCTCCCCAAAGCATCCCACACATTTTTAATGGGATTCAGATCTGGAGAACGTGCTGGCCATACGAGGCGTTGAATATCCACGTTCTCAAGACACTCCTGGACAGCGACTGTTCGATGACATGTTGCGTTGTCGTTCATGAAAATGAATATATCACCGACAGCACCACGGAACATGCGAACATGAGGTAGCAGAACATCTTTAATGTATCTTTGACCAGTCATAGTCCCAGTTGGAAACACATACAGGAACGCACGGCCATTGATCATGATGCCAGCCCATACCATGACACTACATGTCGGATATCTGTCCCTTTCCTGTATGTTTGCTGGACAATATGCAGTACCACTATCACGCCAGATCAGTTGTCGTCGACAATCAGACGATAGACTGTATCTACTCTCATCTGAGAAGAGGACAGCAGACCAGTCGTTATCAGTCCAATTGCGATGTTGATGGTACCATTGCAAACGGGCATTACGGTGACGTCTGGACAATGGGATGCACACAACAGGACAGCGGGCGTATAGTCCTTCTTCATGCAAACGTCTGGCGACAGTTTTTCGGGAGATCCGCTTGCCAGTAGCAGCCATAAACTGATTTGCAACCTCACTAGCTTTGCTGCGCCGGTGTCTTTTTATTGATAGCACTATGTACTGATCTTCTGCATGTGTCGTACTGCGAACACGACCTCCCCCGTGACGTTTGCTACACTCTCCATTTGTTTGAAATGATTTCCAAAAGCCTTGAAACAACATTGTCGCTGACGTCGAACTCCCTGGCAACATCTGTTATTTTTCGCCCTTCTTCAATCTTGCCAATAATACGGCCACGCGTAAAATCATCTAGGTGATGTAAGGAAGACATACTGAAAATTGCAAGTTCGTCAATTGATTCTTTCCCTTTCAACTTTGCGTTTGAACAACACCGGTGAATACGCGTCAAATCCGTTATATCCCTTATCAGCGCTATGACGTCACTAACAAGTTCGGCAATCCAAAATTTGCATACGCCGAACACGTCTTACTCTATCCCGCACTTATGCTAATTTCCACATTTTCCTGCCTTCCATTTTATGGTTTCTATCGTTGCTATTGTCATCCGTCCTTAGCAATTGTGCGGCAGTGTACTTTAATTAAAAATTTTAACCTATCGTGCATAAGACGGTAAATTAATTTCTTTAGTAAAAGTTAGCAATATTGCGGTTTCGAAGGGAGAACGTGGTGCTCCGCAAATTTAGTGACTACTGGAGATCTGTTATCAGCGTCGGTAGCTGTACTAGCATCATAACAACACGTCACGTGCTGTGTTGACATGATGATGTAAACTATACATTGGCGTGTAAAAATTAAGGACGAAACGGTTTTTCGAATGTAACGTCGTGCAGAAGTGCTCCACATCGACTCAAATCACACCATAAGATCCCCAAGATGTAAGAATATGGGACAAGTGAGCAAACCCGTCCAAACAAGGAATCCAAAGGATACAAAGGAACTTTATTGAAAAGGTAGCTTCGAGTACAACTGGACAGAAGACAGAAACGTCCATGTGACAGGCGGCTTCCAAGAAAAATCCAGTCTTTAGTAGGGGATATGATCACCCCTGACTGCGTTGCAGGATTTACAACGTCTGTCCATGCTGAGGACGAAGTTGTCAGGGAGCTGTTGATCCATCACGGACCATTCCTCTTGTAGAGCCAATCGCAGCTGCGGAATTGTTGCTGGCGGCTGGTGATGTGCTGCCAAGCGTCTCCCGAGAAGGTCCCACACGTGTTCGATTGTATTAAGGTCCGGGAACCTTGCGGGCCAATCCATGCGTTGAATATCTTCACTCTCCAACAGCTATGCGACAGCCACTGTACGATGAGGTGTAGCGTTGTCGTCCATGAAGAGGAACTCAGGACCCACAGCACCTCTGAACAGACGCACGTGAGGCAGGGGAACCTCAGTACAATAGCGGACACAAGTGACTGAACCTCCTTGGAAGATATGGAGGTCAGTATGGCTACCAAGCATGATACCGCCCCGAACGAGAATTCCGCCACCTCTAAACCGGTACCTTTCGATAATGTTGGAGGTGTGATTGCGTGTTCCCTGCTCTCTCCAGATGTGTTTACTTCCAGAATAGCTCGTCAGACTAAATCGGCTCTCATCCGTAAAGAGAACTCGACCCCATTGCTGATGTGTCCGGTTCTTGTGTTCCTGGCACCAAAGAAACCGCCGTCTCTGATGAGCAAGCGTTAGTGGCACACACCGTACTGGTCGTCGTGCAAATAGACCACCTTTGTGCAGCCTCCTGGACACGGTAAAACGCAATAACGGACGTCCAGTTGTGTGTTGCATGTGCCTTGAGATTTCTCCCGCTGTCTGCCGTCTGTCTCTTCTCGCCTGTAGGATAATATACCGGTCGTCCGCCGCCGTGAATGCTCGTGGACGACCACTGCTAAACTCTCGGACAGCTGTTCTTGTTGTTTGAAATACTCTCCAAGCTCGTGAAACGATGCTGTGAGAGATCCCGAACTCTTCAGCCACACTAGTCACACTTCGACCTTCTTCCAACTTCCCAATGACGCGGCCTCGGGTAAAGTCATCCAGATGTCGTCTACTGGATTGCCTGTTAGCCATATCACACGGTGGCAGCAACTCGACGTCGTTCAAACCGATGTACACCGTGCAATAGCTTTCACCGAATTGCTGAGCGTACACCGCCCGTGTGCTTTATACCCTTCCGACACTTCCTTCCCTTTACGGCATGTTGCATATATGCGCATGCCCTACCGTACCGGACCCTAGTGTATCTCCTGAGTAGTCTTTCGGTCCGTTCTGCCTGCTCGTTCCGCTGTTATGCTAATTTCTCCTCTTCGTTCTTAATTTTTGCACACCAGTGTAGCATCATGACACACGGCACCTGGCGTGCGAGCTAAAACGGATCGTTACACCACTTGGTTTAGAAGTTTGCTGAATGTATTGCTGCCAATGTCGGATTAACCTGAAAGGATGTCCAGACGACGTGAAGTATCGACAGCAGACATAGGGATGTTGGCATGTTGGAAGCAGGTGTACGGCAGATCGATGTGACTGCTGGTTTAGGAGCTTCGTAAAGTGTCGTAAGTCGGATACACACAAGATTTCTACGGCACGGAAATGTTGCACATCGACCCAGAGGTGGTCGCCCGAGGATAACTACCAGGAAGGCAAGAGCGTTACCTGAGAGTAAGTGCTCGGAGAAAGCCTACTATCCCCAGTAGCCAACTCCGGGAATCTTTTCTATCTGATTCTGGTGTCACAGTATGTACATAAACGGTAACGAAACCGTTTTCACGGACTCAGAACAAGGCGGCCTCTGAGATGTACAGCATTAAAAGATGTACCTGGGTCCGGCAGTACATATTATGGAATAAAGAGTGGCACCATGCACTTCTCACAGACGAATCCCGTTTCGCTCTTTATCCTGATACTCGACTAGGATACGCGTGGAGAAGATCCGGCACACGAATGCAACCCCACTATGTGCAGCCCGTGCACCCTTAGCAGCTGCAGTTAGTTCCGGTTTGGGCAGGAGTGTGTTTTAATGGGCGTACTTTCTTGTATGTTTGTCGAGGCAACGTGAATGCCTTAGTTTAGGTGTACTGAAACGAGATCATGGTGCCCATTGTCATGCTGTTTCACGCTGTTATTGGACACGCATTCGGTTTTCCTGATGACTATGCAACCAGTCACCTTGCCTGGAGAGTGCTTTCGAGCTGGGAAATCATGGGATTCAATCGCTACAGCTTACTCCGAGGTCTCCTGACCCTTACTTCAATTGAGAACATTTTGGCCTCTGTACAGCTACGTCAGGATGACCACGTTCGATACCTGAAACACAATGGCAGAACTCTGTAAAGTGTTGCCTGTAATATGGGACGAGCTGCCCCAGACATTCATGGATAATGTCATTGCAAGTGTTCCTCGTAGTTGTCAAGAAATTCTTCGACACTGAGATGGTGCTACTGGGTACTGCAATTCAGAGGTATGGACATTCTCCGAATTAACTATTTTGTCTATATTGCTGTGCTACTTTGTTGTGTGAATAAATTGCACAATAAATTGTTTTTGTAAACGAACTCTTTATCGTTTGTGTTATGCAGTCTCACTGAGTTCATTTCAATGCGTGTTACTTGAGTCAGATCAATACATACTTCAATTCATGCAACATCCTTAAGTTTCTGTGACCAGTGTATTTGAATGCAGTAGTTTAAGTACTTAATTAAGTAATTAATGTTCCTAGATAGCTTCGTGGAAAATTTCATTGAATTTCCGAAATAAATGAGTAATAAGTAACGGCCAGGTCAAAAGAATCAGCATTTACGAGTAATTTTAACTTCTTTATTCTCGACACCATTGGGACTTTGCTTTATTCTCTTTTCACTGGAACTTTTTAAGACAACATACAATGTAATCTTCACTTTCTACTCGTAATTTCTCAATTAATATTCAATCAGCTAACATTAATGCATAGTCATCGATTCCCATAGATATCAAACAAGCTTCCAAATCTTTTGCTATATCAACTCTCTGCAATGTGTTCGCAAGCTCTGCTCTATACCACACTATTAACATCATTATATTATGACTGCCTACCTAATAAGCTGTAGGGCCCCCTTTATCCCGCAAAGCAGCGGCCACTCGATAAGACATCGATTCGATGAGGTGGCGATAGGTATCCTGGGGTATCTGGTATTATAATGTCAACAGTAGGTCCTTCTGTTTTGTTAAATTTGGATTGGTGGTGATTTAGCGCGAACTCGCTTTTCCAAGTCGAACCACAAATGTTCGATTGGGTTCATGTCAGGTGAATTTAGAGGCCAGGGCATTAACAGAAAGTCACCAGCACGCTCCTCTAACCACCCCTTGACGATTCTGGCAGTGTGGCATGGCGCATTATACTGTTGTTGATGGACATAACCAACAGGGAAGACAGTTGTCATGAATGAGTGAACTTGGTCAGCAACGATATTCAGATACCTGAAAGCTGTCAGGGATTGTACTATTGGGATAATGGGGCCTAAAGTGTCCTAAGAAAACATCGCCAACAGCACAACACCGCCGCCTTCGGCCTGTTTCCGCCCAACAGTGCATCCTGGTGCCATAGCCTTTGTTGGTAATCGGCGTATCCGCGCTCGGCTGTGTACGTGATGTAACAGGAATCTTGATTCGTCAGACGAAGCCACTTTCTTCCAATCATCCACGGTCCAATCTCGATGATCTTGGGCCCATTTCATACGTTGTTGGCGATGACGTGCAGTGAGCATGGGGACCCGGCTGGGTCTTCGGCTTCTCAGGCCCATGCGCAAAAGGCTGCGATGAACTGTGTGCTGTGACACATTGCCCTGATCGCCACTGTTGTAGCTGCGGGTGACTTGTTGCACTATGACCCGGCGGCCGCTGTGCACATTGCTCGACTGAGTTCGCTCCCCTCTGAAATAACCGTCGTACACGGCTGGACGACGGTTCGTTCTTTGACCATCTGTGCACCACTTTTGATACGTACTCACTACAGAAGCACGTGAAAAACCTGCAAGCCGTTCCAAGATCGTAATTCCGAGGCGCCGGTGCCATTACAATTTGTCCTTTATCAAACTCAGATAAAAATCGGCAGCTTTTCCCATTCTGACTCCGAACACTCTAGTAACCGAAAGCCGGTCCTCAGGTTGTATATATACTGCTCTGTGAACGCGCCATCGTTCGGTCTGTAGGTGCGCTCATTTCTCTAGGCTTGGAATGGTCATAATGTAGTGGCTCATCGGTGTATGTTCGGACTCACTGTCAGTGCTGCCAAATTGTAAAGCTGTTCGGAGAAGTTTGGAAATAACGTGCCGTTCATGAGAAAATCTTAAACCAAGAAGTAAAGAAATTTACATAAGGACACAGAAAAATGTTCAGATCAGAAATCCCAAGAGGTTGGTTAATTAGAGGTGTAGGTCACAACCTTTTTTTTCCTAACTCAGAACTACTGGAGAGAATCAGCACCATAGTGCACATGTAAATTCGAGGCTGGGGCTCCAAGACTAGTCCTGCTATGATGATAACCAGAAACTTCGCTTCTAACATTTTGCCAGTAGATCTTTTTATTTTATTTTTTTTGATTGGAGGTTCAACGACCACCGTGCGCAACTCAGTGGGTTATAAGCAGTCGCTCATCCCTAATTTACAGCCACTGGTTCCAGGGAAATGAGAGAGCCGGCGCCGTAAGACCAACAAAACGTCCAAGTCTCACAGGGGATTCGAACCGGACCTATCTTGGACGAATGATCAGAAGCCATCGCTTAGATCACTGAGACACAGGGGCGACCCAGCAGATCTTTTTCACAGGCATGTTGCTTTAACTCCGTAGAGTGTTTGTTGCCTTTAATATGGGACGAGCAGCCCCAGACACTCATCAATAACTATATTGCAAGTATTTTCGTTAGTCGGAATACGGGTAAAAGTGAAGTCCTTGATTCCCAAACATGCGTACTTTAATTTTTTTTTTCGATTCAATTAGTAAAAATTCTTTTTGATCAAGAAATCGATTCCGTATATGAAAGCTCAATGAAATTCTTTTAGTGACCGGCGCTAAATCTTACTTCTTGTGGCAATGATTTAATATATGTAAGAACTCCACGGTTTTGAAACAATTTTAATTAAATTTGACAAGGAAACTTGATAGAGATTTTCAAGCTTATTTGTTTTATCATGAGTATTATGACGTAGAAGTCTTTTTGTACTTCTACGTTATTTTAAAAACATAACCATATGATGAAATAGTTCCTAAATTAAACCTTAACGGCCAGACGAAACATGTAAACAACAGAAGTCAAACTTACGGAAAAGATGCTTTATTCAAGGATGTAGCCAACACATCGTAACATAGCATAGCATATTGCAATAAACACACCGCACAGCTCTTAACACAACGCTCTACAACACAACGCTCTCCAGCAACGCTCCTTCAGCCGCCCCGGTGGCGCAGTGGTCTAAGCGATGGCCTCTGATCATTCGTCCGAACGGGGTCCGGGTTCGAATCCCGGTGAGGGATGGATGTTGTGTTTGTCTTACGGCACTGGCTCTCTCCCTTCCCTGGAACCAGTGACCCTAAATTAGGAACGGGCAACTGCTTATAGCCCATTGAGTTGCTCACAGTGGTCGTTAAAATTCCAATAAAAAAAAACAAAAAAAAACGCTCCTTCACAACGCTTACCAAGCAACGTTCGCGTAGCAACAGCTTTTTCGTAGTTTATATCTCTCGTTCTTATCAACCCAGGCATACGTCACGTTCATTCAACCTCAATTATGTTGCCAACAGTATTCGTTTGAGAGAAAAGATATCACGTTAAGAGTGAAGTATAACTGAGAATAAACTCAAGATTTACATACGGAAAGAAACTAAAAGGAAAGTTAATCCAGAATATACGTCAGAGTATCTTTTTGAAAAATCACTAATATCTAATGTATATGGTTGTTTATTTTTCATTAAGAACTTAAATGAGGCTAAAGCGCATGATTTTATCATAGTCATACATTCGTAACTCTGGTACTGTCCCTATATAAACTATTTAGAATTTAGCTAAAACTATGATCTTAGAAAATTTTTTTCGAAGCACTTTAGAATAACCTGAACTCCTTGACACTGAAATTTATGAAATTAAGTCTGTTGAGCAAAGGTTTGAAATTTGTTTTAAGTCTTATTATTACGTCCTTATTGCGCCTCACATTAAACAACTACAGGGTCATTGTGAATAAAGCCAGTTAACACATGAACTTTTCTTCTTTCAGGTTTTGCAGTCTGTTCTCTATGGACGGCTTTACTGACAACGACCTAGTAAATATTGTCAGGTACACCGATCAATATTACGCTTGTTCTGAGACCAACTACATTTGGAAGGTGGACCCATATACACTTGAATCGGTTGAAAAAGTAAGTTGCAACTGCAAATCAGGATGTCTGTCTGTTTCTTTTTCTTTCTTTTTGTTTTCTTTCACATTGCAAGAACTTTACAGTTTGCTTCTGTTGTAGCACAAAATATCACAGCAAGAAATGTAGTAAAGAAGCTACTGAACACGACGATGCGAAATAGGATAAGAATGGCGAATTTCCAGCGCAAACAAAACTAAAAACTGTGTAAGAGGTCAGACAAGTGTTTCAATATCTTGCTGCATAACACTAAAAGAAGTCACTAAAACCAACTTTAATTCGAGTGCGAATTAAACCAGTAAATCTTTAGAAGTCTCACTCCATGATTTGTGTAATTCAAGTATCTTTTTTTTTTAATTATAT
Organism: Macrothele yani; assembly: GCA_039090855.1. Taxonomy (NCBI): domain Eukaryota; kingdom Metazoa; phylum Arthropoda; class Arachnida; order Araneae; family Macrothelidae; genus Macrothele; species Macrothele yani. The sequence continues at coordinate 120,158,606 of CM077001.1, read as the reverse complement.
GATTTTCCATGGCTCTGAGATGCAAGTACTATCATTGTCCACTCCACTGTGTCCTTCACCCGTTTCTTCTTCCAGTCTAAAATGTCTGTAAGAGGTCATACATGTGTCTTAAGGTCTTGCTACATAACACTAAAAGATGAGTCAATAAAACTACCTTTTATTCGAGTTCAAATTAAACCAGTAAATCTTAAGAAGCCTCATTACATGATTTGTGTGATTCAAATATCTTTCTTAATTGAGTGATTTTCCATGGCTCTGGGATGCAAGTGCCATCATTTTCCACTCCACCCTGTCCTTCATCCGTTTCTTCTTCCACTCTATGATTCTAAATTATTCCAGATTATAATCAACACATTTTATATGCAACACAAAAACGATGTTTAATATGGACAAATCAATATGATGTAAAACCGCTGTGGGGGTGGGAGCTCATTATGTTAATTATTGCTTATCAACCAAACGATCCTGGCTTCCCGTGCTGTCGAAAATTCCCCACAGCAGGAAGTAAAAAATTGTAAGGTTCTTTTTGTATGGAAACTGTCTATCAACGAAAAGGTGAAGACAACCCGGCTCTCCCAACTTTACTATAATGATCTGCTATTCGGGAGAGGGGAGGTATAATTAATGGCAAGACATTCAAGGCATGAATTCAACATTAGGCTTGTTTGAAACTTAACAAAAAAGGTTTAATCAAAGATAATCAATCCTGGCAGCTATTGTTCCGTAACACGAGCTCCTGCAATTTGTAGTTCCGCGGAAAATGCCAGAGTCCCTATTCATTAACGGAATACTCTTTTCCGCAAAAAAAACCTTTGCAAGTTCTTTCCCTATCGCGAACGTGAAAGTCTTTATTGGCCGGAATCTTTCGCGCACCTCCCACTTCTTTTGTTTGGAAAGCTAAGCCTCGTGTTCTGTTCCCGAACACGTGTCCTCGTAAGTAGTTTTCTCCGTACTTCGTTACAGACAACCGGTGTCTCCCTCCGGCTCTTCCAACAACGAACTTTTTCCCGTGCTATATCTGGCACGTCTCCTACGATCAACTTTCTTTCCGTGCTGCCCCCAGCACCTTCCACGATCCATTCCAACCACTCACTGTCTCTTCCTAACTCGAAGTTTTTCCCTAGTCACCTCTCCTCGCCTCCTGATTGGCTCCTGCATTCTCCGCCAGAGGCGCTAACCCTTTTCCCGAGCGGGAGCACGCGTCGAGCAGACCGCCTGCCTCCCTGCGCCCCCACCCTTTTCTTCCTGACCTGCGAATTCCGGCGCTGACCTTCCTTCGCTTTACACTTTGCACCTTCCGTGTATCCAACAACTTGCATTCCCCCCGGCCAGGAACAATAGCGGTGCCTCCACGAGTACATCGTCATTACAATAGGCACATTGGAATGTCGCCTTACTAGTACATTTACAAGGTTTAACATCCGTTATTTCAAGTTCCGTTGCTTTTTCACATCCGTCCTAAGGAAGATCTTAATACACTTGATAATAATTTATATCAAATGTTCATGTCTTGATGAAAACAGTTCATTCTTATAAGATTAATGTAATTTAACGTCTATCACATGAATCTAAAGAGTTTCGATCAAAATATATTGTGCCGACAAATGTCTATCACATAATTCACCGATGTGCATAAATTCTCGCCCCTACAACCGCTTTGGCTATGGATACACTGAGGTAACTGTCTGGACATGGAGTCATACAACTGTAGCCTCCTGCAGTATGTCCCATAAAATCTGTTGCACTTGGTCTCACAGAATAGTTGGGGGATGTGATGGTTGTGTGTACGTGTCTATAAATGGCGTCCAATAATAGTCCAGGCGTGCACAACTAGGGAGGAATCCTGGGACCTAACTGACCAAGGCAGCATATTCACACCGTTACGTTATTAAAAAGAAACCCTTACAGAAAGTATGAGGGCGTTACCAAGCAGAAAAGTGGCGTCGGTCTCTCCAGTAAAAAACGGATGAGCAACGAGACACAGAATCTCTGAGACATATGGGCGAGCAGTCCCAATACCGTTGACAAAGAGCAACGATTAAAAACTTTGGAATGCAGTATGGCATTCCACAATCGGGGTTGGAAACGGGTAAAAAATGTTGGACCGTGACCCAACCCGGACCCGGACGTCACATAATTGGACCCGACCCGGACAAATCTGCTCTGAACTATAAATTCGAAATTCAATTTATAATTACATATAGTTATACACGGTCGAGTCACATTATTGTGACCACCAGCTAATATCCAGATTAACCGCCGTGTGATGGGCGGACAGCAGCTAGACTGGCTGGGAGTGACTCAATAGGGTGCTGGAAGGTGTACACAGTTATGTGGAACCATGCCGACTGCAGTGTGCCTGACAGCTATTGGAGGGTGTGTGGTGGAGAATCCGTAGTTTGGGTTTAAGTCTAGAGAATTAGGGGGCCAGCAAAGTACTTTGAAGTTTTCATCGTGCTCTTCCAACCACTCTCGGATATTTCTAGCTGTGTGACACATCGCATTGTCGTTCTGGAAGACCCCATCTGCCCCAGGGAAGACAATCAGCATATATAGGTGTACGTGGTCTGCAAGGGTGGATTTATAACTAATTCGGTCCATTGTGCCTTCCACAGGTATGAGTGGACCCAGAGAATGCCACGAACAAATTCCCCAGACCATAACGCTGCCCTCACCAGCTTGTGTTCTTCCAGCAATAGTTGTAGAATGTTTGTTATCCGATGTTTCTCGCCTTATACGCCAACGTCCATCAGTTCGACGAAGCAGAAAATGTTACTCATCGGAGAAGGCAATCCTTTGTCTATCAGAGGAGGTCCAATTCCGATACTGCCGTGCAAATGTAAGCCTTTTCCGCCAATGCACCTTCGTTAGCGTAGGTGCAGTGACCATCCACCTGCATCGGGGTCTCATACCCAGCAGGGTTTGCTCAACTGTCGTTTTAGACACACTTCCGGTAACCCCTGCTTCATTCGGCCAGTGAGTTGCTCCACTGTAGCGTGTGGATCGGCCCTCACGCATTTTCGCCGTCGACGATGAGATCTCACATCAATAGCACGTGGTGCTCCGCAGTTTTCACTTCGCTTATTCGCAATGGTGCCATTTCTCCAATCACGATACACTTTAACCACAGCAGCACGCGAACAGTTCACAAATTGCGCTGTTTCAGATATACTGCCACCCTTGGCCCTAAAGCCGATAATCATCCCTTTTTGCAAATGTGATAAATCGCTCCTTTTATCCATGACAGCAACGAGGGATATGTTTTCAGATCATGTGATCATATGTAGAGGATTTTTAGGAAGGGAGTTATAGGAAGCTAGGATATTGGGCTAGAGTGCCCGATAGGAAAGTGACACGGAAGCGAAGTAGAAAGGGGGAGGAAGACGCCCTTATTTATTACCGTGGGGCCAGTATCCGGAGTCCGACGGCTTAACGTGCCCATCCGACGCACGGCGGATATTTAGTGGATCGAGAGTTCGTACCTGCTGGGATCGAACCTGAGGCCCTTTCCATGGTAGTCACGAACGTTGCCCACTAGGCCACCCGCGGCCCTTTGTTTTCAGAATGCCTACAGCACACCTGATATACCGTCCAAACCAGCTCACGACACTGCCTTCTTTCATTGGCTACGGACTGCTGACGTCAAAAGTAGGAGGTAGTTACAATTATCTGACTCGACTGTGTATATACAAAAAGTATCTCCGCAATAGGTATCGTAGGTTATATCGAATCCATACAAATGTATTACGGGAATGTATAATTTACTCAAATATACATTCCCGTAATGTATTTGTTTATAATTTGGAATACATAAGTCTTGAAACTGTCGTACATCACATAACCTAACTCTTTTACACATGTTTTCAAACGCATTTGCTGGTCAAAAAGTTCCTCCGCAGTAATGCTAAGGCTGTTCAATTTAATTCTGATGGCGCTTCAGTCAAAATTTTTGAATTAACTAGTTGTTTGTTCCTTTTCATTATTTATTTTCTTTATTTCAGTTTTGTTCTATTTTCTCGATAACAAATCAAGCTTCAGAATATGTTTCACAACTACACAGATTTTCACCAGCTTCTAGAGATGAGTTGAAAGTTTATAAAAAGTGAATGTTGATTTCATCGTTGCTCTCGGAAGGAAGGAACCACTCATGAAATCCACATTCACATTTTGGAAACTTTCAACTGTTCAGAAGCTCGTGAAAATTGATGTTGCTGTGAAACATATTCTGGTTTCGTAATGAGAACAAACAACTTCCAGCGTTCACGCTTCCCCCTTTTAGTTTTCAACAAGTGCGTATTTTGTTGGCCTCGACGCCTTTTCCAGTCTCCTTAATGTTAAATTCATACATATTAACAAACAAGGCATTGATTCGATACGATATGCAATGGAACGGGATGTTAGCACGACAAACGAAAACCTCTGAATGCTCAATGCAAAAGATACGATGTGAAAAGTAACTCTCAGTCTTACAATGTGACACGCGGGGTGTGAGTGACTGAATCAGCAGAAAAGCAGGCGATAGGCGTTTGCCTGTATCTTGCTCCGGACAATCGCTCTGAAAACAAACGCAAAGGAAGTATCGTTTTACTATATGGTATAGATGAGTCTAGCGTCTGCTCCGTATCGTCGGTCGCTGGAAATTTTCGCCATTTTAAGAGAGAGGCGACAATGTTTTTGTAGGACAAATCATTTTTCACTTCGCTGGCACTAGTATCGAGCAGAAAATTCCACAACGCGCATTTTCCTTTGAATTTTTTTTTCTGTTTTCAAAAATAAAACAAGTGGCGAAATTTGGTGAACATCATCTTGACCCGACCCGTTTGACCCGCAAGAAATACTCGTTCCATTGACCCACTGACCCGCTTCCATCTCAGTTCATAATGGCTCGAGGTTCACGGCGTTCGCCACATCGTCACTGCACGTGGATGCGTAAATCGTCGGTCTCCGAGAAGAAGTGAGATTCATTGCTGAAGACCATTTAATATCATTGTTTTTCAGGCGTGGCCCGTCCATTCCAGACGCTGTTGATGATGGGCAGCGGTTAGTGGTAATCGACGCAATCAATGATCAGTATAAGAGCGAATCCTCATCTCCCACTCTACGTGCTCTGGTTCGACGCTAGATAGGGTGACAATCAAAAGAAGCCACAGCTCTTTGGATGGTCGGCCGGCTTGGCAGCATGTGCGAAATGAACCTACCGACAGATAATACTGTCCTCCTGTTGTGTAGTCGTCGCCGTTCTCCACCACCAGTTCGACGAGTATTCTAAAATTTCTGCAGCCAATTTTACCAACATCGCTGCACGGTGCTCTTGTCAAGCCCTACAAGTTCCACTACACCACCATCCTGCCTCTCGGAGGTCAATAATCTGCCTTCTGTCAAGGTCGCTGAGTTGCTAATATTGGTCTCGAAAGCGACATCTTCGTATTCTCGATAATCTCCTTGCGCTCTGAAGTCGGTTTTTGCGAGAGAGAAGCCTATTGATTGCATCACATGCGCATTGCTTGGAACTCAACGCTCTTTACATCTGTGTTTATAGCAGCCGAGGCTTTCCGCTCGGGTAACGCACTTTAATCATTTTCATGTCTTTTCACAACTCATCCGCAGGCCAGGCCTTTTTTTTTTTTGTGGGTTTAACGACTAACGTGAGCAACACAATGGGCTATAAGCAGTCGCACGTCCCTAATTTCAGGCCACTAGTTCCGCGGAAGGAAAAAAACAGCATCCATGCCTCACCGGGATTTGAACCTAGACTCCATCTCGGACGAACGGCCAGAAACCAGCACTTTGACCATTGCGCCACCGGGGCGGCATCAGGTGTTTCGAATTACTCCTTTCTCGGTGCTACAATTTCCGTGTTACAGAGTGCATATCTTCGTCTCCAATCTTGTGTTTTTTAGCATGTCGTTTGAAAAACAAAAAGCCGCCCCGGTGGCGTAGTGCTCTAAGCGATGGCTTCTGATTATTCGTCCAAGATGGGTTCGGGTTCGAATTTCGGTGAGGCATGGATTTTGGGTTTGTCTTATGGCGTTGGTTCTCTCCCTTCTCTGGCACCGCTGGGCCAAAATTACGGATGGGCTACTGCTTATAGCCCACTGAGTTGCTCATGGCAGTCGTAAACTTCCAATCGAAAAAAATAAATAAATGGAGGTGCTTATCCATCCATCTGTTTGTATACACCATACCTCTCAAAATGTCATTGCGATTTGGAACATTGTTTCTGCATTGGACCTTTCGAAACGTGAAAATGATGATACTTTCTTTTGGTCCTTTTTCGTGGATTAACTTTACTCTTAGACGGCGTAAGTGTAGATACTATCGAATCCAAAATGCATTTTATTCTATATATCATTGCTTCATCGTATCCGACTGGAAACATTCTTTTTTTTTCTTTTGTTACCTTTTGCAACGAATACCCGTTTAGATACCGTTTCTTTTTCCAGTAATGCAAAGTTTTCCCACTAGAAGCCGTAAACATATATAAAGTTTCCCCGATGTCTTTGTTTCTTAAAGTCAGATCTAAAAAAAATATCTTTTTGAATCGGACAGAACTTATGGTTAGAAATGTTTTCATATACACTGCTGGCCACCCAAAATGCAACACCAAGAAGGACACGAGATAACAAAGCCAGATTTACTGGACACATAACAACAGATACAAAGATGAAACGATTGAGCTTACAGGCCCGTGCGACTTGCGGAATACGCAGACATCAATAGTTCGTGCGGCCCACATGGCTGGCAATAACGGCCGCTACACGCCGCGGTATCGAACGAAAGAGGCTTTGGGTGTGGGCTTCGGGTATGTCGGTCCAGGCTGCTTCCACACGTTGCCACAGTTCATCAGGCGTAGCCGCGGGTGGTGCTTGCCGGGGCACCTCGGTTGCCGATCAGCGACCAGACGTGTTCGATGGGCGACATATCGGGAGAACAGGCGGGCCACTGCAACAGTGACACCTGGTGGGCCGTGAAGAATTGTTGCACAATGCGTGCCACGTGCGGGCGCGCATTGTCCTGTTGAAACGTGGGCGCTGGCAGGTCCTGCAGGTAAGGGAGGACTACAGGCTCCAAAACGCCGGAGATGGTGCTGTGGCTGTTGAGTTTACCAGCGATGCGTACCAGAAGGGTGCGGGTGTCATATCCAATTGTGCCCCAAACCATAACGCATAATGCAGGCGTCATACAGTCTCTCGCCGCGGTGCCGCCACACGCGGATCCAACCATCGTGGTGTTGCAGGCAGAAGCGGTATTCGTCGGAGAAAACAATGTCGCGCCATTCCGCAGTGCAGGCGCGGCGTTCAACGGCCCACTGCCGCCGCACTCGCCGGTGGTGTAACGTTAATGGTAATAGGAGCAATGGGCCCCATGCGACAAGTCCCTGCTCCTGCAGACGACGTCGAACGGTACGTGGTGACACAGGTTGTTGCGCAACACACCCTAATTCCTGCGCTAACGTTCGTGATGTGGCGGTGCGAGCCGTCAATGCCCGCCGCACAACATGCCGGTCCTGTCGTTCGGTGGTGTGCCGCGGCTGCGGCAAGCGCTCACGTCGGTTCGTCCGTCCCTCCTGCACCCACCGAATCCATACTCGCCTCACTGTGGCTGGATGTCGTCCCACACGGGCACCGATGTCTCGGTACGATAAACCGCTGTCGCGATAAGCCACTTTTCGTCTTCTGTCGAACTCCGAAACGTGCTGGAATGACTGCCGTATTCTGTGACGAGGCATCAGGAAGCTTCCCACGCACAGGTCCGGCAGCACAACACACTTCCACTACTTACACCGCGCCTTCTGTGCACCCTTCTTATAGTGCTTCTCGGTGGCGTGCCAGGCGCACATGATTTGCATGTGCCCTGCAATGTTAATCGTTTGGATGTCCTCTCGCGGGCGACGCATGCTGAGAATTTCAGGCCAATCGGATGCTTCCTTCTTGGTGTTGCATTTTGGGTGGCCAGCAATGTATATCGTAATTTCTAATTTTTAATGACGAATAGTTTTGCCGCTGGAGACGTAAGTGTATGTTTCTGTTTCGGATGTATCTGCAGCAATATTTGCGCTCTGGAAATCTCGATTGAAAACATTCTTTTTCGGTCAGACGCAGCTCATAATGACAAAAACTTTTGCGCATATTTCTTAATCATTATAATCCATACTTTCCGTATCACATTGTGTATCACATTTTTCTTAATTTTTCAAAATAGTGTTTTCACTTGATGGCGAAAATGCATTCTCCTTTTAGCTAAATGTTGTTTTTCTAAAAATCTCCTTCGAAGTATTTTTTTTTTCGTGTCGGAAAGGATTCAACAGGCGTGGTCATTACATCCGATAATTTGTTGACTTCTTACTCCCCCCCCTTTGTTTGATCTTCAAGAAGTAAATTCATGCTTTCTTCTGCTTAATGCTCTTGGTTTATCTACTGCCGGGCGCGAATAACAGACATTCTGCAGTCGCTGTCTTCTCGTCAGTAAACTTTTCCATAACATCAAAGAATTTCTTTGTTTTATCTTACATCTGCCAAAGTCGTTTCTCTTGGCTTTGTTCTTTCTCAATGGGAGTGCTCGTTGTGACGTCATAGTCAGGCACTCCCATTTATGTCGATTCGAACTTTCAATTTGAAACTCCTGCTTCTCTGAGCTGTCTACTCTCTGTCCTATTTGATCCTCTGATGTAATGTCGTTTGCCTTGCCCTTGTTCTTCCTCAATGGAAGGTCTCGTTGTGACGTCATAGTCAGGCACTCCCCTCTATGTCGATTCGAACTTTCAATCTGGCACTCCTGTTTCTCTGAGCTGTCTACTCTCTGTCCTATTTGATCCTCTAGGTTTAATCTGATGTGATGTCGTTTCTCTTGCCCTTGTTCTTCCTCAATGGAAGGTCTCGTTGTGACGTCATAGTCAGGCACTCCCATTTATGTCGATTCGAACTTTCAATCTGGCACTCCTGTTTCTCTGAGCTGTCTACTCTCTGTCCTATTTGATCCTCTAGGTTTAATATGATGTGATGTCGTTTCTCTTGCCCTTGTTCTTCCTCAATGGAAGGTCTCGTTGTGACGTCATAGTCAGACACTCCCATCTATGTCGACTCTTCCTTTTAATCTGGCACTCGTACCTCTCTGACCTGCGTACCGTACCCTCTGTCGTATGTGATCCTCTAGGTTTAAAGTTATGTAATTCAGTTTCTCTTTGTTCTCTCTTCCTGGAAGTGCTCGTTGTGACTTCATAGCCAGGTACTCCCAGCTATGTCGACTAGCATTTTCAATCTTGCACACCTACTTCTCTGACTTGTCTACCCCTCTGTCGTATTTGATCCTTTAGAATCAATCTAATGTAGCTTTGTTTCTGATACGCAGAAGAAAAGTTTTTATCAGTTTTTACGTTTACTTCATGATTTGCTCGCTGTCCTGTATTGAAAATTTCCTGATGGTTGGCTTCGAATGTCTGTTACTTTATTTTTTTCTCATGCCTGACTTTATTGAAAGCCGACCATGAGGGATCAATAAAGAATTGGTGAGGTTTTGTGAATTTTTTTCCTATTTCACATTTATATACAACTTTTACACTCTTTTATAACATTTACTCATTTAATAATTTAAACCACTTATTTATTTAGATAAAACTATCATATGTATATAAAAAGAAAAGGTTTCAGGTTAAAAGAAAGTAGAACAGAAACCGAAATCCACTTCTCATCTACTACAAAATCTAAGTTCTTATGGATCCAATAAAAATTCACATAAAATTTGTTATAATTATTTTTGATTATTAATCCATACAGCCTTTCACATCAACTTTATGGAAGGGAGCCTGACCAGGAATAACCACCCGGAACAGGTTTTTTACAATTAATTTAGAATCACCCCTTTAGGGAGCACCAAAAAGAATCACACATTTAAGTAATTCTTTAAAAAAGGGAAAAAATAAATATGAAATAAAATATTATTTAGAAAGATAGTAAACATTTGAATACAAAGTTGCCACAGGAAAATTAAAGATTCACATTATAAACGTTTGTTTTTGGATCCTCTTTTAAAATTTAAGTTTTATATTAATTTTTATTATTTGTATTATCTTATTCCAATATTTTATTGAGGATATTATTTCCTTTTCTGTAAACTATTGGCTTTAATGACATCCATTTCTTAAAAGTCTTATTTACTCCATATTTCCTAGTTTCAAATTTTAATACTCGTCAAAAATCACATTTAACTGCTAGTTTTATCTGTTCTGCATTTCGATATCTTTGGTTGTAAGACATTAAGTTTCTATTTTCCAAAGATTATATTTTGTTATGGCTATTAAATAGTGTATTACATAATTTTTTAAATTACTGTATTTTAATGGTACATGATACAGAATTTAATTATTATTTAAATCTTCTGTTAAATTTAAGTAAATTTTAAAACATGCTCAAATATATTTTGCAAAGTTGCATTCTACAAAACTGGGTTCGGTGGTTTCTACAAGTCCACAGTATTTACAGTATAAGCTTTTAAAATTTAAATCGCAAATGCTTGTTCCCAATTTTTTTTGTATTTGTTGTTTTCAAATAGATTTTACAACTGGTGTGATCAGTATAGTTTCTAATTTTGTTTGATTTTTTAAATTTAGAGCTTTGTAGATATTCTTCAAGTTTATCAGTATGTGGGATATTTTCAAGAATAGAAATTTCCTTTAATTTTCCCCAGAGATCACGAAGGTCAGCATATTTTTTCTTTGTGAAAGATGAAAAAGGGTTTTCTGCTTTCAAGGAGCTAAAACACGCCAAATCCCGTCCAATCTGGAACTTTAAAATTCTAAAGGCTGGATGCTTTTCATTTTGAAAATATATTTTCAGTGTTAAAAATCTTTAAAATTTTATTCTTTAGTAGTAGCCGTTTAATCGAATTTCTCGTTAAATGGTCGTTGTTACTCCCATCAACCTTTTCTTTCGCTAGTATATAACTACGATAAAGTGCAATGATGGATTCACACCGAACAAATATGCTTGAAGTTGCAGATAACATAATTAAACAGAGAGAGATTGCTTTTAAGATGTTTTTCTTATTGGAGGTTTAGCAACCACTGCGAGCAACTCAATGTGCTGTAAGCAGTCGCCCGTTCCTAATTTAGGGTCACTGGTTCCAGGGAAGGGAGAGAGTCAGGGCCGTAAAACAAACACAGCGTCCATGCTTCATCAGGAGCCAGCGCTTAGAACACTCCGCCACCGGGGCGGCGCTTTTGTCATGTTTACACAAACACAAACTGCAACACATCCACTGTTCGGCATGTTAAGCACGTGACTCAGGTTAATCGCGGGACCAAAGTCTTCACAGCTGGCTGTTTCGTACAGATTCCAACGAGACTTTCTAATTTAATTCTCTTAAGATTTATTCATTGAGATGATCATTCACAACTTTTTCTTGTTGTGAGTTGCCTTCGTTCGCTTACCTCTTACCATGGCGCCAAAGAAAAACTCTCTCTATTTGGATACAAAAGTTAAAATTATTGAAAAGCATGAAAGAGAAAGTGTGAATATTAAGCGTTGGGCAGAGAATTTCAATGCCAGCAAAATAAAAATTCATGGCATTTAAAGCGAAAAGACGAGATAACAGAATAGTGGAGTAAAGATATAGCTTGGCGAAGAGAAAAATGTTGAAAGCCAGAAATGAAGAGGCCGGGATAGTCGATTGAATAAGATTGTCTGATAAGGTTTTTTTAGAGTCAGAAATTTACTGATTTCAGGTCCTACGCTGCAAACAAGAGATGCATCCAAAAGAAATTTGGAAAACAGTTCAATGCTTCAACAGCACACTTGGAGAGTTTTTGAAAGAGGTACAACATTTCGTTAAAGAAAATTTGTGGTGAAGCGGGAGACGTCAGAGAAAAGTTTCGAATTGGATCATCAAGCATTGCAAAATACTCAAGATATTCACGATTTTGCACTTTCCGAGGTTACCTTGAATTACTTAAGTTAATGAGCAGCGCACGTACTCTTACTGAGCATCATATCGTAAATAGATGTAGGTAAAAATACCCTCGAAGAAAATACCCCTGAAAACTGAAAAGCGTAAAAATACCCCCGGAGAAAATACCCCTGAAAACTGAAAAGCGGAAAAATACCCCGGATGAAATACCCCCAGAACAAACGATTCACTGTAAACAGCCACACTGGAACACTGATGTGTGGCAGTGTTCCGTTGTGGCAATTTACCGGCAACCCTGCCACACATCTTTCAGCAACTTGGCCACAAAAGTTCAAGGGGGGCTATAAAGATTGCCGTTTCTGGGCCTATATTGAGAATTGAATTGGGAACTCCAAACGAATTGCGCGAAAACGTTCCATTTAAGCCAAGCGAGAATTGCACTTTAATTTGAAGAAATAAATTGCCGAGGATCCGAGGTTCACTTAGGGGGGGGATGGGCTCCACCTCCAACTTCCGTAATATTGTTTTCTGGGCCGCTCGAGCCTGTAAGTGTATCCACGAAGTTCCCCTTGAGGTGTCCGCGATCTTTGTGGGCGCGGGGTGGGTGGGGGTGGGTGGTGGGGGTGGGGCTTTCCTCAAAATGTTAAAATGGGCGTACAGCTGTAAACATTAGCACCATGCTTTATATAATGATTCTGTACACGACCATGAACGGAAGTTGGGGTAGAGCCACCCCTAAGCAAGTGTACCTCGGATCCTCGGCAATTTATTTCTTTAAATTAAAGTACAATTCTCGTTTGGCTTACATGGAACGTTTTTGCGAAATTCATATGGAGTTCCCAATTCAGTTCTCAATATAGGCCCAGAAACGGCAATCTTTATATCCCCCCCCTTGAACTTTTGTGGCCAAGTTGCTGAAAGATGTGTTTCAGGGTTGCCGGTAAATTGCCACACCAGAACACTGCCACACATCAGTGTTCCTGTGTGGCAGTTTACAGTGAACCGTTTGTTCTGGGGGTATTTTCCCGGGGGTATTTTTTACCGCTTTTCAGTTTTCAGGGGTATTTTCTCCGGGGGTATTTTTACCGTTTACCATCGTAAATGTTAACGTACAGCAGTCAATGTTAGATTATTTAAAAAATAAAAGATTGTGGTTGATTAAGGTACTACGAACAATACATTCTCTTAAGTAATCACTAATTATGTAGAATCTGTTATTAGCGTGACAAAAATTGAAATGTTTACATTTCAATATTTTCCATGGATACATCTGCGTAAAGCGGAAAATAGTTCAAGTCCCTTGGATTCTTTCTATTTTCTTCTTCCCCTAAAAGTTCGGAAACGAAGTCCCAATAAGAATAATTCATACATACATACATATCAGGGTTAAGTTTTGACGTCAAAAGCATCTGAAGTTGGTTTAATCCGTCAAAAACATGTTTAAACAGTCATAAATTTGTTTAAATCGTCAAAAACTGGTTTAAACCGTCAAAAACTGGCACCCGTCCAAAACTCATAACTAATGCTTTGAAACAATTTGCAAGCATTAATAGGTACACTAAACAATAAGAAACTTACCTTCAATCAAACTGCAATGTAGTCTTTATTTTTATAATTATTATTTTATTACAATCATTAAGAGCAGAAAAGTGGAAAAAAATTTTATTCTTTAAAATTTCTGATCTGTACAGAATCGGAATCACTGATCTAAAATTATGCAACTGCCAATGAATTGCAGCAGAACTAGTAGTCTGGTTCATTTTTACCTCGTAGCATCCGATAGCACATAACTAATTTTGCGCATTTGTTGACACCTAAACAATTCCCGAGCTTAGAGTGTACTATTCCATGGTTAGAAAATACTCTTTCAACTGAAGCTGAACTTGTAGGACTGCACAGCAAAAGCATTTCTAGTTCAGCAATTTTAGAGGCAGACTCAGTTGTAAAGCCATTACATTTTGACATTCCTTTCCACCAAATCAAGTGATTCCTATTCCTTCCAGTTTCACTGAAAATAAGAAGGGGGAGGGGAAGCGTTTCATCAGGTTCGTACCCAATCAGCACGGGCAAACACCCGTATGGATGAATAAAGTTGGAATCCCTTCTCGGGATGTTAGAACTTCTGTCTTATTTTCAAATTGACTGTGTTACAGTTAAAGTGACAAGATAATCCTGGATTTGTTGTGGAGACAAACTTGGAATGCTATATTGTATGATTAACAAAATACATTCCATGTTAAAACAAACAAATTTTTATCCAGAAAATATGAGTTGACTCATAATATGCTTGAATTTACTGTATGGTTTAACAGATTAATTTTGACATATTGCTTATTTATATATAAATACTTAGAAAGTCGAGAATTTCATTATTTAACAATCCTATATTAGATATTTATTATTCACTTATTATTGACATTTTAAACATTACATGCAATGTATGTTTGTTATCTTAAAAAGGTATTTTTATATAGAAATGCAGTATTTGCGGTTTTTGACGTGACGGTTTAAACCATGGTTAAAACCAGCAAATACTATCACGCGTCAAAAACCTGCCAACCCCGAATTTTATATATGTACTATATCATCATCATCATCATTGTCAACCATTATCAATCCACTGCTGGATGAAGGTCTCCCCAAGTTTTCTCCACAACGGTCTGTCTTGTGCCAGTCTCCTCCATGTCACCCCTGCATACTTTCGAATTTCATCCACCCATCTCCCATGTGGTCTTCTTCTGGGTCTTTTCCTGTCCCTTGGAATCCAATCTAAAATTTCGGCTGTCCATCGATGATCTGTCCTTCTGGCAGTATGTCCAGCCCATTGCCATTTCAGGGATTTAACTCTGATCATGATGTCTTCCACTCTTGTCATTTTTCTGATCCACGAGTTCCTCTTCTTATCTCTCCTGGTTACACCAAGTATGCACCTCTCCATGCTACTTTGAGTTGTCTGCAGCCTTTGTATGTCTCTTTTAGTTAAGGTCCACGTCTCTGCACCATACGTAAGCACTGGAAGGATGCATTGATCAAACACTTTTCTTTTAAGACATAATGGCATATTGCTCTTGAAAATTATGCTGTTTCTTCCAAAAGCTCTCCAGGCAAGTTTTGTACGCCGATTAATTTCTTTACCAATGTGACCCTCACTTGATATCTGCTGTCCAAGATAAACGTACGTGTCTGTTATCTCCAGCTTTTCTCCATCAATCGATAAATCTTCATTTCTTGTAAAAGCATTGAACATCACTTTTGTCTTCCGAAAGTTCATTTTTAATCCCACTTCTCTACTCTTGTCAGCAAGTTCCTGGATCATACTCTGCAGCTCTGATGGGCTAGTTGCAAAAATGACTACGTCATCAGCAAAACGAAGGTGGGTTAGATAATCTCCATTAATCTTTATCCCCTTGTTTTCCCAGCTCAGTGACTGAAAAACACCCTCCAATGTGGCATTAAAGAGCTTCGGAGATATGGTGTCACCTTGTCTCACTCCCTTTCCAATTTTTATGTGTGTTGTATTTTCAAACAGCCTAATCTTTGCACTTGCATTTTCATAGATGTTATTAATAATATTAATGTATGCATCTTCAATACCGCAGGTTTTCAGAGCCATTGTAACTGCTGATGGTTTCACCGAATCAAAGGCTTTTTCATAATCGATAAAAGCCATGCACAATGGAAATTCATATTCCCTCGCTCTTTCAATTAGTTCTCTCAACACATGGATATGATCTATTGTGCTGTAGCCACTCCTGAATCCAGCTTGTTCTCTCGGTTGAGCCATGTCCAGTGTTACCTTCAAGCGGTGTGAAAGAACTTTAGTGAAGATTTTATAAACTACTGATAGGAGGCTGATAGGTCTGTAGTTTCCGAGATCCTCAATGTCACCTTTCTTATGTAGCAGGATCATTGTAGCGGTGTTCCAATCCTCAGGAATCTTTCCTTCATTAAGGCATCGAGTGAAAATTTGGGAGAGTACTGTTTCGATTTCTCCACTTGCTTCTTGTATGATGTCTACAGTAATTCCATCTTCTCCTGGAGCTTTTCCCCGCTTCATGTTCTTGATTGCATGTGCAACTTCTGCTGGAAGGACTGGAGGAACTCTGGTACTGGTATCTTTCATGATGTCTGGAGTGCATGTATCATCCCTTTCATATAATTTGGAGTAGAAATCTTTCACTCTTGTCAAAATTTCGCCTCTATTTCTTGTTACAGAACCATCTTCTTTTCTCAGTGCCATAATCTGTTTTCTTCCCTTACTGAGATGTCCCTTTGCTATCTTTAGGCTTTGGTTGTTTTCAATTGCTTTCCTCACTAGTTCACAGTTGAATTTTCTTAAGTCTTCAGTGATACTTTTTCGTACTGTCTTGCATAGCTCTATATATTCCACTTTGGAAGTCACATCTTCTTTAGTTGTCCTCATCTCTCTTCTTTTTTGCATCAACATTTTCGTTTTTCCTGATAATTTATTTACATGCAACTTGTTCTTAGACCCAGCTAATTTTGTTGCTGTTTCCATAAGAGCTTTGGTTACTTTTCTGTTAACTTCAGAGATGTCCACTTCTTCCGATGTTAGGCCTTCTAAAGCAGAGAACCTGTTCTTCAGTTCCAACTTGAAGGTATTATGGTGTTTTTTAAGGTTGGTTATGTCAAAACATTTTGTTTGTCTTATGAGCTTGCTACGTTCGAGTTTAGTGTTGTGGTACATCTTACATCTCACCAATCTATGGTCACTACCTGTGTTGAACTTGTTTAGCACACTGCAGTCTTCTATGACGAATTTTTTGTTACACATAATAAAATCAATTTCACTTGTCGTCCCATTTGGATGTCTCCATGTCCATTTCCTGTGTGGCTTTTTCTTGAAGAAGGAGTTCAAGATGAAAAACCCTTCTGCCTCTGCAAACTCAACGAGAGTATTTCCACGCTGGTTTCTGTTGCCGTGACCGAATTTACCTACTGAAGTTTCATTCTGTTGCCGTTGCCCTATTTTTGCATTGAAATCTCCCATAATTATTTTCAAGTGCTGCTTACCTTTATTATTTAGATGACGAATTTCCTCATAAAATTCTTCAATTTCTTCTTCAGGATGACTTGTGGTGGGTGCATAAGTTTGAATAATCTGAGCCTGGTATCTTTTCGAGAGTTGGATAACAAGCCGTGCAGCTCTGTCAGAGGAACTTTCAACTTCTACAACTTTATCCTTCAGTTTCTTGTTTATTATAAATCCAACACCACTAGTTCTGCCAGTATCTGTCCCACGATAGTAGAAGAGATGTCCACTTTTCAGTTCGATGAGATCTTCTCCTTTTCTCCTTACCTCACTTAGCCCCACGATGTCCCACTTGATCCTTTGTAGTTCCTCTTCCAATTCAAGAAGCCTTGAATCAGAAGATAGGGAGCGTCCATTGTATGTTGCCAAGGTCAGCATCAGATGGCAGCCTAGTCCGGTCCTCCGGGGATTCTTAGCACCCTCTGCCTTCATGTCGCACTGGCCGCTGCCTTGGCCAGGTACATTCCAGCTGCCGGAGACTGAGGGCCAAGATTTAAGTTGTGGAGTCATTTTGGAGGGGTTTGGCCATAACTCACCACGCTGGCCAAGCGGGTTGGTGAGTGTGGGATAGAATTTCCTCTAATCCCGATGGTATAGTTATACCGCTATTGGCGGTCGTCAGAGCCCCTTTAGTAGAAACAGGATGCACCACGAGAAGGCGGGGTTGACATTTGTCAAGGAGAGGCTGTGATGTTACGCATCACCTGACCTTACATCCCATGTACTATATATATATATATATATATATATATATATATCTCATCATCATAATTGTCAACCATTATCAATCCACTGCTGGATGAAGGTCTCCCCAATTTTCTTCCACAATTGCCTGTCTTGAGCCTGTCTCCTCCATGTCACTCCAGCATACTTTCGAATTTCATCCATCCATCTCCCACGGGGTCCTCTTTTTCTGTCCCTCGAATCCAGTCTAAAATTTCAGTTGTCCATCAGTGGTGTGTCCTTCTGGCAATATGTCCAGCCGATTACCCTTTCAGGGATTTTACTCTGATCATGATGTTTTCCACTGTCGTCATTTTCCTTATCCACGAGTTCCTATTCTTATCTCTCCTGGTTACAACACGCATGCCTCTCTCCATGTTTCTTTTAGTTGTCTGCAGTCTCTGAATGTCTTTTTTAGATAAGGTCCACGTCTCCGCTCCATATTTAAGCACTGGAAGGATGCATTGATTAAACACTTTTCTTTTAAGACATAATGGCATATTGCTCTTAAAAATTGTAATGCTTCTTACAAAAGCTCTCCAACCAAGTTTTATACGCCGATTAATTTCTTCATCAATGTCACCTACACTTGATAAATGCCGCCCGAGATAAATGTAGGTATCGGTTATCTCCAGCTTCCCTCCATCAATCGATAAATCTCCATTTCTTGTAAAAGCATTGTACATCACTTTTGTCTTCTGAAAGTTAATTTTTAATTCCACTTCTTTACCCTTGCGAGCAAGTTTCTGGATCATACACTGTAGCTCTGATGGGCAGTTGAATAAATGACTACGTCATCAGCAAAACGAAGAAGAGTTAAATAATCTACATTAATCTTTATTCCTTTGTTTTTCTAGTTCAATGATTGAAAGACCTTTTGCAATGTGGCACTGAAGAGTTTGGGAGATATGGTGCCTCCTTGTCTCACTCTTTTTACAATTTTTATGGGTGCTGTATTCTCAAACAGCCGAATCATTGCATTTGCATTTTCGTAGATGTTATTAATAATATTAATGTACGTATCTTCAATACTGCAGGATTTCAAAACCAATGTAACTGCTGATGGCTTCACTGAAACAAAGGCCTTGTAAATATAATTAAAAAAATAATTTTGAAGAAATTTAGAAAATAATGTTACTCTCATTTCGAGGCGTTCTGCAGAAGCTTTGTTTTCTTAAAGCTTTTCTAAAATATGTATATATTTTTTAATCTACTGTACAAGCACAAAACGTTTCGTGGAAAAAACCGTGTCTTTTCCCCCGAAACATTCTGGTAAGAAGGGTTGATGTTCCCATTCCCTCTTTAACAGGTTGCTAAAAAGGGAGAAATGGCCTTTTTTTAAATGAGGAATGTGTAATTTGTTTTAGTGCTGAAAGAATTTTATACATAAACACTTTTCCCTGCTTCCGGTTGTTTATAGTGGTTGTGTTATTTCTTCGACTCTGTGGAGCCCGCTTAGTGGACGACTCCTAACGGAATGTTGTTTTTTCATCAACGTAAAAGAACAACCTTTTTAAGAGCGATGGCGTGCCTCATAGAAACCCTGACGCAATACATTTTTCTCCTTATAAATAACGAAAACAAGAACACTATGCATGTTAATAAACTTATTTATCAATCTCACTAAAATTCGATGGAATTGTCTTAAAGTGTACAAACTTTCACCACGATAATGATAATAAGAGCATTTTTTATTTCCTTAGGTGGACATGAGGAAATTCGTGTTACTGAACACAGCAAGTGCACATCCCCATGAAGATACTGATGGCACAACTTATAATGTTGGCTATGGATTCTTACCTAAAGCGTCATATGTTTTAATTAAAATCCCACCAAAAGGTTAGATTTTGCTTCATTACCGAATTTTGTTTATAAATATAAGAAAAAATACATTTTGATATTACACTTTAATTTGTTGTGAACTACGCAGGCTGCATAATTTTATAATACAACTATAGCTTTGAATATATGAAGAAAAGCATTTATAGGTGAAGGAGCATTAGAAATGGCATCAGAACAAAGTCGTGCTTGATGAATGTATACACTCAACGGACAAAACATTAGAAATACCTACCTGATAGCGTGTTGGTCCTCTCCTGTAGCCCGAATAACAACCTTTGGATGTCGAGGCATCGACTCCACCAGATACCGGAGGGTTTTCCGGAGGTATCCATGCCTGTTGCAGCATTGTCCACAACTCCGTCCGAGACTTTGGTTTAGGATCCATGGATATGACGTTCAGCTCCACGGCATCCCAGAGAGCTTCCACAGGGTTTAAATCCGGGGACCTTGGGGGCAACTGGATGGTTCCAAACTCAGGCGGGTATTCCTCGTGCCGCGTCGGGGGGGGTACGGTTCGATGGGGCGGGCATGTTGTCTTGCTGAGGCTCCCGGCCAAATGCTGACATTCTGGCACAAATTCTCGTTGTACAGGACTCCTACAATTCTACACAATGCACAACAAGAATTTCCTCTCGAACCGCCCTCTTTCCACCACTGTCTGTTTTCTGGCGTGGCCTCTGCCACTGGTTCCCAGTGTAACGTAGGGATATAAAGTTTTCATGACCTGTGGCGATACGACGGCAAAACCTATCCTCCTATGAATGATGGATTGGGAAGGCCCTACGTCAGCTGCCAATTGTCGTGCACTGGTACCGGGATCCTCTGCCACAAATCCAACCAGTGTTTCAGGGTTACCGGTTGTTGGACGTCCTGACCTCGACAGGACTTCGAGTCGGGTATCCCAGCATTGGAACGCCGGAATCATTTTCGTACAGTGCTGCTGTCTACTGGGGTTTCCTCGTCTTTAACTGCCTAAGTTCGTCTCGTTGCTGCTTCCGCATTTTATCTGTTTTTCCCAAAAATAACGTAGAAGCACTCGAACAGCACGTTTATCTACCTCTATCTTTTGCTCAATTGACAACGCAATGTGGCTCCGTTCAAATGCACGGCATCAGCCTCGTGTGTTCCACATCAGAGCTTTACCCACTTGACGTCCCTATTCTACTGAGCCTCCATTTCGAGCGTTTCGCACAGGAATGGAGTCCCACATTATGTGTGGCTCAAAACGAAACAAACTTTTGACTCAGCCTGGTACGATATCGAAAAACTTATAAAAATATATAATTAATAATGTATATAAATAAAATTATATATAAACACTGTTGGCCACCCAAAATGCAACACCAAGAAGGAAGCATCCGATTGGACTGAATCTCGCAGCATGCGTCGCCCGCGAGAGGACAGGGAAACGATTAGCATTGCAGGGCATATGCAAATCATATGCGCCCGGCACGCCACCGAGAAGCACTATAAGAAGGGTGCACAGAAGACGGGGAGTAAGTAGTGGAAGTGTGTTGTGCTGCCGGACCTGTGCGCGGGAAGCTTCCTGATGCCTCGTTGCAGAATACGGCAGTCATTTAAACACGTTTCGCAGTTCGACAGAGGAAGAATGGTGGCTTATGGCGACAGCGGTTTATCGTACCGAGACATCGGCGCCCGTGTGGGACGACATCGAGCCACAGTGAGGCGAGTATGGATTCGGTGGGTGCAGGAGGGACGCGCGGACCGACGTGAGCGATTGCCGCAGCCGCGGCACACCACCGATCGAGAGGACCGGCATGTTGTGCGGCGGGCATTGACGGTTCGCACCGCCACATCACGAACGTTAGCGCAGGAATTAGGGTGTGTTGCGCAACAACCTGTGTCACCACGTACCGTTCGACGTCGACCGCAGGAGCAGGGACTTGTCGCACGGCGCCCATTGCTCCGATTACCATTGACGTTACATCGCTGGCGAGTGCGGCGGCATTGGGCCGTCGAACGCCACACCTGGACTACGGAATGGCTCGACATTGCCTTCTCCGACGAATCCCGCTTCTGCTTGCAGCACCACGATGGTCGGATCCACGTGTGGCGGCACCGCGGCGAGAAACTGTATGACGCCTGCATTATGTATCGCCATACCGGTCCGTCGCCTGGCGTTATGGTTTGGGGCGCAATTGGATATGACACCCTCAACCCTCTGGTACGCATCGCCAGTACACTCAACAGCCACCGCTACATCTCCGACGTTTTGGAGCCTGTAGTCCTCCCTTACCTGCAGAACCTGCCAGCGGCCACGTTTCAACAGGACAATGCGCACCCGCAAGTGACACGCATCGTGCAACAATTCTTCACGGCCCACCAGCCGTCACGGCTGCCGTGGCCCTCCTGTTCTACCGATATGTCGCCCATTGAACACGTATGGTCGCTGATCGGCAACTGAGTGTCCCGGCAAGCACCTCCCGCGGCTACGCCTGATGAACTGTGGCAACGTGTGGAAGCAGCCTGGACCGACATACGCCAAGCCCACATCCAAAGCCTCTTTCGTTCGATGCCGCGGCGTGTAGCGTCCGTTATTTCCAGGCCACTTTCGAAAGAGATATGCATACAAGAAAAAAATGTGTAATGGATTATTGAATACAAAACAAAACCACATTCAGCTTTACTGTAGAATTTTTGTTAAGTTTGCTTTTTCATATATTGAAACTATGAAATCGTTCAGAATTTCTTAACTTCATTTTTTTATGAAATTAGAACAAACTTTTTAATACAAAAATTCAAAATTAACATAGGCTTAAGGTACCAAAACGTATTCATGTCTTATATTATAAATTGGCGTAATCTAAAAGTACAACCCTTTTTCACTTTTTTTTTACTTTTCATATAAAGGAAATATCAAAATGTAAAATACAATTTAATATTTTTAAATTCCTCTTATACGTTTTTTACATGTATATATTTTTAATATGATCCTTTAGAAAAACGTATAACCGAGTTCTACTGTATTTATAATGTGTGAATCTTCTTATCTAATGCTTGTACGTTGTTCAAGTAGATACAAAAGGAAGTGCTGTTGGTAGCATGCAACTTTAATCAGATGATGGATTTAAGAGAGAGAAAAAAGTACTTGTTTGTGCCCTTAACTTCTCTTTAATTCCAATTCATCGTAAGAGACTAAGTGAAATTTTTCTATGCTAAACAGGGAGAGTTTTTCACTTGAGCAGAAAGCTGGGATGATGCCAACTGTTGAAACCTTCTCGAATCGAAGCTATTTTTGTGAACGCGTTGTTCAAGCTTTTTAAAGTTCTTGAGGAATAAAAATGTCACGTTCAAGGCCTTTGGCTTCTAGTCATCAGTGACAATGTGATTTCGTCCTTCATCCTACTACGCAAATTGAATGAAAGCGAACAAGGAAAACGGAGGAATGTAACATAAGTGAAGGTCACATTAAACTTGATTTGCTTAAAACTGGAAAATAGATTCGTAATTACACAGGTTTACAACAAGTACATAAATCTTGTCACACTTGTAGAGGAAAGGAAAATGGACTGATTGTGGAACGGGGTTACGTGTGCAGAAAAACATGTGGAAATATGGTTCAAACATGTGTGAGCTTACACTTGAGCTCATCCACCTCTACATACTTAGAGCCGAAAGTTGCCAGTTAGAGTGGTGTCTCTACACTGGACAGCTGCCTGTTAGTTTAATGTAATTACATCTGGTTTTAATGTAATGAATTAGTGATGCTATACACTATATTGAAAAAGTCACCGGACACCCCTTCAAACACAAATGAACGGATCCCCTGCGTTGTTAAGAAGCGCAGTACAGCTGGAAACGGTATAAAAACAAGCCTGCAGCTGACCGATCATATCGCACTGTGAGGTTGAATGAAAATGTCGCGGCGGGAGAGATCTGAATTTGAGAAAGGAAAGATTGTTGGGTGTTATATTAGAGGGTTGACCATAAGAGAAACCGAGAGGTGTTTAAACATACCCAAGTCAACTGTTTTGGATGTACTGAATAAGTGGAAGACACATGACGTGCCTGAAGCAGCAAAACGCACCAGCAGACCAAAGAAAATCAGTGATAGAGGGCGTCGAAGCCTCAGGAGAGTCATTACAGCTAATCGACGGAGTACTGCACAAGATCTCAGTGTACAGGTGAGTAAAAATGCTGGAACCTCGTTATGTACACTTAATACTCGCAGAGAACTTCATTCCATGGGTTACCGTAGTCGTGCGGCTGCTCATAAGCCTTCATCTCCACTCGGAATGCTACTCTTCGTTTAGCATGGTGTAAAGAACATTTATCGTGGACCGTAGATCAAATGAAAACGGATCCTATGGACTGATGAATCCAGATACACGATCCATCATTCTGATGGTCGTGTGTGAGTATGATGGCAGCCGGGGTACTCTATTTATCACAGTGTACTGTTCCTACGGGCAAGTTTGGAGCTGCCAGTGTACTCGTGTGGGGGTGTTTTTCGTAATATGGTCCCTACCCATTGGTTATCCTGGACAAACCAGCACGTCTACCTCCATATTCTGGACAATTATGCCCTACCAACTCTGTGGTAATATAACATAGGAACTGAGCCTTGTTGGTACCAGCAGGAAAATGCACCAAACCATAATGCAATGACTGTTGCGGCTTGGTTTGACGATAATTTCGTATTGTGTGTGGACTGACCAGCGCAGAGCCCTGATCTTAATCCCATAGAGCATCTATGGGATGATTGAAATATAGCACCGCATAAGAAGTTTGAAACCAAGGCCTACTACTAAGCAACAGTTAGCGGCAGCATTATGTACTGAATGGAAGCGCATACCTATCTCTGTGTTCTAAAACCTTATCGAAAGCATGTCTGGAAGGGTCAGTGCATGCATTAAGATGTCAATAAATGCTATTGTGTGTTTCTCTTCTAGGTGTTCGGTGACGTTTGTCTATATAGTGTAAGTTATTCCTTCTTGGTAGTTCATTCAGCAGTCAATCATTCACGAATGGTTATTCAAATGAATGGTCATTCACTTTCCACTTCTGGTTGCCTAACTACATTCATTAAGGAAATCATTCGTTGCTCCAAAGCGCCTGTCAGCCCGCAGCGGGAATCGGTAAACTCTCCTAAAAAAGCAGGAGTTCAGTTGACCCATTCACCGTTCACATTCCATTTCTGCTCGTCGCGAACACACCATTCAAATGGCCATAGCGCAGTGGTATAAGCAGGGTTGGCAGCGTAAATTACATGATACATATTTTATAAAAATTACACGTAATTTATACGTATTTTACGTCGCGTAGAAAAGTATTTTATTACACAAGTTTTATTATGTTTACATGAAAATAAATTGCACTGGAACCTCGTTTACACGTTTTTCAAGGGACCAAGTAAAATTAACGTATAATTAAAACAAACAAACAAACAAAAATACGGGAAAAATATAACGTTAAGAGAAATTCAGAATTCGGGATTGGCCTTATTATACGTAAAAATGTTGAAAACGTATTAGTGAAAAACGTATTCTACTGTAATAAATAGCCATGTGAACGCAACTAGATGTAAGCATTTATTTTAAATTGTTTAGTTTATAAGCACAGAAATGAAAATAATTACGGTGGTGAAATATCAAAAACACTCATAGGTAATGCGAATGATAGAACATTTTGACGCAGGACTAGGTCTAACTGCGCGGATAGTATGGGGCGACTTACGGCCAACCGCCTGTGGCAAAAATAGGTCCCAATTCAAATCATTATAGCGTTAAAAATACGTGCCGCACACTAATTGTGTTAGCATATTCGTTAACAGCATGGAGTCCAATTCGCGTACTGCTCAATACATCGTGCGCGCGACGCTCCCCTGTGCGCGGGGGAGGTGATGTCATATTTCTGGGGGTGCTGCCACTTTTGACTCAGTCTGCCTCGGCAACTATGAGAGCGTAATACGACTGTGCGCGGTGTCGTTTTAAAGTTCTCGACGAGAACATTTTCGCAGTGGTTTGAACTGAACATTTGAAAAATTGTTTTCTTGTGAACCGGTGAACACTTTTGACAATACCGCGGTTTATCCGAACAACCGTGAGTTGAAAACGACTGCGCGTGCTACCCGTTTAAAGCTCTCAACGAGATCTATTCAAATACAGTCGTAGCCAAAAGTCCTGCACCAGTTGACCTAAAGTCAATTTTTGATGTTTGAAGTCAACTTATACAGCGTAATGGTAAAGTCAGGAATACATATTATATATCAGTTTAAAGGACATTTTATGCTGAATTTAAATATTTTTACAGAATGTCATTCATTACCTGTAATAGAAGTGAAGTTACAAGCAATAGTACAGTGTCTAGTCATAAAGAGCAAAAAATAGTGGAATTTGTGAAATTAGTGTACAATGCATTTAACGTAAAATTACTGTACAGTACAATATTGAAACTTTCAGGACATTTGAAATAACTTACCAACAAGCAAAATACGCTTTAATATTTAATTGGATAACCACGGTTTCTTAGGAACAAAGTGCACCTTCTTGGCATGGAACTAATGAGCTTCTCTTGTTGTCCATTGGTGATAACACGGTGCCAAAATTGCTCTTAAATGTGGCTGTGATCATTCCACTGTCTTGCGCACCACTACAAGAGTTGCAGAAACTGGATATGTAGGAAACAGGTAAAGACCAGGTCTACCAAGTCTGTGTATTGAACATGATGATTGCATGCGTCGTTCCTTAAAATCAAGGCTTAAAACAGCCACTGGTTTAAGAAATGAGTGGGAGAATGAGGGTAGGCATTATTGCATCTGCACGTACAGTTCGTCGTAGGCTACAAGAAAATGGACTGACTGCACGAATACCGTTCCTTACTGAACAACAACAGCTCAAAAAATTGCTTGGGCCAAGGCACACAAGAATTGAGCTGTTGATGAATGGAAAATTGTTATTTTCAGTAATGAAACAACTGTTACTATTTCCGCTAATAATGGAAATCATTATGTACGTCATCGGGCTGGTGAAAGATATAAGGAATGCTGCACCCAGCCAAAAATCAAGCACCCACAATCGGTGATGTTATGGTCCTGTATTTCAGCCAGTAGTGTTGGCCATCTGCAGATTGTTGATGGCACATTGAATGGATGGAAATATGTGGATATTTTGGAGTCCAAACTGCTACCATCTGCACAAGACATGGGTTTGCGGAATTTTATCTTTCAGAACCATAACGCGCCATGTCATCGGTCAATGTTGGTTGACGAGTGGTTTAATCAAAAAGTTAAAAGAAAACTTCAGTGGCCGGCAGAGTCACCGGATCTTAATCTCACAGAGAATCCGTGGGTGAAACTAAAGAAAAAGATTTTCCAACAAGAACCCATATCTAAAACAGCATTAATTGAGTCTGTATGGGCCGTATGGCACCGTGTTATCACCAATGGACAACTAGAGAAGCTCATTAGTTTCCATGCCAAGAAGGTGCACTTTGTTACTAAGAAACCGTGGTTATCTAATTAAAGCGTATTTTGTTTGTTAGTAAGTTATTTTAAGTGTCTTGCAAGTTTCAATAAAGTATTGTACAGTGATTTTACGTTAAATGCATTGTACACTAATTTCACAAATTCCACTATTTTTTGCTTTTTTATGACTAGACGCTGTACGTTTGCTCGTAACTTCACTTCTAGTACTGGTGATAACGTTCTGTAAAAACATTTTAATTCAGTATAATAATTCCTTTAAAATGATGTATAATATGTATTTTTGACTTTACCATTACGCTGTATAAGTTGACTTCAAATATCAAAATTGACTTTCGGTCAACTGGTGCAGGAGTTTTGGCCACGATTGTATATAAAGAGCATATAGCAGTGGTTTAAACAAAAATGTTTAAAAATTGTTTTCGTGTGAACGGGTTAACATTTTCGGCAATGCCGCGGAATTCGCAGAATGAACGCAAGCCAAAGTGGAGAAAATCAAAACGAGAGGCAAGAGCAAGTGATGAGGAATGTAAGAAGCCCAAGAAGACTGCAGTCCAACGAACAAGAGGGTATCGAGAACGCCTGAAAGCAGCCGCCGCCAAACAAAGATCCAACAAACCGACTGTAGTCCTACGTTCCAAACTGACGGCTCAATCAGAACTGAGCCTCCCTTTTTTTTTTTCTTCAAACAGATTAACGTTTCTTTTGTTTTGGTAGTTGTTGTTAATAATCTTGATTACCTACCTAAACTAATATCACTCTTAACAACTTCAGCGCCATTCATTTTATCCAAAGTAACCAGAAAAATTAAATGTTTCTTCTAGTTAAACTAGAATTGCCTTTTTTAACATTAAATAATACGTTATACAGTGACATTAATTTTATTCTAAGGAAAACGAGCAAAGAATAAAACGTTACGACAAAAAACCTTCAGACTTTTCACTGTCATTTTTTAGCTGTGAATCGTTCATACACTTTTTGATCATTCATAGCATTTATTAATAAATTCTCCACTATATTGAGGCGTCACTGTTGCTTTGATTTGTGTTTTACTTTAATAATGTCCCATTGTTAATCATTTTATCAAAACTAAATTCAAACTAAAATAACGTTTGGCGCTACATACAATTTGTATAACACTTGCCCAACAGTTTCATTCATTCTTATTTTTCTGAGCACATTTTAGTAATTACCACATGTTTGATTTTTCATTTTTAGTGCGAAATACACCCCGACGAGCCTTTACATTAAGACCATGTACCTAATAAGCTGTAGGACTCCCTTTAGCCAGCAAAACAGCGGCCACTCTGCGAGGCATCGATTCGATGAGGTAGCGATAGGTATCTTGGGGTTTCTGGCACTATAATGTCAACATGAGGTCCTCCACCCAGTTCCCGTATATTTCGGGGAGGTGGTGATAACGCGCGAACCCGCTTTTCCAAGTCGAACCACAGATGTTCTACTGGGTTCATGTCAGGTTAATTTGGAGGCCAGGGCATGAACAGAAGTCACCAGCATGTTCCTCGAACCACTCTTTGATGATTCTGGCAGGGTGGCATGGCGCATCATCCTTTTGGTAATTGGCCGTCACCAGCAGGGAACACAGTTGCCATGAATGGGTGAACTTGATCCGCAATGCTGTTCAGATAACTGACAGCTGTCAGGGATTGTGTTATTGGGATAATGGGGCCTAAAGTGTCCTAAGAAAACATCGCCCACAGCATAACACTGCCGCCGCCGGCCTGTTTCCGCACAACAGTGTATCCAGGAGCCATAGCTTCCGTTGGTAATCGGCGTATTCCGCACAACAGTGCATCCAGGTGCCACAGCTTCCGTTGGTAATCAGCGTATTCCGCACAACAATGCATCCAGGTGTCATAGCTTCCGTTGGTAATCGGCGTATTCCGCACACCAATGTATCCAGGTGCCATAGCTTGCGTTGGTAATCGGCGTATTCCGCACACCAGTGCATCCAGGTGTCATAGCTTCCGTTGGTAATTGGCGTATTCCGCACAACATTACATCCAGGTGCCATAGCTTCCGTTGGTAATTGGCGTATTCCGCACAACAGTACGTCCAGGTGCCATAGCTTCCGTTGGTAATCGGCGTATTCCGCACAAAAGTGCATCCAGGTGCCATAGATTCCGTTGGAAATCGGCGTATTCCGCACAACAGTGCATTCAGATGCCATAGCTTCCGTTGGCTATCGGCGTATTCCGCACAACAGTGCACCCAGGTGCCATAGATTCCGTTGGTAATCGGCGTATTCCGCACAACAGTGCATTCAGATGCCATAGCTTCCGTTGGTAATCGGCGTATTCCGCACAACAGTGCACTCAGGTGCCATAGATTCCGTTGGTAATCGGCGTATTCCGCACAACAGTGCATCCAGGTGCCATAGCTTCCGTTGGTAATCGGCGTATTCGCGCTCAATCGTCTACGTCATGCACCAAGAATCTTGATTCGCCAGAACAGGCCACTTTCTTCCAATCATCCACGGACCAATCTAGATGATCTTGTGCCCATTTCATCCGTTGTTGGCGATAACGTGCTGTGACCATGGAGATCCGGCTGGGTCTTCGGCTAGACAGCACATGCGCAGAAGGCTGCGATGAACTGTACCCTGTGACACATTACCCTGGTCACCACTGTTGTAGCTGTGGGTGATTTGTCGCACTGTGGCCCTGAGGTAGCCGTAAACAATGCGCGACAGTCTCCGCTCCCTTCTAGCATCGATGAGTTGCCGACGACACGGCTGGACGACGGTTCGTCGATTGGCCATCTGTGCACCACTTTTGATACGTACTCACTACAGCGGCATATGAACAACTCACAAGCAGCGCCGTTTCCGAGATCATAGTGTCGCCACAGTGTGTCCTTTATCAGACTACGATAAATTGGCATCTTCTCCTATTCTGACTACGAACACTCTACTAACTGAAAGCCGGTCTTCGAGTTACACATATACTGCTCTGGGAACTTCACCTGTGCCATCGTTCCGTCTCCAGGCGCGCTCATTTCTCTAAGCTGGGGGTGATCTTAATGTAATGCCTCATCAGTGTATATGCACCAGATTTTTAGAATTTTCAAAAGCTTAATTGGTTTCTTGTTGCATTAATTGTTGAATGTACGACCAGTTGGAGGATAACATTTCAAGCTATGCTGCCGATGGGGGTATGTTGAGTAATTTACGCGGTTAACCCTGTGGCGATTAGCAAAGCAACACGGGAAAACCGTTGCGTGGTGTCGTCTTGTCGTTGGAAAGGATAGAAGAAATGAAAAACGTAATATGGAGAGCTCGTCTGATTTGCCGCAAGTAACCCACGCACATGTCTCTGTTAGCCTTAGAACTCGAGTAACATTGTGAATATATTTCATTCCATTTCGTAGCACCGAAGCGTGAAGCGAACGTACTCGGCAAGTTATCGAGAGATCTAGGGTTCAATCCCAGCAGTGTCGGAAGAACAATTTTTCAGTTGCTATGCGTTGTTTATAAAATGACGCGGACAAAGCGATGACATTGTCTATTTACATTATCTCCACGAAATATATACACCATTTCTATCGCTCTTTGGATTTTCAGCTGTCATTAAATAGCTTGTTCTCTTGAGTGCCACTAGATGGTGACACATCAGTTGCAGAGCCATCAATGCGGATTTGTGTAGTCAGATGCTGACAGATAAACACACATAGCGCCGTGGATTGTTGGCACCGTAGCGTAAAGCGAACGCACTCGGCTAGTTATCGAGAGATATGGGATTCGATCCCTGCGGTGTCGGAAGAACAATTTTTCAGTTGCTATGCGTTGTTTATAAAATAACGTGGAAAAAGCGATGGCATTGTCTATTTACATTTCGAGTAACATTGTAACACTTCGCTTTTTTATTGTATGTAAAGCACGTTTTGAATTTATTACATTTTTTACATTTATGCATCTTTTACGCGTATTTTTGGCGTCACGTAGAAAATAATTTTTTACGCGTAACTTTCCAACTCTGGGTATAAGTGCTGACTTCTAGCTATTAGTCCGAGATGGATCCGGGCTGAAATCCATATCCATGGCCCTAAATTAGGGACGGGCGACTGCCTATATAGCCCATCGAGTTGCTCACAGTAATCGATAACCTCTCCCTCCCAAAAAACTACAACATACAAATGAATCCCATTCACGTTTGATTCCCATTCTTAAGGTTCCTCATATTTTCTAGCTGGCTCATTCATATAACAAAAACTATATATAAAACGTACTGCGACTTTAGTTTGTGCTGCGGTAATGGCTGGTTGAATGAGAGAATCATTCACAGTGAAAAGTCATTAGTTCACGATTGGCCCATCACTACAATGAGTGATAGTTTTTATGCAAGTGGGTTACAAGAGAGTGTGTCTACTCTGTCTGCACAGTTTCTTTTGTATTTGTGGGGAATTTGTCATTAAACACCACATCCACATAAAAGCATAGCAGACTTAATAGAAAAAGCTTATTACGGTAACTACACTGCCAGACAATTGCTAAGGGCGGATCATAAACGCCTATATAGCGCATAAAAAAAGTAAATGTGGTTGGATGCCAAGTGAAATAAAATAATGTCAGAATGCCAGGACACTACAAGAAAGACAATTTATTGTGCTCTGAAATCCAGAAGGCTTTGGAACGTGTTCAAGGGACAAACAGGCCATTTTGTGCAGAATACGTAAACGTGAAAAAAATGCAATTACCGTCCGCAGACGTTCCGGCGTAAGATGTCAATACGGGATATGGCCACCATGGAGGGCGATGCAAGATTCCACACGTCGTGTCATGCTTTGCACAACATTATCAAGCAGCTGTTGGGGTAATTTATCCCATTCTTCTGTCAGTGCACGGATGAGGGTGTCCTTGTTTATTGGAGGGCATTGGCGACCAGCAAGACTCCTCCCAAAGCATCCCACACATTTTCAATGGGATTCAGATCTGGAGAAAGTGCTGGCCATACGAGGCGTTGAATATCCTTGCTCTCAAGACACTCCTGGACAGCGACTGTTCGATGACATGTTGCGTTGTCGTCCATGAAAATGAATCTATCACCGACAGCACCACGGAACATGCGAACATGAGGTAGCAGAACATCATTAATGTATCGTTGGCCAGTCATAGTCCAGTTGGAAGCACATAGAGGGACGTACGGACATTGATCATGATGCCAGCCCATACCATGACACTACATCTCGGGTATCGGTCCCTTTCCTGTATGTTTGCTGGACAATATGCAGTACCACTATCACGCCAGATTAGTTGTCGTCGACAATCAGACGATAGACTGTATCTACTCTCATCTGAGAAGAGGACAGCATACCAGTCGTTATCAGTCCAATTGCGATGTTGATGGCACCGTTGCAAACGGGCGGTACGGTGACGTCTGGACAATGGGATGCACACAACAGGACGGCGGCCATATAGTCCTCCTTCATGCAAACGTCTGGCGATAGTTTTTCGGGAAATCCGCTTGCCAGTAGCAGCCATAAACTGATTTGCTACCTCACTAGCTGTGCTACGCCGGTGTCTTTTTGTTGATAGCACTATGTACTGATCTTCTGCAGGTGTCGTCCTGCGAACACGACCTCCCCCGTGACGTTTGCTACACTCTCCATTTGTTTGAAATGATTTCCAAAGCCTTGAAACAACACTGTGGCTGACGTCGAACTCCCTGGCAACATCTGTTATTTTTCGCCCTTCTTCAATCTTGCCAATAACACGGCCACGCGTAAAATTATCTAGGTGATGTCGGGAAGACATACTAAAAATTGCAAGTTCGTCAATTGATTCTTTCCCTTTCAATTTTGCGTTTGAACAACAACGGTCAATACGCGTCAAATCCTTTACATCTCTTATCAGCGCTATGACGTCACGAACAAGTTCGGCAATCCAAAATTTGCATACGCACAACACGTCTTACTGTATCTCGCACTTATGCTAATTTCCACATTTTCCTGCCTTCCAATTTATGGTTGCTATCGTTGCTATTGTCATCCGTCCTTAGCAATTGTCCGGCAGTGTATGTATTAGGTGTACAAATAAGTCTTAAAGCGTTTTAAGATAACGCAACATGTAATTTAAGAGAAAACAACAACACCTTTACGAATCAAAATATGCGCCGTCATTATCTATCACCTTCCGCCATAGGTCGTGCAGCTGACGGATTCCAGCCATGAAGAATGCTTCGTCGTGTGACGCGATGAAGTCGTCAACCCATTTCTGCACTTCGTCACATGTCCGGAACCGTACAGCAGACAAACCAGGTTGTATGGATCGGAACAAATGATAGTCTGAAGAAGCTATGTCGAGACTATACCACGGGCACTCCAAAACTTCCCAA
This sequence comes from Macrothele yani, assembly GCA_039090855.1. Taxonomy (NCBI): domain Eukaryota; kingdom Metazoa; phylum Arthropoda; class Arachnida; order Araneae; family Macrothelidae; genus Macrothele; species Macrothele yani. The sequence goes on along the minus strand of CM077001.1, from coordinate 120,125,290 downwards.
CCAAGCGTCAAAAACGTTTTCTTGACCGATTTCGCGACATGCGGCCTAGCGTTGTCATGCAGTAATTTCACGTGACGCAATCCTTTGCCTGTGAGTGGACGTTTCCGACAGATTTCCTGGTTCAATCGCAGCAATTGTTGCTTGTAGCGATCAGCAGTAACAGTTTGACCGTGTTCCAATAGTTCATAATAGAGCACACCTTTCATATCCCACTAGATGCACAGCAGAACTTTCTTGGAGTGAATATTGCGCTCCGGTGTCATAGTCGTTGCTTCACCGACTTTGACACCGGAGCGCAATATTGAGTTTGGGATTGTCGTACCATATCCACTTTTCACCACCCGTAACGAATTTTTACAGAAAAGACTTTCTGCGTTGTTTATTCAACAGATTCAAACACTTCATGACACACTCATCCTTGTTCCTCTGGCTCAGGTGATGTGGCACCCATTTTCTTTCCTTCTGAATCTTTTCCAGTGTGCATAAACGATTGGAAATGATTTGTTGAGTTGCCCCCAGTTGTTCAGCTAGTTCCTTTTGCGTTTGAGACGAATCTTCATCCAGCAATGCTTGCAGTTCCTCATGTGCAACGTTTTGCGGGGTGCCGCTACGTTCTCGATCGCCAACACCAAAATCATCTGCTTTAAACAGTCTAAACCAAACCTCACACCTGCTTTTCGATACATACAATATACTCCCCTAGAACCGAATAGATCGATGCACATGTTTTGCAGCACTTTTTCTTTGAAATTCGTAACGAATGCAGTGTCGAATAAATGCAGTGTCGCTTACCATCTTTCACCTACCGATGTGCAAGTGCGTTCGATTGTTGGGGAAACTTCTGTGTCACATTTTATACTCTGGACCAGTTACGGTCACATGACAACAACGCGAGGCAATATCGGATATGTAAATTAGCGGTATACGTCGCACAAAAAACGCGTTAAAACTTATTTGTACACATAATATAATCACGTACATATTTTCAGCGTGTAACGTAACGTTTTCCACGTCAGCTTGCGTAAGGGAATAGCTTCAAGCGCACTCATAAGTCAAAACTGTTTAAGACTTGTTTTTTCAGATTTCTATAAAACTTTGGATAGGATAAGGCAACAACCCCACTATCATCGAACTTAGTGCGTATCGATCTTAACTGCATTTCTTCGAAAGTCAGAAGGACAAATGTTGAAGTCCAGACGGTACAATTATCAGAAAAGAATCCCAGAATAAATTTGCCTTGCACGAGACATACGAACTGGGATCGGCGTTATTTAAGGATTTGGTAAGAGAGTGGGAGAGTTAACGATGCCAAAGCTTCGATCTTACTCTCAGTGTTTTAGTGAGAGAAGAAGGAAATTTATATTGTGTTTAAAAAGTTGGATTCTTGTGAAAAGAAGGAGCCTTGCACTATGTTTAAAAAGTTTGATTCCTGTGAGAAGAAGAAGACTTGTACTGTGTTTAAAAAGTTTGATTCGTGTAAGACGAAGGAGACTTGTACTGTGTTCAAAAAGTTTGATTCATGTGAGAAGGAGACTTATACTGCATATAAAAAGTTTAATTCGTGTGAGAAGGAGACTTGTACTGTGTTTAAAAAGTTTGATTCATGTGAGAAGGAAACTTACACTCTGTTTTAAAAAGTTTGATTCATGTGAGAAGAAGGAGACTTGTACTGTGTTCAAAAAGTTTGATTCATGTGAGAAGGAGACTTATACTGCATTTAAAAAGTTTAATTCGTGTGAGAAGGAGACTTGTACTGTGTTTAAAAAGTTTGATTCATGTGAGAAGGAAACTTACACTGTGTTTAAAAAGTTTGATTCATGTGAGAAGGAGACTTGTACTGTGTTCAAAAAGTTTGATTCATGTGAGAAGGAGACTTATACTGTGTTTAAAAAGTTTAATTCGTGTGAGAAGAAGGACACTTGTACTGTGTTTAAAAAGTTTGATTCATGTGAGAAGGAAACTTACACTGTGTTTAAAAAGTTTGATTCATGGGAGAAGAAGGAGACTTGTACTGTGTTCAAAAAGTTTGATTCATGTGAGGAGACTTATACTGCGTTTAAAAAGTTTAATTCGTGTGAGAAGAAGGAGACTTATACTGTGTTTAAAAAGTTTAATTCGTGTGAGAAGAAGGACACTTGTACTGTGTTTAAAAAGTTTGATTCATGTGAGAAGGAAACTTACACTGTGTTTAAAAAGTTTGATTCATGGGAGAAGAAGGAGACTTGTACTGTGCTCAAAAAGTTTGATTCATGTGAGGAGACTTATACTGCGTTTAAAAAGTTTAATTCGTGTGAGAAGAAGGAGACTTATACTGTGTTTAAAAAGTTTTTTTTTTTTTTTTTTGATTGGAGGTTTAACGACCACCGTGAGCAACTCAATGGGCTATAAGCAGTCGCCCGTCCCTAATTTAGGGTCACTGGTTCCAGGGAAGGGAGAGAGCCAGTGCCGTAAGACAAACACAACATCCATGCCTCACCGGGATTCGAACCCGGACCCCTTTCGGACGAATGATCAGAGGCCATCGCTTAGACCACTGCGCCACCGGGGCGGCTGTTTAAAGTGTACGATTCTGTAAATATCTGCGATTTTGTACAGAATCGTAGCGTAATTGCATTCAACTTTTGTTATTAAAGATATAGTTTAAAAGTAAGAAGATCTTTTGTTTTGACTTCGGGAATTTTGAGTTATATTTGAAAAAATACATTATTTTGGGAGATAATTACTGCAGTGTGGTAAATTTAGTATGGATTCGGTGAAAAGTTAAATTAATCTGATTTATTCTTCGTAATTGTTATATTAATCTGACTTTTCCATCGTAATTGTTTCGTATGTACATCCCAATGAGAATTCTGCATCATGTGGGGAACTACCTTTTGTGTAATTGTTCTTTTCCAGATGAGGCCGTCGCCAATCCTTTCTTGGGTGGTACTGTTGTTGGCAAAATTCCAGCAACTTATAGCTTGGCACCTAGCTACTTTCACAGCTTCGGAATGTCTACAAATTATTTTATCTTTGTGGAGCAGTCGTTTCAAATGTCAGTGCCAAAAGTGATGTACGCTCATTTCACATGGACAGCTTATGCTGAGACTATGAAATGGAAGCCAAAACAAAAGGTAACGTAAGCAACTTGAAGTTCCTTTCCAAAGTAAGATAGTTCTGACAACCTTTTTGAATTACTACTTTTCAGCTAGCGAGTTCCAGTGTTTGGAGCTTTCAGATTATTAATGATTTTATGCGATTGCCGATCAGTAAGTAACTTCCAGTTCCAATAATAGCCTCATACAAATGAGCCTGAATATAGAACACAAATATTACTTTTCCACATAATCACTGTATTACAGCAACTTACTTTTTTCTTTTGATTGCAGGTTTAACGACCGCCGTGAGCAACTCAATGGGCAATAAGCAGTCGCCCGTCCCTAATTTTGGATCACTGGCTCTAGGGAAGGGAGAGAGCCACTGCCGTAAGACAAACACAACATCCATGCCTCACCGGGATTCGAATCCGGACCCCTTTCGGACGAACGATCAGAGTCCATCGCTTAGACCACTGTGCCACCGGGGGCGGCCACCAACTTTCGGAAACCTTGGCGAAGAATTCGGCGTCAGTTGTCCCCAACCAAAACTTCATCTCAGCTACCATCTTGGAGTCATTGCGGAAAGGTTTTCCTTCAAGGTGTTTCTCACGAGGTCCGAGCATATGGAAATCAGAAGGTGAACGATCTGGTTTGTGCGCTCGGGGGGTCTTTAAATACCGTAGGGTGATGCAATATTCGTCGGCAGGGATGGATGCCCCGTGGTCCAAGAAGTGCAAGAAGCGAATGGCCTGGACTTCCCAAAATCTTGTTCAACATCACCTTTCTAGCGGATTGAACGGTCTTGAACTTCTTCTTCACGAGAAACGAAGTGAAGCTTCCTCTCTTGTGTCGCTGCCTTTGGCGCCTGCATGAAGAAGCGCACCCACGTTTCATCGCCTATTTCTCTGCGGCTGAAGAATCCGTAGCCTTCTTTCGCGCAGTGTTGCAGGTGTGAGAGGCTCAGTTCCAATCGCAGTGCTTTCTGTTCTGCCTTCAGCTTGTGGGCAGCAATCTTGCTGAAATGTTTCGATACTTCTACATATTGTGAACGATGCTACGCGCGGTACCAAAAGAATCATGCGCATTTGCAGCAATCAGACGCAAAGGCACCCGTATGTCTTCTTCCACCACAGACTTCACACACGCCACGTTGCTGAAACTTGTTGTCAAAAATTGCTCTTTTCCACCACGACAATGTGTACCAGTTTAAGGGGACTGTAGCCGTGGCGACAATTCCAAATCGAGATTCTTTCACCTCCACCTTACAGCACGGAACTCTTACTAAGTGATTTTTGTCTCTCTTCCGTCCTTTTAACCCTTTAAGTGGCTGATTTATTCCAACCAAATGGTCTCCAAAACAAAACTGTTCACACGGCAGCCGGGTTTAACAAAAACTGCGCGGTAAATCACTTCATTTCCTCCTCTTGTCTCAGCAGTAACAACCATAAGCCTGTCAATGGTGAAAAGCGCTCCCTTCCAATTCTTGATTTTCTAAAACACGATGGGGAAGGGCTAGTCTCCATGACACGAACATCATACCACTGGGTAAAATCAAGTGACACAAAGGTCTTATCTCTCCTTGCAGTGGTATGTCGGTGTCGTGTTTGACGTCAGACATGACAACGTTGAAAATCAGTCGGTAAGCTTGGCTTTCGCGTGACGTCACCAACGGGGGAACACATTTCTGTAAGATCCTGCCCTTTCAGCAGGTAAGCAATCAGAAAGGATTAGTGTCAATCATCCCCCTCAATCTCCACTTTGAATAACAGAGCTAAGTAATATTTTCTGATGAGCAGGTACATTCGTTCCAGCCGCTATTGGTCCACTTTTCAGACACTGAATATATACTTTAAAGATGATATCAGCCGAATTTGCTAACCCCGAGTTAATTCGTTCTAGCCGGTGAAAGGGTTAAAGAGGCATTACGCCGCCCAGGTGGCTCAGTGGTCTAAGCGATGGCTTCTGGTCATTCGTCCGAGATGGGTCCGGGTTTGAATCCCGGTGAGGCATGGATGTTGTATATTTATCTTGCCGCTGGCTCTCTCTCTCCTTCCCTGGAACCAGTGACCCTAAATTAGGGACGGGCGACTGCTTATAGTCCATTGAGTTGCTCACGGTGGTCGTTAAACCTCCACTCAAAAAAAAAGAAGAGCGGCATTACGTGATCGGTGGCTTGGTTGTGACGAAAAATCCGATTGAAAGACTTGTTTTTCGGTCAGATACTACTAACTAAGCAAACACTGTGTGGGTATTTTCTTCCCGAAATAATGCTCAATTTTGCCGCTAGGGAGCGTAAATGCTTAATATGTTTTTCTTAATATCTCTGCTTCTACAAGTGCGATTTAGAATATCCTTTCAACACCGGATGCCATTTACCTTGTAGAACACTTTAAGCTAGTATATGAGGTGTTTTGCAGTTCACAGTTCTGTAGGTAGGTGGTGTTTGTGTACATAGTTTGCAGCTGTATCACCGCTTCTAAAAACCGTATTGAGAAATTTCTTCTTTACTATATGCCATTTACTACAATAGAGATGTGGAGCATTATTCTCTTTAAATGATGCGAAGATTACCCGCTTTGGGCGTAAAGGTCGGAACCTTTTTCTCTATTTGAAACGTTCTTTTTTCCTTTGCATAGCTTTTCCAATGAAGAATATTTTTCGCCTATTTTCAACTTATCCGTTATGCAAAATTCTTCCGCTTGAAAGCATAGAGTTATGTCATGTTTCCTTCTATATTTCTTCTTTTAACTGTTCGATTTGAAAATATCTTTTTCTCTGATACCTTGCTTATGCTATGAGGAACTTCTTGTGCGCCATTTGTTAATCTTCGTAACATAGTCTTTAGCCGCTTCTGGAAGTAATTAGCTGTTTCTATTTCTGGATGCTTTGTTTTCCTTACAGGCTCCGTTGACTTTGAATAATTTCGATAAATTTAATTCGCGTCAGAATGGATTCAGGAGACGAGCTCATTAGAACCGAAAATTCGGTGTCATCGTTCTTGTTCTATGTTGCAACCTTTTCTTGTCGTTAGAGTTAATAAATTGTTTAATGAGAGGTAGTACATCTAATGCTGGTTATGCCTCTGCCAACATCTACAATCACCAAATCATTGCTAGAGGACGGATTATTGGCTTATTTTTCACTGTATTCCATGTATTTACTTCATTCAGAAAACTTGAAAATTTTCGCTGTCCTAGAGTGGGAATCGAACCAGCACCTCCCGATTTCCGGTCGAGCCTGCTAGTCATTACACTACCCAGGACAAGGAATAATCCACAGAATATTCCTCTAGTCATGATTTCCCGATTGTGGATGTGTGCGGAGGCATAACCAGCATTAAATGCTTGCCATGGATTATTCCTCTAGTCATGATTTCCCGATTGTGGATGTGTGCGGAGGCATAACTAGCATTAAATGCTTGCCATGGATTATTCCTTGTCCTGGGTAGTACAAGGAATAATCCATGAAATATTCCTCTAGTCATGATTTCCCGATTGTGGATGTGTGCGGAGGCATAACCAGCATTAAATGCTTGCCATGGATTATTCCTTGTCCTGGGTAGTGTAATGCTAGTCATTACACTACCCAGGACAAGGAATTATCCTTGTCCTGGGTAGTGAACGGAGGCATAACTAGCATTAAATGCTTGCCATGGATTATTCCTTGTCCTGGGTAGAACAAGGAATAATCCATGGAATATTCCTCTAGTTATGATTTCCCGATTGTGGATGTGTGCGGAGGCATAACCAGCATTTAATGCTCGCCATGGATTATTCCTTGTCCTGGGTAGTGTAATGCTAGTCATTACACTACCCAGGACAAGGAATTATCCATGGAATATTCCTCTAGTCATGATTTCCCGATTGTGGATGTGTGCGGAGGCATAACTAGCATTAAATGCTTGCCATGGATTATTCCTTGTCCTGGGTAGTACAAGGAATAATCCATAGAATATTCCTCTAGTCAAGATTTCCCGATTGTGGATGTGTGCGGAGGCATAACCAGCATTAAATGCTTGCCATGAATTATTCCTTGTCCTGGGTAGTGTAATGCTAGTCATTACACTACCCAGGACAAGGAAGTATCCATGGAATATTCCTGTAGTCATGATTTCCCGATTGTGGATGTGTGCGGAGGCATAACTAGCATTAAATGCTTGCCATGGATTATTCCTTGTCCTGGGTAGTACAAGGAATAATACATGGAATATTCCCCTAGTCATGACTTCCCGATTGTGGATGTGTGCGGAGGCATAACCAGCATTAAATGCTTGCCATGGGATATTCCTCTAGTCATGATTTCCCGATTGTGGATGTATGCGGAGGCATAGCCAGCATTAAATGCTTGCCATGGAATATTCCTTGTCCTGGGTAGTGTAATGCTAATCATTTCACTACCCAGGACAAGGAATAATCCATGGAATATTCCTCTAGTCATGATTTCCCGATTGTGGATGTGTGCGGAGGCATAACCAGCATTAAATGCTTGCCATGGATTATTCCTTGTCCTGGGTAGTGTAATGCTAGTCATTACATGCTAGTCATTACACTACCCAGGACAAGGAAGTATCCATGGAATATTCCTCTAGTCATGATTTCCCGATTGTGGATGTGTGCGTAGGCATAACTAGCATTAAATGCTTGCCATGGATTATTCCTTGTCCTGGGTAGTACGAGGAATAATCCATGGAATATTCCTCTAGTCATGATTACTCGATTGTGGATGTGTGCGGAGGCATAACCAGCATTAAATGCTTGCCATGGATTATTACTAGCATTACACTACCCAGGACAAGGAATTATCCATGGAATATTCCTCCAGTCATGATTTCCCGATTGTGGATGTGTGCGGAGGCATAACCAGCATTAAATGCTTGCCATGTATAAATGAAGAATTATTTCTTCGGAGAAATTCTTTTCTCGAATATATGTACATCTGTCATGTATGAAATATGTATTAAATAGTTTTAGCCTTATTGTTTTTTTTTAGACAAGATTCCACGTGGTTCGGAGGGACACTGGCGAATTGATCAAAACGAAGTACCTTTCAGATCCATTCGTTGTGTTCCATCACATTAACGCTTATGAAGAAGACGATAACTTGATAGTTGACATTTGCTGGTGTCCAGATGGTAGCTTCATCGAAAGTCTATATGTGGAAAAACTGAAGGAACTCTACTCAAACCCGAAGAAGCCAGGAAGTATACTGATGTCTTTCCCTAGAAGATTTGTCCTTCCTCTCAATGTTACAGATAAAAAGGTTTGTTTTTCTTGTTAATATGCTTTTCCTCATCACTTTCAAAATACAACACTACATGAGATCTGTAGCTTTGCATGAATCACAAGTCAGTACTGGTATTTGAATTCCACTGGATATTGCTCAAAAATACGATTCACTTGTTTGGGTCACGGATTGTAACATCCCCATACACAAGGGCGGTTCTAAAAGAGGTACAGTCGGGGGTGGGGAGGAGTTATGAGCTATTAACTATAGCATGTAATAATAACTAATATTTAATGAAATTTCACTATCTAACTTAAAATTGTTTAATATATATTCTAATTGAATTATATTAATTCAATTAATTATTAAAATTACTACTGTTTATTCACACAAATAAAATCAAATGAGGAATTTCAGCCTTCGGTTCTTCATATTTGCCAATCTGTTAGTGACATTGTCCACTGATATGAAGATATCTCGATGAACATGAAGATGGACAAGGCCAACCAATCTCTCTTGCGTCATTGTTGTTCTTAGCCACGTTTTCAACCTTTTTAATGCTGAAAAAATCCTTTCACTTGAAGCAGTGCTTATTGGTAAAGTGCACAATAATTTCAATGCAGTGCTAATGCAAGAATATGAATCTATATCTCAACGAGAAAAAGTTGCTACGGCATTACTTGGTAATTCTTCAGTTTTCTATTTTTTCCATTTTTCAAACCACAGGTCTATCTCCGACTTGGTTTTGGACACTAGAATTTCTCCTTTTTCTGAAACAATAGGTGCCAATTACTTAGAAATTTCTTCCCCAATTGCTGATATTTCCGATCTTGACTTTATCACGATTTCTGACGGTTATAGCGAATTAGATGCTAAAGAATTGAAAATAGTAGAGGGCAATCTGAAATCAAGGTCTTGAATCACGTTTTCTAACAAAGGGATGTAAATGGGGATTCTGAAGAAATCTTCGGCACTATCAGTGATGACGTTGTACCTATTTTTTTGAATTTTGACTCTTCTGTGTAGGGAGGGAAACAGATAAATCCAACTTTTGATGTAGCTTTGTAATTTCCACATACACACTGCTGGCCACCCGAAATGCAACACCAAGAAGGAAGCATCCGATTGGCCTGAAATTCGCAGCATGCATCGCCCGCGAGAGGACATGCAAACGATTAGCATTGAAGGGCATATGCAAATCATGTGTGTCCGGCACGCCACCGAGAAGCACTATGAGAAGGGTGCACAGAAGGCGCGGTGTAAGTAGTGGAAATGTGTTGTGCTGCCGGACCTGTGAGTGGGAAGCTTCCTCATGCCTCGTCGCAGAATACGGCAGTCATTCCAGCTAGTTTAGGAGTTCAACAGAGGACGAATCGTGGCTTATCGCGACAGCGGTTTATCGTACCGAGATATCGGCGCCCGTGTGGGACGACATACAGCCACAGTGAGGCGAGTATGGATTCGTTGGGTGCAGGAGGGACGGACGGACCGACGTGAGCGATTGCAGCAGCCGCAGCACATCACCGAACGAGAGGACCGGCATGTTGTGCGGTGGGCATTGACGGCTTGCACCACCACATCACGAATGTTTGCGCAGGAATTAGGGTGTGTTGCGCAACAACCTGTGTCAGTACGTACCGTTCGACTTCGTCTGCAGGAGCAGGGACTTGTCGCACGGCGTCCATTGCTCCGATTACCATTGACGTTACACCACCGGCGAATGCAGCGGCAGTGGGCCGTTGAACGCCGCACCTGGACTACGGAATGGCACGACATTATCTTCTCCGACGAATTCCGGTTCTACCTGCAACACAACGATGGTCGGATCGGCGTGTGGCGGCACCGCGGCGAGAGACTGTATGACGCCTGCATTATGCATCGCCATACCGGTCCGTCCCCTGGCGTTATTGTTTGGGGTGCAATTGGATATGCCACTCGCACCCGTCTGGTACGCATCGCCGGTACACTCAACAGCCACCGCTACGTCTCTGACGTTTTGGAGCCCTTACCTGCAGGAACTGCCAGCTGCCACGTTTTAGCAGGACACTGCGCGCCCGCACGAGGCACGCATCGTGCAACAATTCTTCACGGCCCACCAGGTGTCACTGCTGCCGTGGCCCGCCTGTTCTCACGATATGTCGCCCATCGAACGCGTCTGGTCGCTGATCGGCAACCGAGTGGCCCGGCAAGCACCACCTGAGGCTACGCCTGATGAAATGTGGCAACGTGTGGAAGCAGCCTGTACCGACATGTTCCACTCTACCTGATTTCTTTAAATTCTAACCAGTCGTTATGCCAATACACACTAAGTAGCAAATTATTAGGACACCTATTTAATATGATAACATGTTGGGCCTCCCTTTTCCTTCAAAACAATCTCGATTCGGTGTAGCATGGATTCAACCAGGTGCTGATATGGTTCTACAGGTATGTTCAGTCAAAAATGTAACGGCGTCCTTCAGTTGCCGAATGTTCGCTGGAAGTAGTCTTTATTACGAAATGGCTCTCTCAATCTCATAACACAGGCGTTCAACTGGATTATGATCTAGGGACTGTGTTGACTATTTTAGCATTTGGAGTCATGTTTCTGAAACCGCTGTGTGACGATTCGAACCTTAGCAATAGCATGGCGCATTTTCCTGCTGGAAGTAGCCCTCTCCATCAGGGAACACCATGCACATGTACCGGATCCGCGATGATGTTAAGATGCATTGTGGCACACAAATACTGTTCCAGAGGTATTAAGTAACCCAGTGCCTGCCACGAAAACAGACACTAGACCTTTACACGCCTCCACCAGATTCTACAGACAGCTAAGACCCATCGATTCGTGTTGTTGACGCCATATTCAGGCTCATCTATTGGAGTATGTTAACGGAAAATGGGATTCATAGAACCAGACGACCGTTTTCGAGTTCTCCAGAGTTCACTGTTGGTGTTTCTGTGCCCACTGCAGACGAATTTTCCTGTTTTTAGCAGAGATAAGTGGTACATGAAGGAGACGTCTGCTAGTACAGCTTATACGCGTCAATGCACAGCAGGTTGTGTATGCTGAAATTCTCATCTCGATGCCACTGTTATACTGCACGGTTACTTGAAGAAATGGAAATCGGTTGTTGCAATCCTCTACAGTCCCCGGTGCCCTCGAACATCGACCAGTCCTTTACACACACTGGAAGACCGTTGATTGGGTTAGTTTGTTGTTTGTGCACGACTCATTGCACGCCTGCGATACGGTTGTTTTTGGATAGCCGAGAAGGTATGCCGTTTCTCAGATGCTTGCACGTGACCGCCTAGTGCTCACTGTCCGGCCTCTTTCAAACTCGCTTGAAACACGAGTGTCTCCCCTATTCCCGCTCACTGCGCTTCTCGTAAGTCTTAATCCTTTGCAGCGAGCTGTCTGTAAAGCAATATCAACGTACTTAGGGGAAGAAACCTCCTGTTAATACACGATGTTTAATCTTGCTGAATGATTTCAGTTACAAGCAAAACTTTAATAATTAAAAACATACACAAGTTAAAATATACACTATATTGACAAAAGTCACCGGACACCCTTCAAAAACAAGTGAACGGATCCGCTGCGTTGTTAAGATGCGATGTACAGCTGCAAACGGTATAAAAGCAAGCCTGCAGCTGACCGCCATCATATCGCACTGTGAAGTTGAGTGAAAATGTCGCAACTGACTTTGAGAAAGGAAAGATTGTCAGGTGTTATATTAGTGAGTTTTCCGTAAGAGAAACCTAGAGGCGTTTAAACATATCGTGACGTGCCTGCCCCGCAGGACGCACACGACATAAAGGAAGATAGCAGCAAGAACGAACGTCTGCGTAGCTCAGTTGGTAGAGCGACTTGTTCCGGAATAAGTGAACTCGGGTTCGTTCCCCGGCTGGGACCAAAAATGACGGAGAAATTTACTTCGTTATAATGGCGCCCGAATTTTCCCGGATGACCGGGCCGTTCAAGGTCTCGCAATGGTGTGATGTTCTTTCCACACCGCGAGATAGGAAAAATAAGAGAATCCCTTTTTCAGCACTTCGAAAAATAAATGTGTGTGATGTTGTATTCCACACACTAGATCGACTGGGAGTTCTCAAGCGCACGTTCTACAGCGGATGGCTGCCTGCAACGATTCATGGTCACGGCTGACCCTTGGGCCATGCTCTCGGCCCTCTTTCTGGGGGGGGGAGATGTGACGTGCCTGCCCTGCAGGACACACACGACATAAAGGCAGATATCAGCAAGAACGAACGTCTGCGTAGCTCAGTTGGTAGAGCGACTTGTTCCGGAATAAGTGGACACGAGTTCGATCCCCGGCGTGGACCAAAAATGACGGAGAAATTTACTTCGTTATAATACCCAAGTCAACTGTTTTGGATGTACTGAATAAACAGAAGACACATGGCGTGCCTGAAGTAGTAAAACGTACTAGCAGACCAAAGAAAATCAGTGATAGAAAACATCGAAACCTAAGGAGAGTCGTTACAGCTAACCGACGGAGTACTGCACAAGATCTCAGTGTACAGGTGAGTAAAAATGCTGGAACCTCAGTATGCACACGTACCATTTGCAGAGAACTTCATTCCATGGGTTGCCGTGGTCGTGCGGCTGCTCATAAGCCTTTCATCTCCATTCGGAATGCTACTCGTCGTTTAGCATGTTGTAAAGAACATTTATCGTGGACCGTAGATCAATGGAAACAGGTCCTATGAGCTGATGAATCCAGATACACGATCCATCAGTCTGATGGCCGTATGTGGGTATGGCGGCAGCCGGGGGAATGCTATTTAACACAGTGTACTGTTCCTACGGTCAAGTTTGGAGCTGGCAGTATACTCGTGTGGGGGTGTTTTTCTTGGTATGTTCCCGACCAATTGGTTATCGTGGACAAACCTGTTAACCAGCACGTCTACCTCGATATTCTGGAAAATTATGCCCTACCAACTCTGTGGCAATACTATGGAACCGAACCTTGTTGGTACCAGCAGGATAATGCACCCAGCCATAGAGCAAGGACAGTTACGGTGTGGTTTGACGATAATTCTGTATCGTGTGTGGACTGGCCAGCACAGAGCCCTGATCTTAATCTCATAGATCATCTATGGGATGAATTAGAGCGCCGTATAAGAAGTTTGGAAACAAGGCCTACTACTAAGCAACAGTTAGCGGCAGTATTATGTACTGAATGGAAGCGCATATCTATCGCTGTGTTCCAAAACATTGTCGAAAGCATGTCTAGCAGGGTCAGTGCATGCATTAAGGCCAAAGGTTGACCGACACCGTTTCAATAAGTGCAACGTTGCATTTTTCTTCTAGGTGTCCGGTGACTTTTGTCAATATAATGTATATCCTGCAATATCACAATCGTACAATGTAAGCTATATGAGAATAAAATATCAGCGTTTAGCCGAAAATAATGTTATTTTCTTATCAATCGCAGTTTTGTTGTGCTTTGGTTCAGCTTCAAAAGGACGAATGGTACGTAAGTATTCAATCTCTGTGACATTAAAGGAGTCGACGGTTAAAGATTTCTGTCAGTTGCTTCGACGTGCTTGATTGAAATTTAAGTAGAGACAAAACGTTTTTAAAAATTCGGAAACCATAACCAATCATTACGTTACAAGAGAGTTTGCCGTTGTTTCTCTTTCTAGTGAAGATTTTAATTTCAATGTGATTTTTAAAAATATGACAAAAATGATCTTTTCTTTTTGGATCAAAAGGCCAAGTTGAAGACGTAAGTTCCACTGGAATTTTTCACATCCCATGGTCTTCCGTATACAGGGCAGGCCAATGGGGTCATGCATTAGCGATTGAAGGAGCACAAGATTTATACATGGAACTTTGAACTAAAAACGTCGTCAGTAGCTGAACACTCTCACGAAAATAATTATTCATTCCTATTTGAAAAGGCAAAGCTCATCGGAAGCATAGGATTCAACCACCGAACTCTTGACATTTTGGAAACTTTCCATGTATATGTTATCGTTAAAGTATGAAATCCGTTATTTCATAGAATACCTAGTTATTTCATGAAATAACTGATCAAGTCAGTTAAAGCGTAAAAATCACTTGTAATTCTATGGTTTAACTAGTTATTTCATAGAATAACGATCTACTTCCCGTTAAAGTGTAAAATAACCGAGTAAATAAATCCCAAATTCAAAAGGCTGTAAAGTGAGAACCACTGGTCAGAAATAGTAAACCATTTTCAACCCACTATAAAGTGTTATATAATAATAATGATATTAACTTTTACGTTTCGTTTAAGAATATGGAAAGTATTTTTTGTAATTAATGATAATTTGCTATTTTTGTAATTAATGATAATTCGCTATTTTTGTAATTAATGATAATTTGCTATTTTTGTAATTAATGATAATTTGCTATTTTTGTAATTAATGATAATTTGCTCTTTTTGTAATTAATGATAATTTGCTATTTTTGTAATGAATGATAATTTGCTGAACTTAATATATAGAGATTACTGTAGCCGAATATTTTTTCCGCCAGACTCTCAGAACATCAACGAGAAACACATTTACCGTCCATCCCTACTGAATTTATGAACTCTTCCAGACCGTGGGGTGGACTTGTTTGGTAGACCGTCTAGTGTGTTGTGCAACTGTTGGCGTGTTGACGCCAGTTCATTCAAGTTAATTGATTGCTTCCATGTGCCGGCTGCTGTGCGTCTAACGTTATTTTCTGAAGTTTCATAATTACGTTAATTTAATTAAGTTTGTTATGTTAAAGTACAATTTTTTTTAAATCTCAAGTTGTCTTGAACGATGAATTCTTTAAGTGATGGCAAAAAAAAAAAAAAAAAAAAAAACGCAATGAAAGAAAAGTTTGAATCTTTACTAAGTAAGCGTGATGTGAAAGAGAACAGTTCTTTGCTCACCCGTGAAAAGTTATTACGTTTGGTAACTGCTATATTCCCAATCCCAGTTCAGCATCTGTGAACAAAAACTAATTCAGATCGAAGACCGGATATAGAGAAATCGCTCCGGTCGGTTGCTACAGCTCAAAGTTTAGGTACCGGTCAGGGATTTAAAAAATGTTCCGCAGTGTGTCAACAAAAAATGTATTTAAATTTTGAAGATGGCAATCCGATTTTTGGCGTAAATGTGACAAGGATGGTAAGTCAGATAATATTTGAAAACTTGAAAATTTTTTCAAATATTATCTGACTTACCATCCTTGTCACATTTACGCCAAAAATCGGATTGTCATCTTCAAAATTTGTATTATATGGCGTAATCCCGTATTTCTTTCATGATTTTCTTTCATGAAAAAATGTATTTGTTTTAGAAATAATGTTCTATGCAATTCCAAATGCCATTTTAGTAATCCCTGTTGTAACAAATGATTTTATTGTGTCTTTATATAAATAACATTTTATATGTTGTATAATTCAGTCAAATTGTTTATCTTACACTTTAACTGTCTATCATTAGTTTATTTATAGAATACCTAGTTATTTCATAGAATAACTATAGTTAAAGCGTGGAATTATGAATTTATTACACGTTTCAACTAACTTGATCAGTTATTTCATGAAATAACTGAATTATACACTTTTAACGGTAACATATATATCAAAATTCTTCACAACTTTCAATGGCATGGCATCCACTTTATTTCTATGAAGTGCGTGGAAGCTACTGACAAAAATACGTGATCTTCAACACTATCGATGAAGCAATGACGATATGAATATGTACGTACCATTTGTTGTATTGGGACAAAGCTCTGCGAAACTGTGTTAGACAGGAAAATAAAACTCACTGTGACTGAAATGCTGATTCCTGTATTCCCATAGGTCCAACAATCCCAAAATGTGCAACACGATCTGTGTAGTAAAACGAGGTAAATTTCTCCGTCACTTTTGTCCACGCCGGGCATCGAACCCGGGTTTCCTCATTCCAGAATAAGTCGCTCTCCCAAATGAGCTACGCGGACGTATGCCCTCGCTGATATCTGCCTTTGTCTCACGTGCGTCCTGCGGTGCAGGCACGTCACACCTGTTTTGCATGATTTCACAACCAAGCACTCTTGTTTGAAGCCTGCTTGTTGTAGTACAACTAGAGGTCTGCACAGGCCGGGCTGGCTCGCCAAACGGGAGCCCGTCTTGGCCCGCGGGACGGGTCGGGCCTTGTTTTAGTTTAGAGAACAAACCAACCGGCCGGACCAAGTGGACCCATTCTTTTTTATCGCAATGGTAAAGAAAGAAAAAGTCGTGTTCCCCGATTTCCTGGTGTGTTTAACTGTTTTGCTGGCTTTACTTACTTCCATGACATAGTCCAGGGCATAATCAGAAAAGCAAGGAGAGGCACTCACAGTGTCTTTACCAATCTGTAGGTATTAATATGGTAAAACCATTTTGGGGCTTGTTGACAGCAAAAAGATTCGACCCCAGGGGAAAGTGTGTGTGTGTGTGTGTGTGTGTGTGTGTGTGTGTGTGTGTGTGTGTGTGTGTGTGTGGAGAGTGGGGGGACGGAGGATGTCTGCAGTGGGGTGAGGGTGTATGTATTGTGTATTTGTATGAGAGAGTGGGACGACATGGATTTTTTCTTCTATCCCTGATCTGTATAGGGATTGACTTTCATAGTGTTACCGCTTACTAGTTCAGAGAAAGGGAGATTCTAAACGCACTTAGTCTTCCTTTTTCTTTCTCTTTAAAGTTATATTTTTGGTTAATTGTCAAAGTTTAGCTAATATTTTTAGGCTTACATTCAATTAAATATTTTCAATAAAATCTCATTTCATTATTTAATTTTCACATTTTAATAAAATATAATAGAAAGACAAAATAATACCAAATGGCACATCACGGGCCGGGACGAGTGTCTGATATTTTAAACGGGCCGAGCCGGGCCGGGCTCACCAAATTAAGCCTGTGCAGACCTCTAAGTACAACATCTGATTTGTGACGAAGTCTGATTGTAATTTCCTGCTGTAGTAGGTTTGAATGAATATGTAATAATTGTTCAGCCTTTTTTCAAACAGAGCTGCTATATTTATTTCTACTCTTGTGTGAAAAATAAATATCTCTCTTGTGTATTCAGGATCTTCACATTTTCGAGTTTGAAAGCAGCAGCACGCAAACTAATTCGAAGACACTATTTTCTCACTTAACCTCCAAGAACACTGATGCATTTTTTCCAGCTCGACACGAGGTAAAAATTCCATTTTGATGAAATGTAAGCATCTGAGCACACAACCATTCACAGACCTCAGGTTTACATATTCTCGTTGTTGTGAAACTGACGTCCACAATTAGTTAAAACCATTTCTGCTGCCATTTTCCAAAATATTTTCCTAGACTCGTGTTTGTGTTAATTTCTTTTCGAAATTTCTGCTCTATTTATCACTCGCCGAACAGCATTGCTGCAGTGAACAACACCTCAACCCACGGGCCGCAAATTTCAATGGTATAAATTTTTCTGCATAAAAGAGCAAGCGTTGCTGTTAACAGTTGACGCAGCCAGTATGGAGACATTGCTAATAATAAAAGTGTTGCCACTCTACGGAAATTTCGGTCCAATATAAAACGCACTTTATGAGAATTTTACTGATTGATCAGATCGTAAAAGATTATAACAAATCTTGCACTACATGTTCACCGAATCACCCCTTCCATTATAAACAAATGATTTACTAAGTAATAAAATGCAGTGCGACAAAATTTCTTTTATATTTCAAATATTATTGTGTTAGTAACCTTATTAGTATTTTGTTTACTTTGCAGAAAAACATTGGAAAAAACTTGGTAACTCTTGAAAATAGTAAAGCGAAGGCTACAATTCAAAAAGATGGTGCCATTTTCTGTGAACCTGAAGAACTCATAAAGGATGGTAAAATAAATTTTTTCTAAACAATGCAGAATAATTATGTTTTTGATATAGAACTTGGATGTTGCTAAAGTGCTTTAATAATTTTGGCCTCCTTCAGAAACTAAAAAGGGTTGAGTCTCTCAAGGCCGTAATCATAAAATCCTCGGTGGAGCTCTTGCGAGTTAGGTGATATTCATTTTTCTGAAGTAATACCACGACTTTTAGCAGGTCTTTTGAAAGAAAAAAGGAAATATGCTTATATAATATTATTACTCTAGCCCAATGGCTATCGGATCAGAGCATGTATTCGATTTTTGATACATAAAAGAATTTAGAAGATTTTATTGGAATTCCGGAAATAAGGCAAGATTTAGAAAATAAAATAAAATTGGAATTTCCGGAAATGAGGCAGGCTTTAGAAAAATTTATTTAAAATTCTAGAAGTGAGGCAAGATTTAGAAATATTTATTGGAATTTTCGGAAATGAGGCAGGATTTGGAGAACTTATTGGAATTTCCGGAAATGAGGCAGAATTTAGAAGAATTCATTGCAATTTCCGGAAATGAGTTAAAATTTAGAAGAAGTTATTGCAGTTTCCGGAAACGAGGCAAGATTTAGAAGAATTTATTGGAATTTTCGGAAATTTCGGAAATGAAGCAGAATTTAGAAGAATTTATTGGAATTTTCAGAAATGAGGCAGGATTCAGAGCAAATAGGCCACACACACTAAAAAAATATTGGAGGACTTAGCACAAAACACAACATTTAATTAATTAACATAAAATAGAAAAACGATAAAGATGTAGATTTAGTATATAGAGATAACAAGAGGGACGTTAAATAACACAGCCCTTTTTAAGGTAACGCCTAAGTTGAATGTGTATTGTTACAGTTCAGCAAACTTTGGCAGGTTCATACTGTCCGTCTATGTACAAATTTTAACCGATGCTGTTTTATGCAGGCTGACCGACCTAATCAGACAACGCGACTATGAATAAAAGATGTGATAGGAATTTACAGTGAGCTTGCTTGTACTAGTTTAATGGTAATCTACATGCACTAATATTATGGTGATATTCAGTTCACCTGTACGAAGGCATGCCGATTAAAAGTATGCAGTGTTTCGATATGATTCACTAAGTGAATCGAACACCACCTCGCTTTCACACACACACACACACATACAAAAGTTTTGATGAGATGGACCTATGTCGTTGACTTCATGGAGGAATCTGCCCGTCTTCTCTCCCTTCCGCAGGTATCGGTGGCCTCCATGAATCCCGAACTCTTATTGTTGCATCACAGGCTGCCCTATCACTGCTACAGGGATGAGCACGGGCTAATATCAAATCTTTGACTAAAACCTGGGCCCTTACGGGCCTGGGCTCAAGTTAGTTTTTCCTTTCATTTTTATATTTAGTTTCATTTAATACTGCTAAACGAATTAACTAACGCAATGGGAAACGAACAACTGAATGGTAGGGCTACGGTCTGCCTTTTTTCTTTGCCTAACATTCTCAATTATTATTTATTAAGTGTTTCGTGTGCATTTCGTTACTCAAAAACGTCTGTGAATATTTTAAGTTACAACTATGCATTTTCCCCTAGATATGATTAAAACTGATAGTATACAATGTTCTGTCGACTAAAATTTAAAGTTCTGGTAGCTACTGCATGAAAAAAGGGAATTTTTGATCATTTGGTGAAAACATGAAAGTAAGCCGAGGTAAAAGAATTAACTTCATACACTTGGGCAACAAAATGAAGGACATCTTGTTACTTGAGTACGCACATAATAATGATACTTCCTCCCTCTCTCTTTCTTGTGTGAAGGGGGGGGGGAGGTCGACATTAATGGGAAGCCCTTACATTCTTATCTGATGTATAAAAAATACACGGTCGAGTCACATTATTGTGACCACTGGCTGATATCCAGAGCAACCGCCGTGTGCAGCGCGGACAGCAGCTAGACGGGCTGGGAGTGACTCAATAAGGTGTTGCAAGGTGTTAAGGTTTGTGGAGCCATGATGACTGCAGTGCATCTGACAGTTGCTGGAGGGTGCATGGTGGAGGATCTATAGAGCGAACAACACGATTTAGGTGGTCCCACAGATGCTCAATTGGGTTTAAGTCTGGGGAATCAGGGGGCCAAGATAAGTACTTTGGAGTCTTTATCCTGCTCTTCCGACCATTTTCGGACATTTCTAGCTCTGTGACACGTCGCATGGTCGTTCTGGAAGATCTCATGTGACGAATTCTGTCCATAGTGCCTTCCACAGGTATGAGTGGACCCAGAGAATTCCACGAACACATTCCCCAGACTATAACGCTGCCCCCACCAGCTTGTGTTCTTCCAGCAATGGTTGAAGAGTGTTTGTTGTCCGATGTTTCTTGCCTTATACGACAACGTCCATTCGTTCGATGAAGGAGAAAAGGTGACTCATCGGAGAAAGCAATCCTTTGCCAATCAGCGGAGGTCCAATTCCGATACTGCCGTGCAAATGTAAGCCTTTTTTGCCGATGCAGCTTCGTTAGCATAGGTGCAGTGACCATCCGTCTGCATTGGAGCCCATACGGAGCAGGGTTCGCTGAGCTATGGTTTCAGACACACTTCCGGTAGCCCTCTGGTTCATCCGGCCAGTGACTTGCTCCACTAAATTGTTAAGTTTTTCGGTTGGTTTGGAGTTTCTTTTTCGTCATTTTCAGATATTAACTATTGAGCAACTACATAAATACAGATTGCTGCTAATGGTCCATAAACGTATTTTTACAGGAAGACACTCCAACTCGATTGTATTACGGCGTAGCACTCACTCCTATGATACTCGTGGTGGGTCGGGTTTTTCTGTTCCGTGGGCTCGTACAGGTATTAATTAATAATATCAACGTGTTCGGATTGCGTGAGTGGAATGGATTACCGTTCATTATTAGATCAGAGGCACGATATTCGGTATTTAAGCGAGTGCTAAAGGGTTTTTTCGACGGGAAATTGAATATTGGAATTTATTGCTTTATGATTTGTAAAAGAAACGCGTTGTAAATTTGCTTCCGTTGTCTTGACTGGACTGGAATATTTTGTATTTATTTAAAGAGAGGATCAGGGGCTTGTCAGGCAGTATTTCAGCCTTTTCCCCTGGCCCCTTGCGATACATTTAATTATTTTTAGCATATAATATTTTATTCATATTGACAATTGGTAATTAGTCTATTGAATTGATATTAATTTTTTATGGAATGAGTGTTGCTGTTGTGCAGAATTTGTATTTATTGTGAAAGTTTTGGTGATTTGTTGTATGTATTTTGTGAGTTTTATTGGTGAATTTGTTTACTTTATTTGTGCAATTAGTTTATGATTGTGGCACATATTGTGTTTTTACTGAGTATTATATTGCTTTTCTATAATATTGTACAGCAGAAATTTTATAAAATAAATACATAAAAAATCGCACTGCAGCCATATGAGCTAAATTTGTGCCATATATGCTTATATGGATGTAAACTTGGACAGTCGGCTGCAGAGGTCCCTCGCAACATCAAAGCATTTCCGGAAGGTACCTTTACTTTAGCTAAGCTCCGGTACGGCGATATGAGCCTCGAAAATGAATCACGCGGTAGACCAGAAGGAGGTATCTATGACGCCTAGTTGGAGGCTTTGATTGAATCCTATTCACGTCAAAGAGTACGAGAACCTGTGGAAAAATACACATTGCAACCATTTTCCGACTTTAACGTCCATAGACAAAGTGAAAAAGCTAGAAAAATGGGTCCCACATAAGTTGCGGAACAGCACAAAACACAGCGATTTCATATCAGCTCGCCTTTGCCGTTCTTCATACAAAAAGAAAAAACATTTAGAGGCGCCACGGCACGTGTGATGAAACCTCACCTTTCAGCCTTATTCACCTAATCTGTCCCCTGCGGACTATCACTTCTTCAAGCACCTCGACACCTTTCTACAAGGTAAAATCGTTTTCCAATCAAACATTAGATGAAACTGCATTCTATGATTTTTTTGTATTCCGAAACTGCATTTTTTCACGACTGCATACAGAAGCTTGTATCTCGTTGGCGTGTGTTGCTGCTGGCCGTAACTATTGGGTTGGTGTGAATTAAATGTCCGGCAAAGGACCAGCACACGTGGACGGCGAGAATGGAAAAGTACAACAACTTACTTAGGCAAAATAATCCCCCTCGGCATCGACACATAGTTGCCACCTGTCCGGCAAGGGCATGATCCCAGAACGAAAAACGACCAATGACTGGGACCTGAAGAAGTTATCGACTGCATGTTGAACCTCGTTGTGTGTCCTGAACTGTTTCCCGAACAGGAAGTGATCCAGGCGACGAAACAGATGATAGTCTATCGAAGACAAGTTCGGGGAATAGAAAGGATGTGGCAGTGCTTCATAGCCCAAGGCACTTAGTGTCAGCATCGTTCGTTGTGCGACATGAGGGCGAGTGTTGTCCTGAAGCTGAACACCACCATGTCTGTTGACCGAAGCCGATTGTTTCTGCGGCAATTTCCGGTGCATCTGGTGTAATTCAGCACAATAACGTTCTGCAGTGATGGTTTGCCCTCTTGGCAAGAAACTCCTATGAATTATCCCCGCTGTGGACTACCGGACAAGAAGCATCATCTTCTTGGTGTGTAGGGGTGGCTTAGGATGCCGTCCAGCAGGATGTGTCTTGCTTAACCAATGTGCAGATCGTTTCCGATTATCATAAAGAACCCACTTCTCGCCGCAGGTGACGATTCCATGCAGTAGAGGTTCCTGTTTACTCCTGGCAAGCAGATACATGCAGACTTCCAAACCCAAGTCTTGTTAGCAGTTGTCAACTCATGCGGCAGCCACATGTCCAGCTTTTTTACCATACCCAGCGCAGCCAGACGCCGAACAACTGTTGTATGGTAGACACCTACCTCTGCCGCTATCTCACGATGCGTTTTTCGGTGGTCCGCTTCAACCACATGTAACAGAACATGATCTGAAACAGCAACAGGTCAGTGACTACGTGCTTCGTTTTGCAGGTCCGTATCTCCCGCTTCGAAACTTCACAAAGTATCGCCGAATGGTTCGTTCGTTGGCTGTATTTTCCCCAAACGCTTTGGTAACGTTTCGAGTGGCAATTTCTTGGCCCAGTTTAAATTCATTGAGAAAGTATACTTTAAAATCCGGCTTCTGCATGTTTCCTTTGCAAGCCACGTTACTTCCAAACAAACCACGCCTGAAACTTGTTCTTCACACACGTGCTACTTATTTATAGTAACTCTGTGACGTAATACCTGCAACACCTTTGGATGGTCCCATTCAGCTGTGGTGGGGGCCTGTCTCTACCTCTCGTTCGCGCCGGACATTTCATTCGCACTAACCCATTATTAACGAAGATAATTTTGTAAAATATTTTTTGCGTTTGAAGTTTCCATCAATATTACCGCCCCCCGACATTACATCTGCAACAACTTACGTAATACATCTCTGTGCAGTTAAACACAACACAGCTGTGTTCGCCGACTTAAAAATGAACTAATTATAAGAGGATCAAAAATGTTTATTATATGTGTTTTTTACTATTAATGATGCAGTTATCTCATTGTACATGCGTTTTGATATCATTATAATCTCACAAGATAATCTCTTATCGTTTACAGATGCTTGGTCAACGGAGCTTCCCAGAATGAATTATGAAGGTTTTAACCAGAGAAAGTACAAGTACTTTTATAGCATAGGAAAACCACACGGATCAGAAGCAACAGGCTTGGTAAGCGAACTACCCATTAACTGGGTAAAAAGTCAGTTTAAAAAAATACTCGTATATACACGGTCGAGTCACATTATTGTGAATACCAGCTAATATCCAGAGTAACTGCTGTGTGCAGCGCGGACAGCAGCCAGACAGGCTGGGAGTGACTCAATAAGGTGCTGGAAGGTGTTCACAGGTCTGTGGAGCCATGCCGACTGCAGTGCATCTGACAGCTGCTGGAGGGTGCGTAGTGGAGAATCAATAGAGCGAACAACACGATAGAAGTGGTCCCATAGATGCTCATTTGGGTTTAAGTCTGGAGAATTAGGGAGCCAGGGAAGTACTTTAAAATCTTCATCGAGCTCTTCCAACCAATCTCGGACATTTCTAGCTGTGTGACACGTCGCACTGTAGTGCTGGAAGATCCCGTCCGCCCCAGGGAAGACAATCAGCATGTATGAGTGTACGTGGTCTGCAAGGATCGACTCATAACGAATTCGGTCCATAGTGCCTTCCACAGGTATGAGTTGACCCAGAGAATGCCACGAAAACATTCCACAGACTATAACGTTGCCACCACCAGCTTGTGTTCGTCCAGCAATGGTTGAAGAGTGCTTGTTCTCCGATATTTCTCGCCTTATACGCCAATCCATCCGTTGAAACATAAAGCGTGACTCATCGGAGAAGTCAATACTTTGCCAATCAGCTGAGGTCCAATTCCGATACTGCCGTGCAAATGTAAGCCTTTTCTGCCGATGCACCTTCGTTAGCATAGGTGCAGTGACGATCCCTCTGCATCGAAGTCCCATATGTAGCAGGGTTCGATGAACTGTCGTTTTAGACACACTTCCCGTAGCCCCCTGGTTCATTCAGCCGGTGAGTTTCTACTCTGTAGCGTGTCGATCGGCCTTCACGCACCTTCGCAGCCAACGTTCACTTCTCGCATCAATGGCACGTGTTGCTCCGCCGTTTCCACGTCGCTTATTCGCAATGGTGCCATTTCTTCAATCACGATACACTTTAATCACAGCATCACCCGAACAGTTCACAAACTACTCTGTTTCAGAAATACTGCCACCCTTGACCCAAAAGCCGATAATCATGCCTTTTTGCAAATCTGATAAATCGCTCCTTTTATCCATGACACCAACGAGTGATATATTTTCAGAATGCCTACAGCAGATTTTATATACCCTCAAAGCGAGCTCACGACATATGCTTTCTTTCATTGGGTACGCGCTGTTGACGTCAAGAGACATTTACGCTGTTCATGTCGTCAAGAGACATTTTAAGCTCACGACACGTGCCTTCTTTCATTGGGTGCGCACTTGTGACGTACCTGCCAGCAGGACGCACACGACATAAAGGCAGATAGCAGTCAGAACGAACGTCCGCGTAACTCAATTGGTAGAGTGACTTATTCCAGAATGAGGGGACCCGGGTTCGAGCCCCGGCGTGGACAAAAATGACGGAAAAATTTACTTCGTTATAATGGCGCCCGAACTTTCCGGATGACCCGGCCGTTCAAAATCTCGCAATGGTGTGATGTTCTTTCCACACCGCGAGATAGGAAAATAAGAGAATCCCTTCTCCAGCGCTTCGAAAAATAAATGCGTGTGACGTTGCATTCCACACACCAGATTGACTGGGAGTTCTCAAGTGCACGTTCTACAGCGGATGGCTGCCTGCAACGATTCAATGTCACGGCTGACCCGTGGGCCATGCCCCCGGTCCTCCTTCGGGGGGGGGGGATGTGACGTACCTGCCAGCAGGACGCACACGACATAAAAGCAGATAGCAGTCAGAACGGACGTCCGCGTAGCTCAATTGGTAGTGTGACTTATTCCGGAATGAGGGGACCCGGGTTCGAGCCCCGGCGTGGACAAAAATGACGGAGAAATTTACTTCGTTATACACTGTTGACGTCAAAGCAGGTGGTGGTCACAATAATATGAATCGACTGTGTATATATGGATTCCAAAAGCATCGCACGCTTGTCCTACTGTTTTGTCAGCTCACTTGAAACGTTTAAGGTTTTGACTGTCGGTGTGTTAACTTTACTTAGGGCACAAAAAAGATAAACTAACGGTACGGTCCAATGAATGGAAGAATAACGAATGCTTAAGATTATTCTTTACAACACGTAGATCACGTGAGGTATATTCTAATTTAACTTTCATTTTTAGTTGCCTTTCTCTATGTAAATTTTGAGTTCGTCTTCTTTGAGCTTCTTTCTCAATCACTGAGTGTTATGCTTGGAGCAATCTCGATGTCAAGAATGAATGGCGTGTACATGTTTGACAAGCTAAGAACGAGATATAATGTCTGGAGATAGCAGACAAAGGGTGGTGTACTATCGTCGAAGATGTAAACTGTATTTTTCATGCAGATAGCGTTTGTTGATCTGTGGTATATACAGAGGGTGAGTCGAAAGTTTTGCAATATTTGCATAAACGCATATGCTGCGGCGGGTATCTAACACGTTTAAACTATTGGGTTGTCGCAAAAGTCATGACGCATTTTGGCACCTGATGGCGGTTGAACGGCTTTGGAAGTACTAGAGGCATGCGCAGCTCTGTTATCGCTATGGTATTCGACAGGTGCCAGTTCTGGCTGCAGTCTAAAAGGAATAGTGAGGGATTTGGTTGATTTGCGGAGATTTGACATCAAGTTGAAGATGGAAGACCAAACTGTGCATTTTCGCCATATTTTACTGTTTTACTTCCGTAAAGAGAAGAACGCGCGTCAAGCTTGTGAAAATTTGCGTAAAGTGTACGGTGATAAGGCTCGGCAAGAACGTCAGTGACAGCGGTGGTTCGCAAAATTCCGTGCTGGTGATTTTGTCCTCAACGATGCTGCTCGGTCCGGGAGGCTCACAGAGGTTTATGACGACCAAATCAAGGCATTGATCGAGTCAAAGCCCCGTTACACGACACAAGAGATTGCAGACACATTGCACATCCATCATTCAAGCGTTCACGACCACCTTAAGAAGCTGGGATACGTAAGCAAGCCTGACGTGTGGGTTCCTCATTAACTCAAAGAAGCTCAATTGCCGGCGCATATAAACATCTGCGATATGCTCATTAAACGTGTGGAAAACGATCCTTTTTTCTGAAGCGACTGATAAGTGGTGACGAAAAGTGTATTGTGTACAACAATGTGCTGCGCAAACGGTCTTGGTCCCGACGTGCTGCTTCGCCTCAAACGACATCCAAATTAGCGGAAGGTTCTGGTCTCAGTGTGGTGGGATTTTGAAGGTGTCGTGTTTTTCGAGCTCTTACCACGGAACCAAACAATCAATTCGAATGTGTACTGTCGGCAATTGGACAGTTTGAACGAATCCATCAACGTTCAGAGCTCGTTCATAGTAAAGGTGTTGTGTTCCATCACGACAGCGCGAGACCACACACAAGTTTGATCACCCGCCAAAAATTATTGGAGCTTGGATGGGATGTGTTGCCACACCCAGCATACTCGCCTGACCTTGCGCCGTCAAACTTCCACTTGTTTCGCTCTCTTCAACAGTCCTTGCGTGATATAACGTTCAATTCAGATGAGGTATAAATCAGCACCTTGTACAGTTTTTCGCCACGAAAGACAGGTCCTTCTATGAACGATGCATTCTGCAGCTCACTGAAAGATGGATAAAGGTTATCGAACAAAACGGGCATTATATTGTTGATTGATCTTTCTTCTTTCTATCAATAAATGACCTTTGCAAAACATGGCTAAAATACGTCATGACTTTTCCGACAACCCAATAGTTCAAGTCGTGCACTGCCGTCGTTCGAAAGGGGTATAAAGTACAGTAGCAGTCGTTGCTGTGAACAGAATTGCATGTCGCCGTTCAGTCTGTGGTTGGAACGCCTAAAAGGTGAACAGCCACAACTGACTAATTTGGGAACTTCTGCTTTACGAATTTGCCATAACTCTGCTCAAGCAAACACGAAACATTTGTAATGCGAAAGGGAAAGGTCCCGTGGACCACAGCACCTCAACCAGATGGTTCAAGAAATTTCGCACAGGTTACAAAAACCTCGACGATCAGCCAAGGTCAGATCGGCCGAGAACCGTGGATTCGGAGGCCGTGCGCCAGACCATAGAGGCAAATCCGACAACCAGAACTCTGAGATTATCAGGCGAGCTGGGCATATCACAGACCACTGTGGTTCGTCACCTTCAAGACCCCGGCAAGGTCTATAGGAGCTGCCGCATTGTTCCTCACGAACTGATGCCAGCCGAAGCAAACAACCTAGTGGAAGTGTGCATGAAGCTCCTAGAAAACAACCCGTGCGATGCGCGTTTTATCAAGAGAACTGTTACGTGCCATGAAAAGTGGATCTATTTCTGTAATTTTAACACACAATGGCAGTGGTTGAGCCCGGGCCATCTTCCAGAACATGTTGTTAGACGTGGGCGCTTCGAGCATGCTCTGCGTCTGGGGGAATTTCGAGAGGACAATCCATTACGAATTTGTTTCCAGACGGTCGGACCATCAACGCCAACCTCCACCCTGAACAGCTGGAGAGGATGTATGTCGTTTTGGAGGAGACGTACACGGCACTGGTGAACAGAAAGCACGCTCTCCTACAGCAGGAAAACGCTCGGCCTCATACTGTGCAAACGACCCAGGCAAAACTCCAGGAACTTGAGGGCATCGGACTGATGCCACACCCATCATACACTGACGGAAAAACAATCCCAACACCAAGAAGGGGTTGTGTTAGATAAACGACAGTTGGTAGGCGGTGAGAGTACATCTGTAAGATGACGTCTATGCAAATTTCGCGCTCGGCGCATACGTGTGGCGCTAGTAGCGCCCCTCGGAACATGCAAAGCAGGTTTGCTGTAAATACGCGCTGTAACGTTCGTGAGCGTTAGTTATCGTTGAGATTCGACGTAGTGTGTTGATGTTAGTCAAGAATGCATTTAAGAAGACGAAGAAGCCATTATCAACAGCTCACGGAGTTTGAACGAGGTCGTGTAATAGGGCTACGAGAAGGTGGATTTTCTTTCCGCAATATTGCAGAACGACTTGGCAGGAATGTAGCCACTGTGCATGATTGTTGGCAGCGGTGGTCAAGGGAAGGTAATGCCACAAGAAGACCGGGTTCCGGCCGGCCACTGGCACTACTGAGAGGGAAGACCGCCGTGTACGGCGTATGGCCGTGGCGCATCGTACCGCGTCTTCGGCAGCAATTCGAGCTGCAGTTGCCACCACAGTGACACAACAAACTGTTACAAATCGGTTACTTGAAGGACAGCTCCGAGCTAGACGTCCTGTAGCGTGCATTCCACCTACTCCAAACCACTGCCGTTTGCGACGTCAGTGGTGTCAAGCTAGAGCTCATTGGAGGACGGAGTGGAGATCTGTTGTGTTTTCTGATGAAAGCTGGTTCTGCCTGGGTGCCAGTGATGGCCGTGTGTTGGTTAGAAGGAGGCCAGGTGAGCGCCTGCAACCAACCTGTCTGCGGCCGAGACACAGTGGACCTACACCTGGAGTTATGGTCTAGGGAGCAATTTCCTATGACAGCAGGAGCACTCTCGTTGTTATCCCACGCACCCTGACGGCACAGTTGTACGTCGGTCTGGTGATTCAACCTGTTGTGCTGCAATTCATGAACATCATTCCAGGGGGTGTTTTCCAACAGGATAACGCTCACCCGCATACCGCTGTTGTAACCCAACATGCTCTACAGAGTGTCGACTTGTTGCCGTGGCGTGCCAGATCAGCAGATCTTTCACCAATCGAGCACGTATGGGACATCATTGGACGACAACTCCAGCGTCAACCCCAACCAGCATTAACCGTCCCTGTATTGACCGACCAAGTGCAACAGGCATGGAAGTCCATCCCACAAACTGAGATCCAGCACCTGTACGACACAATGCATGAACGTTTGCGTGCTTGCATTCAACATTCTGGCGGTTACACCGGTTATTAATGTACCAGCATTTCACATTTAAAATGGCTCTTCTCGCGCTTACAATAAGCTGTGATCTTGAAACCTTAATCGATTAAATATATTACCTATACAAATGTATTGCCGCCATTTCTTTCCTCTACAACTATTTTTTCGTGGTGTTGGGATTTTTTTCCGTCAGTGTATAAATTAAATCATCTTTCTATGGATGATGCGATTTATATGATGTAATTAATATATATATATATATATATATACTCAAGAGCAGAGTCAGAGACAAAATTTCACCTAAGAATTTAAAACTAAAAATACATACTAGGGGCGTAGCCAGGATTTTCGAAAGGGAGGGGGTTCTGTTATACAACTCTATCGGTAATTCTGTATATGTCAGGGTATATATGCGTACAATTATTTTGAGGAGGGGGGCGAGGGGGGCGTTTCGAAAAATATTTTTTTCATTGGTACACACGCACTTTTTGAACATTAATACAAAACGAAACTTATTTCATAAAATTAAAAGCGCCGCCCCGGTGGCGCAGTGGTCTAAGCGATGGCCTCTGATCATTCGTCCGAAAGGGGCCCGGGTTTGAATCCCGGTGAGGCATGGATGTTGTGTTTGTTTTACGGCACTGGCTCTCTCCCTTCCCTGGAACCAGTGGCCCTAATTTAGGGACGGGCGACTGCTTATAGCCCACTGAGTTGCTCATGGTGGTCGTTAAAACTCTAATAAAAAAAAATGAAAAGTTGTTTTAATAAAAAATTAACATAACAAATTCATTGGCCGTTTTGCTTTGCTTTCCCTTATACTATCCAGAAACAACATTACTTTCCGAGTTATATAAAAATAAATAAAATCCATGGTGCAGAATGAATTTCAGTTGCATGGCGACGGCCCATAGGACATCCTCCAGAATAACACCCCCGCTATTTTTTTTTTCAGATAAGCTGATGTCTGAAATCTTTAAATACAAAACAGTAGCTGTAAAGATTGTCCATCTTACGAGATATATAGCAAAACGTCAAAATTATGTCTATGAAAAAATCGATTTTTCATGTTGATTTTCATCTTTTTGGTAAAGCATGAAAATCGATGTTTCATGTTTTACAAAAAAGATACCCCCGACCCTAAAGTTTTTATCATAAGAAGGATAGTACTGTATATTGAAAGGTACGTCACAAATCACATGATGCCACTTTTATTTAGAGCTCATGAAGGGTTCAGGAGATATTTTTAAAACTAAAGTAAAATACCAGATAAACGGCGCAGATTTCCCCTTTATCTTGGACTTGGCTTATTCCAAAGAACCACGGCTGTTCACAGAAACATCTGTACAGGAAGCAATGTTTAATAGGTACTGTAGGGGTGGGAGCTCATTATGTTAATTATTGCTTATCAACCAAACGATCCTTGCTTCCCGTGCTGTCGAAAATTCCCCACAGCAGGAAGTAAAAATTTATAAGATTCTTTTTGTATGGAAAGTATCTATCAACAAAAAGCTGAAGACAGTCCGGCGTTCTTACTCTCCCAGCTTTACTAAAATGATCTGCTATTCGGGAGAGGGGAAGTAAAAATAATGGCAAGACATTCAAAGCATGAATTCAACATTAGGCTTGTTTGAAACTTAACAAAAAAGGTTTAATCAAAGATAATCAATCCTGGCAGCTATTGTTCCGTAACACGAGCTCCTGCAAGTTGTAGTTCCGCGGAAAATGCCAGAGTCCCTATTCATTAACGGAATACTTGTAACGTACCAGGAGATGTGACGTACCTGCCAGAAGGACGCACACGACATAAAGGCAGATAGGAATCAGAATAAAACGTCCGCGTAGCTCAATTGGTAGAGCAACTTATTCCGGAATGAGGGGACCCGGGTTCGAATCCTGGCGCGGATAAAAATGACGGAGAAATTTACTTCGTTATAATGGCGCCCGAACTATCCGGATGACCCGACCGTTCAAAATCTCGCAATCGTGTGATGTTATTTCCACACCGCGAGATAGGAAAAATAAGAGAATCCCTTCTCCAGCACTTCGAAAAAAAAAATAATAATAATAAGGGGGAGATGATGTAACGTACCAGGAGATGTGACGTACCTGCCAGAAGGACGCACACGACATAGAGGCAGATGGGAATCAGAATAAAACGTCCGCGTAGCTCAATTGGTAGAGCAACTTATTCCGGAATGAGGGGATCCGGGTTCGAATCCTGGCGCGGATAAAAATGACGGAGAAATTTACTTCGTTATATACTCTTTTCCGCAAATAAACCTTTAAAAGTTCTTTCCCTATCGCGAACGTGAAAGTCTTTATTGGCCGGAATCTTTGGCGTACCTCACACTTCTTTTTTGGGAAGCTAAGCCTCGTGTTCTGTTCCCGAACACGTGTCCTCGTAGATAGTTTTCTCCGTACTTCGTTACAGACAACCGGTGTCTCTCTCCGGCTCTTCCAACAACGAACTTTCCCCCGTGCTCTATCTGGCACGTGTCCTACGACCAACTTTCTTTCCATGCTGCCCCCAGCACCCTCCACGATCTACTCCAACCACGAACTGTCTTCCTAACTGTACCTTCCTAACTCGTTCTATCCCGAAGTTTTTCCCTAGTCACCTCTCCTCGCCTTCTGATTGGCTCCTGCATTCTCCTCCAGAGGCGCTAACCATTTTTCCGAGTGAGAGCACGCGTCGAGCAGGCGACCCGCCTGCCTCTCTGCTGCCCCCCACTCTTTTTCTCCCTGACCTTCTTTCGCCTCAGCTTGACCTTGCACCTTCCGCGTATCCCACAACTTGCATACCCCCCGGCCAGGAACAATAGCGGTGCCTCCGTGAATACATCGTCATTACAATAGGCACATTGGAATGTCGCCTTACTAGTACATTTACAAGGTTTAACATCCGTTATTTCAAGTTCCGTTGCTTTTTCACATCCGTCCTAAGGAAGATCTTAATACACTTGATAATAATTTACATTAAATGTTCATGTCTTGATGAAAACAGTTCATTCTTATAAGATTAATGTAATTTAATGTCTATCACATGAATCTAAAGAGTTTCGATCAAAATATATTGTGCCGACAAATGTCTATCACATAATTCACCGATGTGCAGAAATTCTCGCCCCTACAGGATCTTCAATAACTAATATTCGATTGCTAATTATGCGCTCTTAGTGATTTTTTAGATGCGATATTTTGTAGGTCTGCTAATTTCAACGTATTCTACCGATTGCAGAAGATTTGATTCACATATATTTTGGGGAAGATTTTAACATTAGGCATCGGTATACCTCTTTGGGCTTCTACACTTCTGGAATGTGATGATAAAAAAGAACCCACAATAACCTTATTTGCTATTTTTTTTATATATTTATATATATTGTGCAATCTTTATTTAAGAACATTTTTGGTTAAAATATTATTTTTTCAAGTAAGTTTTTGTATATCTGAAATTCAACAAAGAGCAGTGTTAAATTTTAAGAGTCTCCCAGAAAGATTTTATCTTTTTACGATAAATTTTCCTTAAGCATTATTTTGACCGACAGACCGATTTCAAATGTGCCGGCTGCTTAAAAAACATTTGAATTTTGCTTAACTCTTGACGGAGAATGTTTTTTTAATATATTAACTTCCCGAAGGTTATGAAGAACCAACCATAAATTTATTTGCTGTCGAGATATTTTTGTATGTATATATTACCGCCAATAGCGGTATAACTATACCATCGGGATCAGAGGAAATGCTATCCCACACTCACCAACCCGCTTGGCCAGCGTGGTGAGTTATGGCCAAACACCTCCAAAATGACTCTACAACTTAAATCTTGGCCCTCAGTCTCCGGCAGCTGGAATGTACCTGGCCAAGGCAGCGGCCAGTGCGACATGAAGGCAGAGGGTGCTAAGAATCCCCGGAGGACCGGACTAGGCTGCCATTTGATGCTGACCTTGGCTACCTATAACGGACGCTCCCTATCTTCTGATTCAAGGCTTCTTGAATTGGAAGAGGAACTACAAAGGATCAAGTGGGACATTGTTGGGCTAAGTGAGGTAAGGAGAAAAGGAGAAGATCTCATTGAACTGAAAAGTGGACATCTCTTCTATTATCGTGGGACAGATACTGGCAGAACTAGTGGTGTTGGATTTATAATAAACAAGAAACTGAAGGATAAAGTGATAGAAGTTGAAAGTTCCTCTGACAGAGCTGCACGACTCGTTATCCAACTATCGAGAAGATACCAGGCTCAGATTATTCAAACTTATGCACCCACCACAAGTCATCCTGAAGAAGAAATTGAAGAATTTTATGAGGAAATTCGTCATCTAAATAATAAAAGTAAGCAGCACTTGAAGATAATTATGGGAGATTTCAATGCAAAAATAGGGCAACGACAACAGAATGAAACTTCAGTAGGTAAATTCGGTCACGGCAACAGAAACCAGCGTGGAAATACTCTCGTTGAGTTTGCAGAGGCAGAAGGATTTTTCATCTTGAACTCCTTTTTCAAGAAAAAGCCACACAGGAAATGGACATGGAGACATCCAATTGGGACGACAAGTGAAATTGATTTTATTATGTGTAACAAAAAATTCGTCATAGAAGACTGCAGTGTGCTAAACAAGTTCAACACAGGTAGTGACCATAGATTGGTGAGATGTAAGATGCACCTCAACACTAAACTGGAACGTGGCAAGCTCATAAGACAAACAAAATGTATTGACATAACCAACCTTAAAAAACACCATAATACTTTCAAGTTGGAACTGAAGAACAGATTCTCTGCTTTAGAAGGCCTAACATCGGAAGAAGTGGATATTTCGGAAGTTAACAGAAAAGTAACCAAAGCTCTTATGGAAACAGCAACAAAATTAGCTGGGTCTAAGAACAAGTTGCATGTGAACAAATTATCAGGAAAAACCAAAATGTTGATGCAAAAAAGAAGAGAGATGAGTTCAACTAAAGAAGATGTGACTTCCAAAGTTGAATATATAGAGCTATGCAAGACAACACGAAAAAGTATCACTGAAGACGTAAGGAAATTCAACTGTGAGCTAGTGAGGAAAGCAATTGAAAACAACCAAAGCCTTAAGATAGCAAAGGGACATCTCAGTAAGGGAAGAAAACAGATTATGGCTCTGAGAAAAGAAGATGGTTCTATAACAAGAAATAGAGGCGAAATTTTGACAAGAGTGAAAGATTTCTACTCCAAATTATATGAAAGGGATGATACATGTACTCCAGACATCATGAAAGGTACCAGAGTTCTTCCAGTCCTCCCAGCAGAAGTTGCTCATGCAATCAAGAACATGAAGCGGGGGAAAGCTCCAGGAGACGATGGAATTACTATAGACATCATACAAGAAGCAAGTGGAGAAATTGAAACAGTACTCGCCCAAATTTTCACTCGATGCCTTAATGAAGGGAAGATTCCTGAGGATTGGAACAATGCTACAATGATCCTGCTACATAAAAAAGGTGACATTGAGGATCTCAGGAACTACAGACCTATCAGCCTCCTATCAGTGGTTTATAAAATCTTCACTAAAGTTCTTTCACACCGCTTGAAGGTAACACTGGACATGGCTCAACCGAGAGAACAAGCTGGATTCAGGAGTGGCTACAGCACAATAGATCATATCCACGTACTGAGAGAACTAATTGAAAGAGCGAGGGAATATGAACTTCCATTGTGCATGGCTTTTATCGATTATGAAAAAGCCTTTGATTCGGTGAAACCATCAGCAGTTACCACGGCTCTGAAATCCTGCGGTATTGAAGATGCATACATTAATATTATTAATAACATCTATGAAAATGCAAGTGCAAAGATTCGGCTGTTTGAAAATACAACACACATAAAAATTGGAAAGGGAGTGAGACAAGGTGACACCATATCTCCGAAGCTCTTTAATGCCACATTGGAAAATGTCTTTCAATCACTGAACTGGGAAAACAAAGGGATAAAGATTAATGGAGATTATCTAACCCACCTTCGTTTTGCTGATGACATAGTCATTTTTGCAACTACCCCATCAGAGCTGCAGAGTATGATCCAGGAACTTGCTGACAAGAGTAAAGAAGTGGGATTAAAAATGAACTTTCAGAAGACAAAAGTGATGTTCAATGCTTTTACAAGAAATGAAGATTTATGGATTGATGGAGAAAAACTGGAGATAACAGATACGTACGTTTATCTTGGACAGCAGATATCAAGTGAGGGTCACATTGATGAAGAAATTAATCGGCGTACAAAACTTGCCTGGAGAGCTTTTGGAAGAAACAGCATAATTTTCAAGAGCAATATGCTATTATGTCTTAAAAGAAAAGTGTTTGATCAATGCATCCTTCCAGTGCTTACGTATGGTGCAGAGACGTGGACCTTAACTAAAAGAGACATACAAAGGCTGCAGACAACTCAGAGAAGTATGGAGAGGTGCATGCTTGGTATAACCAAGAGAGATAAGAAGAGGAACTCGTGGATCCGAAAAATGACGAGAGTGGAAGACATCATGTTCAGAGTTAAATCCCTGAAATGGCAATGGGCTGGACATACTGCCAGAAGGACAGACCATAGATGGACAGCCGAAATTTTAGATTATATTCCAAGGGACAGGAAAAGACCCAGAAAAAGACCACATGGGAGATGGGTGGATGAAATTCGTAAATATGCGGGAGTGACATGGAGGAGACTGGCACAAGACAGACCATTGTGGAGGAAACTTGGGGAGACCTTCATCCAGCAGTGGATTGATAATGGTTGACAATGATGATGATGATGATGATATTACTTGCCAACCACAAGACTTTGGTTAATGGTTAATACTATGAAATTTGTGAATTTACTGAGCTTTAATTAAGGCCTGGAATCCAAGTTTATTAGAAATGCTGAAAATAATAAATATATATAAAAATTAATTTCTGGGTATAATAAATCTGTCTAAAATATATCCTGTGTTAGAGTTCAAAAATGTACAACGCATATTCATTGTGAGTTAATCATAGCATGCTAGAAATTAAAAATTTGTCACCTGTTAAACATTGACAACTATTTTCACAAACGGAAGTCCTTTCCCCAGGACTTCTTTGATAGTTCATCAATCACCTGTTCCACTGCGGGCGTCATTTCTTTGTATATATTTAAAAGTGCAAGTCCATTTAATCTTGTATCTCCATTAGTATTCCTTAAGTAGGTTTTCAGTCTCCTCAGAGTAGAAAATGTTCTCTCGTTTTCGCAGGTCGGTACAGGCTGGGCAATTAATATGCACAGCAGCTTGTACACATTCGGAAAGAACATTTTATCGCAAGTGGACAAAGCTTGAAGAGGGGAACTGGGCTTCTCTGTCATCTTGAGGAGTTATCTTTGCCACAACTTCACTTCTGAGATAATTTCTTCCATGTGAATTTTGTATATCGCTAGATTAGAACTCACAAAGAGATTTCACGTTATCCCGAAGGAGGGTGATTGACTCATTACTTGAAAAATCCCCGCTTGGGTTCGGGAGCAAGCATTGAAAACTGCCCAGTATCGATTTATGGGATGAAAACATGGATTCCAAATGTAAAGCAAAACTGTCGAGGAAAGGGATAAAAATTGCGATCCTAAAATATTCCGTAGGAGAATCACTTGCCACATTGCAGCGATTATTTTGCCTATTTGAAATCCTAGGCACTTTAATTTCAAAACCCTGTTTAGCAGCATTTTTCAATGCTTCGACAAATAAGTGGTCAAAATGTTCTTTGGCATTAAGATGCATTATGCGAATTTCCGCTGCCAGATCCTCCGCAGCATCAGCTCCTTGTTTTAAGTCAATTGAAGGTGACTGCAGGTATCTACACAGTCCTACACTGTAGCTGAAAGTCTGACGAAGGCAAAGCAGAGAAATACAAAATTCCGGTTGTTTTATGCAAGCGAGGAACTGATTTGCTTTTGATGCAGCGTTTCATCCTTCCATGTTGCAATATGCTCTAAAGCATCAACAACTGCATCTTGTAGATCTATAAAGGATGAGACAGAGTCATGTCTTTCAATTCATCTCGTTACACAAAGGTTTTTTATTTTAATTTTCTTCATTTCCGGAATGACATGGGCCACTGATGTTTGTAGAGCATCTTGTTTCTTTGGAGAATTGAAAAAATTATATATTTCACTCAATAAACCCATACAATTTCGTATACACTGAATACCACAAAGCATTAGATATAGCAAGATTAAGACTGTGAGCTGCACAATGAACATAGAGAGCTGAAGGAACAACTCGTTTTATATGGGCTTGAACCCCATTGAAATGCTCACTCATTGCTGCAGCCTCATCATATCCTTGACCTCGTAAGCCATTGATATTTATTCTAAGTGCTTGTATATTCAAATGAATGGCGTCTGCGATACCTTTTCCACTAAAATCCACTATAGGGACAAATTTCGCGAAAGATTCACAGCCTTTTGGCTCTGATAGGGAGCAATCTAAATACCGAAAACAAAGAGAAAGTTGTTCGGTTCCTGATATATCAGCGGTCTTATCTGTTAATATGGAAAAGCGCGGGGATTTGTTGACTTTCTCAACCAAATTTTCCAAAATTTTGTTACCAGATGTTTCAATTACTTCATTCTGGAAATCTGGGCTACTGTAGCTGGCATTACGCGCACATGATTCTAAAGATCTTCGAAACATTTCGTCGCCTCTTGCGCGGAATCTAAGAAGAGCGCGGAAATTTCCGTCGTTCTGTGAGGTCTCTTCATTCAAGGAAATGCGTCCACAATCCCTATGGCCTCGTAGAGCAAGCCCTTGACGACCACACAGAAGAATAGCTTCAATGATGGGCTGTACGAGTTTTCTATTTTCATTTTGGCGTCTTACTTCCTTATTCAACTGTAAGTCGACTGGCGCTTGAATTCCACATGCTAAGGCAGAAACGGTTTTACTATTCCTGTGATAAATGGAATTTTCATGTTCCGCGTATCTTTCTATAGCATTCTTCCAACTGTCAAACTTTACTTTCACTAATCTTCCCAAAGTTTAACTGCCTGACCTAGCTCCTTTCTGTGCGAAAAAACCGCAGAATTTGCAAAAGGCACCGTCTTGAACTGCAGAATACGCCAATCAATTCCACCGATGAAGCCATTTCCACTGGAAACTCAAGTTTCTTTTACTGTGCATTGGAAATTTAAATTTAGGGTCCGGAACGATGACATCTTTTAATGTTTTTATCTTTTCTTCATTAGTCATTAATTCAGTTTTTTTCAAGTAGCATGGAATATCGTTCTCCACTATCTCCACACTATAAAGACCTTCACTGATGAATCATTAATATCGGAAGATGTGTAACCAATTTCGCATCTTGATTTCGGTTCCGTGTCGACAGCTGCTGCTGGTGAACATGAAGGATCTGTCAAATTCTCTGTTGCTGCTTTTTTAGGAAAACAAATTGTGCAATGTGATGGAACTAGATCGTTTTTTTTTACATTTCTGATGAAACAATGAAGATTGCAGTTTAATTACAG
Source organism: Macrothele yani (assembly GCA_039090855.1). Classification (NCBI taxonomy): domain Eukaryota; kingdom Metazoa; phylum Arthropoda; class Arachnida; order Araneae; family Macrothelidae; genus Macrothele; species Macrothele yani. The sequence goes on along the minus strand of CM077001.1, from coordinate 120,086,000 downwards.
AAATTCTGAAACACCAATGAGGGGGAGAACTGACTGAGACAGCAAAGACTTTGCTGTCGCCAATCGGTATATGTATAGGCGAAACGCGAAAGAGGGAAGAGACACTAGCGCACACACGATTTGCTTGTCTTGGGGGTTGATCTCATAAAAGTTTCTCTTTTTCCGTTGCGAGCGTGATTTTGACCTTCAAGCATGTGATGTGCAAATTAGCAACCACACTAGGGCAGGGCATGATACGTAGAGAGTGAGAGTTTCCTCTGCCGCTGGGGCCATTAAATATCCATGGCCGCCACCGGGGCACTTTTATTACAGGGAGTAGGAGAGGCACTAATTTTAGCTACACGGGGTTGTGCAAGCAAGTGTAACAATGATAACACTTGCCTCCAAAAATCAGTCCCCCCCTCATCCACCACATTCTTATTTTTTGACTTGTCGCCGCCATCTCCATGCTGCTGTTCCCTTGTCAGTTTTTTCAGACTCAGATCCTCAGTTTGTCCTTCAAAATGCACTGATATTTTACATCACATTTGGGGGGAGGGGGGGGAATCTGCAATTTTAAATAGGAAAATTATTTACAAAACGAACTTAGTAAAAGCTAAGTGTCTACTAGGGGGAGTGGGGTACATACACTCACGGACAATGAAATTTGCGCACCAAGAAGGAAGCATCGGATTGAACTGAAATTTTATGGACGTGATGATACAGATGAATGATACACATGTTGACAAAAACAGAACTGCAAGACAAATACAGAGGGATCTGTGGAACGCAGTCCGGCCACCTTCAATAGCAGGTTGCACATGCTGCCATGCGGTCCAGTATGGAGGCAAACAGACGTCTGATGTTGTCCTGCGGCAGACTGGCGCACACGTGTTGGACGGTGTACTCTAAATCCCGGATAGCCGCCCCGGTGGCGCAGTGGTCTAAGCGATGGCCTCTGATCATTCGTCCGAAAGGGGTCCGGGTTCGAATCCCGGTCAGGCATGGATGTTGTGTTTGTCTTACGGCACTGGCTCTCTCCCTTCCCTGGAACCAGTGACCCTAAATTAGGGACGGGCGACTGCTTATAGCCCATTGAGTTGCTCACGGTGGTCGTTAAACGTCCAATCAAAAAAAAAAAAAATCCCGGATAGTGCGGCACGGCGGCTGCCAGCGTTTCAACTGGTCCCACACATGCTCGATATGTTGCAGCACTCGGGAGCGAGTGCGCACCTTTTCCCTGTATTGGAAATTGAGAAGTAATCGGAAAAGCGGAAAAGAAATGGGATTAAAAAAATTAATCAAATGAATGGGAGAGATTTTGGGGAGCTGGTGTAAGAATTATTAAAATAAGGATTTTATAAACTTCACGCTCTTCAGACGCTCTGCATTTCACAATTTAATTTTCCCCTTAGATTTTCTTCCGTGGGTTCGCGCCTAGGAAGGTCAGGAAAGTACCGCTCTTTCCCCTTCACCCCCACCCCACCCTCTCTCTCTCTCTCTCAGAGTCGAAGGGCTTCCAGCAGTCCGCTTGCTGTGGCATGGGACCGCGGGGCATCCTTTCCCTAACTGCTACGAGCCAGCAATATTGGGTAAGACAGAGTAATTCAAGTCAGAGAAATAGCGGGTAGACATTTTATTGGAGCTCGGCGCCAGTCGTCTTGAGATTTGATGCACCAAGTCTGGAAGAAAAGAATAGCTTGACGCCAGGCCAAGGAAAACTATAGCAGTTTTATGATAGGAAGATTTACGACCTCAGAGATCCGTAGGCAACGAAGTTCCTAGAATTTGAGGGCGGACACAGATTTTGGACGGGGCGAAGGATGGCAAGTCAGAGAAATGGCGGGAAACCCAGAGCAAATCAGATCGGGAAATGATAATTGTTTGACCAATCTCTAAATTGGTAGGAGGATCCGGGAAGAACAAATTTTGGTAGGACAGGAAGAGGAGCGAGAGAATTATATCAGTCGGCATGAATACTTCGAAAGAATGATGACAGAATTCAGAGAGAATTATGGGTTGGCATGAAAACTGCGAGAGAATGATGACAGAATTGAGACAGTTGGCATAAGAACTTCAGGAAGAGAGGAGATAGCATGAAAACTTCGAGAGAATGATGACAGAAGTCAGACAGTTGGCATAAGCACTTCAGGAAGAGAGGAGATAGCATAAAAACTTCGAGAGAATGATGACAGAATTCAGAGAGAATTAGGAGTTGGCATAAGAACTTCAGGAAGAGAGGAGATAGCATGAAAACTTCGAGAGAATGATGACAGAAGTCAGACAGTTGGCATAAGAACTTCAGGAAGAGAGGAGATAGCATGAAAACTTCGAGAGAATGATATTCCAGCCCTCATCGTGGGATAGAAGGTAGGACAATTCCGACCTTAATGTTTCCTCTTGTTTACATAATTAGTATGTTGAACCGAAAATTAAAGAAGAGCATAGTAGACTAAGTTAAGGTTGAAAGTAAAACCAGCTGTAAATTAATGCTGAGAAAAGCAGGGCAGAAATAGACTAAGTTAAGGTTGAAAGTAAAACCAGCTCTAAACTAATGCTGAGAAAAGTAGGGCAGAAATAGAAGAAATGAAATGGTTGAGTAAAGTAAATACCATTGATCAGAGCAGGAAATTGTGTAGTATAGGGAATCATTTTTAGTAAATTATGTTTCGAAATATTTCAGAATTATATTAAATGAAAATAAGAAATTAAAGTTAACCTTTAAATAAATAATTTTGCTAAAAGGGTCTTCAAACATTTTCATATGACTGAGTGTATATTTTTCTAGATTTCAAGTCTTCATCAGGCAAAATAAACATATTTTATTTTCACGTTATTATGAGTCGGCTACATTTCATTTGAGTGTACAATTTTGTAAAAAAAAAAGGTTAATAACGATTGAGTGTTGGATGTGTGAATAAATGATTTGGAATGAATGTTCAGAAAAATCCTCCAGTGCAATACTGAGTAACTTACGCATCAGTGCTAGTAAACGAATCAAAATTTGTAAGTTAACGAATTATTCAAAAAGAAATGAAAAGCTAGACGATTACTTTAAAACATTGCGGCACTCAGCGGACCCCGATACACGGAACGTCGGCTGGGTGAAACACAACGCCCATCCTCGAATAGCGAGCCTGTGTTTTCTCTAATACTGGGAAAACATAGTTTTTGAGATTCGAGTGATTACCCTTATTACTAATAATGACGCGGGGCAATCCAAAAGCCCCAGGTAGCAGATAGAGGGCATGTCCGGGGAGCGTGCAGGCCATAGAAGTGTCTGGACATGACGTAAGAAGTCCTGGGCAACCCGAGCCGTGTGCGGGCGGGCATTATCCTGCTGATATAACGCACCTGAAATCCAGGCCGGGAATGGGAGCACATGGGACCGTAGGATCTCATCCATACACCGCTGACCCGACAATTATCCACGTGCCACTACTAGAGCTGACCGGCTATCGTAGACTACGGCTCCTCAAACCATAATGCCTGCAGTGAGAGAAGTGTGGCGCTCGATAGCGAGGTTGGGATTGTGCCTTTGACTCAGGGACCTCCACACTCCGACACGATGATAATCTGTCCCCAAAACGAAGCGGTATTCATCGCTAAACATCACACGTCGCTAGTTTGTGACGTTTCACGTCGCTTTGACCTGGCACCACTGCACACGAAGCCGGCGATATTCCTGTGTTAATGGCAGCACACGTAAGAGGCGCTGGGATCGCAGATTCGCTTCCGCGAGGCGTCGGGAAATGGTTCAACTGGTGCTTTTGTCAGTTCAAGAAAAATAAGGAAAAGACTATCAGATATGGGACTAAGCGATAGAATTGCGAGAAAAAGCCATATCTGAATCTACTGTAGCGCAAGAAACGACTACAGTGAGCAAAAGAACACACTAAATGGACATAAGATCAGTGGAGGCACGTTCTTTGGAGTGACGAAAGAAAGATATCCTTATTTGGTAGTAATGGGAGAAAATATGTGAGGCGTCGAATGGGCGAAGAGGTATATCCTCACTGCATGGAGGCAGATGTAAAGCACCCAACAAGCGTTATGGTTTGGGCATGCATGGCAACAGATGGTGTTGGTCGCTTTCATGTAATCGACAACACGCTGAACTCAAAGAAAATACATTGACACAATCCTGGAACCAAAATTGCTACCTTCCATCAGGGAGATCTTTCCCAACAATGCACCATTTCTGTTTCAGCGGGATTCAGCTCCCTGACACACAACACCATATGCAAACAGCGGTTCACAGCAAAGGGCATTCTATTGTTGACCTGGCCAGGAAACAGGCCTGGCCTAAACCCTATAGAAAATTCGTGGCATCGTTTGAGAAACCTTGTGCGAATGAGTCGTCCATCAAATAAAAGGCAATTAATTGAGGCTATAATTGCTTCCTGGCACCACGTAATAGCGAAGGCAGAGTTTCAAACACTTCTTGGCTCAATGAGACGTCGCTGTGCTGCTGTTTTAAACAATAAAGGCTGCACTTGTTGAACAGGATTCACACCTAAATATAACAAACAAATCTATATAAAACTCCGTTTATTGGTGTGAAGGTATATATAAAGTTGAAATACAAGAAAACATTGTATCTCCCGAGCTTTCGCTCTCCGACCGGGAGGCTTTCCCAAGGACTACAAACGTTACTAACAAATCTGGCGAGCAGGGGCGGATTAGGACGACCAAACCAGCCCGGGAATTTTAGTTTTTGGGTCCACTACAGAAACACTTACATGGGAACACCTCATAAATTCCCTCATGACAGGAATTCTGTTAAATCGTAGATGATAGAGAGTTGCTGAAATATGCATTGTAAACCGAATTCCGTCGTAAACAAAAAAATGTTTAGAAACAATTTAACAGTGAATTTTTTTAAATGCCCTCAGGGTTAAATGTAGCATCAAACCACACTCAAAACGCGCTGTTGTACCAGATAACTTTTTACATTGAAAAAATTATATTTTACCTTTGTTTTGACAAAAGAAAAGAACCCCCCCCCCCCCAAAAAAAAAAACCATGTGTTTCTTGAAGACCCCATTTCCAACCAAATCCCCATGAAGATCCTTCTGAAAGCTGAAATGTGCACACACCCCATAATAATTTTCCTATGCAATTAATTTTTCTAGTTATTTAGTCACCGATGGCTTACTACGTAATGGTTTTGGGCAAGTCCTTAAATAATTAATCAGACACCCTTTTTTAAGTCTACCCATTATTTTGACCACTGAGCCAGTACTAGCAAATCGTTGTTTCTTTCAAGCTAAATGTGAATGGGACACAGATTTCGGAATATCTCTGCCGAATAATTGCTTTGTGCTCTAGTTAGTCTCTATAAAGGGGTTGGGAGAAGAATGCAGAACTACTAATGACCCTAGGTTCCAAATCCAATGACCTGCGTCTAAATGTAGTCAGATTTTGCTTACTTAATTTATAATACCGTGCTTGGTTCGGAACACTTCTCACGTAAGTACAGAAAATTTTGCGATTTTATTTCAGAGCCAACGCACGACATAAACATTTTTTGTTTGTTTGTTTGATTTCAAGAAAATAACTGCAGACAGAAATAAGCTCGTTCGTTCCATTTGTCTGAAACGAACGAACAAATAATCATTCGTTCTTTCCAGAAAAATAGAAATAAAAACAAATACGGGAAATTGGGCCATTTCTCGAGTGGTCTATCGGGAAATGTTTTTTTTTTCTTTTTATTGGAGGTTTAACGACCACCGTGAGCAACTCAATGGGCTATAAGCAGTCGCCCGTCCCTAATTTAGGGTCACTGGTTCCAGGGAAGGAAGAGAGCCAGTGCCGAAAGACAAACACAACATCCATGCCTCACGGGATTCGAACCCGGACCCTTTCGGACGAATGAACAGAGGACATCGCTTAGACCACTGCGCCACCGGGAAATGTCTCGGTATCCCGGCGGGCCGATCCGCCCCCGCTGGCGAGTATAAACAAGAAAAATTTGTTTATACTCGCCAGTGTTTAAAAACAAATTTCTTGTTTATACTCGTCAGATTTGTTACTAACATTTGTAGTCCTTAAAAAAGCCTCCCGGTCGAAAAGCGAAAGCTCGGGAGATACAGTTTTTTCTTGTATTTCATCTTTATACTGTATATATCTTCACATTAAAAAACGGAGTTTTATATAGATTTGTTTGTAATATAGGCTACCGTACAAAATTCTGATAATACATTGCAATCGTAAGTATCTGATATCATCTTATCGGATTGTAGTTTAGATTTATCATGATTGCGGGCAGCGATTGGCCTAGTGGCCAGCGTTCGTAAGTGCCACGGAGAAATCTCAGGTTCGATCCCAGACAGGAACGAACGCTCGAACCACTAAATATCCGTCGTGCGTCGTATGGGCACGTTAAGCCGTCGTACCCCGGGTACTGCCCCGCCCCTATCTCAGTTATAAATAAGGGCGTTTTCTTTCCCCTTTCTACTTTGCTTCTGCGTCACTTTCCTATCGAGCACTCTAGCCCAAATCTCCTAGCTTCCTGTTTCTAAGGGTTGTTTAAGACCTCGGGTCAGACACTCCCTTCCTAAAATCCTCTTCATATGATCTGATCTGATCTGATCTTATCATGATTACAATATTCGCAGAATAACGTTTTTCGGTACTGCAGATATTTGAATTCTGTTGTCTGTATTGAATTCAGCATTAAATTCTCGTTCAGCTGATATATAAACATTTGCATTTAGTGAAACATAACATTTCCTATGAGCCTGCAAAGTTGCAAAACATGAAATTTTTGAAAAAGTGTCTACAGTTTTGGACACCACTGTATATGTAATTGATTTTAATAAATTTGCTTGTATTACAGTATTGGTTATAGGAAGAGTTCTTGAAATCGGACTTTTAGAAGTTGCGTCAAATGTACAACTATAATGAATTAGCTTTATTTGCTTTCCGATAAGCTAATTATAATGAATAAGCTCTTTCTACCAGCTAGCTAATGATAATAATGAAGCTTTCCTACTGCTACTGAATGATATGCTTGTACTAAGCTTCAAATAGTGAATTCAAATGGTTGTTGTTACTAGTTAATTAAGAACATGAATAAAGTCTCCTGCTAGTAGTGTAGTAATAGTATTGAACAAACTTATAACTGGTAGTAATGTTGTAGCAGTAATTAGAATGAATAAAGTCTTAACGCTGGTTGTTAATGGTAATAAACTAATGACATAAACCTAACAGCCAGACAGAGGTCTGACAAAAACTATTAATTGAGAAAGACGTACTTACTCAAAGCTCTTTTATTATGTAACTCTTGGTCATCCAAAGCACACACACACAACTTGTTTCACAATAATGAAGAATCAAACTAATCACATAGAACGAAACTCTCTCCTTCACAACAACAACGCTCCTCTAGTGTAACAACAAACGATCTCCCTATAACAACAAAAGCTCTCCTTATAACAACAAAATCTCTCCTTCGCTATCGATGAACGCGCCTATATATACTGGCTACCACCACGTCATGACTTACACTCATTGCCAGATCTCATTCATCGGGTGAAATAATATTTCGTTCAGTAAGAAGATAATTTACATAGTAAAATAAAATAACCAGAGATAGTAAAATCAAAAGGAAAGTGAATATAGAGTATACGTTACATCATCTCCCCCTTAATTTTTTTTTTTTTTTTTTTTTTTACTTCCGAAAAACCTATCAATTTTGGAGTGTAAGTCTTACACTTCGTTGAATGACGTTTCTCGACCTCTTTTTTGTTTTGTTATTTGGTGGCAGCAGTATTTACATTATCAAACTTGGCATGACAAAATTAAGAAATCTGTATTCATCTGTGAAACTTGTATTGTTGAACAAAATAAACCTGCATCGGCATACCTTCCTTTTATTCTGCCTAGCAGGAATCACTTTTTTAATTTCAAATGACGTTCTCATTATTCGTTGAATACATACCAACTGTATCAGCAGCGAAGATTGCCTGGAGCTGCCTAACAGTAACAATTTTATTATTTTAATTTCAAATTACGTTCGCATTATTCGTTGAATACATACCAACTGTATCAGCAGCGAAGATTACCTGGAGCTGCCTAACAGTAACAATTTTATTATTTTACCCCTAAGCACATAGATATATATAAAAAATTGGGATTAGTAGATGGACATAGAAGAAATATAAAAAACCCACATATATATACACAAAAAAAGAATGCATAGGCCCACACGAAAAAAAAGAAATTCTGACACGCCAACTGGTCGTGCAGGAAAAACAACAAACTAAGAAAGAACCTGTCCACGAGAACTTACTTATCTGAGGACGCATAAAAACTCTAGTGCGATAACGTTTTCCAGGCCTAATCGGACTGGTAAAATCAGGTAGCTTGGATCTTTTCAAGGACTTTAATGGATCTGGAACATCGGTCTGCTGTCGGTCAAGAAATCCCGGCGGCTGACGGGAACGGTCAGGAATGGCGGGAATCCGTCGGTCCGGAACGGCTGAAGTCTGTGGGTCCGGAAATCCCTGCGGCTGAGAAGAACGGTCAGGAATGGCTGAAGTCTGGCGGTCCGGAAATCCCTGCGGCTGAGAAGAACGGTCAGGAATGGCGGAAGTCTGGCGGTCCGGAAATCCCTGCGGCTGAGAAGAACGGTCAGGAATGGTTGAAGTCCGTCGATCAGGAACGGCCGAAGTCTGGCGGTTCGGAAATCCTTGCGGCTGATAGGAACGGGCTCCCCCAGGCTTTTGATATGGAGTCCCTTTGTGCTGGGGCCCGTTGTGTCCTTCCAGTATTCTCTTGGACGGACGTAGCTCCGGCCACATCGTTTGCTTTCTCTTACGCCCTCGTGGCATGAGAGTAGCAGTAGGCATCGGCCCTGTTTGCCCTGAACGGAGGTTCCAGGGGCGAAACCCGGGCGGATGCAAAGATTTCTGCCGTCGTTGCTGTTGCGGCGAAGCAGATTGGGGAGACAAGTTACGTTTACGCCCAGCTTTTGGTGGTTCTGGACGGTTTGTAATATTGAAATTATTGTTCATAACTGATAAATCAGAAATGTCCGAAGCCTCTGAGTCGCTGCTGTAATTCAGTGGTCGTGCAGGGCGATGTTTATTTTTGCCTATAGGAATACTTTCTGACGAGGTATTAAAAGAAGTAGGAGCCTGCGTTGGTGTAGAGTTATCAGGAAACGGCGCAGCAATAGTCTTGGCAATGGTTGGAGGGAAAGGAACGATACTAGTATTGGAAGAACTTGAGTCGAGCCTTGGTCTCAAGGGAGAATCAGGTTGCGTGTTTGGAAACCCGTCTGGAGGAGGGGAGGGTGAAGAAAAAATCACTGGAGATTCTTCAAAAATGTTTGTTGGTTAGTCCAAAATTTCTGGCGGTTGATCGTGAGATATAGACTCTTGAGTCTGTGGAAGAGCAGGTTGAGTAGGATTGATTATGAAATCGATATTTCGTTCATGATACTTGCGACACTGATCAACGTGTACGTATTGAAATTGATTGTCAGGTTTTTCAAGAACAATGTTATTTTCAAACACATTTGCCAACCGATATGGACCTTCGTAGCTGGGTGCAAATTTCTTCACTAAAGTATGCGAAACAGAAGACTGGAAGTGCGTTTCCACGAGAGTGAGATCTCCAACGACAAGATCTGGTTCCCTACGCCTAGGATTATAATATCTTGCTTGAGCCGCTTGTGCTCCTAGCATTGCAACACGAGCTTTTTCTGCCATGATGCGTACTGATTGCGGAGTTGGTCGCTGGTTTAGTTCGTCGATAATCCCCGTTAAATTTTCAAAAGGGGTTTTAATTTTGCGACCCAGAAAAAGTTCTGCAGGAGTAATTTTAGTAGATTCGTGGACAGACGAGCGGAGGGCGAACGCAAAAAGCTCCAAATGGTCATCCCATCTTTCATGATGATCCATTACAAATGTAGCAATCATTTTCACTAGCGTGCGGTTTACGCGTTCCGCAGGATTACTCTGGGGATGATATGGGGAAATGAATTTATGTTTAATGTGTAGTCTCGCACACATTCTTTCAAAAATGTCAGAAATAAATTGAGGACCATTATCCGAAAATACTTTATTAGGTGCACCATATCTAGAAAATACTTCATTAACTAATACATTACAAATAACTTCTGCCGTAGCGGCTTTAACGGAAAAACTTCAACCCATTTAGAAAAATTATCAGTTAGTACTAAAACGTAACGAGCTTTGTTTTTAACAGATAAAGGATAAGGTCCCAATAATTCTATTGAAATAATATCAAAAACATGAGAACTTGAACTAGATTTCAAGTGACCGGCCGGTCTTACATTACGGTAATTATTAATCTGACACAAGTGACATGATTGAACGTATGCGAGCACACTTTGGTACATGCCAGTACAATAGGCAACATCCCGCAATTTACAACGGGTCTTGCGAATACCTAAATGGCCTGCAAGAGGTTTGTCATGAAATTCATTTAAAAGGGCCATTCTGAGGGTTCGCGGAATACATGGGCGAAACTCTGCCCTAGTAGTCCTAAATTGTGTATAATAAAGAAGACCCTCTATTACTTCAAAATGCTGTGACCTTCCAGCCAGAGAAGGATCACTTTGTAGGGGCGAACCCGCAAGCAAAAAATTATAGATATCCCCAAAATCTGGATCATTTATTAATTCTGCCATTATCTGCTCTCTGGATGTTATATCAGCTATTAGAAGTAAAGGCTGACATCCAGGAGTAGTTTCTGTGGGGACCCCACTAATCGGAACGCGAGACAATGCGTCCGGTAATTGATTCTTATGACCTGGCTGATAGGAAATTTTGATATTGCTCTCTTGTAACTTCAGAGCCCACTTCATAAGTCTTTGAGATAGGTGCTTAGCAGAATTCAAATACTGAAGGGCAGAATGATCCGTAATTATGTTAACTGTCAATTCATTAAGATAACATTGAAATTTATTCAGCGCATACACAACAGCAAGACATTCACGTTCCGTAGCTAAATAATTGCTTTCAGCTTTGGGTAAAGTACGAGACGCAAAAGCTATTGGATGCCCAGCTTGTGACAAAACGCAACCAAGACCAACTCCGGATGCGTCAGTATAAATATCAAATTCTTTAGTATGATCCAGGAAAACCAACACCGGAGGCTGAGTCAACGCAGACTTCAGTGTTTCGAATGCAGCGTTAGCCTCAGGTGTCCAAACAAACTTCTTGTATTTACGTTTTAAAGCATACAATGGCTCACAGATTGTAGCATAAGCGGGGACGAACTGCTGATACCATCCGGTCATTCCCAGAAAGCGTGATAGTTCTTTTGCTGTTTTAGGCCGAGGAAAGTCAACAATAGGCCTAATTTTTTCATTATCCGTAAATAAGCCGTGGGAGTGATTTTCAACCTCAGATATACAATCTCGTCCCTCGCTATCTGGCATTTACTAGGTTTTAACGTCAAGCCAGCATTGTATATGAGTTGGAACACCTGTTTGAGCAGAGAAAGGTGCTCGTCAAAAGTCTCGGATGTAATGATAATATCATCCAAATATACATGCACATGGGGACCCAGGACAGGTCTGAGAACCGTATCCATAAGCTTTTGGAAAGTAGCAGGTGCAGAAGCTAGTCCAAAGGGCATAAGTAAGTATTCATAAGCCCCAAAAGGAGTCACAAAGCCTGTTTTATCGACAGAGTCCGGATGTACTGCCACTTGCCAATATCCACTCGCCAAATCCAAGGTTGACATCCATTTGGTTGACGACAGGTCATTTAAAATATGCGACATGACAGGTAGTGGATAATTGATCGTTTTTGTGACTTGGTTGAGCTTGCGGAAATCTGTCACGAAACGAAATTCATTGGGTTGTTTCTTTGGAACCAAAAAGGCAGGAGCAGCCCAGGCGCTTGTTGATTCCCTGATTATGCCCTGCTTAATCATTTCAGAAATTTGACGTTGCATTTCCTGTTTTTTATGTGGAGCACAAGGGTAAGGTTTCGTCGCAATTGGTTTCGAACCATCAGTGTCAATGACATGATAAACCACCTGTGTGAAACCAGGTTGATCAGAAAATAAACCAGGGCTTTCCTGTAAAAGGAGAGAAAGCTGGTCTCGTTGCCTCTCATTCAATTGGTTACTCAATAACAAACTCGTTATATCTACAGGAACCGTAGGAATCATTTCGACAGGTTCCGGAAAGGAAATCACATGTTGTACGAAATTCAAAGTTATTTGAAACTTTTGAATAAAGTCCATTCCCATTAGACATTTCACAGGTAGCTCGTCTATAAGCAGGAAAGAATGCGTAAAACGAGCTTTTCCCAGCCCTAAAGATAATGTGACAGTTCCTGTGATACTGAAGATTTCGTTATTTGCCCCTCGCAAATACTGCGTCGCAGGCTGAACTAGTATTGCAGGAAAATTGTCAGTGCAAAACTTTGTATTTAGGGCTGATATTTCAGAACCAGTGTCGAACTTTGTCTCGACGATAATATCTTCAATTGTCAAGAATACATCAGGCAACTGAGGAGTTTGAACAGTCACTAATACTGTTTTAGGGTCAGAATGCTTGGTATCAGGAAGCAGGACCGACCCTTGGTCTACTTCCTTTGGAAGTTTAAAGGAATCCTGGTTGGATTATCATGTGGTCTGAAACCTCGACCCTGCCGGGTATCGGGAAAATTTTCACGATGAGGAAAACTGCGTGAAACCTGCGTCGGGAACTCCGCGCGTCTGTTGACATTTTCATATCTATTACTTCTGCCCTCAGCACGGGCAGAAAAATCATCATTGACCTGAGCATGAAAACGTTCCGAATGCTGCTGATTGAAACGGGGTCGAGCATACTGTGTATTTGTACGATATCCCGAAGCTTGTTCAGAAACTCGCTGTTGGTTTGCCACTTTTCTGTGTGGTGGAACGTATGAAGCTTGGGTGTGCACTGGTGTATGCTCGCGCTGAAAGTTATTATGTCTATTATGCCGCTGAGGGTTTTCGTAATAAGCCTCGCGGGGTGCCCGAGCATGGTGAGTTGAACCATGTTTGCCATGTCGCTCTTCATACGTGCGTATGAGGCGAAGGCATTCATGAATTGTGGCAGGGTGTCGAACCTCAAGAAAATCTTGTAAGAATGGGTCGAGCTGCTGCACCAGGGTATCCAACATGTCGACATGACTGGCATGTGGATCCCATAGGTTATATAAGCGTGCAGTTTCCAACGCAAATGCAACAGGGCTATCGTTGGGACCTTGCTGACGAGAAAAAAGCTGTTGAGCAAGGCTAGCTCGACTGAGGCCGAAAGGAAAGACCTCCAAAAATTCTGCACGGAAATTCTCATAATGAGAATCCGGGTTCGACACTCTCCACTGCCGATACCAGGTCTTAGCGGTATCCCTCAAGCAAGTGCCGGCGATTTGGACTTTGCAGTCTTCAGGAATATTATATAGATCAAAATGATCTTCCAGATCTTCGAGGAACTTTAAGGACCCCTCCAAACCATTGAAATGAATTGTTCCTGCATGCGGCACAAAATGGGCAAGCATTCTGCTGCGCTGAGAGGATTGAACTCCCTCAGGTACGACCCGCGACTCAGAGTAATAGGAAGCTGGTGCATTATGAAATTGTGAAGAATGCCTGGGTACGTGTAGATCATTCATATCAAAGTTAGAGCCACAGGCTTCTTGCAAATTGTCAAAAAAAAAACAAAAAAAAAAAACACCATTACCCTCGGAACTTGCCTTGGGGTGGAAAATTGAAGTTGTCTCAGGTAGTGAAGACATGGGTAAGAATTGTCAAGATCTCGTGTTCGAGAAAAGTTCGGGCGCCAATTATAATGAATTAGCTTTATTTGCTTTCCGATAAGCTAATTATAATGAATAAGCTCTTTCTACCAGCTAGCTAATGATAATAATGAAGCTTTCCTACTGCTACTGAATGATATGCTTGTACTAAGCTTCAAATAGTGAATTCAAATGGTTGTTGTTACTAGTTAATTAAGAACATGAATAAAGTCTCCTGCTAGTAGTGTAGTAATAGTATTGAACAAACTTATAACTGGTAGTAATGTTGTAGCAGTAATTAGAATGAATAAAGTCTTAACGCTGGTTGTTAATGGTAATAAACTAATGACATAAACCTAACAGCCAGACAGAGGTCTGACAAAAACTATTAATTGAGAAAGACGTACTTACTCAAAGCTCTTTTATTATGTAACTCTTGGTCATCCAAAGCACACACACACAACTTGTTTCACAATAATGAAGAATCAAACTAATCACATAGAACGAAACTCTCTCCTTCACAACAACAACGCTCCTCTAGTATAACAACAAACGATCTCCCTATAACAACAAAAGCTCTCCTTATAACAACAAAATCTCTCCTTCGCTATCGATGAACGCGCTTATATATACTGGCTACCACCACGTCATGACTTACACTCATTGCCAGATCTCATTCATCGGGTGAAATAATATTTCGTTCAGTAAGAAGATAATTTACATAGTAAAATAAAATAACCAGAGATAGTAAAATCACAAGGAAAGTGAATATAGAGTATACGTTACACAACGGCCGTTCCATAAAAACTGAAAGTAAAATTAAATAAAATGAAGAAATATAGGTACAGAAAAAATATATGTTATCCTTTCTCAAAATGTCTTTCCTCGGATGATATGCAACTGTCCCATCGTTCAGTCCACTTTTCAAAGCATGTGCATGGCGAAGGCATTTTGTGGAAGCTGCTTTAACGACGACCCTTGTACAGCTTGAATAACGTCAGCATCTGTGTTGAATGTTGCGCTACGGAACTTCTCCTTCATTAAACAAATCTATAAAAACTCCGTTTATTGGTGTGAAAGTATATTTAATGAAGAAATATAAGGAAAAATTGTATCTCCCGAGCTTTCGCTCTCCAACCGGGAGACTTTCTCAAGGGTTGCAAACGTTACTAACAAGTATGGCGAGTATAAACAAAAAAATTCGAAACACTGGTGCTTAGGAACGTCGTATTTTGGAACTTGATGCTCGAGGCACGAGGTGATACACGAGTTTCTTTCATGCGGAGAATCAACTCAGCATGTTCCTCCACGCGGACGGATTATCAACACATTGGGTATCGTTGCATGCGTAGGGATGTGTGGAGATTTCAATACTCTCTGTGATCAGTGTACCTTTGTAGCCAGTATACGGCGCAATTATCTTTACTTCATCCCATAACGGGACTGCGTTTTTTTGAGGCTACTTCTTTAGACAAGGCTGTTAAGGTCTTTCCCAATCTGATGTCTCTCTTGTGCTCCTTAGACCTTACAGCAATCGACCTTTTCGTCATTCCGATGTAAATTTTCGACGAACCGTTCGGGTACATCAGAGGTATCATGTACACTCCTGCTTCCGATTTCCTGTCTGGGTTTCTGCACGTGTTCGCTATTGCTTTGTGTATGATGTTCGGTGATCTGATGCCGATGTGAAGGCCATGGCGTCTCATTAGACTTTTGAATGAGTAAGATAGTTTTGGGATATATATGGCACAGACCCGGCGTAACGTAAATAATCTTCTTTCGCCTTAGGAGTAGTACGATACCCTTATTGGACTTTTTGTAGGACTCTTAACAGCCTTGTCTAAAGAAGTAGCCCAAAAAAAAAAAAAAAAAAAACTGTAGTCCCGTTATGGGATAAAGTAAATATAATTGAGGCGTATACTGGCTACAAAGGTACACTGATCAGAGAAAGTATTGAGATCTCCACACATCCCTACGCATGCAACGATACCCACATGAACCTCCACATGAACGGAATATCTGTTGATATTCCGTTCATGTGGAGGAACATGCTGAGATGATTCTCCGCATGAAAGAAACCCGTGTATCACCTCGTGCCTCGAGCATCAAGTTTCAAAATACGACGTTCCTAAGCACCAGTGTTTCGAATTTTTTGTTTATACTCGCCATACTTGTTAGTAACGTCTGCAACCCTTGAGAAAGCATCCCAGTTGGAGAGCGAAAGCTCGGGAGATACAATTTTTCCTTGTATTTCTTCATTAAATATACTTTCATACTAATAAACGGAGTTTGTATAGATGTAACGTATACTCTATATTCACTTTCCTTTTGATTTTACTATCTCTGGTTATTTTATTTTACTATGTAAATTATCTTCTTACTGAACGAAATATTATTTCCCCGCTGAATGAGATCTGGCAATGAGTGTAAGTCATGACGTGGTGGTAGCTAGTATATAGGCGCGTTCATCGAGCCTTAGGGGGAGCTTTTGTTGTTGTTATGAGAGAGCGTTGTTGTTTACGGAGAGCGTTTGTAATACGAGGAGAGATTGTGTTGTTATGAGGAGAGATTGTGTTGTTATGAGGAGAGATTGTGTTGTTATGAGGAGAGATTCTTCATTGTTGTAAAACAAGTTGTGTGTGTGCTTTAGATGACCAAGAGTCTTATAATAAAAGAGTTGCCGTAAGTTAGTCTTTCTCAATTCATAGTTTTTGTCAGACCTCTGTCTGGCTGTTAGGTTTATAACATTAATTTCTTACCATAAATAACCAGCGTTAAGACTTTATTTACGTTCGTAATTAACTAGTAACAAAACCCTTTTGAATTCACTATTTTGAAACTTAGTACAAGTATATCATTAGCTAGCTGGTAGGTAGAACATCATTCATATTAATTAGCTTAGCGGAAAGAAAATAAAGCTAATTCATTATATAGATTTTTTTATTGTATTTAGGTGTGAATCCCGTTCAACAAGTGTTCTCCTTCATTGTTGGAAACAACCCAACACTGTACACAGGTTGTGGCATGATTTCAATACCGCATTTCGTAAAAACATGTTGAACACAAACAGCATGTGTGCGGGAGTTATCATGGTGTAGGGTTCACTTGCCCACCAGTTCCGGTCGTTTAATCGATATGTGTCGTCGTAGACGCTTCGAGATTGAAATGCAATACTCAGCATTGACACTAATTTGTGGAGGAGCGGCATGCTGGTAGACTACACCTTTACGATCAAAGAAAATTATCATCATCACCTTCCCATCTGATTTGGTTTGGCGGACATTTTTCGGAGGAAGTAAGATTGTGGGTTTCCAGACACTCGCTGCGCGCTTCGTGATGGGGTCGAAATAGTGGACCCATGTTTCATCGACAGTTATTACTGTGTTTAGAAAGTCTGGATCCTTTGTAATAATTTTTTTCCACTATTGACGCACCTGAACTCGGGCTAACAATTGTTCTCTCGTCAGGTGATGTGGTAGATATCTGGAACACACACGATGCAGCAGTAATTTGTCGCGTAGAATGCGGAATGCCGACGTTTTTCAAATATTAGTTGCCGCCGCTATATCTTAACACGAAATTCGTCGATCTTCTTGCAGGACTGCCCAGACAGTGTGAACAATACGCCGTAACCACACTTTTAGGTCGACCAGGCCTAGGAGCGAGTTCTGCCGACAAACGCCCTTTTTGAAGTCATGGGGGCCATCTAAAAATCGTTGACTCATCCAAACATTTATCTTTGTAAGCTTTTACATTAAATCACCTGTTTCTGGAGCCGTTTTACCCAAACGATAGCAAAATTTTATCGTACAACGCATTTCACTTCTTCACTCTGAATCACTCACCTCCATAGCTGTATGGCGAAATGCAGACGTACCTTAAACATGTGCGCAATAACAGAACCAGAATCGTCTGCCACAGCTAATAACTAGTGCCATAGATGTTTCCTTAATTCAGTTAGTCGTCTGCGTTTTTATTTTTCCCCTTCGCACCGTTGCCAACTCAAATATATTACTCTCACATTTTATCGAACGGCCTTTGTAAATGTACATTCAAGTCGCTTAGCAGAAATATGTGTTGAAACCATCTATCGATCGGTTGTTTACCGCGCAAAACAATAAACCTGTTTAATGTCTTGGTGTTAGTCCTAGATGTCAAACGTTAAAAGGAAAAACAAATGCCGTTAAGGCTTTTACAAATCTAGGTATCGTAGGAAACATAAATTCTTGTTTGCGCCACCATGCGGGAAAGCTGAACATCGCAGAATTTGAACATTTCATGAATCATAACCTTGAAGGTTAGCGCTACCGCGCAAAATGACATTTTCCTGTCCAACTTATAGACGGTGACATACCATGTACACAGTCGGACAGTCTACGGAAAATGTTGACGTAAGCACGCAGATGGCGTAATAAAAACAGCCTTTCAATGATCTAAAGCCCAATATGTTCCATTTTAAGTTTTAACAAGAAAGATGACACCGAATTTTCGGGTGTAATAAGCACGTCTTTTGAATCCGTTCTGACGCAAATTAAATTTATCAAAGCTATTCAAAGTCATGGAACCGGTATGCAAAATAATAGTATCTGACGGAAGAAAGAAGTTTTTCAATCGAGTCTTTAATCCCTCAGATATTGCTGTAAACGGAATCGTGAGCTTACGAACTCGTAGAAACAGAATTATCGACAAAAATAACATGTGACTTCACGTCTCCTGGTGGGAAAAGCATGCATTATTTTAGGAAGAAAGTATTCTCAATAGGTTTATCCATATGAGGGGTATCGGCCCAAGAAAAAAAAAATTTAGTCGAGTTTTCAGGAGCCCAGATTTTGCTACAAATACATCAGAAGCAGAAATTAACACTTATGATCCCTGGTTGCCAAACCATTCTTTAGCAAACATTAGAAATTATTTGAAAAATATTTTCCATCAGGTATTGTATGCGATGCACCTCTCCATGCTTCTTTGAGTTGTCTGCAGCCTTTGTATGTCTCTTTTAGTTAAGGTCCACGTCTCTGCACCATACGTAAGCACTGGAAGGATGCATTGATCAAACACTTTTCTTTTAAGACATAATGGCATATTGCTCTTGAAAATTATGCTGTTTCTTCCAAAAGCTCTCCAGGCAAGTTTTGTACGCCGATTAATTTCTGCATCAATGTGACCCTCACTTGATATCTGCTGACCAAGATAAACGTACGTATCTGTTATCTCCAGCTTTTCTCCATCAATCGATAAATCTTCATTTCTTGTAAAAGCATTGAACATCACTTTTGTCTTCTGAAAGTTCATTTTTAATCCCACTTCTTTACTCTTGTCAGCAAGTTCCTGGATCATACTCTGCAGCTCTGATGGGCTAGTTGCAAAAATGACTATGTCATCAGCAAAACGAAGGTGGGTTAGATAATCTCCATTAATCTTTATCCCCTTGTTTTCCCAGCTCAGTGACTGAAAAACACCCTCCAATATGGCATTAAAGAGCTTCGGAGATATGGTGTCACCTTGTCTCACTCCCTTTCCAATTTTTATGTGTGTTGTATTTTCAAACAGCCTAATCTTTGCACTTGCATTTTCATAGATGTTATTAATAATATTAATGTATGCATCTTCAATACCGCAGGTTTTCAGAGCCATTGTAACTGCTGATGGTTTCACCCAATCAAAGGCTTTTTCATAATCGATAAAAGCCATGCACAATGGAAGTTCATATTCCCTCGCTCTTTCAATTAGTTCTTTCAGCACATGGATATGATCTATTGTGCTGTAGCCACTCCTGAATCCAGCTTGTTCTCTCGGTTGAGCCATGTCCAGTGTTGCCTTCAAGCGGTGTGAAAGAACTTTAGTGAAGATTTTATAAACTACTGATAGGAGGCTGATAGGTCTGTAGTTTCGAGATCCTCAATGTCACCTTTCTTATGTAGCAGGATCATTGTAGCGGTGTTCCAATCCTCAGGAATCTTTCCTTCATTAAGGCATCGAGTGAAAATTTGGGCGAGTACTGTTTCGATTTCTCCACTTGCTTCTTGTATGATGTCTACAGTAATTCCATCTTCTCCTGGAGCTTTTCCTCGCTTCATGTTCTTGATTGCATGTGCAACTTCTGCTGGAAGGACTGGAGGAACTCTGGTACTGGTATCTTTCATGATGTCTGGAGTGCATGTATCATCCCTTTCATATAATGTGGAGTAGAAATCTTTCACTCTTGTCAAAATTTCGCCTCTATTTCTTGTTACAGAACCATCTTCTTTTCTCAGTGCCATAATCTGTTTTCTTCCCTTACTGAGATGTCCCTTTGCTATCTTTAGGCTTTGGTTGTTTTCAATTGCTTTCCTCACTAGTTCACAGTTGAATTTTCTTACGTCTTCAGTGATACTTTTTCGTACTGTCTTGCATAGCTCTATATATTCCACTTTGGAAGTCACATCCTCTTTAGTTGTCCTCATCTCTCTTCTTTTTTGCATCAACATTTTCGTTTTTCCTGATAATTTATTTACATGCAACTTGTTCTTAGACCCAGCTAATTTTGTTGCTGTTTCCATAAGAGCTTTGGTTATTTTTCTGTTAACTTCAGAGATGTCCACTTCTTCCGATGTTAGGCCTTCTAAAGCAGAGAACCTGTTCTTCAGTTCCAACTTGAAGGTATTATGGTGTTTTTAAGGTTGGTTATGTCAATAGATTTTGTTTGTCTTATGAGCTTGCCACGTTCAAGTTTAGTGTTGAGGTGCATCTTACATCTCACCAATCTATGGTCACTACCTGTGTTGAACTTGTTTAGCACACTGCAGTCTTCTATGACGAATTTTTTGTTACACATAATAAAATCAATTTCACTTGTCGTCCCACTTGGATGTCTCCATGTCCATTTCCTGTGTGGCTTTTTCTTGAAGAAGGAGTTCAAGATGAAAAACCCTTCTGCCTCTGCAAATTCAACGAGAGTATTTCCACGCTGGTTTCTGTTGCCGTGACCGAATTTACCTACTGAAGTTTCATTCTGTTGCCGTTGCCCTATTTTTGCCTTGAAATCTCCCATAATTATTTTCAAGTGCTGCTTACCTTTATTATTTAGATGACGAATTTCCTCATAAAATTCTTCAATTTCTTCTTCAGGATGACTTGTGGTGGGTGCATAAGTTTGAATAATCTGAGCCTGGTATCTTCTCGATAGTTGGATAACAAGCCGTGCAGCTCTGTCAGAGGAACTTTCAACTTCTAAAACTTTATCCTTCAGTTTCTTGTTTATTATAAATCCAACACCACTAGTTCTGCCAGTATCTGTCCCACGATAGTAGAAGAGATGTCCACTTTTCAGTTCGATGAGATCTTCTCCTTTTCTTCTTACCTCACTTAGCCCCACGATGTCCTACTTGATCCTTTGTAGTTCCTCTTCCAATTCAAGAAGCCTTGAATCAGAAGATATGGAGCGTCCATTGTACGTTGCCAAGGTCAGCATCAGATGGCAGCCTAGTCCGGTCCTCCGAGGATTCTTAGCACCCTCTGCCTTCATGTCGCACTGGCCGCTGCCTTGGCCAGGTACATTCCAGCTGCCGGAGACTGAGGGCCAAGATTTAAGTTGTGGAATCATTTTGGAGGGGTTTGGCCATAACTCACCACGCTGGCCAAGCGGGTTGGTGAGTGTGGGATAGAATTTCTCTCTTCGATGGTATAGTTATACCGCTATTGGCGGTCGTCAGAGCCCTTTAGTGGGAACAGGATGCACCACGAGAAGGCGGGGGTTGAGAGGTGCATACTTGGTGTAACCAGGAGAGATAAGAAGAGGAACTCGTGGATCCGAAAAATGACAAGAGTGGAAGACATCATGATCAGAGTTAAATCCCTGAAATGGCAATGGGCTGGACATACTGCCAGAAGGACAGATCATCGATGGACAGCCGAAATTTTAGATTGGATTCCAAGGGACAGGAAAAGACCCAGAAGAAGACCACATGGGAGATGGGTGGATGAAATTCGAAAGTATGCAGGGGTGACATGGAGGAGACTGGCACAAGACAGACCGTTGTGGAGGAAACTTGGGGAGACCTTCGTCCAGCAGTGGATTGATAATGGTTGACAATGATGATGATGATGATGATTGTATGCGATACAGGAAGATTTTTCAAATCAGAGTTTTAGGAGCAGAAAACGCAATTTACCTTTGTGTGCCCTAGCGGAAAGTCTATGATTTACTTAAAAAATTTGAATTTATAGGAAAAACGTTTCGCATCGGGAACAGTATCCAACAAAGAAGGTATTTTTCAAATCGGACTTTTAGAAGTAGAGATATTGACAAAAATAAGATACACATCTACGCCCTCTGGCGCAGAAACCATGCATTATTTCAAGAAGAAAATGTTCCTAAAAGGTTTGTCGACATGAGTAGTATCGGTAAACGAACGACGTTTTTTTCAATCGAGATTTTAGAAGCTCATATTTTGCTGCAAATACATCAGAAGCGGAAATTAAGACTCACGCCACCTGGTGGCCAAACCGCTTTTACAAAAATGAGAAATTATGTGCAAAGGATTTCCCACCACGAGCTGTATCCGGTGTAGAAAGAATTTTTCAAATCGGAGATTTAGAAGCAGAGATATATGGAGAAAGGCAATTTACCTTTACGCCCCCTAGCGGAAAGTCTTTGAATTACTCGAAAATTTTGAAATTATATGAAAAACATGTCACACTACAAACACTATCCAACAAAGAAATAATATTTTAAATCGAACGCCTAGAAGTCGAGACATTGACAAAAATAAGATATACATCTACGCCAAGGGGCGTTGAAACCATGCACTATTTTAAGAAGAAAATGTTTCTGAAAGGTTTGTCGACATGAGTAGTATCGGTCTACAGACGACGTTATTTTCAATCGAGAATTTAGAAGCTCATATTTTGCTGCAAATACATCAGAAGCCGAAATTAAGATTTACGCCCTCTGGTGGCCAAACCATTTTTTACAAAAATTAGAAATTATGTGCAAACGATTTCCCATCAGGAGCTGTATCCGGCGCATAAGCAATTTTTCAAATCGAAGATTTAGAAGCAGAGATATAGGGAGAAAAGCAATTTACCTTTACGCCCCCTTGCGGAAAGTCTACAAACTACTTGAAAATTTTGAAATTATATGAAAAGCACGTCACACTGGAAACAGTAACCAACAAAGAAGGAATTTTTCCAATCGGACTCCTAGAAGTAGAGATATTGACAAAAATATATATTCTGCTTAAATAATGCATGGTTTCTACCCCTGGCGTAGAAACCATGCATTATTTTAAGAAGAAAATGTTTCTAAAAGATTTGTCGACATAAGTAGTATCGGTATAGAAACGACGTTTATTTTCAATCGAGAATTTAGAAGCTCTTATTTTGCTGCAAATTTATCAGAAGCGGAAGTTAAGATTTGCGCCCGCTGGTGACCAAACCATTTTTTTACAAAAATTAGAAATTATGTGCAAACGATTTCCCATCAGGAGCTGTATCCGGTGCAAAAAGAATTTTCCAAATCGCAGATTTAGAAACAGAGATATACGGGGAACCGGGATTTACCTCTACGCCCCCTAGCGGAAAGTCTATGAATTACTTGAAAATTTTGAAGTTATATGAAAAACATATCACACTGAAAATAAGAAGGAATTTTTCAAATCGGACTCGTAGAAGTAGAGATATTGACAAAAATAAGATATACATCTACGCCCCCTGGCGGAGAAACTGTGGAATATTTTCGGTTTATCGATGTGTGATGCATCAGTCCACGAAATAGTTTTTTCAATCGATATTTTAGAAGCTCAGAATTTATGGCAAATACATCAGAAGGAAAAATTAACTTTTACGCCCCCTGGTGGCAAAAGTATTCTTTACCAAAAATTCGAAATTACATGCAAAAGATTTTCCATCAGGTGATGTATCCGCTGAAATTTTTTATTTTCAAATCGGAGTTTTAGAAGAAGAGTTATCGGGAAAAATGTAATTTACTTTTACGCCCCCTGGCGGAAAATCTGTGCGTAATTTGAAAAAGAAACTATATCTAAAATATTTTTCAACATAAATGGAATCGAAGGATAAAATAATTTTTTCAATCTGATGCTTGGAAGCAAATATGTGGAATAAAACGTAATTTTGAATTCGACATCATCTGCATTTACGCCCACTAGCGGCGAAATTGTGCATCGTAAAAAAAAAAACGAAATAAAGGATCATCATTCGCATATTTCAAGCTTTCGAATGCAAAAAGAATTTTTCAAATCGGAATAATAGTTGCAGAGATACCGTGGGTACAGACGGACGGACAAATCGATAACATAAGCACGATCTGTTTTTACAAAAGACGTGCTAAAAAGGAACGAGTTAATTTTCTTGCTTTATTTATGAATTATGTTATATTTCAAGGCATTTATAGACAGAAGTGAAAATCCACCAAATACGTGGCGTCAGTAAATAACCAGAAATATCGCTCTTTCCACGTTCCAGCAACACACAGCAACAGAAAAATTGTGTTTCGGTCACCGCCGGGGAACTGAAACCACGGATCTCTCAATATCTAGCCAAGCGCGTTAACCTTACACCACAGTGGCTAACTATCCACGGTGTTATGTATGTTTTTCAGTCAGCTTCTAACATCATAAATCCGTAAGATGGGCTCAGCTACTGAGAAATATCCATCTTGTGGGCATTAGCGTCACTATTAACGACAATATATGCCGTTAATGCCCACCAGATTGAGACGTGTCAGTAGCTGAGCCCATCTTACGGATTTATGATGTTAGAAGCTGATAGAAAAACACACATAACACCGTAGTTTGTTGGCCACCGTGGTGTAAGGCTTGGCTAGATATCGAGAGATCCGGGAATTCAGTTCCCCGGCGGTGACCGAATAACAATTTTTTGTTTGCTGTGTGTTGCTTTTCGGTTTGCTGTGTGCTTGCTGTGTGTTGCTGGAACGTGGAAAGAGCGATAGTTCTGTTCATTTATAGACAGTATCCGACATGACCGTCTACATCTAACTTTAAATTTATGAACTTTCGATCCCCATTCTTCAAATGTAGACTGCGATTTAAATCAATGTTTAGGCAACCCTCGTGGAAATGTGTCAACGAAATGAAAAATTTATACATTTTATTTAGATTTTGTGTATGCTCGATAAGATGTTACTTGTACATCACTATGTCACTTCTAAAATTTTTGGCTTCGTTTTTCAGTTGAAAATAAACACTGAAAGCAAAACTGTTTTGCATTGGGAAGAAGAAGGAGCTATTCCTTCGGAGCCTGTGTTCGTAGCTTCCTCCCAATCCTTCTGAGGAAGACGAAGGTAAGGAAATTTTCTGTACGAAATGTGTTTTAGCGCGCACGACATTGAGGCATATCTTCGTAGGATATATGTTTTGCTCTACCTTGTCTAGAAGATAAGGTAAATAAGAGTAAATCCCGTAAGAAATGAGTTTTTGTTTTAATGGATTTTTTGTTTACCGGATAAGCTTTACCATAATTTAGTATACACTTCTCGACAAAATTAAGCACTAGAAAGCGTGGTATACATTTAATGATTTACGGTATAATGAAATCCCAAAAGTGTATAGCATAGCAATGCACAGTAGTATAAAAACGATACGAGTATAAAGTGAGAACCCTCAAACCGGTAAATTATTTGACATATACAGTGGTTGCATCAGAATACATTAATAACTACTCTAGGACAAGCCGCCGACGGTAACCGATAACTCGGGCACAGCTGGCAAATTTTGAGCGAAGCTATTGCAAAATCTAAGCTCATTAAGGCGTCTATTATAACAAATTCTAAAAAACGAACGCGTAAAATTTATGACTTCCAGAACAAAAGTACGAAATATTCTGTAAAAGAAATGCCTGAAATGTACACTGGAGTACAAAAATTAAGGACGAGACGGTTTTTCGAATGTTAACGTTTACGTTTAAACAACAAAATTAAGGACGAGACGGTTTTTCGGTTTACGTTTAAACAGTAAACCATGATGCTGACATACAGTTTTTTTGTTGTTCTTCTACACTGCTGGTCACCCAAAATGCAACACCAAGAAGGAAGCATCCGATTGGCCTGAAAGGACATGCAAACGATTAGCATTGGGAGAGGACATGCAAACGATTAGCATTGCAGGGCGTATGCAAATCATGTGCGCCCGGCACGCCACCGAGAAGCACTATAAGAAGGGTGCACAGAAGGCGGGGTAGTGGAAGTGTGCTGTGTTGCCGGACCTGTGCGTGGGAAGCTTCTTGATGCCTCGTCGCAGAATACGGCAGTCATTCCAGCACGTTTCGGAGTTCGACAGAGGACGAATAGCGGCTTATTGCGACAGCGGTTTATCGTACTGAGACATCGACGCCCGTGTGGGACGAAATCCAGCCACAGTGAGGCGAGTATGGATTCGGTGGGTGCAGGAGGAACGGAAGGACCGACGTGAGCGATTGCCGCTGCCGCGGCACACCACCGAACGAGAGGACCGGCATCTTGTGCGGCGGGCATTGACGGCTCGCACCACCACATCACGAACGTTAGCGCAGGAATTAGGGTGTGTTGCGCAACAACCTGTGTCAGCACGTACCGTTCGACATCGTCTGCAGGAGCGGGGACTTATCGCACGGCGCCCGTTGCTCCGATTACCATTGACGTTACACCACGACGAGTGCGGCGGCAGTGGGCCGTTGAACGCCGCACCTGGACTACGGAATGGCACGACATTTTCTTCTCCGACGAATCCCGCTTCTGCCTGGAACACCATGATGGTCGGATCCGCGTGTGGCGGCACCGCGGCGAGAGACTGTATGATGCCTGCATTATGCATCGCCATACCGGTCCGTCGCCTGGCGTTATGGTTTGGGGCGCAATTGGATATGACACCCGCACCCTTCTGGTACGCATCGCCGGTACACTCAACAGCCACCGCTGCATCTCCGTCGTTTTGGAGCCTGTAGTCCTCTCTTACCTGCAGGACCTGCCAGCGGCCATCGTTTCAATAGGACAATTCGCGCCTGCACGTGGCACGCATCGTGCAACAATTCTTCACGGCCCACCAGGTGTCACTGCTGCCGTGGTAAGCCTGTTCTCCTGATATGTCGTCCATCGAACACGACTGGTCGCTGATCGGCAACCGAGTGGCCTGGCAAGCACCACCCGCTGCTACGCCTGATGAACTGTGGCAACGTGTGGAAGCAACCTGGACCGACATACCCCAAGCCTACATCCAAAGCCTCTTTCGTTCGATACCGCGGCGTGTAGCGGCCGTTATTGCCAGCCATAAGGGCCACACGAATTATTGATGTCTGCGTGTTCCGCAAGTCGCACGGTCTTGTAAGCTCAATCGTTTCATCTTTGTATCTGTTGTTATGTGTCCAGTAAATCTGTCTTTGCTATCTCGCGTCCTTCTTCTTGTTGCATTTTGGGTGGCCAGCAGTGTATTTTGTTTTTTTTAAGGGTGGAGTACTTTCATAGTTTCTTTCCTTCCAAAGTGAACCGCACAAAATCAGCTTCCAGGGCCGGTTATGGATTGCTAGTCTGCTACTGTGTAACTCAGCACTAGCACACTGCCACCGTCTTAGTTTTCCCTTTCCCTGATGTTGGATGAATGATAATGCTTTCCTAGTTCATCCAGATTAAGCAACAGATGAATCAGAACAGTAGCCCATTGGTTAAATCTCCAATTATGATGAGTTATTATTTGGTTCGTGGGCCACCTGGCCAACCAATCAGCGGGCTTTATGCCAGGATGTACACAACACGAGTCTCCTGGCATAAATCCTACTGGCATTTAGTTATCGTGACACAATTCGGCTGAGAAGGTTTTCACAATGTGGCCGTAGCAACCTTGAGAGACAGTTGTTGTGGGGGCATCGTCTTGTTGAGTTTCGACGTTAGATCAAGGTAACCAACCGTCTGTTCGGGTCAACGGAGGTCTCGGGCGACCTTCTTCAACTCATTTTCTTTCTTGGGCTTAACGTCCCGCACGAGCAACGCTAAGGACTATGAGCAGTCGTCCGTCCCTAATGTTGGGACCACTGGATCCAGAGAAGAGGCAGCATCATCTGACAAACACACCATCCATGCCTCATCCATGACACACACACACACACACACCCGGGGCCATCTCGGGTGAATAGTCAGAAGCCAGCACCTTGCAAAGGAATGGTCCAGATCGTTGTCCCTAGCTGCACAGTGCTTGTTATATTATTCGACAGTACTGAAGGGGTAATGTATAATGACAAACTTTTAGGTGCTATGGGATATAAATGATGAAGTTATAGGACATCAAAAAACACTGACAGTGACAATATTCATAGAATCTCCATTATTCTTGCGGCCAGTATCGGAATTGCTTTTGGTGTTTTAAGCAATTGGTATGCATTACAAAGTATTCATAAATATATAACGTGCTCAGTAATGGATATACATTGCACTCACCTTTCATGTACGACAAAAAAATATGAAGATCTTTAACTATGGAATGATCCAAACAAAAGTAGTTCTCGTAGTGAGCACATTTCAGGAATGCTGTTTCCTCGCAATCTTCTCTACCACATTCCTCAATTAGGCCCTATTCAAAACAATACTGGAGAGGTGTTTGGAAGTATCCAGGGTGAGTAGTGACATAACTACACTTATAAAATGCAAAGCGGATTAGGGTTTGAAATCGAGGCGCTGAAAACTCATAGTGAACAAAAGACTGCAGATGGAGAAAGTGGTCTCTGTGCCAAAAGTTCATGTCTGATGTTGCCAACACAGTGTCCGTTATGAATTTAACCATATTTTTATAGGGACTTCTTACACTTATTTTTATAGAAAATAATTGTACGAAGTTCTAATATAACATTCATAATATACATACATTACATAATATAATGCTCATGAACAAGGCTCTAGTGGCGTCCCCTGTTGTCCAAAGCAGCTCAAAGTTTGGACATAAAAATATCTTATGATCCTCTATCTAAACAACAAACTTTGGTTTTGCAAACAGCGATAACCACATACCCATTTCCTTGTTAGATCACTAAGCCACCGTGTCGGCAGTGAGGCGTTTCTGAAATGATTTCGTTTTTCTAGCACAACTTTTCGAAAAGGCGAAACGATCTTCTCAACGTATTA
This sequence comes from Macrothele yani, assembly GCA_039090855.1. NCBI lineage: Eukaryota > Metazoa > Arthropoda > Arachnida > Araneae > Macrothelidae > Macrothele > Macrothele yani. The sequence continues at coordinate 120,057,167 of CM077001.1, read as the reverse complement.
AGCCGTCTTCGCTTCTGACTGTCCTGAATCAAGTCATCCAAGAGACAGGCTTCTTGAAGAATCACCTGAAGGATGATGACTTGTGATCTTCAATATTGACGAAGTGCTCTAACTTTCTGAGCATGCAAATATTCGGTAATGAAGCGATGCGATCAACCTAAGTTCTTATACGAATGAGTAATTTGCATTTGCTCCGGAACTTGTAAGGTCGTAGGTCTGACTGATTGATAATAATCAGAACGTACATAGCAATACCGTTAGGCTTATTTCCTTTTACCATAGAGGAGTCGTTATGGTGGACGGACATCAAGTGAACATGCGCTGCTATGCTTGCAATCATGGGAGCCGACAGGGGGTCATAAGGGTCATTTGACTCCCCCTGTAGAATTATTTAATTTAATTTAATTTAATTTTAATTTTATTTTATTTTATTTTATCTTATTTATTACTTTTTTTGTACACTCACAGAACTGGACCACAAGGAAAGATGGAGTTTGGGGCGTTTAATTTAATATCCCAATTTTATTGGAAATTTGGAATTGGAAAACGATAACGTGAAAGCGGAAAACCTAGCAAACCGTTAGGTAGTACGCCCAAACAAGTTCCGCTCAGGGTGGTGTGTGCTGAACTTAAAAAGCTTGGCGTGGCCCTGCTCGACACTGTTCATTATTTTGAAAACAGTTACCAATGTACATGATAATACATGACTATTACTAGCATACACTTTCTTCAAGAGCAGCATCAATTAATAATAATAATAATAGTAGTAGTAGTGTTCTAGCGTAGTAAGAATTGGAAAACAATAACGTGAAAGCGGAAAACCTAGCAAACCGTTAGGTAGTACGCCCAAACAAGTTCCGCTCAGGGTGGTGTGTGCTGAACTTAAAAGGCTTGGCGTGGCCCTGCTCGACACTGTTCATTATTTTGAAAACAGTTACCAATGTACATGATAATACATGACTATTACTAACATACACTTTCTTCAAGAGCAGCATCAATTAATAATTATAATAGTAGTAGTAGTGTTCTAGCGTAGTAAGAATTGGAAAACAATAACGTGAAAGCGGAAAACCTAGCAAACCGTAAGGTAGTACGCCCAAACAAGTTCCGCTCAGGGTGGTGTGTGCTGAACTTAAAAGGCTTGGCGTGGCCCTGCTCGACACTGTTCATTATTTTGAAAACAGTTACCAATGTACATGATAATACATGACTATTACTAGCATACACTTTCTTCAAGAGCAGCATCAATTAATAATAATAATAATAGTAGTAGTAGTGTTCTAGCGTAGTAAGAATTGGAAAACAATAACGTGAAAGCGGAAAACCTAGCAAACCGTAAGGTAGTACGCCCAAACAAGTTCCGCTCAGGGTGGTGTGTGCTGAACTTAAAAGGCTTGGCGTGGCCCTGCTCGACACTGTTCATTGTTTTGAAAACAGTTGCCAATGTACATGATAATACATGACTATTACTAACATACACTTTCTTCAAGAGCAGCATTAATTAATAATAATAATAGTGTTCTAGTGTAGTAAGTAGTTGTAATAGTATTAATCTTTCATTTTCACGAATTATTGTTTCCTACATATTAGCTAAACCTTAAGTAATTGCATTTGACCCCCCTTGAAAAATTTCCTGCACGCGCCCATGCTTGCAATGGTGAAAATTGAGTTACATAAGTTAACATACAAGAAATGCTTCCTTAGCACACGGACGAAGAAGATACTAAACTGTAGTCAGTGTTTTTGTAAATTTGAGAAAAAAATTATAGGGAATATTTTAAAATTCAAATTAAATTTCCGTGCATTTGAGTAGTGTTGTATATCGTTAATAGGTGGCGCTCTACATACGTCAAGTATTTGAAACGTGGCATTTCCTTATTTTTTTCTAGAATATTAAAAGTTTTCATATAAACAGTAATAACTTAGCGGTTATAGAGTTTTGCTTAAGATGTCAGTAATTATATAAATCACTTACATTACAGTTTATTGGCTTTTATACCCGCAAACTTATGGAAATCAGATGCTGATAATCATAAATGCCGACAGAAGATATTTCAGAAATCACCATCTGATAAGGGGAAAGATCATGAAATTCACTCACAAAATTAAGACCTCCACAAGAACGGGTCGCAAAAACAGCGAGAATTTCAGCGTCATCTATGAGGAAAAGGCTGCGTTAGATATGCTTTTATCACCACCTTAAAATGCAAATATAGATAGAAAATGCGTATTACCTTAATTTTGTCCAACGGTGTGTGTTATGAGTTTTAACGAAGGCCATTGTGGTGGTACATTTTCAGTTTTCATGGTCAACCGATAACTCTATGAATTTGACGAAAAAGTCCACAGTTTCCCCACGAAACTTCTTTATCTCACTTTCAGCCATCGTAAAGCGGAATTTTCCTGCAGGTGAAGATCGAGGAACAGCACGGAAGGATCCAATTTCGTAGAAATGACTGTGAAACAATAAATTCAACTATATCGAACACATCGCTCTCCTGTGTAGTGTTACAAAATCATTGAAGGATAAGAGTTCACACCGAAACGTATCCTCCGACACCTAAGGATAGGTCCAAGAGGAGCAACTAATAGCATCCTGATGGCGTCCTTCTTACAAATTGCTTTCATCACTGAAGTTATCTTAGTAAAAATCATTCGAAATCACATACTTCTGAAATCGCTCTATGACAAGGAAATCAGTTTGTAATATTATGCAATATTATTCCCAAACATTCCTAAAGCAATCGTTTTTTTATTTACTAATAAAATGTTCTTGCTTTTTCAGGAGTAATTTTGGCTTCACTTCTTTCAAATTCTGACGTTCGTAAGGTTTCGTTATTGGTCCTTAATGCGAAGGACATGACTGAACATGGGCGAGCCGATTTCGAGGCAAACTCAACTATTCCCGGAGATTTCCATGGAATATTTATCCCAGCGAAAGCATCACCGAGTGTGGAAAATTAAATCCAAAATGTTTATAATCATTCCACTACTGTTCAAGGGATGATTCCGAAAAGTGCAGCTACCGATATTCTGTTATTCCAGACTGCTACTTAAAAAAAAACAAACAGGGAAAGATGTGCTTTCATAAAACTGATGTATTTGTATATGTGTAGGATAGAATTACATGTTTGTTAACCAAGCAATCAAACATTTTTGCTTTGCCTCATTTTTAAAGAGAAAGAAAATATGGGATCAGATAATGAGGAATAAATCGTCTAACATATTTTATATGTTCTGCATTCCAAGCTTCAAAGTAAATCCTAAGAGATGACAATAAATATTTAGTAGCATTTTCAGAGAGAGACGCCATTTCCTCAAAAAACAAAATTCTTTCTTCAGTCAGAATTTGCTCATTTACTGGGGGAGTCCAGAAAGTTCGTATTCTAATACATATAGAAAAAAAAAAAACTTCACTATTTTTTGATTCGTTTTTTAATTTTTCGACATAATCCTCGGCCACTGCAACGCACATCTCCTACCAATGTCCTAGTGCAGGTGTCTTCAACCTTTTCTGAATCAAGAACCACATGACCATATGAAATGGGACTGGCGGGCGTCATGACAAAGTGGAATAGGAATGGCAGGCCAGCTTGACAAAATGGAATGGGACTAACGGTCACATTACAAAATGGAATAGGACGGGGTACCACATGACAAAATCGAATAGGACTGGGGGACCGCATTACAAAATGGAATAGGAATGGCGGGCCGTACGACAAATGGGATAGGACTGGCGAACCACATGATAAAAGGGATAGGACTAGCGATCACATGACAAAATGGAGTAGGACTGGCTATCCACATAACAACATGAAATGGCACTGGCTGCGGCACACCAAAATGGAGTAGGACTCTGGGGCAACGTGACAAAATGGAATAGGACTGGAGGCCACATGTTAAAGTACTCTAGAACTGACACTCACATTAGAAAATGGAATTACTGGCGGACCACATGGCAAAATGAAATAGGACTGGCGGGCCATATGATAGAATAGAATCGTACTGACAGTCACATGGCAAAATGGAGTAGGACTGGCGGACCACATGACAAAATGGAATAGGACTGGTGATCACATGACAAAATGGAATGGGACTAACGACCACATTACAAAATGGAATAGGACGGTGGGACCACATGACAAAATGAAATAGGACTGGGGGACCGCATGACAAAATGGAATACGAATGGCGGGCCGTACGACAAAACGGGATAGGACCGGCGAACTGCATGAAAAAGGGATAGGACTAGCGATCACATGACAAAATGGAGTAGGACTGGCAGACCACATGACAAAATTGAATAGGACTGGTGATCACATGACAAAATGGAATGGGACTAACGGTCACATTACAAAATGGAATAGGACTGGTGATCACATGACAAAATGGAAAAGGGACTAACGGTCACATTACAAAATGGAATAGGACGGTGGGACCACATGACAAAATGAAATAGGACTGGAGGACCGCATGACAAAATGGAATACGAATGGCGGGCCGTACGACAAAACAGGATAGGACCGGCGAACTGCATGAAAAAAGGGATAGGACTGGCGATCACATGACAAAATGGAGTAGGACTGGCGGACCACATGACAAAATGGAATAGGACTGGTGATCACATGACAAAATGGAATGGGACTAACGGTCACATTACAAAATGGAATAGGACGGGGGACCACATGACAAAATAAAATAGGACTGGGGGACCGCATGACAAAATGGAATAGGAATGGCTGGCCGTACGACAAAACGGGATAGGGCCGGCGAACCACATGAAAAAAGGGATAGGACTGGCGATCACATGACAAAAGGGAATAGGACTGACGGTCACGTTACAAAATTAAGTAGGATTGGCGGACAACATGACAAAATGGAATAGAACTGGCTAGCCACATAACAACATGAAATGGCACTAGCTGAGGTATACCAGAATGGGGTAGGACTCGAGGGCAGCATGACAAAATGAAATAGGACTGGAGGTCACATGTTAAAATACTCTAGGACTGACGATCACATTAGATAATGGAATTACTGGAGGGCCACATGACAGCATAGAATAGGACTGACAGTCACATGACAAAATGGAGTAGGACTAGTGGGCTACATGGAAAAGCAGAGCAAAAATGCACATGTTTCTTATGAATACGGTTATTTCAGAGAGGCTTTGAATCCTAAAACTTAACTTTCGGACAAATGATCGATGTAGTTAACATCGATCAACGTAGGTATCTACGTTGCAAAGAATTACGAAGTAGTTACCTGATGTACCTACATTTTTACACTGTTTAAAAATGCAAGATATGTAATTTATCCCAACATAGCTCATTTCAGATTCAGCAATTTAAAGTTCATGGACACAAGGTACTACTACCTGCTAAAATAACCTTCTTTAAAATTTAAACAAGTGTATAAAATAATTACTCTTAAATATGGGGCAAAATTTGCATAGAAATATACAATATATTAATCAAAGTGTAATCGATATTAATGTAAAACGAAAAACTACTAGGAAATGAAGTGAAAGGGAAAAAAATCCATAGAATTTTCTATGTGAAAAAGATCTCGTGGGCCAATAAGAAAGAGCTCCGGGGGCCACTAATGGCCCGCGTGACGCATGTTGAAGACCTCTGCACTAATATCTTCATCCTGGTGAGAAGAAAAAAAAAACACTTTATCTTGGGTTTTCCAAATACGTGCCCAATCAACATTCCTGGAACCCATGACTATTTTCGCTGCTAAAGAATTCATCAGGTTTTGACCCTGCCGATTGAAGTGTCTACAGACTCAGCTGTACACAAAACAGTCATACGTATGTCTTACATCATGAGAACACGCACGCTATTGATGTTATCCCCATAGGTGAATGTGGAGAGACATCCAAAACGATCGTCATGATCGCAAGGTTCCTGCCACGACGGGATTCTCTGTGCCTCTTGACAACTGTGGAATGTGCAGTAGCCTTATCCCCCAGGGTCTGCACCATATCTTCATGAATCTCTTGTGCGAACATGGCTTTCAAAGGCAGGTGTTTTATCACCCCCGAAGTTTTCTTGTTTTCAGAAAATTACATGAAAAACATGAACGAATGGATCTATAACATTGAAAATTGGTGCAGTGACATAAAAGAATATTCACTACCTGAAGAAAAAAATACTCCACATTCATATTCACTAGAACACCAACTTTTTGAGCGCCCCGCGTATTACAGTAGCGAACAAAAGTATTTGGCGAAACACTTTTTCGACCATAATTTTTTTCTGCTGGACCAAATCGGGTCATTTTGGGATATGATATGTGTTATTCAGTTGTAAACATGGCCCATATGCAGATGGATCGGAAACCTAAACACAGATCAGGTATCGAGCTTAATCGCAAAGATCATACAAATTGACCAACAAAGTAGGTGTGTATCACATTCATTTAATGCAACGATAACAGAAAGCAAGTACGAGAAAACGACAAAACAATAACTAATACTTAGCGGGACAACTACGAGACTTAATAACAGCTGCACAACGGGCCAGCATCGAGTCCACTAGCTTCTGCACGGTGACCTGCGGAATTCGCGCCCATTCTGCAGACAGCTGGTCGAACTTCTGGGCCTTAATTCCGGCAGGTTTTCTTCGCACATCGTCTCTCCAGCTCCTCCCACATGTGCTCGATAGGGTTGAGGTCTGGAGATTGGCTTGGCCAGTCTAGAAGTGTGACCTGTTGCTGCTGGAAGACTGCCTTCGCTACTCTGGAGATGTGCTTCGGGTCGTTTTCTTGCTGGATGATCCATCAGGGTGGCATGTTCTGGTTTGCCCATGGAAAGACATCGTTGATGAGCATGTTCGTGTAGCTCTGGCCGGTCATTATTCCGTCAATCTTGATGATGGGGCCCATTTCATTGCGAGAGAAGGCGCTGTAAACCATAAGCGATCCTCCTCCGTGCTTGACAGTTGGCTGAATGAACTGGGGGTTGAATCTCTGGCTGCACGGACGTCGTGCGTATCGGATGCCATCACTTCCGAACAAGTTGAACTTGTTCTCGTCGGTGAAAAGTATCTTACTCCAGTCCGCCGCGGTCCAGTGTCGATGACGGCGCGCGAACGCGACACTGGCTCGTCGATTCTTGACTCCGATGAGTGGTTTCTTGGCGGGGCGTCTTCCATTCAATCCACCAGCAATGAGACGACGGGAGATGGTCATTCGGCTGACGTTCAGGTCGTCGCTGTCGCGAAATTCGGTGGCGACGTCCACAGCAGTCAAGGTGGGATCAGCACGAGATCGACGGAGGATGCGTCTATCCTGATGCAACGTAGTGGAACGAGGCTTACCACATCGCGGACTGTTCTCGACGGTCCCAGTCTTCTTATAACGTTGCAGGATAGCTGAAAGGGACTGATGTCGGATCTTCAGGGCCCTCGCAATGTCGGTGATGCGCATTCCGGATTCCATCATGTTCACGGCCGCCTGGCGAGCTCCAACAGGGATCTCCGTTTTTTTACCCATTTCTGAAAACCTAAGATTGACTTATTATTACACTACACATCACAAAACACACAAAAATCACAAGAAAAGCATTAATACATGCAGCAAACAAATGGATAATAATTGGCGACTCTTGAATATGGCCCATTTCGAAAGACAAATTCGCTCTGAGCGAAATACAAACTACGCGGCATTGTAACCCACGAATCAACACATATCATATCCCAAAATGACCCGATTTGGTCCCGCAGAACAAAAATTATATTAGAAAAGGTGTTTCGCCAAATACTTTTGTTCGCTACTGTAGTTCATGTATCTGGTTCTTGCCATAAGTACACCTTCCTATAGCTCGTGCTGTGCGCTACCACCGCACGAAGACTGTTCTTTCGTTTGAAAGACATGAAGAATTACAACTTGCCTATAAATTATTGCAAGCCTGAGAAGAGAGAACCGTCATGCATTTGATTGGTGCTGATGAAATCCACGGAATGAGAGTGCTTGCTACCTGTAACCCCTCATTAAAATAGGAAGCATCTACGCGCCTAGCCGAAGTAGTTCTTCTCTGTATCGATTCATTTCTTCCAACGGTTACGAAGTTGTGAATTTCACGGTGACAAAATTCCGGAGTTTGTGAGGTAAAGAATGTGGCAACTGTCTGACACACAGTTTTGTCGTTTTTAGGCTAGAAATGGTCCGTATGCAGGACACCGCGATAATCCGTAGGAGCTAAATCTGGGGAATATACAGATTGCGGCAGAGTTTTCCTCCCTACATGGCAAGGAGGGAAATGCACACATCGAAACAACGTGCCCTATTGGCTGCTGTGCATTCATGTGGTGTTCAGATATCCAGCTTTTTTACCTTTCCTAGAGGTTCCAGGCGTCGAATAACTTACACGGACGTTCGCTACGATCCCACAGGCACTCTGGCGTGGATATGCTTCCACGATATTCTTCAGCTTTTCATCTGTTACAGCTACTATGAGCCGCATTTGCAAGAAACGTGTCTGCTGTTTGAAATTTTGCAAGCCATCGGCGTATGGGTGCGTTTATCCACAGTAACACCCTTCCCAAACGCCGTATTATTGTTTTGGGTTGCCATACCCGCAGAATGTTCGAGTTTTGGAACCCATACGGAAAAATTACCCGCAGCTGGACTGTCTCCATGGTACAGTTTGATAGAAGACGGTGCACTCTCGCTGCTGAACCTTGTCACAAAATGAGGCACACAACGTATGCGACTTTGTAGTACGGCGCCATTATGCTTGAGTGGTCGACCATGTCCATCCCCTTAAGAATGATTCACGACAAAGAGGAATCTTTAACGAATTAACAGTATTTTTTCCGGTATATGGCAACACTGTGCCAACTGCTACGGCGTGTCTCACGCCAGCATTCACCTTATTGTGCGGCTTTTGTGTTAGATAATGGGATGTGAAGAAATCCGCTGATGTCCCATTTAGTTGGCTCAAAATCTTACACAGAAACCGTCTGTCGATTCTGAGGTAGTAGGAAATCTTGTAAAACTTGACTGCGTTTCTTGCTGGGTAGAGAAAAGTCAGGTTTAGTATGCAGAAGTATTATCTCCACATTCAAGCTGCATCACGTATTCGTCTTTAAATTATGTTTTCTAAAAGGTTTATGGAGATACAATTCGTGAAAAAAATATTGGCAAAAGCTTTCTGATACACTGTTTTATAAAGCAGAAGCAGAAGACGTAAAAGATAATCGTTCGCTTAAATTACGTTCATTTTTGATCACGGACTAAATATTACACCAACATCTTTTAACTGTTGCTTGCATTTTATTTAGTTTAAAAACATTACTAATGCGATTCAATGTTTTTCCAAATCTGTAGAAATTTGTTTCCTAAAAATGCTGTATTCCAAAACGGAAAAAAAAAGAAAAACACTAATATTCTGCTGAAGTTACATAAAAATCGTCAGATGTTTGCATTTTCTCTTGATATAAAAGAAAGAAAAGAAAGTATACTATTTTATTTCCTGCAGCTGACATACAGTGTATTTCTCTTGAGTGGAAGTTTACTAATTTAGAGATCTCATCTAATTTAAAGATGTCATCTGTTTATATATTTTAACATGATTTATAACTTAATGATGTTACTTTAGAATTTTTATAAATAAACATGACGGCTTTTTCACTGTTTTTATATGATAATTTTACTTCTGCAAATGCGAGAAAAGACGGGCTTATGTACGTCGTAAATGTTGTAACAGCAAAAAATCGAAATGTAAGATAATGTTTTCCAATATTGTGTACATTTATTTTGCTATGTAACTGTACGCCATTGATATCAAAACTTTATTTTACCAATTCACAGCACAAAATTTTGTGGCATTTTTATGAACGAGAAAAGTTTGTCGTGCCTATAAAGGAAATTTATTTTAGAAACTGTTGCTCTTATGTTTAAAGCAACACGTACGTGTACGAGAGAAAAACCTTAAACACATAAGAAACACCATTTCAGATGAAAATATATTTGTATAAATGTTTATATGTATACATATTTATGCATGTAAATTTCTGATTTTAAAATAAATGTGATATTCGTTCAAGTTAGTGCGTGATTCATAGCTGAGAGTTAAAAAAATTTATTATGATCACAGATATGCAGGCATTAAGTCCTTTAATTTAAGCCTGTGTTTTTACTCGAAAATATTTGACCAGCGTTATCAAAAAAAAAAAAAATAAAAATAAAAAAAATGTGTTTCATATATTTTGGAAAAGAAGAAACATTTTCCATGAAATATTTTTGCATTCGGTACATTACGCGCATGTGTGCCTCGGGCATGTGTACCTCTGACTCCAGCCCACCGTCAGGAACGGCTGCAGTGGTGTCGCCAACGTCTGCACTGGAGAACGCAATGGCGATCTGTCGTGTTCAGCGATGAAAGCAGATTCTGCTTGGGAGCCTCCGATGGCCGTATGCGTGTTCGCAGACGCACAGGGGAGCGTCTCCACCCTTCTTGCATCCGCCAGCAACACACAGGGCCTACACCTGGTCCCCTGGTGTGGGGAGCGATCAGCTATCGCTCCCGTACACAACTAGTGTTTGTACCGGGTACGTTAAATAGCACCTCCTACATCAATAACATCATTAAGCCCGTTGTTGTGCCATTTGTAAGGTCGGTCCATCGTGGTGTTTTCCAGCAAGATAACGCACGCCCACACACGGCACGTGCAACGCAACAAGCACTTCAGGGTGTGAGACAACTTCCATGGCCTGCACGTTCACCGGATTTGTCCCCCATTGAGCACGTGTGGGGTTTTATGGGAGAACGACTTATCCGGTCTCCACTGCCAGCCACGACCATCCCCGATTTACGCGTCCAGGTTGAGGATGCTTGGAACTCAATACCCCAAACTTACATCCAACATCTGTACGACAGACTCCATGCCAGAATTGCACAGCGTGACGTAGTTCATGGCGGTTCAACCTCGTACTAACCATGTCACATGGAAATGTTATTTTTCAGTTTACCAGAATACAGCTGTATAAGACAAAAGTGATGTTCAATGCTTTTACAAGAAATGAAGATTTATCGATTGATGGAGAAAAGCTGGAGATAACCGACACGTACGTTTATCTTGGACAGCAGATATCAAGTGAGGGTCACATTGATGAAGAAATTAATCGGCGTACAAAACTTGCCTGGAGAGCTTTTGGAAGAAACAGCAAATTTTCAAGAGCAATATGCCATTATGTCTTAAAAGAAAAGTGTTTGATCAATGCATCCTTCCAGTGCTTACGTATGGTGCAGAGACGTGGACCTTAACTAAAAGAGACATACAAAGGCTGCAGACAACTCAAAGAAGCATGGAGAGGTGCATACTTGGTGTAACCAGGATATATATATATATATACAGTGGTGGAAATGGGCCGGGACGCACCGGAACGCCGATCCGGGAGCGAATCCCCGCGTTCTGGAAGCAAAACCCTGCATTCCGGCGTTCCGTTATCGACACCAAAAGAAAGGGAGCATTTAATTTTCATAAAACATTTCGTAATGCATTATACATTTCAATTAATGACACCATCTTGTATTAATTGTTCGTCGTTTCAATTTTTTTTTATTATTTTCCTCTAATAAACTCACTCGCCATTTGTGTAGGTACTACCAGAGTTGTAGCTGTAGTTCTCAAAATATTTCTTCTCTTCGCCGTCTGGCGTCTTCCTTCGTGATTTCCCGCCATGGTGACGACTGCAACGCCGCTTAATTCCACGATGAGTGCGAAGTGTTTGCGTGAGAACGAAGGTCATGACAGGAGCTGATTGCTCGATGACCTTGCAACCTCTTTCCTCTCTTGGCGTAAAATGACTTCGCTGTCCCTGTAACCTGGCAACGAACTTAATTACTACATTCTACACATGCTGTCACTTCAACTCCAGCTCCTGTCGTGGTAGGACGGGACTTTTTGACTGATATTGTAGTCGTCGTTGTAAGTTTTAATTTGTTCTTGTGTGAGAAAAGAAAACAACTGAAAATAATGAAAAGAACACTAACAGATTTCTTTGGGAAAAAAGACGAGTCAAAAGGAAAAAAACAGAACTCGGGAATTTGGAAACCTCAATGTTCAATCCCCCTCCTTCCCCTTTTCAAGTTCGGACTCCGTGTGAAGTATCACCAAAAAAATCGCCGAAAATGCAACAGTAAAAGGAAATCACTGGATCACGAAGTTCATTAGAAGAATCTGAATCTCGGCAAAGCTCAACAAATGGTAAACCCGAGTGTTGGACTGAGGATCAAAGTAAGTATTTTTTGAAAGAGTACTCTTGGCTTGTTTTAAAAAATGGGTGTATAGGATGGGCCGTCAGTAAAACCGCCGAGAATAAGAACGTTTCAGAATTTTTAACTGGTGCAGGGCTTTTTAAGGAGTAGATAGATTGCAAAGTTAGATCTACGGCTGACGATTAGAAGAAGCAAAATACGGCTCTAAGGAAAAAAATAAAGGAGCACAGAGAAAGTCACGCTCATAAAGAAGCTTCTAAAATGAACGCAAAACGTTTTGAAGGCGTCTTTGAAAATATTGTTGAAAAAATAAATAGAAATAAATGGGACAAAACGTATAAAATATTCAATAACGCATATTTCATTGCGAAGAACAATAGACCTTTTGCCAATTTTCCTGGTTTGATTGATTTTCAAAAGAAAAACGGCACTGAGATGGGGAGGATATTGCAGTCTAGGAAGACATGTACGGATATTTGCGATTCTATAGGAAATGACATGCGTAAAAAGCTCTGTGAAGAAATCGTCTCCCAAAATATAAAATTCGGTATCTTGTTTGATGAGTGTACAACTGTAAGCCGAATCTCAGTACTCATAATCTGCATAAGAATGTCCATAGATCCGGATGATATAAATGCCCAAACTCTATTTTTTGACTTGGTTGAATTACACGATTTGAAAGCAACAGCAATAACTGAATCAATTATGAACTGCTTGGTGAAGCACTTTCCAATAGAGCTTATTAAAAGTAATCTGATATCTTTCACTTCCGACGGAGCTGCAAACTTCGCAGGTTCCATATCTGGTGTGACTCAATAGCTTAAAAAAATCGCGAACTTATTATATGGCACTGTGCAAATCATAAGTTAGAACTTGCTGTCGGGGACGTAATTAAAGAGGTTTACGGCATACAGAGTTTTAAATCGTTTTGCGATAAATTATACTCTTTGTATCACGCTTCACCAAAGAACGCTCGCGAGTTGCATCACTGTGCTTAAGAAATTACAGTTCTGTTTTCTTCAATCGGGAGAGTTCTTGGAACAAGATGGGTCGCATCTAGTGAGCGAACAGTATCTGCTGTCTGGAATATGTTTCCAGTTTTGGCTTTGCATTTGAAAGCTGCATCTGCGGATGCTTCAAGGGATAGTAAAGAATGAAACATGTTTTCTGACTTACTGAAATACTTACGAGCACATGCTTCCTGGAAAATTTGGCACTAATGAAAAACGCCTTAAAGGAACTTAGTTCATTGTCACAGCGTCTTCAAGGAAATTCTGTATCGTTACCAGAAGCACATTCGCATATTTCCCTTACATCGAAAGTTTTCCAAGGTTTAGCTGATGGTGGTTTTGACGAGTTTTATTTAGTAGCATCAGATGCCGTAAAAAATATGGTGTTCAAAGGGGTGGACTTACATTCAAGGGGATATAAATTTGACGGGAAAATAAACCGTGTTCAGTTTTTTCGGAGTATTGCCAACAATTTATCTGCCAGATTATTCAGCAGCGAGGACATTGTAAAACAACTTAAGGTTTTGTATCCGTCTTTTTGGCCGACCGACATAGTTATTTTATATGGAGAAGGAGAGGTTCTAAGTTTATGCCGAATATTCGGATTGGAGGAAGAAAGGAAAATCATTGAAGAGTTCAGACATTTCAAGGAAACCAAAAAAGTTTCACATCATTTAAAAGTCTTATTAAAATCTGTTGCTGCGGTCGCTATATCAACAGCTGAGTGTGAAAGAGGTTTTAGCACCATGAATTTGATAATAACTGATTTAAGAAACGCTTTAAACGTTACACACGTCAGCAACCTCATGTTCATAAAAATAAACGGACCTCCTTCAAAGATCTTCAATCCCGAGCCGTACGTACGGAAATGGTTGAGTGACGGAAGGAGAAATGCAGATTTTTTGGCTTGCAGAGAACGTGAAGAAAAGATGCAGGAAGATTTGTTGAAAAAAAAAACTTTGTAGATTATTTTAGGAAATGATTTTTTTAAATCGAAGTTATAATAGATATTGCAGCTAAATAAATGGATATTTCAGGCAAGGACGAATTTCTTTACTTTGCCACCCCATATACAGCAGTAGTTACGTACATATCTCTGCCTCAAATACGAGTTGACGTTTTTTCTCCAAAGTTTGTTATTTGAGGATACCTCCAAAAAGGGTGATACCTTTAATTGCACCGGCACACATTCGCGTGGTCTTTCTCATAAGAAACGTACTTCTGAATAAAGAAAACAGCTCTGACTTTAGCAAAATGTGACCATTTCCTTTTAAAGTTTAATAACGAAATTTCCTTATATGGTTTTATGTGTACAGCAAATGTGTTTGCGATTATTAAAATTTTAATGCATTCACTTGTACCGTTGTAGTATTGTCGCCAAAACCCGTCGAAACTGCGTTAAGCCTTTTTGACGAATTCTGACTATGGAGTCAGAAATAGAGAAAACGTTGCGACGTCATTTTGACGGGTTTTGGCGACAACACAACAAGTTGTACGTTGCGTTCCGGCAGCGAAAAATTCCCATTTCCACCACTGTATATATATATTTGGAATATATATAATAGTTATAGTTGCTTTATACTCATAGTTGCAATAATCAATAGTGGATAGAGCTTGGATCCAAGTTATCGTTATCACAGTGAAAGTCAAGCACTTTAAAACACTTCTGGTTGCATTTCACTTTTTCAGTGATAATGAGTGCCACAAATTCTCTACGAATGAGGGAAAACTAAACTTCAACTGAAGAAATATACGCGCTGTGTATATCTACAAAAATGTGCGAAGGAAAGCAAACTCAACACGACCAACGTACACAAGTGCCAAAAATACTGGGATACCTCTCTAATACCGTGTTGGTCCTCCTCGCGATCGGATAAAGGTAGCAACACGACAGGGCATGGACTCCATTTGATCTCTACAGTACTGTGGAGATAGTTTACACCATGCTTCCTAAAGAGCATCCCACAATTCCGTATTATTCGTCAGTGGGGTATTCCTGGCATTGACGGCAAGTTGAACAGCATTCTAAACATGTTTGATGGCGTTTAAATTCGGCAAACGGGGGGGGATCAATCCGTGGAATATTCCTCCAACCATAATCGGATGACTGTGGAAGCGTGGGCTGGTGCATTATCGTGTTGAAAGAGGTCACACAGAGTGGTTGCATAACACGAACGGGTGCAAATGATCCCCAGTGACAGTTACGTAGCCTTCACCGGTCAGAGCCATCTCCAGACGTATGAGTGGTTCTAATGCGAGCCAGCTGAAAACATCCCACACCATAACAGAGCCACCGCCGGCCTGCACTGTCCCTTGTAGTTATGAGGGATCCCTTGCCTTGCGGGGATGTCGCCTCGCATGAAGTCGGCCATCTTCCAGAAACTGTTGGTACCGCGATTCGTCTGACAAGGCTACACGTTTCCAGTCATCTTGCGTCGAATGGCGGTGTTTCTGAGGCCACGTGATGCGCACAGCCTTTTGTCGTCGGACTAGGCTACACATTTCTAGTCATCTTGCGTCCAATGACGGTGTTCCCGAGCCCACGTGATGCGCACAGCTTTTTGTCGTCGGACCAGGCTACACGTTTCCATTCATCTTGCGTCCAATGACGGTGTTACCGAGCCCACGTGATGCGCACAGCCTTGTGTCGTCGGACCAGGCTACACGTTTACAGTCATCTTGCGTCCAATGACGGTGTTCCCGAGCCCACGTGATGCGCACAGCCTTGTATTGTCGGACCAGGCTACACGTTTCCATTCATCTTGCGTCCAATGACGGTGTTACCGAGCCCACGTGATGCGCACAGCCTTGTATTGTCGGACCAGGCTACACGTTTCCAGTCATCTTGCGTCCAATGACGGTGTTCCCGAGCCCACGTGATGCGCACAGCCTTGTGTCGTCGGACCAGGCTACAAGTTTACAGTCATCGTGCGTCCAATGACGGTGTTTCCGAGCCCACGTGATGCGCACAGCCTTGTGTTGTCGGGTCAGCAATGGTACTCGGGTGGGCCGTCGGCTCCTGAACCCCACAGAACACAGGGAACGTTGCACTGTCCGAACGTTGATGCTACTACTGGCCCCAGCATTGAATTGCGCTGTGATTTGCGGCAATGTGGCACGTCGGGCGAATGTTGCGATGCGTACCAGACGCCGCTGTCCACCATCGTCCAGGGCTTTTCTACGGCCACACTGGTCTCGCACTCTGGATATTTTTCCTGAGTTTGTGTAGTCTGGGTACACGCTTGAAATTGTTGGCAGTGTAAATCCAAATTTCTTCCTAATTTCCGAGATGAAGTAACCCATCTGCCTTGCGCCAACTATCATGCCTCGTTCGAAATCACTTAAATCGTGAAAATCTGGCATCTCAGCTGCGAATGCTCAGGCTTGAGCTCGTGAAGATATTTTCCTCTGTATATACGTCGTTTGCGAACGATACCATTTTCCTCATGAGTGTGGTGGCATGTAATGAAAATGGTACTGCAATTCCTAGGTTTATTTTGGCACCAGTGTAAATACTGTGTAATTGCAGCATGAAAAAATTCTTCAGTGTTTTCAGATGCTTGGAACCCCATTTAATGCAACGTCTCCCGGGATTTATTGCACCTTTTCGTTGTTTCTGACGTTGAGATGTTATTTTTTTTTATTGGAGGTTTAACGACCAACGTCAGAAACTCAATGGGCTGTAAGCAGTCGCCCGTCCCTAATTTAGGGTCACTGGTCACAGGGAAGGAAAAGAGCCAGTGCCGTAAGACAAACACAACACCCGTGCCTCACCGGGATTCGAACCCGGACCCCTTATGGACGAATGATCAGAGACCATCGCTTAGACCACTGCGCCACCGGGGCAGCGTTGTTGAGATATTAGATACGCACTGAAGAAAATTTCCCATTTCAATAATCACTACACACGTTATATTGACAAAAGTCACCAGAAACACCCCTTCAAAAGCAAATGAACGGATCCGCTGCGTTCTTAAGATGCGCGGTACAGCTGCAAACGGTATAAAAACAAGCCTACAGCTAACCGATCATATCGCACTGCGAGGTTGAGTGAAAATGTCGCGACGGGAGAGAACTAATTCTGAGAAAGGAAAGTTTGCTGGGTGTCATATTAGTTGGTTGTCCATAAGAGAAACCGAGAGGCGTTTAAACATACCCAAGTCAACTGTTTTGGATGTACTGAATAAGTGGAAGACACATGCGTGCCTGAACCAGCCAAAAGCACCGGCAGACCAAAGAAAATCAGTGATAGAGGACGTCGAAGCCTCAGGAGAGTCGTTACAGCTAATCGAGGAAGTACTGCGCAAGACCTCAGTGTACAGGTGAGTAAAAATGCTGGATCCTCGGTATGTACGCGTACCATTCGCAGAAAATTTCATTCCATGGGTTACTGTGGTCGTGCGGCTGCTCATAAGCCTTTCATCTCCACTCGGAACTCTACTCGTCGTTTAGCATGGTGTAAAGAACATTTATCGTGGACCGTAGATCAATGGAAACGGGTCCTATGGACCGATGAATCCAGAAACACGATCCATCAGTCTGATGGCCGTGTTTGGGTATGGCGGCAGCCCGGGGAACGCTATTTACCACAGTGTACTGTTCCTACGGTCAAGTTTGGAGCTGGCAATGTACCACTGTGGGAGTGGTTTTCGTGGTATGGTCCCTGCCCATTGGTTATCGTGGACAAACCTGTTAACCAGCACGTCTACCTCGATATTCTGGACAATAATGCCCTACTAACTCTGTGGCAAATACTATGGAATCAAGATTTGTTGGTACCAGCAGGATATTTCACCGAGTCATAAAGCAAGGACTGTTACGGCGTGGTCTGACGATAATTCCGTATCGCGAGGGGACTGGCCAGCACAAAGCCCTGATCTTAATCCCATAGAGTACCTATGGGATGAATTAGAGCGCCGCATAAGAAGTTTGGAACCGAGGCAGCCTACTAAGCAACAGTTAGCGGCAGTATTATTTACTGAATGGAAGCGCATACCTATCGCTGTGTTCCAAAACTTGTCCAAAGCATGTCCCGAAGGGTGAGTGCATGCATTAAGGTCAAAGGTGGATTGACACCGTACTAATGTATGTCAATAAATGCCATGGTTTGTTTCTCTTCTAGGTGTCCGGTAACTTTTGTCAATATGGTGTACATTCAGCAGCTGAAAAACGTTCCGTCCTTTTCTTTTCGGCTGTTGGTGATGACGGTATTTCTCCGATTGAAATAAGTAATTGGACACAAAATAAAATAAAAAATCTTCTCTGTCCCTGCAGTTTTCACTTCTAGGGGAAAAATACAGCTAGGCTTCTAATTGAGCCGTGAGTTTGGAACGCAGGCCTGTAACTTTCAGTCGAAATGAGATAGTCGAGTATGGTTTCAAAGCGTTTATTTAATTTGTTCTGGCGAACACAGGTTTATGATATGAAAAGTAGCTTACATAATTAAATAAATGCTAGATACATTGCGAACACAAAGCAGATCGATACACGAATTACCCAACGTGGGGCTATGTCTTCTTGGACTTCTTACATTCCTCTTCACTTTGCCTCTCGTTTTGATTTTTTCCACTTTTGCTTGCGCTCATTCTGCGAATTCCGCGGCACTGTCGAAACCCGTTCACACGAAAACAATTTTTAAAAATTTTAGTTTAAACCACTGCGATATGTTCTTTATATATTTGAATAGATCTCGTCGAGAGCTTTAAAATGATACCACGCACAGTCGTTTTGCACCCACGGTTGTCCAGATAAACCGCGATATTGTCAAAAGTGTTCACCTTTCACAAGAAAACAATTTTTAAAACGTTCAGTTCAAACCACTGCGAAATGTTCTTCGTATATTTGAATAGATCTCGTCGAGAGCTTTAAAACGATACCACGCACAGTCGTTTTGCACCCACGGTTGTCCAGATAAACCGCTATATTGTCAAAAGTGTTCACCTTTCACAAGAAAACAATTTTTAAAACGTTCAGTTCAAACCACTGCGAAATGTTCTTCGTATATTTGAATAGATCTCGTCGAGAGCTTTAAAACGATACCACGCACAGTCGTTTTGCACCCACGGTTGTCCAGATAAACCGCGATATTGTCAAAAGTGTTCACCTTTCACAAGAAAACAATTTTTAAAACGTTCAGTTCAAACCACTGCGAAATGTTCTTCGTATATTCGAATAGATCTCGTCGAGAGCTTTAAAACGATACCACGCACAGACTGAGTGAAGCGCAGCGGCACACCCAGAAATATTGCATCTTCTCCCCCGCGCACAGAGAGCGAGGGGAGCGTTGCGGCGCAATGTATTGCTCAGTACGCGAATTGGACTCCATGCTGTTTACGAATATGCTAAGTCGATTAGTGCGTGGCACGTATTTTTAACGCTATAATGATTTCAATTGGGACCTATTTTTGTCACAGGCGGTCAGCCGTAAGTCGTTCCATACAATCCGCAGAGTTTGACGTTGTTCTACGTCAAAAGTACATACATACGTATCACTAAGCTGCTATCTGAGTATCAGAGTAAGATCGGTCGCTAAATCAGAGTTAATGATAGTTAATACACAAAACATTTACAGCGATCTTAACACAAATTTTGATTTTCACTTTCACTGACATCCACCCCATATCTACAATTTGTTATTCATACTGATTAGTTATTTTTATTTTCTGAGGCATTGCCAAGTATGGTTCTTCTGTGATTCTCTCGGCATTTCTGTATCTATTTTTTTTTTTTGCCTCTTTGGATAAATAAACTATTTTAGTTAAGTACCTCATTACTCATTCTTTTCATACGGACAAACCACCTCGGAAAGGTTTTCTCCAACATACTAACAGCATTTTGCTTCACGTTGCACATCTGCAACACTTCTTCGTTACGGCATGTTTAGAAGGAGTCTTCCCACTCCCTACCGTAAGTAATGCATCTCTCCAACATACTCTGCTCGACACAGAAATTGTCCCACCTAGAAGGAGGTGTGCTACAAACATGCAAATCGCAGTGCGGGTGTACCCACTCGAGATATGCGAAGCTAAACCGGAGCCGATGATGTCACACGTTCGTGAGATAAAGGTACCACCAGGGATGGTAATGTGTGATCGCAGGTGGAAGTGTCGCGGACGTTTCAGATTTGTTTTTTGAGCTAGGAAACTGTTCAGCAAAGGCCAAAAATGCCGGGTACACGCCGTCGGCAGGTTTATCGCCATTTGGATACGTTTCAGAAAGATCGTAGACCTGTGTGAAGCGGGCTGGTCTACAAGTCGTATCTCTGCACGTGTGCAACGGGATGCACGAACTGTTCGACGCTGTTGGCACCTGTGGCTACGGTACATGCGTCGGAGCTGAAGTGGTGCAGTTCGACAGAGGCCAGCATGCCTGGACCGGCGGGATTGTTCGACACGCTCGTTCGTCATCAGAAAGCACTGCAGCCGATATTCGACGTGCTGTGCCATCGGCCATGGACGTCGCCATAACGACCCGAATTATAAACCGAAGGTCACATGTGGCAAACCTGCGCGGAAGGCAACCGTTATGTTGACTGCCATTGACTGCCAGCCATCGCAGCTTGGTGCCGAAGTCATGCGAAATGGGGTCACGAATGGAACATTGTGGTCTTATGATGAATCCCGTTTCAATCTGAGTGCTGACGATCGACGGATCCGTGTCTAGCGACACCATGGTGAGTAGACGGATCTGTGTCTGGCGACACCCTGGTGAGTGGTCGGTTCCGTGTCAAGCGACACCCTGGTGAGTGGACGGATCCCTGTCTAGCGACACCCTGGTGAGTAGACGGAACTGTGTCTGGCGACACCCTGGTGAGTGGTCGGATCCGTGTCAAGCGACACCCTGGTGAGTGGTCGGTTCCGTGTCAAGCGACACCCTGGTGAGTAGACGGATCTGTGTCTGGCGACACCCTGGTAGGTGGTCGGATCCGTGTCAAGCGACACCCTGGTGAGAGGACTGATCCGTATCTAGCGACACCCTGGTGAGTAGACGGATCTGTGTCTGGCGACACCCTGATGAGTGGTCGGATCCGTGTCAAGCGACACCCTGGTGAATGGACGGATCAGTGTCTAGCGACACCCTGGTGAGTAGACGGATCCGTGTCTGGCGACACCCTGGTGAGTGGTCGGATCCGGGTCAAGCGACAACCTGGTGAGTGGACTGATCCGTGTCAAGCGACAGCCTGGTGAGTGGACGGATCCGTGTCTAGCGGCACGCTGGTGAGTGGACGGTTCCGTGTCTAGCGACACCCTGGTGAGTAGAAGGATCTGTGTCTGGCGACACCCTGGTGAGTGGTCGGATACGTGTCAAGCGACACCCTGGTGAGTGGACGGATCCGTGTCTAGCGGCACGCTGGTGAGTGGACGGTTCCGTGTCTAGCGACACCCTGGTGAGTAGAAGGATCTGTGTCTGGCGACACACTGGTGAGTGGTCGGATCCGTGTCAAGCGACACCCTGGTGAGTGGACGGATCTGTGTCTAGCGATACCCTGGTGAGTAGACGGATCCGTGTCTGGCGACACCCTGGTGAGTGGACGGATCCGTGCCTAGCGACACCATGATGAGTAGACGGATCTGTGTCCGGCGACACCCTGGTAGGTGGTCGGATCCGTGTCAAGCGACACCCTGGTGAGTAGACGGATCTGTGTCTGATGACACCCTGGTAGGTGGTCGGATCCGTGTCAAGCGACACCCTGGTGAGTGGACGGATCCGTATCTAGCGACACCCTGGTGAGTGGACGGATCCATGTCTAGCGACACCCTGGTGAGTAGACGATTCCGTGTCTGGCGACACCCTACTGAGTGGTCGGATCCGGGTCAAGCGACAACCTGGTGAGTGGACGGATCCGTGTCAAGCTACACCCTGGTGAGTGGACGGATCCGTGTCTAGCGACACGCTGGTGAGTGGACGGTTCCGTGTCTAGCGACACCCTGGTGAGTAGAAGGATCTGTGTCTGGCGACACCCTGGTGAGTGGTCGGATCCGTGTCAAGCGACACCCTGGTGAGTGGACGGATCTGTGTCTAGCGACACCCTGGTGAGTAGACGGATCCGTGTCTGGCGACACCCTGGTGAGTGGTCGGATCCGTGTCAAGCGACACCCTGGTGAGTGGACGGATCCGTGTCTAGCGACACCATGGTGAGTAGACGGATCTGTGTCCGGCGACACCCTGGTAGGTGGTCGGATCCGTGTCAAGCGACACCCTGGTGAGTGGACGGATCCGTATCTAGTGACACCCTGGTGAGTAGACGGATCTGTGTCTGGCGACACCCTGGTGAGTGGACGGATCCGTATCTAGCGACACCCTGGTGAGTAGACTGATCTGTGTCTGGCGACACCCTGGCGAGTGGTCGGATCCGTGTCAAGCGACACCCTGGTGAGTGGACGGATCCGTGTCTAGCGACACCCTGGTGAGTAGACGGATCCGTGTCTGACGACACCCTGGTGAGTGGTCGGATCCGTGTCTAGCGACACCCTGCTGGGTAGAAGGATCTGTGTCTGGCGACACCCTGGTGAGTGGTCGGATCCGTGTCAAGCGACACCCTGGTGAGTGGACGGATCCATGTCTAGCGACACCCTGGTGATTAGAGGGATCCGTGTCTGGCGACACCCTGCTGGGTAGAAGGATCTGTGTCTGGCGACACCCTGGTGAGTGGTCGGATCCGTGTCAAGCGACACCCTGGTGAGTGGACGGATCCATGTCTAGCGACACCCTGGTGATTAGAGGGATCCGTGTCTGGCGACACCCTGGTGAGTGGTCGGATCCGTGTCAAGCGACACCCTGGTGAGTGGACGGATCCGTGTCTAGCGACACCCTGGTGAGTAGACGGATCTGTGTCTGGCGACACCCTGATGAGTGGTCGGATCCGTGTCAAGCGACACCCTGGTGAGTGGACGGATCCGTGTCTAGCGACACCCTGGTGAGTAGACGGATCCGTGTCTGGCGACACCCTGGTGAGTGGTCGGATCCGTGTCAAGCGACAACCTGGTGAGTGGACGGATCCGTGTCAAGCGATACCCTGGTGAGGGGACGGATCCGTGTCTAGCGACACTCAGGTGAGTGGACGGTTCCGTGTCTAGCGACACCCTAGTGAGTGGACGGATCCGTGTCTAGCGACACCCTGGAGACCGCAACACCGCCCACGACCGCAACACCGCCCATCAGGCAGGCATCATGGTATGGGGTGCTATTGTGAATCACTGTATGCACAATGGCAGCTGCACGATATGTCAGGAAGGTTCTGTAACTCATTTTGATACCGTTCCCGAATGGACTACAGCACCCCATTTTCCAGAATGAAAACGCCCGTGCACACACCGCTCGGACTCGAGATAATGTTTGCAACATGTTCAAACACTGCCATGGCCAGCAAGATCGCCCGATTTATTCTCAATCGAAAACCTGCGGGACCACATTGGACGTCGTCTGCAATCGAATCGGCCTGAGCACGATCTCGATGAATTATGGGAGCAAGTCAACTTTGCTTGGTGTTTCATTCCTCGGGACGATATCCGTCGACTGTATGACTCATTGCCGCGCCATATTGCAGCCTGTATTGCCGTTCGCAGTGGTGCAACCACTTACTAAAGGGTAACCATTGTGCTAATTATCTCATCTGATAAACACTGTACATGGCTGAAAATGACATCAAGATAAACCCATACGTATTCCTATTTGCATGCTCAATTTCACCTTTCTATCCTCACCCCTTCCGGGTGGGGAAATTTCTGTGTCGAGCAGTGTACATATACAAACTCCTTCGCTTTGTCTAAAGCTCTCTACCATTTTGACTAATTTTGCATTTATTACTCTCTAACAGCTCCTCGTTCTACCTTTTGAACTAACCTTGCATAGTAGTAACAATTCTTCACTCTACCATTTTGACTAATCTTTCACTTATGACTGACAGTTCCTCGCTGTAGCATTTTGACTAAAACAGTTTCTCGCATAATAATTTTGGGTTTTCACTTATTTATGTTCAGTTTGAATTTCATACACACTTCGTTCGCCCTGGGCAACCTACTCCGTCAATCGCTTTTGCTGTTATACAACAGGATTGTGTCATCAGCATATATCAACTTGCATACAAGGAAATTTCCAAGACATAAACCAATGTTGCCTGATTTGGCATCACGCATGCATGCATCCATAATTATTGTATTTTAATACGTATATGGTGACATTACACAACCTTGTCTGACGGCTGCGCCAATGAAAAACAAATTCAACCAGTGACCCTAAATTAGGGACGGGCGACTGCTTATAGCCCATTGAGTTGCTCTTTGTGGTCGTTAAACCTCCAATTAAAAAAAAAATTCGATAAAATACATGTAAATGCGCTCTACTTCCAGCATACATAACTTTTTTTTTTATTGAAGGCTTTAACGACCACCGTGAGCAACTCAATGGACTATAAGCAGTCGCCAGTCCCTAATTTAGGGCCATTGGTTCCAGGGAAGGGAGAGAGAGCCAGTACCGTAAGACAAACACAACATCCATGACTCACAGGGATTCGAACCCGGACCCCTCCCGGACGAATGGTCATAAGCCATCGCTTAGACCACTGCGCCACCAACATAACTTTCACACATTCAAGAATATTCCCAGTCTCACAATAATTTCTCAAGACCTTCCATGGAAACACTTAATAATAAGTTTTCTCCATATCTTTAAATTCAAGAAAAACTTTCTGATCAACAGACAGATCTTTTTCAATCATCATGCCTAATTCAAAAATTGATTAGCGCAACTCTTATCAGGATTGGATTGGATTGGAAGTTTAACGACCACCGTGAGCAACTCAATGGGCTATAAGCAGTCGCCCGTCCCTAATTTAGGGTCACTGGCTCCAGGGAAGGGAGAGAGCCAGTGCCGTAAGACAAACACAACATCCATGCCTGACCGGGATTCGAACCCGGACCCCTTACGGACGAATGATCAGAGGCCAGCGCCTTAGACCACTGCGCCACCGGGGCGGCCTCTTATCAGGAATAAAACCACTCAGTAAATCTCACAAATTATTTCATATAAAGCCTCGTAGTGTGTTGATGATATTTCCAAACCCGTTACATACTCGACAGGCTAATATCACCATAGATCTTACATTCTGACTGATCACCTTTTTCACTTATGCAAAGCACAAGTTCATAAGACAACTCCTAACTTTCAACAGAACTGAATCAATGAATGACAAGGTCACTATCATATTTTAACATCTCAACTTTTACGTCATGTGCCCCGGAGGTTTTTTTTTTTTTTTTTTATTTTGATTGGAGGTTTAACGACCACCGTGAGCAACTCAATGGGCTATAAGCAGTCGCCCGTCCCTAATTTAGGGTCACTGGTTCCAGGGAAGGGAGAGTGCCAGTGCCGTAAGACAAACACAACATCCATGCCTCACCGGGATTCGAACCCGGACCCCCTTCGTACGAATGATCAGAGGCCAACGCCTTAGACCACTGCGCCACCGGGGCGGCCCCCCCGGAGGTTACTACAGGGCCATAGTCCGGGCAGCACACAAGCTGTAATTTTTTAGGCCGTCCTAGCGTTTCACACTCCTGTGCTCTTTCATATCTTTTGCCCGACCACTTTTATATCTTTTGCCCGACCACTTTTATATCTTTTGCCAGACCTCAATCATCAGCTGCCCCTTCCAGTTTCTTTGTCTGGCTATGGGCCAGTGGCACTGCATCTTTGAAATGAAAAATTAATACAGACATTAGACGTGGACCAGGAACATCAAACAAAGGTCTTCGCTCATTCCACGTTGTGTGAGTCTGGAGCAACTCGAGGTCGCTGTGGTGTAGTGGAAGCAAATCCGGCGCGTAACGGAAAGACCCTGGGTTCAATTCCCGGTGGCGGCCAATGAGAATTTTTCCGTGACTCACTTAAAACGTGGAAAGAGCGAAATACCTTTGTTTGATCTTTGAAGTGATTTTATAACTTTACAAACCTTTTCCTTTTTAAATCCCTGCTGTGTTTACCTTCTTTCACTGTGACATCATCTGCATTTATCCCAAATTAATCTTTGCTTTCATGTTCTAACATAATAACTCACAATATTCATAGCAACTTTCGCTTAACCTATTAGGATGCTGGATCATTTCTTTCATCCTATTCTTCACACACTTTGAAATTTTTGTTTCACTGTTCTTCGGCTCTCTTGTGCACATCCAGAATAATTTCTTGACGTCCAAGTATCCCTGCCTTTCCTGTCCACCATGCCTTTGCTGCAATTTGTGTTGATCTAGCAAACAAGTTTATTTGCTTCATGAAAATGGAAAAAGAAAAAAAGAAAAAAAAAGCGAGTTTCAGTGAATTGCTGAAGGTTAATTAAGTGATGAGATTAATTGAAATATTGCAAAATAGTGGCATTTCCAATAGCATTTTTAATATTGAGCTTTAAATGTCATGAAAAAAAAAAGCCAGGGGTTTCACTAGACGATTTCATGGGGGCTGAAGCGCTTCCAATCTTATACGAAGCTCCCCAATAATGTTACAAGATCACCAAACAGATTTTTCGTTCAATTTAAAAAAAATAATTTCTAAACCAAAAAAATTAATTTCTTACCTTTAAGTTCTGAATTTAATTATTATTATTATTATTATTTTAAGTCAATGATCAATCATCAAAAATAAATAAACAAACAAAAAAGTCACATTTTCCCATTATATGTTACCGAAGGACGCGTGAGAAAGAACCTTTTGCTTAAGTATACCTACCGCGGATCGTCGTGTGTGTAATGCGGTTCGTATGTGTTGTTACTTTTTAGTTATAGGTTCTTTTCAAGAATTAGCAATATTGTACGTGCTTGGTGGATGTGGAGATCAAATGGACGCTGAGAGATTTTGGGCCTCATACGCGGAATTTGGTGTTACAGAGCTAGATTTCTTGGACTGCAATAGACGTCTTTATCTCTCTCTCTAGTGTTTTTAGTCGCCCTTTATTTCACTGCAACACTGCTCAATGCTCCTCACCGAACCGAAGCAACTGAAAACCACCGGCCGCCCCGGTGGCGCAGTGGTCTAAGGCGCTGGCCTCTGATCATTCGTCTGTAAGGGGTCCGGGTTCGAATCCCGGTCAGGCATGGATGTTGTGTTTGTCTTAAGGCACTGGCTCTTTCCCTTCCCTGGAACTAATGACCCTAAATTAGGGACGGGCGACTGCTTATAGCCCATTGAGTTGCTCACGGTGGTCGTTAAACCTCCAAAAAAAAAAAAAACCCACCGTAAATGAGGGAAAGATAAATATTTAAATGATATTAATGCTGCACTAAAATTTTAAATTTCAAAACTGAAGATATTGGGGTGTTACATTGGTTGTAAGAGAGATTAAATTTATTTATTTATTTTTAAATTTAAAACGCAGTCAAACGTGACGGCTATCAATTTTTAAATCCTGCAGTTTATTTTTTATTACGGAAGAGATGGATGGGGTAAGTATAATGTAACGAAAAAAAAAAAAATCCCTGTTCACCCCCTCCCCCATGAAGTGAAATCTATGAAAGCAGGGTCAACTCTAAAATTCCTTGTACAAAAACACAGGGAAGCGACCGGGAATTTATTTTTTATTTGTTTACTTTTAAATACTTTTATAATTTTAATAATCGTATAATTTTTTACTCATAAGAGTATTAATATATAATTTTTTACACCATGTACATACATTTCATTTTTATATCGCTCTTCTATTCACTGGGTTTCATTATTTAGGACTAAATGAAAAAGCAGAAAAGTGGTGTGCTTTCCAGTTCTCGTCGTTTTAAACTGTTTTTAATGAGATTAAAGAAAAGCGAACAAGGAAAACGTTTTCATAAAGTTCTTAAAGGCTAAAAAAAAAAAAAAAAAAGGATGCGATATCTTCGGAAAAGATCTCTTTATTTCACAGCAGATGGCGCCACAAAATCAGGCGCGAAAATGTTATGTAGTAAAAGATATGCACTTACATGCTGCGCATTGTGTCGTGCTTTTAAGTAAGCATGGGGTCTCCCACAAAATATATATCGCTTTAATGAGACATTTTGTGTGAGTCTATATTATTTTTGTTATTGAGAAATGTTGAAAAGAGCGAAAATAAAATGAAGTTAAATAAAGTAAAATAGAAGTGAAACGCACTTATGATTTTTGACTTTATAATCACACTTATACCGTTTGACGTTCATTTTCAATCTCTGAATACTGGAAACAAAGATTTTTGAAAACAAACGAACAGGGTAAAACGAAAACAAGACCACCCTGAATATCGACAAATAACATTTGTGAACTCAAGGGATGTTGAAGATCATCCTGAATTGAGTGGCACAGATTCAATTAAGAATTTCGTGTTGCAACTAGTGGCGATGTTAGCAATTCAGAAGGGGGGGGGTCTAAGTGGCGTACGAGAGGCCACAAATTCTGAAGTGCTTGGTAGAAAATTTTGTCAAAAAATTCCGTTTATATAGATTTTACCCAAAGCTGATGGTGTTATCCCAAAGTATATATATATACTGTATATTAAAAAAAAAAGAACGTTTTCAGGTATATAGTGTACATTAGAGATGAGCCCGGGCCTCGACTAGTTAATTTTCCCTTTCATTGTGTATACAACATCGAGGAAACAAGAATATACATAATTATATATACATAGCACAAACAACTGTAATTCTGTAAATTGCACTGTAAATCATTCAGTGCCGTACTTGTATTTTTACGTAATTTATTTATTTAGAGCAGCCAGAGTAAAGCCAAACCACTTTTTTTTTAAATGATTAATTGGACCTCTGTGGTGTCGGAACGCTTTTTGACAGCGGGGGCAAGATGTCGGGGAACAAAATATTTCACCCTGGCATAAAATTTATCGTACTACTGTAAAAGAAGACGTGATCCATGTAGTTTCTCAATGCAAACTAACTATACGCAATGAACGGCGTTAAACCATAGATCTTGACACTTCTTGACTGGTATGAATTCCATAGGAATTTTAGCCGTAGACGCTGTAATTAAACATTGAAGGAACTTATATCTCATCTTCACCTTACTTCCATTTCCCTATTTATTTTTACTCCTTTTTTTTTAGATGGAAGACTAATTTTTTACACCTAATGAGACAAATCATTGCTGGTCTTGAAACGGGAACCAGCCGTCTGGACTGTTTAATGGGGCTAGCATTTCTTGGCATCTCAGGAGTGAGTGACATAAAAAAAAAATATTCAGATTTCTAGATAGTTCATGATAAAAAATGAAGAGCAATATTCAACTTTCATCAAAATGAACTCATAAAAAAACCCCCGAATATTTGAGAGCTCCAATCATGAACATACGTAATTTGAAAAAGAAGAAAACTGAGGGGACAAATGTGATGTTTTACCCCCATACTCATTTGTGTGCGGGGGCGACTGCCCCCTCTGCCCCCGCGGTTCCGACGCCGCTGTTGGACACCTGGTGGTACAAAGACATACATGGAGACATAAACACGAGACAGAAATTACACAGTCACAAGTACAAATCATACATGGTTGGCCGCATGCCACATGATCAATGTACATAGATATAGACAGTGTTGATCATGTAGCACATTGTGAACAGGTATACATCAAACATGGAATTAACAGTACGCTAATTGACCAATGTACACAGATAACCAGTGTTGGACAAGTAACATATTGAGAGCCATTGCCGAAAGACAAACACAAACATCCATGCCTCACGGGATTCGAACCCGGACGCTACATGGACGAATGATCATAAGTCATCGCTTAGACCACTGCGTCACCGGGGCGGCGCCAAACCACTGGGTCCCTAAGTTTCTTGCTGTATTACATGCAATTTTACAACTTCTAATTTGCCGAAAACAGTCAAATTTAATAGCTTGCTAATAAAGGTTATAAATAAGAATACATGTGACAGTTTGACCAAATAATAAATAGAATAATTGCCCAAACCAGCTCTGTCACAGTAGAGTAAATAACAGGGGCGT
The DNA here is from genome assembly GCA_039090855.1 of Macrothele yani. Taxonomy (NCBI): domain Eukaryota; kingdom Metazoa; phylum Arthropoda; class Arachnida; order Araneae; family Macrothelidae; genus Macrothele; species Macrothele yani. Next base: position 120,026,977 of record CM077001.1, on the reverse strand, counting down.
ACAGATACAGGAGCGGCGACTTTGGTATTTACGGAGTGGTGCACATTTTTCGTAGAATAATATATCGAATATGTAAAATATGATATATCATCATCATCATCATCAACGTCAACCATTATTATAAATCCACTGCTGAACGGAGGGCTCCCCAAGTCTCTCTCAGAATTTTCTGTCATGAGCCACTCTTCAATGTCACTTCTACATCATACCTTCGAATTTCATCCACCCCTCTCCCCCGTGGCCTTCTGGATCTTTTCCTTCATATATACAGTATATGTATACATATATATACACAGTGGACAAAAAAAGTATTTGCACACATACATTAGTTTGCATAAATAAACGTGGAAAGCAATTGTGACGAAATACTTTTAACAACTGGATTCTTTTCCCAATAAACACACACACACATCTTTCTGTTTTTAGCAATCAGAAGAAATATATTCGAGGGTTGCACCGAAAGTAAAACAACAAAAGTGGGCATAACTTTTTTATTAATTGACGGAAGTCGTTCAAATCCCCCCTTCCTCCCACTACATGTTTCCTGTGCTTGCACATGCCCGCAGAGAATTTGGTGAGCTGTAGTTTATAAACCTTAAAATTCTTTTGTTGAGATGTAAATTATAAACATTTTCTATAAGGAATTACATTATATATCGCAATTAAGAAAATATGAAATTGCGGAAACTTTGTGTGAGCCAGATAACCAATCTCTGGAGATGTGGCAACGTAGCAGCCGAGAATGCAATTTTTATACGGCCCCTTAAAATGTTTGTGGCCAGTTCTCCCGGGGTGATTTCTTCGCTTTATCTTGGTCTGGCCCGGAAATCATAGAAATATCTACACTTCTTAATGAAACTGAAATATTAAAAAAACGTATGGTGAACAATAGTTGCTCACGTAGTGAGAAAAATAGCCGAACGGTATTTGTTTATTCAGAACAATTTTATGGCACTGAAATTACAATGTGGCCAGTTCTCCATACGCGAATTTTTTATGTCCATAAAAATGATAACATAAAAACCGGGAAACTGATTTATCATGGTTTTTTTTATAACCTTTTTCATCGATAAGTTCTGTGAATTTCAAATGAACATATTTTCCGCTAATTGTTTTTCTATTCCAGAAAATAAAATGTATGTAAATACGAAATAGAAATAGAAATTGCTGCTTACGATTTTAAAACAAAAAAATGTAACATACCTGTTGTTTAAACAATTTAACTTTGCTTCATATGTAATGCATTTCCTGTTTATTCAGTTATTAAAGGAACTCGAATGTATAAAATATTGTGCTTAACAAATAAGAAAATAAAATTTCTTCACATGAAGCACAATGCACAGGTTAAAAGAATTTTGAATGATGTCTAGTTTTCTCCTGTGAAAGATCAAACGTGTGTCCGCGAACTGGAGCCTTCGTTATAAACTTGTCCACCAAGATGTCTAAATCCAGATCATCAGGGGCGTCGTAGTGTACGTGAAGCAAAGTTAGAGAATTCAACTTCTGTTGCGATATAGTTCAGCGCAAATATGTTTTCAATCTCCTCAGAACTGAAAATGAGCGTTCGGCAGTGCTCCATGAAACAGGAATAGTCAACATTATTTGCACTAATTTCGGAAATTCCGGCACGCTGGTTTTTAGAGAACTGTTGCTCTTCAGAAAATCCACAACGTTTTTCAGATTTGTTACAGCAGCGTTTTCCATTTTTGCAATCTCGAGAAACATATTTCTGTGCAAAAGTAGCTTTTCGCCGTCTCCTTCAAAATCGTCTCCGTACAAACTAATTACATCCTTTTTGCTAGCACTTTCCTTTCCGACTACAAAATTTTCAATCTTATTGAGAGCACTCATGGTGCTAGAGTGGAATCTTATTCTTAAGGTAGTAAACACCTCGTCTAACATAATATTGAGATCTATAATATTCACATGGGTCTTTGAATTTATGGGCTTTTGAGCATGAATACAGCTTCTGGGGAATATTCCTCTGCCGTGGAGGCGTTGGCTTGTATAAATTTAATTTGTGAGCTTCTTCCATCGAAGAATTCCACATTTTTCAAATCCTGAGTTTCGCAAAGAAGCCAAGCCATCTACTGTTAAATTAACCTTTTCGTGGGATTCGTTTGTACACAGGTTCGATTTCTGCGGTTCAGCATTCAAAATTTCCACTCTTTCAAAAATATTGATTGTCACCTTAAGAAAATAAAAAGATTCAAAACGCTGAAGTTTTTGTAAGAAGCCTAATGCATTTGCTGCTATTGCAACATCAATGAACCGCTTTTTGCTTATGTCGTAAAAAATGCGCTGAGAACTTCGTAGTTGCACAAAAGAGTTTGAAATTATTTAACACGCATACACCATCTTGTCTGACAAAAAGGCGATAAAGGAAGAGAATCATCAGCTTGAAGACTTTTAAGAAATGTAACCCGCTCTGGCGAGTCTGTCAGAAAAGATATCATGTCTTTTAACACACCAATAAAGTTACGGAGACACAACATTGTTCATAGCATCTTGAACACATAGGTTAAGACGATCAGTCACAAAATGAACAAATAAGGCTCGAAGTTCAGCTTTTCTTACATGAGACTGAAGTCCCATAAGTTAACCACTTACGTCGCTTGCAGCGTCGTAACACAATGTGTTTACATCCAGAGCAAAACGGAGGAGAACATTTTTCACGATATTATACAAAATTTCGAATTTTGTTTTGGTGGTTTCATGAAAACCCAAAAAGATTTCGTGCACTTCAGTATCTTCAGAAACAAAACGAAACGATATAGAGGCTTGCTCGCGTATAGCTACATTGCATGTCTCGTTGAGTATGATGGCGAACAACTCAGCAGCTCTTATTTCATTAAGGCACTTTCGCACCACTGCTTCTGCCATTGAATTATTATCTCATTTACACCGTCATGATGAAGCCATTTGTTCTTTTTAACCAGATATCAAGTTCCGAGCTATCTTCAGCTCTCATCTGCAGTAATTGTTTTAAATAAGAATTGCCGTCACTCCATGTTCTCTCAAAGCTATGCCCTGTCGACTGAAAAATTTAATAGCGCTGAAATTCTTCTTGAGAGCAACGCGTGCTTCTATCATTTCTTTCTGCTTTGTGCTAGAAATCGTACATACAACACTGTCCTCTTTTTTGTTAAAGAAGTTAAAGTAGACGTTGCACTTCTGTGATAGTCGCCGTTTTCGTGTTTCCGTGCCCAAGCTTGAAAGCCATGCTGCACGAAAGCTTCGTGAAACGTCTGTGAGTTGCTGTCCTTAAGCAAAGGCAAACTTTTTCATGTGCTTCGGTGCAGATTTGGCGAATAGCTCTCCCATCAGCATTTAGTCTTAGCCAAGGGAATTGAATTTTTCCCTGCACTCGAAATTTACGTCCTGAAGCGTTGGGAACTGTATCCGTTCTGCACCCTACTTTATCTTGCAGGGATGGGCCAGTTTCATTTTGCGTTAATAACAAGAGTGAATTTCACGCACTTCACTTTTTTCAACTGCTTTGATTTCGCACTCATTGCGGTTTTCATTATTTTCCTTGTTTCCTATCCACATTTTCACAAAAGAAAATAATGTTGATTGCCACCTTTTGGAGCTCACGGCAAAATAACTCTATTTCGTTTAACACTTTAATAATAGTAGAACTCAAAACATATTTTTGCTTGGCGATATTTGAATGCTGCGCTTTTAAATCGATGTCGATCTCACTGACTAATTTAGTGTGAGTGATCTAAACAGTTCTTTTTTTTATTTTCGGATTCGCATTCACATTGTCCCTTGGGCCTTATTTACTTCGGAGATCTAGCTCATCAGACAAGGTCATGTTCCAGAATCTATTGCTTTCAATAGCACATTTTCCATGTCCTGATGCCTGAAGTCGAAGGGGGGGGGTAAGGACATTTGCTGTAAAGTATGAAGCGAATAATCCAGGAAAACTTCAAAGAACCTTTACCGTCCTTGTGCCCCCCTGCGGGTACGCTACACGGGTGTGTGTGTATGTGTGTGTGCGTGTGTGTGGGGGTGTCTATATAGCCTTCTTTGAAAAGCGGGTTTTAGTATATTTTCCCATGCTGACCAGCACAGGACGATCCCAAACACAAGTCCTCTTTTTTGGCCCCAAGAAATTCTCTCCACGGCGAGGTCTAGGGGTGAATTAAGGTAAGAAACCATCGAACCACATGCTGAAAACATGACTGTAAACATCAGAGGAACACAGATTAGTGGAGTGCAATTAGGACATTGATTTACAGAATGCGGGTTACTTCGGCGTTGAAAGATCCCAGAGAGCGGTATTTGGTTTTAACGTGACTCCCATTCGAGTTCAGCAATTTCTTGCTTTTCCTTTGCGCCAGAAATAAGTCTTTCCCTCACCCCCTTCTCCTTCCCCGCTGTTCTGCCCGCATACCGGAAGAAGTCACCGAAACTTTTGAAAGTCATCATCATACAATGCTTCCCGGCTACATGCTGCTGTAACTTGTTACGCCATCCTCACCTCACTTGGAAGTCGCGATCAGGGGGTATTTGAGTTAGTGGATGGCACATCACTTGAAAATTCAAAGACCCTAGTTAACACTCTAAAACAGGACGCCCACTAGATTTAACATATTTTATTTTTCATTTTCTGAAAAGAGAGACTGGGCAAAACTCACACACACACACATCTCTATCTTTTCTGATGATAATAATAACAATAATATTTATAACACGATAATTGAATTTGGAGTTGTGCATTGCAACACACAAATTCCCTGCAGTGGTGCTAACAAATCACTCGCAATACAATAGTCGCCGCCCCTGTACTGATAGCTCCAGCAACCCTTGCATTGCAGTGGAGCCTCCTGGTTAAAAGGGTCTCTAGCCTCAGCAGAAAGATTTTACATTTTGTTTTGAGGAAACTTCGTATGAAACTGGTTAAAGAAGTAGCCAAGAATTAAGGCAGCTTTTGAAGGAAGTATTAAAAAGAAAGACAAATTTATGCTTTTTTTTAGTAAATATGTAAAATCTTTAAAAATTATTTTTCGTCGCCCCGGTGGCGCAGTGGTCTAAGCGATGGCCTCTGATCATTCGTCCGAAAGGGGTCCGGGTTTGAATCATGGTGAGGCATGGATGTTGTGTTTGTCTTACGGCACTGGCTCTCTCTCCCTTCGCTGGAACCAGTGACCCTCAATTAGTAACGGGCGACTGCTTATAGCCCATTGAGTTGCTTACGGTGGTCGTTAAACCTCCAATAAAAAAAAATAAAAATATTTTCGTTGCTGCAGTTCATAATAACTGAATGACAGGAAAGCAGCTATTCAAGGGAACTTGAGGCCCCTTTTCACAGCTGTTGCAATAGTTTCTATGCATGTACGTTAACAAGAGAATGTGAAGGAAATATCGGTTCAGTGAGTGGGGTTTTATACCAGTGAGAATAAGGTGTTATGTATTACACTTGTTTGCACATAACTACGCGTCCTTCAGAATATTATAAACTAAAATATGTGCTTCGCGAGAACGAAATATCAGAGACCAGTGTCATTTTTTTCTATATAACAGAGTCAAAAGAATTTTTTTTACTAAGTGTAAAACATTGTGGCACTATGTTAAGTGTATTTTTTATATTCCAGAGTATATAATTAAAGTAACTTTACGTTTTTTTGTGCTGCAATTCTTAATCGTTACTTAGTTATTTGCTTACTTATGCTATGAAATTTCGTTTAAATCGGAAGTATGGCGTAAAAGTCTTGTCTTACTTCTACGTTAACTTAAAACACTAAGAAATAGTTCCTAAATGAGAGAAACCTTAACGGCCAGACGAAACATGTAAACAACAGAAGTCACACTTACGGAAAAAGATGCTTTATTCAGGATGTAGCAAACACATCGTAGCATAGCATATTGCACTAAACTCTCCACACACCACACAACGCTCTTTTCACAACGCTCCTTTCAATAATCAGTTTACAATCCAACCTCCCAAGCAATAGATTAGTCGTCGTTTTTATCTCTTGTTCTTATCAAAACTCAGGCATACGTCACGTTCATTCACATCAATTGTGTTGCCAAACGTATTCGTTTGAGAGAAAGATATCACGTTGAGAGTGAAGAATAATAGAATAAACTCAAGATTTACATAGGGAAAGAAACTAAAAAGGAAAGTTAATTTAGAATATACGTCACAGAAGTCGCTAGACGCTGTCACACGACAGGCGTGTGTTTTGTGGGTAATCGTGATGCATTTCAAAGCAGATGGCCTTAGTTCTTTAAAATAATAAATTTTGCATGATCAGATTAACTCTGACGTAAGTATTTTGTAGTAATTTGTATCGGTATGAAACCAGAGCAATCACATTCTAATTACAATCTCCACATTTGCATTTCGCGCAATAAAGTGGACTAATTTTGATTTTACGAAAAAAAAAAAAAAACCTCTTACGTTCCAAAGAATTTGATTTATCAAAACACCCGTAAAGCCTAGTTAATACTGTGTTAGTTAAAATCATCAGTAATGGATTTTCGCAAAAGGGCCTTGAAAATATTTTTGCGGGGGCCTCCGAGTTTTTCCGGTACGCCACTGGTCAAAAATATAAATTTCATCTTGCTTTTCTTTACGCCAGAAGTACTTTCTTTACGCCAGAAGTACTTTCTTTACGCCAGAAGTATACGCAGAAGTATTTCTTTACGCCAAAAGTATACGCACATTTACTCATTTTGCGATTTAATCGGGCCTAATGCTGACGCCAAAGACGGTATATGCAATTTTCATGTCATGCAGAAATGACAACAGATTTTATATTTTCATAATGAAATTTAGGAGTTCAAAATCCTCAGTTAAATTTGAAGAAAAAAATTAAGTACAATTAATTAGTTAAACGAATTAACTTGATACACTTGGAAAAGAAAATGAAAGACGTTTTGTTGCCTGAATATGACTCACATAATAACAATCTTTCTCTCTTTTTTGAGAGGAAGGAGCGGTCGACATTAAAGGAAAGCACTAACATTCTTATCTGATGATGAAACTTGAATAGGAGTAAAACAATATGCTTTATTTTTTTCTTATTCACATCGGGAAAATTTAAGCAAATGTTCAAACACCGGCCGAATGTCCAGGCCCCGCCCAGGCCTTAAGAGAGAAGCCTGTGCTCATGTCTAGTGAACATAGTATACAGTGTCCCACTCGCCATCGAACCCGGCATTTCTTTAATAATATTAACACCAATGAAGATATTGCAACGAAATTTAAAGTGGACTTACCTCATTTCGTGCGAAATGTGATGACGTCACAACATGTGATGGAAGTGGACACCATTTGTGCCCAGACAGCATTGAACCCGGCGTTGTTCGCCAGCCAGCCTTAGTGGCAAACGCATTCCTAAGCGTGGCGCCGCTGAAGAACAGTCAGACATTCTCAAAATTCTCATATTTGGGCCAGTGAAAATCCCAACGCAATACGTGAATCCCTTCATTCACAGAAAATTGGCGTTTGGTGTGGGATGACACGGCGCCACATAATTGACCCCATCTTCTTCGATACAACCATCAAAACAACAAAGTCTTGGTATTATGTATTTCGTGTAGCAAGTGCCATAAAACGTCAATGTGGTAATTCCGTCCATACACGATTTTAAAATAAATAGTTAAAAAACTCAGTGACACATCCCCAGCTCGACATTAAAATACTTTAATATACAAAGAGTCGTAGCTAAAAACACGTCACCAAACTCTCAACAACTACATGAGATCTATCGGGTCAGCGCGACCCATCCTCAGATGTGAGTGACACTGGAGACTTCGTGGACGTTAACTACATATGTATACACAAGGTGTTCGTAAACTGTTTTGACAAAAGAAGAGGGGTGATAGTACCCATCAAGACGAACAATATTTACAATGGAACCTAGGGTCGCATTCCACTCTGAGTGTCAGAAAAGAGTAAAGTTAGATGTCCAAGTTGAACTTTCAACAGTGCAAAGAAAGAAAATTAACGACATCATAAGCTGCACAATCCCATTTATGGAGATCAGGGACAGACTCAAATCAGATGCTCAAAGTGGCGTCCACGGGTGCCGTTGCACAATTCACACCAGCGAATGAAAGACTGGCGCACCCGCTCGAAGACTTCTGGTGTCGTGTTGTAACGTATACTCTATATTCACTTTCCTTTTGATTTTACTATCTCTGGTTATTTTATTTTACTATGTAAATTATCTCCTTACTGAACGAAATATTATTTCACCCGCTGAATGAGATCTGGCAATGAGTGTAAGTCATGACGTGGTGGTAGCTAGTATATAGGCGCGTTCATCGAGACTTAGGGAGAGCTTTTGTGTTGTTATGAGGAGAGCTTTTGTTGTTGTTATGAGAGAGCGTTGTTGTTTACGGAGAGCGTTTATAATACGAGGAGAGATTGTGTTGTTATGAGGAGAGATTCTTCATTATTGTAAAACAAGTTGTGTGTGTGCTTTAGTTGACCAAGAGTCTTATAATAAAGAAGTTACCGTAAGTTAGTCTTTCTCAATTCATAGTTTTTGTCAGACCTCTGTCTGGCTGTTAGGTTTATAACATTTATTTATTACCATAAATAACCAGCGTTAAGACTTTGTTTACGTTCGTAATTAACTAGTAACAACACCCTTTTGAATTCACTATTTTGAAGCTTAGTACAAGTATATCATTAGCTAGCTGGTAGGAAGAGAATCATTCATAATAATTAGCTTAGCGGAAGCTAAATAAAGCTAATTCATTATAGTGTTTATCCTGTCAGCTGCAACAACGATTCTCGCGACGAGATCTTCCACGGAGTCCACAGGCGTCTCGTACACCAATGCCCGCGGAAGAAGTCCATGTGGGTTTAAGTCCGGTGAGCGTGGAGGCCATGCCACAGGTCCGCCACGTCCAATCCATCGTGCGGGATATGTGGTATTCAGGAAATGTCTACTGCACGTTGATAAGCCAATCAACTGCAACTGTCGATGCTGCATCTTTTCTCTGGCAATTTGCATACGGTAAATGCTTGACGGTGATGTTCTGGCGATGTGCTACTTCTCCTGCACGAAAGAAATGACGTCTGAGGTGACGACTTGTGCTTGTTAGACGTATTTCGAAGTTACTCTTTTCTGACACTCAGAGTGGAATGCGAGAGTAAGTTCCATTGTAAATATTGTTCGTCTTGATGGGTACTATCACCCCTTTTCTTTTGTCAAAACAGTTTACGAACACCCTGTATACATACAACGATATGTCATGTGACCAATAAACGTCATAGTAAATAAGAGACTACAATCGATATACTTATCTATTAAATTACAGCGTGATAAGTAAATTTAATAAATTAAATGGAAGTTAAAGTCCCAACTGGTAATACGCAACAGTCTATTTTGGGTTATTGGCTATTTCCTCCTTTATCTATAAAGGAAATCTTCGTTATGTAGAAAGCGTATTTTCCACGATTGATTTCCATAAAGCAGGTAAATAAAATGGAAGGTAAACGAATGTCTGCCCTCCGATTTATGCTTAATAGAGCCTACACGCATACCTCCAACCATAATCTTAGACAAGAGGAAATCAAAAAAGTGTTTCAGATTGCTCGGAACTATGGATATACAGAAATGATGCTTAATAGTATATTGAAACAATTAAACCGGAAGGTCCCGATCCACCCTTCAGGAGAACAGAACCAAACGCAGATCCGTAAGTTCAATCGAGTATATACCGTGTTTAGTGGACACCTTAGGAAACATATGTCGCAGGAACCAGTTAGCTTTTGGAATCAAAACCAGCAACATCCTGTCCCGCATTAAGAATGACCGCGACGATATAGGCGTTGAACAAAAACATGGAATTTATTGCATCCCATTGAAACCTCTGGGACGACTCAATGGAAAATAGTGTTTATATTGGATCCACAACCAGATCAACTGGAGTTCGACTTAAGGAGCATCGATACGATGTAAAATGTGAGGCTAATAACACGGCCTTATTTAGAATTACAAATAGAGGAACACACTATCCGGAGTGGAACGCAGCAGACAGATGCGTTCCACTCCGGATAGTATATTTGGAACGCAGCAGACAGATGCTGCAATGAAGAACTTTCATTACATTTACCTGCTCCATGGAAATCAGTCGTGGAAAACACGATTTCTACATAACGAAGATTTCCTTTACAGATAAAAGAGTTGCGTATTACCAGTTGGGACTTTAACTTCCATTTAATTTATTAAATTTACTTATCACGCTGTAATTTAATAGATAAGTATATCGATTGTGCTCTCTTATTTACTATGACGTTTATTGGTCACATGACAGATCGTTCTATGTATATATAGTTGACGTCCACGAAGTCTCCTGTGTCACTCACATTTGAGGATGGGTCGCGCTGACTCGAAAGATCTCATGTAGTTGTTGAGGGTTTGGGGACGTATTTTTAGCTACGACTCTTTGTATATTAAAGTATTTTAATGTCGAGCTGGGGATGTGCCACTGCGTTTTTTAACTATTTATTTTAAAATCGTGTATGAACGGAATTACCACGTTGACGTTTTATGGCATCAAAACAACTGCATATATGGAAATCTTCAGCACCTTAGTAAATTAGTTGGACGACGAAGAACTCTCAATTGGATATTACCAGCATGATGGAGCGACATCACACACCAGTGTGGCCGAAACTCAGTCTTTTTTCGGCGACCGCGTCATTTCGAAGGGTCTATGGCCACAGTGCTCGCCCGATCTGACGCCATCTGATTACTTATTATGGAGATATCTAAAAAGGAGAGTTTACCAAAAGAAGTCGCGAGCCATAGATGCCTTGAAAGCAAACATCACCGAAGAAATTCAGGCAGTGACGGCGGACGTACTGGCAAGGACTTTCCACAATATGGTGAGCCGTGTGCAATGCTGTCTGGACGCAAATGGTGGCCACTTCCAGCACATGTTGTGATGCCATCACATTTCGCACGAAATGAGGTAAGTCCACTTCAAATTTCGTTGTAATATCTTCAGTGGTGTTAATATTATTAAGGAAATGCCGGGTTCGGCAGCGAGAGGGACACCCTAATTCAATGTATGTAGAACTGGGAACCATGGATACGTACCTCCATGACTTTATACAAGTTACTACTCAACACGCTTGGTGATGATGTGGTGCCCACACACTTCCATGCGAAATATTGAATTCATCCGCGATCTCGTCCGCTGTGATTCGCCTGTGTGCAGGTTCGGCCTGGCCCACCAGAATACCGGGACATATCCCGGTGCGACCTCCCTAGAAGCTTCCCTCAGCGCCCTCCGGCAAGAAAAAGCGCCAGATGAGCGAACAGTCGTCAAGAATGGCGTCACTCAAGTGATGGTGAACGATGAGTCATGCCGCATGCGTCTCGTAAAAACATGTTCTTTCCAGTTACTTCTAAGATAAGGTTTCCGACGTTTAGTGCGTTTCTAATTTATGTTATATGTTTCATAAAAAAGTTAAATAGTCGTTTAGTGTGTTTTAAATTTACCAATATGGTTATATGAAAAAGTATATATAACTTTTTCATATAACCAATATGGTTATATGAAAAAGTTAAATAGTCATTAACATTTTGCGTCAATTGCAAAGTATTAAGGTAGACGTCTAGTGATGTTTCTTCCTATACTTCCAATGGGCAAACTTCTGTACACATTTTCTTTACAATTAATGAGTTCCCAAGGATGAAAATTTGAACATCGATTAAAATAACTTCATATTATAACTTGGAATACATAATATTTTCTGAAACATAACCATAATTAAGCAGTCCAACATTTGTTTGTTTACTGACGTCGATGTGGAAGAGCTACTTGTACTTCCTCCTCGAAACTACCGTGCTAACTTTATCGACGTGGCGGAACCGTCTTTCTGTTATCACTCGTGAAATATTCCGTTGGAAGTAGCATCCAAATTTAAAATCCGCGCAGTGATACGTTTTGTGTGTGTGTGTGGGGGGAGGGGAGACAAAAAGTTGAACCCCACTGAAATTCAGCGCCAATTAATTGAAGCGTACGGGTGACACATCATTTTTGCGGCAGGCGATCGCAAAATGGTGTCCGTTGTTCGAGAAAGGAAGCGCGGATGTCGAAGACTATTACCGAGAGTGAAGGCCGTGAACTTTGACGACGAATGAAAACGAAGACCTCATTGACGAATTGGCACACAGGCAGGACCGGTCTGGGTCACCTTGGAGGGTGGTGGACCAACTATCTAGAGGGTGCCTTAAAGCGCCCCTCAGACGCTTAAAAATGAACAGAATTGAGTGAAATTCATTATTTTTATGCATATAATTTGCAGGTACATTACAAATAAATCATCAGGAACATTACAAAACACAAATGATACACAATGATGACTGACAAAATACTACTGCTGGATTATAGCCCTCATTTTAAAAAGCAAAAAGCCGCGTCATTTCAGAGCTGCCTTTCACACAACTTGTTTATGATAACTTCGGGCACGATTAACTAATGAACATTTAGAAGCTTTTGTCATGATGGCAACTGAGAACGGTGAGTTAAGAACATCCTTCTCAGTGGCTATCATGACAAAAGCTTCTAAATGTTCATTAGTTAATCGTGCCCGAAGACGAGTTTTAATTATTTTAATTTTCGAAAACACTCTCTCGCATGAGACTTGAGTAAGAGGTATTGTAAGCAGGTGTCTGTAAACTTTAAATAATTCCGTATGTTGGAGAGAGTACATATTATACTCTATCAACACTTTAAAAACGCACTTAATACAACAGTTACACTCCTTCACATCAGTACATTTAACAGATTCGTCTCCCTCTCCTTCTTCGCCATCATCATCAATGTTACTCAAATGTTTTTCTAAATCATATATCCTAGCGTAATCTTGAACAGTGAATCGATTACTAATCTGAGGCCACATATCTGCAAATTAAAGTAATTCTTCTGTTAGCTTCCCCTTATCAAGTGTAGGAATAATTTCACAGATTCTGTCTAAGGCATTCAGTGGTAGTGATTCATACTCGGCAAACCGTTTGGGATCAAACCATGAAAGATCCAAGTACAAGGACTTATGGTGGATAAATCTGTTGCCCATTGTCTGAATTATCTTGTCTAATACATAATAGAACACTGAAATGCGAAAAGTATATTCAGAAGTTGAGGCAACATTTTCATGTCTTGCAGCCTCGCCTGGCATTTTTTTAAAAGTTTTTACTCTTTTCTTCTTTAGTTCAGTTTCTATTACGATGTTTTCAAGAGAGCTATCAATCTTGGCCCTTTCTTCTAGCATACTAGACATTTTTGTTACAAATAGATTTGCAGCATTCAAAGTGGTGGCAAACTGTTCTCAAACACATTTTAACTTTGACGAAAAACACTCTATTAGCCTCCATGCTTGAACATAATCAAGGTTCTTTGTCTGTAAGTAATCTGATAGAGGAGTTGTTACTTTAAAAATCTGGAGAAACATCATCGCTTCCAAAATTGTTTCAAATGATAAAAACTTCTCTAAAATGGCCGATGCATCATTTCTGACTTTGGGATTAAAGTCTTCAGAATTAGAAATTTTGAACAATACGACAACCAATTATAAATGCACAATTTAAGTAGTTTGAATTGATAGTGGAACTTCAACCAAGTTCATTCAGCTGTTTGATGAACTTCAACCCAGTCGCCCATCCTTCCAAAGTTTTTATTGTGGCGTCACTTCTGCTTCGTCATCTTGTAATTCTTATAGCTTCTAAGTTATAATAAGACTTTTGTTCCAGGAACACTTGCAGTCGTTTTAAGAATTCCTTCAAAAACACTTGTGCTTCATGAAGTAAATTAAAGGAAGATATAGTACTTGAAAGGCACTAGGCAGTATCAGATAGTACTAAGTTAAGCACATGAGCGTAACACCAAGTATGAACATGATTAGGAACTTCTGCTGATAGCTTAGCTGCTAATCCATTGTATTTCTCACTCATGTTTGCGGCACGACCAAAGGAATTCGCCACATAGTGCTCTATAGGAATTTGAAGTTCACCCAACACATCTTTTAAGGTATCGAATAAATCCTGTCCAGATGTTGAAAAAACACATTTCAATGCAAGGAGTCTTTCAACAACTCCGAGATCTATAACGCACCGAAATACAAATGCGCATTGGTCATTGCAAGAAATATCTATCGTAGGGTCCATCATAACTGAAAACTTAACTGCCTTCGTCATTTTCTCAGCATTATGTCTTTTCATCTCATCTAAGATAATGGTGATAATTTTTATTACAGTATTCTTACCCAAGAATGTCACCAAAATGTCTCTTCCTACTGCTTTCTCTTTTTCTTTTCTCTTGCTGTGCATGAATACTTACACTCTGTTCAATAACGTTGTTGAGGTGTTTTTCAAGTGGTGGAACATATTTCTTTAATAAAATAATTAATTCAAGAAAATTTTCGTGATTTATATCTTCATTATCAAGCGTGCATGCCGATTCTAGAGAGCCACGGTAAGGAAGCCCTTGTTTGCCTATTAACTTAATCACATCTACAACTACATATTTCAATTATCCGTCTCCTTTCTTTCACTTGCTGTTTTCTTTTCTAGGGCTGGTTATTTAACAATAAATCGTGAGTACTTTTCTGGCGTTTCACTGGCCCAAATGATTGCGCGGATTCCATATGGCTTTTGGTTATTTCGTGTTCCTCTACTCTTTGGTGAACATGCATGCCTCCAATCATTGAAGCCGGAACAGAAAATAGATTTGCTATCGTAATCATTCCCAGTAGTAGCGTACCGGAAAAACTTGAGGCCCCTCCCGCAAAAAATGTCTTCGAGTCCCTTTTGCCAAAATCCATTAGCTTTTCAATTACTCAAAATTTTAACTTCCATATTATTAACTAGGATTTACGGGTGTTTTAATAAATCAAATTCTTTGGAACCTACGAGTATATTTTGCAAAACAAATTTTTTTTACGTGAAACACAAATGTGTACGTTATAATTAAAATGATTGCCCTGGTTTCCGATACAAATTGCTACACAAAAAACTTCCGTCAAAGCCAATCACGCCATGCAAAATTTATTACTTTAAAGAGCTAAGACCTGCTTTTTGAAATGCTTCACGATTGCACACACAAGACCATGCAACTCCCGTGTGACAGTGTCAGCGATTTATCCGAAATGTCACAACATAAGTAAGAAAAAAATGAGTAACGATTAAAAACTGTACCACAAAAAATGTAAAACTACTTAAATTATTTACTCTGGAATATAAAAAGCACACTTAACATAATGCCACAGTGTTTAGCACATAGTAAAAAAACAACTTTTGACTCTGTTATAAAAAAAATGGCACAGGTCTCTGATTTTTCGCTCCCATACCTTTTAGTTCATTACGTTCAGAAGAATGCATAGTTATGTGCAAACAACTGCAATACTTAACACATTCTTTATCTCAATAAAGTCTTGTGACAATTGCATGTACACTGGCAGAAAGTGAAAAAAGAACACCAAGAAGGAATTGGCGGACGATCATGAAATTTACCTATGTTAATGGGGTCGAGTTTACGTAGGTGTGATTTTAATTTCAGGACCAATCGGTGAGCGCTTACGCCACAGCACGGCATAATATGGAAATTATCGTCGGTGGTATTTAAGGAGTACGGCGAAGTGAATGCAATCAGTCGTCGGCGTACCGACACGCGCGAAGACCCTGAAGAAGCTGCAATGCCTGGACATGGAAGACGTGTACGATTTCAGCAGTTATCGGACTTTGAGCGAGGTCATCTAGTAGGACTCGGCGAGGCCGGGTGGTCGTATCGTCGTATTGCGGAGCGAATTGGACGGGAAGTATCGGTGGTGGTACGATGGTGGCGTAGATGGTCCGAGGAACATTCCCACACGAGAAGACGTGGAACCGGGAGTCACAGACTGACTGATGAGCGGACCGATCGACGCATAAGAAGAGCAGCGTTGTCAAGCAGAACATCCACTGCGACGCAAATCAGAGCTGCCGTTGCACCTGAGGTGACTGTGCAAACAATCCGCAACCGTCTACTGGATGCAGGACTACGTGCACGTGTGCCTCGGGCATGTGTACCTCTGACTCCAGCCCACCGTCAGGAACGGCTGCAGTGGAGTCGCCAACGTCTGCACTGGAGAACGCAATGGCGATCTGTTGTGTTCAGCGATGAAAGCAGATTCTACTTGGGAGCCTCCGATGGCCGTATGCGTGTTCGCAGACGCACAGGGGAGCGTCTCCACCCTTCTTTCATCCTCCAGAGACACACAGGGCCTACTCCTGGTGTGGGTAGAGAGCAGCTATCACTCCCGTGCACAACTAGTGTTTGCACCGGGTACGTTAAACAGCACCTCCTACATCAACAACATCATTCAGCCCGTTGTTGTGCCATTTGTAAGGTCAGTTCATCGTGGTGTTTTCCAGCAAGATAACGCACGCCCACATATGGCACGTCCAACGCAACATGCACTGAAGGGTGTGAGACAACTTCCATGGCCTACACGTTCACCGGATTTGTCCCCCATTGAGCACGTGTGGGATTTTATGGGACAACGACTTATCTGGTCTCCACTGCCAGCCACGACCATCCCTGATTTACGCGTCCAGGTTGAGGATGCTTGGAATTCAATACCCCAAACTTACATCCAACATCTGTACGACAGACTCCATGCCAGAATTGCACAGGGTGACGCAGTTCATAGCGGTTCAACCTCGTACTAACCATGCTACATGGAAATGTTATTTTTCAGTTTACCAGCAAATACAGCTGTATTTTGCCATAATGTTTTGATCACGTTGTCCTCTGTATTGCGTTATTATGCTGTATAAATTTCGTTGGTATCAGACGTCTCCTTCTTGGTGTTCTTTTTTCACTTTCCGCCAGTGTAGATTAAGATAATACAGACGGAAGGTCTAGCCACTGTCACCTATATTATATGAAATCTACATGCGTCGATTTGAAGAAAAACTTTTCGAACTCGTGAAATTTGACATATGGATACGATATGTAGACGATACTTTCGTTCTATGGAAGGGAAAGCATTCTGAAATTACGGAATTAGTCAAACTTATAAATTCCATTGATCTTCACATTCAATTCTGCTAAGAAACTGAAAATAACGGATGCCTACCATTCCTTGACGTCCTGGTAACTCGCTTAAATCAATCTCTCGCAACCACAATTTATCGAAAGCCTTTCCTTATATTTTCACCTCCACATGCCAAGTCTAATTACCCTTATCAACTAAAACTCAGCGACTTTTACAGTTGCGTACCATCATCATCATCATTGTCAACCATTATCAATCCACTGCTGGACGAAGGTCACCCCAAGTTTCCTCCACAACGGTCTGTCTTGTGCCAGTCTCCTCCATGTCACTCCCGCATATTTTCGAATTTCATCCACCCATCTCCCATGGGGTCTTTTTCTGGGTCTTTTCCTGTCCCTTGGAATCCAATCTAAAATTTCGGCTGTCCATCGATGGTCTGTTCTTCTGGCAGTATGTCCAGCCCATTGCCATTTCAGGGATTTAACTCTGATCATGATGTCTTCCACTCTTGTCATTTTTCGGATCCACGTGTTACTCTTCTTATCTCTCCTGGTTACACCAAGCATGCACCTCTCCATGCTGCTTTGAGTTGTCTGCAGCCTTTGTATGTCTCTTTTAGCTAAGGTCCACGTCTCTGCACCATACGTAAGCACTGGAAGGATGCATTGATCAAACACTTTTCTTTTAAGACATAATGGCATATTGCTCTTGAAAATTATGCTGTTTCTTCCAAAAGCTCTCCAGGCAAGTTTTGTACGCCGATTAATTTCTTCACCAATGTGACCCTCACTTGATATCTGCTGTCCAAGATAAACGTACGTGTCTGTTATCTCCAGTTTTTCTCCATCAATCGATAAATCTTCATTTCTTGTAAAAGCATTGTACATCACTTTTGTCTTCTGAAAGTTCATTTTTAATCCCACTTTTTTACTCTTGTCAGCAAGTTCCTGGATCATACTCTGTAGCTCTGATGGGGTAGTTGCAAAAATGACTATGTCATTAGCAAAACGAAGGTGGGTTAGATAATCTCCATTAATCTTTACCCCTTTGTTTTCCCAGTTCAATGATTGAAAGACATTTCCAATGTGGCATTAAAGAGCTTCGGAGATATGGTGTCACCTTGTCTCACTCCTTTTCCAATTTTTACGTGTGTTGTATTTTCAATCTTTGCACTTGCATTTTCATAGATGTTATTAATAATATTAATGTATGCATCTTCAATACCGCAGGATTTCAGAGCCATTGCAACTGCTGATGGTTTCACCGAATCAAAGGCTTTTTCATAATCGATAAAAGCCATGCACAATGGAAGTTCATATTCCCTCGCTCTTTCAATTAGTTCTCTCAGTACGTGGATATGATCTATTGTGCTGTAGCCACTCCTAAATCCAGCTTGTTCTCTCGGTTGAGCCATGTCCAGTGTCACCTTCAAGCGGTGTGAAAGAACTTTAGTGAAGATTTTATAAACCACTGATAGGAGGCTGATAGGTCTGAAATTCCTGAGATCCTCAATGTCACCTTTTTTATGTAGCAAGATCATTGTAGCGCTGTTCCAATCCTCAGGAATTTTCTATTCATTAAGGCATCGAGTGAAAATTTGGGCGAGTACTGTTTCGATTTCTCCACTTGCTTCTTGTATGATGTCTACAGTAATTCCATCTTCTCCTGGAGCTTTTCCCCGCTTCATGTTCTTGATTGCATGTGCAACTTCTGCTGGAAGGACTGGAAGAACTCTGGTACTGGTACCTTTCATGATGTCTGGAGTACATGTATCATCCCTTTCATATAATTTGGTGTAGAAATCTTTCACTCTTGTCAAAATTTCGCCTCTATTTCTTGTTACAGAACCATCTTCATTTCTCAGTACCATAATCTGTTTTTTCCCCTTACTGAGATGTCCGTTTGCTATCTTTAGGCTTTGGTTGTTTTCAATTGCTTTCCTTACTAGTTCACAGTTGAATTTCCTTACGTCTTCAGTGATACTTTTTCGTACTGTCTTGCATAGCTCTATATATTCCACTTTGGAAGTCACATCTTTTTTAGTTGTCCTCATCACTCTTCTTCTTTGCATCAACATTTTGGGTTTTCCTGATAATTTGTTCACATGCAACTTGTTCTTAGACCCAGCTAATTTTGTTGCTGTTTCCATAAGAGCTTTGGTTACTTTTCTGTTAACTTCAGAAATATCCACTTCTTCCGATGTTAGGCCTTCTAAAGCAGAGAATCTGTTCTTCAGTTCCAATTTGAAGGTATTATGGTGTTTTTTAAGGTTGGTTATGTCAATACATTTTGTTTGTCTTATGAGCTTGCTACGTTCGAGTTTAGTGTTGAGGTGCATCTTACATCTCACCAATCTATGGTCACTGCCTGTGTTGAACTTGTTTAGCACACTGCAGTCTTCTATGACGAATTTTTTGTTACACATAATAAAATCAATTTCACTTGTCGTCCCATTTGGATGTCTCCATGTCCATTTCCTGTGTGGCTTTTTCTTGAAAAAGGAGTTCAAGATGAAAAACCCTTCTGCCTCTGCAAACTCTACGAGAGTATTTCCACGCTGGTTTCTGTTGCCGTGACCGAATTTACCTACTGAAGTTTCATTCTGTTGCCGTTGCCCTATTTTTGCATTGAAATCTCCCATAATTATCTTCAAGTGCTGCTTACCTTTATTATTTAGATCACGAATTTCCTCATAAAATTCTTCAATTTCTTCTTCAGCATGACTTGTGGTGGGTGTATAAGTTTGAATAATCTGAGCCTGGTATCTTCTCGAGAGTTGAATAACTAGTCGTGCAGCTCTGTCAGAGGAACTTTCAACTTCTACAACTTTATCCTTCAGTTTCTTGTTTATTATAAATCCAACACCTCTAGTTCTGCCAGTATCTGTCCCACGATTGTAGAAGAGATGTCCACTTTTCAGTTCAATGAGATCTTCTCCTTTTCTCCTTACCTCACGTAGCCCGACGATGTACCATTTGATCCTTTGTAGTTCCTCTTCTAATTCAAGAAGCCTTGAATCAGAAGATAGGGAGCGTCCGTTATACGTAGCCAAGGTCAGCATCAGATGGCAGCCTAGTCCGGTCCTCCGGGGATTCTTAGCACCCTCTGCCTTCATGTCGCACTGGCCGCTGCCTTGGCCAGGTACATTCCAGCTGCCGGAGACTGAGAGCCAAGATTTAAGTTGTGGAGTCATTTTCAGATAAGGTCAGTTTGGAAAAAGAGCTTTATTTCCTTAAACGTGTTGCAGTACAGCGAGGATACAACCCTTCCATTATAGACAAGGCTCTAACAAAATTCCGGCAGCCGAAGCCCATCTCCACATTAACTCCTGTGATGCGCCCATTGCGAGAGAATTTTGCCATTATTCCATTTTCCAGTGACATTGCCTTCAAAATTACAAAAATTCTCAAAACCTTTAATTTTAAGGCGATTTTTATACCCATAAACAACATGAGATTTTTAGGATCAAAGGACTATGTTGAAGACAAAAACTCGTGGGAAACTTATCAAATTCCATGTGAATGTGGCGCTCTGTACATAGGACAGACCCGTAGAGCCTTGCGTTTTCGATTTAACTAGCACAAGACCTACATTCGGAATTGTGACCTAAAGAAGTCATCGATGGCTAAACACTGTTACGAAAAGGACCACAGATTTTTCTTTGAAGAAACAAAACTTATTGACAAGCCAGATTCAACTACCAAACTTGATATTTTGGAAGCTTTCCATATATATCAGAAGTATTCGCAACTTGTTAATGACATGGCATCCACGCCATTTCTATCAAACGCGTGGAAGCATCTAACCAAAACACGTGACTGTAAACACCATTTATGATGTCATATACAATTTGAATATTTACGTGCCATTCGTCTTGATGAAGCTAGGTGAATACCCAGCGAAACCAAGGTCGGTTTGAAAAAATAAACATTTGCGACAACTACGTTGTATTATCTTAATCTATACTTAACACCTTATCTTCAATGGTATAAAAATTCCGCTCACTGAACTGATATTTTTTTTAACATTGTCTTGTTAATATACCTACATAGAAACTATTGCAACGGCTGTGAACTTGAGGCTCCTTGTAACAGCAAAGACTATTATTACTAGGGGCCTCAAGTTCTTTTGAATAGCTGCTTTCCCGTTATTCAGTTTTTATGAACTAAAGCAACCAAAATTATTTCTAAAGATTTTACGTATTTACTCAGAAAAAAGTGCTTTTCTTCTTAATACTTCATTCAAAGCTGTCCTAATTCTTGGCTACTTCTTCAACCAGTTTCATACGAAGTTTCCGCAAAATTTCTTTTTAATAATTTTACTCAGGCTAGAGGTTTTTTGAACATCAGCCCCCCGCACTGCGGGGGTTGCGGGGCCTATTAGTACGCTCCTGATCGTTCCCGATGTTATTAATAAGAACTTAAGTAAAGTAGCGAATGGGACATCCTGTACCATGCTGCTCTCTATGCCCTATAAGTTCGGCCTTTGTAATCTGCTCTTTAAAATAAAAATTACACGCTGAAAATAACAGATGAGTAATTTTTTTATTCAAAGCGTATTTCAGAAGATGATAGGAAACAGCCTGAATTCGTGACAGAATCATACTGCAGGAGATCAGAGAAGAGAAGAGAAAAAATGCAAAGAACAGGAGATAAGAAAAAGAAAATTGTAGGCAAAATGTTAGCCGTTTGTGGGAGGGGCATATTTCGGGAGATTAAAAACAACAACAAATTAGTAAAATCATGCAATGCATTGATTATGATACACTCAAGTTATGAGGATAATGGCTGTGGAATGAATCTCGGTCATGTGCCCTGACCTTTGATCATATTTCAATGATATTCAACAGAACCGGTTCAGTATACCTCCAAAATAACATGATAAAGTTTTGTCGCATTCGAAGCATTTTTACGTAAGTTATGATGCATAAGGGCTGTGGAATAGATCCCGCTCCTGTGTCCTAACCTTCGACCCATTTCGCTCATTTTCAATAGGATTCGTCCCCAGGCAGGCCCCTACAAAATACTAACATTTACGTTAGTTATGACGCATAAGTTAGTTATGACGCGTAACGTTAGTTATGACGCGTAACGTTAGTTATGATGCATAAGTTAGTCATGACGCATAAGAGCAGTGGAATGGATCCCGCTCCTACGTCCTGACCTTTGACCCCATTTCGTTCATTTTCAATAGAGTTCCTTCCCAGGTGTTCCCCTGCCACATACTGAAATTTCATCGAAATCAAACAATTTTTATGCGAGTTATCGTGCTGACGGACATACGCACACAACGCATGACGTAATGAGGCAGATGGGAATCGCGACCATCTGCTCGCAAGAGTGTGACGTCCTGAAACTATAATAGGATCCACACACAACGCGTGACGTAATGAGGCAGATAACGTGACCGAACGCCAACATCTCAATCTCGAGAGTGTGACGTCATAAGATTTCTAAGCATGGGAAACATTAATAGGACGACGCCATGAAACTAAAAACGTGTTTATTCGGGGTGGTTATTTAACCCACTAAACGAATTTTCCCAAAATCGAGATCAAGCTAAATTGATTTCGAGTACCAGAAAACGGTAGGTTAAAGACTTTCATAAAAATCCTGAGAGCCGTTTTCAAAATAAAATTTACATAAATACAAGAATTGCTCCTTTAATACACTGCTGGCCACGCAAAATGCAACACCAAGAAGGACACGAGATAGCAAAGCCCGATTTACTGGACACATAACAACAGATACAAAGATGAAACGATTGAGCTTACAGGCCAGTGCGACTTGCGGAACACGCAGACATCAGTAGTTCGTGGGGCGCCCATGGCTGGCAATAACGGCCGCTATACGCCGCGGCATCGAACGAAAGAGGCTTTGGATGTGTGCTTGGGGTATGTCGGTCCAGGCTGCTTCCACACGTTGCCACAGTTCATCAGGCGTAGCCGCGGGTGTTGCTTGCCGAGCCACTCGGTTGCCGATCACCGACCAGACGTGTTCGATGGGTGACATATCGGGAGAACAGGCGGGCCACGGCAGCAGTGAAACCTGGTGGGCCGTGAAGAATTGTTTCACGATGCGTGCCACGTGCGGGCGCGCATTGTCCTGTTGAAACGTGGCCTCTGGAAGTTCCTCAAGGTAAGGTAGGACTACAGGCTCCAAAAGTCGGAGATGGTGCGGTGGCTGTTGAGTGTACTGGCGATGCGTACCAGAGGGGTGCGGGTGTCATATCCAATTACGACCCAAACCATAACACCAGGTGACGGACCGGTATGGCGATTCATATTGAAGACGTCGTACAGTCTCTCGCCGCGGTGCCGCCACACGCGGATCCGACCATCGTGGTGTTGCAGGCAGAAGCGGCATTCGTCGGAGAAAACAATGTCGTGCCATTCCGTAGTCCAAGTGTGGCGTTCAACGGCTCACTGCCGCCGCACTCGCCGGTGGTGTAACGTCAATGGTAATCGGAGCAATGGGCGCCGTGCGACAAGTCCCCACTCCTGCAGACGACGTTGAACGGTACGTGCTGACACAGGTTGTTGCGCAACACACCCTAATTCCGGCGCTAACGTTCGTGATGTGGCGGTGCAAGCCGTCAGTGCCCGCCGGTCAACATGCCGGTCCTCTCGTTCAGTGGTGTGCCGCGGCTGCGGCAATCGCTCACGTCGGTCCGTTCGTCCGTCCTGCACCCATCGGATCCATACTCGATTCACTGTGGCTGGATGTTATTCCACACGGGCGCCGATGTCTCGGTACAATAAACCGATGTCCCAATAAGCCACTATTCGTCCTCTGTCGAACTCCGGAACGTGCTGGAATGATTGCCGTATTCTGCGACGAGGCATCAGGAAGCTTCCCACGCACAGGTCCGGCAGCACAACACACTTCCACTACTTACACCCTGCCTTCTGTGCACCCTACTTATAGTGCTTCTCAGTGGCGTGCCAGGCGCACATGATTTGCATATGCCCTGCAATGCTAATCGTTTGCATGTCTTCTCGCGGACGACGCATGCTGCGAATTTCAGGCCAATCGGATGATTCCTTCTTGGTGTTGCATTTTGGGTGGCCAGCAGTGTAGTATGAGATAAGGCTGATGGAATGGATCCCGATCCTATGTCCTGACCTTAGACCCCATTTCGCCCATTTTCAATAAGTTTCGTCCCCAGGTGGTCCCTTACGACATACTAAAATTTTATTGAAATCGAACGATATTTACGGAAGTTTTGACGCATAAGGGCAATGGAATGCATCCCGCTCCTATGTCCTGACGTTTGACCCCACTTCACCCATTTTGAATAGGGTTCGTCCTCAGGCGGTCTCCTACTACATACTAAAATTTCATTGAAATGGAACCATATGTACGCAAGTTATGGGCAATGGAATGTATCCCGCTCCTATGTTGTGACCCTTTGACCCAATTTGTCCCATTTTCAATACGGTTTGTCCCCAGGTGGTCCCGTACCACATACTAAAATTTCATCGAACCATTTTTACGCGAGTTATCGTGCCGACAGACGGACGGAAAAGGCTGGAGCATATACGCTTCTTCAACCTACGGTTGGAAAGCGTAAAAAACCGTAGCAAGTACAGAGCAATGGACCAGCCGATTTTTTACGTGAAATATATTGCTGATAAACGGTAGCCTGGCGAAGGGAATTGTAGACTTCTTCATTTCAGTAGCTATAAAACCATTCTTTTATCACACGCATTTTCTGATTTGCTGTCCAAATATTTCTGGTTCAGAAATTCGATCTCTTCAGAACTTCCTTTTAGAGCAACGCGAAAGGGGTTTTTTTTTCTATTTTTAACTACTAAAAGTGTAAGCTGTGCAAAATATATCCGTCACGTGCTGGTAATGTAGCGTAAAAGTAATAGAAATGTTCTAATGAGAGGTATACATTACTCAAAAATTGTGGGAATTACATTAAAAGTTACATTAAATAATTAAACAGGAAGAATGACTTTCGATTCTCTGACGTAATCAGTGCAATCGAAATCTTGCAAGTTATTTTAAAGGTTCCATTGAAGAATCAGACAAGAAGAATGATTTTCAGTTCTCGGAAGTAATGAGTGCAACCCAAATCTTGCAGGTTGCATTAAAAGTTGCATTGTACAACGAAACGAAAAAGACGAATTTGAATTCTTGAACGAAGGACTTATCTATCAAAGACATGCAGAGGCTGTAGACAACTGAACGAGTCATAGAGAGGTGTGTGCTTGTTTTCACCAGGAAAGGTTAGAAGGAACTGGTGGATCAGGAAAATGACAAGAGTGAAATACATCATGATCAACGTACAATCCAATAAATGTCAATGGGCTGGACGTATTGCTAGAAGAACTGAGTACCAATGGACAATTGAAACATTAGATTGAATAACAAGGAACAGAAAAAGACGACGTGGGAGATGGTGAATGAGCATGCAGGAGTGACAGACTGGCTCAAGGCAGAGACAGTTGCGGAAGAAAAACCATTTTAAATCTACCGTTGGATGAAGATCTCCGCAAGTTTTTTCTCACAAATGTCTGCCTTGAGCCACTGTCTCCTACGTCACTCCAGCATCTCAGAGCGAGACAAGGACTCGTCGAGATGGTCAAAGACTTCGTTGCGAGGTAAGAAGAGATGCTGTTAGAAGAAGGAGGAAGGACGTGAATAGGAGAAGGATGATTCCATCCCAGAGTTACGACCACAGGAGCCCGCTCAAGTGCTATGGACCTTGTAAAAGAATGTAAATAATTTTATTTTTTCATCTTTGTAAGAGGGGTCATGAAAATAAAGGATTCATTTCTCAATGCATGAAACCCTCAGTGTAAATAATGTACATGTATCTATTTTCTTAGTGTAGACACAATAAAGGACTTCAGTCCCAATTTTCATTGCGCTGGCGAACAAACCTCCCAGCCAGACGCTAAATTAAGAACCGCGGCCTATTAGCACCATATATAGAGAAGACACTGGCTGTATTGAGCTGAAACATGGCGTCATGAAGTCGACTGCAGCGCACCCGCGATCTAAAACAGAACTACAGTTGATTGACAGCTGAGCTTCTCAAGAATCACCGCGAACCACATGACTTTGTCCATTTGAACTTTGACCTCCCTGCAGAGTGGAGTTGCACAGTATTTGTCATTTTCTTGTAGGACTTCCGTCCACATTGAGTAGAGTTTAGGTCCCAGCCACCTACAGCGAGATCGCCTTTTGGGCAGAACACAGAAACGGAAGGAATAAGAGCAAGTCTAGCGACTTTGACAGAACAGTTTGCAGTGAGATTAGAGTACAGTAGATGGCGCCACCGTACAAGTACGATGTTGCACATAGAGGGGTGAAAGAATTTCAGGGGGGGCATAGGAAAGGATACACATTTAACCAGTGGGTCCAGCCTGGGGGCGGTCACTTAACGTGCTCGTCCGATGCACGGCGGATATTCAGCGATTGTTAGTAAATCACACCATCTCTGAAAGATCAGCCCAGGTTCGAACCTGAGGGCCTTGCATTGATAGTCTGACTCGCAAACCACTAAACCATCCGCGGATCCCCTGCAGAGTGGAAGACGACGTATACGACATATACCCACCATTTTCCGGATTCTTTTTGGTTTGCATCTTCCAGTTTCCTGTAGCATTCTAATAAGTGGCATTATTCTTGCTTATCCCTCACTGATCGTTAGCGTTTCCTTTGTAAATTCCATTACTTAGGTTTCTGCTTGTTTTTGTTGCACATTTCATTCACACATACTTTGTCATTGTTTTCTTCACAATATAGCTTTACGTTCCATTCTGATTTGTATTCCATTGTCATCTGTTTCAATATCGACGTGTTTGGCTTTAATATCTATGTATATTTCGTTATTGTCATCTTTCCGATGCTTCACTTGGCTTAGATTGGGAAAACAGATGAGAACCAAGTTCGGGGGGACGGAAGGGTGGTGAAGAGCACCTGCTTCTGACCACCCCAGCACTTTGGTGGGGTTGCCATAACAACCATTGCCGACGGGATGGATTCACGTCACAGTTTGGTTCTGTTTTATGTCCGTGAGGACGCCACTTTCTATGGTAGGAGTTTCCACGGGCTCCTATCTCCTTACTTTATGATTATAATCCTTACTTTATGATTAGCACGTCGAACACGCGGTCTATGGCAAAGGGGTGGGAAGTGGTGGTCCTTTGGAGGGCAGCAGACACCAGCCGGTCCCCTGACTGATCCTGTCCGGGTGAAAGACTTGCAGGATCCTGTCAAGACGGCTCGCGCAACACCTTCACCATCAAATTTTGAGAGAGTTCTACATATCCCTACAGAGTTGGCATTTCGACGAAGCAGGTATAGTCATCAGCCTAGCTTACGTCACTCCAGCGTGGTTTTGAATTTCATTTAAGCATCCTCCACGTTGTCTTCTGGGTATTTTTCTGTCCCTTGATGTACAGTCTAATACGTATTTCAGTTTTCCATCGGGCGTCTTCTAGCAATATATCCAGCCCACTGCCATTTCAGGGATTTTACCTTGATTACGATGTCTTTCACTCTTGTGCTTTTCCTGATCCGTGAGTGCTCTTCTTATCTTTCCTCGTTACATCAAGCACGCATCTCTCCAAGTTTCTCTGAGTTGTCTGCAGCCTCTGTAAGTCTTTTTTTTGGTTAAGGTCCATGTCTCTGGTACATAAGTGAAAGCTGGAAGGTCATATTTATATATGACAAGAGTACGCGTGCGAGTGTGCGTGCGCGAGTGTGTCTGTGTGTGTATGTGTGTGAGAAAAAGATAGAGAGAGAGAACTTGTTAATAATTCACTAATCTCCTTGGATAGGAAGTTCATAAAGTATTTGCACAGAAGAATAAGTCCTTTAGCATAAATCTTCACGAAACTATAGCTAAAAGTATTGAGAGCAAAATACAGTTAATTTTTTTTTGATTGGAGGTTTAACGACCACTGCGAGCAACTCAATGGGCTATAAGCAGTCGCCCTTCCCTAATTTAGGGTCACTGGTTCCAGGGAAGGGAGAGAGCCAGTGCCGTAAGACAAACACAACACCCATGCCTCACCGGTATTCGAACCTGGACCCCGTTTGGACGAATGATCAGAGGCCATCGCTCAGACCACTGCGACACTGGGGCGGCAAATACAGTTAAGAAAATAAACTCGAAGGCATGCTGGAGTGAGAGCATGCTTTCGAGTTTATTAAATTCAAAAACATATCGAATGAAAAGATCGAGAGTAATTCGAAGAGCGCCCTACTCGTATATCACTTAATTTTAGAGGAGTACACGGCATCGCCTTATATGAAGGGGCAGCTTGTGTGTGGCCAGTTCATCGATTTTGAAAAATTCAAAAACCTTCATTTCCGAACGTTCTGTGTAAACAAAAGTTTTATTGTATAAGAAACGACGTCGAAATGGTAAAATATTATATGTCAATAACAGTGGGAACGGAAGCGCTCATTAATCGCTGAAACAGAAATAAATAATCTTTCCTTTTCAATAACAACGAACTGTATTGAAATAAAAAGACTGAAAGAAAAGGTTTCATCCGCTACCGAAACCTTTTTCCGAAGGAATGTCATTGATAATAAAATTAAACAAAAGGTACAAGAATGGTAGTGGAAAGAGCAACGTTGTATAAATGTGCATTTCATTGCGCAAGGGAAATGAAAAGATTTACGTCACAGCAAAAAAAAAAAAAAATGAGTACAAATTTTTAGAACTTCAAAAGGAACTGCTACGGAAGTCGGCTACAGACCCAGAAATCGTAATATTTAACTCGTCTTCAAGGTAATAAAAAAGACGATAAACTAATGGGTCCTAATAGAATAAAAGACTAATGCGACAAGAAATGAACGAGAAGCTCGGAAAGGTTCTCCCGTCGTTTCAACACATTCTTTGAATCTTCGTTTAATATCCTTTTGAAGATGCACGAGCGATGATAAATTATCCAAGCAATATGCTTCCCAAAAGCTGTCGAATAAAAATAAAATTTCAAAATATCATAAAGGTCTTCTGAGTGTCTTTTCAAATTAAGTTTAAAGCTTAATTTAATTTGAAACAATAATGCAAGTCCTTTAAATCGTGTAAATTTATAAGATCCACTTTGCCTATTTGAGATAGTTTATTTTATCACAAAAATCTTCTCTCTCTCTCTTCTTTCATGTTTTAAAAATTTACTATATCCACAAAATCGTGTTTGCTTGAGATCAAAGCAAACTTGTAGAGAATGAGGGGGATGGGGGCACGCATACATACCTGGGAACTGAACAAATTCACATCATTTCATTAAGCTCTCCGAACATTCACACAGAGATACAAATGGCTCGCTTTTTCTTCTAAAGGGCACATCATTTGAAAAATTGAAGCATTCAAACATACACTGAATTATTACATAGGATAAATCGAAGTGATATTCTGGTTGCAATCAAGGTATCATGGAAAAAAAATGAATGGTCTCTATGCCTAAAACTAGAAGCCGCCCCTGGCGCAGTGGTCTAAGCGATGGCCTATGATCATTCGTCCGAACGGGGTCCGGGTTCGAATCCCGTGAGGCATGGATGTTATGTTTGTCTTACGGCACTGGCTCTCTCCCTTCCATGGAACCAGTGACCCTAAATTAGGGACGGGCGGCTGCTTATAGCCCATTGAGTTGCTTACGGTGGTCGTTAAACCTCCAATAAAAAAC
This sequence comes from Macrothele yani, assembly GCA_039090855.1. Taxonomy (NCBI): domain Eukaryota; kingdom Metazoa; phylum Arthropoda; class Arachnida; order Araneae; family Macrothelidae; genus Macrothele; species Macrothele yani. The sequence goes on along the minus strand of CM077001.1, from coordinate 119,997,302 downwards.
AACAACAAAAAAACTAGAAACGGCTTTCCAAATTAATCGCAGTAATCGCTTGTGTCAAGGGTTTTCGTCGTCCAGTGTATAATTTTTAGTCTGTCTGATAGTTAAAAATGATTTCTAAAACAAAGAAAATGTTTTGCGTACTCGCCAATCGCGCAACACGATCCTTAATTACAGGCCAGAAGTAGGAGAAAGGTCTACCAAGGGTCCACTCCATCAGCAAATGGGAAAGACGTGATACATCTGCGAAGGGAAAAGTCCAAGACTACGCCGCGTTCATCAGACCTGACTGCGCCTATAGCCACGATGCTTTCTCATGTACAAGTCGAACTCAAAAACTTCTTTTTGCGTCGAACGGCTCTAACTTGAGAATCACGATTCATGCACCTCGAAATTCTGTGATACCCAACTTTCCTACCAAGTGGCGTAAAAGTATATTTTTTATTTTGCGTAGTGTGCATGCTTCCCCCTTGGAAAAATTATTTTAGCACTGGATTGCTTAAACTATTTGCAAAACTTTCCATATATTATATTTTATACACTCACTGTCATAAAAATCTCCGCACCAAGAAAGAGTCAAAGAGACGCCGTATGTTATCCTGGGACATATGGGCACACATTTCTTGCAACTGAAGCACTAAATTACGAACACTGGAACATGGAGAAAGCTGGCGTCTCATCTAGTCCCACACGTGCTCAATAAGCGAGAGATCAGGTGATCTGGCCGGCCACGGAAGCGTCGAAGCATGGCGCAGACAATTCTGGAAAACCCGAGCCATGTGCGGACGGGCGTTATGTTGTTGGAAAATGACTCCGGGCCGCCCCCGCCAGGAAAGGCAGCACGTGGAGCCGCAGGATATTGTGTACGTAACGCTGGGCTGTCAACGTCCCTTGGATCACTGCCAGAGAAGTCCGGCTGTCATATGCGATGGCTCCCCAGACCATCACACTTGCATTTCGGGACGTATGCCGCTGTACAGTGATGTTGTGATTGTAGTGCTCTCCTACGGTCTTCCACACTCTGACAGTGGTCGTCCGCTCCCATACAGAAGCGGGATTCATCGTAGAACACTATACGTCGCCAGTCCGTAGCATTCCACGTTGCTCGCTGCTGACACCATTGCAATCAAAGGCCGACAATGGTCAAGTGCTAATGGCAGAAAACGCAAGAGCCGTCGAGAGTGAAGATTCGCCTCTGCCGGGCGTCTGGAAATGGTTCTGGAGGACACAGGAGTCCCTTGTACAGACGCCACATGTCTCTGGATATTGGAAAAGGACGTCGTTGCATCTGTGCGTGCCGCTCTCACGATCCCACGGTCCTCTTTGCTGGTGGTGTGTCTGCTGGGTCGTCCAGAGCCAGTCCACCGTGTCTGGGTGCCTTACCGTGTCCATTGCTCCCAACACAATCGCACCGTACTGTCTGATAGGCTCAAATGGTGGTCGATCCCGCGCGCAGTGCAGCGTGCGTCTCTCATCCCGACGATCCTGCTTCGTTCTAACTCCGTCAGTTGCCCGTACGCACATCTGCGGCGGCTCCTCGGCATGTCTATTGCTCAGGAATCTCACCTAACTCTAACCGTGCACTTCGGCACGAATGTGGAGTCCCGTGCGCGGCACCTTATAAGCCGCAAGGATTGCGATTGCAGCGCTGGTCTTATGCGCACGGGCATGCGGAATCGCACGAGACTTTAATCATTTGCATGTCTGCCCTCCTCGTAGCTATTCACCGAGGTTCGCGTTAATCGCACGGTTTTTTCTTGGTGCGCGGATTTTTATGACAATAAGCGCACATGTGTTGGCTACTACTGTTATCGAAATGAACATCTATCGCCTGCAACAGGTTATTGTTTTGGAAAACAGGAGAGCAAGGGCATGTGCAAAGCTGGAATAGTCAACATCAGTTTTGGTACTGTGGAAAGAAAATGGTCTATGAACACCCGCTGAGTTACCGGCCCAGCGGCGCAGTGGTCAAAGTCTTGGCTTGTGACCACTCTTTCGAGTGGGGTCCGGCATTGCTTGGTTTGTGTGGTATTCGATCTCTCCCCTCAATTAAACCATTGACTCCACATTAGGGAGGGAAGACTTATAGCCCATTGAGGTGCTCACGGTGGTCGCTAAACCCTGAAACAAAAGAAACATCTGCTGTTCTAAAATTTGTGTGCATGTTGGGCACCGAAGACGTTGACATTTGATCAGAAGTCATTTCGTGTCGCCATGTGCCCAGAGTTTTTGCATCGCTTTTAGGTACAACGTAGATGCATTTCTCCAGCAGATAGCGACCAATGAAGTGACTTACACTAGTTTGCAAAATAAAACAAAATTTTTGGCGCATAAAAATAACTGTCACATCCTAATAGTACTTTTTTATGCTGAATTTAAATGTGTTACTAGTTTTTCTCTATCACGCATGAATTTTTAGTGACACACAGGTTAAATCTAAAAAAAGTGTATCTTTGCGTACATTTATAACACTATTCATATTAGAGTAGAGCGTCGAAAACCCGAGCGTCAAAAAACCGAAACGTCTAAAATCCCAACAAGCTCCCCTCCTCTTTTTTTTACGCTTTGCAACCGTAGGTTGAAGAACCGTATAAGCTCCAGCTTTGTCCGTCCGTCCGCACGATAACTGGCGTAAAAATGGTCCGATTTCCATGAAATATTAGTATGTGGTAGGGGACCACCTGGGGACGAACCCTATTGAAAATGGGGCAAACGGGGTCAAAGGTCACGACGTAGAAGCGGGATCCATTCCATTGCACTAATGCGTCATAACTTGCGTAAATATGGTTCGATTTCAATGAAATTTTACTATGTGGTAGGAAACCCCTGGAGACGAACCCTATTAAAAATGGGTGAATTCGGCTCAAAGGTCAGGACATAAGAGTGGGAGGCATTCCATTGCCCTTATGCGTCATAACGTGCGCAAAAATTGTTCGATTTCGATGAAATTTCAGTATGCGGTAGGGGACCACCTGGGGACGAACCCTATTGAAAATGGACGAAATGGGGTCAATGGTCAGGGCATAGGATTGCGATCCATTCCATCGCCCTTATCCCATATTATTAAGATGGACGTCTAGTAATTTTGCTTCCTATACTTCCAAAGGAAAAACTTTTGTACACATTTCCTTCAAAATTATTCTGTTCCCAAGGATGAAATTTTGAACATCGATTAAAATAACTTCCTATTGTAACTTTGAATACTTAATAATTTCTAAAACATAGCCATAATTATATTAAAAATCAAAAACTTTTTCTTTGGTGGTGTTGAAAGCAGAAAAATGATGGCGCGACCTGTACTTTGATGACGTCAGTAGACAAACAAATGTTGAATTGCATAATTATGGTTATGTTTTAGAAAATATTAGGTATTCCAAGTTATAAAATGAAGCTATTTTAACCGATGTTCAAATTTTCATCCTTGCGAACGCATTAATTGTCCAGAAAAAAGATGGCGCGACCTGTATTTTCATGACGTCAGTAGACAAACAAATGTTGGATTGCATAATTATGGTTATGTTTTAGAAAATATTAAGTATTGCAAGTTATAAAATGAAGATACCTTAATCGATGTTCAAATTTTCATCATTGAGAACGCATTAATTGGGAAGAAAATGTGTACAGAAATTTTTCCATTCGAAGTACAGGAACCAAAATTATTTGATGTTCACCTTGAAGGAGCAATTCTTGTATGTATGTAAATTTTATTTTGAAAACGGCTCTAAGGATTTTGATTAAAGTCGTTAACCTACCGTTTTCTTTTACTAGAAATTGATTTAGCTTGATCTCGACTTTAGGAAAATTCGTTTAGTGGGTTAAATAACCACCCCGAGTTACCACGTTTTTAGTGTAGTGTCATGGCGTCGTGCCATTAGATGTTGGCGCGCGATCACACCATCTGTATCATTACGTCACGCGTTGTGTGTGGATCCTATTAAAGTTTTATGACGTCACACTCTTGCGAGCATATGGTCGCGATTCCCATCTGCCTCATTACGTCACGCGTTGTGTGCGTATGTTCGTCCGCACGATAACTCGCGTAAAAATCGTTCGATTACATTGTAGTATGTGGTAGGGGAACACCTGGGAAAGAACCCTATTGAAAGTGAACGAAATGGGGTCAAAGGTCAGGACATAGGAGCGGGATCGATTCCACTGCTCTTATACGTCCTAACTAACGTAAAAAGGGTTCGATTTCGATAAAATTTTAGTAATCGGTAGGGGACTACCCGGGGACAAACCCTATTGAAAATTGCGAAAAAGAGTGGAATCACTTCCATCGCCATTATGCGTCATAACTTACGTAAAAATGTTTCAATTTGGATGAAATGTTTGTATGTTGTAGGGGCCTGCCTGGGGACGAATCCTATTAAAATGGGCGAAATTTGGTCAAAGGTTAGGACACAGGATCGGGATCTATTCCATAGCCCTTATGCATCATAACTTATGTAAAATTGCTTCGATTGCGACAAAACTTTATCATGTTATTTCGGAAGTATACTGAACTAGTTCTGTTGAATATAATCGAAATGGGATCAAAGGTCAGGGCACAGGAGTGAGATTTATTCCACAGCCATTTTCCTCATAAGTTGAGTAATGATTTCTAGTATGTTGGAAAGCGTATCATAATCAATGCATTGCATGATTTTACTAACTTGTTTTTCTTTTTCTGTGGTGGTGGAAAATTTAAGTATAGTCCGTTCATTTGAACTTGGCACTTAATAATAATGGAATCGCCTAATTTTGGCGTTGCAAGCATTTTGTAAGCGGCGTGTCGAAAGTAGAGGTGACTTCTGATACTCAGAGACAAATGGCGGAAACTTTCGCAGTCACTTGTTCCCTGCGGAGCTAAGATTTTACGACCCATTGCCACGGCAGTACCACCCTTTGTTTCATCCCTCAGGCCCAGACAACTGAAAGAATAAAAAAGGTCTGCAGAAAACTGAAGAAAGCACAGAAAGATGCATGCTTGGTGTAACTAGGAAAGATAAAAAGAGGAACTCATGGATAAGGAACGTGGCAAGAGTGGAAGACATCATGATCAGAATAAAATCTCTGAAATGGGAATGGGTTGGACATGTTGCCAGACTGACCACCGATGGACAACCGAAATTTTAGACTATGTACCAAAGGATAGAAAAAGAACCAGAAGAAGACCACGCGGGAAACGTGTGGATGAAATTCGAAAGTATGCCGGTGTAACTTGGAGGAGACTGGCTTAAGACAGACAGTTGTGGAAGAAAATTGAGGCGATCTTCATCAGGCAGTGGATTGATAAAGGTTGACGATGATGATGATAATGACGATATTGATTATTATGTCTTAGTGATTTTTTTAACCCTAGTCTTCGAAACAGAGACATCATTGAACAAAACCTCCAAATTTAGGGAACGTTTACATCATAACCCAAGTAGCAATTAATGTCGGTCCGATATCGGCTCCATGTCGGTAGCCGATATAACCGATATCGGCTAAATATCAGGGAGGATAGCTTTTTGCAATTCGGTCCAATATCTGTAGCCGATATCGGTCCAATATCTGTAGCCGATATCGGCTAAATATCAGGGAGGATAACTTTTTGCAATATCGGTCCGATGTCGACTGATATTAATGTCGACTGATATTAACGACATTCAGCCGACATAACCGATATCGGCCCGATATCTAGCCGATATTCACTGCTACTTGGGCCCAAGTAGCAATTAATGTCGGTCCGATATCGGCTCCATGTCGGTAGCCGATATAACCGATATCGGCTAAATATCAGGGAGGATAACTTTTTGCAATATCGGTCCAATATCTGTAGCCGATATCGGTCCCATATCTGTAGCCGATATCGGCTAAATATCAGGGAGGATAACTTTTTGCAATATCGGTCCGATATCTGTAGCCGATATCGGTCCGATATCGGCTCAATGTCGACTGATATTAACGACATTCAGCCGACATAACCGATATCGGCCCGCTATCTAGCCGATATTCACTGCTACTTGGGAAGAGATTCTTTTTCCTTGGTTTCGGGGTTTAACCACTACCATAAGCAATTCACAGGGATACAAGCAGTCGTCCGCCGATAATTTAGGATCACTGGTTCTAGGGATGGATGAGAGTCAGTGCCGTAAAACGAACACACCGGTCAATGCATATTCCGGATCCATCTCGGACGAATGGTCAGAAGCCAGCGCCGCAGACGATTCGACCTATCGGGCGGCTACAAATGGTTAAACATGCATGAAAGTTTTTACTAGTAATTTCTGCTTACGGACGCAGAAATAATTTTTCAAATCAAGCTTCGCTATTTAAATCCCTGAAACATTGTATTTCAGAAGAGGAGTTATGGTGCCAAAAACATTCAAGTCTCCTTAAAGAAGCATGTACTTGCTGACAACTGTGCAGCATGTAAAGTAAATAGTACATGTAAACTTTTGCACGTAATTCCAGACATCAAATAGAAAAAATAAATTTTCGAGTAAAATTTTTGCGAGTAAGATACGCACCCAAATACAGTGGGGCCCATATGAGTAATTTTATGAGGAGGGGGGGGGGGGGCTAAGAAAAATCCTTACCTCCTTCAAGGCTGTCAAACATTTTAGTAAATGTACAAGATACTAAAATACAACAAAAATAATTGATACAATCAATCATTGATATCTTATTATTTTTAAAAATGCTTTAAAAAAACGTTTAGTGTTTTGAATTTATCAAAAATTTGGTTATACCAACGGCTGGGGGACGGGGGGGGGGTCGAGCCCCCGCCTACTTTTATGGGCGCCCTTGCCCAAATATAAAAATAATTTTACGCCCCTTAGAGTGAAAATCTCATTTTTTCCCAGGTAATTTTTTCCAGGGTTTAAGGATAATCGTGAGAAATTCTAAAGGCATAATCAATCGCCCGTCTGCTTAAAAGGAAAGGGTTAAGGGTTGGTGCCATTAGACAAATGCGCTACACGTGCATGGAAACAAACGGCCGAACTGCCAGTGATTAGAACACTGGGCCACCAGGAGAGTAAAGTGAACGAATAATAGTCTTCATCGTTAGCTCTATTGATGCGGGGGAAAAAAAAAGAGGTATTTCGAATCCGTTGTACATTCAGGATATTGTGTTTATAGAAGGATGGACGGAGAGGCAACAATGTTACAAGCACTTTTTTTTTCGAAACATATGCTATACCGTGCAAATTAATTGGGACAAGCTATTTTATTCTCAGAATTGTAATGTGATCGCCAGTTGATGTCCTAAACCCACGTAAACCGGCTTTATCAGCTGTGAGGTGGTGTGACTGTTAGAACTTGATAGTAAGAATGTAGTTTGACTGGTTTTAAACAGGAAATAGGCACTTCAGCTTTAGTTGTGAGCTGTCGTGTGTGACAGGTGGATGTTAGGTTTTGCTCTCTGAGAGTACGCGTTGCTTTCGTGTATTAAAACATGGATATTTACCCAAGGAAGCGTGCAAAAATAATTGCTCTGAAGGATGACACTTCTATGACAGTGAGAGACATCGCTTCTGCAGTTGGTGTAGGCAAATCAAGTGTATCAAGACTGCTTACGTGATACAATGCATCTGGATCATCGTCTCCAAAAAGGAGAGGTAAATGTGGAAGAAAACGAAAAACAACTCCACGAACCGATAAATATCTAATCAGAAATAGTAAAATGAATCCAAAAAAAAAAAAAAAAACAAGCACCGACCTTCAAAGAGATTTATTGGCTAGTGGTTGCGATGTTAGTGATTCAACTGTACGCCTTAGGAATCTGGAAGTTGGCTGGAAGGCAGGAATACCAACAATAAAACAATATTAGAATGCAAAAATGAAGATAAAACGTTTAGCATGGGCCAAAAAATATAAATCATGGACTGCTGACGACTGGAAAAAGGTAATTTTCAGTGATGAAACTCATTTATTTGTGCAGGGTTACCAAGCAAATGTCGTTAGACGAAGCAACTGTGAACCCTTAAGACCTGAGCATGTCAAACAAACTGTAAAACACCCTCTGAAACAGATGTTTTGGGGGTTTTTCACATTAAATGGCACTGGAAGCTTAGTTCCTGTTCAAGGTATGATGAATTCAGCCAAGCACGTAGAAATATTACAACGTAGGATTGTTCCATTCTTGCAAGCTTTTGACGAGACATTTCAACATGACTTGGCCCCATATCACAATTCGAAATTGGTCAAGAATTTCATGCTGGAAAATCAAATTCATTTGCTTAATTGGCCTGGAAATTCACCAGACTTAAATCCCATGTGGAATATTTTGAAGAGACGTTTAGGTAAAATGGACTGTACAACCAAAGAACGCATGATAACGAATGCTATAAAAGTGTGGGTCCACGATTATGAAGTCAAAAATATGTGCACTCAATTAGTGGAGTCAATGCCAAAACGAATTCAAGAGGTCATTTCTGCTAAAGGAGGGCATACTTCATACTAATACAGGTATTTATCAGTGTATATGAAGGCACAGTTTTGGAAAAAAGAGTGATTTTTTACTTTGTCCTAATTAATTTGCACAGTATAGTACCTCCAAATGGTGTAACATTTGAAACAAGACGATACTTTATGATGCTGGAAATCTCAAAAATTCATTTTTTCTAATGAATCTGTTGACACCAGAGGAATAAGGTAAGGATGTTGACGAAGCCTATCTCGATGGAGTCAATTTTTTTAGAAAGTACTAGCTTGAATAGTGTGAGAAAAATAAAAGCAACTTTTAAACGAAATTGATGGAACAAAGAGGCAAAAATAAAGAGCAGCAGGTACGAGTCATATTTGAGAAGCTCATTATTATGCCCTTCCAAGAAGAATGTACTAACTCTTTCAGCGCGATATCTTGCCTTTTGTGAACGAGGTCTTTTCTTTTTTAGTTCCTTCCCCCTTTCTCTTCTGTGAGATAAAAGCTGCCGTCCAGAATTGTCGCGATGTGAATGAAAGATGCATTCTTTTATGTGTGTGCTGTTCGTAATGCAAGAACAGTCTGGGAATGTCGTGAAAGTTGTTCTCTCGGCGTAAATTCCCTAAACATTCTCAAAAATACTGCGAGATCAGAGCTCTTATTTGCGTGGGTTTGTGAATAGCAAGCACCTTTTTCATGTGACTTTAAATAATATATTATTTAATATAGTATTTCATAATATATATATATGCGGGGTGATTTATAAGGAAGTATACAGTTTCCAGATGCTGTAAAACAGTAACAGTTGAATACACGGGACACAACTGCGAACCGTTAGGTAGATGTACTCATAAAGTTTGTGTCCCGCTACTGAGGGAAGTGACGTAGGCGATAGCGCGCGTCACAAATGGCAGCGTCTGCAGTGGAGAAGGCAGCGTCTGCAGTGACTAGTCAGTCAAAATGGCAGCGTCTGCAGTGGAGAAGGCGTTTTGTGTTCTTGAATTGAGCAAAACGGAATCTGTAACTGTTGTGCATCGGTATTTTCGATCATTATTCGGAAAAGAACCTCCAACCATAAAATCTATCTACGATTAGCATTAAAAATTGGAAACTACGGGCTGTACGTGCAAACTTAAAAGTCCTGGACGACCGCGTGTATCGGAAGAAGTCGTCGATAGTGTTTGCACCGCCATTCAACGAAGCCCGGGAAAATCAACGCGGAGGGTGAGTCGTGAAGTGCAAATTTCACAGCCCACTGTCTGGAGAATTTTGAGAAAGAAGCTGAAAATGATACCATACAAAGTGCAGATGCTGCAAAGTCTCACTGACCTTGACAATACAAAGCGCTTTGAATTTTGTGCCAAAATGCGGCACCGTTTTGAAAATGACGATTTTGCCGATCACTTAGTTTTCACCGATGAAGCTACATTTCACGCGAATGGTCAGATAAACAAGCACAATGTTCGCTTTTGGGGAACGGAGAATCCCAGATTTACAGTGCAACACGTGCGAGATTCCACTGAGGTAAATGTGTTCTGTGCTGTGTCCAAAAAGAAAGTATACGGCCACTTCTTTTTTCACGAGAAAACTGTCACGGGAGGCTCTTTTCTGGTTATGCCAAGTCTTTGGTTGATGCCACAGTTGCAGGACGACAGTGACAACTTTATTCTCCAATTGGATGGTGCACCACCGCACTGGTTAGGCGACGTGCGAGATTATCTCGATGAACATCTTCCTCACCGATGGATTGGACGAGCCGCGGACTACAACATACCACTGACCCAATGGCCACCCAGAAGTCCTGACTTAACACCTTGTGACTTTTTCCTGTGGGGTGTACGTGTGGGACAAGGTATTCGACCCTCTTCTTCCTGTTGATCTAGCGGAGCTGAAACAGCGTATCACAGCCACTATCACTGCACTTGATTCAGATATCTTACCTCGCGTTTAGGCGGAAATGGATTATCGGCTCTGTGTGTGTGTCGCGTGACTAAGGGTGTACACATAAAACATCAGCGACTATCTCTAAAAAAACTTGAAACATTCCCCTACAATTCTGTTACAGGTAACATAAAATATCTTACACTGTTCTTGTTTTATAGTGCGTTGAAACTGTATACTTCTTTATGAATCACCCTGTATATATATATAAAATATATATTATGAAATATATTATCTATGAGAACATTTTAAATAACAGAAGGAATTCATTAAAGATATATTTAGCTTGAAGAAAGCTATGGCAAAATAACTCCTTTCCCTCTCTCATTTCAGCAATACTAAACCATGACCCACTCCTTCAATCTTTGCTCCATGGCACCAGGGATGATGGGCAAGTGCTAGTTCTCCTGACACGAACATCGTGCCACTGGGTAGAAATAAGTGACTCAAACACCTTCTCTCTTCTGACTGAGAGCATTTCCTTTGTCATATCGCATTCAGCAGGTAATCGTTCAGAACAGGTTAGGGTTAATCATTAACTATATGACCAGTTTAAGAAAAAAACTGAAGGAAAAGCAAAGGTTTCTCATGCGCAGGTTTATTTGTTGCAGCAGCGTTCGACCCCACTTTTTAGCTAGCAAATAGGGCTGATTTCATCCCACAAAGCGTTAGGTATCGATGTTAAAGAGTTAGTCGTGCCAAAATCACTAATAGTGAAACTAATGCCGCCTTATACACGATTAAAGTAGTTTTAATGTTAAAAACACAATGGTTAAAATACACAAAACCTTTCGAGTAGGCTTCTAACTCATCTTTAGGTGTAAGAACAATGCACATTAACCGGGCAAGTACATAGATGGTGTCGTGCGCGAAGCGACCGTGCGCCAAGCGACCCTGTTATATTTTACCGTGGACGAAGCGACCCTGCTAATCGAATCATTTTACTTATATATATATATATATATATATATATATATATATATATATATATATATACTTAAGAGCAAAACTGAAGACTAAGGAAAAAATTTTAGAATTTAAAACTATTTTTTTGCTTAGGTATCTTTTTTATAGAATATATATATATATATATATATATATATATATATATATACAAATCTTAGTCAAATTATTTACATATAATTAATTAAGTACTTATATCTTCTGAATTTTGCAGCTTTTGTCCTTAGTCCAACTTGGTAAGATAGCTTAATTCTTTCGGGCATTTTTTAAGGTCTTTAAATTTCCAAATTTGACGTGTGATGCACAAACAACAATTAAAAGAATTAAGAGAACTTGGTCCAAACAGGAAGAAAATGTGTATACAAGTAGAAAGAAGAACGCATTCGTAATATCATGGCGGAATTCGGAAATTCTAAAGACCTTAAAAAATACCTGAAAGCATTAAGCTATCAAAATTCAGAAGATGTAAGCACTTAAAAATGCCTGAAAGCTATCAAAATTCAGAAGATGTAAGTACTTAATTAACTAGGTGTAAATAATTTGATTACGATTTGTATATATATATGTAAAATGATATTAAAAACTTGTATTTAGTATAAAAAACTTGATGTGAGTAATTAATTAATTAGATGTAAATAATTTGATTACGATTTGTACATATATATATATAAGTAAACTTATGCGATTAGCAGGGTCGCTTCGTCCACGATGGAATATAATAGGGTCGCTTCGCGCACGATTTTACACAGGGTCGCTTACCGCACGTAATCACATAGATTATATTCTCACACCAGTATATAATCCAGATTATCTAACTTACACCAGTGTATAATCTATGTTCTTGTCCGTATTATGTGCATTGTTTTATACCTAAAGATGAGTTATAAGCTAACTCGAAAGGTCTTATGTATTTAAACCAGTGTATTTTAAACATTAAATCTATTTTAACCGTGTATAAGACGGCATTAGTTTTACTATTAGTGATTTCATCCCATTCTGCTAACCCCGAGTTAATTCGTGCCAGGTTAAAGCGTTAAGCCATGAACTTGTGAGCATAATATTGACACTGGTAAATTACAGGAAAAGAAAGGGGGCCAGGGGGGGGGGGAATGTGTGAATCAACATGCACATATTATAAATTTATTCGTTGCTATGGTACTTCAGCACATTAGCATAGGAGAACTTGATTTCAAATCAAATAACAGCAGCAAATCGCTCAATAATAAATACACTCATCGTTAACAGGACGTTATCACAAAATGATCTGCTCAAATCGTTATCGCAAACTGCACTTTCCGCTAGCAAGAAATTTCTCAGCTCTGCACATTAGTTAAGATCTCAACTCAACTGTTTCGTTAACATATCGTACTTTTCCACCCTTACTACATTACTATTTGAAAAAAAAATGCAATAAGAAGAAAGAATCCCGCTATTCAAATGAAATTTATATCACATATTCCTCATTTTACAGGAGATACCTGATTACATTCGTAGACTATACAAGATTTTTTTCGCTTTAAAACTTATTATCGTGTGAAGTCACCTCGAGCAATAATAACAGCCTATATACGACGTGACATTGAATGGAAGAGATTTTTGATATCGTCCTGGGAAATAGCCTGCCTGTGCTTCTATGTGAAACCAGAGTTCATTTGTGGTGACTGGCGGAGGCTATCGACGGGCCAGTCGCTCCAGACATGTTCGATTGGTAACATACCTGGAGAACGTGCAGGCCAGGGATGTAGCGGTATCTGTCGTACATGGAAGAGGTCTTGGACATTCCGGGCCGCTGTTGGCTACCGAAAACTCAATCTTATCACTCAAATAGATAGATATTCATTACCACTCCTGCATGATATCATCGATAACTTAGGCGAAACCCGTTTCTTCAGCACCATTGATTTAAACTCCGGATTCCTACAAATCCCAATGGCGCCTGATGATATACATAAAATTGAATTTTGTACAGAATTTGTCTCCTTCGCGTTCAAGAAGATGCCACAAGGTCTCCGCAATGCAAGTAGCACATTTCAAAGAGCCATGGACTTGCTGTTAGCCGGACTCAAAAAGCAACATATTTATGCCTTTGTAGCTGATATTCTGATTACCCGTACTACATTTGATTACCATATCGAAAGATTAAAAATGACCTTTGACAGATTAAGGGAACATAATCCTAAAATCGGCTCATCCAAATGTCATGTTTTGAGAGAAAAAATCATATACTTGGTTCACCAAATCAGTCCAAGAGGAATTCAACCAGATCCTAATAACATAGCAGCCATACAGAAATTGCCAACCCCAACTTTTGTGAAAAAAATACAGCAAATTGTAGAAGCTATAAACTACTACAGGAACCACATTCTACACCTCTCAGATGTTATAGCCCCACTTACTGTTCTTACAAAAAAATAAAGTTTGAATATTTTCATGTAACACCACATGTGGCCGAGCATTGTCGTGCTGGAAAAAATTAGCGCCGGGACAGCTCTTAAGGAAGGGTATAATCTGCCTATATAACATCCCTGATGTATAGCTGGCTGCTGAGGGCTCCCTCAATTCGTAGCAGGCGGGATCACGAATTGAACCCAATGGAGCCCCAAACCACGAGGCTTCGCGGTGGGCCTGTATGACGTATGCGACCATCATGGTACATCAAGTTGAATCCTGACTCGTCAGAAAACACGACCTGTTGCCAATCAACGCGCCAATGTCTGTGTTCGAGACTCATTGCAGCATCAGGCGTCCGTGGTTAAGGGTCAAAGGAATGCGCAGCAATGGGCTGCTAGCGACCAGTCCTCTGTTAAGTAGACGACGTCGAACTGTGCTGGAGGGCAGATCCTGAGCTGTGACAGGGCTCCACTGCTGCGCTAACACCGTGGATGTCACTGTGCGGTCGGTCACTGCCATGCTGTAGGGGTGCCTGTGATCCCGTGTAGTCGTGTGATTTTGGGGTCCATTTCCGTGCGTTCGAGTCTCATCTGTGCACTGACGCGACGTTCTCATCGCAGAAATGGCGTTTCGCTCCGTACGAGTGGTAATTTTGCGGTAGAAAAATCCAGCTTCTGTCATCCCAACAATCCTTCCTCGCTCAAAGTCCATCGGGTGTTCATAATGTGACCTTCTTCGGCGACGGGGCAAAAGTGAGACACAAGAAACACCCTTTCGAATCAACGTCGGCTCTTCTCTGATTGCAACATTTCGTTTGGACAACTCTTTATACTCAAGACCGTAAAGTTCAGAGGGCGTTGTTCCAAAACTGCAAGCGCATTTCCCTTAACTTAATCATTTGCATGCGCAACCTATTGCATATATATACTTGTAAGTTTCAAGATAATACCAGCAGTCTTTCATGGTGTTGTAGTTTTTACAAACAGTAATGTACATTCGTTGTACTGTATTTACTTCTGACTTACTGCCACTGATGCCTCATCTAGAAAACTCGTCCGGGAAAATAATGTGCCGTTAAGTCAGAAAACGTTAAACCCTTTAACTGGCATGAACGAGTTAACTCGGGGTTAAGAAAATGGGCTGAAATCATATTGAACGAATATATTCTCTGCATACGAAGTGAGCCAAATGCAACTGGAAGGAGTGAACCAACGTATCAGAAAGCAATGCTTTTCCTTTAGGTTTGTTATTTAAAGTGGTCATTTGCCGCCCCGGTGGCGCAGTGGTCTAAGGCGCTGGCCTCTGATCGTTCGTCCGTAAGGGGTCCGGGTTCGAATCCCGGTCAGGCATGGATGTTGTGTTTGTCTTACGGCACTGGCTCTCTCCCTTCCCTGGAACCAGTGACCCTAAATTAGGGACGGGCGACTGCTTATAGCCCATTGAGTTGCTCACGGTGGTCGTTAAACCTCCAACCAAAAAAAAAAAAAAAAAAAAGTGGTCATTTAGAGAAATGATTGACGTTATCTTTTCTGACTGATTACCTACTAAAAGGGATATAACGATGTGTTGGAGTAACTGGTTTCTACCCAGCCAAATGGCATGACACCCATGTCAGGATGTCATGCCATTGGCTGGGTAGAAACCATTATGTGTTGGAGAACGGAGTAGAGAATAAAAGACTAGAAAGAAACGCTTATCAGTAGTGAAAGTTTTATGGTCTGTACTGCTCAGATGAGACGGGAAAGGGAAATGTTTTTCTGTAGCTTTCGCGAAACCTCGTCACCATGTGAGCATTTCTGCTTAGGGAGCGCAGAAAAATTTGGGCACCACTGGTTCAAGCACATCTGCCGCTTCAAGTGGAAACCAAATTACATACAAACAAGAAATTCAAAAGGAAAATTAAATTATAGGTATACGTCAGAGGGTATAGATTGTCAAATACTAGGACCACCCAGAAAGTAAGTACCGTTCGCGCATCACTCCTGCGCAAGTATTTCCTTCAGAGTCACGCATGCGCAGTTGTGTTGCCTCATCTATTAGCCACGCCCTAACGCCATTCTATGAGGTTGTGCCTATGCTAGAGGTGTGTGCTGTGCGTTAATAATTGTTAAGTTAACAGAATGATCCGACGAGTGTGAAGTCCGGTCTGTGGTAAGGTTTCTGAATGCGAGAAATGTCAAACCAAGTGAAAAACATTAGGAAGAACAGATGCTTCCCAATTTCTGATCTTTCAGAACATTTCGCTGTAGTTTCGAAATCATTACAGGAAAGTTTCAATACCGCACAGTATGTGCACGATGGGTACCAAAGATGTTGACAGAAGAGTACAAAACCAAGCGCATGGGATCTTCTTTGGAAATTTTCGGGTGGTACGCGGAGGAAAAGGATGATTTTGTAATCCGTATAGTGACGGGAGATGAGACATGGGTCTCTCATATCGCAATTGAATCGAAACAGCAGTCCCTGTAATGGAAACACAAAGGCTCGTCTAGGGCCGATTTAAACAGACAATGTCAACGAGAAAGGTCATGTGCACTGTATTTTGGGACAGGAAAGCAATTTTGTTGGGGAATTCTTGCCTAAAGACACGACAGCTAACGCGGCTATTTATTGCGAGACTCACAGAAAGTTGCATAGCGGAATTCGAAACAAACGGTCCGGCATGCTCAACAGGGGATTTGTTGTTCTTCATGACAACGCAAGTACCCATGCTGCGAATATGACACAAAATCTGGTCATCAAATTTAGATGGGAGACGCTGGCTCACCCTCTCTGCAGCCCAGACTTGGCGTCCAGTGACTGTCATTTGTTTCTCCACTTGAAATGATTTCTTGCCGGCCAAATGGTTCGCTGATGATGATAATGATGACCTGAAGACGACGATTGAGAGGTGACTCAAAACCCAGGCGGCAGACTTCTATAAGGAGGGTATCCAGAAACTTGTGCCACTAAACGACAAATGCCTTTACATCCACGGGGAATATTTTGAAAAGTAGGCAGACATCTATGAGGAGGGTATCCAGAAACTTCTGCCACGAGATGACAAATGCCTTAACATCTAAGGGGAATATGTTGAAAAGTAGATTAAGGTATGTAGAATTCAGGCGACAGGCTCCTATGAGGAGGGTATGCAGAAACTTCGGCCACGAGATGACAAATTCCTTAACATCCAAGGGAAATATGTTGAAAACTAGATTAAGGTATGTAGAACCCAAGGGACAGACTTCTATGAGGAAGGTATCCAGAAACTTGTGTCACGAGATAACTATGTCTTAACATCCGAGATGACAAATGCCTTAACATCTATGTTGAAAAGTAGGTTAAGGTATGTAGAATTCAGGCGACAGGCTTCTATAAGGCGGGTATCCGGAAATGTCTGCCACGATATGGCAAATGCCTTAACATCCAAGGGAAATATGTTGAAAAGTAGATTAAAGTATGTAGAACCCACAGGGCAGACTTCTATGAGGAGGGTATCCAGAAACTTGTGCCACGAGATGACAAATGCCTTAAACATCCACGGGGAATATGTTGAAAAGTAGATTAAGGTATGCAGAATTCAGGCGACAGGCTTCTATGAGGAGGGTATCCAGAAACGTCTGCCACGAGATGACGAATGCCTTAACATCCAAAAGGAATATGTTGAAAAGTAAATTAAGGTATGTAGAATTCAGGCGACAGGCTTCTATAAGGAGGGTATCCAGAAACATCTGCCACGAGATGCCAAATGCCTTAACATCCACAGGGAATATGTTGAAAAGTAGATTAAGGTATGCAGAATTCAGGCGACAGGCTTCTATGAGGCGGGTATCCAGAAACGTCTGCCACGAGATGACGAATGCCTTAACATCTAAGGGGAATATGTTGAAAAGTAGATTAAGGTATGTAAAATTCAGGCGACAGGCTCCTATGAGGAGGGTATCCAGAAACCTCTGCCACGAGATGACAAATGCCTTAACATCCAAGGGCATTATGTTGAAAAGTAGATTAAGGTATGTAAAATTCAGGCGACAGGCTTCTGGGAGCAGGGTGTCCAGAAACGTCTGCCACGAGATGACAAATGCCTTAACATCCACGGGAAATATGTTGAAAAGTAGATTAAGGTATGTAGAACCCACAGGGCAGACTTCTATGAGGACGGTATCCAGAAACTTGTGCCACGAGATGACAAATGCCTTAACAACCACGGGGAATATGTTGAAAAGTAGATTAAGGTATGTAGAATTCAGGCGACAGGCTTCTATGAGGCGGGTATCCAGAAACGTCTGCCACGAGATGACGAATGCCTTAACATCCAAAAGGAATATGTTGAAAAGTAGATTAAGGTATGTAGAATTCAGGCGACAGGCTCCTATGAGGAGGGTATGCAGAAACTTCTGCCACGAGATGACAAATGCCTCAACATCTAAGGGGAATATATTGAAAAGTACATTAAGGTATGTAAATAGAACCCAGGGGGCAGACTTCTATAAGGAGGGCATCCAGAAATTCGTGTGAGGAAATGACAAATGCATTGGCATTCACGGGGAATATGTTGAAAGGTAGATTAAGATATGTAGAATTCATTGCAAATTAAAAATAAATTAGAAATACTTTTTCTTTTTTTTGGCGTAGAACTACGTCTGTCTCAGCGCTGGGTATGGGGTAATATCGGAAGTACGGATGCAACGAAAATATGTCACACTTTGAACGCTTATTTCTTCGAAACTAATAATCGTAGAGTGATAAATAATACATCATTAAACAGTTTATTGAGTCCTATTTATAACAAAACAAGGTTCAAACCTCCAACCCTGAACCCTTCAATACAGTAGCGTTAGAAAATTAAGCTGAATTTCGCGTGAATTTGTTTTGCTGCACGCCGTTTTAAGGTTGATAACTAGTGAATAGATAATGATAGAGATGACTTCAGCCCCGCATTCCGTAGCTAACGGTCAGAACTAACGGACCTATGTGATAAACCGAAATAAAATGGATGTAAAATTTATTTATTTTTTAGATAAAAAAAATTTGGTGACGGAAATTTCGAAATGCCGAGAAAATCCAAAGAAAATTACTATAAGAGCCGACGAAATTTGAAGAAACAGCTAGAGGAGAACCAGGGGAATCCGAAAAGGCCCGCTAAGTCATCAACCGAAAGGTCACAGGAATATAGGGAGCGTCAAAAGTCCGTGCTCTAGGATGCGTTTCACCCGAGTTCGACTCTAGGAGACACAACCTTCCATTTCAACTGCACAAATTGAGTCTGAACAGCAACAAAAAGAGATGGAGATTGATACCATCGATCCAAATTTTCACACCGAGTGTCGAATACCAATGTACATCGCCAGTCTTCACAACTTTGCTGGATAAGGAATGTACAGGGTGTCCGAAAAGTCTTTCCCTGATTACAAACGTCATTCATATCCGCTGTATGTACATTACAGATGTGAAACTGATGCCAAAATGTTGGAAAACTAACCAAGTTTTTTTGTTGCAGGTTTCCGCAACGTGGCTGTAGTGTAGCAGTGCCAGTGTCCAGGAAACCGGAAATGTTCACAAATCAGGAAAAAGCTCAGTGTGTCCTCTGGTATCACGACACCAGGTCACCAATAACAGTGCAGAGGAACTTTCAAACAGCGTATGGAGAGAAGCCACCTGATCTCAAGAGCATTAAGTCGTGGTACGACAAGTTGAAGACCACAGGATCTGTTGCTGACTTACCAAGAACTGGCCGACCATCAACCTCAACTGAAAGGGTGGAAGCAGGGAGACAGTCTTTTATGCGAAGTCCCAAGAAATCAGTGCGTAGGGTCTCACGTGAATTACAGATTCCAAAAAGTTCTGTTCATGATAAAAAGTTCTGTTCATGATTTGTGAACATTTCCGGTTTCCTGGACAGTGACATTGCTACACTACAGCCACGTTGCGGAAATCTGCAACAAAAAAACTTAGTTAGTTTTCCAACATTTTGGAGCCAGTTTCACATCTGTAACGTACGTACAGCGGATATGAATGACATTTGTAGCCAGGGAAACACTTTTCGGACACACTGTATTACGTTTCAAACCTTTACACCGCCGATGCATTCTGAATCTAGACAAGAACAAGAGCAACAAAAAGAAGAGTACATTGGGCCCGTGGCGTATCGCCAAATTTATAACAAGGCTAAAACTATTTCTGAAGAAATCGTTCTTCAAAATTGTTTCTGAAGAACGATTTCTTCAGAAACAGTTTTAGCAATAACTACTGACAATGATGATACTACGCCTTCTATTTCTACTAATATTAATTTATAATCAGCATAAGTTACTATGAATTATATACAGTATAAGTTGCTTTTAAGTAAATAAAGTAAAACATTTTTTTCTTTTTATTTCTTAAAAATTTTATATTTGAAAAAATCGAAGGGGCACAGTAGCAGCTGCCCGCAGCCTACAACGCAGGGCTACGTCAACTGTCCTTCGCTGAATACTTTAAGGATGTAGAACTACGTAGTGAGATAGTGCCATGAAACAGTGACAGTCGACGTAGTTTTACGTTGTATAGGTTGCGTCACAGTTCCTATTGTGCCTCTTTGATTTTTTTTTCGTTTCATCTTCAAACGGTACTTATTTTCTGTATAGCTCTCGTATTTCTAGATGTAGTTTCTATGCATAGCGGTACATGTATTATACATCTATAGACATATTGCCCATCCATTTATCTTTTTCTGCTTGAGAGTGTGTGATTATTCTCAGGCAATAAATGATGGAACCCGAAGGTAAGTGAGTTTCTTAATTTACGAACGGGCAGACTGCTGGCGGACTCTAAGACGCATAGCCCTGTCTGTTTTCTTGTATTTCGTGGCGAAGGTAATTTGCTCCTTATTTTGCTAGAGTCACGTTTATTCTTTTTCTTAAGGAAGTAATTACCCTGGGCACATTCCACCCCCACCTCAGTGACACTACTTGCATGCCTCCCTCCCACCCCCACCCCCACCCCCTCCTTAACCGAACCCCGAGTGTCTTCTTTCTCCTTTTGTGGCGCAGCGGCGGAAAGTAATGCATTTTAATTCCGGAGATGAACGTAGCCACCATTAAAAATGGCGCGTCTTACTGTTCTTCACTTATGGCCCTCATTAGGAATGCAAATTGTTGGTCTTCTTATTGTTTCTCACTCTCCCGAAAAATAATGGGAGAAATTTAGTTTCCACAGAGAAACTTTGTTAACTTTTTTATTTCGTGTTTTTTTTTCTTTCTATCATTCTCTTCTTTTCATTTTTTTTAAAAGAAAAATTTTGAGCTTTACCGAGGCTCCTTATTAGAAGAGAATCAACTAGGGAGAACCTGAAACACACGATTGTAAGGTGAGAAGCGTTTCGCATCGCACACAGTTGACGATGAAAGTATGAAATTAGAAAATTAGAAAAACTACGCTTTGAAAGTTGTCCTAATTTTCTCGTGATGTATTGCTACATTCGATATTTTTATTTAAAAAAAAAAGTAATAATGAATTTTGAGAAAATGCTCTTCCATCGTTGGAATTATCTGATAATCAGATGGAGAACGTGAAACGTGGTGTGCGATTTGCTTTGAATAAATGAAATGTGTTTTTTTTCATTCGTTCTAATGAGTGCAAAAATGATTGCACGAGTACGCAGTCCCAAATACATTTATCTGAAAAATAAAGAAATACATTACGGTCTTGAATTGATAAAGTTTCCGTTACTCCCAGTCGTGAGCAGATATACAGAAATTTCTGAAATGAGAGTTCCTATGTTTTTCTGGCAGAATAAAGATGATGAGCAACAATAGCGTGTTTATATTGGGAGAGGGATCTCTGTTTTCTAACTAGCAATCATCTTTATATCGAACTGATTAAAAAAAGAAAGATTGTTTTTGGACCGTATCTTTTATTCTTTCCACTTTTAATGAAAATTTGGAGAAACATGGAAGGCATGAATTTCCTGAAAATCATTTTTACGGGAACGCATAATCTGGTCCCGACAGATTCTCACTCAGACTCCTTTGATGGGTGAGAATAATTTAAATTTTATAACTCGTGAGTAACTTTATAAAGCAATATATGAAAAATATCCAGCTCTCCTTTTCTAGAATACGTAATTAGGTCTGCAATGAGACCATGTTTGTCTTTTATACTTATTCTATCCATAATACACTGCCAGAAAGACGTCTGATACCAACGAAATTTATACAGCATAATAACAGAATACAGAGGATAACGTGATCAAAACATCATGGCAAAATACAGCTGTATTTGCTGGTAAACTGAAAAATAACATTTCCATGTAACATGGTTAGTACGAGGTTGAACCGCCATGAACTGCGTCACACTGTGCAATTCTGGCATGGAGTCTGTCGTACAGATGTTGGATGTAAGTTTGGGGTATTGAGTTCCGAACATCCTCAACCTGGACGCGTAAATCGGGGATGGTCGTGGCTGGCCGTGGAGACCGGATAAGTCGTTGTCCCATAAAATCCCACACGTGCTCAATGGGGGACAAATCCGGTGAACGTGCAGGCCATGGAAGTTGTCTCACACCCTGAAGTGCATGTTGCATTGCACGTGCCCTGTGTGGGCGTGCGTTATCTTGCTGGAAAACACCACGATGGACCGACCTTACAAATGGCACAACAACGGGCTGAATGATGTTGTTGATGTAGGAGGTGCTGTTTAACGTACCCGGTACAAACACTAGTTGCGCACGGGAGTGATAGCTGCTCTCTACCCACACCAGGAGTAGGCCCTGTGTGTCGCTGGCGGATGCAAGAAGGGTGGAGACGCTCCCCTGTGCATCTGCGAACACGCATACGGCCATCGGAGGCTCCCAAGTAGAATCTGCTTTCATCGCTGAACACAACAGATCGCCATTGCGTTCTCCAGTGCAGACGTTGTCGACTCCACTGCAGCCGTTCCTGACGGTGGGCTGGAGTCAGAGGTACACATGCCCGAGACACACGTGCACGTAGTCCTGCATCCAGTAGACGGTTGCGGATTGTTCGCACAGTCACCTCAGGTGCAACGGCAGCTCGGATTTGCGTCGCAGTGGATGTTCTGCTTGACAACGCCGCTCTTCTTATGCGTCGATCGGCCCGCTCATCAATCAGTCTGTGACTCCCGGTTCCACGTCTTCTCGTGTGGGAATGTTCCTCGGACCATCTACGCCACCATCGTACCACCACCGATACTTCCCGTCCAATTCGCTCCGCAATACGACGATACGACCACCCGGCCTCGCCGAGTCCTACTAGATGACCTCGCTCAAAGTCCGATAACTGCTAAAATCGTACATGTCTTCCATGTCCAGGCATTGCAGCTTCTTCAGGGTCTTCGCACGTGTCCGTACGCCGACGACTGATTACATTCACTTCGCCGTACTCCTTAAATACCACCGACGATAATTTGCATATTATGCCGTGCTGTGGCGTAAGCGCTCACCGATGGGTCCTGAAATTAACATCACACCTACGTAAACTCGACCCCATTAACATATGTAAATTTCATGATCGTCCGCCAATTCCTTCTTGGTGTTCTTTTTTTACTTTCCGCCAGTGTATTAGGGCTTGCCTCAGCTTATCATGTTCGCCTTGTTGTTATTTTTCTTTAGAAAGCGCAATGATTTTTTCAAGCCCATCGAATTTTTTTTTCATTTATATCTCCCCCCCCTTTCACCTGCTAATGCAGTTCTCTAATAAATTTGAAAAACGATTTGCTAGCTTGAAATGTTGGAGAATTAATCGTAAGTACGTCTTGCAGTAATTGATTGCAATGTAGAAACGCTGCCGTTTAGAGCTATTTTGTTTCTTCAAACTTGAGGGCTCAGGCATAAGAGCGGACACCGGATCACGTGATCTTAGCTGCTACCACCTGTGCCGAGGAAGAACTCAGCCTGTTCTCACGATGCGGTTTAAATTCCAAGCTCCGTTCTTTTCGTATGTTGAGTTTGTTCAAAGTTGTACTCAAGAAATATGTTTTTTCTCCTTTTGTGTGTGTAAACGTATTCTGTCATGTAAATATAATTAACTAGTGTTTAAAGAATACAGTTTATCGGATGACCTAATTCAAGGTGATCCATATCTTCTTCCTTGAATAGAGTAATTTCCAAAATTACAACAAATCGTCATCCATTAGACAGGCGCTATTTAAAACATGCTACCGAAGGTCATGTATAAATAGAATATAAATTTATACACGAAGAACGATTTTTTCCATGCACGAATACTCACAAATTAAAATATTTTCGTGCGTAATCAAGACAGTTTTTAGCCATTGCTGCCGAATTCTACTATAAAGAGAACTGAAATAAGCGGGAGTTATGCATGTAACAATACCCTCCCTAAATCCAAACAAAGTTTTTAAGTTTAAAATAGCGAAGATCGTAAATGATTAACTTTGCATATTTTGTTTTCAGTTCTTCTAAAAAAAATAACAATTAAACTTAGTACGGAGAGTCTAAAATACTTATTACATTGATTTAGGTTCAGTAAAAAAAAGGAAGAAAAGGGAATAGAATAAAAACAGAGAGAGAGAGAGAGAGAGAGAGAGAGAGAGAGAGAGAGCGCCAAACATAAAGGGAAAACCGGGACAGCGAGGATAAAAAACATGTGGGTAATTTTTGTTAGTTCTTTGCTATTGTCATATTGTGTAGCATCTGTAACGTCTCGTAACACGGTAAGGTAGAGCTTGGTACAGAAATCAGAGTAGGTGGGAGAAACTAAATAACAATCTGATCTACGTGCGTATTTTAATTAGGTCATAAAGACAATTCGTAAAAATGTCCCCACTGCTTCTTCCCGGATGGTCTTTTCAGGATTTCTTTTTTTTTTCTTATTTTGTTTACTCCTTCACGCCTCACGGGCGCTTACCGTCGTTCCACCCACTCCAAAGTTAATCCCCGCTTCGGTGGGGTGGTCTGGGAGGGGAGGGCGATAGCGTGGCTATATATATTTGCTCCATAAAAAAAGGTGACGTTGAGAATCTCAGGAACTACAGACCTATCAGCCTCCTATCAGTGGTTTATAAAATCTTCACTAAGGTTCTTTCACATCGCTTGAAGATAACCCTAGACATGACCCAACCAAGAGACCAAGCTGGATTCAGGAGTGGCTACAGCACAATAGATCATATCCATGCACTGAGACAACTAATTGAAAGAATAAGAGAATATGAACTCCCATTATGCATGGCTTTTTTTGACTATGAAAAGGCCTTCCATTCCGTGAAACCATCAGCAGTAACAATGACTTTGAAATCCTGCGATATTGAAGATGCCATACATTGGCGTTATTAATAACATCTATGAAAACGCAAGTGCAAAAGTTCGGATATTTGAGGATACAGACCAAATAAGAATTGGAAAGGGAGTGAGACAAGGTGACACGATATCTCCCAAGCTCTTTAACGCCAAATTGCAAAATGTCTTTCAATCATTGAACTGGGAAAACAAAGGGATAAAGATTAATGGAGATTACTTAACTCACCTTCGTTTTGCTGATGACGTAGTCATCTTTGCAAGTACCCCTTCAGAGCTGCAGAGTATGATCCAAGAACTTTCTGACAAGAGTAAAGAAGTGGGATTAAAAATGAACTTTCAGAAGACAAAAGTGATGTACAATGCGTTTTCAAGAAATGAAGATTTATCGATTGATAGAGAAAAGCTTGAGACAACCGATTCCTACATTTATCTTGGGCAGCAGACATCAAGCGAGGGTCTCATTGATAAAGAAATTATACGACATATATAACTTGTATAGAGAGCTTTTGGAAGAAACAGCACAATTTTTAAGAGCAGTATGCCATTATGACTTAAAAGA
Source organism: Macrothele yani (assembly GCA_039090855.1). NCBI lineage: Eukaryota > Metazoa > Arthropoda > Arachnida > Araneae > Macrothelidae > Macrothele > Macrothele yani. Next base: position 119,971,820 of record CM077001.1, on the reverse strand, counting down.
AAAGTGTTTAATCAATGCATCCTGCCAGTGCTTACGTGTGGAGCAGAGACATGGACCTTAACTAAAAGAGACATACAAAGGCTGCAGACAACTCAAAGAGGCATGCAGAGGTGCGTGGTTGGAGTAACCAGGAGAGATAAGAAGAGAAACTCGTTGATCCGAAAAATGACAAGAGTGGAAGACATCATGATCAGAATAAAATCCCTGAAAAGGCAATGGGCTGGACATACTTCCAGAAGAACAGACCATCGATGGACAGTCAAAATTTTAGATTGGACTCCAAGGGACAGAAAAAACCCAGAAGAAGACCACATGAGAGATGAGTGGATGAAATTCGAAAGTATGCGGGAGTAATATGGAGGAGACTGGCACGAAACAGACCTTTGTGGAAAACGCTTGGAGAGACCTTCGTCCAGCAGTGGACTGATAATGGTTTACAATGATGATGATGATGATGATGATGATGATGATGATACTGAATATACACTGCTGGCCACCGAAAATGCAATACCAAGAAGGACACGAGATAGGAAAGCCAGATTTACTGGACACATAACAACAGATACAAAGATGAAACGATTGAGCTTACAGGCCCGTGCGACTTGCGGAACGCGCAGACATCAATAGTTCGTGTGGCCTCTATGGCTGGCAATAACGGCCGCTACACGCCGCTGCATCGAACGAAAAAGGCTTTGGATGTGGGCTTGGGGTATGTCGGTCTAGGCTGTTTCCACACGTTGCCACAGCTCATCAGGCGTAGCCGCGGTTGCTGCTTGCCGGGCCACTCGGTTGCCGATCAGCGACCTGACGTGTTCGATGGGCGACATATCGGGAGAACCGGCTGGCCACGGCAGCTGTGACACCTGGTGAGCCGTGAAGAATTGTTGCACGATGCGTGCCACGTGCGGGCGCGCATTGTACTGTTGAAACGTGGCCGCTGGCAGGTCCTGCAGGTAAGGAAGGACTGCAGGCTCCAAAACGTCGGAGATGTAGCGGCGGCTGTTGAGTGTACCGGCGATGCGTACCAGAGTGGTGCGGGTGTCATATCCAATTGCGCCCCAAAACATAACGCCAGGCGACGGACCGGTATGGCGATGCATAGTGCAGGCGTCATACAGTCTCTCGCCGTGGTGCCACCACACGCGGATCCGACCATCGTTGTGTTGTAGGCAGAAGAGGGATTCGTCGGAGAAGACAATGTCGTGCCCTTCCTTAGTCCAGGTGCGGCGTTCAACGGCCCACTGCCGCAGCACTCGCCGGTGGTGTAACGTCAATGGTAATCGGAGCAATGGGCGCCGTGCGACAAGTCCCCGCTCCTGCAGACGACGTCGGACTGTACGTGCTGACACAGATTGTTGCGCAACAAACCCTAATTCCTGCGCTAACGTTCGTGATGTGGCGGTGTGAGCCGTCAATGCCCGACGCACAACATGTCGGTCCTCTCGTTGGGTGGTGTGCCGCGGCTGCGGCAATCGATCACGTCGGTCCGTCTGTCCCTCCTGCACCCACCGAATCCATACTTGCCTCAGTGTTGCTAGATGTCGTCACACACGGGCGCTGATGTCTCGGTACGATAAACCGCTGTCCCGATAAGTCACTATTCGTCCTCTGTCGAACTCCGAAACGTGCTGGAATGACTGCCGTAATTCTGCGACGAGGCATCAGGAAGCTTGCCCCGCACAGGTCCGGCAGCGCAACACACTTCCACATCTTGCACCCCACCTTCTGTGCACCCTTCTTATAGTGCTACTCGGTGGCGTGCCGGGCGCACATGATTTGTATATGCCCTGCAATGCTAATCGTTTGCATGTCCTCTCGCGGACGACGCATGCTGCGAATTTCAGGCCAATCGGATGCTTCCTTCTCGGTGTTGCATTTTTGGTGGCCAGCAGTGTTTATTAACGTTTTATTAAAAAAACATTTCATAATGGCTTCTGCCCCCTTTTTGTACCCAAAAAAACCGCCCCCTAGAGTAAACTTTTGAATTCGCCCCTGGTACTAGCCCCCCGGTAATAAATGAGGTCGTCTTCCTCTTCCTTTCTACGTCGCTTCCGTGTCACTTTCCTGTCGGGCACTCTAGCCCAAATCTCCTAGCTTCCTATTTCTAAGGGTCGCTTAAGACCTGGGGTCAGACACTCCTTTCCTAAAATCCTCTACTTATGATCTGATCTGATCAGAAAGGTTTTTTGCAGTAGCACTAATTTCTTTACGTCATTACACATAGAAGTAGCGAACTTGAACTGGGCCTCTCTAGATAGGAGCGTTGTCACCGAATTGGCCACTGAGGCAGTATACACCACGGGCCTGGTACATAGCTATATCGAGAAAGTCAGAACCAGTCATATTAATATTTCGATGCCACAACTACGCTACCTGGGCTCAATTCCCTACATGCCAACTGTTTCTTATGAGCTCAAGAACGCGCTTAAGAAAATGAACCTCTGTGTTGGCATCAGGTCTCCGACATCTTTATATGCCATGCTTCAGAGAAACTCTGACAATCCCCCGCTTTCCAATGAGGCAGGTGTTTATGCCATCCCTCTACAATATCCGGACGGCTCCAAGCAATACTACATTGGAATGACCAAATGTTCATTTAGAACTAGAATCAACGAGCACAAAAGGGACATTAAAAACGTAAAGTAACAACGGCCCTATCCAGAGAGGTCCAGATCAAGTCCGCTACTGCTATGTGGGATGACGTAAAGAAATTAGCATCCTACTCCACCCTAAAATCTATTGCTATTCGCGAAACTTTAGAGATGATCACCAAAAGTGAATCATGAAATGACAGCATCTCGGTGGAGTTGCCACGACTTTGAAACCAGTTCTTCAAATAGTGAATCCCTCTTCAAATAGTGAATGCCTCATCAAACCCCAGCATTGTGCGGGGCTCGAAAGAAACAAGTTGCCAGGTGGTTAGGCAGTTTGCCGTATGTGAGTCTGGAGAATTTCGAGGCCGCTGTGGTGCACTGGAAGCATGTCCGGCGCGTAACTGGAAGACCCTGGGTTCGATTCTCGTTGGCGGCCGATGAAAATTTTTTCGTGACTCACTTATAAACGTGGAAAGAGCGATGACTTCTGTTTGATGTTCGTAATCCACGCCAACTGTGTATTTATTATTCATTCGCCTTCTAGTTATTTGTTCAGTTGCTGCTGTTCATCTTTGGTGAATCCCCAGCATTGTGCGGGGCTCCAAAGAAACAACCTGCCAGGTGGTTTGGCAGTTTGTCGTGTGCGAGTCTGGAGAATTTCGAGGCCGCTGTGGTGCAGTGGAAGCATGGCCGGCGCGTAACTGAACGTCCCTAGGTTCGATTCTGGTGGCGGCCGATGAGAATTTTTCCGTGACTCACTTATAAACGTGGAAAGAACGATGACTTCTATTTGATGTTCCTAATCCACGTCAACTGTGTATTTATTATTTATTTTATTTATTAGTGAATGCCTTTTGTTTTACTTCCATGATTCCGCGCGCTAAACGAACATGACGCCTCGAGTCTTTGAATGAATAATTGCTTAGCATCTGTTAGTTTACTGTCAAGTCAAGTCACAGCGTTCAAATTATTGAAGCGATCTATTATCCAGTTTTCAGTTTGCTGTCTACCTTCCTTGAAAAAGCCATCTGAATGATGTGCTTTTTCAAGGAATTTTATTTTAGCTTGGAAACTTGATTTATAATCTACGCCAAGAAATTCGGATTACTAATATAGTTATATTATTCTGAGATAATTAAGCTGTTTGGATAACAAATAAGGGGTACACGCCATCAGCTTCGTTAATTCTTTTCTGTGCACAAATGGCGGTTTTAAAATGGATGCATAACACGCTTTGAAAATATCTGGTGCTCTTAGGTTATATGTGGATTGCAGACAGCGAGGTGTCGGCTCATGCACGGAATTTTTTACGTGTAAGTGTTCACAAAAATTCGTTCTAGAGTTATAGCAGGCGAATACCGAGAGTGTCACTCTAAGAAGGGGCGATTTAAAGAGGATTGACTATATATATATATTTTATGTATATCATTACCTCAGATTTTGATGTCGAAATTCGAGCATACGTTTGAATTTTAATAAAGCAAGAACTTTTTTCCTCCTTTCGATTGTCCAGACTTCAGAGTACACTATACAACATTTGTTAAAGAAATATTTAAAGCTTTAATCTAATAACAAATGAACGCCTGTCCTGAAGATTCACAAAAAAAAAAAAAAAAAAAAAAAAAATACTTGGAGAAGTTTTTGGCAAGCAGCTCGAAAAAGCGCAATCTGCTCACATCTCACCATTAACGATGAATAATTCGCCACGAGTCGTGAAGATTTCGGCACACCATTCAAATTAATGGCATTCACGTATCATTCCCATTCTTAAGTTTCACATTTATTTCCGAGCTGACTGCTAGGAAATAAAGGTGAAACTTAAGAATGGTGTGCCGGAATCTACAACACACATAACCGTTGAAACTTATTATTTCAGGGCATTATTTTTCTAATGGAAAATTCTGTTCCAAACTCATGGTGGCAGAATGAAAAGGTAACGTACTGCTACTTCAGTGAGTGTCACAGGAAAGGCAGATTGAATGATTATTCGCAGCGGTGAGAGCGAACCATTCACCATTCACGATGAAGGGTCATTCGTTGTGAACTAATCTTTCACGAATGGTCCATCACTATAGGGGAATAATGTGTGTCGCAGTAATGGCTGATTGAATGATCATTCACAGCGGTGAGAGTGAACCATTCACGATGAAGAGTCATTCGTTGTGAAAGAATCGTTCACGAATGGTCAATAATTATACGGCAATAGTGTGTGTCGCAGTAATGGCTGATTGAATGATCATTCACAGCGGTGAGAGTGAACCATTCACCATTCACGATAAAGAGTCATTCGTTGTGAACTAATCTTTCACGAATGGTCCATCACTATAGGGGAATAATGTGTGTCGCAGTAATGGCTGATTGAATGATCATTCACAGCGGTGAGAGCGAACCATTCACCATTCACGATAAAGGGTCATTCGTTGTGAACTAATCTTTCACGAATGGTCCATCACTATAGGGGAATAATGTGTGTCGCAGTAATGGCTGATTGAATGATCATTCACAGCGGTGAGAGCGAACCATTCACCATTCACGATAAAGAGTCATTCGTTGTGAACTAATCTTTCACGAATGGTCCATCACTATAGGGGAATAATGTGTGTCGCAGTAATGGCTGATTGAATGATCATTCACAGCGGTGAGAGTGAACCATTCACGATGAAGAGTCATTCGTTGTGAAAGAATCGTTCACGAATGGTCAATCATTATAGGGCAATAGTGTGTGTGTCGCAGTAATGGCTGATTGAATGATCATTCACAGCGGTGAGAGTGAACCATTCACCATTCACGATAAAGGGTCATTCGTTGTGAACTAATCTTTCACGAATGGTCCAACACTATAGGGGAATAATGTGTGCCGCAGTAATGGCTGATTGAATTATCATTCACAGCGGTGAGAGTGAACCATTCACCATTCACGATAAAGGGTCATTCGTTGTGAACTAATCTTTCACGAATGGTCCATCACTATAGGGGAATAATGTGTGTCGCAGTAATGGCTGATTGAATGATCATTCACAGCGGTGAGAGCGAACCATTCACCATTCACGATAAAGAGTCATTCGTTGTGAACTAATCTTTCACGAATGGTCCATCACTATAGGGGAATAATGTGTGTCGCAGTAATGGCTGATTGAATGATCATTCACAGCGGTGAGAGTGAACCATTCACCATTCACGATAAAGAGTCATTCGTTGTGAACTAATCTTTCACGAATGGTCCATCACTATAGGGGAATAATGTATGTCGCAGTAATGGCTGATTGAATGATCATTCACAGCGGTGAGAGCGAACCATTCACCATTCACGATAAAGAGTCATTCGTTGTGAACTAATCTTTCACGAATGGTCCATCACTATAGGGGAATAATGTGTGTCGCAGTAATGGCTGATTGAATGATCATTCACAGCGGTGAGAGTGAACCATTCACCATTCACGATAAAGAGTCATTCGTTGTGAACTAATCTTTCACGAATGGTCCATCACTATAGGGGAATAATGTATGTCGCAGTAATGGCTGATTGAATGATCATTCATAGCGGTGAGAGCGAACCATTCACCATTCACGATAAAGGGTCATTCGTTGTGAACTAATCTTTCACGAATGGTCCATCACTATAGGGGAATAATGTGTCGCAGTAATGGCTGATTGAATGATCATTCACAGCGGTGAGAGCGAACCATTCACCATTCACGATAAAGGGTCATTCGTTGTGAACTAATCTTTCACGAATGGTCCATCACTATAGGAATAATGTGTGTCGCAGTAATGGCTGATTGAATGATCATTCACAGCGGTGAGAGCGAACCATTCACCATTCACGATAAAGAGTCATTCGTTGTGAACTAATCTTTCACGAATGGTCCATCACTATAGGGGAATAATGTGTGTCGCAGTAATGGCTGATTGAATGATCATTCACAGCGGTGAGAGTGAACCATTCACGATGAAGAGTCATTCGTTGTGAAAGAATCGTTCACGAATGGTCAATCATTATAGGGCAATAGTGTGTGTGTCGCAGTAATGGCTGATTGAATGATCATTCACAGCGGTGAGAGTGAACCATTCACCATTCACGATAAAGGGTCATTCGTTGTGAACTAATCTTTCACGAATGGTCCAACACTATAGGGGAATAATGTGTGCCGCAGTAATGGCTGATTGAATTATCATTCACAGCGGTGAGAGTGAACCATTCACCATTCACGATAAAGGGTCATTCGTTGTGAACTAATCTTTCACGAATGGTCCATCACTATAGGGGAATAATGTGTGTCGCAGTAATGGCTGATTGAATGATCATTCACAGCGGTGAGAGCGAACCATTCACCATTCACGATAAAGAGTCATTCGTTGTGAACTAATCTTTCACGAATGGTCCATCACTATAGGGGAATAATGTGTGTCGCAGTAATGGCTGATTGAATGATCATTCACAGCGGTGAGAGTGAACCATTCACCATTCACGATAAAGAGTCATTCGTTGTGAACTAATCTTTCACGAATGGTCCATCACTATAGGGGAATAATGTATGTCGCAGTAATGGCTGATTGAATGATCATTCACAGCGGTGAGAGTGAACCATTCACCATTCACGATAAAGGGTCATTCGTTGTGAACTAATCTTTCACGAATGGTCCATCACTATAGGGAATAATGTGTGTCGCAGTAATGGCTGATTGAATGATCATTCACAGCGGTGAGAGCGAACCATTCACCATTCACGATAAAGAGTCATTCGTTGTGAACTAATCTTTCACAAATGGTCCATCACTATAGGGGAATAATGTGTGTCGCAGTAATGGCTGATTGAATGATCATTCATAGCGGTGAGAGCGAACCATTCACCATTCACGATAAAGGGTCATTCGTTGTGAACTAATCTTTCACGAATGGTCCATCACTATAGGGGAATAATGTGTGTCGCAGTAATGGCTGATTGAATGATCATTCACAGCGGTGAGAGCGAACCATTCACCATTCACGATAAAGGGTCATTCGTTGTGAACTAATCTTTCACGAATGGTCCATCACTATAGGGGAATAATGTGTGTCGCAGTAATGGCTGATTGAATGATCATTCACAGCGGTGAGAGCGAACCATTCACCATTCACGATAAAGAGTCATTCGTTGTGAACTAATCTTTCACGAATGGTCCATCACTATAGGGGAATAATGTGTGTCGCAGTAATGGCTGATTGAATGATCATTCACAGCGGTGAGAGTGAACCATTCACGATGAAGAGTCATTCGTTGTGAAAGAATCGTTCACGAATGGTCAATCATTATAGGGCAATAGTGTGTGTGTCGCAGTAATGGCTGATTGAATGATCATTCACAGCGGTGAGAGTGAACCATTCACCATTCACGATAAAGGGTCATTCGTTGTGAACTAATCTTTCACGAATGGTCCAACACTATAGAATAATGTGCTGCAGTAATGGCTGATTGAATTATCATTCACAGCGGTGAGAGTGAACCATTCACCATTCACGATAAAGGGTCATTCGTTGTGAACTAATCTTTCACGAATGGTCCATCACTATAGGGAATAATGTGTGTCGCAGTAATGGCTGATTGAATGATCATTCACAGCGGTGAGAGCGAACCATTCACCATTCACGATAAAGAGTCATTCGTTGTGAACTAATCTTTCACGAATGGTCCATCACTATAGGGGAATAATGTGTGTCGCAGTAATGGCTGATTGAATGATCATTCACAGCGGTGAGAGTGAACCATTCACCATTCACGATAAAGAGTCATTCGTTGTGAACTAATCTTTCACGAATGGTCCATCACTATAGGGGAATAATGTATGTCGCAGTAATGGCTGATTGAATGATCATTCACAGCGGTGAGAGTGAACCATTCACCATTCACGATAAAGGGTCATTCGTTGTGAACTAATCTTTCACGAATGGTCCATCACTATAGGGGAATAATGTGTGTCGCAGTAATGGCTGATTGAATGATCATTCACAGCGGTGAGAGCGAACCATTCACCATTCACGATAAAGAGTCATTCGTTGTGAACTAATCTTTCACAAATGGTCCATCACTATAGGGGAATAATGTGTGTCGCAGTAATGGCTGATTGAATGATCATTCATAGCGGTGAGAGCGAACCATTCACCATTCACGATAAAGGGTCATTCGTTGTGAACTAATCTTTCACGAATGGTCCATCACTATAGGGGAATAATGTGTGTCGCAGTAATGGCTGATTGAATGATCATTCACAGCGGTGAGAGCGAACCATTCACCATTCACGATGAAGGGTCATTCGTTGAGAACGATTCGTTCACGAATGGTCCATCACTATAGGGGAATAATGTGTGTCGCAGTAATGGCTGATTGAATGATCATTCACAGCGGTGAGAGCGAACCATTCACCATTCACGATAAAGAGTCATTCGTTGTGAACTAATCTTTCACGAATGGTCCATCACTATAGGGGAATAATGTGTGTCGCAGTAATGGCTGATTGAATGATCATTCACAGCGGTGAGAGTGAACCATTCACGATGAAGAGTCATTCGTTGTGAAAGAATCGTTCACGAATGGTCAATCATTATAGGGCAATAGTGTGTGTGTCGCAGTAATGGCTGATTGAATGATCATTCACAGCGGTGAGAGTGAACCATTCACCATTCACGATAAAGGGTCATTCGTTGTGAACTAATCTTTCACGAATGGTCCAACACTATAGGGGAATAATGTGTGCCGCAGTAATGGCTGATTGAATTATCATTCACAGCGGTGAGAGTGAACCATTCACCATTCACGATAAAGGGTCATTCGTTGTGAACTAATCTTTCACGAATGGTCCATCACTATAGGGGAATAATGTGTGTCGCAGTAATGGCTGATTGAATGATCATTCACAGCGGTGAGAGCGAACCATTCACCATTCACGATAAAGAGTCATTCGTTGTGAACTAATCTTTCACGAATGGTCCATCACTATAGGGGAATAATGTGTGTCGCAGTAATGGCTGATTGAATGATCATTCACAGCGGTGAGAGTGAACCATTCACCATTCACGATAAAGAGTCATTCGTTGTGAACTAATCTTTCACGAATGGTCCATCACTATAGGGGAATAATGTATGTCGCAGTAATGGCTGATTGAATGATCATTCACAGCGGTGAGAGTGAACCATTCACCATTCACGATAAAGGGTCATTCGTTGTGAACTAATCTTTCACGAATGGTCCATCACTATAGGGGAATAATGTGTGTCGCAGTAATGGCTGATTGAATGATCATTCACAGCGGTGAGAGCGAACCATTCACCATTCACGATAAAGAGTCATTCGTTGTGAACTAATCTTTCACGAATGGTCCATCACTATAGGGGAATAATGTGTGTCGCAGTAATGGCTGATTGAATGATCATTCACAGCGGTGAGAGCGAACCATTCACCATTCACGATAAAGGGTCATTCGTTGTGAACTAATCTTTCACGAATGGTCCATCTCTATAGGGGAATAATGTGTGTCGCAGTAATGGCTGATTGAATGATCATTCACAGCGGTGAGAGCGGACCATTCACCATTCACGATGAAGGGTCATTCGTTGAGAACGATTCGTTCACGAATGGTCCATCACTATAGGGCAATAATGTGTGTCGCAGTAATGGCTGATTGAATGATCATTCACAGCGGTGAGAGCGAACCATTCACCATTCACGATAAAGAGTCATTCGTTGTGAACTAATCTTTCACGAATGGTCCATCACTATAGGGGAATAATGTGTGTCGCAGTAATGGCTGGTTAAATGATCATTCACAGCTGTGAGAGCGAACCATTCACCATTCACGATAAAGGGTCATTCGTTGTGAACTAATCTTTCACGAATGGTCCATCACTATAGGGGAATAATGTGTGTCGCAGTAATGGCTGATTGAATGATCATTCACAGAGGTGAGAGCGAACCATTCACCATTCACGATAAAGAGTCATTCGTTGTGAACTAATCTTTCACGAATGGTCCATCACTATAGGGGAATAATGTGTGTCGCAGTAATGGCTGGTTAAATGATCATTCACAGCTGTGAGAGCGAACCATTCACCATTCACGATAAAGGGTCATTCGTTGTGAACTAATCTTTCACGAATGGTCCATCACTATAGGGGAATAATGTGTGTCGCAGTAATGGCTGATTGAATGATCATTCATAGCGGTGAGAGCGAACCATTCACCATTCACGATAAATGGTCATTCGTTGTGAACTAATCTTTCACGAATGGTCCATCACTATAGGGGAATAATGTGTGTCGCAGTAATGGCTGATTAAATGATCATTCACAGCTGTGAGAGCGAACCATTCACCATTCACGATAAAGGGTCATTCGTTGTGAACTAATCTTTCACGAATGGTCCATCACTATAGGGGAATAATGTGTGTCGCAGTAATGGCTGATTGAATGATCATTCACAGTGGTGAGAGCGAACCATTCACCATTCACGATAAATGGTCATTCGTTGTGAACTAATCTTTTTCGAATGGTCCATCACTATAGGGGAATAATGTGTGTCGCAGTAATGGCTGATTGAATGATCATTCACAGCGGTGAGAGTGAACCATTCACGATGAAGAGTCATTCGTTGTGAAAGAATATTTCACGAATGGTCCATCACTATAGGGTAATAGTGTGTGTCGCAGTAATGGCTGATTGAATGATCATTCACAGCGGTGAGAGCGAACCATTCACAATTCACGATGAAGGGTCATTTGTTGTGAACTAATCTTTCACGAATGGTCCATCACTATAAGGCAATAGTGTGTGTCGCAGTAATGGCTGATTGAATGATCATTCACAGCGGCGAGGGTAAAATATTCACCATTCACTGTGAAGATCCATTCGTTGTAAACGAATCATTCACGAATGGTTTATGACTATAGAGCAATAGTATGTGTCGCAGTAATGGCCGACTGAATGATCATTCACAGCGACGAGAGTGAAATATTCACGATTCACACGGTAAAGAGTCATTCGTTGTGAACGAATCGTTCACAAATGGCCCATCACTACTGCTCACGTAGGTCCTTAGACATCGAACAGAAAAAAGAATAAAACAAGAAAGTTGACACCGAATTTTCGGGTGTAATAAGCACGTCTTTTGAATCCGTTCTGACGCAAATTAAATTTATCAAAGCTATTCAAAGTCAAAGGAACCGGTATGGAAAACAATAGATTTGACCAAAGAAAGAAGATTTCCATTCGGGTTTTTAATCCCTCAGATATTGCTGTAAACGGAATCGTGAGCTTACGAACTCTTAGAAACAGAGATATCGACAAAAATAAGATGTGACTTTACGTCCCGTGGTGGGAAAACCATGCATTATTTTAGGATTAAAGTATTCTCAAAAGGTTTATCCGTATAAGCGGTATCGGTCGAAGAAAAAAAAATTAGTCGAGTTTTCAGGAGCCCAGAATTTGCAACAAATACTTCAGAAGCAGAAATTAACACATATGACCCCTGGTGGCAAAACCATTCTTTACCAAACATTAGAAATTATGTGAAAAATATTTTCCACCAGGTCTTGTATGCGATACAGGAAGAATTTTTCAAATCAGAGCTTTAGGAGCAGAAATAACGCAGAAAACGCAATTTACCTTTGTGCCCCCTAGCGGAAAGTGTAGGACTTACTTGGAAATTTTGAATTTATAGGGAACACATTTCGCATCGGAAACACTATCCAACAAAGAAGGGATTTTTCAAATCGTACTCTTAGAAGTAGAGATATTGACAAAAATAAGATATACATCTACGCCCCCTGGCGTAGAAACCATACATTTTTTCAAGAAGAAAATTTTTCCAAAAAGTTTGTCGACATGAGTAGTATCGGTCAACAAACGACGTTTTTTTCTTTCGGGAATTTAGAAACTCATATTTTGCTGCAAATACAACAGAAGCGGAAATTAAGATTTACGCCCCCTGGTGGCCAAAGTATTTTTTTACAAAAATTAGAAATTATGTGCAAACGATTTCCCATCAAGAGCTGTATCCGGTGCAGAAAGAAGTTTTCAAATCGGAGATTTAGAAGCAGAGATATAGGGGGAAACGCAATTTACCACTACGCTCCCTAGCGTAAAGTCTATGAATTACTTGAAAATTTTGAAATTATAATGAAAACATGTCACACGGAAAACACTATCCAACAAAGACGGAATTTTTCAAATCGGACTACTAGAAGTAGAGATATTGACAAAAATAAGATGTACGTCTACGCACCCTGGCGGAGAAACTGTGGAATATTTTAAGAAGAAAATATTCCGAAAAGGTTTATCGGTGTGAGTGGCATCAGTCCACGAAATAATTTTTTAATCGATATTTTAGAAGCTACGATTTTATGGCAAATACATCAGAAGCAAAAATTAACACTTACGCCCCTGGTGGCCAAAGTATTCCTTACCAAAAATTTGAAATTATATGCAAAAGATTTTCCATCAGAAGATGTATCCGCTGAAGGAAAAAGTTTTCAAATCGGATTTTTAGAAGAAGAGTTATCGGGAAATAGGTAATTTACTTTTGCGCCCCCTAGCGGAAAATCTATGCGTAATTTGAAAAAGTAACTATATCTAAAATACTCTTCGACATAAATGGAATCGAAAGATATACATTTTTTTCAAACGGATGTTTAGAAGCAAATGTGTGGAATAAAACGTATTTTTGAATTCGACATCATCTGCATTTACGCCCTCTACCGGCGAAATTGTGCATCGTAAAAAAAAACGAAATAAAGGATCATCATATCTCAAGCTTCCCAATGCAAAAATAATTTTTCAAATCGGACTAATAGTTGCTGAGATATCGTGGGCACAGGCGGACGGACGGACGGACAAACCGATAACAGAAGCACGATCTTTTTTTTGCAAAAGACGTGCTAAAAAGGAGAAAACAACTTTTGAGAGGAGCTACTCTAGGACAGCGTTCTCGCATTTCTGGATTTAGAATAAAAAAGCCAGGGTGTGATTAATGTTCTGGATAAAAAACAAACAAACTAAGAGGAGTTCTTTCCCGGGCATAAGGAGACAAACAATTATTACTTTCTCTGTGTGAAATTGTATTAGGAACTGAGTTAAGATCACGTTCGAAATAATTCCCTTGGGCAGAAATGCACACACGAATTCCAGTGTTGTCTCCAGCTATTGAAACTGATCTTGAAGTAATTGTTTTATAAGCTGTGTAGAAACACCGTCGCGTGCTTCTGAACCTTCTTTACCGTATTATAATGTAAACCTTTGAGGACTTTCTTCAGCCTTGGGAAAAGAAATAAAAATCACATGAAACGAGAATTGGACAAAAAAGGATTCTGAAAAGTTTTTTTTTTTTTTTTTTTTTGACAAAAATTCCTTACGGAAAGCGCTGTATGTGAAGGTACATTGACGTGATGAAGAATCCACTTGTTGGGAAACGAATTAGGTCTCATTCGAGGAATTCTTTGTCTTAAGTGTTCCAAAACTTGCAGATAAATGATCTGATTTAGAATCTGCCCTGGTGGAACAAACTGTCGGTGCACTATCACTTCTCAGTAAAAAAATAAAATAAAAATATGATCTTTACCTTTGATTTTGATAAGCGTTACTTCTTCGGACGCTGTAATTTGGAGATTTCCATTGCATATTCTCTCCTTTAGTCTCAGGATCATATTGGTAAAACCATTGTTCATCTCCACCCAGTGATGATTCGCTTCAACTACTCTTCATTCTCATTTGTTTGCTGCAAGAGATCGACGCAAACCTTTCATCTTTGCATCTGTTAATCGGTGAGGTTCTTGGAAATAATCTTCGCGCACACATTTCTCATTCCCAAGTTTTGCGTCACAATCGATTAGTCTGTTTCGCTCTTGATGTTTAATTTTTCCGCTATCATTCCATCAGTAAGACGATGATCTTTCTTTATCAAGGTTCTAACCTTTACTATTTTCCCCGCATGTCTTCGATGTCGTTGGGCTTCCAGGAAGGCTGCAAAACTGCAATCTTCCTTCTGAAAACTGTTCACATAATTCAAACACGTATTCCCTTGATATGTCTTCAGCGCCATAAACTCATTCTAAAGTTCGAACACTTCCGATGCTGTCTTTTTTAAGTTTTACCCAAATTTCACCTAAATTGTTTGTTCAAAATACTTGTCATTCACTTTCGTGACGAATGACAGGGACACTATATACAGAACCGTAGCCTGAGGGCCGTAAGGGGAGGTTCAGCCACCCCTGAAAAGTTTTGAGCCTCCTCTCGAAAGACTCAACGAGCGCAATAATTAACACATTCTATAGTTGAAAAAAAAATAACGAAACAACTTAAAGCGCTATATATATCGATCTGACTAAGAGAAAAAGCGCGTAAATCAGTTGATTCAAGATCATGTTCCACCAGCCGTCAACATGGAAATTGAAAGTTCTGAAACGCTGAAATGGTTTTACAGAAAGTTTTTCAATACACAGCAACAGAGTTTGCAGATCAATTTGCAGCTCTAACCTCCGTGATAAACTGTTGTAATCGGACACCGTATGCAAGTCCATTTCCCCGTACTTATTACGATCACTCATTTTTAAAATGCTTTGTATTCAGTGAGGTCTGTCGGAAAAGTTTAGGCAGAAAAAAATATCGACGCTAAGACATAAAAGTACGAAGCAAAGGAACACAAACATTGAAGAGCAAGCAAAACACTGTATCACACTAAGCAATGGGAAGCACATACATGCAATGGATATGATCATACATAGTTGTGGCAGGAGAATCTACAAGTCTCAAAAGTTTAGACACACAACAATAACGTAATGCAAAATATACCATTATTAGCAATGTATGATATTCGCAGACACTTGTATCAATTCAATAAACATGTTTCTCCGTAGAATACTCGTAATTAAAATTCCGTAGAGTTTCTCAATTATACACTTTTGAATTAATAGTTGATTATCTATTCATCGTATGAAAGTTAATCAGTTTGTTTTTCTTCGGTCTTTCTTGAATGATTTTCCTTTAAAATTCTCAAAAGCATTTCGTCCGAATTTTAAACCGCCTAGCCTGAAGGAAGGTAACAACGGTATGGCATTACATTAAAGATACTTTTGTCCAGTTTCAATGAATTCGACTGTAAAAAATGTTTCAAACAAAACTTGAAAATATCAAATTTCGTCCTGATCGATTAAATAGTTTTAAAATCTTTTCATCCTTAACAAAAACGCATCCCGAGGGTGCCTCCTTTGTTTGGTACCTTAATGACACGCAAATAATTTAATCTCGGGGAGATGATCCCGAGATTAAATTATTTGCTCCTATATAAACTGTATATATATAAAAAAAAATTAGCCACCCCTCAACGTTACTAGTAGCCTTCCTAGAGTTTACCACTAGCTACGGCGCTAGGACACTACCTCGTAAAACGCTTCACAGCTGAGTCTTCCGAAAAGATTCTGCTATAGAAAATACACAGCTGGCAACCCAAAATGCAACACCAAGAAGGACACGAGATAGCAAAGCCAGATTTACTGGACACATAACAACAGATGAAAAGATGAAACGACTGAGCTTACATGTCCGTGCGACTTGCGGAACACGCAGACATCAATAGTTAGTGTGGCCTCCCATGGCTGGAAATAACGGCCGCTACACGCCGCGGCATCGAACGAAAGAGGCTTTGGATGTGAGCTTGGGGTATGTCGCTCCACGCTGCTTCCACACGTTGCAACAGTTCATCAGGCGTAGCGGCAGGTGGTGCTTGCCGGGCCACTCGGTTGCCGATCAGCGACCAGATGTGTTCGATGGGCGACATTTCGGGAGAACAGGCGGGCCGCGGCAGCAGTGACACCTGGTGGGCCGTGAAGAATTATTTCAAGATGCGTGTCACGTGCGGGCGCGCATTGTCCTGTTGAAACGTGGCCGCTGGCAGGTCCAGCACGTAAGGAAGGACTACAGGCTTCAAAACGTCGGAGATGTAGCGTTGGCCGTTGAGTGTACCAGCGATGCGTACCAGAGTGGTGCGGGTGTCATATCCAATTGCGCCTAAACCATAACGCCGGGCGACGGACTGGTATGGCGATGCATAATTCAGGCGTCATACAGTCTCTCGCCGCGGTGCCATCCCACGCGGATCCGACCATCGTGGTGTTGCAGGCAGAAGCGAGATTCGTCGGAGAAGACAATGTCGTTTCATTCCGTAGTCCAGGTGCAGCGGGCACTCGCCGGTGGTGTAATCTCAATGGTAATCGGAGCATTCGGCGCCGTGCGACAAGTCCCCGCTCCTGCAGACGACGTCGAACGGTACGTGCTGACACAGGTTGTTGCGCAACACACCTTAATTCCTGCGCTAACGTTCGTGATGTGGCGGTGCGAGTCGTCAATACCCGCCGCACAACATGCCGGTCCTATCGTTGGGTGGTGTGCCGCGGCTGCGATGGCGATCGCTAACGTCGGTCCGTCCGTCCCTCCTGCACCCACCGAATCCATACTCGCCTCACTGTGGCTGGATGTCGTCCCACACGGGCGCCGATTTCTCAGTACGATAAACCGCTGTCGCGATAAGCCACTATTCCTGTTTTGTCGAACTCCGAAACGTGCTCGAATGACTGCCGTATTCTGCGACGAGGCATCAGGAAGGTCCCCACGCACAGGTCCGGCAGCACAACACACTTCCTCTACTTACACCCCGCCTTCTGTGCACCCTTCTTATAGTGCTTCTCGGAGGCGTGCCGGGCGCCCATGATTTTCATATGCCCTACAATGCTAATCGTTTACATGTCCTCTCGCGGGCGACGCATGCTGCGAATTTCAGGCCAATCGGATGCTTCCTTCTTGGTGTTGCAGTTTGGGTGGCCAGCAGTGTAGTTCATAACTCAACCACTAGATGGCAGCACGTGTTAGAAATCATTCGTAGGTGTGTAGACAAACCTCCTTATTGTACTGTCGGAACTGCGTATTAAATTCATGTGTCGGGACAATATTTCACCATGGAAACCCAACGACATTTAATCAAATACAGGAAGCAGAATTTTTGAATACACACAATTGACGAAGATTGGGAACATCAAACAGAAGTCATCGCTCATTCCACTATTATAAGTGAGTCAAGGAAAAATTCTCATCGGCCGCCACCGGGAATCGAACCCAGGGTCTTCCAGTTACGCGCCGGTGAGTCTGGAGAATTCCAGGCCGCTGTGCTGCAGTGGTAGCATGTTCGGCACGTAACTGGAAGACAATGAGTTCGATTCTCGGTGGCGGCCGATGAGAATTTTTCCGTGACTCACTTATAAACGTGGAACGAGCTATGACTTCTGTTTGATGCAGAATTTCTGAGAGCGAAAACTGATGAATTTTAATTACCTGCAAGTGTTTTTTTAATAGTTGCATCACCCGTAAGTATCTTTTTTCACAGAAATATTACTTTTTGCCAGGGGCGTATGTAGAATTTTTTTTCGGGGGAGGGGGAGGGGGCTAGGCTACGAAAAATGGAAGTTTTTGAAATCCACCAGAACAAAATTACAGTTAATAAAAAAAACAAAAAAAACAACAACATTAAAACCTTTTTTCTAATGTAAGTAGTTGATACAAGTCGCACATTTACCAAACACTTTAGAAAATGAAACACTTTCGTGGGAGGGGAAAGTCCCCCTCTAAATACACCCCTGCTTTTTGCTGTAGTATCAGAATTTGGGAGAAAGAAAACGATGTAGTTTAATGGCCTGCAGGTGTTACTGCAATAGCTGTATCACCTGTAAATATCTGTTTTGTAAATATCTTTTTTCAAAGACATGTTGCTTTTTGCTGTAATATCAGAGTAAATATCTTATATGAACCCAAAATTTGTGTTTCCGGGTCATATGGTGATTATTCACGACGAAAGTTCTATAGTTAAAAATAAATATCTTCACTGATGGACCTAATACCTTTACGTACCTTATAATCCATAGTTGATATGAAGCACATTTTTGGTGTAATAATTTTTTTTTTTTTTGTGGACATACTGATGAATCCCAAGCATGTCGCGATTCTTCCAACTATAACTCCATCGGTAGGTGAAACTTCTGGATTCATAGGCGCCAACTTTCCAGAAATCCAATGGGTGCTCAAGCCCATAGCAATGACATGGAGTATGAGCAGAGAAAAGACGTCAGTGGGCGGGGGTTAGGTGTTAAGGTATGGAAATACAATGCAAACTAATTTTTTTCAAAAAGTTTTGATTTTTACCTAGATTTTGAGGCTGTTAGATAGATATGCGTCCAAAATGCGTCAACCTGCTGTCGAAGACCAAATGGCCATAACATTTCCGGCAGTTCTTTTTTTCTTTTTTTTTTTTTTTCCCCCTGAATTTTGGAAAACCAGGGTTTTTCAAAATACCTACCTGAACATAAAGATCAAATATTTTCTTTCTGAATTATTTGCGTTTTCCAATCCCAGGGCAGGTCAAATTTGTAAAAATAATGTGAATAAAAAATTCTTGTAAAAGACGCAAAACTTTTCAATGAGCAAACCTTTCAATGGGTGCGCAGGCCCCGGAGCACCCACACAGTCGGCGCCCCTGTCTGGATTTATCCTCTCATTCATGTACATTATTGTACATTGATTCCAACACTCTAAGTGCTAAGAACACATTATGTACATGCCGGTAACATTTCTTATTCCATCGAGGTTAAAATGCAGCTGTTGCACAACCATGTGAACCTTGATGGAATAAGAAATGTTACCGGCATGTACATAATATGTTCTTAGCACTTAGAGTGTTGGAATCAATGCACAATAATGTACATGAATGAGAGAATAAATCCAGACTTTTCACCTACCGATGGAGTTATACACTGGCGGAAAGTGAAAAAAGAACACCAAGAAGGAATTGGCGGACGATCATGAAATTTACGTATGTTAATGGGGTCGAGTTTACGTAGGTGTGATGTTCATTTCGGGAACAACAGGTGAGCTCTAGCGCCACAGCATGGCATAAGATGAAAATTATCGTCGGTGGTATTAAAGGATTACGGCGAAGTGAATGTAATCAGTCGTAGGCGTACGGACACGTGCGAAGGCCCTGAAAAAGCTGCAATGCCTGGACATGGAAGACGTGTACGATTTCAGCAGTTATCGGACTTTGAGCGAGGTCGTCTAGTCGGACTCCGCGAGGCCGGGTGGTCGTATCGTCGTATTGCGAAGCGAATTGGACAGGAAGTATCGGTGGTGGTACGATGGTGGCGTAGATGGTCCGAGGAACATTCCCATACGAGAAGACGTGAAACCGGGAATCACAGACGGACTGATGAGCGGACCGATCGACGCATAAGAAGAGCGGCGTTGTCAAGCAGAACATCCACTGCGACGCAAATCCGAGCTGCCGTTGCACCTGAGGTGACTGTGCGAACAATCCGCAACCGTCTACTGGATGCAGGACTTCGTGCACGAGTGCCTCTGGCATGTGTACCTCTGACTCCAGCCAGGGCCAAACTAGATTCAAGCCGGTCCTGCTCCAGCCCACCGTCATGAACGGCTGCAGTGGTGTCACCAACGTCTGCACTGGAGAACGCAATGGCAATCTGTCGTGTTCAGCGATGAAAGCAGATTCTGCTTGGGAGCCTCCGATGGCCGTATGCGTGTTCGCAGACGCACAGGGGAGCGTCTCCACCCTTCTTGCATCCGCCAGCGACACGCAGGGCCAACACCTGGTTTCCTGCCTGATGTGGGGAGCGATCAGCTATCACTCCCGTACACAACTAGTGTTTGTACCGGGTACGTTAAACAGCACCTCCTACATCAACAACATCATTCAGCCAGTTGTTGTGCCATTTGTAAGGTCGGTTCATCGTGGTGTT
The DNA here is from genome assembly GCA_039090855.1 of Macrothele yani. Classification (NCBI taxonomy): domain Eukaryota; kingdom Metazoa; phylum Arthropoda; class Arachnida; order Araneae; family Macrothelidae; genus Macrothele; species Macrothele yani. The sequence continues at coordinate 119,951,405 of CM077001.1, read as the reverse complement.
TTCCAGTAAGATAACGCAAGCTAACACACGGAACGTGCAACGCAACATGCACTTCAGGGTGTGAGACAACTTCCATGGCCTGCACGTTCATCGGATTTGTCCCCCATTCAGCACGTGTGGGATTTTATGGGACAACGACTTATCCGATCTCCACGGCCAGCCACGGCCATCCCCGATTTACGCGTCCAGGTTGAGGATGCTTGGAACTTAATACTCCAAACTTACATCCAACATTGTACGACAGACTCCATGCCATAATTGCACAGTGTGAGGAAGTTCATGGCGGTTCAACCTCGTACTAACCATGTTACATGGAAATGTTATTTTTCAGTTTACCAGCAAATACAGCTGTATTTTGCCATAATGTTTTGATCACGTTATCGTCTGTATTCCGTTATTATGCTGTATAAATTTCGTTGGTATCAGACGTCTCCTTCTTGGTGTTCTTTTTTCCCTTTCCGCCAGTGTAGTTGGAAGAATTGCGACATGGATGGAATTCATCAGTGTGTCCACAAAGAAAATAAATTGGCACACCAATAATATGCTTCATGTCAACTATGCATTATAAGGTACGTAATAATATTTAGGTCCATCAGTGAAGACATTTATTTTCAACTGCGTAGTATTAGAAATTGTGAGAGAGAACTGATGAAATTTAATGGCCTGCAAGTGTTATTTCAATAGTTGTATCACCAGTGAATATCGTTTTTCCTAGACACGTTACCGTTGCGTTACTATTTTAGTGGCCAGACACTGTCTTCGTTGCCAATGTTTAATACAATTCGGTAACTTTCATTTAAAAGGAAAATCTGAAGTTACTCGATGTGAGTTTAGCAACAAAACGTTTCTCTTGTGACATCGAGTTTTATATGATCGCAATGAAACATAAACTTTTATCCATTTACGAACTTCTGGAGGAAAAATACTAGAAAAGTAGTTTTGAGTTTCCCCGAATTATTGGAAATTCGATGCGTTTTTAGATCGATGTCCAGAAAATGATGAAAAAATGGAAGCTGCCTTTTTTTTCGTCATATAAAGCCGCCATCAAATATTTGTTAGTTCGATCCACAGAGTGATAGAACATCACTTCTTGCTTTTCGTGAATCCATCTCAAAGAAATCCCCTCCCTATATCCCGCCGCCCTTGTCGTTTGAGGTGAAGTGATGCGGGTGAGAGAGTGCAGGTAAACATTATTAGATAGAAGGCCATCATGTGCTGCGCTCCCACAGGTCCACCAGTGTCGGCAAGATCACGTGTGAAGGATTTACAGTCTTCTTCTTCTCCTGATATATATTTTTTTATTTTTCTTTCTTCCTTTTCGATGTGAGCCTCTCTCTCTCTCTCTCTCCCCCCTCTCCTCTCTTTCATCTCTCTCTCTCCCCCTCTCCTCTCTTTCATCTCTCTCTCTCTCTCTGTCTCGTTTTTCTTCTACTGGGAATTCTTTCCTTCTCCAGAAAGGTTATTATATCTTTGGGCTTGAACCGCCGCTGTTTGGCTAGCGGCTCATTGCTTTGTCTTAATCTTGTTGATTTCCTCCTACTGCGCATTTTATTTAAGCATCATTTCTTCTTGTTTACTCATTCATCGTTTTATTTTGTTTTTACTTAACATGCATTTTGTTTGGTGTCATATTATTGGGGGGGGATCATGGGCTTGCATTTCCCCCATCCCTACGTTAGGGCATGAATACAATTTCCCTACATCACGTGATCCTGAGATAATCGCAATACAAAAGTGGGTCGGAAACTGCTTTTGCGAAAGTAACAAGAGTTTATTTCTCTTCCAGTATGACGTAACAAAATAAGCAGGAGGATTCTCACCCCTTTTAACGTATTTGTAGAAGTAAGGTCGTGCATCTTTTGAGAGGTTTTGGCACTGTTTAGTCAAACAGACAACCATATGGCGATGTTCACGGGCACCCTATTAGGCTCGGTTCGAAACTACATGAAATTTGTTCAAGAGAAAAGCGAATAGACACCATTGTCAAAATGTTTAGCACACCAATATTTCGCACCAATAAGAACAATATTTTTGATATCTAATATATTTCAGGGCAGTGTTTGAAAACTGAGACATCCCAAGATGCCCCTTTTCACCTAAGAGATTCAGATTTAAGATGAAAGGCCACCCCGTGGACGCAATGGTCTAAGTAAGCGCTGGCTTCTGACCATTCGTTGGAGATAGGTCGGATTTCGAACCCGGGTGGGCATGGATGTTGTGTTTGTCTTACGGCACTGGTTTTTTCCCTTCCATGGAACCAGTGCCTCTAAATTGGGGACGGGCGACTACTTGTAGCCCTTTTATTTTCTCACGGCGTGATCGTCAACTCCCCCCCCCCCCAAAGAACCAGATGTTAAAAATCACGAAATCAATGCATCGATAATATCGTAGCAACTGACACACGATGACAAAAATTAGCTGGGTAGTCTAAGACGTACTATCTGCACAAGAAGATGTTTTTCAACTTTAAGTAGTCACTGCATCAAAGATGTCGTATCTGCAAAAAGATGATGTTAAGTTATGCACTCTCTTCGTAGGTGATGTACGCACAAGAAAATACGGTGTTAAGAATACATAGTCACTGCGTCAAAGATATTGTGTGCATAGACAGATGATTTCAATATTAGGGAATCAGTGCATCGGTAATGTGTCCGCAGACAGATGATGTTAAAAATAAGTGATTTACTACATCGAAGATGAGGTATGTATAGATAGATTAAGTTAAAAATTACTTAGTCGCTGCACCAGAGATGCCGTATGAGCAGATAGCACAGACAAATGATGTTACAAATTATGCAGTTACAGCATGGGTGATGCATCCGTAGATAGATGACGTTGAAAATTACGCAGAAAGAAATGTTTTATCTACATACATGATGATGTTAAAAATTAAGTAGTCACTACATAGACGATGTTTTTTTTTTTTTTTTTTGATTGGAGGTTTAACGACCACCGTGAGCAACTCAATGGGCTATAAGTAGTCACCCGTCCCTAATTTAGGATCACTGGTTCCAGGGAAGGGAGAGAGCCAGTGCCGTAAGACAAACACAACATCCATGCCTCACCGGGATTCGAACCCGGACCCCGTTCGGACGAATGATCAGAGGCCATCGCTTAGACCACTGCGCCACCGGGGCGGCACATAGACGATGTCTAATCTCCGACAGCTGATGTTAAAATTGGCGGGGTAAATGTATCAGTAAACCCGTATGCACAGAAAAATGTTAAAAATTTGGGATATACTACATCGGAAATCATACACTGAAGACCAATTGAATTAGGATACCTGTCTAGTAAAGTGGAGCACCACCTTTCGCCCTGATGACGGCGGCGATTTGTCTCAGCATGGACTCGACAAAACACCGGAAGCGTTAGGAAGCCATACGGATCCACGACCCCTGAACAAGCTCCCATAGTCCACGAAGATTTGATGGAGGAGGGTCAGAGCACCGAACATCTCTCTCGATGGCATCCCAGATGTGCTCGATGGGATTGAGGTCAGGTGACCTAGCTGGCCAAGAAAGCGAGGTAACATCGGTGGAGTGTTCATCCAATCATTCGGATACAAATCGGGAACCATGGCACGGTTCATTTTCTTGTTGCAGTATGAGGTCCCCAGTGGGATGCTGAAGACGTACAAACGGGAGCAAATATTCGTTCAGGATATCCCGGTAACAATGACCTATAAAGGACTATGTCACACGTACCAGGGGTCTCATTTTAGTCCATGTAAACAGTCCCCAGACGAGAATGACACTCCCACCATCTTGAAGAGTACCCTGCTGGCAAGAAGGATCTATCGTTTCATGTGGTTTGCGCCGTATTCGCATCCTGCCATCCGCATGTACCAACGTGAATCTCGACTCATCAGTCCAGGCAACATTTTTCCACATGTCTAGGGTACAGTGGCGATGTTCCCGCGCCCATGCTAATATTTGCACCCTGTGATGTGTGGTCAGCCGCGGTACCCTCGTGGGACGATGGCTTCTGTACCCCATAGCGAGGAGATTGTTCTGGATGGTGTGGCTGCTTTCACGTTTTTGTTCACCAGAGTTAAATTGCCGAGTGATTTCTTGCACTGTGGTCCGTCTGTCCGCTGTTACAATGCGAGATAGCAGACGATGACCCCGCTCATCCACACGCTGTTGTCCACGGCAGTTGGCCCTTGCAGGGATGGTTTTACTGGATTCGATGTACTCACGGTGCACCCGTGACACAGTGGCTCGTGAAAATCCCTGTGCCTGCACGACTTCCGAGATGGAGTGGCCCATTCGTCGGGCCCCGACAATTTGCCCACGATCAAATGCGCTTAGATCCTTGGTCTTACCCATACTGCGTCCGACTCTTACTGATTCCCGTCGCATCGCTCCTTATACTGTCGGATCGCTGCATACGCCATGTCGTTTCCGTTTACAGGGCCACCCACAGCGCCACATTTGCGTAACGCCAGCTGTCTCTAATTCAATTGCTGTTCAGTGTATTAAAAATCATAAAATTGACGTTAAAAATTATGGATACAACTGCATCGGAGATACAGTGTATCCACAATTTTTAACATCACTTACGTGGTATGGGTAGAGGAGATGTTAAGAATTACTGAGTCACTGCATCGGATATGCATCGGATCAATGATATCTGATATGCATAGACAATTGATGTTAAGAATTGCGGAGTCATTGCACCGGATATGTCGACTGTGCAGACAGACGGTGTTTAAATTACCTATTGGCTGCATCGGATATGTCGTATGCAGGGACAGACGACGAAAATTACGTGATTACTGTATCGGAGATGCATTCGCAGGATGATGAAGTTATGAAATCTTTTTATTTATTAATTAATTTTTTATCGGCAATTCTACAGGCTACTGTTACCTAATAGCAAAATGTTGAGCTAGAATGACTTAAGCTTATTCTTTGCTTTTAATATTGTCGAATGGAGAAAGAACTTTCGTATCTCTCTTCTACAAAAAATGATATTGCAACAAGTGCAAATACGTGTTTATTGGGAAACTGGTGTCAGAAAGGAAGGAAAAAACAACGGAATTTTCTGATTTTGTTCTGGCTCTATGCGACACAGCAATTGTCTTGTCTTTAATCAGCCATTCAGAAGCGAAAGTATCATGTGCACGGAGGGGCAATGCAATAAAATAATTTTGAGCAACAAGTGCATCTCCAGAGACGCTCTCAGATGCGCCGAATAAAAGTTGTAGAAATTAACATCACCTATTCAGAATAACAAAATTCAAGATTTTTCTTCCAAAAACAAAAAAAAAACAAAAACAAAAGAGCAAACATATGAAATCCCCATAGCGTGGTCATTTGCTTGTTATATTACTGATACAGTTTTCGCCAGTGTCGCATAGAGCCAGAACAAAATCAGATTTCCTGGTTTATCCTTTTCTTCAAGATTCCCATTGCACTTTACAAAATTAAAGATTTTTCTTTCAGAAACAAAACAAAATGCAAGATTCTTCTTTCAAGTACAGGATCAAGATCTAAGATTCTTCTTTAAAGAAAATCGAGATTCTTCTTTTTCAAGATTCTTCTTTCAAAAAACAAAAAAAAATTAAAGATTCTTCTTTCAAAAACAAAACAAAATGAAAGATTCTTCTTTCAAGAAAAGAATCAAGATCTAAAAAATCTTCTTTAAAAAGAAATCGAGATTCTTCTTTCAAAAAACAAAACAAAATTCTAGATTCAACAAAATCCAAAATTCAAGATTCTTCTTTTTCAAGACTTTTCTTTCAAAAAAAAACAAAAAAAAACGAAATTCAAGATTTTTCTTTAAAAAAACAAAATTCAAAATTCTTCTTTCAAACTAAAAAAAAATTCAAGATTTTCCTTTTTCAAGATTCTTTTTCAAAAAAGCAAACAAAATTCAAGATTCGTCTTTCAAAAAAAAAAAAAAAAAAAAGAAAAAAAGCAAACATGAAAATCCCGTAGAGTGGTTATTTGCTTGTAATATTACTGTTACAGTTTTCGCCAGTGTCGCTTAGAGCCAGAAAAAAATCAGAAGATTCCGTGGTTTTTCCTTTTCTTTCTGACACCTAGGTAAACTTAATTGTTCAAATGATTTAGCTATGGCGGAAATTCATAGCCAGTATCCAAATTAAATAACTAAATTTCTAGTACCCATAAATTGCATAGAATTTTCAGTTTTTGTTACTGTAAGACTAGCTTTCATGCAAGAAACGTGCTACAGGAGAAAACTGGATATTTATGCATTCGTGTCGCCATGCGTTGTTCTTTGCTATGTCTTGGTACTGAAAAAGATTATATGTGATATTTCCTTTTCTTGTTTTTAGCCGTTCCTCACTTGTGGGACACCAGGTTTTATTTATGGAGTTCTCTCGAGAATCTCGTATGTTTCACACCAGTTCAAGCACGCTTAAGTTTTTCCGTGGCTGATACCTTTGAAACTATATCTTCCATGCTTTACCTACGTCACACCTAGGTTGTTTCGAGTTGCGATCTACGGTTCAATTTTTCATTTATTTTCAGGCTGTTTTTGTCTTAAAAGCTGAGAAAAAGACTTCGGAATTCAATTAGCACCTGTACCATAAACAGTGAAATCCTTAGCAGAAGGGAAAACAGCGAGGGAAAGCAGCAAAGTATTGGGAAGATAAAATGAGCGCAATCCTTTGCATACAGTCTCTATAGTCTAGAACAGTGTAGTTGTAGTGGTTCGCGGCAGTGTACCCAGGGCCCGATTAAAGGCGGGAAGGGGGGGGCTTGGGTGGCATGCAGAGCCGGTTTAAGGGGAAGTCTATAGGAGCTATAGCCTTGGGGCCCACCGTGACCGACGGCCCAGGAGGAATGCTTGGGCAATTAAAAGATTGATAGGCAGAGAAAGAGGTTTATAAAATAGTTTTATTTTTGTCTCATATGATTTCCACTTGGTTAGAAACAGAGCCTGGAAGACGAACAGATTTCAAGGCACTGACTCACCAAGGGTAAAGGTTTCATGTCGCTATGTACAGCGGGATCGGCTAGACAGTTTCAGCTTTTTCACTACCATGCACCCACAATTCCCAATTTGCACTTGGAACCGTTAACGGTTGAAGTCCCCTGTGGCTTCACATTGCATAACAAAAAAGATGCACTAAGAAAAGTGTACAATGCTAAATCATTAGAAAATTCAAGAGAAAATCTTGGAATCTTAAGCTTTTAAATCATGTTCTTATGAGAGCAATGGAAAATACAGTGACTTATTATGAAAACTTTGCAGATAATTTGGTATACACGAAATTTACATATGTTAATGGGGTCGAGTTTACGTAGGTGTGATTTTAATTTCGGGACCAACCGGTGAGCGCTTATGCCACAGCACGGCATAATATGCAAATTGTCGTCGGTGGTATTTAAGAAGTACGGCGAATTGAATGTAATTTATTCAGTCGTCGGCGTTCGGACACGTATGCGAAGACACCAAGAAGCTGCAATGCCTGCACATGGAAGACGTGTACGATTTCAGCAGTTATCGGACTTTGAGCGAGGTCGTCTAGTCGGACTCCACGAGCCCGGGTGGTCGTATCGTCGTATTGCGGGACGAATTGGACGGGAAGTATCGGTGGTGGTACGATGGTGGCGTAGATGGTCCGAGGAACATTCCCACACGAGAAAACGTGGAACCGGGAGTCGCAGACGGACTGATGAGCGGACCAATCGACACATAGGAAGAGCGGCGTTGTCAAGCAGAACATCCACTGCGACGCAAATCCGAGCTGCCGTTGCACCTGAGGTGACTGTTCGAACAATCCGCAACCGTCTACTGGATGCAGGACTACGTGCACGTGTGCCTCTGGCATGTATACCTCTGAATCCAGCCCACCGTCAGGAACGGCTGCAGTGGTGTCACCAACGTCTGCACTGGAGAACGCAATGGCGATCTGTCGTGTTCAGCGATGAAAGCAGATTCTTCTTGGGAGCCTCCGATGGCCGTATGCGTGTTCGCAGACGCACAGGGGAGCGTCTCCACCCTTCTTGCATCCGCCAGTGACACACAGGGTCTACACCTGGTCTCCCGGTGTGGGGAGCGATCAGTTATCACTCCCGTACACAACTAGTGTTTGTACCGGGTACGTTAAACAGCACCTCTTACATCAGCAACATCATTCAGCCCGTTGTTGTGCCATTTGTAAAGTCGGTCCATCGTGGTGTTTTCCAGCAAGATGACGCACGCGCTCACACGGCACGTGCAACGCAACATGCACTTCAGGGTGTGAGACAACTTCCATGGCCTGCACGTTCACCGGATTTGTCATTCATTGAGCACGTGTGGGATTTTATGGGACAACGACGTACCCGATATCCACGGCCAGCCACGGCCATCCCCGATTTACGCGTCCAGGTTGAGGATGCTTGAAACTCAATACCCTAAACTTACATCCAACATATGTACGACAGACTCCATGCCAGAATTGCACAGTGTGACGCCGTTCATGGCGGTTCAACCTCGTACTAACCATGTTACATGGAAATGTTATTTTTCCGTTTACCAGCAAATACAGCTGTATTTTGCCATAATGTTTTGATCACGTTATCCTCTGTATTCCGTTATTATGCTGTATAAATTTCGTTGGTATCAGACGTCTCCTTCTTGGTGTTCTTTTTTCACTTTCCGCCAGTGTAGTTGCAGCGGAGTTTTCATAATAAATCATTGTGTTTTTCAGTGGGCCTCTAGGCTAACACAATTTCGTGTTTTAACGGACTCATAATAATTCCCCTACCTAAGTTCTTTATGGGCTCATTTAGATGTCTTAGCCTAAGGTTCCACTAAGGCCTTAATCCGGCCCAGAGTGTACCATGTGGTCCGCGGACGAAATCGTATCGCAAAACATTATACAAAAAGCTAAAAGTATAAAACCGACTAACTGATCCCGTTATATCAAAATATCTATAACCGATAAAACCTTCAAGTGTTCTCTATTATGAGAGTAATGGAATGTATCGAACACTCCATTCAGGCACATCTCGTTTCAAATAGAGATAATTTGCAGTGCGAAACGGAACATCTGAAGCCAGTGACCCTAAATTTGCTATTTCTAAGAAACGGTCGTCAATCAAAATGGCAAATTTAGTGTAACTCAAAATCCACATGGGCGGCATGTGAAAAAGCAGTTTTTTTCGGCCTTCGTCCGCGTTTTTGTCGTCAAATATTTAAAAATATCTCTTTAGTGTACTTCAAGACGCGTCACATGACATGAAACACACACACACACACACACACACACACACACACACAAAAAAAATACATTTTTATTTTTTAAAATTAAGGAAGTTTATGAAAATGCGGAAAATGCATGGAAAAACATTTTGTTGTTGTTGGAGGTTTAACGACCACCGCCTGTCCCTAATTTAGGGTCACTGGTCCTAGGGAGGAGAGATCCAGTGCCGTAAGACAAATACAACATCCATGTCTCAACGGGTTTCGAACTGGGACACATCTTGGACGAATGGTCACAAGCCAGCACTTAGACCACTGCGCCACCGGAGCGACTAAACTATTTATGAAATTTTACTTAATTTTTAAATAAATAAATAAATAAATACATCGCTCTTTCCACGTTCCAGAAACACATAGCAACCGAAAAATCGTTTTCAGCCGCCGCCGGGGAGTTGAACTACGGAACTCTCGATATCTAGCCGAGCGCGATAACTTTACACCACCAAGTCTAACAAAAATGTTGTTTGTCAATACACATTATTTTAATAATATAAAATACGTAATATTATTTTAATCACAACTTCTCAATTCTTATATACTTGTTTAAGCTTTAAAAATAGAAATGTTTCATGTGGTGCATTACAAGTAAAACGACGCATCCCGATGGCCAGTCGGGTGGTCCACATGTGCATCGAATGCTTAGTTAGTGATCGGCAACTAAGAAATTGTTGAGAAATACTGCATAAAATGATGCGTCCCGATGGCCAATCGGGTGGTCCGCATGTGCATCTAATGCCTAACTAGTTAGCAGCAACAAAGAAATGTTTGATAAATACTGCGTAAAATATCGCGTCCAGATAACCAGTCCAATACTCCGCATGTACATCTAATGGTGAACTAGTTAGCACAAGTAAGAAATGTTAGAGAAATACTATCTAGAAGTTTAAGATGGTGGCTTCAGGTTCAGAATCGAATGTCGAGATAACCAATGATGTTGCAATGGCTCTTTTTTTTCTCTCTCTCCTAATTGGAGCCAGTAACTCTAAATTAGAAATGGGAGATTCCTTCCACCCCAGATATTCATTTTAGTTAAAATCTCAAAATACATAGAACAGGTGTTCAATAAGTAACTTCCGATGCCAAGTTACAAAGAACGTATTGCAGCCCCATACTGATGCGTTTGGGCAATCAATATGGAATACAAATTTTGTTATTCCACATAATCACCGAATTGATTAAGACGTTTGTCCTATCGATCCACCAAAGCTCAGGAACCTTGAACCAAAAATTCAATGTCGAGTGCCCGAATTCAACGTTTAATCTCAGCGATCACTTCAGTCACTGCAGAAACCTTTTTTCTTCAAGATGCGTACTGAGAGATGCCGTACAAATAGATGAAAGTACGAGTGCGAAATTCCATGCTGTTGCGAGGATGAGGAGACAGTATCAACCGAACCTCTCCATAAGGTGCGTTGCCACACTTACAGTAATGTGTTCGAGCGTTGTCAAGCAAAAAAGATCACCCTTCGCATGAGCACGCCAGAGCGTCATCGTCTACGTATTGCTTTCTCCAAACTGCAGAGTAGAGTAATATATTAGTCAGCAACGATGATAAGACGGGAGAGCGACTTACTCCGAAGTGAGGGGACACGGATTCGATGTCCGTCGTGGACAAACTTGTGTTTTCACATTGGCACCCGATTTTGGAACATGAATCCACTGGCCGTTGGGTTCTTCGAAAAATGTGAGATGTTTGTTCCACGCATTGTTTGGAATTAATGAAACATTCCTACTTCGCTTCAAAGAAAAAAATTAAGAGGGAGATGATGTGAGGTATACTCTGATTTAACTTTCATTTTTAGTTTCTATGTAAATTTGAGTTCGTTCTCTTTAGCACCTTTCAACTTTAACCTGATATCTTCTCTATCACATTAATACGGTTGGTAACACTTGAGGTGTGTGAGAGTGACGTATGCTTGTAGTGATAAGAGCAAGACGAGGGATATATAATATGACTAAGCGGCAGCTGTTAGTGGGGTGTGCAGGCGAAACTCACTTTGATATGTTGTAGATGTAATAGTATCACGCTGTATAAAGTTATGTGATTTCGTCTAAAATTGCTTGAAGTAAAAGTGTCGAGTTGGCACAATAAAGGAAAAGGGATTCTGCTTCCTGTCTATGTTTCGCCTGGCTCTAAAAGCCTTAATTTAAAGTGAGCTATCCAGTGCAACTAGTGTATCACATTTACACTTAGTTCAACATTTTTTCAGCCAGATATATGGAACTTGCATAACAACAAATCTTGCATAACGTAAAAGGGTTACGTTATAAAGTCAAGAAATGGTTTTACAATTTGTTGTTTAGAAACAGAGACATCGTGAGAGGTACAGATTAACACATGATTTGTTTAGGAGGATAACAACGCCAGGAAATAAGGAAAAATGTAGGGAACGACGCTGAAAGAATTTTTCAGATGTGAGTTCTGTAAGGAAAGATATTTTGCCTACAGGCAGACGGAAGGCAGGCAAACAAAAATATACTCGTGATACGATATAAAATATTTATAATACCCTGTTATTAGTTTTATACTTTTATTGATAATTTATGCTCTGTTAGTCAAGTCTTCAGTTGCCTACCTATTTCTCTGAAAGACGGGCGTTATATTAAGTGCTGTACACACTTGTTCTTGCTGTAAAATATCTCATCAGTAATGCTTGTGAAGAACTTTTAAATTTATTTATCCTTTTACGTCGTAGAGCTAGTTTTGATCGGTACTTTTTTATAATTCTTGTGCTATTAGTTTTTTTTTATTTTGGTTTCCAAGCGTATGCTTAATAATTAACTTTTTATATTAATGTGCATATGAAAATAAGTAATAAAGAACAAAACTGTATTGAAATATATATTGTGTCATAAGTAGTGCAGGGCAATTAGGGAAATTTGATGTGAGTGTCGGAGTGTGCCAAAGGTCGAAATTAAGTTAATTCCTAGTTTAAACTGTGTCGGATGTGGTAACAAAAAGAGAGAGAGAGAGAAAGTGCAATCACAGATCTTCTTATTTGCACGTGGTGCAGAGCTCTGTGTTAATAATGTAAAAAGGAAGCAAGAAAGGTGGAGAAGAGTGTTAAAAGAGAGAGGACTGATAAGAAGTTGAACCAAGATGCAGTAACTAGAAAAAGGGAATCGGATTGGTGGTGTTGATATTCAGGAAGAAGAAAAAAACGGGTGAGAAATGTTAAATGCTTAACAATGGCGATTAAAATGCATAGGACTAACGTTGTAGGAACATGGAGATGAAAAGAGAGATATAAGCAGAAAAACGCAAGCAGCAGCATGGGATATCTGAGGAAAAGCACAGTACTTAATGTGTGGCAAAAGAACACCGATGAGGTTGAAAAGTAGAGTTTTCATAGTTCTAGTTAGAACAATACTATAAAGCAATGAAAAAATGGGCAAATATTAGCTTCTTGCAAATGAAATGTCGGATTTTACAGATTTGTGCATTAGGCAGGTAATTTAAGAATTAGCATGATGAAGAATGGCTACTCTCACGACGATATATTCCGCCTGGACAGAAGGATGAATCGTCTTCAATTCACAGCATTGCAACGGGAATCGCAAACTGTAAGATATGTGGGTTCGATTGACTACAACCCAACCGTTGTCAATATCCTTGGGAATAACTGCGCTAGGTTCCATATTTCTTTTGGAATACGCATCTTCAATTTATTCAATTTGCTGCGAAAGGACCGTGACGAGATTCACCCACTACTAGATTTGGTGTTTATAACATCCCACTCGTTTCTTATTCACCGGATTCTGAAGGCACCTCCTATATAGGCTCTACCCTACATTCAGTGCAAGTACGGGTAGCAGATCACAAATATGCAGTTCGTGTTGGCTCTACCTCTTCTTCCTTAGCCCGCACAGTGGCGCAAGGTCAACATTACCCAGACTGCAGTCGTACCACACTGATTACCTCTGCACCTGATAAACATTCTTTATTGCTTGCTCAAAGTTTGTGTATTCCATGGTTTGCATCCAGGTGTTGCAATGACGATTTGACTGTAATTATTCCTCGCCCTTGGATTCTCCTTTTGAACCAGCTAAATGATTCACCTATTGGATCTCTAGATACGTGAGTTAAATTTACATATAATTATTTGTAATATGCCATTTCCAGTTTGGCAACACCATTTGTTATTCTATGATTGTATATCAATACCTGTAACCATCCTTTCGCGCAATTGGGCCCGATGATGAGGCTAAAGTAGCCTCGAAAGTGTTTGCAAGTGTAGCTGATTTTAACTTGCAAATAAATATAATTTTTTAAATGCAATGTTTTAACTATTCAATCGTGCATACGATAGCTTCGGATTCTTCATCATACCATTTGGCACGAAGTCTTTTATTACTTAAGAATTAGCACATCGTGATCTGTGACATGCAAATTTAAAACGTCAAAGCTGCTGCCTACAAAGTGCTGGTCATTTCGTCAGTGGTATCAGTCCCAAGAGGATTGCGCTGAAGTGAAGAGAATGATGGAGTAGAGCCAAATGCGTGCCATTTTCTTTCATGAGTTTAAAATTGTACACCTTTCCCCAATACAGCTTTAGGGAAAATATAGTTAGTGAGCGCGAGACGCAATGTCGTATTGGCTAAATTCCCATCCGGGGATATGATATTTGGAAATAAACCACGCGGTAGACCAGAAGGAGCTATCAATGATGCCGAGTTGGAGGCTTTGATTCAATCTGATCCCCATCAGACTGTACGATAATTTGGCAGGAAACTAGAAGTGCACTATGCAATCATTTCGCGATATTTAACTGCCATACGCAACGTGAAGAAGATGGATAAATGGCTCCCACATGAGCTGACGGAACAACACAAAATATGACGGTTTGATGTCTGTACTTCGCTGCTTATCTGCAACCAAACGAAAGACAATTTTAAGGCTCTTCGTCACGTGTGATGAGAAATGGATGATCTGTGATAATTATCGATGTTAAGCGCAAAGCCTCGACAACCCGAAGGCGGTATTCCATCCAAGCGAGACGGTGACCAATGTTTAGTGGTCAGCAGCTGGTGTGATTTACTTCTATTTACAACTGGGTCAAACCATCACGGCTGACGGGCATTGTAAAGAATTTGACATTATGCATGGAAAATTGTCCACCAAACAGTCGGCTAATAGGCATTGTAAAGAAATTGACATTACAGTCGGCTGACAGGCATTGTAAAGAACTTTACATTACAGTCGGCTGACAGGCATTGTACAGAACGAGACATTATGCATGGAAAATTGTCCACCAAACAGTCGGCTGACAGGCATTGTAAAGAACTTGACATTACAATCGGCTGACAGGCATTGTAAAGAACTTGACATTACGGTCGGCTGACAGGCATTGTAAAGAACTTGACATTACAATCGGCTGACAGGCATTGTAAAGAACTTGACATTACGGTCAGCTGACAGGCAATGTAAAGAACTTGACATTACAATCGGCTGACAGGCATTGTAAAGAACTTGATATTACAATCGGCTGACAGGCATTGTAAAGAACTTGATATTACGGTCGGCTGACAGGCATTGTAAAGAACTTTACATTACAGTCGGCTGACAGGCAATGTACAGAATGTGACATTATGCATGGAAAATTGTCCACCAAACAGTCGGCTGACAGGCATTGTAAAGAACTTGACATTACAGTTGGCTGACAGGCTTTGTAAAGAACTTCACATTACAGTCGGCTGACAGGCATTGTAAAGAACTTGACAATACAATCGGCTGACAGGCATTGTAAAGAACTTGACATTACAGTCGGCTGACAGGCATTGTACAGAACTTGACATTATGCATGGAAAATTGTCCACCAAACAGTCAGCTGACAGGCATTGTAAAGAACTTCACATTACTGTCGGCTGACAGGCATTGTAAAGAACTTCACATTACAATCGGTTGACAGGCATTGTAAAGAACTTGATATTACGGTCGGCGGACAGGCATTGTAAAGAACTTTACATTACAGTCGGCTGACAGGCATTGTACAGAATTTGACATTATGCGTGGAAAATTGTCCACCAAACAGTCGGCTGACAGGCATTGTACAGAATTTGACATTATGCGTGGAAAATTGTCCACCAAACAGTCGGCTGACAGGCATTGTAAAGAACTTGACATTACAGTCGACTGACAAGCATTGTAAAGAACTTGACATTACAGTCGGCTGACAGGCATTGTAAAGAACTTGATATTACGGTCGGCCGACAGGTATTGTAAAGAACTTGACATTACAGTCGGCTGACAGGCGTTGTACAGAACTTGACATTATGCATGGAAAATTGTCCTCCAAACAGTCGGCTGACAGGCATTGTAAAGAACTTGACATTACAGTCGGCTGACAGGCACTGTAAAGAACTTGACATTACAGTCGGCTGACAGGCACTGTAAAGAACTTGACATTACAGTCGGCTGACAGGCACTGTAGAGAACTTGACATTACAGTCGGCTGAAAAGCATTGCAAAGAACTTGACATTATACATGGAAAATCGTTTATCAATAGTCGGCTGACAAGCATAGTAAAGAACTTGATATTATCCATGAAAAATTGTCCACCAAACAGTCGGGATTTGGTCAATCGCCATGAACCCGTACTTTACCACTATATCGTGAGATACCATGTTGCAAGCCTCACGATGCTGAAGTTGCACCTGTTGAGGTACGAAACCTTACCTGATGTTCCTCATTCACCTGGTCTGTCCTCAACTGATTATTGCCTCTTCAAGCACCTAAATCACTTTCTACAAGGTAAACTTTTCCTCAATCAAACATCAGTTGGAAACACATTTCACGAATTCGTCGCACCCCGAAGCTCGACATTTTTTTCAGGACGGCATACTGAAGCTTGCTGTCAAAAGTGTGTTGCTGCTGGCGGTGAGTACTTTGATTAAAACAGTTTATTTAACACCGAATTATGGGTGTTTGATGAACTTCCATCAATATTCCCACATTTTATCTGCAACAACCTAATACAAGATATTTAGGGGGGGCAAACTAAATGTTGCTGAAATGAAGATGTTGAGTTGTATAAGTGGTGTCACAAAAACGGGTAAGATCAGAAATGAGAGGATAAAGGCAAGAGTTGGAAGTGACAGAGGTTTCAAAAAACGATCAAGAAAAAAAAAACTGAGCCAGTATGGTCATGTTTTGAGAAGAGAGAAAGAAAGCGTGAGACACACAGTTATAGACATAGAACTTTCCTGGAAAGCGAATTATGGGAGAACCTAAGGTGAGGTGGGAGATCTGATATTGAGAAGAAATTTGAATAGGGAGTTTACAGAAGATGGAAATGAGTGGAGAACAACGATACCATCTAAATGTGAGACTAATCATGATAATGGAAAAGGTTACTTTTTATACATTACTTTCGATAATGTATAATTTGTGGACTGCACATAAGTTTTTCTTGAATAAATATGGATTGGGAAATCATAGATTTAGAGACGATTCTTCCACATGCTTGCACAAATAGCAGACTGTTCAGAGGAGCATCTTCTGGTTAGGTTTTGGTTCAAGTTCTGGATGATGCATAACCGGTGTGATTGTCCCATGGTGTTGGTCTTTACATCTCCATGAAGCAAGTGGCCTTAAATTATAAACAGGCGACAGTTCGTAGTCTCTGAGGTCCTTAAATCACCTCCTAAACGAACGGAGATGATGTTTTCCTTGCCAGTATTTCACAAATTCATGTTTATTTAAACTGACGTTACAGTTTTCATCATCAGGTACGTCTGTTATATCCTTTGGATAATATGATCAGTATCAAAACACACATATTTGTGATAAAGAGAGCAAACTTTCATTCAACCCCTTTAAAATTATGAAATCGTGAAAATGAATGACTGTTCCGAAGAGCTTAAAGATCCTTCGAAAATATGTTCAAGTGTTCAATAAAAACATTACTTTTGATAATGTATAATTTGTTGCAGAAGCGATGCACTCGGCCGTTTTCCTGTTTACGAAATCTGGCTGGTAAGCGCTTGCCCTCCTGTTCGAAGAGTACATGCAGCTTTCCCGACACAACAGAGGCGCACGCAAGAAAGCTGGACAAAGGTGGGAGACACATTTTGTGACTTTTCTCTTTGAATGCGCCGAGACAACAGGGGGAGTATGACCACTGCAATCACCTGTCGCTCCTCCGGGTCAAAGTGCTGGTCACTGCAAGAACTCAAGAATGTATTTACTGTTGATTTTACGGATTATATACGAGCAAAGAATTCTCTCCTGTATCTTTAGATTACTGATCTGAAGACACAGCCAGACTCTCTCTCTCTCTCGAGTCTCGGCACAGCAACTGATTCCGTTCTTTTTTAGATTCCAGCACACACAAGAGCTCTGAGGTACTTCAGATTCCATTTTGCCACCATTCCCATATATTTCTCTGCAAACTGTTCCATTCGGCGCCGAAAGCGTTTCTTCAAAAGTCCCTTCAAAATTAGAAAGATGACGTTGTTTAAGCTAAAGAACGTCCAGTGGTGATATCACGAACGGTCCAATTTATGGTTGTAATTTTCTCACCTCCTACCACACACAGCGAGAAAGCTTATCTGGCTGGTAACTCGTTTCGCTTGGAGATATATTTTCTTGCCCGGAAACCCAATCAGAGTCTCCAAATTAACTGAACTATCAATTAATCGGCCTGATTAGCCACGCCCACTCGACCTAAAAATAATGGGGCTTAGATCATAACAATACACCAGTGGCCAAAATTGTGGAAACCTTTAGGAAAATTTGTATTTCTAGGGTTTGGTGGCTCATAACATCAGTCTTTTTTAGAATAATATCATAAAATTATATATCATTAGAAAGATAATTTAATGCAGAAAAAAATAATGCAATAAATTGTGTATAATTATTTTTATTCTATCAAAAGGTATAGCCAAATAACCAGAAAAAGAAAACACAACTGTCTTATGTAACAATAAGTAGATTTCCTTAACTCAAATGTGACTGATTGCTCTGTGAGCCAATCAGGTGTTGTTATGACACAGCATGGAACCAGTAAGGGGTTAGTATGAGTCAGCTCTCATTTTCAAGTGTAAGAGCTAATGACAGAACTTCTATTTAGTTGTGTGAGTGTCACCAAGTTTGTCACTGGTTTTTCCACTGATTTTTTATTTCTTGATAACCTACTAAGCTATGTAAATTAGTAAGATGAAAAACATAGCAAAAATAGTTGACTGGTCAACTAGAAAGCGATGCGAAATACTAACTTTGGGTGATGAAGGCTACACTTATGACAAAATCCTAGAAAGTAAGTGGAAATTTAATCAAAGAGGTACAGTCAGACCCCTATCTAACAGACTGCGATTTAACGAATTCCGCGATTTTACATACATTTTTTATGGTCCGGATGGAACCAAATTGAAATTAATGCTTGGCGTACCCCGATTTAACGAACACATTTCCTCAATTTAGCGAACTTTTTTATTTTTTTTTAACCTGGAAATTAGGTTAACCAGCATTTTCACGTTAAAAGTCAGCTAGAAAGAGATCCTCGCGTAACAGGAAACTTTTACGTATGCAGTTAACCAGCGTTTCAAAAAACACCATCAGCAATACAGCTTAACGGAATCATAGATCAGTTCGCCTTTCCTGCGACTATCAAGTGTAACTTACGCTTCGCAAGCTTCTTACAGGCAACTGACCAACAAGTTCCAAAGGAGCTCAATGTTTTCTTGCATGAATGGGAAACAGGAAAAAGAAAAGCGGTGTAGGGAAGGAAATCTAGAGTATCATGGGGATTCTTGTTTTCAGTTACAGGCAGAACAATAGCTTTCTGTGAAGTCAGGGGACACACACTGTACGTACCCATTCCTGAACCTCTGGAATTTCCCCTCAAATTGCCCTTCTTCTACTTCTCAGTGTTAGATCTACAGGTTAAATTAAACAACACAGCTAGTTTACGGATAAAGTTTTGATGAACATAGATAGCACTAGAAAAGCTATAAGTGAAATTCACTGATAACTGTAATTTGCATAAGTGCATTACGTGAGAGCATTTAAAAAAATGAATTACTACAGCATAAAAAAAGCGAAGAATATTAAATTAGTGTGTAACGTACCAGGAGATGTGACGTACCTGCCAGCAGGACGCACACGACATAAAGGCAGATAGGAATCAGAATAAAACGTCCGCGTAGCTCAATTGGTAGAGTGACTTATTCCGGAATGAGGGGATCCGGGTTCAAGCCCCGGCGCGGATAAAAATAACGGAGAAATTCACTTCGTTATAAGTGAAAAAATGGAGATTTTTTAGCTGCGATGTGAACTCAGGATCACAGACTGCTGTAGCAGAGAAACTCGGAATTTCCAAGTGAACGTTGTGTACCTCAGCGAAAAACACAAAAGAAATTGAAAGCTGTGCATCAAAGTGTGAGCAATGTTCGAGTAAGGGGAAATCTAGGAAAGCATTGCGCTTGAATGAGTTGGAAAACGCTCTTGCCACTTGGTTCTAAAAACACGGGCTAGTACGAGTAATTTACCTATTAGTGGATCACTTTTGAAGGAAAAATCAGTTCATCTTGCCCATCGACTTCAAATAAAGGAATTCACCGCATCAAATGGATGGATTGATCGATTTAAGCATAGACATAACATAGTGTATAGAGCTCTATCCGGGAAGAGCATTGATCCCGTGACGGCACAAACAAGAAAAAAAATTAACAGCTGCCACAAATTGTTGAAGGGTGCATGCTGTGTGACATCTTTAATGCTGATGAAATTGGACTGTTTTATAACCTGCAGTTAGATAAAACACTATGTTTTCGAAATGAACTCTGCCATGGAGGAAACTCTCTTCTACCTGCAAATGCAGCCGAGTCAGAAAAATTGCATCCATTAGTTATAGGCAAATATGCTAAACCATGTTGCTTCAAAAATGTGAAACCGTTGCCCACCAAATATGAAGCAAACAAAAATTTGTGTGTTACCACAGCTTTATTTAAAAATTATGTAGAAGCCTTGGATACTCAGATGTAGGCAAAAAAAGAGAAAAGTCATCTTATTCATTGATCAGTGTGCTGCGCATCCTCAAGTAAACTCTGAAAAATGTTCTAGTAATTTTTTCTTAGCAAATTCTATTAGTGAATTACAACCTCTGGATCTGGGTGTCATTAGGTATTTTAAAAGCTCATTATGGAAAGTTTCTCATACGAAAAGTACTTTCTGTTATCGGTGCAAAAGATAATGTATCTAAAGTTAAAGTTAACATTCTCGGTGCAATGCATTTCGTGCGACAGTCGTGGAATGCAGTTACGACAGATACCATTAAAAACTGCTTTAACAAAGCAGGCTTCTCAGGTTGTGAACAACAAGAAAGTGAGTCCAATACCGAAAATCCTGCTGATAATTTTGCGGATGACGATCTTCCAGAATTGGAATGAAATTGCCTCATCAGGTATTGTGTTCTCCGATTATGTTGATTGTGACGCAAATGTGCGTACCTGGCAAATGCGATCCCTTGATGATGTTTTGGATAAACAGATCGGAATAAATGTGTCAGATTCTGATGAAGAAAATAAAGCAGAACTGATAGTTAGCTGCCAGCAGGACTCACACGACATAAAGGCAGATAGCAAATAGAATGAACGTCTGCGTAGCTCAGTTGGTAGAGCGACTTGTTCCAGAATAAGCGGACTAGGGTTCGATTTCCGGCGTAGACCAAAAATGACGGAAAAATTTACTTCGTTATATACTACACATACAAATCTTAAAGATGGCAATCCGTTTTTTGGTGTAAACATGACAAGGATGGTAAGTCAGATAATATCCGAAAACTTGAAAATTTCTTCTTCCTGAAGCGGGAATCGAATCCGCGTCTCCCATATAGCGCTCGGGTATGCTAACCACTACACCACCCAAAACGACCAAGTGTTAAGTTTCTGATTAATTTGAATATAACCATCTTGCTTTGACTAACGAATCCTTTGATGGTTATATTCAAATTAGTTGCTTCGACTAGCGAATCCTTTTATGGTTATATTCAAATTAGTTGTAAACTTGAGACTTGGTCCTTCTGGGTGGTGTAGTGGTTAGCATACACGGGCGCTATCTGGTAGACGCGGTTTCGATTCCCGCTCCAGGATGAAGAAATTTTAAAATTTTCGGATATAATTTGACTTACCATCCTTTTCATATTTACACCAAAAAAACGGATTGTCATCTTTAAAATTTGTATTGCATGGTGTAATCCCGTATTCCGTTCATGATTTAGCTGCTCCTTCAAGCAATCACGGGATAGAATTCTTAACCTCCAGATTCGCTAACCAGGAATGCCGGTTGCTTCGACTAGCGAATCCTGTGATGGTTATATTCAAATTAATCCGACACTTGAGACTTGGTTGTTCTGGATCATGTAGTGGTTAGTACTACATCACCTAGCATACCCGGACGCTATCTGGTAGACGCGGGTTCGATACCCGCTCCAGTAAGACGAAATTTTCACGTTTTCGAATATAATCTGACTTACCATCCTTGTATATTTACACAAAAAAGAAAAAATCGGATTTTAAAATTTGAATTGTATGGTGTAATCCCGCATTCCATTCATGCACTACAGATAATTTAAATTTCACTGCAAGAGAACTTACCTGCTTACGTATTCTGTTATGAACAATAGCTTAATTTGAATTGTTCATTTGAAAGGCTTCCTCGATTTAGCGAATTCCGCGATTTTACGTACAAGGCTGTTGGCTCCTTGAAATTCGTTAAATCGAGGTTTGACTGTATTTCAAAAATGTGCAAGAGGTATCAGCAGGCACAGTCAATTCAAAATCAAACTGGTAAAGGCAGGAAAAGGTGCACAACAGCATATATTGGTAGAAGAATTAAAAGACTTGTTTGAGTGACAGAAGAAAATCATCTGAGTCAAATAAAAATGAATGGTCTCAATGTGGTTTGAAGATGAGGACTAGGACTGTTAGACGCAGACTCACAGACTTTGGTTAAAATTCTAGAATTCCAAGGAAAATGTCATTTCTATCTCCCAATCAAGGAAGGAAGCATTGGCGCACCCACGGAGGAGGCTTTGGGGCTTAAGCCCCTCCAAGGAGATTAAGAGCGACGTACATCACAAATTAGACATTTAAAAATATTATTTTACATGTTCAAAAAATTACATAGTGTCTTCTATTACATGGTGTTTTCTTCCCAAAGTCCCAAAGAGATTAAGAACGACGTACATCACAAATTAAACATTCAAAAATATTATTTTACATGTTCAAAAAATTACATAGTGTCCGACATAATGTTTTCTATTACACGGTGTCTTCTTCCCAAAGCCCCAAAGAGATTAAGAGCGACGTACGTCACAAATGAAACATTATTTTACATGTTCAAAAAATTACATTGTGTCTGACATAGTGTCTTTCATTACACGCTGTCTTCTTCCGAAAGCCCCAAAGAGATTAACAGCCACGTACGTCACAACCGTATATAAACTATAGGCATACACTACATTTAGCGAATTCCGCGTACACACACATTGTGTACGTATACTATATATATAGCTCCCTTCCAACAAGAATTCCTGTGTGCACCACTGGAAGGAAAATATTAGAATGGGCTACAAACCATGCTAATTGGTATGAGGGACAATGGGACAGAGTAATCTAGAGTGATGAGACAATAATATCTATATTTCGTAGTGATGGAATAAAGTATGTAAGAAGAGAAGGGCAGAAGATTTGGTAAATGTGTAGATTAGGGTCCTAAATTATTTCGTCGGAAAAATTTTAGTACCTGGAAAAAGTGCGACGTACATACACCATCTACCAACAAGTAATTGGACACCACTGCAATCGACGATATTTGCGGTCCTGATACACGTCACGGCCGCCGCCGTTAAATATCGTGTGGGAAACAACAACGCAACCAGTCGCATGCAAGATGTCACGCAGTTCGGAGCTCTCTGATTTCGAGAAAGGTGTAACCGTCGGGTATCACAGAAATGGCTGATCCATACGTGACATATCCAGCGAGTTGAAGTACCCAAAATCGACAGTGGCTTACGTGATTGCCAAGTGGAAGACGAGAGGTGACTGTCGGAATGTGCCCCGACCCGGCAGACCCACAAAACTGGGAGTTAGAGACCGGTGGGTGCTGGCCAGAGAAATTCGGAAGAACCGCACTAAATCGATGGGCCACATCCGCGAGGAATTTCAACAAGCATCCGGGAGTGTTCTTTCGATGAATACCATCCGTAAGGAAGCCCATCAGCTCGGTTATCATGGACGTGCTGCCGCCCACAAGCCTTTGATCACCAAGTCCAATAGCGCTGCTGGGCTAACGTGGTGCAAAGAACGTCGGCAGTGGACCGTTGAACAGTGGAAACATGTTCTCTGGGGCGACGAATCAAGGTTCACCCTTTACCGTTCGGATGACAGGGTCTGGGTTTGGCGTCTGCCTGGAGAACGCCTCCTGCCAGAATGTATTGTGCCAACTGTGAAGTTCGGCGGCGGTGGAATTATGCTATGGGGTGTTTCTCCTGGTATGGCACGGGACCCTTGGTCGCAATTCCTGGTAGACTTAACGCAGAGACCTACTGCACCATTTTGGATGACCATGCGCTTCCTACGTTGTGGCAGTTTTACGGGGTGGACCCATGTTACTTTCAGGATGGCAATGCCACCTGTCATGTTGCGAGGTCCACCATGGCTTGGTATGGTGACAGTGGGGTTAATCGAATGTACTGGCCTGCGCAGAGCCCGGACCTTAACCCTATCGAGCACCTCTGGGACGAGTTGGAGCGTCGACTTAAGGGGTGCCACTACCGTCCGAAATCGGTGAAGGAACTGATCTGTCTTCTCCAAGCCGAGTGGAAGAAAATACCGCTAGCCGTCGTACAACGCCTGGTTGAGAGTATGCCTCGGAGGGTCGCAGCTGTAATTGCCGCTCGTGGAGGCTTCACCAACTATTGAAGGTGAATAAACTTCGTTTTCCTTTGCTATCACAGGTGCCCAATTACTTGTTGGTAGATAGTGTATTTTAGAGTATGGAAATTAATGGCAAATGATGCAGAAATTTCATATTTGAAATGTCTTTTAAAGATTTTTATCGTAACATTTACCTGTAAGTGCGATGCTGTGAAGAGACGCTGCGGTAGGCCTTACGCATCGGTACCGTGACGATGTCAAGTTTTGCTCCTTTAAAAGGAAAGCTCGTTGCTGTACCGAAATGACGGGCGGAAGAGTACAAAAGAAAATGGTTACGTTGTTGGCAGGAGAGCGATAAATGTTGTAGTGATACGATACAGAAAATAGGTCCAGATTATCCACCCTTTATTTTGTTCTATCCTGTACGTTGTTGGCAGGAAAAACCTCTTTGTTTTGCAAAATATACGTCGTATCAGTGAG
Source organism: Macrothele yani (assembly GCA_039090855.1). Taxonomy (NCBI): domain Eukaryota; kingdom Metazoa; phylum Arthropoda; class Arachnida; order Araneae; family Macrothelidae; genus Macrothele; species Macrothele yani. Next base: position 119,926,819 of record CM077001.1, on the reverse strand, counting down.
ATAGAAACTGACCTACAAACAAAATATTAACAGGAGAAGAAAAACTGCAGTGACACAGCAAATCAGCTACGAATGGAAGACGTTATAAGCAGTACCGAAAGTTATACTTCCCCAGTTTCCTGTACAACATAGAAAGCCACATTCGTACTTTCCATTTGGAATCAGGGAATCATGTGTGAAAGAACGAAACATTTCTCGACATCTGCTTTAAAAACAATGACAAAACCCGAACGAACTATATTCTGTAGCGTATGAGTACATGATGCTTCGCTCCCTTGGCAAAAACGTACGGGGCTGTACTTGTATTCATCCGAGCGTTAATTACACGCCACAGCGAATCTTCCTCTCAGCGGAGCAAAGCTTGACATCATCGCGGTAGCGATGTGTTAGGCCTACCGCAGCGTCTCTTCACAGCATCGCACTTACAGGTAAATATTACAATACAATCTTTAAAAGACATTTAAAACATGAAATTTCTGCACCATTTGCCCTTAATTTCCATTATCTAAAATCTGTACGTCACACTTTTCGCAGGTACTAACATTTTTCCGACGAAATAATTTAGGACGCTAATTTACACATTTACGGAAGATTTTTGGCCTGAATGCATTACAGCTACCATGAAGCATCCAGTTAGTGTTATGAAATGGGGGTGTATGACAGGAAAAGATGTGGGCAGAATTTGTGTGATTAACGGTATTTTAAATGGCAAGAAATACATCATTGATATACCTGAGCCAAAACGAAGCCTTCAGCGCTTGATCTTTTTCAGGATAATGAAGCCTATATGCATATTTCAACAGGATGCAGCTCCTTGTCATGTCTTTTTGCTGTGTGCAAAAAGTGGTTTTCAGGAAAATTATATTACACCGCTGGAATGGAGAGGTAACAGCCCTGACGTGAATCCAATAAAAAATCTGTGGAGCCAGTCAAAGAAACTTGTTTGTCAGAAGCAACCAAGTAGTAAAGCATAATTGATAGAAACAATAATACACTCTTGGTTTCACATTATGACACGTGATGAACTAAAACGCTTGGTTGACTCCATGGGACGCCGTTGTAAGGCTGTAATTGCTGCGAAAGGTTCCCGACTAAATACTAACAAAAATAGTGAGAAGTTATAAAATACTTTTTATCATGGTTTTCTGTGTATAGCTTCTTTTAAAATGCAATCTCTCTATTCTAAAAAAATAACTGCCGCCGCTGTTTTAGAAATTTCGCGACACTTGCGCTTTCCTAGCTCACAGCACAAAACGTATTAAATACAAAAATATGAAATTTACATCGTTTGTAGAGAATTGTTTGGAAAATACGCTGAAATCAGCCGTTTTTCGATTCCAGCGATACTTCAAGAGCTATTGTATTTCAAAGTTAAGGTAAGCAAAAAAGTGCTATCAGTTCGCGTTCTGGACACACTAACAGCAACAGATTGTAGGCATGTAGGGCCATAGCCGAATTTTTGCACCTCGTCGCCCCTTTTTTTGAATTTCGATTTAGTTTACGAGAAATTAAATTTATAAATTTCATGGAATTCTATATTTCGCGATGGGATCCATTTTAAAAACGGATATATGGCAAACTATACAGTATATCATAACGCATTGCAATTTTTACAGCATAAATTCACAACTATCATCCCTCTTTAAAAAAGTATTTAAGAAAAAAATCATTTTCTGATTTTTAAAATTTTTTTAAAGACGCAAAGGAAAGGAACAAACAGCTTCCTCTGTCTTCAACGGTAACCACACAGGAAAGTTCTGGTCCCGTGACCAGCTGCCCTGGTGACACAGCTACTTTTAGCACTCTCTTCTCATTGGGTGAGAGGACAGGCTACAATTCAATTAGTAATGACGCAATGCTTAATGACGAAGCAGCGCTTTTAAATTTCGGCGTTTTCCGCCGGCATAAAATAAAAAAAAAATAAAAATAAAAATAAAGATTGTGGCTATCGAACATTTCCGTACTTGAAGTTTTTGCGAATTGTTTAACCACTTCTACATTACCTGGAGATTTGAAAATTGTCATGTTGATAGGTCTTAAGGTCCAAATACGTAGAAGAGTCAGATAACAAACAAACAAACAAACAAGAATGGCGGCTCTGGAACATTCTCTGCTTGAATTCTTTGCGAATTGTTTGACCACTTCTCGATGACCTTGAAATATGAAAATTGCATGATGACAGTCCTTAAGGTCTGGATACCTACAAAATTCTAAACACCAAGCAACATTTACTGTGCAAAATGCTGATAGGTTTAAAGATAATTATGTCAGAAACGTTGAAATGCTGTATAAATTCCATGAAATTTTGACTGAAAATTAAGGGACGCCAAAGCCTGATCCGCTTTGCGTCAAACCGTATGCATTTACAACGACACGATCCTGTTGTAAATCGTAAAACAGTTACGGATCTAAATTACTTTTCTTTCACTTAATTGCTTGTTTTTTCTTTAATTTTATGTTCAACGTCATTCACCGTTCGGAGAACGGACATAACTGCTAGGGTTTTAAAACAAAGTATGCTGCATTATATTTTGCATAAATTATCTTTCTAATGATATATATACAGTATATACTATACTGTGCAAATTAATTAGGACAAAGTAAAAAATCCCTCTTTTTTCCAAAACTATGCCTTTATATCATTCTATGCCTTGATATACACTGATAAATATCTGTATTAGTATGAAGTATATCCTCCTTTAGCAGAAATGACCTCTTTAATTCGTTTTGGCATTGACTCCATTAATTGAGTGCACATATTTCTGACGTCATAATCGTGGACCCACACTTTTATAGCATTCGTTATCATGCGTTCTTTGGTTGTACAGTCCATTTTACCTAAACGTCTCTTCAAAATATTCCACAAGTTTTCTATGGGTTTTAAGTCTGGTGAATTTCCAGGCCAGTCAAGCAAATGAATTTGATTTTCCAGCATGAAATTCTTGACTAATTTCGAATTGTGACATGGGGCCAAGTCATGTTGAAATGTCCCGTCAAAAGCTTGCAAGAATGGAACAATCCTACGTTATAATATTTCTTCGTATTTGGCTGAATTCATCATACCTTGAACAGGAACTAAGCTTCCAGTGCTATTTAATGTGAAAAAACCCCAAAACATCTGTTTCAGAGGGTGTTTTACAGTTTGTTTGACATGCTCAGGTCTTAAGGGTTCACAGTTGCTTCGTCTAACGACATTTGCTTGGTAACCCTGCACAAATAAATAAGTTTCATCACTGAAAATTACCTTTTTCCAGTCGTCAGCAGTCCATGATTTATATTTTTTGGCCCATGCTAATCGTTTTATCTTCATTTTCGCATTCAAATATTGTTTTTTTGTTGGTCTTCTTTCTCTCCGGCCAACTTTCAGAAGCCTACGGCGTGCAGTTGAATCACTAACATCACAACCACTAGCCAATAAATCTCTTTGAAGGTCGGTTTTTTTTATTTGGATTCATTTTACTATTTCTGATTAGATATTTATCGGTTCGTGGAGTTGTTTTTCGTTTTCTTCCACATTTACCTCTCCTTTTTCGAGACGATCATCCAGATGCATTGTATCACGTAAGCAGTCTTGATACACTTGATTTGCGTACATCAACTGCAGAGGCGATATTTCTCACTATCATAGAAGTGTGATCCTTCAGAGCAGTGAATTTTGCACGCTTCCTTGGGGAAATATCCATTTTTCAATACACGAAAGCAACACGTACTCACAGAGAGCAAAAACTAACATCCACCTGTCACACACGAAAGCTCACAACTGAAGCTGAAGTGCCTGTTTCCTGTTTAAAACCGGTCAAACCATATTCTTACTATCAAGTTCTAACAGTCACACCACCTCGCAGCTGATAAAACCGGTTTACGTGGGTTTCCGACATCAACTGGCGATCACATCACAAAATTCTGAGAATAAAATAGCTTGTCCCAATTAATTTGCACGGTATAGTATATATATATAAACTATCATTCTGATAATATATATATATATATATATATATATATATATAAGTGGGACATCGTGGGGCTAAGTGAGGGTAAGGAGAAAAGGAGAAGATCTCATCGAACTGAAAAGTGGACATCTCTTCTACTATCGTGGGACAGTTACTGGCAGAACTAGTGGTGTTGGATTTATAATAAACAAGAAACTGAAGGATAAAGTTGTAGAAGTTGAAAGTTCCTCTGATAGAGCTGCACGGCTTGTTATCCAACTCTCGAAAAGATACCAGGCTCAGATTATTCAAACTTATGCACCCACCACAAGTCATCCTGAAGAAGAAATTGAAGAATTTTATGAGGAAATTTGTCATCTAAATAATAAAGGTAAGCAGCACTTGAAAATAATTATGGGAGATTTCAATGCAAAAATAGGGCAACGGCAACAGAATGAAACTTCAGTAGGTAAATTCGGTCACGGCAACAGAAACCAGCGTGGAAATACTCTCGTTGAGTTTGCAGAGGCAGAAGGGTTTTTCATCTTGAACTCCTTCTTCAAGAAAAAGCCACACAGGAAATGGACATGGAGACATCCAAATGGGACGACAAGTGAAATTGATTTTATTATGTGTAACAAAAAATTCGTCATAGAAGACTGCAGTGTGCTAAACAAGTTCAACACAGGTAGTGACCATAGATTGGTGAGATGTAAGATGCACCTCAACACTAAACTTGAACGTGGCAAGCTCATAAGACAAACAAAATCTATTGACATAACCAACCTTAAAAAACACCATAATACCTTCAAGTTGGAACTGAAGAACAGGTTCTCTGCTTTAGAAGGCCTAACATCGGAAGAAGTGGATATTTCTGAAGTTAACAGAAAAGTAACCAAAGCTCTTATGGAAACAGCAACAAAATTAGCTGGGTCTAAGAACAAGTTGCATGTAAATAAATTATCAGGAAAAACGAAAATGTTGATGCAAAAAAGAAGAGAGATGAGGACAACTAAAGAAGATGCGACTTCCAAAGTGGAATATATATAGAGCTATGCAAGACAGTACGAAAAAGTATCACTGAAGACGTAAGAAAATTCAACTGTGAACTAGTGAGGAAAGCAATTGAAAACAACCAAAGCCTAAAGATAGCAAAGGGACATCTCAGTAAAGGAAGAAAACAGATTATGGCACTGAGAAAAGAAGATGGTTCTGTAACAAGAAATAGAGGCGAAATTTTGACAAGAGTGAAAGATTTCTATTCCAAATTATATGAAAGGGATGATACATGCACTCCAGACATCATGAAAGATACCAGTACCAGAGTTCCTCCAGTCCTTCCAGCAGAAGTTGCACATGCAATCAAGAACATGAAGCGGGGGAAAGCTCCAGGAGAAGATGGAATTACTGTAGACATCATACAAGAAGCAAGTGGAGAAATCGAAACAGTACTCGCCCAAATTTTCACTCGATGCCTTAATGAAGGAAAGATTCCTGAGGATTGGAACACCGCTACAATGATCCTGCTACATAAGAAAGGTGACATTGAGGATCTCGGAAACTACAGACCTATCAGCCTCCTATCAGTAGTTTATAAAATCTTCACTAAAGTTCTTTCACACCGCTTGAAGGTAACACTGGACATGGCTCAACCGAGAGAACAAGCTGGATTCAGGAGTGGCTACAGCACAATAGATCATATCCATGTGCTGAGAGAACTAATTGAAAGAGCGAGGGAATATGAACTTCCATTGTGCATGGCTTTTATCGATTATGAAAAAGCCTTTGATTCGGTGAAACCATCAGCAGTTACAATGGCTCTGAAAACCTGCGGTATTGAAGATGCATACATTAATATTATTAATAACATCTATGAAAATGCAAGTGCAAAGATTAGGCTGTTTGAAAATACAACACACATAAAAATTGGAAAGGGAGTGAGACAAGGTGACACCATATCTCCGAAGCTCTTTAATGCCACATTGGAGGGTGTTTTTCAGTCACTGAGCTGGGAAAACAAGGGGATAAAGATTAATGGAGATTATCTAACCCACCTTCGTTTTGCTGATGACGTAGTCATTTTTGCAACTAGCCCATCAGAGCTGCAGAGTATGATCCAGGAACTTGCTGACAAGAGTAAAGAAGTGGGATTAAAAATGAACTTTCAGAAGACAAAAGTGATGTTCAATGCTTTTACAAGAAATGAAGATTTATCGATTGATGGAGAAAAGCTTGAGATAACAGATACGTACGTTTATCTTGGACAGCAGATATCAAGTGAGGGTCACATTGATGAAGAAATTAATCGGCGTACAAAACTTGCCTGGAGAGCTTTTGGAAGAAACAGCATAATTTTCAAGAGCAATATGCCATTATGTCTTAAAAGAAAAGTGTTTGATCAATGCATCCTTCCAGTGCTTACGTATGGTGCAGAGACGTGGACCTTAACTAAAAGAGACATACAAAGGCTGCAGACAACTCAAAGAAGCATGGAGAGGTGCATACTTGGTGTAACCAGGAGAGATAAGAAGAGGAACTCGTGGATCCGAAAAATGACAAGAGTGGAAGACATCATGATCAGAGTTAAATCCCTGAAATGGCAATGGGCTGGACATACTGCCAGAAGGACAGATCATCGATGGACAGCCGAAATTTTAGATTGGATCCCAAGGGACAGGAAAAGACCCAGAAGAAGACCACATGGGAGATGGGTGGATGAAATTCGAAAGTATGCAGGGGTGACATGGAGGAGACTGGCACAAGACAGACCGTTGTGGAGGAAACTTGGGGAGACCTTCGTCCAGCAGTGGATTGATAATGGTTGACAATGATGATGATGATATATTACCATTCTAATAATATATATTATATATATATATTTTTTTTTCCAAAAGGTTTCCACAATATATATATATATATATATATATATATATATATATAATGTTTCCAAAAGGTTTCCACAATTTTGGACATTACTGTATATCATTTCTCAACAAAAAGCTGCCAATTGTTTTGAGGAAATCATGCGAAATTTAAATAAATGCTTTCCATTTGTCATTGCTTATTTTCATGCTGAGTCTCTCCCAGGAGTTAGTTCCGTTACATTCAGTGAATGAAGTGGTGAACGTTGTAAAAACAAAGAAACACTATAATCTCTCAGAACTGATTACACGTGAGCCTGCTTTGCTCATTCTTCTCTAGTTCCCCTTTTGTTTTTTTTACGTGACCGATTTGTCTGAGACGCATCAAAGAATGTGAAGAGGCATCGGATCTAACTAAGCGGCAAACTGTAATGCCTGTAGCAGCTTGCGTGAAATGCTGTCCGAAAGGCATATAAGAGGAAAAACGTGTGGATTCATCCAACCAGCATCAAACCTTCCATTATTCAATAGAATAATGGAGTTTACTTTTCTTTGTGGCGACAAAACGAAAAGTAATCCCGATGGAAGCAATTATCTTCTACCATTTCGAAATATCTCAATCCTGCTAGCAGAGTAAAATCAAAGATGGTTGACTTTTCTCTTAAAGTAATTGGGAAGTTTTTTTTTTTTCTGCGATGTACTGCGGCGATTAACGGTTTGGAATAATACCGAAAATACTTAAATTGGCGAATTTATATTTCCGTGAAATAGGCTGCTTTTGAATACCAGGTAAAATGCTCAATAAAATAATTACTTCTAAAGAAAACTGGATTTCCCGTTATCGAGTTGTAAAAAGTAAACATAACTTCATATGTTTATTGCCAAAGTAAAAAATAAAGTCATTATTTTATGATAATAAGGAAACCAAACTAGATTATTCTGCTGGAACAAGAAAAATAAAATGTATTGTAAAAGCATAAAAAGGGAAAAACAAATTTGATGGTCTATTATGAAAAAGAAAACTGAACTTCATTGTGCGATCATAATGAGAAAACTGCACGTTTATCTGCTATAATAAGATGAGCTAAACTACGTAGGTAGTTTAAAAGCACATGTCACAAGAAAATAGGAAAAAGGATGATCATATATAGAGGATTTTAGGAAGGGAGTGTCTGACCTCAGGTCTTAAGCAACCCTTAGAAATAGGAAGCTAGGAGATTTGGGCTAGAGTGCCCCATAGGAAAGTGACACGGAAGCGAAGTAGAAAGGGGGAGGGAGGAAGACGCCCTTATTTATTACAGGGGGTCAGTAGCCGGGGTCCGACGGCTTAACGTGCCCATCCGACGCACGGCGGATATTTAGTGGATCGAGAGTTCGTACCTGCCTGGGATCGAACCTGAGGTCCTTTCCGCGGCAGTCACGGACGTTGTCCACTAGGCCACCCGCGGCCCAAGGAAAAAGGAATACAGCTGAACCCATTTATATCGAATTCGAAGGGGAGAACTCTATAGTTCGATATACACAATAATTCGATATACGGGTTTTACAGCCTTACGACTCTCATTGGTGTTCTGGTGTATACAATAAGCAAATTCCTTTTCTGCATCAAGCCGGGCCCGGACACGCCTTTTCTACATCGTCATGAACCGGCATGCATAGACGACGAGCATCGGCGTTGGAACGTTCGCTGGCCTTTTCCTTGATTTCTGCCTTGTACTTTCAACAGTGTACTTTTAGTCAGTTGTTGCGGAAGAATTTGAAATGCTTCTGGGAATTTCAAATTCTTCCTCAACAACTGACTTTTGCTCTCCATTTTCAACCGTGCGGATAATTTCCAGCTTCTTCGGAAACGGAAGATTTTGCCCGTGCTTGGTGGTCATTGTGTGCCATCGGCTGAACGAAACGAGATGTTCTGACGTCTGCTCAAGAGGGTGCCGGAAGTCACATTCTTGGGAGTGTAATAATCTTCTTATCCCTGGCACCGTCTCGGTCAACCTGTTCACAGGGAGAAGGTGGGTGCGTAGGTGTATGGTTTCTTTCTTTAGACAGTTCATTCCTCCCTTTCTCTCTGTCAGGCCCAGGCATTGATCCCTCCCCCTTGCACCAGGTTCTCCCTCTGAAAACCCTCCTCCATCCTACAGCAGCTTTCTCTCTTATCAACCCAGCCCGAAGGGTGAACACCCGTTTCCCCTAATCCGTTTCCCCTAATTCCCGTTTCCCCTAATCACGTTTACCCCAATGGCGTTTCCCCGAAATCGCTTTTACCCGAATTCCATTCCCCCTGATTTCATTTCCCCTAATTTCGTTTCCCCTAAATCTCGTTTCCCCCAATGGCGTTTCCCCGAAATCGCTTTTACCCGAATTACCATTTCCCCTAATTTCGTTTGCCCTAATCTCGTTTCCCCTAAATCTCGTTTCCCCTAATTCGCATTTGCCCTAAACACGTTTACCCCAATGGCGTTTCCCCGAAATCGCTTTTACCCGAATTCCCATTTCCCCTAATCTCGTTTCCCCTAAATCTCATTTCCCCTAATTCACGTTTGCCCTAAACACGTTTGTCCGTATCAAAGTTTCCCCTAAAAACGTTTACTGTATCAAGTTTGTTCTAGTTCTCCTTTGCCTTGATTTGCGTTTTCCCCAATTCATGTTTGTCCTGATTTTCGTTGAGTGAAATAAAACGTTCCTTTTATCGCCAAAATTCAGGGAAAGAAATCGGATTGATCGTGAAATTCAGGAAAAAAATCGTTGTATGTAATTTTTTATCGTCAAATTCAGGTAAATATATGTATATTTAATCATCATCATCAACCATTTTCAATCTACTGCTAGATGAATAAAGATCTCACCAAGTTTCTTCCACTACAGTCTTTTTTGCCCCAGTCTCCACCATCTCACTCCCGCATGCTTTCGAATTTCATCCACCCATCTCACTCCCGCATGCTTTTGAATTTCATCCACCCATCTCACTCCCGCATGCTTTCGAATTTCATCCACTCATCTCCAATGTGGTCTTCTTCTGGGTCTTTTCCTGTCCCTTGGAGTCCAATCTAAAATTTCGGCTGTCCATCGATGGTCCGTTTTTTCTGGCAACATGTCCAGCCGATTGCCGTTTCAAGGATTTTACTCTGCTCATGATGTCTTCCACTCTTGTCATTTTTCTGATCCACGAGTTCCTCTTCTTATCTCTCCTGGTTACACCAAGCATGCACCTCTCCATGCTTTTTTGAGTTGTCTGCAGCCTTTGTATATCTCTTTTAGTTAAGGTCCACGTCTCTGCACCATACGTAAGCACTGGAAGGATGCATTGATCAAACACTTTTCTTTTAAGACATAATGGCATATCGCTCTTGAAAATTATACTACTTCTTCCAAAAGATCTCCAGGCAGGTTTTGTACGCCGATTAATTTCTTCATCAATGTGACCCTCACTTGATATCTGCTGTCCAAGATAAATGTAGGCCTTGGTTATCTCCAGCTTTTCCCCATCAATCGATAAATTTTCATTTTTTGTAAAAGCATTGTACATCACTTTTGTCTTCTGAAAGTTCATTTTTAATCTCACTTCTTTACTCTTGTCAGCAAGTTCCTGGGTCATACTCTGCAGCTATATATATATATATATATATATATATATATCCTGGGTCATACTCTGCAGCTATATACACCGAAGGAAAAAAAATCTCAACACCACGAAAAAATAGTTGTAGAGGAATGAAATGGCGGCAATACATTTGTATAGGTAACATATTTAATCGATTAAGGTTTCAAGATCACAGCTTAATGTAAGCGCGAGAAGAGCCATTTTAAATGTGAATTGCTGGTACATTAATAACCGGTGTAACCGCCAGAATGTTGAATGCAAACACGCAAACGTTCGTGCATTGTGTCGTACAGGTGCTGGATGTCAGTTTGTGGGATGGAGTTCCATGCCTGTTGCACTTGGTCGGTCAATACAGGGACGGATAATGCTGGTTGGGGTGACGCTGTTGTTGTCGTCCAATGATGTCCCATACGTGCTCGATTTGTGAAAGATCTGGTGATCTAGCAGGCCACGGCAACATGTCGACACTCTGTAGAGCATGTTGGGTTACAACAGCGGTATGCGGGTGAGCGTTATCCTGTTGGAACCCCCCCCCGGAATGCTGTTCATGAATGGCAGCACAACAATTTGAATCACCAGACCGACGTACAACTGTGCCATCATCCTGCTCTCATAGGAAATTGCTCCCCAGACCATAACTCCAGGTGTAGGTCCAGTGTGTCTCGGTCGCAGACAGGTTGGTTGCAGGCGCTCACCTGGCCTCCTTCTAACCCACACACGGGCATCAGTGGCACCCAGGCAGAACCGGCTTTCATCAGAAAACACAACAGATCTCCACTCCGTCCTCCAATGAGCTCTAGCTTGACACCACTGACGTGGCAAACGGCAGTGGTTTGAAGTAAGTGGAATGCACGCTACAGGGCGTCTGACTCGCAGCTGTCCTTCAAGTAACCGATTTGTAACAGTTCGTTGTGTCACTGTGGTGGCAACTGCAGCTCGAATTGCTGCCGCAGACGCAGTACGATGCGCCACGGCCATACGCCGTACACAGCGGTCTTCCCTCTCAGTAGTGCCACATGGCCGGCCGGAACCCGGTCTTCTTGAGGCAGTACCTTCCCTTGACCACCGCTGCCAACAATCATGCACAGTGGCTCCATTCCTGCCAAGTCGTTCTGCAATATTGCGGAAAGAAAATAAACTTTCTCGTAGCCCTATTACACAACCTCGTTCAAAATCCGTGAGCTGTTAATAATGGCTTCTTCGTCTTCTTAAAGGCATGCTTGACTAACATCAACGCACTACGTCGAATCTCAACGATAACTAACGCTCACGAACGTCACAGCGCGTATTTACAGCAAACCTGCTATGCATGTTCCGAGGGGCGCTACTAGCGCCACACGTATGCGCTGAGCGCGAAATTTGCATAGACGTCATCTTACAGATGTACTATCACCGCCTATCAACTGTCGTTTATCTAACACAACCCCTTCTTGGTGTTGGGATTTTTCTTTCCATCAGTGTATATATATATATATATATATATATAGCTGCAGAGTATGACCCAGGGTATATATATATATCATCATCATCATCATTGTCAACCATTATCAATCCACTGCTGGACGAAGGTCTCCCCAAGTTTCCTCCACAACGGTCTGTCTTGTGCCAGTCTCCTCCATGTCACCATTGCATACTTTCGAATTTCATCCACCCATCTCCCATGTGGTCTTCTTCTGGGTCTTTTCCTGTCCCTTGGAATCCAATCTAAAATTTCGGCTGTCCATCGATGATCTGTCCTTCTGGCAGTATGTCCAGCCCATTGCCATTTCAGGGATTTAACTCTGATCATGATGTCTTCCACTCTTGTCATTTTTCGTATCCACGAGTTCCTCTTCTTATCTCTCCTGGTTACACCAAGCATGCACCTCTCCATGCTGCTTTGAGTTGTCTGCATATATATATATATATATATATATATATATATATATATATATATATATATATACCCAAAAGCAGAGTTAAGGACAAAATTTAAAACCGAATTTTAAAACAAAATTTTTTAACACACATTCTGAAGATCATGACGCGCAACGCAGCAGTGATGAATATCCAGAAATTAAGTTTGTATATATATAACATTGAACATGACGGGCGTCTCTTGAACTATTCTAACCAAACATTATCTTCTATTGGTACATATTCAAATAAATTGTATAAAACTGAAATTGGAATTCGAAATAATTGGTTTTCGTATTAAATGAAATTATAAATGAAATTATTTTTCCCATAAATTAAAAACTAAAGCATTAAGAAAGCACACAAACAAACGTAGTTTCAGGTAAAATTAACTTTCGTAGCTTTTTTTTTTTTTTTGTTGCAAACTTTATAACAATGTCCAAATTGTCTAAGTCTGTAGCAATTTTGTTTTAATTACTAACGAAAAAAAAAGTCGTTGCTGTTTCACATTTAATCAGAAGTAACTTTTCATATTTCTAAGTTTGGAAAACGATCTATCGGCGTAAGCCACTGCTACAGACAGTAAAAATTTGAAAAGAGGATTTTGTGCACCTTATCTTATTGCCGCTATCAATTCTCAGGAACGAAAAAGGGGGCATTGTAATTTTTTTTTTAAATTACAAAAATTTTTCTTTATCCTTTTTGGATTTCACGTTCAACAGAAAAAAAAGGAAAGATGTTTATTTTCAGGCAGTGTAAAAATCCATAAAATCCAAAACAAATTTCGTTTAACTTAACATTGTACACGTGTGCCCCCCCCCCCCGACAGTTTTCTTGAAGCAGCACATGCCCTTAGATAATTTGTTGACTTGTAGGTTGTAAATGCTGAAAATCTCCCGATCAGACCAGAAATTCTTTATATTTTATACTTTTGGTGTTACCCCCTCCCCAACCCGAAAAATTTTGTGAGGCAGCACATGCCCTCAGATAATTAATTGCAGACTTGCAGTTTGTAAATCCTGAAATCTTTTGTTCAGTTGTAGATCATAAACATTTTTTTTAAGAATTACATTAATAATCGCAATTAAGAAAAGACGAAATTACGGAAACTTTATGTGATTCAGATAACCAACTTCCAAGAACGTGACCACGAAGCTGTCAAAAACGCAATTTTTATACAGCCTGTTAAAATTTTTGTGGCCAGTTCACCGATGGCCAGTTCTCCTACACCTAATCAGTGATGGTGCTAAATGAGAAAACATTCAAACAGGACAAACTGACGTCTACTGTTAAGGGGGAACTCAATTAGCAAAAGGCATTTCCACGGCTCATGCTTAGAGTCTCGTACGGTGGGGAGAAGGAAGGGGTCTAGTACGCTAAGAACTCTTAAAAAGTGGGCCTTCTGCGTTCACAATGCTAGCGAATGCTTTTCAATAGTATCTCTTGCTTTAATAAAAGTTTAATGCGATGTAGTACTTTATCTGTGAGGAAGGGTAGCGGGGGGGGAGGGGGGGGTTCCGTGACAGATACAATGGCTGCGTTAAGGACTAATCGTATAATGGTCCTCACCATGTGCACTTCTTTACACTTTTGTTGGCATGGTTATCGACATCATCAACAAGAAAGGAAAGAATAGTTCTCTTGAGATATCAAGACCCACCGTTTTATTTCGGTTAGTAAAAACCAAACATAAATTAGGGCAAACGCGAAATAAGGAAAACGCGAATTAGGAAAAACTTGATACAGGCAAACGTGAAATAGGGAAAACGAGATTAGGGCAAACGAAATGAGGGGAAATGTGAATTCGGGTAAAGGCGATTTCGGGGAAACGCCATTGGCGTAAACGTGTTTAGGGCAAACGTGAATGAGGGGAAATGAAATTTAGGGGAACCGAAATTAGGGGAAACGAAATTAGGGGAAATGGGAATTCGGGTAAAAGCGATTTCGGGGAAACGCCATTGGGGTAAACGTGTTTAGGGCAAATGCGAATTAGGGGAAACGAGGTTTAGGGGAAACGAGATTAGGGCAGACGAAATTAGGGGAAATGGGAATTCGGGGAAACGCTATTGGGGTAAACGTGATTAGGGCAAACGGGAATTAGGGGAAATGGATTAGGGGAAGTGAGGCCACGCGGCCCGAAGATCACAAAGTCGCCCTTCTTTTTTTTTTGCCTTAGTGTGCTTCGGAGGCAATAGGGGGGGGGGTCATCCCGTTGAAAAGTTCAGAAAAGGGAGGGTTTCTTAACCAATGAAAGAAAAGACTGCTTTCAGTTTTGACACGTTGGAAGCGTCAGGATTTCGCTAAGGGGAATTCCCACTTACGCTGAATACAAGGTGACCTTGCCAGACAAGATTTGTTTCCGAGAAAATTCGATAAATACAGTAAAGCTGCTTTTCTTTTTTGATTGAGGGTTTAACGACCACCGTGAGCAACTCAATGGGCTATAAGCAGTCGCCCGTCCCTAATTTAGAGTCACTGACCCCAGAGAAGCGAAAGAGCCAGCGCCTTAAGACAAACACAACATACATGACTCACCGGGATTCGAACCCGGACCCATCGCGGACGAATGATCAAAAGCCATCGCTTAGACCACTGCGCTACCACGGTCGACAAGGCTGCTTCAACTCATTCGTTATTGGAAAATGCGTTACATGTTAATTTCAGGCTATTTTGAGGGTGATTTTCAATAATAGTGATTTCGCAATAATTCGTTATATCTGGGTTGAATATAAACGGGTTCGACTGTAAATATTTTTGGCTGGGTAATAGTATCGTTTTTTTAGTTATAATACGGTAATACCTATAATTATGATCTCGACAAAAGGAGCCAAAACAAAGATGGCATCATCTACAGAACGTTAGACAAAAGCTGAAGACAGCCAGTGTTGCCACTTTACTGAATAATCAGTAGATCTACTCATTTGTCTGATCTACGGTTTTCGTAAATCACAGAAATGTGCTATATTTCTACAGTTTTAAGGCTGTTTTCTGAATTTTTTACTGTTGCTATTTTTTTTTCTTTTCGGGAGTTAACGTCTACAATGAGCAACTTCATACTTGATTATAAGTGGCCACCCGTCTTTAATTTAGGGTCACTGGCTCCATGGAAAGGACAGAACCAGCCCCCAGATCCATGAAAATAAGCACACCATCCATGCCCATCTCGAAGAAATGAAGAAACATGGCCCATCTCGAAGAAATGAAGAAACATGGCCCATCTCGAAGAAATGGTTAGAAGTTAGCTC
This sequence comes from Macrothele yani, assembly GCA_039090855.1. NCBI lineage: Eukaryota > Metazoa > Arthropoda > Arachnida > Araneae > Macrothelidae > Macrothele > Macrothele yani. The sequence continues at coordinate 119,911,287 of CM077001.1, read as the reverse complement.
TTCTAACCTGCTACTGGGGCGGCTTTCTGCTGATATGATGGACTGGGCTTGTGACTCAACTTTTAGATTTTTTGGAAGGAAAAAGGGAACTTGTCTCCCCTTCACAACCGGAAAGTTTTCTACTAGTCCAAGATGGTAGCGATTGGGAATGATCATTTTCCGGGAATTATGGGTGTGATCATCTTCTTGGGAAATATGGATGTGATTACGGGAGTGATCAGTTTCCTGGGAATTATGGGTGTGATCATCTTCTTGGGAAATATGGATGTGATTACGGGAGTGATCAGTTTCCTGGGAATTATGGGTGTGATTAGGGATGCGATCAGATTCCCGGGAATTATGGGTGTGATTATGGGTATGATAAACTTCCCGGGAGTTATGGGTGCAATTAGGAGTGTGGTAAGCTTCCCGAGAATTATGGGTGTGATTAGGGGTTTGATCAGCTTTCCAGTAATCAGGGGTGTGATTTGAGTTTGTTTGTTTTGGCTATTTTGAATTCCTGTGAAATTGCCAATCTTTGGTTCGTTTTGCTGGGTGCCAGAGACCGTAAGCAAAGTCATTAAACATACATTTCCACTGATAACAACTTTTATATGTGCACACAGCAGGGTTCTATCTCTATTTATCTATCTCGTCTGCCCATGGCGGGTTGAGTTCCGCAAAGGCGACTATGCGCCCTTGAGGATTTCTGGCAAATTAATGCAGCCGGCTTGCCACTCCTCTGCTGCATACGAGTAAGGGAAAAAGTGTGTCCGGGGCCAACTTCACAGGGAACCATGTAGGTATTCGCGTCCCCAAACACAGGGAGTCTGTGGAAAACCCCGGAAAAGCCACAGACTAGATGGCCAGCAGACAGCAAGGTTAGAGCAAAAAATAACACAATAAGGCTTGGGTAAAGGTCGGTTTGAGTCTCACTTCCCGAGGTAGTAGTGATTTGAAAGCCCTTTACTATCAACACGGTATAACAAATCCGTCTTCTGGCTTACATTAACAAAAATATGCAAACGCCAAGCGTTCGCTCGCCGACTGGCGTTCTTTTTTTATTTATTTTTTGTTTGTTTAGGGATTTAACGATCACCTTGAGCAATTCAACGGGTTATAAACAGTCGCCCGTCCCTAATTTAGGGCCACTAGGAAGGGAGAAACTAGTGCTATAAGACAAACACACCATCCATGTCTCGCCAGGATTCGAACCCGGACCCAACTCGGACGAATGGTCAAAACCTGCACGGGTGGGTTGTAACGTATTCTCTCGATTCACTTTCCTTTTGATTTTACTATCTCTGGTTATTTTATTTTTCTATGTAAATTATCTTCTTACTGAACGAGATGTTATTTCACCCGCTGAATGAGATCTGGCAATGAGTGTAAGTCATGACGTGGTGGTAGCCAGTATAAATAGGCTCGTTCAGCGATACCTGGGGAGAGCGTTGTTGTTGTACGGAGAGCGTTTGTTGTTGTACGGAGAGCGTTGGTTTATGTGAAGGAGAGAGTTTGTTGTTGTTGTTGTATTGAGAGCTTCGTTCTATGTGATTAGTTTGATTCTTCATTATTGTGAAACGAGTTGTGTGTGTGCGTTGGATGATCAAGAGTTACATAATAAAAGAGCTTTTCGTAAGTACGTCTTTCTCAATTCATAGTTTTTGTCAGATCTCTGTCTGGCTGTTAGGTTTATGTCATTAGTTTATTACTATTAACAACCAGCGTTAAGACCTTATTCATCCTAATTACTGCTACAACATTACTACCAGTTATAAGTTTGTTCAATACTATTACTACACTACTAGCAGGAGACTTTATTCATGATCTTAATTAACTAGTAACAACAACCATTTGAATTCACTATTAGAAGCTTAGTACAAGCATATAATTCAGTAGCCGAAGCATTATGAAACATTACTAGCTTAGTTGAAAGCTATATTCATTATAATTAGCTTAGCTAGTAGCTGGTAAAAGAGTTTATTCATTATAGGGTTTCTCAAGATAGACAACATGACAATGAGCAATGGTCGTTAAAACGCATCACGATACAACTCCCTCGTCCCCGATGAAGCAAGAATTTAAAAAAGGCACTGTCCCTTATTCCTCTCATGCTAGCGACATGATATCGGATTTGCCACATATGTAAATGTTCTCGGTGAAAGTAGTACCTGCTGTGAGGAACTGATGTGTGTGTTAGAAATGCTACTCATCTAGAATTCTCCAACAGGCAAATTTGTTTTACATCCCATAGGTAAAATAAAATTAGCTGCAATTTAAATTTTAATAAAAATTAAATATAAAATAAATTCACAAGAAAGTAAACTACACACTGAAGTAAAAATATCAGGTTCTAAAAATCATGAATTTGCAGTGACTTTCAGTAAGAGAGAAGTCATCGAGGCCAGAAAACTGTCTTAAAGTGGTCAATGGGATCGGTTTGGAAACTCCACGCTCCGGGTATTTACCCATGAAGGTTATAGGATATGCCCTAGGATTTTTAAAGCTGATCAAATGCTATATCCTTCAACGCTGTTGACTAACAGTACTCTCTCTCAAGACGGGGTTTTCAAAGTTGGCAACCTGAGTCAAAGGCCATTAAAAACATGCAAAATGCGATACGTAGGTCGTTGTGATAGGAACGACATGATGTGTGTTACGTGAACAGTGATAAGGATTGTGGGATTAGAGCTATGAAGATAATGTTTGTTACATAGCGAGAAAAAATTGGAAAATTCCCATGTAGTACACTTACGGTAGTTTTACGTAAAACACAACACGTAGGCAAAACGCATGGTAATTACGCTAGGTCTACATCCAGGTGCTTCGCAGGCCACTTAGCAGCCTTGTTGGCCCACTATATTAGCCACCATTGATCCAATGTAAGGATGGACGCCAATACAACATTTTGCCAGCTTTAAACCAATGTTTCATACATCGTTATCCCATCAATCGCTCAACACTGAGCCATCGTAGGAATAACAGTAAGCCAACACAATACCTACGTTAAGTCATCGTTAGAATAACATTTGCCAACATCTCATACAACTTTAGAACATCACTCACACTACATTCTGCCGTTGTTATGACGACGAGCCATGACTTTTCTAACTTTGGGTGAGTGTATCCCACAACATTAAGCCATCGTTAGAACAACATTGTGCCATCACTCACACGTCATGGAACCACAGTTATAACGCTGAGTCATCAGTTTCATAACATTGTGCTAGCGTATCACACAGCATTCAGCCACAATTCCTATGAGAGCGAGCCCTTCTTTTTCATTCAAGAATGAATCATGTCCAATGTTCTCAATACTTTTGTATGTTACGTCCTTCATGTTGTAAGCCTGACTTTTTTTACTTGAAAATGCAACAATGTAGTTTTTTGCTCCATACTGTATGTGTTCAAAAGCATCGTTTTGCTTAGTTTATTATGTTCTTTTCGATCTTCATTAACTTAAATATGTTTAACACAGTTTTCATATATTTTATTTACATTAATATACTCTGCATTCGGCTTTTCACTTCCATCATGAGAAACTAAGAGTACTATTTGGTATGAACATTTTTAACAGAAAATATTTATATTTCACAAGTCAAAATGTTCTGAATAGATAGATCCATGTGCTGTTTTTATCATTTTGTAGCACTTTTAAAGGTATATACTGTAAAAAAATCTTTGCTTACATCATTAGTTTGACAATATAGATCTAGGCCACCTCAGCATGAGGAACTAGCGTAACCAGTTGATCCACAATATTTTATGGCAGTTAAACTCGGTGTAAAATATCATAACGTACCACAGAAAATCAGTTTGTATTCAAAGATGTTGATATTGTGCATAGTAGTGCACAAAAAACATTCTCATTTATACTATCATTAACAGTATAAAAGTATTTGAATTTTTCTTTAATTCTGTGTCCTCAAGACGTGTAATTACAATTATATATTGCTTACTGTTGGTCTGTCAGTGAGATAATGTTACAGCAAATCTTTCCGAAGCAACATCAGTGAAAGAACTTCACTGACATAAAGGCAGATAGCAGCCGGAACGAACGTCCGCGTAGTTCAATTGGTAGAGTGACTTATTCCGGAATGAGGGGTCCGGGTCCGAGCTCCGGCGTGGACAAAAATGACGGAGAAATTTACTTCGTTATACTTACGTAAAAATGTTTCGATTGCGACAAAACTTTATCATGTGGTTTCAGAGGTATACTGAACCGGTTCTGTTGAATATAATCAAAATGGGTTCAAAGGCCAGGACACAGGACCGAGATTTATTCCACAGCCATTATCCTCATAACTTGAATAAAAATGCTTCTGTTGCGCCGAGACTTTAGTATGTTGTTCCGGAGGTATACTGAACCAATTCTGTTTAATATCATCGAAATGGGGTCAAAGGTGAGGGCAAAGGAACGAGATTTATTCCACAGCCATTATCCACAAAACTTGAGTAATGATTTCTGGTATGTTGGAAAGTGTATCATAATCACTGCATTGCATGATTTTACTAACCTGTTTTCAATGCAAATTGTGCGCAGTTGAATATATGAACTGAACAGGTGTAGAAAACTAGATTCAGAATCTTGTTTCGTATACCAGGTGAGTTGGTAATCAGGTTAACTTGGTATTTGTAATTGGCAAGTAGTTCAAACGCACTGTTCCCTGTCACTGCAAAATTATATTGATAAAAAAACTTACCAATTTAAAATCTTGAAATTGTAAGAGCTAACGAAAGTCACTCGCTCATGACAAAAATAACCATAAGATGAAACACAGCGGGTTTTTTTTTTTTAATTATTTTAGATGCGGTGTTTTAACTCCAAAAGTTAAGTTTCGTGCTGCGGAAATAAAGCAGCAATAAAAATGCAACACGTAAAAAAATTATGCCACCACAGTTTCGCAAGAGGTATTTGAAAATTATTTTATTTATGATAAAAAAATGAAAAAAGAAATTTAGCGATATGATTTATTCCACTTACTTCCCAGTATGAATTGGAAGATTTTCCATGTGTTCTGCGAACAATGGTCGATGCCCCTGTGGCTCAGTGCTGTAAGCGCTGGCTTGTGACCATTCGTCTCGGAGATGGGTCCGGGTTCGAATCCTGGTGAGGCATGGATGTTGTGTTTGTCTTACGGCACTGGATCTCTTCCTTCCCTGGAACCAGTGGCCCTTAATTAGGGACGGGCGACCGCTTATAGCCCGCTAAGTTCCATACAGTGGTCGTTAAACCTTCAATCAAACAACAACAAGAAAGATGACACCGAATTTTCGGGTGTAATAAGCACGTCTTTTGAATCCGTTCTGAAGCAAATTAAATTTATCAAAGCTATTCAGAGTCAATGGAACCGGTATGGAAAACAATAGTATCTGACGGAAGAAAGAAGTTTTTTAATCGGGTTTTTAATCCCTCAGATATTGCTGCAAACGGAATCGTGAGCTTACGCCCTCTGGTTGCAGACTTGTGCGTTAAGAAAAACATGAATTTATATGAGAAACATTTCGCACCGGAAACGCTCTCCAGCACATAAATAATTTTTCAAATCGGATTCTTAGAAGTAGAGATACTGACAAAAATAAGATATACATCTACACCCCCTGGCGGAGAAACTGTGGAATATTTTAGGAAGAAAATATTCCAAAAGGGTTTATCGATGTGAGTGGCATGAGTCCACGAAATAATTTTTTCAATCGATATTTTAGAAGCTCAGATTTTATGGCAAATACATCCGAAGCAAAAAGTAACACTTACGCACCCTGGTGGCCAAAGTATTCTTTACCAAAAATTTGAAATTATATGCAAAAGAGTTTTCATCACAAGGTGCATCCGCTGAAGCAAAAATTTTTCAAATCGGAGATTTAGAAGCAGAGATATAGGGGGAAACGCGTATTACCCCTACGCCCCCTAGCGGAAAGTCTATGAATTACTTGAAAATTTTAAAATTATATGAAAAACATGTCCCACTGGAAACACTATCCAACAAAGAAGGAATTTTTCAAATGTGACTCCCAGAAGTAGAGATATTGACAAAAATAATATATAGATCTACACCCCCTAGCGTAGAAACTGTGGAATATTTTAAAAAGAAAATATTCCGAAAAGGTTTATCAATGTGAGTGGCATCAGTCCGCGAAAGAATTAAATCGATATTTTAGAAGCTCAGATTTTATGGCAAATACATCAGAAGCAAAAATTAACACTTACGCCCCCTGGTGGCCAAAGTATTATTTACCAAACATTTGAAATTATATGCAAAAGTCTTTCCATCACGAGGTGCATCCGCTGAAGTAAACATTTTTCAAATCGGAGTTTTAGAACAAGAGTTATCGGGAAAAATGTAATTTACTTTTACGCCCCCTAGCGGAAAATCTGTGAGTAATTTGAAAAAGTGATATATATAAAATACTCTTCAACATAAATGGAATCCAAAGATAAAATAATTTTTTTCAATCGGATGTTTAGAAGCAAATATGTGGAATAAAACTTATTTTTGAATTCGACATCATCTGCATTTACGCCCTCTAGCGGCGAAAGTGTACATCGTAAAAAAAAAACGAAATAAAGGATCATCATTCGCATATTTCAAGCTTCCCAACGCAAAAATAATTTTTCAAATCGGACTAATAGTTTCAGAGATATCGTGGGTACAGACGGATGGACGGACGGACAAACCGGAAACATAAGCACGATCTTTTTTTACAAAAAACGTGCTAACAAATGGTCGAATAAGAGCTACTCACATGTTACTCCTGGATGGTGACTCAATGCGTTACTCTGGTTAGAGTTTCGGTCATGCTTGCCTATAACCAGATTAACAAACTTTTCTATCGGTAGTTAGAAAATCGTGGCATTTACTTCATCATTCAACGATTACGTTGTGCCTACCAGTCTTGGAAATAGAAGACGAAGGCACTATATAGCACCAACTTTAAATTTCAAGGCTGTGCTGTCTGGGCTATGTCGTGTTAAGCTGAAGCAAGTTCAACGTCGAATTATAGGATTTATGTCTTTCTGTTTTTGCCAAAGCGAAGAATAAAGAATGTTCTGCATATTTGACATGCTTGTAAAGGAAATAAAGGAACATTTGAATTAATAAGTAAGACTTCTGTTAAATTCCTAAGCTAGTTTCTCTAATTTAAAGTGTTTAATTATAGTGTACAAATGCTAATGAAGTTTTCAGCTTCCACAAGCATCCTTACGCGCAAAGAGTTAAGTCGGCAATTAGAATTGAGTTGAAATGTGGAGTTAAACCACAAAGCTCTACAGTCATTAAGCCCTTATTATTCTATACCGTATAGAAGAATTATTTCGCAATTCTCCACGCGTATGTCTGTGCCTAATGTTTATTGTCTGTTTACAGGATGGTTGTTTAAATAGAACTGTGTACCTCATACACGGAGTGGCGCAGTTTAACAATTTCAACCTTCCCGGAGTGCTTTGCACATCACTACTTTGAATACACAGTATTTTTTTCCTGGACATTTGTCAACCTCGTAGCGCCGTCTGACAGCCATGAATAATACACGAGCAATGTTCTGTCACTCAATCATTTTTCACTGCACTTCTTTGCCGTTCCTTTTCCATTTTAGGAAGTTGTAATTCGAGATATGCTACGTAATATTTTCGATTCTTCGACTTTGGTTTCGAATTTTTACTGCAGCCTGCGATGCTTCACGATTTATTTTTTGTAAGTTCCGTGCTGCAACTCTGCTTATCGGCTAGCGTATACCAGTTTTCTACACGATGTTCTTACTTCCACGTCGGTTGAATTGTTTTTTTTTTTTTAGCAAGGAATGCTTTTTTAAGGAATTTGTGTAGCATTCTTTCTATACAGAGTGGCAAGGAAAGCCGTGGACCAGACCAGTATCTCGAGAACCATGACATCCAGCGTTCTACGTTTCGTGCAGGTATACAAGAAACCGCTATGGAGCTACATCATGAAGCGATGTTAAACACTGATATAAAAACTCTTGAGATATACACTATATTGACAAAAGTCACCGGACACCTAAAAGAGAAACACAACATAGAGTTTATTGACATACATTAGCACGGTGTCAGTTTACCTTTGGCCTTAACGCATGCACTGACCCTTCGAAACATACTTTCGACAATGTTTTGGAACACAGCGATAGGTATGAGCTTCCATTCAGTACGCAATGCTGCCGTTAACTGTTGCTTAGTAGTAGGCCTTGGTTCCAAACTTCTTATGCGGCGCCCTAATTCATCCCATAGGTGCTCTATGGGATTAAGATCAGGGCTCTGTGCTGGCTACTCCACACACGATACGGAATCATTTTCAAATCACGCCGTAACAGTCCTTGCTTTATGGCTCGGTGCATTATCCTGCTGGTATCAACAAGGCTCGGTTTAACAGTATTGCCACAGAGTTGGTAGGGCATAATTGTCCAGAATATCGAGGTAGACGTGCTAGCTAAAAGGTTTGTCCACGATAACCAATGGGCCGTCACCATACCACGAAAAACAATCCCACACGAGTACACTGCCAGCTCCAAACTTGACCGTAGGAACAGTACACTGTGGTAAATAGCATTCCCCCGGCTGTCGCCATACCCACACACAGCCATCAGACTGATGGATCGTGTATTTGGATTCATCAGTCTATAGGACCCATTTTCATTGATCTACGGTTCACGATAAATTTTCTTTACACCATGCTAAACGACGAGTAGAATTGCGAGTGGAGATGAAAGGCTTATGAGCAGCCGCACGACAACGGTAACCCATGGAATGAAGTTTTCTGCTAATGGTAAGTGTACATACCAAGGTTCCAGCATTTTTATTCACCTGTACACTGAGGTCTTATGCCGTACTCCTTCGATTAGCTGTAACGACTCTCCTGAGGCTTCGACTTCCTCTATCATTGATTTTCTTTGGCCTGCCGGTACGCTTTGCTGCTTCAGCCACGCCATGTGTCTTCCACTTATTCAGTACATCCAAAACACTTGACTTGGGTATGTTTAAACGCCTCTCGGTTTCTCTTATGGACAACCCCACTAAAATAACACCCAACAATCTTTCCTTTCTCAAAGTTAGTTCTCTCCCGCCGCGACATTTTCACTCAACCTCACAGTGCGATATGACCGCGGTCAGCTGCAGGCTTGTTTTTATACCGTTCGCAGCTATACCGTGCATATTAACAACGTAGCAGATCCGTTCGTTTGCTTTTGAATGGGTGACCGGTGACTTTTGTGAATATAGTGTTTGTGCGACGAAGCTGCCTCAGAACATTAATAATTAACCATTTAAAATACAGTTAACAAAGCTAAAATGCCATAAATTATCAAGGTTATACTGAAAATCAGTCTAAAATAAAACAAGAACAGGAATGGTTAGAGAATACATAAAGCGGGTTGTTAAAATACTGGTAATTAGGTACCGGCGAGTCCTTATAGTAGCTCGCAGTGATCGTTAAACCGGAAACTAAAAAGAAAGAAAATAAGGCGACTTTCCAAACTGAAAGGTATGAATAATTTATGTGGTTCGAGGACCTGCCTTCAGTGATATTGCACTACTATAGCTAATTAAGGTTCGCTGAGACATATCATTGTCGAATTCGAGAATAATTAACGAAGTTCTCCATATCTTATCGGCTAAAACGCGTTGCGCATTTTTTGCAGGAGTATCATACCCACATCGGTCACTGAAATAAAAACCTCTATGCAGATGTACGAAACGTCACTAACACAGCGTACATAGAAAATACGTGGTCACGTGCGCCGCCACGTGATATTGGCAACTGTTTAGGTCTGCAACTCGATAGTAATCGCCAGTAGGAACGCGGTTGATTACAATCGTTGCGAATTCCTTAGGTATCCTAGAATTGAGGCGGCGATCGTTGACCTTCCACAGACAGAGTAAGCATGTGATCAATGGAACAGACCCCTCTCCTTCTTTTCCAGATTGGCATCGAGTTGGTGATAACCCGAACTGGTATCACAGTTTGAAAGATATATCACCCTCTCCTTTCACTCATTTTTTCTGTTTGTCTTTACTATTGAGTTCACTTACTCAGATCTCCTAGCTTTCTATTTCTAATGGTTGTTTTAGACCTGGGGTCAGACACTCCCTTACTAAAACTTCTTCAAATATCGTATAGTATCGAATCGTATCGTAGTGGTCAGTAGTGTTGATGATCACAATGGAAAAAAAAAAGGATCTTTCGAAGTTCGAAAATAGTTTATTGTGCCCTTCCGGCTGGAGCAATGGTTTTGAAAGCATACTGATTTCTCAAAAGTTGAGATATCCTGGGTCTGTAATAAGCGTAAAAACAACCCACACTGCTTATCTAAGAAGCATAACTGTGGCGCGACGACAATCTGTTTGGAACGAGATCGCCATCGTCTGAGAAATCTTTTACGAGAAGACTGGACTTCCTGGGTTCAACAATTGACCAAAGCATTCAACGAAGGTTGTTTCCGACCCATATATCAGGTATTGAAGACAATCGGTATTGGTAGTCACATACTTATCAAGAAACAATTAATTTCTCCGAAGAACCGGAAAGTTCGTCTACAGTTGTGTCAGAAATACTGTGACTGGACACTGGAAACTGGAAAAAAGTCATGTGGTCCGACGAGTCGCGGTACGTTTTGTTCAGTATTGACGGTGGGTAGAAGTCTGGTGGGAGCCCCGTGAAGCAATGGACCCAGCTTGCCTAGCAAACAAAACTCCAGGTTCTGGAAATGGTGTTATGGTATGGAACGGGTCCCCTGATATTGCTGAAAAGTCTGGCATCCTCCAAGGATTACCCGAACATTGTTGCCGTTCAAGTCCATTCTACAATGTTGACTTTTCGTTCTACAGATGACAGCTGTTTCATGGATGACTATGCAACTATCCATTGCGTAAGATGTCTTTAGTAGCGAGTATTACAGCGACTTTCAACACTTTCCCTGGGCATCACAAAGCCTGGATCTGAACCCCATTGAGAATATTCAGGGAATGGACAAAAATATGGAAACACCTGGTAAAAGCAACCAACGTTTTCCACGTGAAAATGTAGACGCCGCAGGAGGTCTTGATATTGAATGTGTGCTACGAAACGTGGCAAACCAGCAGGTGGTCACAGTTACTGTCTAGACATTGATCTGTAGCCACAGTTGCTGTCTAGACATTGATCTGTAGCCACAGTTGCTGTCTAGACATTGATCTGTAGCCACAGTTGTTGTCTAGACATTGATCTGTAGCCACAGTTGCTGTCTAGACATTGATCTGTAGCCACAGTTGTTGTCTAAACATTGATCTGTAGCCACAGTTGCTGTCTAGACATTGATCTGTAGCCACAGTTGCTGTCTAGGCATTGATCTGTAGCCACAGTTGTTGTCTAAACATTGATCTGTAGCCACAGTTGTTGTCTAAACATTGATCTGTAGCCACAGTTGCTGTCTAGACATTGATCTGTAGCCACAGTTGCTGTCTAGACATTGATCTGTAGCCACAGTTGCTGCCTAGACATTGATCTGTAGCCACAGTTGCTGCCTAGACATTGATCTGTAGCCACAGTTGTTGTCCGGACATTGATCTGTCGCCACAGTTGCTGTCTAGACATTGATCTGTGCGTTGCAAGTGAATCATATCGGAGCTTACAGAATTTCAAAGAGGGCAAATTGTTGAGGCCCGTATGGTTGGTGCTTCCTTGACCAAAATAGCAAGTTTATTTGGTGTATCGCGAGGTACTGCATCAAAAGTTATGACCGCGTATTGTGCTTCTGGAAAGAGATCATCCGATAAACACCAGTGTGGACGAAATTGTCCGTTGAATGACAGAGAGAGAGGACATTGCGGAGGATCGTGACCACAAATAAGAAGACAACAGCTGCAAAAGTTACTGCTGAGCTGAATAACGTGATTTCCATCCCTGTCTGAACAAAAACAGTGCGAAGAGAATTCCATAGGCAGGGAATTTATGGTTGAGCTACAATCGCTAAACCACTGGTTAATGACGTAAATGCAGAACGCAGGAGAGAGTGGTGCAACACTCAAAAAACGTGGACTGCTGAGCAACGGAAGACTGTCATCTGTTCCAATGAATCGACCTTTACATTGTTTCCAACCTGTGGGTGAGTTTAAGTGTGGCGAACACGCGCTCGAACTTACGATCCGGCGTGCCTTTTGCCGCCAGTGAAGCATGGCCGCGCGTCTGTCATGGTTTATGCAGCCCTATCATGGCATTCTGCAGGCCCCATTATTACCTTGAGAGGTCGTGTCACTTCCAAGGACTATTTAAGCATTTTGAGTGACCAAGTCCATCCCATGGTATAAACAGTGTTTCCTGCAGGTGATGCCATTTAAGGCGATAAGGCTCCAACGCATACAGCTCATATCGTTCAATCATGGTTTGCTGAGCATGCTGATGAGGTTTCTCATCTTTCCTGGCTCTTTCAATCGCCAGACTTCAATATAGTAGGGCCCCTATGGGCCGTTCTTGAGAACAAGGTTCGGGCCCACTATCCGCCTCCAGCATCTTCACAGGAACTTGAACGCGCGTTGCAGGAAGAATGGTATAACACCCCATTATCCACCATCTAAGACTCATATTTGTCCATTCACAGGAGAATCTAGGCCATACTGAATGCAAAAGGGCGTTCCTACACCATACTGGTATGTAATTCCTTCTTTTAACCGGTGTTTCCATAATTTTGTGCATCCCCTGTGCATCTTATAAAACCCAATTCTGGATAAAAGTTCCTTTCCGTGAAATCTGATCTAGTTAACCCTTTAACCATCTGAAGCGAATTAACTCGCGGTAACAAAAAAGTGCTGAAATCAATTCGACGAATTTATTTGCTGTCTAAGAAGTGGGCCGAACGTGACTCTAACGAATGCATTCAGCGCATGTATACTGGTCCCAATGCTGCTCGAACGAGTGACCTGAAACACTACTGAATATAAAAGCATTTCTTTCCTCCTTAGATTAGTTATTCAGAGTAGTCACTTTCTTCAGGGGATGATTAACACTATTCCTTTGTGGCGAAGTGGTCTAAGCACTGGATTATGACCATTCCTCCGAGAAAGGTGCGGGTTCGAATTCCGGTGAGGCATGGATGTTTTTTGTCTTACGGCGCTGATTCTCTCCCTTCTCTGAAACCAATGGCCATAAATTAAGGACGGTGGACTGCTGATGGCCCATTGAGTTGCTCACGGTAGTCGTTAAACATTAAATAAATAAAAAAAAAGCTTGTTATAAGATATCGACTTTTTCTGAAATAAAGTCACGTTCTCTATTATTCCCATTAAGTCGCACAGCTTGCGGATCCTCAGAGAACGTGTGACTGTTAAGTTCCAGATGTGTTCCTCACAGTCCTGTAGGCTGTTTTTTTATCATTCTTTCTTAGCAGATTCCAAATTCAATGCACAGCGAAAACGGTCTTATGCTCAGTTACTGTTTGAGTCACTGAAACGCAGTCATTGTTTTTGTTATTAAAAGCGTAAATGTTTGTGATAAATTAATTACCTTTAGAATTTTATACGTGAAATTTTTTTCATCATCAGACCTATCTTCACCGAATGTTAAACTTCGAACTTCACAGATGATGTTAAGACTACTTAAGTTTACGCAACAACAATGCAATTTCATAACCAACTCAATGCCCGGTCATAAAGTGTAAAATTTTTGCAATTTCATAACCAACTCAATGCCTGGTTATAAAGTTAATAATTTTTTTAAATCTGTAGCTTTATGTTTAAAGAGCTTATGCTGCTTAACTATGTCCTTTTCAGTACCGCACATTCCGGTGAATTCGATCATTGGTTAATTGGGGAAGCCCTTTATTTAGGACAATTCTTGAAGAACAACACAAGTTAGCTCTTTGGGATAAAGCTTCGCATACTGGAGCAGCCACTTAATTGGGCAAAGAGTTCCAGCCCCGATGTGACCCAATTAACCGTAATATATGGTAGTTCGTACTGAACTTCGTGAACATATGTAACACTTTTCAATTAAGACGGTATACACCGATCAGCCAAAACATTAAAACCACCAACCCAATATGATGTTGATCTTGTCGCCAAAACAGTTCTCACCCGATGAGGCATAGATTCAACGAGATGTTGGTAGGTGTTTCTTAATATGTGGTATCGTAACTGCAACAGAAGATACCGCAGTTACCGTAAATCACCTGGTTGGGGTGATGCTGCTCGTATCCGTTTCTCCAACTCAAACCACAAATGCTCGATGAGATTCATGTCCTGCGAATTTGGGAGCCATGGACAAAATGAATGATATTCCTCTTCATGCTCTTGGAACTATTCCTAGACCTTATTCGCAGTATGGTATGGAGCATTGTCTCGTTGAAAGACGCCATCTTTGCCAGGGAATACAGTCGCCATAAAGGGGTGTACTTCGTCAGCTACGACGTTCATGCACGCGACAGCTGTCAGAGTTCACTCCACAGGGATACAAGGGCTCCCCAAGAAAATATTGCAGAGACCATCCTACTTCTTTCAGTAGCCTGGATCCGTCCCACAGTGCATCTGGGTGAGAAAGCTTCCTTGAATAAACGTCGCATACGAGCTCGTCCTTGGACATGGTGTAACAGAAAATGGGATTAGTCTGAATATGAGATCCTTTTCGATTCTTCTCTGGTCCAATGTCGATGATTACGTGCCCACTGCAAGGAATGACGACCGTGAACGGCGGTGAGCATAGGCACTCGGATGGGTCTGCAACTGCGCAGACCCATATCCAAAAGCGTACGATGAACTGTGTGTTCGAACACACCACACTTGAAATAATGGGTAGTGTCAACCACAGTGACCCCACTTGTTGCTGCAGGCAAGACGAAATAGCCTGCGCTGACTTCAGGGATCAATGAGGCGTGACCTACCCGCGCCTTCTCGACGGCTCGAAGACTCAGATCACCTTCGATAGCGTGAGCAGCCTACCAACGTCGCTGTTTAGGAGATGCTCTTACCAAGGCGACTTGCCATAATGATCTGACCTTTGTCGAAATCAGATAAATCCTTTACTTTCCCATGTTGAGACGAAGCGAAATACTGAGTGAGACAGCTCCTACCCAGGTATTATACACTACTGGCCACCCAAAATGTAACACCAAGAAGGACACGAGTTAGCAAAGCCATATTTTCTGGACACATAACAACAGATACAAAGATGAAACGATTGAGCTTACAGGCCCGTGCGACTTGCGGAACACGCAGAAATCAATAGTTCGTGTGGCCCCCATGGCTGGCAATAACGGCCGCTACACGCCACGGCATCGAACGAAAGAGGCTTTGGATGTGGGCTTGGGGTATGTCGGTCCAGGCTGCTTCCACACGTTGCCACAGTTCATCAGGCGTAGCCAGCGGGTGGTGCTTGCCGGGTCACTCGGTTGCCGATCAGCGACTAGACGTGTTCAATGGGCGACATATCGGGAGAACAGGCGGGCCACGGCAGCAGTGACACCTGGTGGGCCGTGAAGAATTGTTGCACGATGCGTGCCACGTGCGGGCGCGCATTGTCCTGTTGAAACGTGGCCGCTTGCAGGTCCTACAGGCAAGGAAGGACTACAGGATCCAAAACGTGGGAGATGTAGCGGTGGCTGTTGAGTGTATCAGCGATGCGTACCAGAGGGGTGCGAATGTCATATCCAATTGCGCCCCAATGCATAACGCCAGGCGACGGACTGGTATGGCGATGCATAATGCAGGCGTCATACAGTCTCTCGCCGCGGTGCCGCCACACGCCGATCTGACCATCGTTGTGTTGCAGGTAGAAGCGGGATTCATCGGAGAAGACAATGTCGTGCCGTTCCGTAGTCCAGGTGCGGCGTTCAACGGCCCACTGCCGCGCACTCGCCGGTGGGGTAACGCCGTTGGTAATCGGAGAAATGGGCACCGTGCGACAAGTCCCCACTCCAGCAGACGACGTAGAATGGTACGTGCTGACACAGGTTGTTGCGCATCATACCCTTATTCCTGCGCTGACGTTCGTGATGTGGATGTGCGAGCCTTCAATGCCCGCCGCACAACATGCCGGTCCTCTTGTTCGGTGGTGTGCCGCGACTGCGGCAATCGCTCACGTCGGTCCCTCCGTCCCTCCTGCACCCACCGAATCCATACTCGCCTCACTGTGGCTGGATGTCGTCCCACACGGGCGATAATGTCTCGGTACGATAAACCGCTGTCGCGATAAGCCACTATTCGTGCTCTGTCGAACTCCGAAACCTGCTGGAATGACGACTGTATTCTGCGACGAGGCATCAGGAAGCTTCCCATGAACAGGTCCGGCAGCACAACACACTTGCACTACCTACACCCCACCTTCTGTGCACCCTTCTTATAGTGCTTCTCGGTGGCGTGCCAGGCGCACATGATTTGCATATGCCCTGCAACGCTTATCGTTTGCATGTCCTCTAGCGGGCGACGCATACTGCGAATTTCAGGCCAATCGCATGCTTCCTTCTTGGTGTTGCATTTTGGGTGGCCAGCAGTGTATATACATATATATCATTCGCGATGTTGGCGCGTGATGCTGATTGGCTGCACGCGCGCTGATTTGCCTAACGCAGAGGTGGTTTTAATGGTTTGGCTGATAGGTGTAGTTCAAATGTATTGTTGCTATGCATTTTTATCATGAACATTGCTGCAAAACAACTAAAGCTTAGAGCTCGTACGGTTTAAGCTTAATCTGATTTGTAGCTTTAAATTAGTGAATTTATTTTATCCGTAAAACCAGGATAACTTCACTGTTCGTTATAGCTGAAAGAGAAAATTTTACATATCATGCACTTTTAGACTAACGTCCGAGATTCACTGAAAGGCAAAGGTTACTTGCGATTACAATTCCTTTTTTATGAGTCTTGAAGCAGGGCACCAAATGACATCAATAACTGTGCTCGAAACAACACACGGCATCTAAGTTCAATCAACAATTTTGTGCAAATTACGTGACGCTGGTTGCTCTTTGAAACAGTACACTCTCTAGAGTATTGTCGAATACGAGTTGTCTGTACAACGATCATTCAATATATACACATTCGTGAACCTCTCTCTCTCTCTCTCTCTCTACATTACTATAGCTCGTTTTACAAATGAACACAAAATATTGTTCACAGAAAACAGCTCAACAAGTCGCTCATATAAGATTTCACATAGAGTACTAATTCGGGCATAAATCAAGCTGTTCTTACATGTAACGTAACCGCAGAAATATGAAAATTTTATCTTCCTAGAACGGAAATCGAACCCACATCTCCCTATATGCCCTCGAGTATCCTAACCATTACATCACCCATAACAATGAAATCCAAACAAATGAGGATTATCTCAGACGTCAAACTTTCATTATGATGGCACCCTTAGCTGTTATCTCAGGATTGTTTTACCCCATGTCCTACTGCCAAGAGTTGCCCTTCGAAATTCATCAGATGGCACTCTATGGCGTTAAGTCAGAAAATATTTAAAGAGAAGAAACGAAATTAACATAATAGGAACCCAAAAGGATGGTTAAGACGTCAAACTTTCATTAGGATGGCACCCTTAGCTGTTATCTCAGGATTGTTTTACCCCATGTCCTACTGCCAAGAGTTGCCCTTCGAAATTCATCAGATGGCACTCTATGGCGTTAAGTCAGAAAATATTTAAAGAGAAGAAACGAAATTAACATAATAGGAACCCAAAAGGATGGTTAAGACGTCAAACTTTCATTAGGATGGCACCCTTAGCTGTTATCTCAGGATTGTTTTACCCCATGTCCTACTGCCAAGAGTTGCCCTTCGAAATTCATCAGATGGCACTCTATGGCGTTAAGTCAGAAAATATTTAAAGAGAAGAAACGAAATTAACATAATAGGAACCCAAAAGGATGGTTAAGACGTCAAACTTTCATTAGGATGGCACCCTTAGCTGTTATCTCAGGATTGTTTTACCCCATGTCCTACTGCCAAGAGTTGCCCTTCGAAATTCATCAGATGGCACTCTATGGCGTTAAGTCAGAAAATATTTAAAGAGAAGAAACGAAATTAACATAATAGGAACCCAAAAGGATGGTTAAGACGTCAAACTTTCATTAGGATGGCACCCTTAGCTGTTATCTCAGGATTGTTTTACCCCATGTCCTACTGCCAAGAGTTGCCCTTCGAAATTCATCAGATGGCACTCTATGGCGTTAAGTCAGAAAATATTTAAAGAGAAGAAACGAAATTAACATAATAGGAACCCAAAAGGATGGTTAAGACGTCAAACTTTCATTAGGATGGCACCCTTAGCTGTTATCTCAGGATTGTTTTACCCCATGTCCTACTGCCAAGAGTTGCCCTTCGAAATTCATCAGATGGCACTCTATGGCGTTAAGTCAGAAAATATTTAAAGAGAAGAAACGAAATTAACATAATAGGAACCCAAAAGGATATTTAAGACGTCAAACTTTCATTAGGATGGCACCCTTAGCTGTTATCTCAGGATTGTTTTACCCTATGTCCTACTGCCAAGAGTTGCCCTTCGAAATTCATCAGATGGCACTCTATGGCGTTAAGTCAGAAAATATTTAAAGAGAAGAAACGAAATTAACATAATAGGAACCCAAAAGGATGGTTAAATTAGAGGTATACATCACACAATGTCAAAATCAAAACGGCCAGGATAATGAATCAGCTAAACAACTTGCGTTAGCCCACTGCTTTATTAACTTGTCACTGGAACTTCTTTTTCTTTTTTTTTTTTTTTTTGATTGGAGGTTTAACGACCACCATGAGCAACTCAATCGGCTATAAGCAGTCGCCCGTCCCTAATTTAGGGTCACTGGTTCCAGGGAAGGGTGAGAGGCAGTGCCGAAAGCAAAAAACAACACTCATGCCTTACCGGGATTCGAACCCGGACCCCTTCGGACGAATGATCAGAAGCCATCGCTTAGACCACTGCGCCACTGGGGAGGCCACTTGAACTTCAGAACACGGAGATAACTCCTGCCAGAACGTGAAATCTCTGGCGCCAATTCAGACAATAATAAACAATGCACTCTCCACACTGTGACGTACTACAGAGGTGTTGAACATGGCAAGACGGCAAGTCGCAGTGATAAGCCCTTGTCGGTGAAGCTTAATTGGGAAAGCATTCGGCTCCGGAGCAGACGAATGTGGGTTCGAGTCCCGCAACGGTGAAATTGTTTTTTTCACATTGGCACCCGAACGTAAAAATGGATCTACAGGCCGTTAGGTTCTTCAAAAAATGTGTGATGTCACTTCCACACATCTTTTGGAGTTAGTGATAATTCCTTCTTCTACGGAGAGTTACTTCAAGCATGGTTTCCGGTGGATACGGAGCCTGCGATTTCGTGCCCTCGCCTTTCTCAAACGGTGGGCTGTGGGGGTATATGACGTAATACAGAGTTGGCGCACCTGTCCAGACGGCGAAGTAGTAGCGTTGAACGTTATCGGTGTAGCTTAATTGGGAAAGTATTAGGCTCCGGATCAGAAGGATGCAGGTTCGATTCTTGCCATCGGTAAATATGTATTTTCTCAGTTAACTCGTTTTAACTCAGGGTAAAATGAGTTCAAAAATTCTGCGTACGCGTAATATGCCTCGCTCTAGCACATGGCCTTCTGCCTTCATGACTGCTTCGTCCTTCCAACAAGCCTACGGTATACATTCAATATTGATTGTTTATCGTGCTTCTAATTACTGTCTGTAATTCCAAAATGGAAATGCTCTTAGGGGAAGTAATGTATCGTTAAGGCAGAAAACGTTTAACGAGAAGAAACTAAATTTACATAACAACACAGAAACTCTCGCCAAAGATGTTCGTCTCCTCCTGCGGACTTTGACTGGTGCTGGATTTCTGCTCTGATTCTGTGGGGTTTCTGGCCATGTTGGGATTCTGGATAACGAGCTGGCGGATGCCTCTCTTAAATCCGTCAACTCCATGCCGATCACTCGACTGCCACTGTGTTTTTTACGTTTACCAACCGTAGGTTGAATATATGCTCCAGCTTTGTCCGTCCGCCTGTCCGTCCGTCAGTCCGTCCGTACGCGCGATAACTCACGTGAAAATGGTTCGACTTCGACGAAATTTTAGTATGTGGTAGGGGACCACCTGGGAACGAACCCTATTGAAAATGGGCGAAGCAGGGTCAAAGGTCAGGACATAGGAGCGGGATCCATTCCATTGCTCTTATGCGTCATAACTTGCGTAAAAATTGTTCGATTTCGATGAAATTTTAATATGTGGTAGGGAACCACCTGGGGACGATCACTATTGAAAATGGGTGAAATAGGGTCAAAGGTCAGGACATAGGAGCTGGATCCATTTCATTGCCTTTATGCGTCATAACTTGCGTAAATACGGTTCGATTTGGATGAAATTTTAGTATGTGGTAGGGAACCACCCGGGCACGAACTCTATTGAAATAGGCGAAATGGGGTCAAAGGTCAGGCAGAGCATAAGAGCGGGATATATTCCATTGCCCTTATGTGTCATAACTTGCGTAAAAATGGTTCGATTTCGATCAGATTTTAGTATGTGGTAGGGAGCCACTTGGGACGAACCCTATTGAAAATGGGCGAAATGGGGTCAAAGGTCAGAACACTGGAGTGGGATCCATTCCATTGCCCTTGTGCATCATAATTTACCTAAAATGCATGGATTGCGACAAAACTTTGTCATGTTGTTCCGGAGGTATAGTGAACCGGTTCTGTTGAATATCATCGAAAGGGGGTCAAAGGTCAGGACACAGGAGCGAGATTTATTCCACAGCCATTATACTCATAACTTGAGTAATAATTTCTGGTATGTTGGAAAGCGTATCATAATCAATGCATGGCATGATTTTACTAACTTGTTTTTTTATAGATTTTTGTCCTGACATCCGTCTGTTCATCATGGCTGAGTGGCAGATACTCCACAGGGCAGGAACAAATTTCTCTCTGTCAAACCACAGATCAGACTATGGCCATCTATACTCGGGGCAAAGCTAACCTGATTACACTGTTAAGGTTGTGAAACCGATTCACCGACATGAAATCTCTTGTTTATCAGCATTTCTCCGCGCACTAATGGGGTGCGGTGTGTCGCTGATCCTTCATTTTAAGGGTGACTGAAGGCGAGACAAAAGAGAACTTCCCGCGTTCAATCACGATGTCTTCTCCACCCCCACCACACCTTCTCAAACTTGCCGACTACCGGTCAAACGATTTCTGAATGAGTATTTTTAAACAGCAACCACGAAGAAAGAAGGAAGTTCATTACAATGAACACCAAGCTATTATCTCCGGCTCCATCTAACAATTCTACCATCCCAGTCGCAGTAAATATCCTTTTGTTAATGTATAGCGTCTCCGAAGCAAAACAGAAGTGACAATGACGCCGCCAAAATGTGAATATTTGTATTTTGTAGAAACGCGACCGAAACTGTGATCTTCATTTTTTTAGCAAGTCTTTTGTAAAAAAAGATTGTGCTTATGTTACCGGTTTGTCCTTCCGTCCGTCCGTCTGTACCCACGATATCTCTGCAACTATTAATTCTTTAATTCTTTTTGCATTGGAAAGCTTGAAATATACGAATGATAATTCCTTCATTTCGTTTTTCTTTTCGATGTACAATTTCGCCGCTAGAGGGCGTTTATTCCATATATTTGCTTCTAAACATCCGATTGAAAATATTCTTGTATCTTTCGATTCCACTTATATCGAAGAGTATTTTAGATATAGTTACGTTTTCAAATTACGCATAGATTTTCCGCTATGGGGCGTAAAATTAAATTACATTTTTACCGATAACTCTTCTTCTAAAATTTCGATTTGAAATTTTTTTTCTTCAAAGAATACACCTCCTGATGGAAAATCTTTTGCATGAAATTTCAAATTTTTGGTAAATAATACTTTGGCCACCAGGGGGCGTAAGTGTTAATTTTAGCTTCTGATGTATTTTCCATAAAATCTGAGCTTCTAAAATATCGATTGAATTCTTTCGCGGACTGATGCCACTCACATTGATAAACCTTTTCGGAATATTTTCTTTTTAAAATATTCCACAGTTTCTACGCTAGGGGGTGTAGATCTATATCTTATTTTTGCCAATATCTCTACTTCTAGGAGTCCGATTTGAAAAATTCCTTCTTTGTTGGATATTGTTTCCAGTGTAACATGTTTTTCATAAAATTTCAAAATTTTCAAGTAATTCATAGACTTTCCGCTAAGGGGCGTCGAGGTAAATTGCGTTCCCCCTATATCTCTACTTCTAAATCTGCGATTTGAAAAATTCTTTCTGCACCGGATACAGCTCCTGATGGGAAACCATTTGCACACAATTTCTAATTTTTGAAAAAAAATAGTTTGGCCACCAGGGGGACGTAAATCTTAATTTCCGCTTCTGATGTATTTGCAGCAAAATATGAGCTTCTAAAATCTCGATTGAAAAAAAAGTCGTTTGTTGACCGATACTACTGATGTCGACAAACCTTTTAGGAACATTTTCTTCTTGAAATAATGCATGGTTTTTACGCCAGGGAGCGTAGATGTATATCTTATTTTTGTCAATATCTCTACTTCTAGAAGTCCGATTTGAAAAAAATCTTTCTTTGTTGGATAGTCTTTCCGATGCAAAATGTTTTTCTATAAATTCAAAATTTCAAGTAAATCATAGACTTTCCGCTAGAGGGCACAAAAGTAAATTGCATTTTCTGCGTTATTTCTGCTTCTAACCCTCCGATTTGAAAAATTCTTCCTCTATCGCATTAAAGACCTGATCGAAACTATTTTTCACATGTGTTCTAATGTTTGGTAAAGAATGGTTTGGCCTCCACGGGGCATAAGTGTTGATTTCGGATTCTGATGTATTTGTAGCAAAATCTGGGCTCCTGAAAACTCGACTAAATTTTTTTTTCTTGGGCCGATACCGCTCATATGGAAAAACCTTTTGAGAATACTTTCTTCCTAAAATAATGCATGGTTTTCCCACCAGGAGACGTAAAGTCACATCTTATTTTTGTCAATATCTCTGTTTCTAAGAGTCCGATTTGAAAAATTATTTCTGTGTTGGAGAGCGTTTCAGGTGCGAAATGTTTCTCATATAAATTCATGTTTTTCTTAACGCACAAGTCTGCAACCAGAGGGCGTAAGCTCACGGTTCTGTTTACAGCAATATCTGAGGGATTAAAAACCCGATTGAAAAACTTCTTTCTTCCGTCAGATACTATTGTTTTCCATACCGGTTCCATTGACTTTGAATAGCTTTGATAAATTTAATTAGCATCAGAACGGATTCAAAAGACGTGCTTATTACTCTCGAAAATTCGGTGTCATCTTTCTTGTTTTTAATGTGCATACGCCCGACACTTAGAACTTCTATATATTCATATGCTTTCGTAGGTCTCAGTTCAAGCTCGAACACGGCTTTTAAACTGGAACTATATTATGTAGAGGAAGCACACACTCCGTAACTTAAACTCCATTGTCAGGTTAGCCTTTCCCTGAGTATAGTTTGCGAAGAAACCGTCGTGAGGTAGTTATACTTGCGCGTCTCCGCATTGGGCATTGTCGTTTCACTCACCGCACCTTGTTGTGTGGAAAAACTGCCCCGATGTATACACAGTGCGTCAAAAAATTTTTAAGACTGGCGCTAGATTTCAGCCTACGGTGGCGCCACCAGTGTAATCGCGAATGCGTTATAAACCGTGACCATCTGGTTGCTTTCTGCCAAAAGTACTGCGCAGTTGTTAAAGTAGCTCAAACGAAACGGCCGTTTATTAGAGAAGTAAAATTGTGTTCATGTTGAATTATTAAAATGGAACAAAGGGCTGTTATTAAATTTTACGCAAAACTTTGTAAAAGTGCCTCGGAAACGTACCAAATGATGAAACAAGTTTACGGTGAGTTTTGTTTAAGTAGATTAAATGTTTTCCTGTGGCACAAACGTTTTTTGGACGGAAGAGAGACGCTAGAAGATGATAAGCATACCGGAAGACCAAGTTCATCTAGGACACCTGAGATTATTGAAAAAGAGCGTGATTTCGTGGCAAACAATCGATGTGCGTCACTAAGAATGATGGAAGAGTCTTTAAGCATCAACAAAGAAACGATTCGAATCATCCTGCATGAAGATTTGGGCAAAACAAAATTCTGTGCTAAATTTGTTCCACACACATTAACCAATGAACAAAAATCAAGGAGAAGTGTACATTGCAGAGACATCATTTCAGCCACTGAAAATGATCCAAACTTCTTAAAAGCGATTGTTACTGGTGATGAAACATGCTGTTTTCAATATGGTCCTAAAACAAAGCGACAAAGTGTGCGGAATGGAAGTCAAAAAACTCGCCACAAGCCAAAAAAAAAAAAAAAAAAAAAAAAAAAAACAAGAAAAGTTCCATCACCACGTTCTTAAATACCTTTTTTGATGGTCTTATGTCTGGCTCTCTTTGGCCAAACATACCCCTTTCACAATAAAAATCAACCAACCAACAAACACAGAAACTCAGCGGGAAGGCTACTTAAAGTTATACGCCACACGGTCTTGTTTCATACAGAATCTACTAGTGACTTGAATATCTGCCAGACATCGACAAAAAACGAACAGATGTTCAAATATGGCTTTCAGAACACAGTCATAACACACAGCAAGATAAATTTACATAAGAGTATAAGATAACTAATATGAAAGGTCAGAAGAGCGGTATACGTCGTAACAAAAAGAAACTGTAATTTCTTTCGGACTCATTTTCCCATGCCTCGTGGAAAAGAAATAATTTATCTGAAGATTGAGATTACTCGAAGTCATTTTGAAACTCATTTACAACGTCGATGGCATAGGAAATTCAATATCTGAATTGTGGTTTGCTGAAACAATGAACAGGGATACGCAGGGAGCGTTTCCTCTGCAGTCTTATCGGATGCCTGCTATAACATTTTGCTGTCCTGGGAGGCACGTGATGGTGAAAAATTAATCTTCGAACAAAAATGTTTCAAATGTCAGAGTTGTTCCAGAACATTGGAAGAACAAAAATTTTCCGATATCTATGGACAGTTCGCAAAAAAAAAAAAAAAAAAAAAATGTGAAAGGAGATTTATTTTTCTTTGTTGCTGCATGCCACCGAATTTCAGTCTGAGCGCTTTTCGAGGCTAGCACAACAATTAACTTACATGCACTAAATTAACTTCACGTCGAGCTCAAAAGGAATGAAGCATTCCGTTTTAATTTCGATGTGTATTTCAAACCAACAGCGGTACCCAACTCGTTCCTCTCGATTCACACTGCCCTAAAGAGCACAAAGTCGCTGCGTTTAAAACATGGCTGCATAGATTGTATAACGTAGGAAAAGCCATACAGCCTGAATACAAAAGAAAGAAGTTATATTTACAGTAGTGGTACAAAAAGACGATATTAAAAAAAAATGATATAAACAGAATATATGCAGAAAGGCATAGATTGGAATAATGGCTGCGGTAACAAAATCAACTGGAATGACAACAAGGTACTCAGGGTCCATCACATTGATCCCAGATTTTACATGTTAGTTGAAGCATCTAATATGTACAGCTTGGTGCAAAAGTCCTGCAACACCTCATGTAAATATGCATTTCACGCATTTGACCGCATTTTGAAACGTAACGCTATTTCGAACATAATAAATAGTACATAATTTTAAAGATAATTTGATAAAGCATTCAAAACGTTTTACAGATTTAACATATCCTTAACTTTCTTAACATATCTTAACTTTCTTTAACTTTCTGTTTTCTCATCCAGTACATGTTGTACATGTACTGGATGAGAAGACAGAAAGAAAGTGTAAAGCTAGCATAAGCGTTTTTTTTTATTTATGGTAAACTACAAGAAACTGTTTAAGTCACGAAAAAGAAAAAAATTGAAACTCATTAAAGCTTTTTTATTTAGTCAATGAATGTTAAATATGTTTCAAGACATACAGATAATTATTAATTAATTAGGAAGTCCTTGTTTTTAATTACTAAGGCACATCTCGAGGGCATACTGCTCACAAGGTATTCAAGCTCATCCGTCGATGTTAGATGATACCAGCATAAAATTATAGCTTCAATTAACTGCACTTTATTTGTAGGATTCTTTGCACTCACCTTCTGTTCCAGTTTCATCCAAAATTTCTCGATCGGATTAAGATCCGGCGATTGTGGAGGCCATTGAAATCTCCGGACCGATTTAGAAACCAACCATCTGCCCACCACTCTTGCCCGATGGAAGGGTGCGTTGTAGTCCTGGAAGACGAAATCATTATTTGGAAACATGTTAACAGATGAAGGAAGCATTTCTTCTCCAGTACATGTATATATATTGGGAAGCATTCATGTTACCTTTTATGTAAAAGAACATCACATATGACAAAACAAGAACATCACAATCCATGAGCTGAGATGCGCACCCTGATCATAACGGTTGGAAAGCGTAAATGACTAATACACCTGCTAGCCATCGAGTGGTAATAGCCGCATTTCATGGCAATTTGGCGACGGGATATTTCTTCATTATGCAGCGCAATAATCTTAGCGGGTGTAGACACTTTGTTTGCAGGTAACATACTGTACTTTAAACTAACACAACCCTTCAGAGGCATTACACATCTTATGTATAGGGGCTCTATACACTACGAAATAATAATAATACGTCCCCTTTATATACGCGGAAATCGGATGTCTGAAAATTCTGTAGGGGATTGAGCTAAGAGATTTCACTTTTTGTTGGTCTCTTGTGTTTCTTCATTTTTTTGTCATAATTGTAAAAGTAATGCAGATATGTTAAATCTTTAAAAAAGTTTGGATTCTTTACGAAATAATTTTTTAAATGATATACTATGTATTATGTTTGGAATTTGCATTACTTTTCAAGATGCGGTCCACTGCTTAAAATGCATGTTTACATGAGGTGTTACAGGACTTTTGCACCAAGCTGTAAATACAACATCACTATAGCCATAAAATCCCGGATGCCTTTTTCACGCATAGCATATAACTGCAAGGGGAAACAATGCGAGAAAAAAAAACGCGGGTGCAAATACGCTATAATGTTACAATACCCTGACAACACAAAAGAGTTACATATCGGAAAGACAAAGCGATCCTTAGCCATTAGACGTAGAGAACATATGAGAAGTGTCAACCAGGACGTGAAGAATACAGCACTATGCACTTCTCGGCCGCTCGAACATGGGAAAAGAAGAGATACACTTTACAGAAGAAATTAAAAGAGATACACCTTACGCGAACTTTAAAGAGACTACCATCAGTGAAAACAGGGCAAATTCTCTCTAAAAAGCTAGTATGCAATTGTGGAAATACTAATGATTTGGCACGCATTGTTAAGGAATGTAAACACATCGCAACGCAGCATAAAATCATGAGAGTGATTAACACGTAATACCGCTCGCGATGTCTTCCACGCTATTTTCAAAAAGTCATATTTGTTCCTTAGGCGTTTCAATTCTTTGCACCAAACAGAAATAATCGCGCTTTCCACGCTATTAAGTGAGTCTTGGAAAAATTCTCATCTGCCACCACCGGTAATCGAACCTAGGGTCTTCCAGTTACATTCCGGACATGCTACCACTGTACCACAGCGGCCTCGAATTTTTCAGACTCACATGTGATTAACTGCCAAACTACATGGCAGATTGATTCATGGAGTCCTGCACAATGCTGGGGATTCACCAAAGATGGAAAGCAGCAACTGAACAAACAACTAGGAGGCGAATGGATAATTAATTCAAACAATCCACGTGGATCAGGAACACCAAACAGAAATCATCGCTCTTTCCACGTTAATAATTATTTGTTCAGTTGCTGCTTTCCATCTTTGGTGAATCCCCAGCATTGTGCAGGGCTCCATGAAGCAACCTGCCATGTAGTTTGGCAGTTAATCACATGTGAGTCTGGAGAATTAGAGGACGCTGTGGTGCAGTGGTAGCATGTCCGGTGCGTAACTGAAAGACCCTGAGTTCGATTCCTGGTGGCGGCTGAAGAGAACTTTTCCAAGACTCACTTAATAAAGTGGAAAGAGCGATGATTTCTGTTTGGTGTTCCTGATCCACGTCGAGTGTTTGAAACAAATCTTTGTATTTTACATCTAACAGCTGCCTTGAAAAAGTCTTCCGGTGAAGAGCGAAAGCCTGGTGACTGATATATAATGTATTACGCCACTGAATAAAATTAAATTATACTACACTATAAGAGTTTGGAACTTGCATATTGGCAAAGACGTAATTGATATTTTCAGGTAATAACACTGCACCATTTCGGGGGAGGGGGTAAGAGATATTTTAGAAGCATCCCAGATCCGCCGTTGCTTAAATCATGAGCTTCATTCTGTAAATGATATATCCTAGGTAAACATCTATAGAAAGAACCGAGGAATGAACGAATCCGAAATTATGATCAGAAAGAAATTCAATGGATTGAAAATTTTCTGTTAAGGACATTTCTCTTCACACTAACATCTGGTGCTGACAAAAACTCAAACTAAATCTTCTTAAAAGTGATGTAAGCTACAGGTCAGTATCTGGTAAAACTGTTGTGAATGGCGGTCGTTTTATTTAGGGAACACCGCCTGTAGGCCCCACGAATTTGCTGTTCGTTAGGGAATTGCTGTACGTTTAAATGTATCCTATTCCTCCTCCATCTCTTTCCGACAACTCTCTTAATCAATGTCCTTTCGTACCTCCTCTATGCATGTGGAAGGCTAACAGAATATTTGATGAAAATGCTACGTCCTCTTAGTTCCTACATTACTCTACAGCTTTCTCTTTTCCTTGTTTCGGCACCCCTTTCGCGGAGTTTTCCCGGTATCTCCTGAATCGCTTTTGAACAATTCTTTTAATCCATGTCATTTCATACCACCTCCGTGCATGTGGAAGGCTAACAGAATATTTGATGAAAACGCCACGTCCTCTTATTTCCTCGATTGCTCTAGAACTTTGCCTTTCTGTTTTCTTTCTTCCCACATCCACCTTGTGGAATTAAACCTGCTCCTACTCCATCGTTTTTCGACAGTTCGTTTAATCAATGTCCTCTTTTACCGCCTCCATGCATATGGAAGGCTGACATAAGATAACTGTGCAAGTTGAACACAACTTTGTTTTGTTTTAACTAAACACCAAAATTGTTTCTTTTAAAACCCTTTTACCGGCTGGAACGAATTAACTCGGGGTTAGCAACATTTGGCTACAATTAACCCGAACGAACATATTCGCAGTCTAAAAAGTGTGTCAACGCGTTTCGAATGAGCGAACTTGCTCTCCAGAGAGCGATACTTTCTCCTTAACTTCTCAAAGTGGTCGTTTAGAGGGATGTCTGACACTAAATGACCACTTTGTTTTTCAAATTGGTCATTTAAGAGGATGATTGACACTAATAATTTCTAACTGATTATCTACTAAAAGGGCAACCACAATGCCGTGTAACTTAAGAAAAGAAAGAGAGAATATGTTTGAGGCACTTGTTTCTAATCACTAGGACGTTGGCTCTATCACGGATCAAGCCTTTCCCCATCATGTCTAGGGTCATGGAGCAGAGAACAGAGGACTATAGCAGCAGGAACGGCGCCACAGGGTGGAGGGGTCTGCGTGTGTGTGTGTGTGTGTGGTGGTGGTGGTGGGGGGGGGTTTGAGCCCACTCAAAATTTTGGTGATACCCCCGTCAGACCACCCCCCGAAGTTTTGAGATAAATGAAGAAAATTTAGTACACTTTACTATCGGAGCTGCATGTTCTCCTGTGGTAATGGGAGAAGGGTAGCATTATGCAATTATGTTTCTCCAACCACGATCCATGACTCAGACGGGAAACCTTACAAGACTGGCCGGAAGTTCAAAGAACATCCGTCAATCAGATGCCGCGGCTCATGCCAGTGGGTTGAAAAGTTGAATAAGCATCATTCTGCCAATCCCATCACCGCCCTGGCGCCCTCGCAGTCTATGACAAGTAGTGGGCGATATCACGATCGTCGAAAACAGCAGACAGTGATCGGCGTCAGTCACCACCAGACAGTGAGCGAAATTTCTCTTGGCTAGTTAGTAGTCACACTCGTTTTCTTTCTCGTTCTGGTGGAAAATCTAAATTTTCCTGCTTGATTTATTTTTTTACACGTATTGCACGTGATACATGAAAGTGAGGTATTTCTTCCCAAGCCAAAGTTTGAACTAACATGTCCGCAAAAGAATCAACCCATGATTTTTTCGAACAAGTGTTAATCAGAAGACGGAAAGTAAATTATGCGATAGTGCCTACAAAGCGGATAATGATTATCAAACGGCTTCAACTTCATCCACAGCGTGTGGTGAATCATTAGGAAGCAACGAGGATTCTTTAAGTGCTTTTAGTGATTCAATGGAAAATTTTTATGAAAGCAATGCTTGTGAAAATAAAACACTGGAAGGACCACATGGTCGCAGGACAAAAAATGTTGAACTCGGAGAGCTTGATATAGCAACTTCACTTTCGGATCAACCCAAACAGCGTATATTAAAACAGTTCCCCCCCCCCAAAAAAAAAAAGAATACGGTAAAGAACAAATAAGCTTCCATGCATATTAGTATAGTTTCCGTGGCTTGCATATAGTATAAAGAGAGATTCCGCTTTTTGTTTTCCGTGTAGAATGTTTTCATCGGACGAAGAAAAGTATGAGGTCACCTTCGCTCAGCGAGCTTACAACAATTAGGAAAAAGCACTTGAAAAGGATTCGGGGTTAAAAAAACCACCAAAACTGCTTGACCCACAAAACTCACTTGGCGTCGTGTAATTCTTATAAGAAAAATAAATCAAGAAGGGCAGATTCATCAGTTGGCACACTTTAAAGTGCTGCATGCACAGCGGAAGTCAAGGAAAAGCCTTGTTTAGGGCAAGCGACGGTGGTTTTTTAAAATTCTTGACTTTAATAATATATACAGTATATATCATCATCTTTCATGTATATATCATCATCATGTATATATCATCATCTTTCAGTATATATCATCATCCTCACTTTCATGTATCACGTGCAATACGTGCAAAAAAATAAATCAAGCAGGAAATGTAAGGTCAGGTGATGTAAGGTCAGGTGATGCGTAACATCACAGCCTCTCCTTGACAAATGTCAACCTCGCCTTCTCGTGGTGCATCCTGTTCCCACTAAAGGGGCTCTGACGACCGCAAATAGCGGTATAACTATACCATCGGGATCAGAGGAAATGCTATCCCACACTCACCAACCCGCTTGGCCAGCGTGGTGAGTTATGGCCAAACACCCCCAAAATGACTCTACAACTTAAATCTTGGCCCTCAGTCTCCGGCAGCTGGAATGTACCTGGCCAAGGCAGCGGCCAGTGCGACATGAAGGCAGAGGGTGCTAAGAATCCCCGGAGGACCGGACTAGGCTGCCATTTGATGCTGACTTTGGCTACCTACAACGGACGCTCCTTATCTTCTGATTCAAGGCTTCTTGAATTGGAAGAGGAACTACAAAGGATCAAGTGGGACATCGTCGGGCTGAGTGAGGTAAAGAGAAAAGGAGAAGATCTCATTGAACTGAAAAGTGGACATCTCTTCTATTATCGTGGGACAGATACTGGCAGAACTAGTGGTGTTGGATTTATAATAAACAAGAAACTGAAGGATAAAGTGGTAGAAGTTGAAAGTTCCTCTGACAGAGCTGCACGACTCGTTATCCAACTATCGAGAAGATACCAGGCTCAGATTATTCAAACTTATGCACCCACCACAAGTCATCCTGAAGAAGAAATTGAAGAATTTTATGAGGAAATTCGTCATCTAAATAATAAAGGTAAGCAGCACTTGAAGATAATTATGGGAGATTTCAATGCAAAAATAGGGCACCGGCAACAGAATGAAACTTCAGTAGGTAAATTCGGTCACGGCAACAGAAACCAGCGTGGAAATACTCTCGTTGAGTTTGCAGAGGCAGAAGGGTTTTTCATCTTGAATTCCTTTTTCAAGAAAAAGCCACACAGGAAATGGACATGGAGACATCCAACTGGGACGACAAGTGAAATTGATTTTATTATGTGTAACAAAAAATTCGTCATCGAAGACTGCAGTGTGCTAAACAAGTTCAACACAGGTAGTGACCATAGATTGGTGAGATGTAAGATGCACCTCAACACTAAACTCGAACGTGGCAAGCTCATAAGACAAACAAAATGTATTGACATAACCAACCTTAAAAAACACCATAATACTTTCAAGTTGGAACTGAAGAACAGATTCTCTGCTTTAGAAGGCCTAACATCGGAAGAAGTGGATATTTCTGAGATTAACAGAAAAGTAACCAAAGCTCTTATGGAAACAGCAACAAAATTAGCTGGGTCTAAGAACAAGTTGCATGTAAACAAATTATCAGGAAAAACCAAAATGTTGATGCAAAAAAGAAGAGAGATGAGGACAACTAAAGAAGATGTGACTTCCAAAGTGGAATATATAGAGCTATGCAAGACAGCACGAAAAAGTATCACTGAAGACGTAAGGAAATTCAACTGTGAGCTAGTGAGGAAAGCAATTGAAAACAACCAAAGCTTAAAGATAGCAAAGGGACACCTCAGTAAGGGAAGAAAACAGATTATGGCTCTGAGAAAAGAAGATATAACAAGAAATAACAAGAAATAGAGGCAG
The DNA here is from genome assembly GCA_039090855.1 of Macrothele yani. Classification (NCBI taxonomy): domain Eukaryota; kingdom Metazoa; phylum Arthropoda; class Arachnida; order Araneae; family Macrothelidae; genus Macrothele; species Macrothele yani. The sequence continues at coordinate 119,878,716 of CM077001.1, read as the reverse complement.
AAATTTTGACAAGAGTGAAAGATTTCTACTCCAAACTATATGAAAGGGATGATACATGTACTCCAGACATCATGAAAGGTACCAGAGTTCTTCCAGTCCTCCCAGCAGAAGTTGCTCATGCAATCAAGAACATGAAGCGGGGGAAAGCTCCAGGAGAAGATGGAATTACTATAGACATCATACAAGAAGCAAGTGGAGAAATTGAAACAGTACTCGCCCAAATTTTCACTCGATGCCTTAATGAAGGGAAGATTCCTGAGGATTGGAACAATGCTACAATGATCCTGCTACATAAAAAAGGTGACATTGAGGATCTCAGGAACTACAGACCTATCAGCCTCCTATCAGTGGTTTATAAAATCTTCACTAAAGTTCTTTCACACCGCTTGAAGGTAACACTGGACATGGCTCAACCGAGAGAACAAGCTGGATTCAGGAGTGGCTACAGCACAATAGATCATATCCACGTACTGAGAGAACTAATTGAAAGAGCGAGGGAATATGAACTTCCATTGTGCATGGCTTTTATCGATTATGAAAAAGCCTTTGATTCGGTGAAACCATCAGCAGTTACCACGGCTCTGAAATCCTGCGGTATTGAAGATGCATACATTAATATTATTAATAACATCTATGAAAATGCAAGTGCAAAGATTCGGCTGTTTGAAAATACAAAACACATAAAAATTGGAAAGGGAGTGAGACAAGGTGACACCATATCTCCGAAGCTCTTTAATGCCACATTGGAGGGTGTTTTTCAGTCACTGAGCTGGGAAAACAAGGGGATAAAGATTAATGGAGATTATCTAACCCACCTTCGTTTTGCTGATGACGTAGTCATTTTTGCAACTAGCCCATCAGAGCTGCAGAGTATGATTCAGGAACTTGCTGACAAGAGTAAAGAAGTGGGATTAAAAATGAACTTTCAGAAGACAAAAGTGATGTTCAATGCTTTTACAAGAAATGAAGATTTATCGATTGATGGAGAAAAACTGGAGATAACAGATACGTATGTTTATCTTGGACAGCAGATATCAAGTGAGGGTCACATTGATGAAGAAAGTAATCGGCGTACAAAACTTGCCTGGAGAGCTTTTGGAAGAAACAGCATAATTTTCAAGAGCAATATGCCATTATGTCTTAAAAGAAAAGTGTTTGATCAATGCATCCTTCCAGTGCTTACGTATGGTGCAGAGACGTGGACCTTAACTAAAAGAGACATACAAAGGCTGCAGACAACTCAAAGAAGCATGGAGAGGTGCATGCTTGGTATAACCAGGAGAGATAAGAAGAGGAACTCGTGGATCCGAAAAAGGACGAGAGTGGAAGACATCATGATCAGAGTTAAATCCCTGAAATTTCAATGGGCTGGGCATACTGCCAGAAGGACAGACCATAGATGGACAGCCGAAATTTTAGATTGGATTCCAAGGGACAGGAAAAGACCCAGAAAAAGACCACATGGGAGATGGGTGGATGAAATTCGTAAATATGCGGGAGTGACATGGAGGAGACGGGCACAAGACCGACCGTTGTGGAGGAAACTTGGGGAGACCTTCGTCCAGCAGTGGATTGATAATGGTTGACAATGATGATGATGATGATATCATCATCATTGTCAACCATTATCAATCCACTGCTGGACGAAGGTCTCCCAAGTTTCCTCCACAACGGTCTGCCTTGTGCCAGTCTCCTCCATGTCACTCCCGCATACTTTCGAATTTCATCCACCCATCTCCCATGTGGTCATCTTCTGGGTCTTTTCCTGTCCCTTGGAATCCAATCTAAAATTTCGGCTGTCCGTCGATGATCTGTCCTTCTCGCAGTATGTCCAGCCCATTGCCATTTCAGGGATTTAACTCTGATCATGATGTCTTCCACTCTTGTCATTTTTCGGATCCACGAGTTCCTCTTCTTATCTCTCCTGATTACACCAGGCATGCACCTCCCCATGCTGCTTTGAGTTGTCTGCAGCCTCTGTATGTCTCTTTTAGTTAAGGTCCACGTCTCTGCACCATACGTAAGCGCTAGAAGAATGCATTGATCAAACACTTTTCTTTTAAGACATAATGGCATATTGCTCTTGAAAATTGTGCTGTTTCTTCCAAAAGCTCTCCAGGCAAGTTTTGTATGCCGATTAATTTCTTCACCAATGTGACCCTCACTTTATATCTGCTGTCCAAGATAAACGTACGTGTCTGTTATCTCCAGCATTTCTCCATCAATCGATAAATCTTCATTTCTTGTAAAAGCATTGAACATCACTTTTGTCTTCTGAAAGTTCATTTTTAACTCCACTTCTTTACTCTTGTCAGCAAGTTCCTGGATCATACTCTGCAGCTATGTTGGGGTAGTTGCAAAAATGACTACGTCATCAGCAAAACGAAGGTGGGTTAGATAATCTCCATTAATCTTTATCCCTTTGTTTTCCCAGTTCAGTGATTGAAAGACATTTTCCAATGTGATATTAAAGAGCTTCGGAGATATGGTGTCACCTTGTCTCACTCCCTTTCCAATTTTTATGTGTGTTGTATTTTCAAACAGCCGAATCTTTGCACTTGCATTTTCATAGATGTTATTAATATAATTAATGTAGGCATCTTCAATACCGCAGGATTTCAGAGCCATTGTAACGGCTGAGGGTCTCTAGGGTGGGCGCTCCAAAATCGGAGGGGTGGGGGGATTATGCTTCATATATATATATATATATGAAGCATAATCTTCCCCACATATATATATATGAATCTTCCTCTCTCTATATATATAGAGAGGAAGATTCATATATGAAGCATAATCTTCCCCACATATATATATATATATATATATATATATATGATGTAAGGTCAGGTGATGCGTAACATCACAGCCTCTCCTTGACAAATATCAACCCCGTCTTCTCGTGGTGCATCCTGTTCCTACTAAAGGGGCTCTGACGACCGCCAATAGCGGTATAACTATACCATCGGGATTAGAGGAAATTCTATCCCACACTCGCCAACCCGCTTGGCCAGCGTGGTGAGTTATGGCCAAACCCCTCCAAAATGACTCCACAACTTAAATCTTGGCCCTCAGTCTCCGGCAGCTGGAATGTACCTGGCCAAGGCAGCGGCCAGTGCGACATGAAGGCAGAGGGTGCTAAGAATCCCCGGAGGACCGGACTAGGCTGCCATCTCATGCTGACCTTGGCAACGTACAATGGACGCTCCCTATCTTCTGATTCAAGGCTTCTTGAATTGGAAGAGGAACTACAAAGGATCAAGTGGGACATCGTGGGGCTAAGTGAGGTAAGGAGAAAAGGAGAAGATCTCATCGAACTGAAAAGTGGACATCTCTTCTACTATCGTGGGACAGATACTGGCAGAACTAGTGGTGTTGGATTTATAATAAACAAGAAACTGAAGGATAAAGTTGTAGAAGTTGAAAGTTCCTCTGACAGAGCTGCACGGCTTGTTATCCAACTCTCGAAAAGATACCAGGCTCAGATTATTCAAACTTATGCACCCACCACAAGTCATCCTGAAGAAGAAATTGAAGAATTTTATGAGGAAATTTGTCATCTGAAAAATAAAGGTAAGCAGCACTTGAAAATAATTATGGGAGATTTCAATGCAAAAATAGGGCAACGGCAACAGAATGAAACTTCAGTAGGAAAATTCGGTCACGGCAACAGAAACCAGCGTGGAAATACTCTCGTTGAGTTTGCAGAGGCAGAAGGGTTTTTCATCTTGAACTCCTTCTTCAAGAAAAAGCCACACAGGAAATGGACATGGAGACATCCAAATGGGACGACAAGTGAAATTGATTTTATTATGTATAACAAAAAAGTCGTCATAGAAGACTGCAGTCTGCTAAACAAGTTCAACACAGGTAGTGACCATAGATTGCTGAGATGTAAGATGCACCTCAACACTAAACCTGAACGTGGCAAGCTCATAAGACAAACAAAATCTATTGACATAACCAACCTTAAAAAACACCATAATACCTTCAAGTTGGAACTGAAGAACAGGTTCTCTGCTTTAGAAGGCCTAACATCGGAAGAAGTGGACATCTCTGAAGTTAACAGAAAAGTAACCAAAGCTCTTATGGAAACAGCAACAAAATTAGCTGGGTCTAAGAACAACTTGCATGTAAACAAATTATCCGGAAAAACGAAAATGTTGATGCAAAAAAGAAGAGAGATGAGGACAAATAAAGAAGATGTGACTTCCAAAGTGGAATATATAGAGCTATGCAAGACAGTACGAAAAAGTATCACTGAAGACGTAAGAAAAATTCAACTGTGAACTAGTGAGGAAAGCAATTGAAAGTAACCAAAGCCTAAAGATAGCAAAGGGACATCTCAGTAAGAGAAGAAAACAGATTATGGCACTGAGAAAAGAAGATGGTTCTGTAACAAGAAATAGAGGCAAAATTTTGACAAGAGTGAAAGATTTCTACTCCAAATTATATGAAAGGGATGATACATGCACTCCAGACATCATGAAAGATACCAGTACCAGAGTTCCTCCAGTCCTTCCAGCAGAAGTTGCACATGCAATCAAGAACATGAAGCGGGGAAAAGCTCCAGGAGAAGATGGAATTACTGTAGACATCATACAAGAAGCAAGTGGAGAAATCGAAACAGTACTAGCCCAAATTTTCACTCGATTCCTTAATGAAGGAAAGATTCCTGAGGATTGGATCACCGCTACAATGATCCTGCTACATAAGAAAGGTGACATTGAGGATCTCGGGAACTACAGACCTATCAGCCTCCTATCAGTAGTTTATAAAATCTTCACTAAAGTTCTTTCACACCGCTTGAAGGTAACACTGGACATGGCTCAACCGAGAGAACAAGCTGGATTCAGGAGTGGCTACAGCACAATAGATCATATCCATGTGCTGAGAGAACTAATTGAAAGAGCGAGGGAATATGAACTTCCATTGTGCATGGCTTTTATCGATTATGAAAAAGCCTTTGATTCGGTGAAACCATCAGCAGTTACAATGGCTCTGAAAACCTGCGGTATTGAAGATGCATACATTAATATTATTAATAACATCTATGAAAATGCAAGTGCAAAGATTCGGCTGTTTGAAAAATACAACACACATAAAAATTGGAAAGGAAGTGAGACAAGGTGACACCATATCTCCGAAGCTCTATAATGTCACATTGGAAAATGTCTTTCAATCACTGAACTGGGAAAACAAAGGGATAAAGATTAATGGAGATTATCTAACCCACCTTCGTTTTGCTGATGGCGTAGTCATTACTGCAACTACCCCATTAGAGCTGCAGAGTATGATCCAGGAACTTGCTGACAAGAGTAAAGAAGTGGGATTAAAAATGAACTTTCAGAAGACAAAAGTGATGTTCAATGCTTTTACAAGAAATGAAGATTTATCGATTGATGGAGAAAAGCTGGAGATAACAGACACGTACGTTTATCTTGGACAGCAGATATCAAGTGAGGGTCACATTGATGAAGAAATTAATCGGCGTACAAAACTTGCCTGGAGAGCTTTTGGAAGAAACAGCATAATTTTCAAGAGCAATATGCCATTATGTCTTAAAAGAAAAGTGTTTGATCAATGCATCCTTCCAGTGCTTACGTATGGCGCAGAGACGTGGACCTTAACTAAAAGAGACATACAAAGGCTGCAGACAACTCAAAGCAGCATGGAGAGGTGCATGCTTGGTGTAATCAGGAGAGATAAGAAGAGGAACTCGTGGATCCGAAAAATGACAAGAGTGGAAGACATCATGATCAGAGTTAAATCCCTGAAATGGCAATGGGCTGGACATACTGCCAGAAGGACAGATCATCGATGGACAGCCGAAATTTTAGATTGGATTCCAAGGGACAGGAAAAGACCCAGAAGAAGACCACATGGGAGATGGGTGGATGAAATTCGAAAGTATGCAGGGGTGACATGGAGGAGACTGGCACAAGACAGACCGTTGTGGAGTAAACCTGGGGAGACCTTCGTCCAGCAGTGGATTGATAATGGTTGACAATGATGATGATGATGATATATATATATATATATATATAATATATATATGAATCTTCCTCTCTCTCTCTCTCTATATATATATATATATATATGAAGCATAATCTTCCCCACCCCCTCCGATTTTGGAGCGCCCACTCTAGAGACCCCCTTCTGGCGTCGTCCCTGTATAGCAGGGAAATCTTATCAATAGCGACAAGTTTATGTTCGGTACTGCTGATTTGGGAGAGGTAAAGGTATTGTTTTTTCATAGCTTCCGTAGAATCAAGTCGCTATGTGAACAATTTCTGTTTGGAAAGCTTAGAAATGTTTGGCCACCATTTGATTCAGAAACATCGACCGCTTAAAGGGTTAACAAAATTCATGAAGACGGCAATCTTGTTCCTCACAGGGCTACTGCTGTTCATTTACATACACCACATCACAACCGTAACTTAGAACGCATAGTCATCATGCAAAGCCCATAACAAACACATATTTATCACTGCAAATAAATTTGAATGATATATAGAACGTTCCTGGCAGCCACGGAAATCACAGGCAGGTACGACCGCTCGAACCCGTAATTATCCTCCGCTGTGTGTTGGATGGGCACTTAAATGGACGGACCTTGAGTACTGACCCTCGGTAATAAATAAGGGCGTCTGCTTTCTACCTCGCCTCCGTACGAATTTCCTGTCGGCACTCTAGCCCAAATGTCCTAGTTTCTTACTTCTACGGATTGTTTAAAACTTTGAAGTATAACGAAGTGAATTTCTCCGTCATTTTTATCCGCGCCAGGATTCGAACCCGGATGCCCTTATTCCGGAATAAGTTGCTCAAACAATTGAGCTACGCGGACGTTTGTTCTGATTGCTATGTGCCTTTATGTCGTGTGCGTCCTTCTGGCAGGTACGTCACATCTCCTGGTACGTTACAGAAGGATGGAGGTCAGACACACCCTTCCTAAAATCCTCTACATAAATCTCTCTGAGTGATATGTATATATATCATCAACCATTATCAATCCACTGCTGGATGAAGGTCTTCCCAAATTTCTCCACAACTGTCTGTCTTGGGCCTGTCTCCTCCATGTCACTTCAGCATACTTTCGAATTTCATCTTTCCATCTCCCATGGGGTCTTCTTCTGGGTTTTTTTCTGTCCCTTGGAATCCAGTCTAAAATTTCAGTTGTCCATTGGTGGTCTGTTCTTCTGGAAACATGTACAGCCCATTGCCATTTCAGTAATTTCACTCTGGTCATGATGTCGTCCACTCCTGTCATTTTCCTTATCCACAAGTTCCTCTTCTTATCTTTCCTGGTTACACCAAGCATGCATCTCTCCATGCTACTTTGAGTTGTCTGCAGTCTTTGAATGTCTTTTTTAGTTAAGGTCCATGTCTCGGCTCCATACGTAAGAACTGGCAGAATGCATTGATTAAACACTTTTCTTTTGAGACATAGTGGCATACTGCTCTTAAAAATTGTACTGTTTCTTCCAAAAACTCTCCATCCAAGTTTTATACGCAGATTAATGTCTTCATCAATCTGACCCTCACTCGATATCTGCTGCCCAAGATAAATGTAGGAATCGGTTGTCTCAAGCTTTTCTCCATCAATCGCCAAATCTTCGTTTCTTGTAAAAGCATTGTACATCACTTTTGTCTTCTGAAAGTTCATTTTTAATCCCACTTCTTTACTCTTGTCAGCAAGTTCTTGCATCATACTCTGTAGCTCTGAAGGGGTAGTTGCAAAGATGACTACGTCATCAGGAAAACGAAGGTGAGTTAAGTAATCTCCATTAATCTTTATCCCTTTGTTTCGCAGTTCAATGATTGAAAGACAGTTTGCAATGTGGCGTTAAAGAGCTTGGGAGATATGGTGTCACATTGTCTTACTCCCTTTCTAATTCTTATTTGTGCTGTATCCTCAAATATCCGAACCTTTGCACTTGCATTTTCAAAAATTTTATTAATAATGCTAATGTATGCATTTCCAATACCGCAGGATTTCATTGTAACTGATGATGGTTTCACGAAATCAAAGGCCTTTTCATAATCGATAAAAGCCATGCATAATGGAAGTTCATATTCTCTTGTTATTTCAATTAGTTCTCTGAATACATAAATATGATCTATAGTCCTGTAGCCAATCCTGAATCCAGCTTGTTCTCTTGGTTGGGCCATGTCTAGTGTTACCTTCAAACGATGTGAAAGAACCATAGTGAAGATTTTATAAACCACTGAAAGGAGGCTGCTGGGCCTGTAGTTCCTGAGATCCTCAATGCCACCTTTTTCATGTAGCAAGATCATTGTAGCATTGTTCCAATCCTCAGGACTCTTCCCTTCGTTCAGACACGTGGTGAAAACTTGGGCGAGTGTAGTTTCAATTTCTCCACTTGCTTCTTGTATAATGTCCACGGTAATTCCATCTTCTCCTAGAGCTCTTCCCAGTTTCATGTTCTTAATTGCATGTGTAACTTCTGCTGTGAGGATTGGTTGAACTTTGGCACTGGTACCCATGGTAATGTCTGAAATAGATGTATCATCCCTTTCATATATAGTTTTGAATAGAAATATTTCATCCTTGTCAAAATTTCGCTTATATTTCTTGTTACAGTACCATCTTCTGTTCTCAGAGCCATAACCTGTTTTCTTCATTTACTGAGATGTCCTTTTGCTCTCTTCACGCTCTGGTTGTTTTCAATTGCTTTCCTCCCTAGTTCACAATTGAATTTCCTTATGTCTTCAGTGATACCTTTTCTCGCTGTCTTGCATAGCTCTATATATTCCACATTGGAAGTTACGTCTTTATTTGTCTTCATTTCCCTTCTCTTTTCCATCAGCAATTTGGTTTTTCCTGAAATTTTCTTCATATGTAACTTGTTCTTAGTATCACCTATTTTTGTTGCTGTTTCCATAAGAGCCTTGGTGAGTTCTCTGTTAACTTCAGAAATATGCACGTCTTCCAATGTTAGGCCTTCTAAAGCAGAGAAACTGTTCCTCAGTTCCAACTTGAAGGTGTCTTGGTGTTTTTTAAGGTTGGTTATGTCAATACATTTTTTTTGTCTTATGAGCTTGCCGCGTTCGAGTTTAGTGTTGAGGTTTATCTTACATCTCACCAATCTATGGTCACCACCTGTGTTGAACTTGTTTAGCACACTGCAGTCTTCGATGACGAATTTTTTGTTACACATAATAAAATCAATTTTACTTGTCCCATTCGGATGTCTCCATGTTCATTTCTTGTGTGGCTTTTTCTTGAAAAAGGAGTTCATGATGAAAAACCTTTCTGCTTCTGCAAATTCTACGAGATTATTTCCACGTTGATTTCTGTTTACGTAACCGAATTTACGAACCGAAGTTTCATTCTGTTGCCCTACTTTTGCATTGAAATCACCCAAAATGAACTTCAAATGCTGTTTGCCTTTGTTATTTAGATTCCGAGTTTCCTCATAAAATTCTTCAATTTCTTCTTCAGGGTGACTTGTGGTGGGTGCATAAGCTTGAATAATCTGGGCGTGGTATCTTCTCGAGATTTAGATAACGAGTCGTGCAGCTCTGTCAGAGGAACGTTCAACGTCTACAACTTTATCCTTCAGTTTCTTGTTTATTTTAAATCCAACACCACTAGTTCTGCCAGTATCTGTCACACGATAGTAGAAGAGATGTCCACTTTTAAGTTCAATGAGATCTTCTCCTTTTCTCCTTATCTCACTTAGCCCGACGATGTCCCATTTGATCCCTTGTAATTCTTCTTCCAATTCAAGGGCCCTTGAATCAAAAGATAGGGAGCGTCCATTATACGTAGCCAAGGTCAGCATCAAATGACAACCTAGTCCGGTCCTCCGGTGATTCTTAGCACTCTCTGCCTTTATGTCGCAATGGTCGCTACTTTGGCCAGGTATATTTCAGCTGCCGGAGACTGAGGGCCAAGATTTAAGTTGTGGAGTCATTTTGGAGGGGTTTGGCTATAACTCATCACGCTGGCCAAGCGAGTTGGTGAGTGTGGGATAGCATTTCCTCTAATCCCGATGGTATAGTTATACCGCTATTGGCGGTCATCAGAGCCCCTTTAGTGGGAACAGGATGCACCACGAGAATGTGGGGTGGACATTTGTCAAGGAGAGGCGACACGTTGCTCATCACCTGACCCTGCATCCCTATATATGTGTGTACGCTATATTGTCAAAACTCACCGGACACCCGTTCAAAAACAAATTAACGGATCCGCTGCGTTGTTAAGATGCGCGGTACAGCTTCTAATGGTATAAAAGAAGACAGCAGCTGGACGCGTTCATGTCGCATTCTGTGGTTGAGTGAAAATGTTGCGGCGGGAGAGAACTGACTTTGAGAAAGGAAAGATTGTTGGGTGTTACATTTGTAGGTTGTCCATAAGAGAAACGGAGAGACATTTAAACATACCCAGGTCAACTGTTTTGGATGTACTGAATAAGTGGAAGACACATGGCGTGGCTGAAGCAGCAAAGCGTACCGGCAGACCAAAGAAAATCAGTGATAGAAGAGCTCGAAGCCTCATGGGAGTCGTTACAGCTAATCGACGGAGTACTGCACAAGACCTCAGTGTACAGGTAGTAATGCTGCAACATTCGCAGAGATGAAGATAGTAATGCTGCAACATTCGCAGAGATGAAGATAGTAATGCTGCAACATTCGCAGAGAACAACATTCCATGAGTTACCGTGGTCATGCTGCTGCTCATAAGCCTTTCATCTCCACTCGGAATGCTGTTCGTCGTTTAGCATGGTGTAATGAACATTTATCGTGGACTATAGATAATTGGAAACGGGTCCTATGGATTGATGAATCCAGATACACGATTCGTTAGTCTGATGGCTGTGTGTGGGTATGGCGGCAACCTGGGAAACGCTATTTACCACAGTGTACTGTCTCTACGGTCAAGTTTGGAGCTGGCAGTGTACTTGTTGGGGTGTTTTTTTGTCACGGAGGCACCAGCAAGCTGGCCACCAGCAATTAGCCCTCTTTGGAAGTCCATTAGGTCACTCATTTCGTCGTCACCCTGAAAGGAATTTTGCAACAAGGTATTTTAAATGCACGTAAACAGCATCTTGAGGTTTTAAACAAAGCTATTACAAACAAACAACCAAAACGTGGTGGATACTTTTGCATATTGCGACGTACGCAGCTGCATTAAAAGTCAAGTGTCTGAGCGTGGTGTTCACATTTTTCTGTCCAGCCTCCTGTGTGTATATATCATCATCATAATCATCATTGTCAACCATTATCAATCACTGCTGGACGAAGGTCTCCCTAGTTTCCTCCACAACGGTCTGTCTTGTGCCAGTCTCCTCCATGTCACTCCCGCATACTTTCGAATTTCATCCACCCATTTCCCATGTGGTCTTCTTCCGGGTCTTTTCCTGTCTCTTGGAATCCAATCTAAAATTTCGGCTGCTCATCGATGATCTGTCCTTCTGGCAGTACGTCCAGCTTATTGCCATTTCAGGGATTTAACTCTGATCATGATGTCTTCCACCCTTGTCATTTTTCTGATCCACGAGTTTCTCTTCCTATCTCTCCTGGTTACACCAAGCATGCACCTCCCCATGCTTCCTTGAGTTGTCTGCAGCCTTTGTACGTCTCTTTTAGTTAAGGTCCACGTCTCTGCACCATACGTAAGCACTGGAAGGATGCATTGATCAAATACTTTTCTTTTAAGACATAATGGCATACTGCTGTTGAAAATTATGCTGTTTCTTCCAAAAGCTCTCCAGCAGGTTTTGTACACCGATTAATTTCTTCATCAATGTGAACCTTACTTGATATCTGCTGTCCAAGATAAACGTACGTGTCTGTTATCTCCAGCTTTTCTCCATCAATCGATAAATCTTCATTTCTTGTAAAAGCATTGAACATCACTTTTGTCTTCTGAAAGTTCATTTTGAATCCCACTTCTTTACTCTTGTCAGCAAGTTCCTGGATCATACTCTGCAGCTATGATGGGGTAGTTGCAAAAATGACTACGTCATCAGAAAAACCGAAGGTGGGTTAGATAATCTCCATTAATCTTTATCCCTTTGTTTTCCCAGTTCAGTGATTGAAAGACATTTTCTAATGTGATATTAAAGAGCTTCGGAGATATGGTGTCACCTTGTCTCACTCCCTTTCCAATTTTTATGTGTGTTGTATTTTCAAACAGCCGAATCTTTGCACTTGCATTTTCATAGATGTTATTAATAATATTAATGTACGCATCTTCAATTCCGCAGGATTTCAGAGCCATTGTAACTGCTGATGGTTTCACCGAATCAAAGGCTCTTTTATAATCGATAAAAGCCATGCATAATGGAAGTTCATATTCCCTCACTCTTTCAATGAGTTCTCTCAGTACGTGGATATGATCTATTGTGCTGTAGCCACTCCTGAATCCAGCTTGTTCTCTCGGTTGAGCCATGTCCAGTGTTACCTTCAAGCGGTGTGAAAGAACTTTAATGAAGATTTTATAAACCACTGATAGGAGGCTGATAGGTCTGTAGTTCCTGAGCTGCACAATGTCACCTCTTTTATGTAGCAGGATCATTGTAGCGTTGTTCCAATCCTCAGGAATCTTCCCTTCACTAAGGCATCGAGTAAAAAGTTGGGCGAGTATTGTTTCGATTTCTTCACTTGCTTCTTGTATGATGTCTACAGTAATTCCATCTTCTCCTGGAGCTTTCCCCCGCTTCATGTTCTTGATTGCATGTGCAACTTCTGCTGGGAGGACTGGAAGAACTCTGGTACTGGTACCTTTCATGATCTCTGGAGTACATGTATCATCCCTTTCATATAATTTGGAGTAGAAATCTTTCACTCTTGTCAAAATTTCGCCTCTATTTCTTGTTACAGAACCATCTTTTTTTCTCAGTGCCATAATCTGTTTTCTTCCCTTACTGAGATGTCCCCTTGCTATCTTCAGGCTTTGGTTGTTTTCAATTGCTTTCCTCACTAGTTCACAGTTGAATATATATATATATATAAATAGTATATAAATGAAACGAAAAATGCTTTAAAAAAATTATTATAACACAAAAGGAATCAGACAAAAAATATTAATACCATGAGAAACGCCAAAGGCAGCTAAACCTCATGTAGTAGCATATATAGAATGAAAACGTTACAGAACAAAAATACAAAATTTTAAAAAGAAACTTCAAAACAAGTAAAAACTAGAAACAGGTTGCCGTCATCAGGAGAGCATCAATCTGTGGGAGTGGCCTTTCTAGTACCAACAAAACGACAAGGCAAGCCAAAATTATCGGTTGGTCATGCTCCCTAGGCAACAAAAACCAAATTCTAATAAGCACAAGAATTCCAAGAATCAAATTTATACAATTAAAAAACTAATTAAAAGCTTACCGGTAGAACAGAACCACCATGACACGACACCAAAGAAAACTGAACAAAGCACCCACAAGAATCCAAATATTACACTGATATAAAAGGTGGTCACGGTTAATCAACTACCTGGTAAGCCAAAAAATGTGTGAATTGACAAGATGCAAAACTGTGTATGTAGATAGAATCTTCAGCTATTAAGGACCCACCAAATAGCACTTTATATTGCCTATATACTAGGTTCATAAAGCATGTCAATGTGCAATTTGAAATTCTTTGACACCGAATTATAGTTCAAAAGTAAATGGTTAAAATGGTGTCTTAAGAAATTTTTAGGAAAATTGTTAGATTGTAGTTTGTAAAGAAGAGCTTTCAGATTTTTTACAAGATTCAATTTTTTCGATTCAAAACTAAGAAATGTGTATCTATTCTACATAGTAATTTTTTACAATGCGCACTAAAGTTTTCTTATGAGTTTGGTTTGCCCCTCGAAGCCTTTAACGAATGGCTGGATTCTGTGTTGTGTGACATTCGTCATGAGCTCGACAAGTTAAAGAGCTCTGGGGTTTGTGTCCGGCAGCCACATAATCTTGCTTTGATTAATTCACAAATTCATGAACTTCAAAACTTATTCACCATTTCTCCAGTGGATAGGACTGGTAATAACTTTGCCTTCTTTTGTAAACAGTTTTATCAGGATCTCCTAATACAGGAGATGAATACCACGGATACTTACACTCTGGTTTCTCAAAACCATTAAGATATTGTTAAAAAAATAATCGCTTTGCATAAAAGGATTAAGCTTAATGTGTCCAACTTAAACTTTCCTTTTATTTACGCTGTCCCTAAGTTTCATAAGGAACCTGGTTCCTTCCGTTTCATTACTAGTGAACGCAACTGTTATAATAGTAAAGCGGGTGGGTTGCTTCAGAGATACTTGTCCGTGGTGCTTCGCAGTCTGGGTCCGACTTGGGATTATTGGGAGCAATAACAGAGTTTTGGAGACACTTGGCTCGGTGACCGTCACATCTGTGGATACTTAAGATTTTAAAAACCTCTTCACTTCAATTTCATTAAAGGGTTTGTAGCAGGTAGCCCTAAACATACATACGAAGTTCGAGCTCGGGACTACAGAACAGTATAGGCACTTCCTACTGGATTTCTGTATTAATAACAATTTCGTTACCGTGGGCGATGGGCTATACCTCTAAACTCGTGGTATCCCGATGGGCAGTTGCTTTTCTAGCAGTTTGGCTAATCTCTATCTACATTTCTTTGAGGATAGATTTGTTGCCAATCATCCTTTACCTGGGATTGCTCTAAGATATGTTGATGACATCATTGTCATTAACATTCCGGACTTTTTGCGTTGCGCCACTGACTTGTATCCTGACGACCTTACCCTAGAAAAAACCAACAGATCGTTTACTTGTGTTTGTAACCTCGATTTAGAGGTTCAGGTGGATGAGGAGGGAAGAGGTGTGGTAAATTTATTTGATAAAAGAAACTCTTTTGAGTTTGACATCATTCACTACACTCACTGGTCATCCAACATTTCAAAAATTATACATCGCAATATACTCATCTCTTAGTTTCATAGAATAGCTAAAATTTTCTCTACACAGTTCTTGCTTGTAAAAAATCTGAAAGCTCTTCTTTATAAACTGCAATCTAACAATTTTCCTAAAAAATTCTTAAGACATCCTTTTAACCATTTAATTTTGAACTATAACTCGGTGTCAAAGAATTTCAAATTGCACATTGACATGCTTTATTAACCTAGGACCTAACAATTTTAAGTATATGAGGAATATAAAGTGCTATTTGGTGGGTCACTAATAGCTAAAGATTCTATCTACATACACAGTTTTGCATCTTGTCAATTCACACATTTTTTGGCTCACCAGGTAGTTGATTAACCGTGACCACCTTTTATATCAGTGTATATATTTGGGTTCTTGTGGGTGCTTTGTTCAGTTTTCTTTGATGTCGTGTCATGGTAGTTCTGTTCTGCCGGTAAGCTTTTAATTATTTTTTTAACTGTATAAATTTGATTCTTGGAATTCTTGTGCTTATTAGAATTTGGTTTTTGTGGCCTAAGGGGCATGACCAACCGACATAATTTTGGCTTGCCTTGTTGTTTTGTTGGCACTAGAAAGGCCGCTCCCACAGGTTGATGCTCTCCTGATGACGGCAACCTGTTTCTAGTTTTCACTTGTTTTGAAGTTCCTTTTTTAAAATTTTGTATTTTTGTTATGTAATGTTTTCATTATATATATATATATATATATGGGATGTAAGGTCAGGTGATGCGTAACATCACAGCCTCTCCTTGAAAAATGTCAACCCCGCCTTCTCGTGGTGCATCCTGTACCCACTAAAGGGGTTCTGACGACCGCCAATAGCGGTATAACTATACCATCGGAATTAGAGGAAATGCTATCCCACACTCACAAACCCGCTTGGCCAGCGTGGTGAGTTATGGCCAAACCCCTCCAAAATGATTCCACAACTTAAATCTTGGCCCTCAGTCTCCGGCAGCTGGAATGTACCTGGCCAAGGCAGCGGCCAGTGCGACATGAAGGCAGAGGGTGCTAAGAATCCCCAGAGGACCGGACTAGGCTGCCATCTGATGCTGACCTTGGCTACGTACAACGGACGCTCCCTATCTTCTGATTCAAGGCTTCTTGAATTGGAAGAGGAACTAGAAAGTATCAAGTGGGACATCGTCGGGCTAAGTGAGGTAAGGAGAAAAGGCGAAGATTTCATTGAACTGAAAAGTGGACATCTCTTCTACTATCGTGGGACAGATACTGGCAGAACTAGTGGTGTTGGATTTATAAAAAACAAGAAACTTAAGGATAAAGTTGTAGAAGTTGAACGTTCCTCTGACAGAGCTGCACGACTCGTTATCCAACTCTCGAAAAGATACCAGGCTCAGATTATTCAAACTTATGCACCCACCACAAGTCATCCTGAAGAAGAAATTGAAGAATTTTATGAGGAAATTCGTCATCTAAATAATAAAGGTACGCAGCAATTGAAGATAATTATGAGAGATTTCAATGCAAAAATAGGGCAACGGCAACAGAATGAAACTTCAGTAGGTAAGTTTGGTCACGGCAACAGAAACCAGCGTGGAAATACTCTCGTTGAGTTTGCAGAGGCAGAAGGGTTTTTCATCTTGAACTCCTTTTTCAAGAAAAAGCCACACAGGAAATGGACATGGAGACATCCAAATGGGACGACAAGTGAAATTGATTTTATTATGTGTAACAAAAAGTTCTTCATAGAAGACTGCAGTGTGCTAAACAAGTTCAACACAGGTAGTGACCATAGATTGGTGAGATGCAAGATGCACCTCAACACTAAACTCGAACGTGGCAAGCTCATAAGACAAACAAAATCTATTGACATAACCAACGTTAAAAAACACCATAATACCTTCAAGTTGGAACTGAAGAACAGATTCTCTGCTTTAGAAGGCCTAACATCGGAAGAAGTGGATATTTCTGAAGTTAACAGAAAAGTAACCAAAGCTCTTATGGAAACAGCAAAAAAAATAGCTGGGTCTAAGAACAAGTTGCATGGAACAAGTTGCATGTGCACAAATTATCTCAGGAAAAACCAAAATGTTGATGCAAAAAAGAAGAGAGATGAGGACAAATAAAGAAGATGTGACTTCCAAAGTGGAATATATAGAGCTATGCAAGACAGTAAGAAAAAGTATCACTGTAGACGTAAGAAAAATTCAACTGTGAACTAGTGAGGAAAGCAATTGAAAACAATCAAAACCTAAAGATAGCAAAAGGGACATCTAAGTAAGGGAAGAAAACAGATTATGGCACTGAGAAAAGAAAATGGTTCTGTAACAAGAAATAGAAGCGAAATTTTGACAAGTGTGAAAGATTTCTACTCCAAATTATATGAAAGGGATGATACATGTACTCCAGACATCATGAAATGTACCAGTACCAGAGTTCCTCCAGTCCTCCCAGCAGAAGTTGCACATGCAATCAAAAACATGAAGCGGGGAAAAGCTCCAGGAGAAGATGGAATTACTGTAGACATCATACAAGAAGCAAGTGGAGAAATCAAAACAGTACTCGCCCAAATTTTCACTCGATGCCTTAATGAAGGGAAGATTCCTGAGTATTGGAACACCGCTAGAATGATCCTGCTACATAAAAAAGGTGACATTGAGGATCTCGGGAACTACAGACCTATCAGCCTCCTATCAGTGGTTTATAAAATCTTCACTAAAGTTCTTTCACACCGCTTGAAAGTAACACTGGACATGGCTCAACCGAGAGAACAAGCTGGATTCAGGAGTGGCTACAGCACAATAGATCATATCCACGTACTGAGAGAACTAATTGAAAGAGCGAGGGAATATGAACTTCCATTGTGCATGGCTTTTATCGATTATGAAAAAGCCTTTGATTCGGTGAAACCATCAGCAGTTACAATGGCTCTGAAAACCTGCGGTATTGAAGATGCATACATTAATATTATTAATAACATCTATGAAAATGCAAGTGCAAAGATTCGGCTGTTTGAAAATACAACACACATAAAAATTGGAAAGGGAGTGAGACAAGGTGACACCATATCTCCGAAGCTCTTTAATGTCACATTGGAAAATGTCTTTCAAAAGTGATGTTCAATTCTTTTACAAGAAATGAAGACTTATCGATTGATGGAGAAAAGCTGGAGATAACAAGCACATACGTTTATCTTGGACAGAAGATATCAAGTGAGGGTCACATTGATGAAGAAATTAATCGGCGTACAAAACTTGCCTGGAGAGCATTTGGAAGAAACAGCATAATTTTTAAGAGCAATATGCCATTAAGTCTTAAAAGAAAAGTGTTTGATCAATGCATCCTTCCAGTGCTTACGTATGGTGCAGAGCCGGGACCTTAACTAAAAGAGACATACAAAGGCTGCAGACAACTCAAGGAAGCATGGAGAGGTGCATGCTTGGTGTAACCAGGAGAGATAAGAAGAGGAACTCGTGGATCCAAAAAATGACAAGAGTGGAAGACATCATGATCAGAGTTAAATCCCTGAAATGGCAATGGGCTGGACATACTGCCAGAAGGACATACCATCGATGGACATCCGAAATTTTAGATTGGATTACAAGAGACAGGAAAAGACCCAGAAGAAGACCACATGGAAGATGGGTGTATGAAATTCGAAAGTATGTAGGAGTGACATGGAGGAGACTGGCACAAGACAGACCGTTGTGGAGGAAACTTGGGGAGACCTTCGTCCAGCAGTGGATTGATAATGGTTGACAATGATGATGATGATGATGATATACGTATAATAAAATACTAGCTCAAATATTATTTCAATATCAAATTATGTATGTATTCTATTGAGATCCTCACAAGTGTTTTGTGCTACATAACGTTTTGACATGGTTCTCTTTATTGAAGACACCACGTATATTCATTCTGCTTTCTGATTCCATTTTGAAAAAGATAGATTTCAGAATGCGCAAGTGTTCCCTGCTTTCAAGGAGTAGTCGGCTTTCCTCATGGAGTTAAGGTCTTCACTCTTCTCTCGTGTCCCTACGGGCGGGATTCAGTCAACATATTTCTGTTTCATAGAACAGAGAATTAACACAATTCTTCCAATACCAATAAAATGTGCAGTGGCACGGGTAATATTTTTGGAAGGCTGCGAAGGAGATAACAATCTCTGGGAGAAGATCATGGAAGGAGATGGTGATTATTTCATGAATTGAGGTTGAATTTGAAGGAAGTTATGGCTCATCGAAGATTCGTGAGATCATGCGGTAGGATATCTGCTACTTCCTGACGAACAGGATTCCAGTAAGTTAACGAGTGCTACGCTGTTAATCAGAAGAAATCCGCTTTTCTGTTGGGTGTTAAACAGTTTATTTGATCCTTTGGGAACATCGTGCTCAATTTTGAAAACGAGGTGCGAGATGGAATTAGATCTATTGGGAGGAAATATTCAAGAACTGGTGATTTTGAAATCCCCTATAGCGCGGACTAATGAAAAGACACAAATCACTAAATAATTCGATTCGCTCGATGTATTTTAAGAGCAGCCATCGCAACTCATTTCAAATCGCTGCGTTTATTATATTATATATTTTGCAGTGTTTGCGCATTTTTGGAAATTATTTAAACTCTTCTTCATGCCAATTTAAATGCTTCCTGTAGGTTCCGTTGTCTCTCGTGCCGTAGCTAAGCATAAATATATGGAGTTTTTTGCATTTGAAGTTCACACGAGCCATTTTGTCGCAGACAAGTAAAGTGTGTGTCATTTATACTTCTATTATAACCACTCTTTTCGAGTTTATTTTCCTTACGTAAATTTGGTTACCTCTCATGTGTGACGTATACCCCTAATTTAAGCTTCCTTTTGAGTTTCTGAGTTCTTATGTAAATCTGGTTTCTTCTCGTTCGAGATTTTCAAAGCTTAACGTCACGGAGTTTCTCCCGATGAATTTGAGGTTGGCAATCAGCGAGTTAAAGAGCAAGCTAGAGGACTGCACGGATCGGGATAAACCCGAGCCCAGTCCAACAGCAGGTGGCGTTCGGGCTCGATTCGGCCTGATCTCGGGTAATTCGGGCCAAGCAACATAACTTCCTATGTTTCGTCTTATATGTGAATATAGCAAAATTGCACAGACATTACAATTGCACGACAGGGTTACAAAATTGATTTACTGGCCATTATGCAGAAAGCACAACCGGCCAGCATCGAAAACCTCATAGGAACATCAGGTTGAGAAAGTCTTAGAAAATGATCAGGTCAAGATCTTGTGGGATTTTTGAATTCAAACCGACCGGCACCTAGAACATAATACACCAGACATAAGGGTTATAGAAAATAGGAAAGTCTTGATAATTGATATAGTGATACCTGGAGATGCCAGAGTCGATGAAAAAGAACTGGAAAAAATGACTAAATACACTGCTGGCCACCCAAAATGCAGCACCAAGAAGGACAAGAGATAGCAAATCCAGATTTACTGGACACATAACAACAGATACAAAGTTGAAACGATTGAGCTTACAGGCCCGTGCGACTTGCGGAACACGCAGACATCAATAGTTCGTGTGGTCTCCATGGCTGGCAATAACGGCCGCTACACGCTGCGGCATGGAACGAAAGAGGCTTTGGATGTGGGCTTGGTGTATGTCGGTCCAGGCTGCTTCCACACGTTGCCGCAGTTCATCAGGCGTAGCCGCGGGTGGTGCTTGCCGGGCCACTCGGTTGTTGATAAGCGACCAGACGTGTTCGATGAGCGACATATCGGGAGAACAGGCAGGCCACGGCAGCAATGACACCTCGTGGGCCGTGAAGAATTGTTGCACGATGCGTGCCACGTGCGGGCGCGCATTGTCCTGTTGAAACGTGGCCGCTGGCAGTTCCTGCAGGTAAGGAAGGACTGCAGGCTCCAAAACGTGGGAGATGTAGCCGTGGCTGTTGAGTGTACCGGCGATGCGTACCAGAGGGGTGCGGGTGTCATATCCAATTGCGCCCCAAACCATAACGCCAGGGGACGGACCGGTATGTCGATGCATAGTTCAGGCGTCATACAGTCTCTCTCCGCGGTGCCGCCACACGCGGATCCGACCATCGTGGTGTTGCAGGCAGAAGCGGGATTCGTCGGAGAAGACACTGTCGTGCCATTCCGTCGTCTAGGTGCGGTGTTCAACGGCACACTGCCGCCGCACTCGCCGGTGGTGTAACGTCAATGGTAATCGGAGCAATGGGCTCCGTGCGACAAATCCCCGCTCCTGCAGACGATGTCGAACGGTACGTGCTGACACAGGTTGTTGCGGAACACACCCTAATTCCTGCGCTATCGTTCGTGATGTGGCGCTACGAGCCGACAATTCCCACCGCATAACATGCCGGTCCTCTCGTTCGGTGGTGTGCCGCGGCTGCGGCAATCGCTCACGTCGGTCCGTCCGTCGTCCCTCCTGCACCTATCGAATCCATACTCGCCTCACTGTGGCTGTATGTAGTCCCACACGGGAGCTGATGTCTCGGTACGATAAACCGCTGTCGCGATAAGCCACTATTGGTCCTCTGTCGAACTCCGATACGTGCTGGAATGACTGCCGTATTCTGCGACGAGGCATCAGGAAGCTTTCCACGCACAGGTCCGGC
This sequence comes from Macrothele yani, assembly GCA_039090855.1. Taxonomy (NCBI): domain Eukaryota; kingdom Metazoa; phylum Arthropoda; class Arachnida; order Araneae; family Macrothelidae; genus Macrothele; species Macrothele yani. The sequence goes on along the minus strand of CM077001.1, from coordinate 119,857,212 downwards.
AGCGCAATACACATCCACTACGTACACTTCGCCGTATGTGCGCCCTTCTTATAGTGCTTCTCGGTGGCGTGCCGGGCGCACATGATTTGAATACGCCCTGCAATGCTAATCGTTTGCATGTCCTCTCGCGGGCGACGCATGCTGAGAATTTCAGGCCAATCGGATGCTTCCTTCTTGGTGTTGCATTTTGGGTGGCCAGCAGTGTATAATGACTTGGCTATAGAAGTTACTCGATTATGTACTAAACAAACAACGGTAGTCCCCATTGTCATCGGGACACGTGGAACAATGTCAAAAAGTTTTGTGAATCATTTTAAAAAATTGCAACTTTCTGTTACACCACCTACAGAACTGCAGAAGACAGCTTTACTTAGGACATCATATCTTTTACGCCGATTCTTGACTGATACATAGGTCTCCGGTGGAAACTCGTATCAGTTCAGCAAAACTAGTTAATGACAGAATTTTGTTGTTCATGTTTGATTGTTAATAAGCTGTGTTTCGTATATTTCGAATAAAGAAGACACTACTACTACTACTAACCACAAGAGTTAAAATAAGGTTATCTACTCCACCGAGAATGCTTCTGTGATCACTTAAGCACATTCGTTAAAACTGTAATGAAGAAACGAAGGTACCAAAAAAAAAAAAAAAAAACATCGGACATTCTAAGAAAATCTTTTCGGGATTGGGTCAGTATCGGTGTAGTTTTCGAGTGGTTTCGGTTTGGTCGGGTGTACAACGGCTCAAAATTTTTGGGTTGGGCAGAACCAAACTCTAAACCGGCCGTTATCAGGTCGGGTCACAAATTTCACACCGGTATCTAGGGCAAGTAACGTAGACAAAAAAAAACTTCTTAGGTAAGAGCTGAGGGGAAGAATTGATTTCATGTGTAATGTGAGTTGAGCGACTCTTGATATGCAATGTTGAAGGGAGCAGAGAGCGAGCTAAACCTGTGAAAACGTTTTTGAATTGAGATTGTAGATTTACGCATATTGTGAAACATTAATGTTTAAAGTTTGTTTAGCGTACTGTAAAGTGCTTGTGTGTTGCAGACCTATTGATTAATGACTTTGGAAGTATTTGATTAACGAATAAAGAAAGTGGTTTGGATACTTTTAAGTAGGCTTATGTTGGCATTGAACCTTGGTCCCCGTTATCTTGAAGTGTTATATATATACACTATCAATCAACAAGAAATTGGACACCCCTGCAAATGACGATATCTGCGGTTCTGATACACGTCACAGCCGCCGCCGTTAAATATCGTGTGGGAAACAACAACGCAACCAGTCGCATGCAAGATGCCACGCAGTTCGGAGCTCTCTGATTTCGAGAAAGGTGTAATCGTCGGGTATCACAGAAATGGCCGATCCATACGTGACATATCCAGCGAGTTAAAGTACCCAAAATCGACAGCGACCTACGTGATTGGCAAGTGAAAGATGAGAGGTCACTGTCGGAATGTGCCCCGACCCCGCGGACCCACAAAACTGGGAGTTAGAGACCGACGGGTGCTGGCCAGAGAAATTCGGAAGAACCGCGCCAAATCGATGGGCCACATCCGCGAGGAGTTTCAACATGCATCCGGGAGTGTTCTTTCGATGAATACCATCCGTAAGGCAGCCCATCTGCTCTGCTAACGTGGTGCAAAGAACGTCGGCAGTGGACCGTTGAACAGTGGAAACAGGTTCTCTGGAGTGACAAATCAAGGTTCACCCTCTACCGTTCGGATGGCAGGGTGAATTATGCTATGGGGGTGTTTCTCCTGGTATGGCACGGGACCCTTGGTCGCAATTCCTGGTAGACTCAACGTCGAGACCTACTGCACCATTTTGGATGACCATGCGCTTCCTACGTTGTGGCAGTTTTACGGGGTGGACCCATGTTACTTTCAGGATGACAATGCCACCTGTCATGTTGCGAGGTCCACCATGGTTTGGTATGGTGACAGTGGGGTTAATCGAATTTTCTGGCCTGCGCAGAGCCTGGACCTTAACCCTATCGAGCACCTCTGGGACGAGTTGGAGCGTCGAATTAAGGGGTGCCCCCACCGTCCGAAATGGGTGTAGGAACTGACCTGTCTTCTCCAAGCCGAGTGGAAAAACATACCGCTAGCCGTCGTACAACGCCTGGTTGAGAGTATGTCCCGGAGGGTCGCAGCTGTAATCGCCGCTCGTGGAGGCTCCACCAACTATTAAAGGTGAAGAAACTTCGTTTTCCTTTGCTATCACAGATGTACAATTACTTGTTGGTAGATAGTGTATATGACTAATTGTGATTTAAAGCAACAAACGTTTGAGATTCATCTGGGAATGTGACGAATTAAGTCTTCAAGCTGAGATATTCAAGTAAAGCTAATGCAGTAAGTCTACGAGCTTTAATCTAAGTACTAAGCTCGATTAAAGCCCTCAGACTTACATTTTGAAGTTAGAAGTTAACATGAAGATTGAATTCAATAAAAACAAACTTTTATTTCATTTACGTATAATTTCATTCTGAACGCCACATCAGAACGTTCAAGTTTCTTAATACATTATTTTTTATTGGGAGTATAACGACCACCGTGAGCAACTCAGCGGGCTATAAGCATTCGCCCGTCCCTAATTTAGGGTCACTGGTTCCGGGGAAGGGAGAGAGCGAGTGCGGTAAGACAAACACAACATCATCTGCCGCCCCGGTGGCATAGTGGTCTAAGCGATGGCCTCTGATCATTCGTCCGAACGGGGTCCGGGTTCGAATCCCGGTGAGGCATGGATGTTGTGTTTGTCTTACGGCACTGGCTCTCTCCCTTCCCTGGAACCAGTGACCCTAAACTAGGGACGGGCGACTGCTTATAGCCCATTGAGTTGCTCACGGTGGTCGTTAAACCTCCAATAAAAAACAACAACAACACAATATCCATGCCTCCCTGGGATTCGAACCCGGGCCCGTTTCGGACGAATGATCAGAAGCCACCTCTTCGACAATTGCGCCCTCGGGGCGGTATTACATTCTGACATTGACAGTAAGTCACATTGTAAATGAAAAGCCACACACTGTTTGAAAAGTATGTGCAAGTGAGACCAGGCCTGCTTCGAGTTAAATCTCGCGTGTTACCGCTGTGCTACTTTCTGTAATACAAGTGTTACTTATTACACTTAGCTTTGCATCAGGAAAATTCCCCGTTTTACATATTCGGAGCGATGATGAAGTACCACGTGATATCAACGTCACGTGCGACTACCATAAATTGTGCGCACATATCCTCTGTACGTAATCAGTACACATTTGCCAGTAATGAGGAAATGGGGCGACGTAAGCCAATATGACCGCGGCCAGATAGTTGAGGCTCCTGGGGCACGTGCCAGTATTTCAGAAACAGCCGCAATTGTTGCCTGCTCCCGCACTACGGCATCAAGGGTGTACCAGGACTGGAATAACTATGCACAGACATCCAGCAGAAGGGCTCACATTTGTCAGCCACACTTGTTGGCTGCTCCTGTGCTACTGTACCAAGACTGGATTAACCAATGCACAGACATCCAGCACAAGAGCTCACATTGGTCGGCCACACTTGTTGGCTACTCCTGTACTACTGTATCAAGGGTGTACCAGTACTGGATTAACCAATGCACAGACATCCAGCACAAGGGCTCACATTGGTCGGCCACACTCGTTGGCTGATCCCTGTGCTACTGTATCAAGGGTGCACTAGGACTGAATTAACCATGAACAGACATCCAGCGAAGGGCTTACATTGGTCGGCCACACTTGTTGGCTGCTCCTGTACTACCGATCAAGTTTGTTCCAGGACTGGATTAACCATGCACATACATCCAGCAAAAGGGCTCACACTGTCTAGCCCCGAGCCGCTCTTGTTAGCTGCTGCCGTACTACTGTATCAAGGGTGTACCAGGATTGGATTAACCATGCACATACATCCAGCAAAAGGGCTCACACTGTCTAGCCATGAGCCGCTCTTGTTAGCTGCTGCCGTACTACTGTATCAAGGGTGTACCAGGATTGGATTAACCATGCACATACATCCAGCAAAAGGGCTCACACTGTCTAGCCACGAGCCGCTCTTGTTAGCTGCTGCCGTACTACTGTATCAAGGGTGTACCAGGATTGGATTAACCATGCACATACATCCAGCAAAAGGGCTCACACTGTCTAGCCATGAGCCGCTCTTGTTAGCTGCTGCCGTACTACTGTATCAAGGGTGTACCAGGATTGGATTAACCATGCACATACATCCAGCAAAAGGGCTCACACTGTCTAGCCATGAGCCGCTCTTGTTAGCTGCTGCCGTACTACTGTATCAAGGGTGTACCAGGATTGGATTAACTATGCACATACATCCAGCAGAAGGGGCGCTTCACAATCGGAGACCAAAGAGGATATCATTGATGACGTCCAGTCTTCACAAGCAACGCCTCACATGGGCCAAAGAACGTCGGCAATGGACCTTCGACAGATGGAACAAGGTCATCTGAGTGAGAAGTCTCGTTTCCTGCTACACAATGTTGATGGCCGTGTGCGCATATGGCGTAAACAGCATAAAGCCCTATCCCCCTGGTTGCACAGTTGGGTTTCTACAGGCCGGTGAAAGTAGTGTTCTGGTCTGGGGAACTTTTTCCCGGAAAGCCCATTGCTTTGGAACTTTGGTTTTCATCCCACAAACACAGAATGGAGGGACGCATCAGGGAGCTGTTAGGCGACTATCTCCATCGATATCTGCAGGAGGTTGACCCGGACCACAGTGCCATCTTTCGACAGAAAAACGCTCCGTGTCATCGGGCTCGTATAACTACTGAGTGCTTGAAGGAACACAACAATTAATTCGCCGCATTGCCTTGGCTCCCAAAACTCCTCTGACTGTAACCCAATTGAACATTTGTGGGATATGCTAGAATGGGGTGTGAGAACGGCTGATCCTCTTCCATGGAATGAGCATGAACTCATGGAGCTGCTTCAGTGGACATGGGTCAAGTTACGCATGGAAGGATGTTTGATACCTTGAAGAATCTGTTCCTAGGTGTCTGCGAGTCATGATGGCACACACAAAAAAAATGCACCAAAGCGTTAATAGGTAGGTGTTCGTAATTCAAAGCTAACTTATTATGCATAACTAATTAAGACATTATGCTACAAACCACTGAAAATCATCTGGGAATGTGACGAATTAAGATTTTAGGCTAAGCTATTTAAGTAAAGCTAATGCAATAAGTCTACAAGGTTTAAGCTTTAAGATTTTGAAGTTAGAAGTTAACATGAAGATACGATTCAATGAAACCAGTTAATAACTTTTATTTTATTCGCGAATAATTTCATCCTGAATGTCATATCAGAACATTCAACTGTCTTAACACATTTTGACAGCTACTGACAGCAAGTCACAGTGTAAATAAAGAGTCACACCCTGTGTGAAAGGAGTGTGTAAGTGAGAACAAATTTATCTCTATTTAAACCTCACGTGTTACCGCCATGTTACTTTCTTTATGGGGTGTTATACTTACTATACTAATGTGGTATATGCCTTCCGTGAGTAATAGTCTGTTCCAATATTCATCAGTGCGACATCTGTTTATTGTTTCTGAGAGCAAGTTCTGTTAAGATTTTTTGTATAGCAAACTGATTATAAAAACTGCTATGAACAAGTATTAATATATCCCTTAGGGTTTAGTACATTGTGTCCGTTAGGTAGTCTTTGTAGTGTTACTGTTGTTATAACGGGCAGCAGTTTACCAACAAGTAATAGATAAGAATATTTTCAAACATAATAGGCTTTGAAGATGGCAATTCGTTTTTTGGTGTAATTATGACAAGGATGGTAAGTCAGATAATATCCGAAAACTTGCAAATTTCTTCTTCTTGGAGCGGGAATCGAATCCGCGTCTCCAAGATAGCGCCCGGGTATGCTAACCACTATACCACCCAGAACGACCAAGTCTCAAGTTTCCGATTAATTTTAATATAACCATCACAGGATTCGCTAGTCGAAGCAACCGCCATTCATGTTTAGCGAATCTGGAGGTTAAGAATCCTATCCCGTGATTGCCCGGAGGAGCAGACACTGAGAAAAACGTTTTGTTAATTAAAAAAAAAACTTTTGTCAATATACAGTCAACAAATTTTTTGTTGACAATTATTGTTGATTTAACAAAATTTATTGTTATCACGACAAAACGTTTTGTTCATTTAACAAAATGATTAGGTCGATTTTGGGGAATTTGTTTGATCCAACAAAACATATTGTTATCGTGACACAATAAGTTTTGTAGCAGCAACAAAATATTTTGTCATGATAACAATATGTTTTGTTGGATCAAACAAATTCCCCAAAATCGACGCAATCATTTTGTTAAATGAACAAAACGTTTTGCCGTGATAACAATAAATTTTGTGAAATCAGCAATAATTTTCAACAAAACAATTTTGCAAATTCAACAAAAACTTTTGTTGACTGTATATCGACAAATTTTTTTGTTGATTTAACAAAATGTTTGTTGAATTAACACAACGTTTTTCTCAGTGGATAAATCATGAATGAAATACGGGATTACACCATATAACACAAATTTGGAAAATGATAATCCGTTTTTTTGGTGTAATTATGACAAGGATGTTTGGTAAGTCAGATAATATCCGAAAACACGGGTTTCTTAGTCTCCAGATTCGCAAAACATGAATGCCGGTTGCTTCGACTACCTACTCCTGTGATGGTTATATTCAAATTAATCAGCAACTTGAGACTTGGTTGTTCTAGGTGGTGTAGTGGTTAGCATACCCGGGCGCTATCTGGGAGACGCGGATTCGATTTCCGCTCCAGGACGACGAAATTTTCAAGTTTTCGGATATTATCTGACTCACCATCCTTGTCATAATTACACCAGAAAATGGATTGTCATCTCCAAAATTTGCATTGTATATTGTAATCCCGTATTTCATTTAACATTAAAGCTATCTTTTGACATTTCAGAAACATTTCGAAACATTAGTGATGACATAAGCTATTCATTCTTGGGAATTTATTCATCAATCACAAATGCTTACTCAAACGATTGCTCATTCGCTTTGCCGGTTGTCTCACTCAGGGCCGGTTGTCTCACTACACTCAGTAAGCAAGTCACCCTTTGCTTCAAAACGTCTAGATGAAAAGGTCAGCAAAATTAGATTTTTAACTCTCCCTTCCCACACACACACACATTCACAGCACTTTTTAGCAAAACCTCAGAAGACCCATTAACTTAGAGCAAGATCTTAGAAGACCCATTCACCGTACGTTCAGGAAGCAATCTCTGCTCGCCGCCAAACATTCGCTCACACCATTCAAAAGTGCCATTCACGTCTCATTTCCATTCTTAAGTTTCACCAGATTTTCCAGCTCATTGTTAATCGCTCACTCACATTACGGTAGACTCTTATTAATTCTCACCATTACTTTTTTTTTTTTTTTTTACTGTAAATGCGTTTCCTATTCATTGCGAGGAAGAAAGTTAAATGTGCTGCGACTTCCGTCGCAGTAAAATTATGGATTGAATGATTATCCACAGAGATAGGAACGAACCATCTGCAGTTCACACACTGGGAAGAGTCATTCGCAAACAGTCCATTACTCCAAAATATTATTTAAATCAGTTATCCTATATTAAATCAGTAATTCTTTTCTGATATGAAGAATACATATTTCATTTCTTAGGAACGTATCATCGACTCCACTAGGTGTCTGTACAGTTGCGTGGGGATCTCCAACCAAGCTGTTTCTATTGCGGCCCACTGTAACTATATGAAGTGGAGTAGTCTATCCATATCGTTACTGTGGATGGTTGGTTGGTTAGTGTTTAGTGCTGCAAGGGCCTCGAAAGGGACAAAGAGAGCCAAGTCTAATGAATGAAAATATGTACAATTGTGACGTACTACAGAGGTGAAAACATGTGTCAAGACGACAAATCCGCAGCGAGACATTCTGTCCGCGTAGCTCAGTTGGGAGAGCAACGTACTCCGCAGTAAGGTGAGGACACGGATTCAATGCCCTTCGAGGACAAACTTGTGTTTTCACACCGTGGAAGAATAACAGACAACAATCTTGAATGGAATACGGGATTACACCATATAATACAAATTTTGAATATGACAATCCGTTTTTTTGGTGTAAATATGACAAGGATGGTAAGTCAGATAATATCCGAAAACTTGAAAATTTCGTCGTCCTGAAGCGGGATTCAAATCCGCGTCTCCCAGATAGCGCCTGGGTATGCTAACCACTGTACCACACAGAACGACCATTCAAATATACAGTATATTAAAATTAATTAAAATTTATATTCAAATTAATCGGAAACTTGAGACTTGGTCGACCATTCAAATATATATAGAACACAACGACCATTCACATATATATTAAAATTAATTCAAATTTATATTCAAGTTAATCGGAAACTTGAGACTTGGTCGACCATTCACATATATATAGACCAGAACAACCAATCAAATATATACTAAAATTAATTCAAATTTCTATTCAAATTAATCGGAAACTTGAGACTTGGTCGACCATTCAAATATATATAGACCAGAACGACCAATTAAATATATATTAAAATTAATCGAAAACTTGAGACGGTCGTTCTGGGTGGTGTAGTGGTTTGCATACTCCGGGCGCTATCTGGGAGACGTGGGTTTGATTCCCGCTCCAGGACGACGAAATTTTTAAGTTTTCGGATATTATCTGACTTACGATCCTTGTCATATTTGCACCAAAAAACGGATTGTCATCTTCAAAATTTGTAGCAAACTACAATGACATAAAACAGAACAAGCGGTGTAAGAGGCCGATAAAAACAACAACGAACTACATAACAACCAAACCGAAGAATCATATGATTAACGTAACAAAAACAATGTGAAAAGATAACAGATTATGAGATAAAACCAGAGCAAATAAAAAGGTTTAACATTATGTAATAAAACATTATATAAAAGGTGCAAAAGGCCGATAAAACAGAAACAGATTACACAAAACGAAAGCACCGGTAACACGAAGAAATGAGAAAACAGAGGACACGTCACACTGATCGTTTAAAAGACGACTCAGGGTTTCTGAGTCGTCCGGTAGAATAGGTAAAAGAAAATGACTAGAAGGCTGATGAATGACATTACTGTGGACAGCTACCACAGACACAACAACCCACAGATGTTAAATTGGGTTGAGATCAGGCGAGTCTGGGGTGATTCGAGATGTCTCATATCAGCACAGTGATTCGAGGTCTCTTGTCCAAGGCGACACGATGTCATGGGGCATTTTTGTTCTAGAAGTACTCACCCCTTCAAGAAAAAGGTAAAACACTGTGGAGTGTGCATCGTCTGCAAGCAGTCCCTTTTAGTAGTCTGCTTCCATGCGTTGGTCCACACACACACACACACACACGCACACACGCACGCACCTCAGTGCTCCCAGCCCTTGACAGGTAAACATGCCGCGTATCATACAACCGCCCTACCGGCCTGACAGTCGATGCTATGCATGAGGAATTCATACCGTCATGCTGCTGACTCCAATTACACTGAAGAGCAATTGAATTAGAGATACCTGTCTAGTAACATGTAGCACCACCTTTCGCCCTGATGACGGCGGCGATTCGTCTCGGCATGTATTCGAAAAGACACCGGAAGCGTTGGGAAGTCATACGGATCCACGAGCCCTGAACAAGCTCCCACAGTTCACGAAGATTTGATGGAGGGGGTCAGAGCCTCGTACATCTCTCTCGATGGCATCCCAGATGTGCTCGATGGGATTGAGGTCAGGTGACCTAGCTGGCCAAAGAAGCGAGGTCACGTCGGTGGAGTGGTTATTTAACCATTCGGATACAATTCGGGAGCGATGGCACGGTGCATTGTCTTGTTGAAAGATGAGGTCCCCAATGGGATGTTGAAGACACACAAACGGGAGCAAATGGTCTTCCAGGATATCGCGGTAACGTTGACCTGTGAGGGACAATGTCTCACGTACCAGGGGTCTCATTTCAGTCCAGGTAAACAGTCCCCATACGAGAATGCCACCCCCACCAGCTTGAAGAGTACCCTGCTGGCAAGAAGGATCCGTCCCTTCATGTGGTTTGCGTAGTACTCGTATCCAGCCATCCGCATGTACCAACGTGAATCTCGACTCATCAGTCCAGGCAACATTTTTCACATGCCTAGGGTCCAGTGGCGATGTTAATGCGCCTATGCTAATCTTTGCATCCTGTGATGTGCGGTCAGCAGCGGTACCCTTGTGGGACGATGGCTTCTGTACCCTATAGCGAGGAGATGGTTCTGGATGGTGTGGCTGCTTACACGTTTTTGTGCACCAGCGTTAAATTGCCGAGTGATGTCTTGCACTGTGGCCCGTCTATCCGCTGTTACAATGCGAACTTGCCGACGATGACCCCGCTCATCCACACGCTTTTGTCCACGGCAGTTGGCCCTTGCAGGGATGGTTTTACCGGATTCGATGCACCCGTGGCACAGTGGCTTGTGAAAATTCCAGTGCCTGAACGACTTCCGAGATGGATTGACCCATTCGTCGGGCTCCGACAATTTGCCCACCACCAAATGCGCTTAGATCCTTCGTCTTACCCATACTGCGTCCGACTCTTACTGATTCCCGTCGCATCACACCTTATATTGTCGGATCGCTGCATACGTCATGTCGTTTCCGTTTACAGGGCCGCCCACAGCGCCACATTTGCATAACACCAGCTGTCTCTAATTCAATTGCTGTTCAGTTTATAGACTCGGCCATCGGCGTAGTGAAATACATATTGTGATTCATTCGAACAACATACCCGCTTCCAATCTTTTATCGTCCAATTACAATATCGTTGGCACCATGAGAGTAGTCTACAACGGTGGAGTATTGTTGAGGGGAAGAGGGGGAGAGCGTATAGGGCGTCTGATCTTGTAACCCACCCGTGCGACGCATAGTCGCGAGGGATATTGTTTCTGGTTGATCCATATTGTATTAAGCCGTTAGCTGCAAAAATGTGCTGTACCTATCGTACTGTACTAGGTGACGCACCCATCGTTTTACTCTATAATCCACTTTTCCCTTTAAATTTGCGTCACAGGTTGGCTGTTTCACCATTTTGGCACCACTTCTAGGTAATTTTAAACACAGAGGCTCGCGAACTATACACAAGTGTAGAAGTTTCCGAAATGGACGGATCAACCCTTCGAATGACCACAACATGGTCTTTCGTAAACTAAATAAATCCTTGAATTTACACATCGCGTCCGTAACGTCGCTCTCAACTGAACCACCAACCTCTTATACAGACCCTATTAGCCTACAGGTCATGTCATTCTCCTCGTTATGCTAGGGTCGGGAGTAACGCACTTTGGATTGAGGTCTTAATTCAGTAAATATTCTGTGTACACTGCTGTAGACCCCTTTGGTTTCATGTCATAGTAAATATTCTGTGTACATTGCTGTACACCCCTTTGGTTTCATGTCATAGTAAATATCCTGTGTACATTGCTGTACACTCTTTTGGTTTCATGTCATAGTAAATATACTGTGTACATTGCTGTACACCCCTTTGGTTTCATGGCATTGTAAATATTCTGGGTACATTGTTGTACACCCCTTTGGTTTCATGTCATAGTAAATATTCTGTGTACACTTCTGTACACCCCTTTGGTTTCATGTCATAGCAAATATTCTGTGTACTTTGCTGTACACCCCTTTGGTTTCATGTCATAGTAAATATTCTGTGTACTTTGTTGCACACCCCTTTGGTTTCATGTCATAGCAAATATTCTGTGTACATTGCTGTACACCCCTTTGGTTTCATGTCATAGTAAATATTCTGTGTACATTGCTGCAGACCCCTTTGGTTTCATGTCATAGTAAATATTCTGTGTACATTGCTGTAGACCCCTTTGGTTTCACGCCATAGTAAATATTCTGCGTACATTGTTGTACACCCCTTTGGTTTCATGTCATAGTAAATGTTCTGTGTACATTGCTGTACACCCCTTTGGTTTCATGTCATAGTAAATATTCTGTGTACATTGCTGTACACCCCTTTGGTTTCATGTCATAGTAAATATTCTGTGTACATTGCTGTACACTCCTTTGGTTTCATGTCATAGTAAATATACTGTGCACATTGCTGTACACCCCTTTGGTTTCATGTCAGTAAATATTCTGTGTACATTGTTGTACACCCCTTTGGTTTCATGTCATAGCAAATATTCTGTGTACATTGCTGTAGACCCCTTTGGTTTCATGTCAGTAAATATTCTGTGTACTTTGTTGTACACCCCTTTGGTTTCATGTCATAGCAAATATTCTGTGTACATTGCTGTAGACCCCTTTGGTTTCATGTCATAGTAAATATTCTGTGTACATTGCTGTACACCCCTTTGGTTTCATGTCATAGTAAATATTCTGTGTACATTGCTGTACACCCCTTTGGTTTCATGTCATAGTAAATATTCTGTGTACATTTCTGTACACCCCTTTGGTTTTATGTCATAGCAAATATTCTGTGTACTTTGCTGTACACCCCTTTGGTTTCATGTCATAGTAAATATTCTGTGTACATTGCTGCAGACCCCTTTAGTTTCATGTCATAGTAAATATTCTGTATACATTGCTGTAGACCCCTTTGGTTTCACGTCATAGTAAATATTCTGCGTACATTGCTGTACACCCCTTTGGTTTCATGTCATAGTAAATACTCTGTGCACATTGCTGAACACCCCTTTGGTTTCATGTCATAGTAAATGTTCTGTGTACATTGCTGTACACCCCTTTGGTTTCATGTCATAGTAAATATTCTGCGTACATTGCTGAACACCCCTTTGGTTTCATGTCATAGTAAATGTTCTGTGTACATTGCTGTACACCCCTTTGGTTTCATGTCATAGTAAATATTCTGTGTACATTGCTGTACACCCCTTTGGTTTCATGTCATAGTAAATATTCTGTGCGCATTGCTGTACACCCCTTTGGTTTCATGTCATAGTAAATATCCTGTGTACATCTGTACACTCCTTTGGTTTCATGTCATAGTAAATATACTGTGTACATTGCGGTACACCCGTTTGGTTTCATGCCATAGTAAATATTCTGTGTACATTGCTGTACACCCCTTTGGTTTCATGTCATAGTAAATATTCTGTGTACATTGCTGCAGACCCCTTTGGTTTCATGTCATAGTAAATATTCTGTATACATTGCTGTAGACCCTTTGGTTTCACGTCATAGTAAATATTCTGCGTGCATTTCTGTACACCTCTTTGGTTTTATGTCATAGCAAATATTCTGTGTACTTTGCTGCACACCCCTTTGGTTTTATGTCATAGTAAATATTCTGTGTACATTGCTGCAGACCCCTTTGGTTTCATGTCATAGTAAATATTCTGTATACATTGCTGTAGACCCTTTGGTTTTACGTCATAGTAAATATTCTGCGTACATTGCTGTACACCCCTTTGGTTTCATGTCATAGTAAATATTCTGCGTACATTGCTGTACACCCCTTTGGTTTCATATCATAGTAAATATTCTGTATACATTGCTGTACACCCCTTTGGTTTCATGTCATAGTAAATATTCTGTGTACATTGCTGTACACCCCTTTGGTTTCATGTCATAGTAAATATTCTGTGTACATTGCTGTAGACCCCTTTGGTTTCATGTCATAGTAAATATTCTGTGTACATTGCTGCAGACCCCTTTGGTTTCATGTCATAGTAAATATTCTGTATACATTGCTGTAGACCCTTTGGTTTCACGTCATAGTAAATATTCTGCGTGCATTTCTGTACACCTCTTTGGTTTTATGTCATAGCAAATATTCTGTGTACTTTGCTGCACACCCCTTTGGTTTCATATCATAGTAAATATTCTGTATACATTGCTGTACACCCCTTTGGTTTCATGTCATAGTAAATATTCTGTGTACATTGCTGTACACCCCTTTGGTTTCATGTCATAGTAAATATTCTGTGTACATTGCTGTAGACCCCTTTGGTTTCATGTCATAGTAAATGTTCTGTGTACATTGCTGTACACCCCTTTGGTTTCATGTCATAGTAAATGTTCTGTGTACGTTGCTGTACACCCCTTTGGTTTCATGTCATAGTAAATATTCTGTGTACATTTCTGTACACTCCTTTGATTTCATGTCATATTAAATATTCTGTGTACATTGCTGAACACCCCTTTGGTTTCATGTCATAGTAAATTCAGAAAAGTTATACCCATATGAAGGTTGTTTTTGTATTTCGTTTAGATGCTATACTACAATATACTGCTGTACACCCTACGATTAATTTCATCGCAGTGTGTCTAAGCGCTGGCTTCTGACCATTCGTCCGAGATGGGTCCAGGTTCGAATAGCGGTGAAATATGGATATTGTGTTTGTCTTACGGTGGCTCTCTCTTCCCTGTAACCAGTAGCCTTAATTTGGGTGCAAGCGACTGGTTATGCGCCCAACGAGTTGCTCACGGTGGCCGCTAAACACTCAAACAAACAAAATAATCGGAAATTAAAAAATGTTTTGCAGATATGAGTGGTTTTTTTTGTGTGCTTGTTTCGTTGTTACACTTCAGTGCATTGCTGCATACCCTCATGGTTTCATTACATCGTAGATTAAAAAAGTCATACCTCAGTTTTTTTTGTCACCTTAACTTTGTCGGCCAGTGGATACCAGCAACGCATTGTGTATATAGAGGCAGTTTGTGTTACATTTGAAGGCAAGCTCTCTTCAAATTCTTGAGCGGTCATCTTCAGGGAATATTAATATCCCCATTTCAGTCTGGCAGAGTGCTAACTCCTCTTTTGTTTACGATTAAGGTGAAAAATTGAAGAATAGGCTTTCGGTTTCGAACGCAATTCTTTGAAGCTGACATTTTGTTCTTCGTATGTTGCTGCACGAGACAATGCACCTAATATTTTAATAAACGGTTCAAAACTTTCAATAGGGAACATTTTAGGCGTGAAATGTTTACTTATGAAAATTATAGTTCCGCTCCTTTCACATTTACTTTGTGTAAGTATTTAATACGATATTTAAATCTTATGAGCTCATATTTCCGTGTTTTGTTTTATTTATGAGGTAAAATTTAATACGCCTAAGGCTTCACAAGAAGAATTAATTTAGCCTTTGAAAGAATGAACTTGTTTTGGCTGTTGTTTTCAGATAATAAAACAAAAGAAAATTGAGAGACGATAAAAATTGCCGAAGGACTTTTAAAAATCTGTTTACGTCCCTATCTTTCGCAACGCATTGTGAAAATATATTAATTAAATTTCTCCCTTACAGGCGCATTAAAAATTTTGCACCAAATCATTGTTAGCGGCATTTACGTGAATTAAGTATCAAGCGAGTAAGAGTCTGTTGTTAATGGGAAAGGTACAGCTAATATTCTATGACTGATTTAAAAGTAATTTTAGAAAGAGGCGGGCCGGAAGAAATCGAATTTGAATTTCCATAATAATGAATCAAATAAACGTTAGTATGTGTTCGATAAACTACTTGAATTAACTCATTAATTTGGAGCACTTTTGAAATGCAACTGGCTTACTTTCCAATTCAGTGGTTACCAGCATTAATATTTCAGCGATATTAAAAACAATAATATTGATAAGTATTCATCTATAATAATAGCCAGCATATCTGAAGATGAAGTTCGTAATTCAATGAGTACGTTTCAACGTCGTTAAAGGTAAAAGCATAAACATTTTTTAGCAATTTTATAACGATTATATCATCGAAAGCTTGAGTGGAAGGATCCTCAGTTCCAAATTCAGGGTCACTGCACCAATTATAGAAAAAAAAAAACAAAAAAACAAACAGAACTCTGTAACAGTCACAACTTCCATATCTCAAGGGGGATTCGGTTTTGGACAATCAAAGTGACCAACTAGAATAATATATTCTAAGTTAAAAAGCGAGTGGAGGGTTTCTGCGATAATTTATAATACAGTTGAACCCACATATAACGAGTTCGCATAATACGCAGTTCCGCATAAACCGAAATTTCTATACATCCCTAGAATTCCGTAATATTCTTCTTTGTTATTTTAACTGCATATTAAAATCAACGTTTTTGAAGAAACCGTATACATTGAAGTTCAGCACGGTTATCAGCAAATAAAATAAATGACATTCACCCATATAATGTGGTGTAAGGCTAACGCGCTCGGCTAGATATCGAGAGATTCGGGATTCAATTCCCCGGCGGCGGCGGCGGCCGAATAACAATTTTTCGGTTGCTGTGCGTTGCTAAACGTAGAAAGAGCGATGTCTTTGTTTATTCACTGACGCCAGGTATTTGGAGGATTTTCGCCCTTTGGATTTAACTGCTATAATTAATATATAGCCAGTGGCGTTAATGCCCACCAGATGGAGACGTCTCAGTAGCTGAGCCCATCTTGCGGATTTATAATGTCAGATGCTGACAGAAAAACGGGCATGGCGCCGTGGGTTGTTGGCCACCGTGGTGTAAGGCTAATGCGCTCGGCTAGATATCGAGAGATTCGGGATTCAATTCCCCGGCGGCAGCCGATTAACAATTTTTCGGTTGCTATGCGTTGCTTAACCCTTTAACGACTATGACCCCAAATTCTTGTATCACTCTAAATACCATAACGCCCGAAACGGACTATTGGTTCACTTTTTTGTTTAATAACAACAATAGTGACTGAAAGTGACTCCTGCTGATCCCTCATAAGTAGTTCAAATTTGAAAAACAGGTAAGGGTAGGAAATCTGACTCACTCTAGGTGTTTCGGGCGGCTATGGCCATTTGTATGTACGGGCGTTTTGGGCGTTATGGTCGTTAAAGGGTTAACGTGGAAAGAGCGATCTGTTTGCTTATTCACTGACGACACGTATTTGGAGGATTTTCAAATTGTCATTCACCCAGCTTATATCGAAATTCTACACGGTTATCAGCGAGTAAAACAAATACCATTCACCCAGTTTACATCTGAGTTCAGCACAGTTATCTGCAAACAAAATACATGCCATTCACCCAGTTTATATCGAAATTCAACACGGTTATCAGCGAGCAAAATAAATACCATTCACCCAGTTTATACCGAAATTCAGCACGATTATCAGGAAACAAAATAAATGTCATATATCAAGTTTACACCCAAGTTCAGCACGGTTATCATCAAACAAAATAAATGTCATTCACCCAGTTTATATCGAAGTTCACAACCTGACTCACGAGATTACACCTCGCAACTGATAAAATTCGTGGAGGGCGTCGAGGCCTTTATACGACGGCAGCGCCAGTTAAAAATCTGCATACTGGTATCCCATCACTTTTGGCACTTCGGTGTAATACCTTTTTGTAAGCGAAATATTGGAATAAAATTTCATGAAATTTTCTAATTTACGGAATTTTTTGTTTGTTTGGTGGTTTAACAACCACCATGAGCAACTCAATAGGCTATAAGCAGTCGCCCGTCCCGAATTTTGGGCCACTGGTTCCAGAGAAGGGAGACAGCCAGTAGCGTAAGTCAAACACAATATCCATGCACTAACAGGATTCGAACCCAGACCTATGTCGGACGAATTGTCATAAGCTAGCGTTTAAACTGCTGCTCCACCCGCACGGCTAATTTACGGAAGGAAGATCTAAAATTTGTATAAAGCACAGCACGTTTTATGGGTGAAGGGTGCAATATGAAAGATTGGAAAAATCGTTAAAGCGGTAAGAATTTTTTAACTTTCCTACTACAATTACACGCGACGGGGATAAGCACAGAAGCACAGGGCTGAATCGTTAAACATACAATAATTCTTGTAAAAAAGGAATTCATTTCTGGATGCGACGTACTTATAGAACGAAACTAAAGAAAAAACTCTTAAGAGCACTAATTTGTTTCGTGTTAAACTACGATTGTGAAATATGGGCGCATTACAAAAGTGACATCAGGAAAATTGGAGATATGGTAATGCCGGATAGCTGTGCTTGTTTTGTTGATGAGAAAGTCGTCAAATAACGAAGGTTAGGAAACGACGGAAGTCGAAAAATTATTGATGACAGGCAACGGAAAGGAGCTAGAGTCTTGCACGTCACGAAGTAAGAGAATCAGATGGGAATATTTATAAGCGATGGTGAATAGAAGCGAGAGTATAGAAAAACAAAAAGAAAGGAAAGGAAAAGCAAGGATCCATTAGTGATATGAAAGACTGAACGTAGATGAAGAAGAATCATCCAAAAACAGCTTGAAGAAATAAGTTCTCTTGACGAGAAAGTGAACCGTATCGTTAAAAAAATTCTTTTAAATATCATAGCGACTGACTGGTAGCCACGGGAAAAAATATTAGGTATTAAAAATACAATTTTCTTTACTTCTACACTGCTCTACCATGAAAATACGGACACATACGTATTTAATTAATACTGTGTGCTGAAATCTTTGACCCCTATAAGTCTTCCTGAAATCCTCTTAACCGTTTTTTTTAAAGCTCCGTCATTTGGCATTGAAAGCAGTTACCACTTTAGCTATGTTGTTATACGATCTACATTTCCAATTTGTCTCACATATACTCCATAGGGTTCAGGCCAAAACTCTGGGCCGCACAGTCCAACTTTTCGACTCCCATGTTCTCGAACCAATCCATAACAACGCAAGAAGTATGGTATGGTGTGTTTTCCTGCTGATAGAGGTATGGGCCTCCCCCAAAGTACTGCCATAACGTTGCCCTGCTGATAGAGATATGGGCCTTCCTCAAAGTATTGCCATAACGTTGCCCTGCTGATAGAGATATGGGCCTTCCTCAAAGTATTGCCATGACGTTGGTAGTACATTATTGTCCAGGACGTCTAGATAGAGCTCAGAATTCATGGTTTTGTCCTTAGAGTATGACATAGTGCGTCGCCCTGCTGATAGAGGTATGGGCCTCCCCAAAGTACTGCCACAACGTTGGCAGTGCATAATTGTCTAGAAAGTCTAGGTAGAACTTAACACTCATGGTTTTGCCCTTGTAGTATGACACGATACGTTGCCCTGCTGATAGAGATATGGGCCTTCCTCAAAGTATTGCCATAACGTTGCCCTGCTGATAGAGATATAGGCCTTCCTCAAAGTATTGCCATGACGTTGGTAGTACAATATTGTCCAGGACGTCTAGATGGAGCTCAGAATTCATGGTTTTGTCCTTAGAGTATGACATGGTGCGTCGCCATGCTGATAGAGGTATGGGCCTTCCCCAACGTATAGTCGGATTTTGTTTCTTGACAAATGACGATAATGGAGTCGCCTGATTTTGGGGGTGCAGCAAGTACTTCCCGGGTCAAAACAGACGTGATTTGCAGCAAGAAGGGAGCAGAAGAAGGGTTACGTAGTAATTTCACCCTAGGGCGGAATTCTTGTGGAAAGCGTGGCAGTAAACATTGCTTGATTTGAAAAAGGAAATGGGGCTTCTTTGTCTCTTAAGTTATCCTTCTTAAGAGAACACTGAGATCTCTCTCCCCATAGATTATGTCCCCAGCAAGAAATGTGAGATAATGCGGGAGACGACAATGGAGTGAGTGGGTGATGAACCAAAGGGTGGGACTCTCGTGGTAATGGGTCTTAAAATCTTAGCCCTGCAGGGAACAAGTGACTGGGGAAGTTTTCGCCTGTTGTCTCTGAGCATCGGAAATCACCTTCTTCGACACGTCGCACCCAAAATGATTGCACCCCCAAAAATAGGCGATTCGATTATCATCAAGTGCCAAGTAAAAAGTGCGACTGTACTACAAAATTCTTTTCGAAGTTCGTTTACCACTTTGACGGCTTCAGAAAAAAAAAAAAGAATCATACGTATCAAATTTTCTGTTGATCCAAACACTGTTTCAGATGCGCCTTTCTCGACTTTCAAATTTAAGCTCCGTCGCTTTCTACTGATATCTTCTCCCTCACTCCGCATTTGTCAGTTGCAGTTGAATAATCGGTACAATATAATCAAATCTGTTGTGTGAATACTTTGGGATAGAAACTCGAAATTCGTTGGGTACCTTAATGCACTGAAGTTTACCTAAGGTAACATTCTTTTTTTTTTTTAATTGAGCGTGACCTGAATTTGATTTACTATTTTTTGTTTTTTTGGGCCTTACACAAATACTTGAACTGCAGTTCTGGAAAGTCTGTTTCAGCTAAAAAAAAAAAAAGAATGCAATCATTTTTCATAAACGTTTGGAATCATGTTCCATGCTTACAAGAAGACGATTTGTGTTTAGGAAAAATGAATGGATTTCAAATTTATTTGGAATTCAACAAAACTGCAGCCTCACTGACCTCGAAAAAAATTTATTCGAGTATTCTTTCAACTAAAGACTGCAGTTTAGTGATGTATGCATTTAGTCATTCATTCATGGGTGGTCATTCACTTTGTATTCACACCCGGCCAGTTGCCTCACTACACCAGGCGCGGACTGGGCCGCAGGGATACCGGGAGAATACCCTGTGGGCCATCATATTCTGGTCCGCAGACCTTATGCCAACTCAAGAAAAAAAAAAGTAAATATATATAATTGTATAGTCAGTTTTTTTTTCTTGGCACTTGACGATATTCGAATCGCCTGATTTTGGGGGTGCAGCAGCTCTTCCCGGGTCTAAACACATGTGATTTGCAGCAAGAAGGGAGCAGGTGAAGAGTTACGTAGTAATCTCACCCTAGGGCAGAATTCTTTTGGAAAGCCTGGCAGTAAACATTGCTTGATCTGAAAGGGGAAAGGGGGCTTCTTTGTCTTTTAAGTGATCCTTCTTAAGGGAAGAGTGAGATCTCTCTCCCCAGCGATTATGTCCCCAACAAGCAATGTGAGACCATAGGGGAGATAACATTGGAAGAGTGGGTGGGGATGAAAGGGTGGAACTGCCGTGGTAATGGGTCTTAAAATCTTAGTCCCGCAGGGAACAAGTGACTGGGGAAGTTTTCGCCTGTTGTCTCTGAGCATCGGAAATCACCTCCTTCGACACATCGCACCCAAAATGCTTGCATCCCCAAAAATAGGCGATTCCATTATCATCAAGTGCCAAGTAAAAAAAATACGACTATACTGCCACAACGTTCGTAGCGCATAATTGTCCACGTTGTATAGGTAGAGCTCAGAATTCATGATTTTGTCCTTAGGGTGTCCTGAGCCCATTTTTCCTAAACACAAAACGTCCTCTTGTAACATGGTGCGTTGTACTGTTGATAGATGTATGGGCCTTCCCGAAAGTATTGCAGCAACTTTGGTAGTGTGTAATTGTCCAGGACGTCTACTTAGAGCTCAGCATTCACGTGTTGTCCAAAACCACTAATGGGTCCAAATCAAATCACGAAAAACTGCGGCATGCCATCACGCTGCCTCCACCAAACTTCATCGTCAGGTCGATACAGTCCGGAAGGTACCTTTTTCCCGCCATCCGCCACACCCAGGAACTACCATGAGACGAGTAGACTGGGAACTGTGACTCGTCAATCCAAAGCATATTTTTCCATTGGTCTATAGTCCAAGTTCGACGTTCCGTTCACCACCCAAATCGGCGTGTGGCATTAATCGAAGTGGCTAGCGTCTTCTGAGTGGCTTCTCGACAGTGGTAACTCATATTATACAGGGTGTCCGAGAATTTTTGGACACATTACAAAATTACGTACGAAAAAAACAAAAAACTATGAGCATTGCCTGTTTTTCTATGTCACGTATTACTAACACGGTTTCTATATTTTTGTTTTGCAGAATTGTTATTCCCAGAATCCGATAGATGACGCTAGGTCTGGCCTGATGAGGAATGTATGAGAAATGAGCAATCAGTAGTCATGTCATCCGTACAGCAGAAGACGATGTGTGTGTTATGGCTTGCGGAATTAAAGTCTGTCATTAAAGCTAAAAGACGGTATCCTCCGTCAACGCATTCAATTAAGCGGTGGATGAAACAGTTTAAAGAAACTGGTAATGTGGAACATCGTGGAGGAGTCGGTAGGCCTAGCGTCAGCGGTGAGACGGTTGACCAAGTTAATGAAAGTTTCCGACGAAGCCCCAGGAAATCCGTTCGTAAAGCAAGCAGAGAACTGTGCATTCCGAAATCGACAGTTCACGATATCTTGCACAGGAAATTAAAGTTTCATGCTTTTAAAATTCAAATAGTGCGAAAGATGCATGTAAATGATCACACTCTGCGATACGATTTCGCTGTGGATATGCGGAAAACGACGAAACTTTCTCAGTACTGTAAGTTTTAGTTATGAATCCACATTTCATGTATCAGGTATTGTGAATCGTCACAACTGTAGGATATGGGGTAGTGAACCGCCTCGTGCTGCTATTGAACTGGAATATGATTCTCCAAAAGTTAATGTGTGGTGCGCCCTATCAAAAAAAGTGATTGACCCTTTCTTCTTCTGCGAAAACCATAAATGGTGACATTTATTTGGGTATGCTAGAAAATTTCGCTATACCTCAGATCAAAAAAATAAGACAACGTCGTTTTCCAACAAGCCTTCGCATTGGTCAACGTGTGTACATAAGTGCCTAAATGAATATTTCCCCAACATATGGATTGGGCGTGGTGGTCCCATTCCGTGGCCTCCTCGCTCTCCAGATCTAACTCCATTGGATTATTTCATGTGGGGTTATGTGAAGGATCGTGCCGAACAGACGCCTTGTACTGATTTGCAGGAACTGAAGCAGCGTATCACAGCTGCTATTAATTCCAAAACTCCTCAGATGCTTGCCAATACATGGCATGAAATCGAGTATCGCTTGGACGTACTACGAGCAACCGAGGGATCTCACATCGAAATTTATTAACTTGTGTAGTTACATTGTAAGTTAGTACAGTCAGTTTCTTTCTATCTGTTTAATATTTTGTTTTATATAATTCTGTAATGTGTCCAATAATTCTCGGACACCCTGCATAGTGTCCCGAGCCCTGTACTGGTACTAACATCAGTTCCAATAGTCCCACGTAGGATTTGACAGTGGCAACGCATGTCGTGTAGCGTCCTGTGCACTGTACTGATGCTAATATCAGTCCCAATAGACTCATAATGGTTTCACAATGGTAACACATGTCGTACAGCATCCTGACCACTGTACTAATACTAAAATCAGTCCCAATATTTTCACATAGGATTTGCATGATTTGAGTCGATGTTGACTAGCATTTTCAGCAGATAGTCCTTTGCAGAGTTCTCTTGTCACGTTCTGTTGGCTTTGGAGGATTACAGATGATTTGCATGATTTGAGTCAATGTTGACTAGCATTTTCAGCAGATAGTCTTTTGCAGAGTTCTCTTGTCACGTTCTGTTGGCTTTGGAGGATTACAGATTCGTTTCTTGGCAGATTCAGACCCAGTCCGCTTCCGTTTGCATATCACATCACTAACCGTCGTACTGGGAATCCTTAATGATTCTGAAATATCCCGTACGGAACAATTGCTTCTCCAACTGTGATATTGAATGCAAAGAAACGGTTTTTGATACGATAATATGAAAAATTAAAAAAAAATATAATTTCTGATGTAGGTAATATCATAAGTGAGAAATTCTTGTAATTTGGTCGAAATTACAATTTAAGATCTCAGATGCTCTCAGTGTTATAAAGTGTGTGTGCATGCGTGTGCGTGTGTGTGTATGTGAACGTTTGATGCAGCCCATGCCATGCAGAATAAAGTTTGAATTGGTCAATTCCATGTATGACTATTTGTGACAATGTCATTTGCAATACCTTCGCTAAACTTAGGTGAAATATTAAAATAGTAAAACTATACTAGCAATCAGAGTTTATTGGCGTAAAATAGAGTTCAAAGTTTGCGAGCTTTTGCACATCAACCAAATGGTTGTTTCAAGGAAGCTAGACAACAAACTGCAAAGCTACCTTCCTTGAAAAAACAAAACAAAAAACATCTAGTTGATGTGCAAAAACTTGAAAACTTTGAATTTTTGTTTACGCCAATAAACTCGCATTACTAGTATAATTTTATTATTTTAAGTGCAGTTGGTGTACATTTCCTCATTATTAATTAGGTGAAATCTATATTTTTCGGTATCGTAGTTGAATACTACTGAATATGTAATTTGTAACACTGAAATCAAACTTCGGGGAAATCAAACAGTCAGAAATGATCACTTTGCAACATTGTTATTGCATATTTTTGTGTGTGCGTGTGTGTGTGCAGATAGTCTCGCTTTTTATCTAGTATAATTTTATTATTTTAAGTGCAGTTGGTGTACATTTCCTCATTATTAATTAGGTGAAATCTATATTTTTCGGTATCGTAGTTGAATACTATTGAATATGTAATTTGTAACACTGAAATTAAACTTCGGGGAAATCAAACAGTCAGAAATGATCACTTTGCAACATTGTTATTGCATATTTTTGTGTGTGTGTGTGTGTGTGCAAATAGTCTCGCTTTTTATCTAGTATAATTTTATTTTTTTAAGTGCAGTTGGTGTACATTTCCTCATTATTAATTAGGTGAAATCTATATTTTTCGGTATCGTAGTTGAATACTATTGAATATGTAATTTGTAACACTGAAATTAAACTTCGGGGAAATCAAACAGTCAGAAATGATCACTTTGCAACATTGTTATTGCATATTTTTGTGTGTGTGTGTGTGTATGTGTGCAGATAGTCTCGCTTTTTATCTAGTATAATTTTATTATTTTAAGTGCAGTTGGTGTACATTTCCTCATTATTAATTAGGTGAAATCTATATTTTTCGGTATCGTAGTTGAATACTATTGAATATGTAATTTGTAACACTGAAATTAAACTTCGGGGAAATCAAACAGTCAGAAATGATCACTTTGCAACATTGTTATTGCATATTTTTGTGTGTGTGTGTGTGTGTGCAAATAGTCTCGCTTTTTATCTAGTATAATTTTATTTTTTTAAGTGCAGTTGGTGTACATTTCCTCATTATTAATTAGGTGAAATCTATATTTTTCGGTATCGTAGTTGAATACTATTGAATATGTAATTTGTAACACTGAAATTAAACTTCGGGGAAATCAAACAGTCAGAAATGATCACTTTGCAACATTGTTATTGCATATTTTTGTGTGTGTGTGTGTATGTGTGCAGATAGTCTCGCTTTTTATCTAGTATAATTTTATTATTTTAAGTGCAGTTGGTGTACATTTCCTCATTATTAATTAGGTGAAATCTATATTTTTCGGTATCGTAGTTGAATACTATTGAATATGTAATTTGTAACACTGAAATTAAACTTCGGGGAAATCAAACAGTCAGAAATGATCACTTTGCAACATTGTTATTGCATATTTTTGTGTGTGTGTGTGTGTGTGCAAATAGTCTCGCTTTTTATCTAGTATAATTTTATTTTTTTAAGTGCAGTTGGTGTACATTTCCTCATTATTAATTAGGTGAAATCTATATTTTTCGGTATCGTAGTTGAATACTATTGAATATGTAATTTGTAACACTGAAATTAAACTTCGGGGAAATCAAACAGTCAGAAATGATCACTTTGCAACATTGTTATTGCATATTTTTGTGTGTGTGTGTGTATGTGTGCAGATAGTCTCGCTTTTTATCTAGTATAATTTTATTATTTTAAGTGCAGTTGGTGTACATTTCCTCATTATTAATTAGGTGAAATCTATATTCTTCGGTATCGTAGTTGAATACTATTGAATATGTAATTTGTAACACTGAAATTAAACTTCGGGGAAATCAAACAGTCAGAAATGATCACTTTGCAACATTGTTATTTGCATATTTTTGTGTGTGTATGTGTGCAGATAGTCTCGCTTTTTATCTCTTACAAAGATAGTGATACGTAAAAGGTTGCGGAGAAATGCTGTTGCAGTGAGTAAAGCTGCTTAGTAGTAAAAAAAACTGTTTACTATTAAGAATTTCCACGGGCAGGAAAAAGAAAAAAAAACCATGATGTGGTAGATCGATATACTTGTTAATTGCGGAAAGTGTACTGTAAAATTTCTGAAAGAGGCAAATTCAAATCACTTTATTTCAAAAGAGGATATTACTAGAAAAAAAAACAATTCTTTGAAATTTTTATAAATTCTATGTCGCACGCGCAACTAGTAAATGCAAGATTCTTTGGAAGCAGATTTCTTAAAACAAATATTGTTAAATTATTTTGCCATTTGTACAATCCCCGATGTAATCCGTTTCGGTAACTACTTCTTTTCAAGTATGTTTGTCCACATTTTTAGTTTAAATGTCTTTAACCTAGGTCTTTTCATCAAATTCTATTTTTGAGGAAAATTTATGTAGCATGAAGAATATTCTTCAAACGCGTTGTCATAATTTTCAGATCTCTTGAGTTGATTTATATGTTTTCGAAGAACGTAATTTTTGCTTTGCAGAATCAGTAAAAACTGGAATCTCAAGAGGATTTGATAAAACGCTGTAACTGATGCATTTTTGAGGAAAATTCTCGAGATTTAGATTTTGATCCAAAGAAACTAATCTGAGATCTAAAGAAATGGAAATGAAAATGCCTCTTAAGGAACGGAGTGCATATATATAGATATATAGCTCTTTCCTCGTTGCCAAACCGAAGATGGTTCTAAGTTCAGGCCTCCCACTCTCTGCTTCACTCAAGAACAAATTGCGTTTGTGTTTATCATTGAAAGCAATTTCCTTTGGAATCGGTGGATTAGAAGTAAAAGATCTTTTTTATTTCTTTTCTTTCTTTTCCCCGCCCTTCGGTCGCTTAGACTGGATGCGTCTTTCTGTTTGATTTCATCATAGGATTTAAGCTGAATAGAAAATGCAGGAAATGCCCTCTCGCGCGCGCACACGCGAGCTCGAAGTATATCGTCCCGTAGACAAAGAAAGAAATTTGTTTTCCCCGAAGAGATTTCGAACAGAAATCCTCTTATGCATCAATTGACTCGCTTTTCTGTTTAAGAGGGCAACTGAGAAAATCGATGCTATTTCGCCTAATCTTTTCCAGCTGCAACTAAATTCGAAGGAAGAAAAATAAAAAACAAGCTAACACTGAAGTTAAATAGCGGAACTGATCTTCAGGTATTACTCTTTATACATTATTCTCCCCGTTGCACTTTTATAGTGATTAGTGATAAAGAGACCCAGGAATTAACACTCGTGTCTTTACCATCGTGAATGAATGCAACTCTTGGGGAACATCTAGGGAGAAAGGGATGATAACACTGGACAGCAGCCAAAACGTATCTGAGACAAAAATAACTATTTTTAACTAATATGGACATGCTGATAACGAATAGGAACTTAAAAATCGTAAATCAGCTCTAGTTTTCAAGATACGAGAGGGACGATAATAGGAATGGATAGTCTACACCGGTAGTCCGATCTGTCGAGCGCGTGGTTCCCACGAAACGAAAAACCAAAGATTGCTTCATGCAAATGAGCGCCAATTGGATGAAGCAATCTGTAGCAATCATTGCAACCAAATTTCCTTCTTGTCATCATCATTTACACTGTGAATTGAGCGCAGACGTGTCGTTCACGAAGCTTTGTGAATGTATGAACAGTGAGGATAATTTTTGTTATATTTGTGGACAAATTACTTTGC
Source organism: Macrothele yani (assembly GCA_039090855.1). Taxonomy (NCBI): domain Eukaryota; kingdom Metazoa; phylum Arthropoda; class Arachnida; order Araneae; family Macrothelidae; genus Macrothele; species Macrothele yani. The sequence goes on along the minus strand of CM077001.1, from coordinate 119,829,689 downwards.
TATCACAAAGACAACCCATTACACTGATGATAAAGAAAGCCTACAACCTTTATTTTGGTTATAAGATCTGTGACCATACCGGTATTGCTCAACACATGCAGGTTGTCAATCGCAATAACTGTGTAACGAATCCGTGCTGCTGCTTGAACCGAAAAGAACGATCGATGCGTTTTGCAGTTCCAATGGTGTGAAGGGAACCGACAAACCATCTTAATGATTATAACCATCTTAATGATTATTACTTTTGCATGACTCCTCCAAATTGATATGGCATTTCTACGAAGAAAAAGCAACCTTTGACCTATCGGAATATTCCCTCTGCTATGCGCTAAGTGCCTCACGGGGAAGGGCTTTCTGTATTCCGGACCCACCAGATTCTTATACTCTCGATGATGAAAAAGAAAGTAAAGCCAGTAGACATCCGTCATCTGCGAAAGCATCTACATCAAGCACTCTCGATTTCATGGTCATTGAAGAGTCTATACAGCCACATAAAATTATCCAGAGTGAATTGAAAGATCGAGAGATCTGGAATTGCCAGAAAGTAAATCAGAGCTGTTGGGGTTCCGACTGCAGCAATGGAATCTTCTAGAAGAGAATGTGCGTGGATCTGTGCTTCGTACTCGGAAAAAAAATCTACTTCAATTTCTCAAAACGACAGACCACCTCATTGCTTTCGTTCATATAGTGGGTCTGATGACAGCACTACATATCAACTAAAAAGACTACGATTGGAGGTTGTTCATTGATTCGTCCAAGTTGAAATTAAAAGCTGTGTCTGGTTACGCTTAACAATCTGTTCCACTCTGTTATGCAATCCACATGAGAGAAACGTACAACAACACGAAACAACTATTACACACCATCTACTATTACTAGTATAAGTGGAAGATTTGTAATGACCTGAAGGTTATCGACATCTTGATGGGGTTACAGCAGGGTTACACACACTTTTACTGAATCTTCTGTCTCTGGGACAGCCGTACCGGGATTTCCCAAAACAGGAAAAAGAATTGGCTCCCACGACAATCACTTTAACCGGAGAAAAATAATGTACTAAACGAATCACTTGTAGAATCCAGCAAGATCTTGTTTCCTCCTCTCCACATCAAACTTGGACTTATGAAGAATTTCGTAAAGGCCACGGATTGAATTGGGGAAGGATTTGTGTAGCTCCGTGATAAATTTCCAAGACTCAGTGAGGCCAAAATAAAGGGCCGCCCCGGTGGCGCAGTGGTCTAAGGCGTTGGCCTCTGATCATTCGTCCGTAAGGGGTCCGGGTTCGAATCCCGGTCAGGCATGGATGTTGTGTTTGTCTTACGGCACTTTCTCTCTCCCTTCCCTGGAACCAGTGACCCAAAATTAGGGACGGGCGACTGCTTATAGCCCATTGAGTTGCTCACGGCGGTCGTTAAACCTCCAATAAAAAAATAAAATAAAAAATAAAATAAAATAAAGGAAAGTGTATTTGTAGGTCCACAGATACGTTAGCTCTTCCGTGATAAGCGTTTTGAAGATATCTTCACAGGTGACGGAAAGTTAGATTGGACGTAAGATTCCATCACCTGTGATTATCACAGCTAGTAGAATCCCTCTTGTAGCGCTACGAGAGATTCTTCCATTTGATTCTGCATTTCTTCCCGGCCAACTGTGGTGCTGTCAGTGACCAGCAAGAGGAACGGTTTTATCAGGACATCAATATATTTCAAAAAAAAAAAAAAAAAGATACCAAGAAAAATGAAATGCGACAATGCTATCAGACTATTGTTGGACTTTTGTGAGAGATGCTCCAGAAATTCATTATAAGCGACAGGAAAAGCTGCGTCGCTGTGAATCATTTCCCCTATGAGAATTATCATAGGGTATGTACACTATATTGATAAAAGTCACCGGACACCTGGAAGAGAAATACAACATAGCATTTATTGACATATATTAGTACGGTGTCGGTTCATCTTTGGACATAATGCATGCACTGACCCTTCGAGACATGCTTTCGACAAGGTTTTGGAACACATTGATAAGAGTGCGCTTCTATTCAGTACATAATGCTGCTGCTAACTATTGCTCAGCAGTAGGCTTTGGTTCCAAACTTCTTATGCGGAGCTGGAATTCATACCATAGGTGCTCTATGGGATTAAGATCAGCGTTCTGTTCTAGCCAGTCCAAACACGATACGGAATTATTGTCAAACCACGCCTATAACGAAGTAAATTTCTCCGTCATTTCTGTCCACGCCAGGATTCGAACCTGGATCCCCTCATTCCGGAATAAGTTGCTCTACCAATTGAGCTACACGGACGTTTTATTTTGATTCCTATCTGCCTTTATGTCGTGTGCGTCCTTCTGGCAGGTACGTCACATCTCCTGGTACGTTACACGCCGTAACAGTCCTTACTTTATGGCTCGGTGCATTATCCTGCTGGTACCAACATGGCTCGGTTCCATAGTATTGCCACAGAGTTGGTAGGGCATAATTGTCCATAATATCGAGGTAGACATGCTGGTTAACAGGTTTGTCCACGATAACCAATGGGCACGGACCATACCACGAAAAACACCCCCACACGAGTATACATTGCCAGCTCAAAACTTGACCGTAGGAACAGTACACTGTGCAAAATAGTGTTCCCACGGCTGCTGCCGTACTGACACACGGCCATCAGACTGATGGATCGTATATCTCGATTCATCAGTTCAATATGACCCGTTTTCATTGATCTACGGTCCACGATAAATGTTCTTTACAACATGCTAAACGACGAGTAGCATTCCGAGTGGAAATGAAAGGCTTATGAGCAGCCGCACGACCACGGTAACCGATGGAATGCAGTTCTCTGCGAATGGTACGTGTACATACCGAAGTTGCAGGATTTTTACTCACCTGTACACTGAGGTCTTGTGCAGTACTCCGTCGATTAGCTGTAATGACTCTCCTGAGGCTTCGACGTCCTCTATCACTGAGTTTCTTTGTTCTGCCGGTACGTTTTGCTGTTTTAGGTAGGCTATGTGTCTCTAACGTATTCAGTGCATCGAAAAGAGTTGACGTGGGTATGTTTAAACGCCTCTGGGTTTCTCTTATAGACAACCTACCAATATAACACCCAACAATCTTTCCTTTCTAAAAGTCAGTTCCCTCCCGCCGCGACATTTTCACTCAACCTCACAGTGCGATTTGAATGCGATCAGCTGCAGGTTTGTTTTTATACCGTTTGCAACTGTGCCGCGCATCTTAACAACGCAGTGGACCCTTTCATTTGCTTTTGAAGGGGTATTCGGTGACTTTTGTTAATACAGTGTATATGTAATAGTTTTGTTTATAAATATTTTAAAAAACTAGAGCTAATCTATTGTTTTAACGGATATTTTCATAATCAGGAGCCCAAACAACATTAAGGTAACTTGGTTTAATCTCAGATACATACAAAAAGTCAAAAGTTGTTGTCCAGTGCAATAAAATCTGTATCCGATTCTCCTGCAGTTGATGGATTGTAGCGTTCTGTTGCAAGAATGGTCATAAAGCGTAAAATAGACTTCCCTCTGGCCGAGTGGTACGAGATGCCGCGCTCTACACATTCGTCCGAGACGAACCCGACCCAAATTCCAGGTGAGGCATCAATGGTGAGCTGTGTTGCCGCATTGGCTCTCCCTCATCACTGGAACCAATGGTCCAAAATTAAAGACCGGCGAGGTTAAGGTCAACTCAACAGACCTGTATCCCACACTGTAAAAAATAAGCCGTGAGAATTCACGGAAAATTCCTGAAAATAGCTTGCAACAAAGTTTGCCGGTAAGTGTCGGTCTATTAACGAAATTTCCGTTTCTAAAAGTTTCCATTTCTTCTAACTTCCGTATTTTGACAGATTTTCCATAGTCAGTAATTCCGTTTATTTCAGAAAAGTCAGTTTCTGTTTTTTTTTCGTATTTATACAGACATTTTGCAAAATCTTTGATTTTTTTCAGACATTTTACCAGATACTTTCTGTTTTCCACAAGTGGGAATCAAACCAGCTTCGTCTTCAACGGCAGCAGCGCGTAATACCGTTGTGTCAAAAAGTCATGTAAATCACAGTCACGTATCAGGTAGAAATCTAATCGCGCAATGATAATATCTTTTGCTATTAATGTGGACGAATTAGTCATTATATTTTCTGTTGGAGCTCATTATTTTTCTGAATAGATTTGCAATAATTTAATTTTTTCTATGGAAGAACTTATCCCAAATAACGTATTTTGTTTCATGATTTTTCAAAGCAACACAATACTTTGGAACTTTAGATATTTTTAAAATGATAAAAGACTTTCGATTATCTTTAAGAAAAGGCACAATTTACTGCTATATAGCATTATTTAATAAAACTCTTAAATATAAAATTTTCTCTTTATAGCTATAATAGCTTTTGTCCTAAGGGGTCCACAGACTGATAAATAGACATACAATCACTTATGTAATGATACGGCTATTATACTGTATATATTTTTACGGTAAAAATATATACAGTATAATAGCCGGTGCGCAAAATGCGAGAAAGAGGAAGAAATATCCTGTAACTAAAATTTCATGCAATATTCTATTCGCAATATCCAATCTCGCTACAGAACTTCAAAATCGGATCGTCTGACAAACGGTTGAAATTTAATAGTTAATCAAATCCAAGCATTACCCCGAATCGTTCCGATTACAGGAATTTTATCGCCATATTGATGCGGAAGAACTGAAAACGGGGATTAACTCGAAACTCGGCAAATAGCTACGGGGAGGACAGACAAGCAAATGATTAAAGTTTTGTGCGATTCCGTACGCCCGCGCTTTCAAGACCGGCGCTGCAATCGCAATCCTTGGGGCTTATAAGACGCCGCGCAGGGGACTCAGCATTCGTGCCGAAGTGCACGGTTAGAGTCAGGTGAGATCCCTGAGCAATAGACATGCTGAGGAGCCGCCTTAGATGTGCGTAGTGGTGACTGACGGAGTTTGAACGAGGCCGTATCGTCGGAATGAGAGAGGCAGGGGGGCCGACGCGCCGAATCGGCCGCGATTTTGGCCGGTGGGACAGTACGGTGCAATCGTGTTGGGAGCGATGGACACGGGAAGGCACCCGAACACCGGCGGACTGGCACTGGACGACCCAGATACAACCACCAGCAGAGAGGACCATGGGATCGTGAGAGCGGCATGCACAGATGCAGCGACGTCCTTGTCCAATATCCAGAGAAATGAGGCGGCTGTACAAGGGACTCCTGTGTCCTCCAGAACTATTTCCAGACGCCCGACAGACGCGAGTCTGCACTTTCCACGGCCCTTACGTTTTCTACCGTTAAGACCTGACTATCTTCGGCGTCGATTGCAGTGGTGTTAGCAACGAGCAACGTGGAATCCTACGGACTGGCGACGTTTAGTGTTCAGCGACGAATCCCGCTTGTGTATAAGAACGGACGACCACTGTGTCAGAGTGTGGAGGACCACAGGTGAACGCTACAATCCCAATCTCACTGTACAACGGAACACGGTCCCGAACTGCAGGCATGATGGTCTGGAAAACCATCACGTATGACAGCCGGACTGCCCTCGCAATGATCCGAGGGACGTTGACAGCAAAGCGCTACGTACAGGATATTCTGCGGCCCAATGTGCTGCTTTTACTGGCGAGGTAGCCCGGAGCCATTTGTCCAACAAGATAACGCTCGTCCGCACACGGCTCGGGTTTCCCAGGACTATTTACATCATGCGTCGACGCTTCCATGGCCTGCCAGATCGCCTGAGATCTCGCCCATCCAGATGGGACGCCAGCTTTCTCCATGTCTCAGAGTTCGTGATTTAGAGTAGTTTTGGCCAATCTGTCCCAGGATAGCATACGGCGTCTCTTTGACTCTATGTTGGACCGTATCACCGCATGCATTCGAGTACGAGGCGGTCCGACTAGGTACTAACGCTGACCTGAATGTGTACCGTTTGTCCACGGGAAATCGTCTTGCTGCTGTGATCTTGTAATCACTTCTGTCCTTGGTATGTACCAGGAACGGATCCAGAGGGGGGGGTGCCCCTCCCTCAGAACCAAGGAAAAGCCGTGATTTGGTAGATTTTAATTAAAAAAAATTATATTTTTTCGTGAAAGAAAGTGTTACCCCAAAGTATATTACTTTCGTTAAAAAATTGGAAGATATCAACGATGGATTTTATCATTAGGAACTAATTTGTATTTTCCATTTCCATACGGTAATTTAACGCTGCGTTTCTGCGCTCCTCCCTCACGAAAGTCCTGAATCCGCCCCTGGTATGTACCATCTCACTACTAAAATCTCAGTTCAATTCAGCGCCTTTTTCTTTGGCCTCGGAGTTTTATGACAATGAGTGTACGAAAGGAATTTTGGAAAAGTTTCTGAAAGTTCTGAATTTTTCTTGAGTAAGAAAAATCCGTGAAATTCAAGGAGTTTTTTTTTTTCCGGAAAAAGTTGTATACGGAATACGCTTTGTTAATTCAAGAAAGGAATCACGAAAAAAGACTCGTGAATTTCAGATTTTTTTTTCACAGTGCATTGGAGTTGCTCACGTGGCCGTTCAGCCCCCACCCCTCCTTCTAGGAATCTAGTAAAAAAGAGCTGTCTTACAAATGGAAGAATGACTAATATAATGGTGGAACACTTCGGCGACTACAAGACTCTCTGTCTGCCGACATCTTATAAAAGCTGGTATCTACATTCTGTAAGAACTGGTTTAGTGGAGCTAGTGCTGTGGTTTATTTTTGAAAAACTAGGGGCTGCGCCTCTAGTCTCGCTATGCTCGTTTCCAGAGTAGCGCTCGGGCCCTGCAGCCCGATCTACAAATATATCACATGAAATAAAAACTGGAAAATTCATATAAATTTCAATTTTTATTCCATGTCTAAGCAAATAAGACTTGTTATTCCGAAGTTTCAGAGTTTTTTTACTGTCGTTAATTTTTGGAAGGGCGGACTTCTGTCGTTTGAACTTATAGCACTTACTAAATTTACCATTAAGGAAAACAAAAGCGGTCCAAAAGCATATCCGTAAACCTTAAACCGTTATGTTATACCGTTAAGGTGGACGTCAAGTAATTTTACTTCCTGTACTTCCAATGGAAAAATTTTGTACACATTTCCTTCACAATTATTGTGTTCCCAAGGATGAAAAATTTGAACATCGATTAAAATAACTTCATATTATAACTTGGATTACTTAATACTTTCTAAAACATAACCATAATTACTTGACAAATTTCAACCCCGCCTTCTCGTGGTACATCCTGTTCCCACTAAAGGGGCTCTGACGACCGCCAATAGCGGTATAACTATACCATCGGGATTAGAGGAAATGCTATCCCACACTCACCAACCCGCTTGGCCAGCGTGGTGACTTATGGCCAAACCCCTCCAAAATGACTCCACAACTTAAATCTTGGCCCTCAGTCTCCGGCAGCTGGAATGTACCTGGCCAAGGCAGCGGCCAGTGCGACATGAAGGCAGAGGGTGCTAAGAATCCCCGGAGGACCGGACTAGGCTGCCATCTGATGCTGACCTTGGCAACGTACAACGGACGCTCCCTATCTTCTGATTCAAGGCTTCTTGAATTGGAAGAGGAACTACAAAGGATCAAGTGGGACATCGTGGGGCTAAGTGAGGTAAGGAGAAAAGGAGAAGATCTCATTGAACTGAAAAGTGGACATCTCTTCTACTATCGTGGGACAGATACTGGCAGAACTAGTGGTGTTGGATTTATAATAAACAAGAAACTGAAGGATAAAGTTGTAGAAGTTGAAAGTTCCTCTGACAGAGCTGCACGACTCGTTATCCAACTCTCGAGAAGATACCAGGCTCAGATTATTCAAACTTATGCACCCACCACAAGTCATGCTGAAGAAGAAATTGAAGAATTTTATGAGGAAATTCGTGATCTAAATAATAAAGGTAAGCAGCACTTGAAGATAATTATGGGAGATTTCAATGCAAAAATAGCGCAACGGCAACAGAATGAAACTTCAGTAGGTAAATTCGGTCACGGCAACAGAAACCAGCGTGGAAATACTCTCGTAGAGTTTGCAGAGGCAGAAGGGTTTTTCATCTTGAACTCCTTTTTCAAGAAAAAGCCACACAGGAAATGGACATGGAGACATCCAAATGGGACGACAAGTGAAATTGATTTTATTATGTGTAACAAAAAAATTTGTCATAGAAGACTGCAGTGTGCTAAACAAGTTCAACACAGGCAGTGACCATAGATTGGTGAGATGTAAGATGCACCTCAACACTAAACTCGAACGTAGCAAAGCTCATAAGACAAACAAAATGTATTGACATAACCAACCTTAAAAAACACCATAATACCTTCAAATTGGAACTGAAGAACAGATTCTCTGCTTTAGAAGGCCTAACATCGGAAGAAGTGGATATGTCTGAAGTTAACAGAAAAGTAACCAAAGCTCTTATGGAAACAGCAACAAAATTAGCTGGGTCTAAGAACAAATTGCATGTGAACAAATTATCAGGAAAAACCAAAAGGTTGATGCAAAAAAGAAGAGTGATGAGGACAACTAAAGAAGATGTGACTTCCAAAGTGGAATATATAGAGCTATGCAAGACAGTAAGAAAAAGTATCACTGAAGACGTAAGGAAATTCAACTGTGAACTAGTAAGGAAAGCAATTGAAAACAAACAAAGCCTAAAGATAGCAAAGAGACATCTCAGTAAAGGGAAAAAACAGATTATGGCACTGAGAAAAGAAGATGGTTCTGTAACAAGAAATAGAGGCGAAATTTTGACAAGAGTGAAAGATTTCTACTCCAAATTATATGAAAGGGATGATTCATGTACTCCAGACATCATGAAAGGTACCAGTACCAGAGTTCTTCCAGTCCTTCCAGCAGAAGTTGCACATGCAATCAAGAACATGAAGCGGGGAAAAGCTCCAGGAGAAGATGGAAATACTGTAGACATCATACAAGAAGCAAGTGGAGAAATCGAAAGAGTACTCGCCCAAATTTTCACTCGATGCCTTAATGAAGGGAAAATTCCTGAGGATTGGAACAACGCTACAATGATCTTGCTACATAAAAAAGGTGACATTGAGGATCTCAGGAACTACAGACCTATCAGCCTCCTATCAGTGGTCTATAAAATCTTCACTAAAGTTCTTTCACACCGCTTGAAGGTGACACTGGACAAGGCTCAACCGAGAGAACAAGCTGGATTCAGGAGTGGCTACAGCACAATAGATCATATCCACGTACTGAGAGAACTAATTGAAAGAGCGAGGGAATATGAACTTCCATTGTGCATGGCTTTTATCGATTATGAAAAAGCCTTTGATTCGGTGAAACCATCAGCAGTTGCAATGGCTTTGAAATCCTGCGGTATTGAAGATGCATACATTAATATTATTAACCACATCTATGAAAATGCAAGTGCAAAGATTCGGCTGTTTGAAAATACAACACACATAAAAATTGGAAAAGGAGTGAGACAAGGTGACACCATATCTCCGAAGCTCTTTAATGCCACATTGGAAAATGTCTTTCAATCACTGAACTGGGAAAACAAAGGGATAAAGATTAATGGAGATTATCTAACCCACCTTCGTTTTGCTGATGACATAGTCATTTTTGCAACTACCCCATCAGAGCTACAGAGTATGATCCAGGAACTTGCTGACAAGAGTAAAGAAGTGGGATTAAAAATGAACTTTCAGAAGACAAAAGTGATGTACAATGCTTTTACAAGAAATGAAGATTTATCGATTGATGGAGAAAAGCTGGAGATAACAGACACGTACGTCACATTGATGAAGAAATTAATGAAGAAATTAATCGGCGTACAGAACTTGCCTGGAGAGCTTTTGGAAGAAACAGCATAATTTTCAAGAGCAATATGCCATTGTGTCTTAAAAGAAAAGTGTTTGATCAATGCATCCTTCCAGTGCTTACGTATGGTGCAGAGACGTGGACCTTAGCTAAAAGAGACATACAAAGGCTGCAAACAACTCAAAGAAGCATGGAGAGGTGCATGCTTGGTGCAACCGGGAGAGATAAGAAGAGGAACACGTGGATCCGAAAAATGACAAGAGTGGAAGACATCATGATCAGAGTTAAATCCCTGAAATGGCAATGGGCTGGACATACTGCCAGAAGAAGAGACCATCGATGGACAGCCGAAATTTTAGATTGGATTCCAAGTGACAGGAAAAGACCCAGAAGAAGACCACATGGGAGATGGGTGGATGAAATTCGAAAGTATGCGGGAGTGACATGGAGGAGACTGGCACAAGACAGACCGTTGTGGAGGAAACTTGGGGAGACCTTCGTCCAGCAGTGGATTGATAATGGTTGACAATGATGATGATGATGATGATATAAAAATCAATAACTTTTCCTTTGGTGCTGTTGGAACCAGAAAAAAGATGCGCAACCTGTACTTTGATGACGTCAGTAGACAAATAAATGTTGGATTGCATAATTATGGTTACGTTTTAGAAAATATTAAGTAATCAAATTTATGAAATGAGGCTATTTTAATCGATGTTAAAATTTTCATTCTTGGGAACGCATTAATTGTCCAGAAAAAAGATGGCGCGACCTATACTTTGATGACATCAATAGACAAACACATGATGGATTGCTTAATTATGGTTATGTTTTAGAAAATATTAAGCCTTCCAAATTACAAAATGCAGCTATTTTAATCGATGTTAAAATTTTCACCCTTGGAAACGAATTACTTTTGAAGAAAATGTGTACAGAAGTTTTTCCATTGGAAGTACAGGAAGCAAAATTGCCCGACGTCCACCTTAAACAACAGAGATAGCTTTACCAACAAAACACATGCATAACAAATTCTCTGAGTCACCATGGCAGCAGGTCACGGGACCAGAACGTTCCTCTGTGGTTAACGTAAAGACAGACAAGCCGTTCGTTTCTTTCCTTTGCGTCTTTAAAAATGCTTAAAAATCAGAAAATGACTTTTTCTTAATTACTTTTTTGTAAAAAAGAAATGGTAGTTGTAAGTTTATGCTGTAAAAATTGCAATGTGTTGTGATTTATAGTTTGCCATATATCTGTTTTTTTTAAATGGATCCCATCGCGAAATAGAGAATTTTGTGAAATTTTAAATTTTAATTTCTCGTAAAGTAAATCGAAATTCAAAAAAAGGGCGACAAAGTGCAAAAATTCGGTCATGGCACTATATGCCTACAAAGTTTCGTGGTTCTGTTGCTGTTAGTGTGTCCGGAACGCGACCTGATAACACTTTTCTGCTTACCTTTACTTTGAAATACAATAGCTCTTGAAATTTCGCTAGAATCAAGAAACGGTTTATTTCAGCGTGGTCTCCAAACAATTCTCTACAAACGATGTAAATTTCATATTTTTGTATTCAATACGTTTTGCACTGTGAGCTAGGAAAGCAAGAGTGTCGCGAAATTTCTAAAACAGCGGCGGCAGTTACTTTTTTTAGAATAGAGAGATATTTTACTCTTATCTTCTCTTATATATATATATATATAAAACAGACTGTGTGTATGTCTGTCGGTCGGATTTCACATAGAATTAGGCGACCTAGAGCGACGAAATTTGTTATGAAGGACATCTGGTGCTCCTCGGATATGTCGGATATGTAAATTAGCGGTATATGTCACACAAAAAACGCTTTAAAACTTATTTGTGCACCTAATATAATACTAATCCGATACTCGATTGATACGTAGGTTGGTATCAGCTCAACAACACCAGTCTTTTGTTATTTTTGTTCGCTGGAAGAAAATAACAAACAAGAAAAGGTAAAAGGGAGAAAACTCTGTACACGGGTAATGGGACTCCATTATATCGAGAAGAACGAAGGGAGGAAGAAACAGCCGCCATTTGTGTGACAAGGTCACAAGAGTTACATGGCGTTTGCGACTTTCTAGGAATTTCGGAGAGTGGTATTCGTAGAGACGAGTGCAGCTCCAACAGGGGATGTTAGAGTAGCCATGGGAAGGCGACAGGACTCTTGAGAGCGGGATGCCTCAGGACTCGGGGTCAAATTGCAAGCCGCGCTGTCCAGGGTCACGGGAGAAAGTTGAGTAAGGCGAGCGGAATAGTTTTGACGGGACTTCTCGTGCATCTAACAAGAGGAGCAGATGGTACGTCATCTCTCAGGATGAGCTTTGGGAGCTAAAAAGTCTGAGCGCTCAGCTGCAATTGGGTCGCCAATATACTTTATCACTAGCCCAGGTTAGTGGTCGATTTTTGTGAAGTACTGAGGTAATAGGCTGCGGTCTAAAAATCTAAAATAAGTAGATAGTGTACCTCCAGTAGAGAACTCCTCCTGTTTTAAATAGCTAATAGATGATTTACACGGTAGCCTGAGTGGTTCTGTTTAAAAATTGTGTGATGACTCAGATGACTGACACGTTTGTAATATCAGCTTGGCTCGTATAACCGACTGTGGACATTATGTACTCACTGCTGTGTGTCACAATTGTTTAAAAGATACTTCAACAAATTCTCCTGGAATTGTGGTGGTATTTTCCATCAACGCTGTACATATTGCCGCAACTGTAACGGAACGTATATAAAGCTCTGTGTTTGTGAGGATGTCAGCTCTGTGTCATCAATGCTTGATCCTTCGCAACGCCTATGAGGTGGGTAATGGTGTGTGAAATAAGTGGTCCAGGCTTTACAAAAATTCGGGACTGGTGGCAGCGACTAACTCTGGTAAAAATACTCTCAATACCAGTTAAAGTTTTTGTATCATAAAGCATCCACATACACTATCTACCAACAAGTAATTGGATACCTGTGATAGCAAAGGGAAACGAAGTTTATTCTCCTTCAATAGTTGGTGGAGCCTCCACAAACGGTGATTACAGCTGCGACCCTCCGGGGCATACTCTCAACCAGGCGTTGTACGACGGCTAGCGGTATTTTCTTCCACTCGGCTTAGAGAAGACAGGTCAGTTCCTTCACCGATTTCGGACGGTGTGAGCACCCCTTAAATCGACGCTCCAACTCGTCCCAGAGGTGCTCGATAGGGTTAAGGTCCGGACTCTGCGCAGTCCAGTCCATTCGATTAACCCCATTGTCACCATACCCAGCCATGGTGGACCTCGCAACATGACAGGTGGCATTGTCATCCTGAAAGTAACATGGGTCCACCCCGTAAAACTGCCACAACGTAGGAAGTGCATGGTCATCCAAAATGGTGCAATAGGTCTCGGCGTTGAGTCTACCAGGAATTGCGACCAAGGGTACCGTGCTATACCAGGAGAAACACCCCCATAGTATAATTCCACCGCCGCCGAACTTAACAGTTGGAACAATACATTCCGGCAGGAGGCGTTCTCCAGGCAGACGCCAAACCCAGACCCTGTCATCCGAATGGTAGAGGGTGAACCCTGATTCGTCGCTCCAGAGAACCTGTTTCCACTGTTCAACGGTCCACTGTAGAAGTTCTTTGCACCACGTTAGCCGAGCAGCGCTATTGGACTTGGTGATCAAAGGCTTGTGGGCGGCAGCACGTCCATGATAACCGAGCAGATGAGCTTCCTTACAGATGGTATTCATCGAAAGAACACTCCCGAATGCCTGTTGAAACTCCTCGCGGATGTGGCCCATCGATTTAGTGCGGTTCTTCCGAATTTCTCTGGCCAGCACCCGTTGGTCTCTAACTCTCAGTTTTGTGGGTCTGCCGGGTCGGGGCACATTCCGACAGTCACCTCTCATCTTCCACTTGCCAATCACGTAGGCCACTGTCGATTTTGGGTACTTCAACTAGCTGGATATGTCACGTATGGATCGGCTATTTCTGTGATACCCGACGATTACACCTTTCTCGAAATCAGAGAGCTCCGAACTGCGTGGCATCTTGCATGCGACTGGTTGCGTTGTTGTTTCCCACACGATATTTAACGGTGGCGGCCGTGACGTGTATCAGGACCGCAGATATCGTCGATTGCAGGGGTGTCCAATTACTTGTTGGTAGATAGTGTATATATGGATGGTTTATAGATACAAAAAAGCATTAATCAAATGGTTGCTGCGAACTAACAACATAACAAGAAGCAAAAACTTAACAAGTGGTTGTAAAACAAAACTTAACACACGACACTACCCTTGTGTTAAGAACAGAGAATGTGACAGAGATAGCAAAGGAAATAGAACTAAATAAATAAATAACTAAATAAATACATAGCTCTTTCCACGTTCCAGAAACACATAGCAACCGAAAAATTGTTTTTCATTTTCGAAATAGAACTAAATGATGCAGAAGTTGGTGATATAAATGAGCTCCTTGAAGGTCATGGTGAAGAACTTTCAACGCAAGATCAAGACCTAGCTGAAAAACTGTTTAAAGATGAGACAGAGAAAAGTGAAGCTGACTGCAATGCCGGTGAGGGCACTAACAGTGAAATCAATACAAGAGGCTATTGCTCTTACTAATAAGGGATGTGAGATTTTCTGTAGCAAAGACGCCAACTGGGAAAGGAGCTCAATGGTTAAGAGAGGAATTGAGACAGTTCTACAGCCGTACTGTAACTTACTATCAGAAAATACGAACACCAAACAGACATCTACTCTTTTTAAAGCAACACATTTTCTTTCTTTTCCTTAAACGTTATTTCCCTAAATATTATAAAATTTTCCAGTACGTAAGTTTAATAAAAGAAAACACTTTTTAAGTATTTTGTGTTGAAGAAAAATTGTGTTTGCGTTTTGTATTACAAAACCCAGTTATTTGGTCTTTTGTATTTATTTTGCCTCCCTATTGCGTCACTCATAGCAATTTGACAGTAGGCCTCACAAATCTGACGATGAATGTCAGCAGGTTTCACATTTCTTGCATTCAAAAAATCGAGTTACGGACCTTAGCTCGCAGTCGGTGGGCGGACCGCTCGATCTTCTCAAACTCGTTAAACGCACAGAACAACAGGCGAACACGATCTGATGCTCTATTAATGGCGTCTGTGGCTTGCCCACAAGTGAGGGAAGTCAGCGCGCATGTGCAATATCAAAACCGTAGCGCTGCAGCAAAAATATTCGCAAACGGTACTTATTTTCCGAATATGCCACCTACTAACATATGTTCTCATCACATTTTTCTTCAAGTTACGCCGCTTAATATTAAGTCGGAAATCTCAGAAACCTAACCCCGGCGTAAACCGAGTATTACTTGTAAAGGATCAAAATATGCGAACTGAACCATTATTAACCGCCAAGATGGTACAGTTGCCTAAGCGCTGCCTTCTGATTCCTCGTCTAAGTTGCCCTGGGTTCAAGTCCCGGATGAGGCTTGACTTATGGCACTGGCTCTCACCCTTCCCTGAGACTAGTGGCCATAAATTAGGGACAGGTGACTGCTTACAGCTGATAGAGGTGATCAGGCTGGTGGTCAAATGACGAAACAAAGCAACTAACAACCAAACAAATAAAGGAAGGGCCAACATTGATATGTATCATCCTTACGCGAACTGTTCCTTAAATCGTGCATGTGCGTAGCATATGTATTTTTAAAAGTTAATTGCCGAAAACTCCTCTTTGCACAGTATAGCGATGGACAGATTTCGCCAGTACCGCGTACAAGATTCCTAAATGGCCGTCAAAAATGTGATTCGTGAATCACTGAATTACATAACCAAACTAAGCCTTTGGGGAATGTATCAATTGAAAACGATATTTAGCACAACATCTGAACGGGTTTTATCGTTCGAGTGTTTCTGAAAGTGTGAACCACCCACCTCAGTTCAAGATGTATAACGTACAAAATTTTTCTGAGATAAATAAGTCCCCTTTCAAATTGATGATCTGTTATCTAGTGCGGACGGGACTTAGTAATCTCAAAAGGGCCACACCGGTGGAGCAGTGGTCTAAGCACTGGCCTGTGACCATTCATCCGAGACGGGGACTTGTAATCTCAAAAGTACCACCCCAATGGAGCATTGACCTAAGCATTGGCCTGTGACCATTCATCCGAGATGGGAGCTTGTTATCTAAAAAGAGCCGCCCCAGTGGTCTAAGCATTGGCCTCTGACCATTCATCCGAGATGGGGACTTGTAATCTCAAAAGGGCCACCCTAGTGGAGCATTGGCTTCTGACCATTCATCCGAGATGGGAGCTTGTTATTTAAAAAGAGCCGCCTCAGTGGTCTAAGCATTGGCCTCTGACCATTCATCAGAGATTGGGACTTGTAATCTCAAAAGGGCCACCCCAGTGGAGCATTGGCTTCTGACCATTCATCCGAGATGGGAGCTTGTTATCTAAAAAGAGCCGCCCCAGTGGTCTAAGCATTGGCCTCTGACCATTCAACCGAGATGGGGACTTGTAATCTCAAAAGGGCCACCCCAGTGGAGCATTGGCTTCTGACCATTCATCCGAGATGGGAGCTTGTTATCTAAAAAGAGCCGTCCCAGTGGTCTAAGCATTGGCCTCTGACCATTCATCCGAGATGGGGACTTGTAATCTCAAAAGGGCCACCCTAGTGGAGCATTGGCTTCTGACCATTCATCCGAGATGGGAGTTTGTTATCTAAAAAGAGCCGTCCCAGTGGTCTAAGCATTGGCCTCTGACCATTCATCCGAGATGGGGACTTGTAATTTCAAAAGGGCCACCCCAGTGGAGCATTGGCTTCTGACCATTCATCCGAGATGGGAGCTTGTTATCTAAAAAGAGCCGCCCCAGTGGTCTAAGCATTGGCCTCTGACCATTCATCCGAGATGGGGACTTGTAATCTCAAAAGGGCCACACCGGTGGAGCAGTGGTCTAAGCACTGGCCTGTGACCATTCATCCGAGACGGGGACTTGTAATCTCAAAAGTACCACCCCAATGGAGCATTGACCTAAGCATTGGCCTGTGACCATTCATCCGAGATGGGAGCTTGTTATCTAAAAAGAGCCGCCCCAGTGGTCTAAGCATTGGCCTCTGACCATTCATCCGAGATGGGGACTTGTAATCTCAAAAGGGCCACCCCAGTGGAGCATTGGCTTCTGACCATTCATCCGAGATGGGAGCTTGTTATCTAAAAAGAGCCGTCCCAGTGGTCTAAGCATTGGCCTCTGACCATTCATCCGAGATGGGGACTTGTAATCTCAAAAGGGCAGCCCCGGTGGAGCTGTGGTTTAAGCATTGGCCTCGGACCATTCATCCGAAACGGGTCAGGGTTCGAATTTCCGGTGAGGCATGGATGTTGCGTTTGTTCTACGGAGCCGGTTCTCACCCTTCCCTGGGACCATTGGCCCCATAGGTACGGATGACTGCTTATAGCACATCGAGTTGCCTATGGAGATCGTTAACCCTCAAATCGAAAAACAAAAAAATCTCGAAAGGAAGAAAACAAAGTACAGTAGGGCTCTAGCTGACATGCAGAATGATGATTTGCAGAACTAAGTATCGATGTATCAAGAACGGAAAAACTTGTTTTAAAGACTAATTTATTGAGTTGAAAAAAAATTGGGACTTTTAATAATTTACCAATAATTTAGGTTCGAGTGATGTAGAAGCTGATATGAGCCCCACAGTTAGCGAAAAGCTATTTTAATAAAATTGTTCTTATGTACATCTGATTATCGCTACTGCATATCCGCATAATTTTTCTTAAATGGTTCTTCACTTTGTGCGCCCCCGATGATTGCACTAGAAATTTTTGGTTATTAGTTTTAGTTCCTTATATTCCATACGTGTTAATATAGATAGGCAAAGAAAAGTTCGCGTTGCTCACAAATACATAACATTCCATATTTTCCTTTGTCCAGAGGTGTGCAGATTTTACAAATGTTTGTTCGTACATTTGTTTCGCAATATCTAAAGTCACGATCGTGAATTACGGTCACGTATGCAGGCTAACGAAGCGAAACACAGGTCTTAATTGCACAGATGATAAAAGCGTTTCATTTTTTTTGTTCTTCACGAAGCCAACGAACCCTGGTTATAGGACTCCACCCTCTCTAACACGAGTTTACATGCTCGTACAAACCTATTGCTAAATTTAATGTGTTTATATTATTCCTTGTCTATTTGTTCACCTCTCTGCATAAAGAACATTTCAGCTCGTAAAAGAGGTCGATTCAGTAAAATCCTTTTTCGTAAAACACTGAGAAGAACACGATAAAGTATTTTCATGTATTTACAGCTACAGATTTATACATGGAAATCTAAACTGTTTATAAGCAAAGCTGTTTTACATTTACAGCTTTACTGATGAACAGTTTTCCGATTGGCAGCATGAGTGAATACCCACATTCGTCACAATACCATTTATGCAAAAGATGAAATGAAATAATTATATTCTGGAACTTCAAGATGGGAACATTATGCATTAGAAACATAGAGAAAACGCGGAGCACACAAAATTGAGACGGCTCACTCCTAGGATTTTTTTTCCGATACAGAAACACTAGAAATAATACCTTGAAAATTATTCTAAAAATTGCAGCGTATTACTACGAAACGAATACATACATACATACATATCATCATCATTGTCAACCATTGACACTCCACTGCTGCATGGTCTCTACAAGTGTATAAATAAAACAAGTTAGTAAAATCATGCAATGCATTGATTATGATACGCTTTCCAACATACCAGAAATACTTACTCAAATTTTGAGGATAATGGCTGTGGAATAAATCTCGCTCCTGTGTCCTGACCTTTGACCGCATTTCGATTATATTAAACATAACCGGTTCAGTATACCTCCGGAACAACATACTAATGTTTTGTCTCAATGGAAACATTTTGATTCAAGTTATGAGGATAATGGCTGTGGAATATATTTCGCTCCTGTGTCCTGACCTTTGACCCCATTTCGATGATATTCAACAGAACCGGTTAAGTATAGCTCCGGAACAACATTTTAAAGTTTTGTCGCAATGGAAGCATTTTTACGTAAGCTATGACGCATAAAGGCAATGGAATGGATCCCGCTACTATGTCCTGAAATTTGACCGCGTTTCGCCTACCTTCAATAGGGCTCGTACTCAGGTTGTCCCCTACCACATACAGTAGACTCTCGGCTATCCGACCTAATGTAGCGGTCGGCCGGGTCGGATAGCAAAAAAGTCGGATACGCCAGAGCCACAGGCATATCAGCCCCTGCAAAGTTAGTGACCGCTACCCTATTACGTTGAACGTAATGTACAGTATGTACGTAGGTACTTGTTGCTGTTTAGAGACTTACGTCATATTAATTTGTCCAACTTATTTACGACGTACAATAATTACTGAATTAGAAGGGAACGAAATAAAAATGCGTACGTACCTTTCACGAAACATTTATTTGAAGAACGAAACGAAATGTGTAATGAACAAGAAGTTGAATAACTTTTACTATGAGTTTTCATTTAAAAGAAAGTTTTTAGTCAAATCTGCTGTTAATATAAACCAAAATATTATAACCTAAAACTACATTGCCTAAGGCTTGAAAAAGTCTGTAATCCAGATATGCTTCTTTCCTTGCATTAATTTCCTTGCTGATATGTCCTTTCACTTACGTAAACATAAGCTATCTGCTGGTGTTGCCTCTTGTTGTTGGCCATTATACTCCAGCATTGTCTCGATCACCTTCAGGCCTTCGGAGTGGGTTAAACGATCGGAGGGTTCATCATATTCTTGTTCCTCTTCAATCGACTCTTCATTCAACACCATCGCTGCAATATCTTCGTCTGTAGTTTCTTCGATTTTGTCATTTGCCATCCATTCTGTGATGTCTTTCAATGAAGCTTCCTCACATCCGGGAACTTTTTCTAACAGCGAAACAATCTCAGTGTTATCAGTTTCATTTTCCACATCGCATTGCTCTTCTACCTCTTCCCACTTATCACTGGCGGACAGCCATCTGATAACATCAAGCATATCAACTGACTTTAATGCGACCGCAACTTCTGTATTGTTGTCAGTGGCCGCTATGATATTGCTTAGTAGCCTACGTCGATATTTCTTTTTCAAAGCTTCCAGCACTCCCTAATCCATTGGCTGACATACAGATGTAACATTTGCAGGCAAAAACGAAGCTTTTATCTCTCCATATTTTTTAATTGGTCATTTGCTGAATGCGAAGGAGCGTTATCAAAAACTAGAATTGCTTTCCTTGGTAAATTGTTTTCAGCTAAATATTTCTCAACTTTTGGCACAAATTCCTGTTCAAACTATTTTTTGAAAATTTCTCCATTCATCCTCGCCTTGTTTTGGTGGGTATAGTACAGGGTAAAGAATTTAAATCTTTAAAAATTTTTTAAAAGATCTAGGCTTGCGAGATTTTCCAATCATGGTCAGTCTCAACTTATGGTTTCGGGTTGCGGTACTACAAGCTAAAACTGTAACGCGTTCCTTATTCTTCTTGAACCGTGGTGTGGCCTTTTTCTGTTTAGACGCTAGTGTTTTAGACGGCAGCATCTAGTAATTCAACCCCGTCTCATCACAGTTGTGCAATTGTTCTCAGGAAATACCTTCCTTATCAAGCAAGTCAAAGAGGAGTTTTTTAAAGTCAGGGACAGCGTCACTGTTTGCAGAAAAAGCTTCACCGCTAATCGTCATCTGTCGAACACCAAAACGTTTCTTCCAGCGATCAAGCCACCCGTCACTGGCAGTAAATTCACCATCGTCTCCTTTGATCTGTATTTTAAACTGAATTGCTTTTTCTTGGAGCAAGAGGCCTGAAACCGGCATTCCTTTCTCCTTCACATTTTCATTCCACAGATATAAAGCCTCTTCAACTTCCACGTGTTTGCTTTTTTGCAAAGTTTTTGTAACTTTCACGGCGCTGCCACTTGCTTGCTTAGAACAAAATTTTTCAATCTCTGCGCGATTTCTTCGGCAATCACCCACAGTAGTTTTTCCAACTTCTAACTCTAATGCAATTTTCTTTGCCGATTCACCGGAATCCATTCGTTTTATTGCTTGCAGTTTTTCTTCCAAAGTTACCACCACTTTCTTTCGTTTGTCCCCCATATTTCACTTAAAAATAAAAGCCACCAACAATACACTGGACTGCCTACACACTTTATAACATAAATTAACAATCCACGAACGACTGAATCGCACAGACTGACTTCTGGATACAGACTGATGGAGCACTTGCTACACGTTCAAGTAGGCACACGTTCATTTCTTGTCGCGACACGAATCAATTGGCGTCTAGTAACTCACGCGCGCGTAAGCGCCTTCAAATACTTTACGCAATAGTACACGGCCGCGTGGTGGAAAATTGCTCGGCGTGACTTTTTTTCTTTCTGGCTGGTCGGATAGGCAGGATGTCGAGTAGTCGGGAGTCGGATAGCTGAGAGTCTACTGTACTAAAACTTAATCGAAATCGAACCATTTTTACGCGAGTTATCGTGCGGAAGGAAGGATAGAGAGACAGACGAACAAATCTGGAGCATATACGCTTCTTCAACCTTCGGTTGGAAAGCGTAAATGACGTCCAAATCTTCTGTCTTACGTACGATCCAACAAAATTTGGCAAGCACTCAAACAATCGTGACTCTAAGCATACTTTACACTTTAAGTACTATGTTTAAAAATGACAGGTTAAAAACTTTAAAACATGACATTAAAATTCGAGATCTTTGGAGCCATCATCAGGAAATGAACATATGCGGCGTTTTAGCAAACATCCAATGATTTATATAACTTATTTCAAAATTATTGAAATTATTGAAATAAGTTGTATAACTCATTGGATATCTGCTAAAACGGCGCATATTCATTTCTTGGTGATGAAGGCACAGTGCTTTCGAAAGATCTCAAATTTTAATGTCACCTTTTAAATTTTTTAACCTGTCATTTTAAAACACAGTGATTAAAGTGTAAAGCATGCTCGGAGTCACGATTGTTTGAGTGCTTGACAAATTTTGTTGGATCGTGCGTAAGACAGAAGATTTTTACGTCATTTTATGACAATTAGAACGACATTTACCTGGTGTTTTTTTCATATTCTCTCCAAGTTTCTTCCAACGGTCTGCGTGGGGTCAACCTTCTCCATGTCACTCGCGCATGCTTTCGAATTTGATGCACCCTTCTCCCATTTGGTCTTCTTCTGGGTCTTTTCCTGTTCCTTGAAATCCAGTCTAAAATTTCGGTTGTCCATCGGTAGCCGTCCTTCCGGCAATATGCCTAGCCCATTGCCATTTCAGGTATTTTACTCTGATCACGCTGTCTTCCAATCTCGTCATTTTCCTTATCCACGAATTCCTCTTATCCTACCTGGTTACAAAAAGCATGCATCTCTCCAGTCTCCTTTCAGTTCTCTGCAGTCTTTGTATGTCTCTTTTAGTTAAGGTCCATGTCTTCGCTCCATATGCAAGTACTATACATACACATACATACATATACGGTCGACTCACATTATTGTGACCACCAGCTAATATCCAGAGTAACCGCCGTGTGCGGCGCGGATAGCAGCTAGACGGGCTGGGAGTGACTCAGTAAGGTGCTGGAAAGTGTTCACAGGTATGTGGAGCCATGCTGACTGCAGTGCATCTGATAGCTGATGAAGGGTGAGTGGAGAGCGAACAACGTGATCGAGGTGGTCACACAGATGCTCAGTTGGGTTTAAGTCTGGAGAATTAGGGGGCCAGGGAAGTAGGTTAAAGTCTTCATCGTGCTCTTCCAAACACTCACGGACATTTCTAGCGGTGTGACATTTGCACTGTCGTACTGGAAAATCCCATTCGACCAAGGGAAGACAATCGGAATGTATGGGTGTATGTGGTCTGCAAGGATGGATTCATAACGAATTCGGTCTATAGGGCCTTCCACAGGTATGAGTGGATCCAGAGAATGCCACGAAAACATTCTCCAGATCATTATGCTGCCCCCACCAGCTTCAGTTCTTCCGGCAATGGTTGAAGAGTTTTTGTTCTCCGACATTTCTCGCCTTATACCCCAACGTCCATCCGTTCGATGAAGCAGAAAACGTGACTCATTGAAGAAGGCAATCCTTTGCCATTCAGAGGAGGTCCGATTCCGATACTTCCGTGAAAATGATGTACCTTCCTTAGCAAAGGTGCGGCGAGGAGCAACATACGCAGCAGGGTTCGCTGAACTGGCGTTTTAAACACAATTCCGGTAGCCCCCTGGCTCATTCGGCCAGTGAGTTGCTCCACTGTAGAGTGTCGATCGGCCCTCATGCACCTTCGCAGCCGACGGTCACCTCTCATATCAGTGGCACGTGGTGCTCCGAAGTTTCCTCGTCGCTTATGCGCATTTCTCCAATCACGGCACACTTTAACCACAGCATCACTCGAACAGTTCGCAAACTGCGCTGTTTCAGAAATATCGCCACCGCCCCGAAAGCCGATAATCATCCCTTTTTGTAAATCTGCAAAATCGCTTCTTTTATCCATAACAGCAACGAGTGATATATTTTCAGAATGCCTACAGCACACCTTGTATACCCTCCCAGCCACTCACGACACTTGCCTTCTTTCATTGGCTACGGGCTGTTGACGTCAAAAGTAGGAGGTGCTTACAATAATGTAACTCGACTGTGTATATACACGGTTGTATTAGAATAACATGACCATCCGCGGAATCACGGCGTATCCGCCCAGGTGCCTCGCATAGTGAACTTGACAAGGTCAAACACACGGAGATATGAGCTGCCTTCCAGTACAGATGAGCCATAGGGCGTAATGTGAGTACAATGGGCAGAGGTAGTGATTTGACGGACGTTCAAAAAGGAATGATCATCGGTTACCGCGCCAAGGGTGGAAGCATCTCAGAAACAGTAGACTTCGTGGGCCGTTCACGAGGTGCTGTAGTAAGGGTGTACGAAGAATGGACCGCTGGCACACCAAATACTTTCCGACGTCATAACTGTGGAGCCCCAAAAGCCATCAACCCCAGAGAAGAACGTCGCCTCCGTAAAGGGCAATCAACGAGCAACAGTGCAGCAATTGACCACGCAAATGCAAACTGGGGCACCCAGGTACGTGCCTCCCGATAAGAGTAGAGCGAACCCTCTTACGCATGGGTCTCCGGAGTCGACACTGCGTCAAGCTCCCCCCCCCCCTGTTAACCCAGGTCTATCGGCAACGACCCCTGCAGTTCACACGGGACTTCTGTCATTGGATAGTGCACTGTAAAAAAATTCTGTAGATTTTACGGTTTTAAACCGTTTTCCAGGGTGCCAACACAAAACCGTAAAATCTACAGTTTTATGCCGTGTTGGAGCAAAGCTATAGCTTTGCTCCAACACAATCAACACATTCGTTCCAGCCAAATTTTTGTGTTTTTGTGATTATTTGGACTGTGACTGACTCCAGCCAAAGTCTGTGCTGTTTTCTTCATTAAATGCGGTGTTGGAGCAAAGCTATAGCGTTGCTCCAACACGGCATAAAACTGTAGATTTTACGGTTTTGTGTTGGCACCCTGGAAAACGGTTTAAAACCGTAAAATCTACAATTTTTTTTACAGTGTGGAAGCGTGTGAAAAGGTTGCCTTCCCCGACGAGACGATGTTTCTACTCCACAGAAGTGACGTGCGGTGGCGGATATGACGTCAGACACACGAGAACCAACACCCGGGTACGTTTGTCGGTCAAGTACAGGCCGGCGGTGGCAGTGCGCATGTCTGGGGAATGTTTTCTAGGTATGAGCGGCGACCGATGGTACCACTGGATGGGTCCCTGAACGCCAATGGCTACCTGTGCATCTTCGTTGAGCACTTACATTCCTTGATGTTGGGCGTTTATCCTGGTGGTGATGGTGTCTACCAACAGAACAATGCGCCCTGCCATGTCACTAAGGAGGTGCGTGACTGGTTCCAGGAACACGACAGCGATGTCTCCGTTCTCCCATGCTCAGAGAAATCGCCCGATCTCATTCCCATAAAGCACTAGTGGGACTATTTGGATCGACAGGTTCGACATGCCAACCCACAGATATATTATCTCCGGGACTTCCGTGTTCTGCTTCAGTCTGAATGGGTAAGTGTGCCTCGGAAAACCTTCTAGGGCCTCAATGCGTCCTAAGTCAGTTAATACTGATTTAGTTTGTTTACTTAGTATAGAAAATCATACGTTCGATTATAATCTTGATTGGTCAGGTTTTCATTATGTAATTTAATGTAAATATTTCGATTGCCATA
This sequence comes from Macrothele yani, assembly GCA_039090855.1. Classification (NCBI taxonomy): domain Eukaryota; kingdom Metazoa; phylum Arthropoda; class Arachnida; order Araneae; family Macrothelidae; genus Macrothele; species Macrothele yani. Next base: position 119,804,620 of record CM077001.1, on the reverse strand, counting down.
TAAGTGAACTGACAAGGGGACCTTACAGTTGATCACCCGGGGATTTCGGTGATTTTTTTAAATGAAAGTAGAGGCAAAATGAGGATATATATGTCCCGGCATTTGATCTAATGCCTCTTATTTTCGGAATAAAAAAATCATAACGATCCGAGGACGGGAAAAATGAACGAAATTCGTGATTTCCTGTAAATGATTCTTTACTGTAATGTCACGACGTCCTGCAGCAGTGTGTCATAGCATACATTTCCTGGTATGGTGGCTAATGTCAAAAAGCGGGGAATGAACAGTGAACTATCAATAGCAGCAAAGAACGGAATGCCTGCATTTTCCCATCCTCCCTTAAAGCTCTCTCGTTCTCACTTTTCAGAATTCAGTACGAAGTTACATCAACATTGTGTGATATAGGTAGATATTGGCAAGTAGCAAGTAGCTGTGAGTGGGTGGAGCAATATTTTAGGTTATTCCTTATTGTCAACAAAAAATGTGTTTCTTCCTGTTCACCTTTTCATGAAATGATTGTTCTCGGAAATGTGTGCCACAACTTGAGCCCCGGTTTATTTTTTTCTAATTCAAGTATGGAATGCTGTTAAATCTTTTCATCCTTTGCTCTGTAAAGGATGAAAAGATTTAACTCTGGAAAGGATGAAAAGATGACATTGGCTTTCATTAAAATTTCCTGTCATTGAAACAAAAAATTGCTCTGTCTTCGTTCCAGAGTCTGCTTTCTATTTGTTGTCTGTGCGGCGAATCAAATTAAAAGAAATTTACCATTGGTTGTGACGCTTCACCACATACTCCTGTGTATTTAAAGTAATTTTAGGGAACACAATCTTCACATATTAGAGGAGTTTGGTCTTTCCATTTAACAGTCTAAACATTTGTACTGAAGAAAACATATCTGGCCGTGGGAAAGGAGGCAAGGTTAAGGGAAAGTTAAAAACTAGGTCTAGCCCTGCCGGTTTGCAATTTCCAGGGGTACGTATTCACCGTCTCCTGAGAAAAGGAAATTATGCAGGACGTGTGAGAGCTGGCACACCAGTTTACCTTGCAGCTATCTTGGAGTACTTGGCTGCTGAAGTTCTTGAGTTAGCTGGAAATGCTGCCAGAGATAACAAGGTGGTGTTCTTTCAAATATCCCAGCAGTACTGCTTCCTAGGACGACTGACAAGAAAACATAAGAAAAGACACTAAACAAAAAGGCCCTTTTAAGGGCCAAACTAATTTTTTCAGAAACGTATCCAACATCGTGCAACCTTTTCTTCACGTTCATTTCTTTACATCATTTTCCCTAATATTTCTTTTCTGTGTCCCTGTCTGTTATCGTAAGAGTATAGGAGAGGAAAATGTGAAATAACATTTCTGTCTTGTAACATTACTTTGCATTGGCAAACCTTTTTCGGTGGCATTATTTCTATTCAGTATTCTTTCGGAGCATGATAACTTCTTAACACTTGTCTACCTGTTTTATGCAGATTTCTCTCTCTCTCTCTCTCTCTCTGTGTGTGTGTGTGTGTGTGTGTGTGTGTGTGAAATTTTTGTAAAACTTGTTTGATAATTTTGAAACAGCGGTTTCAACTGTTTCTATTCAGTGTTCTTCCTCCTTAATAAATAAAAGTTTTGTCTGCTTCCCATTTTATTTTAAAATTTATGCAACATTCAAAAATTAAAAAAAGAACATTTTCATGTCAATCTTAAACTTTTTTGTTTGTTTTTACATTTCTCTGATTGTTAAAATACTTTCTTTCATGTTTAAATTCTTTGTTCAAACGTTATTTCTGTTACATTTTGGTTATTGTTATGAATAGATTTGTTGTAACTGCATAAACAGTGCCGTTGCAACAAATTTATTCAGGGTGCCACCGCTAACTAATATAAACTTGCAGATGACAAGTGTGCCAAACTTGGTTGGAGAGCGTTTTTAAGAAACAGCAGAGTTTTTAAGAGCAACATACCATTATGTCTTAAAGGAAAATTGTTACATTAAAGCATCCTTCCAGCTCTTACTCATGGCTCAGAGACATGGACCTTAACTAAAAAAGACATTCAGTGGCTGAAAACTACTTAAGGTAGTATGGAGAGATGCATGCCTGAAATAACCAGGAAAGATAAAAGGAGAACTCATGGATCAGGAGAATGGCAAGAACTCATGTTATCATGATCAGAATAAAGCCCCTAAGCGGAAATCTGCTGGACATATTGCTAGAAGAACTGACCACCTTTGGACAGCTGAAATACTTGGTTGGTAATGTTAATACTGTTGCACAGACTTACCCTCTCTGAGCAACTACTGATTTATCAGCGAAAGATACATGAGTGAATCATCTGTACAGTATATGCACTATATTAACAACAGTCATCGGACACATAGAAGAGAAACACAACATAGCATTTATTGATATACATTAGTACGGTGTTGGTCCACCTTTGGCCTTAATGCATGCACTGACTCTTCGAGATATGCTTTCGACAAGGTTTGGGAACACAGCGATAGGTATGCGCTTCCACTCAGTACATAATCCTGCCACTAACTGTTGCTTAGTAGTAGGTCTTGGTACCAAACTTCTTATGCGGCGCTCTAATTCCTCCCATAAGGGCTCTATGGGATTAAGATCAGGGCTCTGTGCTGGCCAGTCCATACACGATACGGAATTATCGTTAAACCACACAGTAACAGTCCTTGCTTTATGGCTCGGTGCATTATCCTGCTGGTACCAACAAGGCTCGGTTCCATAGTATTGCCAGAGAGTTGGTAGGTCATAACTGTCCAGAATATCGAGGTAGACGTACTGGTTAACAGGTTTGTACATGATAACCAATATGCCGGGACCATAACACGAAAAACATCCCCTCGCGAGTACACTGCCAGCTCAAAACTTGACCGTAGGAACAATACACTGTGGTAAATAGCGTTCCCCCGGCTATATCCATATCTGGATTCATCAGTCCATAAGACCGTTTCCATTGATCTACGGTCCACGGTAAATGTTCTTTACACCATGCTAAACGACGAGTAGAATTCCGAGTGGAGATGAAAGGCTTATGAGCAGTCGCACGACCACGGTAACCCATGGTATGAAATTCTCTGCTAATGGTACGTGTACATACCGAGATTCCAGCATTTTTACTCACCTGTACTCTGAGGTTTAGCGCAATACTCCGTCAATCGTTACAACGATCCTCCTGAGACTTCGACGTCCTCTATCACTGATTTTCTTTGCTCTTCCGGTACGTTTTGCTGCTTGAGGCACGCCATGGGTCTTTCACTTATTCAGTACATCCGAAACAGTTGACATGGGTATTTTTAAACACCTCTCGGGGTATCTTATGGACAACTCACTACTATAACAGCCAACAATCTTTTCTCTCCCAAAGTCAGTTTTCCTCCGGCGCGACATTTTTAGTCAACCTCACAGTGTGATATGATGGCGGTTAGCTGCGAGCTTGTTTTTATACTGTTTGCAACTGTACCGCGCATCTTAACAACGCAGCGGATCCGTTCTTTTGCTTTTAACGGTGTGTCCGGTGACTTTTGTCAGTATAGTGTATATACAGATTATACTTGAAATATTTTGTATAATCATAACACCGTTCTCGTGATCCCCCAGTTTTGGTAGAAATCTTCTCGCATGAGGTGCACGGTGATGTTGCAATAATTCATTTGTGTTAGAGAATATCAGGATATCAATATATGCTGATATATAGCATATCAATATATCATATTTATCAGGGTTCATTATTCTCTTAATAAAGACAAGACTTTCAGGTTTACTAGAAGTAGAAAATCCCTAAAAGCAATTTCCGGGATGGATGATTTGCAGTCTGATCAAGGCTCCAAATATTATAGGGTTCATTTAACAATGGTATTGATGTAGATGTAAATGAAAAGTTAATTTGTAGGTACGAACTTTCGTTTTCCAATCTTCAGTACTCCAGTCTTTGTTCAGTGTTTTCCATGACAATCCCCCTTTTTTTTCGCATAGCAACGGTTAACAGCTGATTTTTTTAACTGGTAATTTTTAATCTCGCTGTTCTTCCTATATAATTCAGGAAGCCTATGTCCACAGCAGGGGAATCAATAACAACCCCTCCAGCTGCACAGGTTCTTGAAAATCTTTGCTTGATTTCTGAGGATTTATTAAACTGTATTGCAGCAATAATTTGTTGATTCTTCTCGTTGTTTTCGTATTCGGCACTTTATGTCCACAGCAGGGGAATCTGCATTTTTCAAGATTCCCCCGCAATCTTTGCTTGTCTAACGTCATGACTCGACATGAGGAGCTAGCTTTCCATTTTTCAAGATTCCACAGCAGGGGAATCTGCATTTTTGAGATTCCCCTGCTGGCACCCATGTCCATAGCAGGGGAATCAATAACAACCCTTCCAGCTGCACAGGCTCCTGAAAATCTTTGCTTGTTTTCCGAGGATTTATTAAACTGTATTGCAGCAATAATTTGTCGATTCTTCTCGTTGTTTTCGTATTCGGTCGGCACTTTATGTCCACAGCAAGGGAATCTGCATTTTTCAAGATTCCCCTGCAATCTTTGCTGGTCTAACGTCATGACTCGACATCAGGAGCTAGCTTTCCATTTTTCAAGGTTCCACAGCAGGGAAATCTGCATTTTTAAGATTCCCCTGCTGGCACCTATGTCCACAGCAGGGGAATCAATAACAATAACAACCCTTCCAGCTGCACAGGCTCCTAAAAATCTTTGCTTGTTTTCTGAGGATTTATTAAACTGTATTGCAGCAATAATTTGTCGATTCTTCTCTTTGTTTTTCGTATTCGGCACTTTCCTTTACACTTGGGTGAAACTGATCCTGTTTCATTGTGGGCTGGAATTATCCTTGAGACGCTCGACTTCCTGACACAAACAGCCACTGCTGTAACTCTGACAGTCATTGATGTGGATGTTATCTTTAAGAGATACAACTTTTGCACGTCTCTTTGGAATAATATCGGTACTTAGAAATCGCTGACAGAAAAACGCAACAAAAGAGAACAATACAACATGTGATTATTTCTCGAGATCCAGCACTCGACCGGCAGAGGACCGACCACCAGTGTTGCTAGATGACTCATTCTGAAAGTTTTTAAATTTGCTATGAAAAGTTTCTAAAAGTGTAGAAAAGTTCCTGAAAATAAGGTTGAAATAATGTTAGATTTTGTACTTATCTGTTTGCCAGTTAAACCGCTCACTGAAATACTCAAAAAAAGATAGCAATAAAACATATATCCTCTCTGCTTGAGAAAGTGCTGGGACGGAATCTTAGGTTTCTGGGTCAGCCGACAAACCACGCTTAAAGAAGGAATTCTTATTAATTCCAGACGATGTATGGAATCGTCTGGAATTAATAAGAATTCTTTCTTCTACTATGTAATATACCTGTGCCCTTATCAGGATTCGAATACTGATAAGGGCACAGGTATAAAAAAAAGTTTTCAGGTGGAATGAGCCCTTCGGAGGTGGCCCTGTTATGGTGTAGAATATTTTAAGCTGGCAGGCATTAGGTCTTCTCATACGTCTGCAGACCTTGAATATTTTTTTCCACCGGGCGGCTTAACTGTCGGTTGAAGCATGGGCGATGCATCTGTCTTCCGGCGATAGCTCTGTTCCTTCCCTGTAACCCGAAATTTGAGCACTATTTAAACCGTATGTTTTACTGTTTGTGAAACTTGCAACAGCATGGAAGACTGCTGGTATTACCTTGAAACTTATGGATATATAAAACAGGTTGAGGCAAGCAAATGATTAAATCCTATGCTGAAAATACGGTACTCAATAAAAAATTGAAGAGCTGCTGGCAAGAAGGATCCATCGCTTCATGAAAAATGAAAATAAATGAAAAAAACACATGTGTATTGGTCGTAAAAAATATTGGTCACAATAAAACACATGTGTATTGCTCGAGACCCAACAAACGACTGACAGACGATCAATCTCAAGTGTTGCCAACTCACTCATTCTGAAAGTCTCTAAATCAGCTGTAAAATGTTTCGAATTGTGCAATAAAGTTCCTAAAATTAAGATTCAAATTATGTAAAATTTTCTACTTATCTGTTTCCCAGTAAAATTTTGTAATGGTGAATTATTTTTATTTGTTTGGAATTTGAATAAAATAATTCTAACAAAGAAATGTACCAATTCTTCCAATTTCCTCACTTCTGTTAATAATATGGCTTCAACAGAATAATCAGAGGGAGGAAATACATTAACAATTTTTAAATGCCGAAAAAGAAAAAAAAAAAAAAGCTACGCAAAATGTGGTGGAAATAATAACAAATGAATTATAGAGTTAAAGATGAAATTATATCTTGCAATAAAAACACTTTCTTCTTTTGCAGGTATGAATTAATAATATTTTGATTTAGATAAAAGGAGAAGATTTGGTTTAATGATAAAATATTTCCACCGTCATATTCACGGCCTAAGGGATTCACAGAAATTGTCTTTCTCCCAGAGCAACTGAGCGGAAAAGGTTAAGCTTTCGGTGCCGAAGAAAAGCAAAAGCGGAAGGGGATTGCATTCTACGAGCTTCAAGATTTGTTGTTAGTGTTACAGAAACAGCGAAAAGTGAAGAAGATATTCTTCTTATTCAAAAACCGCATTTTAAATACTTGAAACTGTTGATATAAAAAGTCGTTGAAATCGTAAAGAAAAAATAACAACGTAAAAACCAACCATTTAAAATGTATCTAATCCCGAAACAATGTTTTTCTCGAAAACTCCAACCAAAAATCCCTTAAATTTATCGAATTTTCTCTCAAGTTCGCAACACTGCCAGCCACTGATGGGGCTACCAGTCCGGTTTCATCTGCTCAAGGACAGACGTTTCAAGTCGGTCTGCTACTGTCAGTAAATGCTTCACAAAGCGAAACTATAACGAAGTAAATTTCTCTGTCATTTTTGTCCACGCCGGGGCTCGAACTCGGGTCCCTTCATTCCGGAATAAGTCGGTCTACCAATTGAGGTACGCGGACGTCCGTTATCGCTGCTATCTGCCTTTATATCGTGTGCGTCCTTCTGGGCAGGCACGTCACATCTCCCCCCGAAAGAGGGCCGGGGCATGGCCCACGGGTCAGCAGTGACCATGAGTCGTTGCAGGCAGCCATCCGCTGTAGAACGTGCACTTGATAACTCCCAGCCAGTCTGGTGTGTGGAATGCAACATCACACACATTTATAATTTGAAGCGCTGGAGAAGGAATTCTCTTATTTTTCCTATCTCGCGGTGTGGAAATAACATCACACCTTTGCGAGATTTTGAACGGCCAGGTCATCCGGAAAGTTCGGGCGTCATTATAACGAAGTAAATTTCTCCGTCATTTTTGTCCATCACGGGTCTCGAACCCGGGTCCCCTCATTCCGGAATAAGTCGTTCTTCGTTATCGCTGCTATCTGCCTTTATATCGTGTGTGTCCTGCTGGGCAGGCACGTCACAAAACCGTATCAATATTTTTGCTTGACCCAAGTATATCACACAAGACTATACTTGGTAATTAAACTGTACTTGGTCTAGGATAAAAATTGGCTTTTATGAGTACAACTCTTTCGTTATGCGTATGTTTAATAATGAAACGTTCATGCTGCCGGGTTATTTATCATTTCGTTTAAGAACACAACTTTTCTTCTTCAGGATTAGATTAGAAAAATGTACCCCGAGTCAGCAATATAAACGCAAGCGCGAATATGAGTAGTTCACATGTATCGTACTTCTCCTGTTGCATAGTATTATTCCCTCTCGGTAGAAAAAAATACATCTACACATGGTTTTTTATTTTGGGGTTGCATAAATCTAACATATCTAAAAATTATCATTGTATCAGCAATTCAGCATTGGTTTTGAAATCTCAAGAAGATTTTATGATGTTTTCTGATACTGCAGAAACTTTCCGAAGTCGAGCCCTCTATTTTTTTTTTTTTCGTCAAAACGTCAAGCTTGTTCCATTTCATACATCTGAAAAAGCATTCATGCAAATATTTTCTTGAAAGTAAATCTCTTTTCGATCTTTTTAGTACGTCTTTTGTAAAACAGATTATAACGAAGTAAATTTCTCCGTCATTTTTGTCCACGCCGGGGCTCGAACCCGGTCCCGTCATTCCGGAATAAGTCACTCTACTAATTGAGCTACGCGGACGTTCGTTCTGACTGCTATCTGCCTTTATGTCGTGTGCGTCCTTCTGGCAGGTACGTCACATCTCCCCCCCGAAAGAGGGCCGGGGGCATGGCCCACGGGTCAGCCGTGACCATGAATCGTTGCAGGCAGCCATCCGCTGTAGAACGTGCACTTGAGAACTCCCAGTGAATCTGGGGTGTGGAATGCAACGTCACACACATTTATTTTTCGAAGCGCTGGAGAAGGGATTCTCTTATTTTTCCTATCTCGCGGTGTGGAAAGAACATCACACCATTGCGAGATCTTGAACGTCCGGATCATCCGGAAAGTTCGGGCGCCATTATAACGAAGTAAATTTCTCCGTCATTTTTGTCCACGCCGGGGCTCGAACCCGGTCCCGTCATTCCGGAATAAGTCACTCTACTAATTGAGCTACGCGGACGTTCGTTCTGACTGCTATCTGCCTTTATGTCGTATGCGTCCTGCTGGCAGGTACGTCACAAGATACTGCTTATGTTGTTGGTTTGACCGTCTGCTCGTCCTCAGTGGACACCTTATCTCTGCAACTATTACTCCGATTTGAAAAATTATTTTTGCATTGGAAAGCTTGAAATGTGCGAATGATGATTCTTGCCGTAGAGTTTTCCCGGATGCACAACTTTACCGCTAGAAGGCGCAAATGCAGACGATATGGAATTCAAAATAAATTTTATTGCATATAGTTGCTTCTAAATAGCCGATTGAAATAATTATTTCTTCCTTTCGATGACATTTATAACGAAAATCATTTTGAGCACAGTTTCTTTTTCAAGTAATGCATAGATTTTTCGCTAGAGGGCGTAAAGGTAAATTACATTTCCCCCGGTATCTTTGCTTCTAAAAGCCCGATTTGAAAAATTCTTCCACCATTGGAAACTGCTAAAATTCTTCACCATTCGAAACTGCTAACCACTTTAAATTTCCACCAATCAAAACTGCTAAAATTCTTCCACCATTGGGAAATGTTCTGCATAGAATTTCTGATATTTGTAAGGAAAGTTTTGATTACCAGGGAGCGTAAGTTTTTATTCCTGCTTCTGATGTAATTGTAGAAAAATCTTAGCTTCTGGAAACTCGATTGAAAAAAATTCTTCTGTGGGTCGACACAGCTCACCTCGGGAAACCTTTTGAAAACACCTCCTGTTTAAGATAGTACATACTTTTTCCGCTAGAGGCCATAAGTGTATATTTGTTTTTTATTGATATCTCTGCTTCTGAGTGTCCGATTCGAAACATTCTTTCTTTGTAAGAGAGCGTTTTTTTTGTGAGAAGTGTTTTTGATATAGTTTCAAAGAAATTTTCAAGTGATCCACATATTTTTTTCTCTTTCGGGGTGTAAGGATAAAACTGAGTTTTCCCCCGATATCTCTGTTTCTGAAACTCCGATTTGAAAAATCCTTCCTGCATCGGATACAGCTCCTGACGAGAAATGTGTTACATGTAATTTCCAATTTTTAATAAAGAATGGTTTGGTGACCAGGGGACGTAAGTGTTTATTTCTGCTTCCAATGTATTTGCTGAAAAATCTAAGCTTCCGAAAGCTCGATTGAAAAAATTCTTTCGTGGACTGATACCGCTCACCTTGGAAAATATTTTCGGAATACTTTCTTTTTAAAATAATATATGTTTTTTCCTCCAGGGAGACGTAGATGTGTATCATATTTTTTGTCAATATCTCTGATTCTAAAATTTGAAAAAGCCTTTGTTGGAGAACGTTTCCGCTGCAAAATGTTTCTCATAAAATTTCGAATTTTTCTTAACGCACAAGTTTGCCACTACAGGGCGTAAGTTCACCTTTCCGTTTACAGCGATATTTGCGACACTAAAAACCCGATCGAAAAAATTCTTTTTTGGTTAGGCATTACTAGCTATGATTTTGTTTATGTGTATTTTGCTCCCCAAAATAATGCACACTTTCGCCGCTACGGGGCTCCAGTGTTTACTCTTTAAATAACGCACATATTTCTCACTAGGTGACGTAAAAGTCTAAACTTTTTTCTCGTTATCTCTTCTTACGGGAGACGTATTTGAAAAGTTATTACTTTTAGCATAGCTTTTTCTTTGAAGAATATTTTACGCCTATTCTCAACTTTCCCATAATGTAAACTTCCGCTGGAAGGTGTAAAGTTATACAAAGTTTCCTTCTATATTTCTTCTTTTATCTCTTCGATTTGAAATTCTGTTTGTCTCCGATACCTTCCTTCTTCTATGAGAAACTTTCTGTGAGCCATTAGTTAATTTTCGTAATATATTTTTTTAGCCGTTGGTGGAAGTAGTCAGCTGTTTCTATTTCTGGATGTTTTATCGATTGTAGAAATCTGATTGAATATTTTCTAACCAGTTGCATCGCCTTTCATAAATTCAATTCACGTCAGAAAGGATTCAAAAGACGTGCTCATTACAAAGGAAAATTCGGTGTCATCTTCGTTGTTTCTTCCTTGCTAAGTTTAGCATTTGCATTTTCCTTTTTATACACAAGGGCAAAGTATCCTAGAGTTCCGAATGAACCGAATGCTTGACTTTGCATAATTTCTTTCAAACATCGAACAATGTTGCGTAGTTACCTACTTATTGGGCTAACATCTTAAAACCATCTGCTTCCCATACTTTTGTGCATTTAAACATACCCAAGTAATTTCAGCGTCCTGGGCTGATGATCAGATTATTGTATCAAAACGATCTACTTGCCATAAATACTTTCGTACAGACTAAAGCCCAGCATCCTGGCGTCTTTGCCAGCCGAACGTATTAAAACCATGTGTTTTCCATAATTGTTTGCGTATAAAAAAAGTATGTACCTCACCTCATACGAGGCTGAATTATCACCTTCTTCAAACTCACCATCATTCGTATCATCGGCATCATCCAGTGTATAAATTCATTTTTTTTATTGGAGATTTAATGACCACCGTGAGCAACTCAATGGGCTATAAGCAGTCGCCCGTCCCAATTTAAGGTAGCTGGTTCCAGGGAAGGGAGAGAGTTAGTGCCGTAAGACAAACACAACATCCATGCCTCACCGGGATTCGAACCTAGACCCCTTTCGGACGAATGATCATAGGCCATCGCTTAAACCACTGTGCCCCCGGGGCGGTATATAAATTCATTACCTTCCATGCAAAGTTCACTGTTTATGTGTTATATGTGCGATGTGTTGATCAACCTACCTTGAGATCTTATACTATTGTGAGATGCTTCCTGTGCAAATACTTTCGTTTATCTATATACATATAATGACGAAGTAAATTTCCCCATAATTTTTATGCTAGGGGCGGGATTCGAATCCCCAACTCTCGGCTCCGGAGCTCCGAGTATTATCCACTACACTGGCTTGTGCTCTCACTACTATCTGCCTTTATCTCGTGTTGTCCTGCGGGGCAGGCACGTCAAAGTACAGAATGTTTAGTCTTATAGTCCGAATATGGCTATGCACTGTTACATCACACCACGCATGACACTTATTTGAAATAGCAATACGGCACTCGCTGGTTCTAGGAGTACGCAGGCACAATTCTTTTGTTATGAAATGATTCTGCAGTGTATCGCTTCCAGATTAGGGACTTTCTTATTGACACTCCATATGCCTGACACATCGTTATGCTTATTTTTCACTTGCTAGTGCAAGGTCGTCTCATTGTTGTGGCATTTCCCACCCATCGCTTCATTTGTAAATAATTTGTTAACATTTGCATCACGCATAGTGAACAGAAACAATTGTATTGTTATACCAACACTGAGCAGTGCATCGATTCCAGAGAAGACTCATTTATTGACTTCCTATATAGCTGACACATCAAGGTAAAAGAAATATTTCGTGCTAAAAGAATATCATTTGCTGGAGTTAGCCGTCGAAGCACGATACCATAGGGCACACATGCCTTAGTTTTAATACTTTAAAAATTTAATGATTAAAATATGTACAAGGCCAAAAAAAAAAAAAAACCCACACAAGATCTTTCACACAGGCGTCCTGTGCATCATCAAGTGAAGAAACTTGGAAGAAAAAAGAGTCTACATGATTTATATATATAGGCCTGATTCGTCACGCAGCGATCCTGGTGGACAAGGTAACTTCAGGTGTAGTACAAGATAAGATGTAGTATATAATTATACAACACAACATAATGTTATTGAAAACTGCACAATGCATAATGAAGATAAGGTGGCATTCGGAAAGGGTTTAATAGACAATGACGGCTTACTTACCATTAAGGAAAGGTGGGAGGCGAGGGGGGGGGGTTACATGAAGTAAAAGAGGCATTGTTTCTGTTCATCTCCCTTGGAGACAATCATTGAGTAGTTTATCTTACAGAAACAACCCCTCTTACACTACATGTAACCCCTCCCCGCCTCCCACCTTTCCTTATGGTAAGTAACCGTCATCTATATATTAATTCTATAAGGTTTCTTACTGTGTGTCCTATTTTGAGAGAACGGCTTATCGTAAAGATGTAGTTGAGGCATCAAAATAAAGGTCTTACCATGTAGATGTGCCAGTCGAAGAGAAAAATGAGGTTGGATCAACGGTTCGGGCGTTGAAGGGCGGCAAAGTTTCCATGTAAAGTCTATGGGAGAAGCATGCGGTTGACTTCCGATCGCCTGCGGTTGACTCACGCGCGGTTGAAGGCGATAGCATGGAGGGACTGAGATAGACCAAAGTCCGAAGTCTTATATTTTCTGAGCAAACCGTTGTGCGAAGCAACGCTAGCAGGCATTGGTATCAAAGTTCTCATCGGAATAACGAACACTCTCGAAGACCTGATTGAGTTATGCCGTTGGATTGTGTGATGTATATATACAATTTAATATTCATCCGATTCAGTTTATTCACGTAGGTAAGACGTTTCCCATTATGTAAAGATGTAAATAAACATTACGTTGACCATTGTTAGTGAAAATGTTTAGAATGTACATATTCAATTGCGCCATCTATATCTTCATTCTATAAGGGTTTTTACTGTGAGACCTACACTGACGGAAAAAAATCCCAACACCAAGAACGGGTTGTGTTAGAAAAACGACAGTTGGTAGGCGGTGAGAGTACATCTGCAAGATGACGTCTATGCAAATTTTGCACTCGGCGCATACGTGTGGCGCTAGTAGCGCCCCTCGGAACATGCAAAGCAGGTTTGCGGTAAATACGCGCTGTAACGTTCGTGAGCGTTAGTTATCGTTGAGATTCGACGTAGGGTTTTGATATTAGTCAAGAATGCCTTTAAAAAGACGAAGAAGCCATTATCAACAGCTCACGGAGTTTGAACGAGGTCGTTTAATAGGACTACGAGAAGGTGGATTTTCATTCCGCAATATTGCAGAACGACTTGGCAGGAATGTAGCCACTGTGCATGATTGTTGGCAGCGGTGGTCAAGGTAAGGTACTGCCTTAAGAAGACCGGGTTCCGGCCGACCACGTGGCACTACTGAGAGGGAAGACCCCGTGTACGGCGTATGGCCGTGGCGCATCGTACTGCGTCTGCGGCAGCAATTCGAGCTGCAGTGGCCACCACAGTGACACAACGAACTGTTACAAATCGGTTACTTGAAGGACAGCTCCGAGCCAGACGTCCTGTAGCGTGCATTCCGCTTACTCCAAACCACTACCGTTTGCAACGTCAGTGGTGTCAAGCTAGAGGTCATTGGAGGACGGAGTGGAGATCTGTTGTGTTTTCTGATGAAAGCCTGTTCTGCCTGGGTGCCAGTGATGGTCGTGTGTTGGTTAGAAGGAGGCCAGGTGAGCGCCTGCAACCAACCTGTCTGCGGCCGAGACACACTGGACCTCCACCTGGAGTTATGGTCTGGGGAGCAATTTCCTATGACAGCAGGAGCACTCTCGTGGTTATCCCACGCACCCTGACGGCACAGTTGTACGTCGGTCTGGTGATTCAACCTGTTGTGCTGCCATTCATGAACAGCATTCCAGGGGTGTTTTCCAACAGGATAACGCTCGCCCGCATACCGCTGTTGCAACCCAACATGCTCTACAGAGTGTCGACATGTTACCGTGGCCTGCTAGATCACCAGGTCTTTCACCAATCGAGCACGTATGGGACATCATTGGACGAAAACTCCAGCGTCATCCCTAACCAGCATTAACCGTCCCTGTATTGACCGACCAAGTGCAACAGGCATGGAACTCCATCCCACAAACTGACATCGAGCACCTGTACGACACAATGCATGAACGTTTGCGTTCTTGCATTCAACATTCTGGCGGTTACACCGGTTATTAATGTACCAGCATTTCACATTTAAAATGGCTCTTCTCGCGCTTACAATAAGCTGTGATCTTAAAACCTTAATCGATTAAATATGTTACCTATACAAATGTATTGCCGCCATTTCATTCCTCTACAACTATTTTTTCGTGGTGTTGGGATTTTTTTTCCCGTCAGTGTATTTTGACAGAACGGCTGAACGTAAAAATATTGTTCAGGTACCAAAATAAAGGTCATATCATGTAGATGTGCCTGTCGAAAAAGAAAACTGGGATTGGGGCAACGGTTCGGGCGTGGCGGGGCGGCAAAGTTCCATGGGAGAAGCGTGCGGCCCTTATATACATCAGGCGCTCAGTTTAGTATCAGACTTGGTGTGCGCATGGTGTTCTATGATCAGTCCTAAAGTAAGTAAATACTTTATTGCATACTTACCTTTAACAGAATGTCTCTCCCGCGGAAAAAAAGAAAAAAAAAAAAGAAAAAAGAAAACGTAAGAGCCTTACTTAAACGCGTGAGCGCTCAATGGCTCGCAACTATATATCTCAGACAAGAGTGAATTCTCCCTTCCCTGGAACCAGTAACCCTAAATTTAGGACGGGTGACTTCTTACTGCCCATTGAGTTGCTAACGGTGGTCGTTAAACCTTCAGTTAAAAAAATCACGAACCTGTACTATTGTCTTTACTGAAGAGGTTGAATGAACTTGTCAATGAAATAAAGTTTACATTTGTTGTTTCATATGAGTTTATTCTTTTAAAAAAACAAAAACAAGAAAAAAACAAGTTAGTAAAATCATGCAATGCATTGATTAGGCTACGCTTTCCAACATACCAGAAATCATTACTCGAGTTATCACTCGTTATGAGGATAATGGCTGTGGAATAAATCTCGGGTCTGTGCCCTGACCTTTGATTCCATTTCGATGATATTCAACAGAACCGGTTTAGTATACCTTCGAAATAACATGATAAAGTTTTGTTGCAATCGAAGCATTTTTTCGTAAGTTATGATGCATAAGGTCTATGGAATATATCTCTCTCCTGTGTCCTAACCTTTGACCCCATTTCCAATAGGAGTCGTCCCCATGCAGACCTCTACAACATACTAACATTTCATCCAAATCGAAGCATTTTACGTAAGTTATGACGCATAATGGCGGTGGAAGTGATTCCGCTCCTATATCCTGACCTTTGACCCCTTTTCACCCATTTTCCATAGGGTTTGTCCCCAGGTGGTCCCCTACTACATACTAAAATTTCATCGAAGTCGAACCTTTTTTACGTTAGTTATGACGCATAAGAACAGTGGAATGCATTCCGCTCCTATGTCCTGACTTTGACCTCTGACCGCATTTCGTTCATTTTCAATAGGGTTCCTTCCCAGGTGTTTCCCTACCCCATACTAAAATTTCATCGAAATCGAGCGATTTTTACGCGAGTTATCGTGCGGACGGGCATACGCACACAACGCGTGACGTAATGAGGCAGATGGGAATCGCGACCATCTGCTCGCAAGACTGTGACGTCATAAAACTTTAATAGGATCCACACACAACGCGTGAAGTAATGAGACAAAGGGCGTGACCGCGTGCCAACATCTCAATCGCGAGATTGTGACGTCATAAGATTTCTAAGCATGGTTTACATTAATGGGACGACGCAATGATACTAAAAACGTGGTAATTCGGGGTGGTTATTTAACCCACTAAACGAATTTTCTTAAAGTCGAGATCAGGCTAAATCTTTTGCTAGTACCAGAAAACGATAGGTTAACGACTTTCATCAAAATCCTTAGAGCCGTTTTCAAAATAAAATTTACATACATACAAGAATTGCTCCTTTAATAGTATGGGATAAGGGCCATGGAATGGATACCGATCCTATGTCCTGACCTTTGACGCCATTTCGTCCATTTTCAATAGGGTTCGTCCCCAGGTGGTCCCCTACCACATACTAAAATTTAATTGAAATCGAACGAATTTTACGCACTGTAACGAAGTAAATTTCTCCGTCATTTTTGTACACGCCGGGGCTTGAACCCCGGTCACCTCATTCCAGAATAAGTCGCTCTACCAATTGAGCTACGCGGACGTTCGTTATCGCTGCTATCTGCCTTTATATCGTGTGCGTCCTGCGGGGCAGGCACGTTACAGCACGTTGTGACGCATAAGGGCAATGGAATGCATCCCGCTGCTATGTCCTGACCTTTGATCCCACTTCATCCATTTTCAATAGGGTTTGTCGCCAGGTGGTCCCCTACCACATACTAAAATTTCATCGAAATTGAACCATTTTTATGCGAGGTATCGTGCTGACAGACAGACGAACGGACGGACAAAGCTGGAGCATATGCGCTTCTTCAACCTACGGTTGGAAAGCGTAAAAAAGAAGAAACTAACCGTCGATTCCGACGGGTGAAGAGTATTCGCAACACAAATCTCATTCCAACAACATTTACAAACACAGTTGTGACTGAAGATAGTGAAAGAGTGCTCTATCCAGTTGAAATTTTGCATGTGATCGAGATGAGTGGACTTCCGCCTCACATTTTACGACTGAAAAAGGGTGCAGTCGTGATGCTCATCACGAATCTGGCAGCGGGGCGTGGTGGTTTAAGCGATGGCTTCTGACTATTCGTTAGTGAAGGATCCGGGTTCAAATCCCAGTGAGACACGGATGTTGTGTGTCTTACGGCACTGGCTCTCTCCTTTCCCTGGAACCAGTGACTCTAAATTAGGGACGGATGACTCATTATTGCCCATTGAGTTGCTTACAGTGGTCGTTAAATATTCAGTCAAAAAAAAAAATCAAAAAAATCACGAACCTGGACTATTATCTTTACTGATGTGGTTGAATGAATTTGTCAGTGAAATAAAGTTTACATTTGTTGTTTCATATGAGTTTATTTAAACACCTCCCGAATGTCATCTTATATTATGTTGCGTTGCATAATTATGCACTACACTTTATCTTGAACTACTCCGGACGTTACCTTGTCCACAAGAATCGCTGCATTTGAAATGCGCATGACGAATCAGACCTATATACAGGCTGTTCGTAAACTGGTTTCACAAAAGATGAAGGGTGATAGTACCCATCAAGACGAACAATATTTACAATGGAACCTACTGTCGCATCCCACTCTGAGTGTCAGAAAAGAGTAAAGTTAGATGTCCAAGTTGAACTTTCAACAGTGCAAAGAAAGAGAATTAACGACATCATAAGTTGCACAATCCCATTTATGGAGATCAGGGACAGACTCAAATCAGATGCTCAAAGTGGCGGCCACGGGTGCCGTTGCACAATTCACACCGGTGAATGAAAGACTGGCTCTCGAAGACTCCTGGTGTCGTGTTTATCCTGTTCGCTGCAACAACGATTCTCGCGACGAGATCTTCCAAGGAGTCCACAGGCGTCTCGTACACCAATGCCCGCAGAAGAAGAAGTCCAGAGGGTTTAAGTCTGGTGAGCGTGGAGGCCATGCCACAGGTCCACCACGTCCAATCCGTCGTGCGGGATATGTGACATTCAGGAAGTGTCTACTGCACCTTGATAAGCCAATCAGCTGCAATTGTCGATGCTGCGTCTTTTCTCTGGCAATTTGCATACGGTAAATGCTTGACGGTGATGTTCTGACGAAGTGCTACTTCTCCAGCACGAAAGAAATGACGTCTGAGGTGACGACTTGTGCTTGTTGGACGTATTTCGAAGTTACTCTTTTCTGACACTCAGAGTGGAATGCGACAGTAGGTTTCATTGTAAATATTGTTCGTCTTGATGAGTACTATCACCCCTCTTCTTTTGTCAAAACAGTTTACGAACACCCTTTATATAAAGCATGTAGACTTTTTTTCTACCAGTTTTCTTCACTTGATGATGCACAGGACACCTGTGTCAAAGATCGTGTGTGGTATTTTAATCTTGTATATATTTTAATCATTAAATTTTTAAAGTATTAAAACTAAGGCATGTACACCCTATGGTATCGGGCTTTGACGGCTAACTCCAGCAAATGATATCACTGACAAATCGCTTGCTTACTTTATCCCTTGCCTGTGTAAGGTTGGCTCACTTGGGTGACTTTCATCGCAATTCGTAATCTGGTAGTACCAAGTTCCAGGTGTGCACAGGAACAATTGTTTTGCACGCTATTATTCTGCAATGTATCGCTCCCGGATGAAAATCTTTCTTATAGACTTTCTATGTGACCGACACATCGTTATGCTTATTTTTCACTTGCTACTCCAAGGTTGTCTCACTGGTGCCACATTTCTCACACATCGCTTCATATTGTAAATATCTTCATCACGCATAGTGCACAGGAACAATTGTATTGTTATACCACTGCTTAGCCATGTATCGCTTCCACTAAGAGACTCTTTTATTGACTTTCTATATGACTGACGCTTGCTTACTTTTTCCCTTGCTTGTGCAAGGTTGACTCGCTGATGTGACTTTCATCACAATTGGCAATCTGGCATTCCCAAGTTCCAGGTATGCGCAGGAACAATTACTTTGTATGATATTATTCCGCAATACATCGGTCTCCGATAACAGACTCTTTCTGACAGACTTTCTAAGTGACAGACAGATCGTTATGCTTATTTTTCCCTTGCGTGTACAAGGTCGACTCAATGGTGAGACATTTCTCATCCACCGCTTCATATTGTAAATAATCGGTAAATATTTTTATCACACATTGTGTATTTTACCTGTAATGTCTTTTAAGAGATTAAAGACCTTCTGAAAAGCGTTTCGGTGACCGTATCAGCCGAAGGCGTCAAAACCCTGTGCTTCCCATAATTTTGTGCATATAAGCCAAAACGCAGCTCCCGGGCATCCTTACTAGCATAACGTGTTAAAACCATCTGTTCTGCATGTTTTGCGAATAGCAAAATCCCAGCGTCCCGGCGTCCTTATCATCCGAACGTATCAAAACTACCTGATTTCTACAACTTCTTGCATTTAGACCCTGAGCGCAGCGTTCCGCTGTCTACATAAGCCGAAGGTGTGAAAACCATATGCTTTCATAATTCCTTGCGTATAAGCCAAAGCGCATCTTTCAGGCGTCCTTATTAGTCGAGCGCTTCAAAATAATTTGTTTTCCATAATTTTTTGCGTATAGACAGAAGCCAAGCTTCCGCAGTCCTCGTCTGCCTGCTGAACGTGTCAAAACCATTCACTTTCTATAATTGCTTGTGTTTAGAACAAATACCAAACAAGGACCAGCTTTCCGGTGTCAATGTCCGCCCAAGGTGTGAAAACAATATGCTTTCCGTAATTCTTTGTGTATATTGCCAAAGCGCAACTTTCGTGCATCCTCATCATCCTAGCGTGTCAAAACCATCTGTTTTTCAGCACGTCTTCTGTATAAAAAGGTCGTGCTTATTTTGAAGATGACAATCCGATTGTTGGCGTAAATGTGAAAAGGATTATATGGTGTAATCCCGTATTTCTTTCATGATTTCTTTCAAGATCGTGCTTATGTTACCGGTTTGTCCGTCCGTCCGTCTGTACCTACGATATCTCTGCAACTATTAGTCCGATTTGAAAAAATCTTTTTGGATTGGGAAGCTTGAAATGTGCGAATCATAATCCTTCATTTCGTTTTTTAACGATGTACAATTTCGCCGCTAGAGGGCGTAATTGCAGATGATGTCGAATTCAAAAATACGCTTTATTCCACATATTTGCTTTTAAACAACCGATCGAAAAAATTCTTTTATCTTTCAATTCCATTTATGTCGAAGAGTATTTTAGATATAGTTACTTTTTCAAATTACGAATAGATTTTCCGCTAGGGGCGCAAAATTAAATTACATTTTTCCCGATAAATCTTCTTCTAAAACTCCGATTTAAAAATTCTCTTTTTCAGAGGATAGATCTCCTGATGAAAAATCTTTTGCGTATAATTTCAAAATTTTGGTAAAAAATACTTTGGCCACCTGGGGGCGGAAGTGTTCAATTTTTGCTTCCGATGTATTTGCCATAAAATCTGAGCTTCTAAAGTATCGATTGAAAAAATTCTTTCGTGGACTGATGCCACTCACATCGATAAACCTTTTCGGAATATTTTCTTCTTAAAATATTCCACAGTTTCTCCGCCAGGGAGCGTTGATGTATATCTTATTTTTGTCAATATCTCTACTTCTAGGAGTCTGATTTGAAAACTTCCTTCTTTGTTGGATAGTGTTTTCAGTGTGACATGTTTTTCATATAATTTCAAAATTTTCAAGTAATTCATAGACTTTCCGCTAGGGGGCGTAGAGGTAAGTTGCGTTTCCCCCTATATCTCTACTTCTAAATCTCCGATTTGAAAAATTCTTTCTGCACCGATACAGCTCCTGATATGAAATCGTTTGCACATAATTTCTAATTTTTGTAAAAAAATAGTTTGGCCACCAGGGGCCGTAAATCTTAATTTCCGCATCTGATGTATTTGCAGCAAAATATGAGCTTCTAAATTCTTGATTAAAAAAAACGTCGTTTGAAGACCGATACTACTCATTTCAACAAACCTTTTAGAAACATTTTCTTCTTAAAATAATGCATGGATTCTGAGCCAGGGGGCGTAGATGTATATCTTATTTTTGTCAATATCTGTACTTCTAGGAGTCCGATTTGAAAAATTCCTTCTTTGTTGGATGGGGTTTCCGATGCGAAATGTTTTTCCTATAAATTCAAAATTTTGAAGTAAATCATAGACTTTCCGCTAGGGGGCGCAAAGGTAAATTGCGTTTTCTGCGTTATTTCTGCTTCTAAAACTCCGATTTGAAAAATTCTTCCTGTATCGCATACAAGACCTGATGGAAAATATTTTTCACATAATTTCTAATGTTTGGTAAAGAATGGTTTGGCCACCAGGGAACATAAGTGTTAATTTCTGCTGCTGATGTATTTGTAGCAAAATCTGGGCTCCTGAAAACTCGACTAATTTTTTTTTCTTGGACCGATACCGCTCATACGGAAAAAACCTTTTGAGAATACTTTCTTCCTAAAATAATGCATAGTTTTCCCACCAGGGGACGTAAAGTCACATCTTATTTTTGTCGATATCTGTGTTTCTAAGAGTCCCATTTGAACATTCTTTCGGTGTTGGAGAGCGTTTCCGGTGCGAAATGTTTCTCATATAAATTCATGTTTTTTTTAAGGCACAAATCAGAAACCAGAGGGCGTAAGCTAACGATTCTGTTTACAGCAATATCTGAGGGATTAAAAACCCGATTGAAAAACTTCTTTCTTCCGTCAGATACTATTGTTTTCCATACCGGTTCCATTGACTTTGAATAGCTTTGATAAATTTAATTTGTGTCAGAACGGATTGAAAAGACGTGCTTATTACACCCGAAAATTCGGTGTCATCTTTCTTGTCATAACTGCTTGCGTTTAGAACAAACACCAAAGCGCAATTTTCCGGCGTCCATATTAACAGAGCGTGTGAAAAGCACCTACATTCCATAACTTTTTGAATATAGAAAAATACCGAGCATCGCAGCGTTCTTATTAGCTGACCGAATTAAAATCATCTGCTTTACATAATTTCTTACACCTGTATACCAAAGCGCTATGTCTTGACGTCCTTTTCAGCTGAACGTGTCAAAACAATCCGCTTCCCGTAATTTCTTGAGTATGAGCAAAATCCATCAAAATACAAAACCTCACAAACCTTTTGTCAGGAAAACAAGGTAAAATAATTCCTTTTGAATTATTTCTTGCTTATACACACAAGGGCAACATGCCAATCTCTTTGTCAGTTCGATGTGAGAAATTACATCGATATTTTCCCCCGGGGTCTAATGACTTCCATGTGAGAAAACATAGATTTTTTTCCTGCGGTTTAACGACTCCGATGTGAGAAAACCTATATTGTATTACGCATATTTTTTATCATTAATGACTACCATGAGCGATTGAGCATGTATATACTATAACGAAGAAAGTTTCTCCGTCATCTTTGTGCACGCCGGGCATCGAACACCGAAATTCCGGAATAAGTCACTCTCCCAACTGAGCTACGCGGACGTATGATTCCGCTGCTATCTGATTTTATCTCATGTGTGTCCTGCGGTGAAGGCATGCCTTATCCCCCCCCCTCCGAAAGAAGGCCAGGGGCATGGCCCACGGTTCAGCCGGGACCATGTGTCGCTGTAGGCAGACATCCGCTGAAGAACGTACGTTGAAGAAATCCCAGTCAATCTGGTGTGTGGAATGCAACGTCACACACATTTATTTTTCGAAGCGCTGAAGAACGGTTTCTCTTATTTCTCCTGTCTCGCGGTGTGGAAAGAACATCACAACATTGTGTGAACCTTAACTGCCAGATTATTCTTGAATTTCGGGCGCCAATATAACGAAGCAAAGTTCTCCGTGCCGGGCATCGAAATCGGGTCCCCTCACTCCGGAATAAGTCGCTCTTCCAACTGAGCTACGCGGACGTATGCTCCCGCTGCTATCTGCCTTTATCTCATGTGCGTTCTGCGGTGCAGGCACGTCAAAATACATATGCCAATGGGTATTTCAGTCCGACGAACGAAGACACAATTTTACTTTCGTGACGTACCAGCTCTCATGTGAGAAAACAAATCCACACCTGCCTGTTTTCCGTTCGGGTTCCGCATTGGGCAGAGTTCCGCATTGGAGTCATTAACGACTCCAATGCGGAACTCTGCCTCATTGTGCGAAAACACTACTGCTGTTTTCTTCCTTCGGGATTTAACGACTCACACACGAGCCTCTGAGGCAGTCCACGAATGAGAATGCCTTTCAATGTCAAAAGCACACTTTATTTTTCGGGATTCAATTACTCCCATGTGAGAAACCGTGAATGTGTTTCTTTCCTTTGGGATGTAACATCTCCCATGATCATCTAAGGCCACATACTGATGAACATCTCAATACGGGTGTGCAGAACCGAGCTTTAATTTTCTGGGTTTAACGACTCCCATGTGAAAAAACACAACTGTTTGCTTTTTCCTTCGTGGTTTAGGGACTTTAATGAGCAGCACAGTCCAATGTTCAAAGAAACACTTAATGTTTTGAGGTTGACAACTATCATGAGAGAAACCATAACCGTTTGTTTTTCCTTCGTGGTTTAATAAATTTCATGAGTTTTACAGCCCAGTGTTCAAAGGCACTCTTAAGTTTTCGGGGATGACGACTCCCATATGAGAAAGCACGGCTATTTGTTTTTCTTTCGTACTTTAGGGTATTCCATGAGCATCACAGTCCAGTGATCAACGTCACACTTAATTTTTTTGAGGTGGGTTGACGACTCTCATGGGAAGAAACGCAACTGTTTGTTTTTCCTTCGCGGTTTAGGGACTTACAAGAGCATCACAGCCCAGTGTTCAAAGGCAAACTTAAGGTTTTAGGGTTGAAGACTCTTATATGAGAAAGCATAGCTCTTTGTTTTTCTTTCGTAGTTTAAGGACTTCCATGATCATCACAGCCCAGTGTTCAAAGGCACACTTAAGGTTTTAGGGTTGAAGACTCTTATATGAGAAAGCATAGCTCTTTGTTTTTCTTTCGTAGTTTAAGGACTTCCATGATCATCACAGCCCAGTGTTCAAAGGCACACTTAAGGTTTTAGGGTTGAAGACTCTTATATGAGAAAGCATAGCTCTTTGCTTTTCTTTCGTAGTTTAAGGACTTCCATGATCATCACAGTCCAGTGATCAACGTCACACTTAATTTTTTTGAGGTGGGTTGACGACTCTCATGGGAAGAAACGCAACTGTTTGTTTTTCCTTCGTGGTTTAGGGACTTACAAGAGCGTCACAGCCCAGTGTTCAAAGGCACACTTAAGGTTTTAGGGTTGAAGACTCTTATATGAGAAAGCATAGCTCTTTGTTTTTCTTTCGTAGTTTAAGGACTTCCATGATCCTCACAGCCCAGTGTTCAAAGGCACACTTAAGGTTTTAGGGTTGAAGACTCTTATATGAGAAAGCATAGCTCTTTGTTTTTCTTTCGTAGTTTAAGGACTTCCATGATCATCACAGCCCAGTGTTCAAAGGCACACTTAAGGTTTTAGGGTTGAAGACTCTTATATGAGAAAGCATAGCTCTTTGCTTTTCTTTCGTAGTTTAAGGACTTCCATGATCATCACAGTCCAGTGATAAACGTCACACTTAATTTTTTTGAGGTGGGTTGACGACTCTCATGGGAAGAAACGCAACTGTTTGTTTTTCCTTCGTGGTTTAGGGACTTACAAGAGCGTCACAGCCCAGTGTTCAAAGGCACACTTAAGGTTTTAGGGTTGAAGACTCTTACAGCCCAGTGTTCAAAGGCACACTTAAGGTTTTAGGGTTGAAGACTCTTATATGAGAAAGCATAGCTCTTTGTTTTTCTTTCGTAGTTTAAGGACTTCCATGATCCTCACAGCCCAGTATTCAAAGGCACACTTAAGGTTTTAGGGTTGAAGACTCTTATATGAGAAAGCATAGCTCTTTGTTTTTCTTTCGTAGTTTAAGGACTTCCATGATCATCACAGCCCAGTGTTCAAAGGCACACTTAAGGTTTTAGGGTTGAAGACTCTTATATGAGAAAGCATAGCTCTTTGTTTTTCTTTCGTAGTTTAAGGACTTCCATGATCATCACAGTCCAGTGATCAACGTCACACCTAATTTTTTTGAGGTGGATTGACGACTCTCATGGGAAGAAACGCAACTGTTTGTTTTTCCTTCGTGGTTTAGGGATTTACAAGAGCATCACAGCCCAGTGTTCAAAGGCAGACTTAAGGTTTTAGGGTTGACCACTCTGATATGAGAAACAACAACTGTGTTTTTCCTTCGTGATTTAGGAACTTTCATGAGCACCACAAACCAGTGATCAACGGCCACTTAATTTTTTGGGTTGAGTTGACGACTCTCATAAGACAAAACGCAACTGTTTGTTTTTCCTTCGTGGTTTAGGGATTTGCATGAGCATCCCAGCCCAGTGTTTAAAGGGACACTTCATTTTTCGGGGTTGACGACTCTCTTGCGCAAAATACCTATTTTTTCCCCCTTCGACTTCCTTGATCTTATGAGGCAATGTGCAAATGAGCGTGGCAGTTAAATGTGCGAGGACATACCTTTTTTCACTTGAGGTTTAACATCTCCCTTTTTTGTGGGGGATCAAAAGCTCCCCCGCGCGAAACCCTTTTCTTACTATCCGGTCGAATGACTGCCATGAGCAACACTAGCGATAAGGATGTTAGCATAGATAATTTAGAGTCATTAGTCCAGGGAAGGTACACAGCCAGTGTCGCATGCACAAACACAATATACATAACTTGCCAAAGTGGCCGATCTCCGACTCAGCGGCACCGCTGCTTTCATAAACTGCTATTTGAAGAAACAAAAGTAGAGGTACTCTCGGTTAACACTTCTTTTCATGAACTGTATACATGGCACTAAGTATTTGTAATATCCATCTCAATGCAGACTGAACAATGTACGCATCTCTTCGTGCTTTTAACAGGACTTTCGTCGTTTTAAGCACAAAACGTCACAAAAGAATTTCCACCACTTGCACGTGAACGCAAGACCCGTGCCGGGATGCAATTTTAGATGAATTATAAACCAGTGAAAAAACCGTTTGCAGAAGTGTAAACACGTTTAACGGATAATTGTTTACGCTCTTTTCCTATGGAAAAGAAAAAAATATAAATTTACGATAAGACGGAAATACATTTTTATGATAAAAGCAATTCTTTTTATCGGTCTCAGAAAAGAGAGAACAAAATTGAAGTTGCTGAGATTGCGTGAAGGAGATGAAGAAGAAAATCAAAGGAAAACTGGAAAGAAGAAAGATGTTAGTAATATGAAAAGGTCGTGCATTGGATCTCTCTTGCAGACTTCTTAACAACCAAACGTAGCAAAAAAACTGGATAGGCAATCTCCATGTAGTCCAAGCTAAATTAAAATTATTTCTTTACTTGGGTTGTTGCGAGATGAAAATCAGTTTGAAAGATCGGAATTAAATTCTTTGAAAAAGCGTTCTTGTCAAAGCCTGAGAATAATTTGAATAAACGGAGGAAAACTACTTAAAAGAGACGCACAAAGATTCTTTTTTTGTCTCGTAACTTTTGGTATGAAGCTAACAGAAAAGTCTACTGAAACGAAAAACAAAATAAGAAAAACATGTAGTGCCTCACATATTTTTTAAGTATTGAATTTGCAGGAGTTCATTCACATAAGAAAATTCACAAAATATAGTAAACTAAAATATTGCATCACATTTTTTCAACAAGGAATGCGAAATTCAGTCCCGGGAAATTCTTACAGATGAAAGAATGCATATTTATTATTTTTATTTCTGTTGCATAATTAGCCATGTACCGAGACCTCTCCACTCATCCATTCTAAGATACATTGTATGATCAAAAGTATTCGGACACCACTTTTGAGAATGAAAGTAATGTCCGATAACAAGATACCAGAAGTCGAAGCCCCGGCCATGGCGCACACGGGACACTGAGATTGCGCAACTGACCGGCATGACATCAGCAGATAGGTGGCTTAAATCAGTGGCAGTTAGCCGTCAGAAGGCGAAGAATGTAAGCGTCAGCCAACACAGAAGTGGACAAGGAGCATATCCTCCACTGCATACTGTACGAGTCTCGTCGGGGTAGAATTCCCGAAAGCATGCTGTACGAGACTGCATGCTGTAAAAGTTTCATGCTGTACGAGACTCGTTGCGGTAGCACCCCGAAAGCGTGCTGTACGAGACTATTCGGGTGTGAATGCTGTACGAGACTGTTCGGGTGTACAGCATGCTGTACGAGTCTCGTTGCGGTAGCATTCCCGAAAGCATGCTGTACGACTCTCATGCTGTACGAGTCTCGTCGCGGTAGCATCCCCGAAAGCATGCTGTACCAGACTGTTCGGGTGTACAGCATACTGTACAAGACTGCATGCTGTACGAGTCTCGTCGCTGTAGCACTCTCGAAAGTGCTGTAAAGAACATTACCAGTGTGTACCCCAATGCCATATCATATCGTCAGTGCTGTCGTTCGTTCAAACGGTTTCGAGAGGGAAATTTTGGACCTGTCAGACCGTCCCAAAAGCCGGAAGACCCACAGTAGTGGATATGCACACGCTGAAGACCTCAGTTGAGACCGACCCACGTGTGACTATGCGGAAGTTGGCCGAATAGTTGGGGACTGCACACCCACACGAGAATTATCACGCACCTGCGTCAAATTAGGAAAGCGCGTAAGAGAGGAGTTTTGGAAACCCATCAACTCCCAGTGGAGCAGAAAGCAAAGCGCATGCATTTCCCTGCTTGCACGTAACCTAGTTGAACCGTTCTTGGTTCAACTTGGTCACGTGCAAGCAGGGAAACGCATGCAGTGGATATGGACACGCTGAAGACCTTAGTTGAAACCGACCCACGTGTGACCACGTGGAAGTTGGCCGAACAGCTGGGGACTACCCACCCACACGAGAACCATCACGCACCTGCGTCAAATTGGGAACGTGCGCAAGAGGGGAGTTTTGGTACCTCATCAACTCATAGTTGAGCAAAAAGCAATACGCATGCGTGCATGCGTTTCCCTGCTTTAACGTGACCAAGTCGAACCGTTCTTGGACCGTACTGTGACAGCTGACGAGAAATGAATCCTGTATGACAGTGTCTGCTCCCGGAAACAGTGGTTGGACACAAATAAAACAAGAGAGATGACACCGAATTTTCGGGTGTAATAAACACGTGTTTTGAATCCGTTCTGACGCAAATTAAATTTATCAAAGCTATTCAAAGTCAATGGAACCGGTATGGAAAACAATAGTATCTGACGGAAGAAAGAAGTTTTTCAATCGGGTCTTTAATCCCTCAGATATTGGTGTGAACGGAATCTTGAGCTTACGAACTCTTAGAAACAGAGTTATCGACAAAAATAAGATGTGACTTTACGTGTCCTGGTGGGAAAACCATGCATTATTTTAGGAAGAAAGTATTCTCAAAAGATTTGTCCACATGAGCGGTATCGGTCCAAGAAAAAATATTTAGTCGAGTTTTCAGGAGCCCAGATTTTTCTACAAATACATCAGAAGCAGAAATTAACACTTATCACCCCTGGTGGCCAAACCATTCTTTACAAAACATTAGAAATTATGTGAAAAATATTTTCCATCAGGTCTTGTATGTATACGATACAGGAAGAATTTTTCAAATCGGAGTTTTAGGAGCAGAAAACGCAAATTACCTTTATGCGCCCTAGTGGAAAGTCTTAAATGATTTACGTGAAAATTTTGAATTTATAAGAAAAACATTTCGCATCGGAAACACCATCCAACAACAAAGGAATTTTTGAAATTGGACTTTAAGAAGTAGAGATATTGACAAAAATAAGATATACGTCTACGCCCCTTGGCGTAGAAACCATGCATTATTTCAAGAAGAAAGTGTTCCTAAAAGGTTTGTCGACATGAGTAGCATCGGTCAACAAAGAACTTTTTTTGCAATCGTGATTGTAGAAGCTCATATTTTACTGCAAATACATCAGAAGTGGAAATTAAGACTTACGCCACCTGGTGGCCATACCATTTTTTTACAAAAATTAGAAATTATGTGCAAAGGATTTCCCACCAGGAGTTGTATCCGGTGAAGAAGGAATTTGTCAAATCGGAGGTTTAGAAGCAGAGAAATAGTGGGAAACGCAATTTACCTTTACGCCCCTAGCGGAAAGTCTATGAATTACTTGAAAATTTTGAATTATTAAAAAAAACATGTCACACTAGAAACACTATCCAACAAAGAAGGAATTTTTTAAATCGGACTCCTAGAAGTCGAGATATTGACAAAAATAAGATATACGTCTACGCTTCCGGGCGCAGAAACCATGCACTATTTTAAGAAGAAGACGTTTCTAAAAGGTTTGTCGACACGAGTAGTATCGGTCTACAAACGACGTTTTTTTTCAATCGAGAATTTAGAAGCTCATATTTTGCTGCACATACATCAGAAGCGGAAATTAAGGTTTACGCCCCCTGGTGGCCAGCGGAAATTAAGGTTTACGCCCCCTGGTGGCCAAACCATTTTTTTTACAAAAATTAGAAATTATGTGCAAACGATTTCCCATCAGGAGTTGTATCCGGTGCAGAAAGAATTTTTTCAAATCGGAGATTTAGAAGCAGAGATATAGGGAGAAACGCAATTCAGCTTTAGGCCCCCTAGCGGAAAGTCTATGAATTACTTGACAATTTTGAAATTATATAAAGCACATGGCATACAGGGAACAAACACTATCAAACAAAAAAAGGAATTTTTCAAATCGAACACCTAGAAGTAGAGATATTGACAAAAATAAGATATACATCTACGCCCCCTGGCGTAGAAACCATGCACTATATTAAGAAGAAAATGTTCCTAAAAGGTTTGTTGACGTGAGTAGTATCGGTCTACAAACGACGTTTTTTTAATCGAGAATTTAGAAGCTTATATTTTGTTGCAAATACATCAGAAGCGGAAATTAAAATTTACGCCCCCGGTGGCCAAACTATTTCTTTACAAAAATTCGAAATTATGTGCAAACGATTTCCCATCAGGAGCTGTATCCGGTGCAGAAAGAATTTTTCAAATCGGAGATTTAAAAGCAGAGATATAGGGCGAAACGCAATTTACCTTTACGCCCCCTGGCGGAAAGTCTATCACTTACTTGAAAATTTTGGAATTATATGAAAAGCATGTCACATGGAAAACACTATCGAACAAAGAAGGAATTTTTCAAATCGGACTCCAAGAAGTAGAGATATTGACAAAAATAAGATATACATCTACGCCCCACTGGCGGAGAAACTGTGGGATACTTTAGGAAGAAAATATTCCGAAAAGGTTTATCTATGTGAGTGACATCAGTCCACGAAAGAATTTTTAATCTATATTTTAGAAGCTCAGATTTTATGGCAAATACATCAGAAGGAAAAATGAACACTTACGCCCCCTGGTGGCCAAAGTATTCTTTACCAAAAATTCGAAGTTATATGTAAAATATTTTTCATTAGGAGATGTATCCGCTGAAAAAAGATTTTTCAAATCGGAGTTTTAGGAGAAGAGTTATCGGAAAAAATGAAATTTACTTTTACGCCCCTTAGCGGAAAATCTATGCGTAATTTGGAAAAGAAACTATACCCAAAATACTCTTTGATATAAGTGAAATCGAAAGATAAAAGAATTTTTTCAATCGGATGTTTAGAAGCAAATATGTGGATTAAAACGTAATTCTGAATTCGACATTATCTGCATTTACGCTCCCTAGCGGCAAAATTGTGCATCGTAAAAAAAAAAAAAAGAAATGAAAGATCATCATTCGCATATTTCAAGCTTCCGAAAGCAAAAAGAATTTTTCAAATCGGACTAATAGTTGCAGAGATACCGTGGGTACAGACGGACGGACGGACGGACGGACAAACCGATAACAGAAGCACGATCTTTTTTTACAAAAGAAGTGCTAAAAACCAGAAGCCCATGACGATTCCCAAAACCTGCTTACACCCACGCAAGGTCCTGCTGTCTGTTTGGTGGGATATGCGGGGTGTCGTGTTTTTTGAGCTGCTGCTGCTGGACAACACCACTATCTCCGTCGATGTGTACTTCCGTCAGCTTGACGATCTGCACACAACGCTTACTTCGAAACGATCAGCACTGCTGAAACGCAATGGCGTCCTTCTACAGCAGGATGGAGCGAGACCACGCACAGCACGGGTGACCTGTCACAAGATCAGGGACCTGGGCTTGGAGTAGATGCCGGACATTATTCCTGATCAGAGACCTGGCTTGGAGTGGATGCCGGACAGTATCAGGGACCTGGGCTTGGAGTAGATGCCGGACATTATTTCTGATCAGGGACCTGGGCTTGGAGTAGATGCCGGACATTATTCCTGATCAGGGACCTGGGCTTGGAGTGGATGCCGGACAATATCAGGGACCTGGGCTTGGAGTAGATGCCGGGCATTATTTCTGATCAGGGACCTGGGCTTGGAGTAGATGCCGGACATTATTCCTGATCAGGGACCTGGAGGCTTGGAGTGGATGTCGGACAATATCAGGGACCTGGGCTTGGAGTAGATGCCGGACATTATTTCTGATCAGGGACCTGGGCTTGGAGTAGATGCCGGACATTATTCCTGATCAGGGACCTGGGCTTGGTCACAAGATCAGGGACTTGGGTTTGGAGTAGATGCCGGACATTATTCCTGATCAGGGACCTGGGCTTGGTCACAAGATCAGGGACCTGTGCTTGGAGTGGATGCCGGACATTATCAGGGACCTGGGCTTGGAGTAGATACCGGACATTTTTCCTGATCAGGGACCTGGGCTTGGAGTAGATGCCGGACATTATCAGGGACCTCGGCTTGGAGTAGATTCTGGACATTATTCCAATCGACTACCACCTTTTCTGGCCTTTGCAGCATTTCCTGGACGGACAACGGTTCACTTATGTCGAAACGCGCACTTAGTCATTTCTTTGCAACCAAGCCGCCACAATTCTACAGAGACGGTATCCAACAGCTGCTCAGATGATTGGAGCAGGTCGTGGCAAACAATAGCGACTACATTTTGGACTGATTTGTATTTGTACATACGGTAATTTGCACTTTTCTGTTGCCTTGTTTTTGCAGACATTACATTCTTTCCAGCCCAGTGTATACATGTACACATCAAGTGATCACTGCATTATGAACCCCACTAACAAAAGTGGATGCGGCCTGTTGGCCTCATGATTTCCGAGAGGGTGTGATTAGTCGAATAACGTAGCATATACATTGAAGAGCAACTGAATTAGAGACACCTGGCGTTTTGCAAATGGGGCGCTGTGCGCGGCCCTGTAAATGAAAACGACATGACATATGCAGCGATCCGACAATATAAGGAGTGATGCGACGGGAATCAGCAAAATTCGGACGTAGTATGGGTAAGACGAAGGATCTAAGCGCATTCAATCGTGGTCTAATTGTCGGGGCCCGACGAATGGGTAGCTTCATCTCGGAAGTCGTGCAGGCACTGCGATTTTCACTAGCCACTGTGTCACGGGTGCACCGTGAGTACATCGAATCCGGTAAAACCATCCCTGCAAGGGCCAACTGCCGTGGACAACAGCGTGTGGATGAGCGGGGTCATCGTCGGCTAGCTCGCATTGTAACAGCGAATAGATGGGCCACAGTGCAAGAAATCACTCTACAATTTAACGCTGGTGCACAAAAACGTGTAAGCAGCCACGCCATCCAGAACCATCTCCTCGCTATGGGGTACAGAAGCCATCGTTTCACGAGGGTACCGCTGCTGACCGCACATCACAGGGTGCAAAGATTAGCGTGGGTACGGGAACATCACCACTGGACCCGACATGTGGAAAAATATTGCCTGGACTGATGAGTCGAGATTCACGTTGGTACATGCGGATGGCAGGATACGAATACGACGCAAACCACATGAAGCAATGAATCCTTCTTGCCAGCAGGGTACCCTTTAAGCTGGTGGGGGTGGCATTCTCGTCTGGGTACTGTTTACCTGGACTGAAATGGGACCCCTGGTACGTGTGACATCGTCCATCACAGGTCAACGTTACGAAGATATCCTGGACGATCATTTGCTCCTGTTTGTGCGTCTTCAACATCCCACTGGGGACCTCATCCTGCAACAAGACAATGCACCGTGCCATCGCTCCCGAATTGTATCCGAATGGTTGGATGAACACTCCACCAATGTGACCTCGGCTCCTTGGCCACCTAGGTCACCTGACCTCAATCCCATCGAGCACATCTGGGATGACATCGAGAGAGATGTTCGAGGCTCTGACCCCCTCCATCAAATCTTCGTGAACTGTGGGAGCTTGTTCAGGGGTCGTGGATCCCTATGGCTTTCCAACGCTTCCGGTGTCTTGTCGAATCCATGCTGAAGCGAATCGCCGCCGTCATCAGGGCGAAAGGTGGTGCTACATGTTACTAGACAGGTATCTCTAATTCAATTGCTCTTCAGTGTATAAAGTTGGGTGGAACAGTAGGTAGTAAAAATCGGAGCGTGATGTGTGAACGAAAGATTTATCGGACTTTGAGAAAAGACAGATTGTTAAAACTTGGAGAACCGATGCCTCGATTTTCCAAACGGCTGAACTGGTGAGTTGTTCGAGAGCCGTCGTAGTTAAAGTGCATCAGGACTAGCGTGAAAATGGTCTAACAACGATCCTGAGGCAAAAGTGCGTAGGACAGGCCTATACATGTATAAAAAAGAAGCAACTGGCTTGACAAATATCACGGACAAGCATGAACAGTTGAACGGGCCGTACATCAGAGCTCATGACTTTCAACATGGCACAGTCATAGGATGCCAACTTAGCAACAAGACAGTTCGGGAATTTTATACCCGCCTGCAGTTGCTCCGATCAACTGTAAGGGATGTTATTCTGAAGTAGAAACGCCTAGGAGCAACAACAGCGCAATTGCTATCTAGTAAACCACGTAAAATAACAAAGCTGGTCCTCCGAGTGTGGAGCTGCTGGTGGGACATAATGGCCTGTCCTCGATTACAACACTCAGTACCAAGTTCCAAAATGCCTCTGGAAGCAACACCAGAACCTTGATAGTTCGTATTGAGCTGAAGGGAATGGATTTCCAAGGCCTAAAAAGCCATACACAACCCTACTAACA
This sequence comes from Macrothele yani, assembly GCA_039090855.1. Lineage (NCBI taxonomy): Eukaryota > Metazoa > Arthropoda > Arachnida > Araneae > Macrothelidae > Macrothele > Macrothele yani. Next base: position 119,770,625 of record CM077001.1, on the reverse strand, counting down.
ACTACAGGGATTGTCCAAAATAATGGAAACACCTCGCTGAAAACAGTGACTTTGGTATGTGCTACTTTTTGAGTAAAACGAACTTGTAGCTACAATTGTTTTTGTAAAAAAGTGTTGCTTATAGTCTCAAGGGTCTGTGTGATTGCATTGTAAATCGGTGTTTGCCTAATTTTGTTCCAGGTGAAGGCACAATGAGTGACCTGTCGGAGTTACAAAGAGGACAGATTGTAGGAGCCCATCTGGTTGTTGCGCCGGTAGCCACAGTGGCACAGCTGTTGGGAATTTCCAGAGGTACCGTATCGAAGGTCATGGCAGCATACAATGTTCACGGCACATCATGTACGAGAGGCAGGAGGACATTAAAGAGGATTGTGACTGCAAGGAGGAAGACCACGGTGACGAAAGTGACTGCTGAGCTTAATGCACATCTCCAAAACCCAGTGTCGACCCATACGGTGCGATGGGAACTGCATAAACACAATATTTATTTACGTCAGAGCTGCGACAGTAAATCTTCTGGTGTCACAAGTGAATATGAAACGGAGACTACAGTTGTGCCAGGAACATAAAAACGTCGACTGCGGATCAATGGAACCATGTCTTGTTTTCCGATGAATCAAGTTTCTCACTATTCCGCACCACAGGAGTGGTTTACATGTGAAGAATCCCCACAGAAGCCTACAACATAGATTGTCTTTTTCCTACAGTGATGCGTGGAGGCGGTTCCGTAATGGTTTGGGCCATGATCTCGTGGTTTGCAGCAAGTCCCATTATCACCTTGCACGGACGGATCACTAGCGGTGACTATGTCACTGTTTTGGCCAACCATGTGCATTCAATGGCGCAGACGTTGTTTCTGTCAGAGGATTACACCTTTCAAGATGATAATCCCTCGATTCACAGAAGTGGAACTGTTCAATCATGGTTTGAGGAACATGAGGTTGAAATAGCACACCTTCCCTGGCCTGCAGAATCACCGGACTTAAACATCACTGAGCCCCTGTGGTCTGTGTTGGAAAACAGATTGCGATCCCATTGTCCTCCTCCGGTGTCTCTCAAGGAATTGGAGCAGTTTCTGCAGGAAGAATGGTACAACATACCACTTACCACCATCCAGAACTTGTATGCGTCCATTCGAAGAAGGATTCAAGCAGTTTTAAATGACAGAGGTGCTCCCACACCATATTAGGTGCGTAACACCTATTGTTTCAAGGTTTTTCCATTGTTTTGGACAACTCCTGTAGATCAACGCTATCAGTCGTTGGAACTGTATGAAGGTCTACGCCAGTGGAGTCTGGGGCGATAGAAACGTGTTCTCTGGAATGATGAATCATGCTTCACCACGTGGAAGTCCACCGGACTACTCTTGGCGCTGAGGAGACAGGTAAACGTGACCTTCCGGACTATTTTGTGATACCTGTTCAATTTGGTGGAGGAAGCATGATGGCTTCCTCCACCAAACTTCACAGTTAATGCCCTTTCCTTTAGCAACAAAACAACGCCCCGTCCACAAAGCGAGGTCAGCCCAGGAATGGTTTGATGAGGTGGGTGTGGTAGAACTTGACGGGCATACACAGAGCCCCGATCTCAACTCTATGGAACGCCTTTGGGACGAATTAAAACGCCGACTGCTAGGCATCCGACATACACAGGCATCAGCTAAGCAACTGGGGCTGACAACTGAGTCTGAACTGCTCGACATCGTTGACCAAACCTGACTACCGCTCTTTGGAAGACGATTTTGGTCTCTCCGGTGGCGCAGTGGTCTAAGCGATGGCTTCAGATCATTCGTCCTAGTAGGGTCCTGGTTCGAATCCCGGTATGGCATGGATGTTATGTTTGTCTTACGGCACTGTTTCTCCTCGCCCTTCCCTGGAACCAGTGGCCCTAAATTAGGGACAGACGACTGCTTATAGCCCATTGAGTTGCTCTCGGTGGTCGTTAAACCTTCAATCCCCTAAAAAACAAAAACAAGAGAGATGACACCGAATTATCGGGTGTAATAAGCACGTCTTTCGAATCCGTTCTGACGCAAATTAAATTTATCAAAGCTATTCAAAGGCAATATAACCGGTATGGAAAACAATAGTATCTGACGGAAGAAAGAAGTATTTCAATCGGGTTTTTAATCACTCAGATACTGCTATAAACTGAATCGTGAGCTTACGCCCTTTGGTTGCAGACTTGTGCGCTAAGAAAAACATGAATTTATATGAGAAACATTTCGCACCGAAACGCTCTCCAACACAGAAATAACTTTTCAAATCAGACTCTTAGAAACAGAGATATCGACAAAAATAAGATGTTAATTTACGTCCCCTGGTGGGAAAAGCATGCATTGCTTTAGAAAGAAAGTATTCTCAAAAGGTTTATCCACATGTGCGGTATCGGTCCAAGAAAAAATTAATTTAGTCGAGTTTTCAGGAACCCAGATTTTGCTACAAATACATCAGAAGCAGATATTAACACTTATGCCCCCTAGTGGATTTATATGAGAAACATTTCGCACCGAAACGCTCTCCAACACAGAAATAATTTTTCAAATCAGACTCTTACAAACAGAGATATCGACAAAAATAAGATGTTAATTTACGTCCCCTGGTGAGAAAAGCATGCATTGCTTTAGAAAGAAAGTATTCTCAAAAGGTTTATACACATGTGCGGTATCGGTCCAAGAAAAAAATTAATTTAGTCGAGTTTTCAGGAACCCAGATTTTGCTACAAATACATCAGAAGCAGATATTAACTCTTATGCCCCCTAGTGAACAAACCATTCTTTACCAAACATTGGAAATTATGTGAAAAATATTTTCCTTCAGGTATTGTATGCGATACAGGAAGAAATTTTCAAATCAGAGTTTTAGAAGCAGAAATAACGCACAAAACGCAAATTACCTTTGTGGCCCCTAGCGGAAAGTCTATGATTTACTTGAAAATTTTGAATTTATAGGAAAAACATTTCGCATCGGAAACACTATCCAACAAAAAAGAAATTTTTCAAATCGGTCTCCTAGAAGTAGAGATATTGACAAAAATAAGATATACATCTACGCCCGCTGGCGTAGAAACCATGCATTATTTTAAGAAGAAAATGTTTCTAAAAGGTCTGTCGACATCAGTGGTTTTTTTTTTTTTTTTTTTTTGATTGGAGGTTTAACGACCACCGTGAGCAACTCAATGGGCTATAAGCAGTCGCCCGTCCCTAATTTAGGGTCACTGGTTCCAGGGAAGGGAGAGAGCCAGTGCCGTAAGACAAACACAACATCCATGCCTGACCGGGATTCGAACCCGGACCCCTTACGGACGAATGATCAGAGGCCAACGCCTTAGACCACTGCGCCACCGGGGCGGCCGACATCAGTGGTATCGGTCTACAAAGGACGTTTGTTTTCAATCGAGAATTTAGAAGCTCATATGTTGCTGCAAATACACAGAAGCGGAAATCAAGGTTTACGCCCCCTGTTGGCTAAACCAATTTTTTTAGAAAAATTATAAATTACGTGCAAACGATTTCCCATCAGGAACTGTATCCGGTGCAGAAAGAATTTTTCAAATAGGAGATTTAGAAACAGATATAGGGGGAAACGCAATTTACGTCTACGCCCCTTAGCGGAAAGTCTATGAATTACTTGAAAAATTTGAAATTATATGAAAAACATGTCACACTGAAAACACTATCCAACAACAACAAAGAAGGCATTTTTTAAATCGGGCTCCTAGAAGTAGGGATATTGACAAAAATAAGATATACATTTACGCCCCCTAGCGGCGAAACTGTACATCGTAAAAAACAAAAAAACAAAAACAAAAAACGAAATGAAAATCTTAAAAAAGAAAGAAACGAAATGAAAGATCATCATTCGCATTCTTCAAGTTTCCCAATGCAAAAAGAATTTTTGAAATCGGACTAATGGTTGCAGAGATATCGTGGGTACAGACGGACGGACAGACAAACCGATAACATAAGCACGATCTTTTTTTGCAAAAGACGTGCTAAAAAAGACGATTCCCGCAGCAACGTATCAAAGCCTTATTGAAAGCATTCCTACCAGAGTGGAAACTTGGATATTAGTAAAAGGAGTACCAACTCGATATTAATTCATTTCTTATTACAGGGGGCCTATGGTTACGCAGATAGAGTACATTCAAGCTTCACCGTTAAAAATTTCGCTGTAGATGCACCAAAAAGTGGTGCTACACTTGCTGCGCCACTTTCCTAGAAAAGATACACCATTGTGGTGTGCAAATAAAACCCTACAACTTGGTTCAACTTTTCAGCATGTTATAGTACAAGGTTGCATCACATAACGGTGCAAGTGTGCACCGTGTTGTTGAGTTTCGTTTGCACCATTCAATGGTGTGTATCTTTCCTAGGAAAGTGGTGCAGCACCACGTTTTGGAGCTACGTACCACAACATTTTAAACACTGTTCTAACTACCAAAAAATAAGGGATATTTTACTTTTTTCCACCGTCTCTTTGTTTCTTAACTCTTCTCTCAACAGCTAGTGTGAGAAGGTATAATTTTTGGAGGAGGGAGGTTAACGAGATCACTTGAGTAACTCATGGGGCGGTAAGTAGTCTCCCGCCCCTGATTTAGGACCACCGATTCTGAATCAGCGAATAGGAGCACAGCCAATGCCACATCCGGGAGGGGGGGGGGGGCAAACTCGGATGGTTGGTCCAAAGCCAGCGCCTCAAACCGTTGGGCAACCGGGACAGCAACGCAACGCAGTAATTCTGATCCTGCCGTGTTTTCCTCCCAATTTACATCATCAGCCAACTGCTTTTTGTTTTTCCCTCAAAGAGGAGAAAACCTTTTTTGCATGAGAAAATTCTTTCGAACGCTGGCTTACACGTATTTACAAGAGATAAAACACTAATAAAAACAGCGGATTCCATTTCGTTTTATGATGAATTGTTGTACTGACATTGTGGATGTTCCCAGTTTGTTCTCATGTAACATCGTTATAACCCTGCATTGCATCGGACTGCAGTTAGAAGTTTATTAATAAAGTATAGAATAATGAGTAAGGAGCCGATTGATAATAGACGGTGTACACTAAATAGACAAAGTAATCGCTCTTTCCACGTTTTTCTTTAATTGACACGCAGCAACCGCAAAATTGTATTTCGACATCAGTGGGATCGAACCCCAGATATCTCGATAACTAGCCGAGTACGTTCGCCTTACCCTACGGTGCCAACAAGTGATTAGGCCCGATGATACGGCCGTCGCGGCTGTGAAAGACCTTGCCTGTGTGTTTTAGTTAATTTTAAATTGTAAATAAAATCTTTTTATCTCTGGAGTTTAACTCGGCTAAAGTTTTGTGAATCGTGCTTCTGACAGCTATTGCTTCTACAATTTTACTGGAACTTCTCAGCACGAGATATTATTCATGTGGCCAACAAGTGTGTTAATTAAAGAAAAACGCGGAAAGAGCCATGACTTTGTCTATTTACATTCTCTCCACGTAATTGGAAGATTTTCACCATTTCTCTCGGCCTTTGGATTTCTTAGCTATAATTTAATAGCTTGTGCCGTTAAGCCCCACCAGATGGAGACGTCTCAGTTGGTGAGTCCCATCCCTACGGATTTGTGAAGTCATATGCTGACAGATAAACACACATAGCGCCGTGGATTGTTGGCCATTGTAGCGTAAGGCGAACGCACTCGGCTAGTTATCGAGAGATCTGGGGTTCGATCCCAGCGGTGTCGAAATAAAACTTTTTGGTTGCTGTGCGTTACTTAAAGAGAAATGTGGAAAGAGCGATGACTTTGTCTATTTACACTGTCCCCACAGTGTATTTAGTAGTTTTTCACGGTGTGGAATAATTGATCACTGAATTATGACCACCTACCTAACACTTCGTAGGTCCTACTTTCGCCCTCAGTACAGCAGCTATTCGACGTGACATCGGTTCAATAAGATGCAGTAAGAAGTTGGAAGGTATGGCCAACTAAGCTGTGTGTAATGCGGCCTTCAATGTTGGTATGGAGGTGATCGTTGTATCCAGACACCTGATGTACCGTTACATAGTGTCCCACAGGTGCTCTATGGGAATTGGTAAACGGGGAAGTTCGGAGGCCAATCGATATGCTGGAAATCTGAACGGTTCCTCAAACCATTCCTGCGCAATATTGGATCTGTGGCTCTGCGCATTGTCATCTTGGAAGACACCGTCGCCATTTGGGAAAAAGTGCAAGCATTGTTAGGTGTACAGAGTCAACAAGAAATTCACGATAGTGGTCAGTAGTTATTGCATATGCACCAGGGGGTCCAACATCCTGCCAGGTAAACATGCCCCACACCATAAAACCGCCTCCACCGGCTTGCACTGTGGAGGTAAACATGCCCCACACCATAAAACCACCTCCACCGCCTTGCACTGTGGAGGTAAACATGTCCCACACCATAAAACCGCCTCCACCGGCTTACACTGTGGAGGTAAACATGCCCCTACCATAAAACCACCTCCACCGGCTTGCAGTGTGGAGGTAAACGTGCCCCACACCATAAAACCGCCTCCATCGGTTTGCACTGTGGAGGTAAACATGCCCCACACCATAAAACCGCCTCCACCGGCTTGCACTGTGGAGGTAAACGTGCCCCACATCATAAAACCGCCTCCATCGGCTTGCACTGTGGAGAAAACATGCCCCACACCATAAAATCGCCCCCACCGGCTTGCACTGTGGATAAAACATGCCCCACATACAACCGCTTGCACTATGGAGGAAAACATGCCCCACACCATAAAACCGCCTCCACTGGCTTGCACTGTGGAGGTAAACATGCCCCACACCATAAAACCGCCTCCACCGGCTTGCACTGTGGTGGTAAACATGCTCCACACCATAAAACCGTCTCCACCGGCTTGCACTGTGGAGGTAAACATGCCCCACACCATAAAACCGCCTCCACCGGCTTGCACTGTGGAGGTAAACATGCTACACACCATAAAACCGCCTCCACCGGCTTGCACTGTGGAGGGAAATATGCCCCACACCATAAAACCGCTTCCACCGGCTTGCACTGTGGAGGGAAATATGCCCCACACCATAAAACCGCCTCCATCGGCTTACACTGTGGAGGTAAACATGCCCCACCCCATAAAACCGGCTCCACCGGCTTACACTGTGGAAAACATCCAGGATGGATTGGTGGCTTCATGTTCTTTCCGCCAAACACGTACACGACCATCCACGAAGTGAAGTAAAAAATGGACCCATCACACCAGCGCATTTGTTTTCCAATCATTGGACGTCCAAGCATAATCTGCACACCAGATGACTCTTTTTGCGCCGATGAACCGATGGTTAGGAGAGGATGTCGGTGGGCTCGTCTGCTGTAATAGCCTACCACGTGCAAGCGTGCAAAGCCCCGGTATCGTAAGCGATGGCTTCTGATCATTCGTCCGAGATGAGTCCGGTTTCGAATCCCAGTGAGGCATGGATGTTGTGTTTGTGTTCCGATATTGCATCTCTGCCTTCCCTGGAGCCAGTGGCTCTGAATTAGGGTCGGGCGACTGCTTATAAGCCCACTGAGTTGTTCATGCTGGTCATTGAGCCTCATATAATAAAAAATGAGCTTTCGACGCATGGTCATGACAGATACTGTTCTGGGTCAACGTCTGTTGTATTGGGTACTAAACTGTTGAACAGTACTGCGTCTGTTGCCCTGTACGAGTTGTTGGACCCGACGCTCACTTCTCACATCAACACTTTCGCTGTCCTGTGCAGTTTAACATCCGGGTCTTTGTTTGATCATTTTCACACCAGTACTGATGCACTTTAACTACTGCGGCTCACGAGCAGTCCACTAGTTCAGCCATTTGGGAGATCGAGGCAACCGCTCTCCGAGCTCCTACAATCTGCCCTTCCTCAAAGTTCGATAAATACCTTCCTTTACCCATCACGCTCCGAATCTTACTACCTGTTGCTCCACCCAACTTTATACATGCTACGTCGGTCGACTAATCACTCCCTGTCGAAAATCACGTGGTCAACGGGCCGCATCCACTTTTGATAGAGGCGGTCATAATTCAGTGATCACTCGGTATATGTTAGTTCTATAAAAGGACATCACATGTGAGGCCTGTATATGCATCAGTGCTTGTGTGTTTCACCGGCACTATAGCATGGATAAGTGTTGCATTACTCTATGTTGGTTTCACGCAATGCAACATTTCACCACGTTCCGATTACTCTTCTTTTCTGAAAATTTGCTAATTACTCATACTAAGACATATAAAATGGAGTGGTCACCTAAACGACTCCTTAAAAATCTGAATTTCAATTTTAACTCACCTTCATTTAGTGTTATTTTGCCCGTCTGTTCGTAGCTCAACTTACTCTAGGTACAGGATCTTCGCAACTATTAACTTTTAACTCCTGATTCAGTTTCAATATGCTACAATTCATTGTGCTTTTAAAAAAAAATATATATATTGAGATTCCCGAGTTGTTTACGTCAAACTTCATATGAAAGCCTTTTTATAGTACTTCTTCGTGGAAGCGCAACAAGGAAAAAAGAGAATACAGCAAAAGAAAAGATGAAATGGATAAGTTTAACACTTTAAGAACCATGCCGCCAAGAAACGCTCGTACATTCAGACGACCATGGCAGCCCAAACCGCCTGTCCATTGCGTTTAGAATTTCCGACTCTGGCGAGTTGCTCACGGTGGTCGCGAAACCCCCGAATAAATGGAAAACAAATCCTCGCTGTAACTGTTTATTAAACGATTCAGACGATGCTACTGCAATGCAGACACCATACTATGGAAAGAAGACTGGACAATCGTATCTCATAGCCTGAAAACTCTAAATGCGGCAGTCGACGTAATAAAATATTTGTGTAGACACAATTTGAAGAATCACATAAATGAGGATAGTATTGCTTACTACAGAGACTAATCCGTCCGTACAAGCTACTCAGTCCCTATATTTACATCAGTCATCTTGACTTGACTGACCGGAAGTAAAAATCCGCTGAAGAAACTCTTTGCCGCGCCTGTGGTCGAGTAGTCTGAGGTGCGGGCTCATAACCATTCAATCGCACTGACTGTCTCCGTTCAGTGGAAATTAGATACATGCAATCAAATAGTAGGAGTAAATTAGAGACAGGGACAGGCAATTAAATAGTAGCAGTAAATTAGGGACAGGCAATTAAATAGTAGCAGTTAAACCACAATACAAAAAAAAAATTAAAAAAATTGGAAGTTCAGACGTCACGTGCAGTATGGAAACAAAATTTATGCATCTTCATTTTACAAAGGTAATAATTCAACAAAAATTGAAGGTTAAAGAGGTAGTATGCAGTACATTATAATAGACATGTGGTTTTATATCTACTAGAAATACTTTGTTCCGATGAGATTTCATTTCAGACTTTCGAGTAAGCAGATTTTTCCTCAAGTTGGGTATCAGCCAAAATGGGGGATAGTTGGGGATGCCACTTTGAAGTCTAGATCGGTATGTGAGCAGTGATTGGAAGCAGGGCTTCCACTGTAGCACACTGTTTTTACAGTACCGGTGTAGGTAGCGTCGCTATAAAAAAAGCAAATGTATTTGCTACAAAATAAGCCAGCTCATCCTGCTCGTCAAGCCAAAATAAATAAGCAAATGTATTTGCTACAAAATAAACCTGCTCATCCTGCTCGTCAAGCCGAAATAAATAAGCAAATGCATTTGCTACAAAATAAGCCTGCTCATCCTGCTCGTCAAGCAGAAATAAATAAGCAAATGTATTTGCTACAAATAAGCCTGCTCATTCTGCTCGTCAAGCCAAAATAAATAAGCAAATGCATTTGCTACAAAATAAGCCTGCTCATCCTGCTCGTCAAACCGAAATAAATAAGCGAATGTACTTGTTACAAATAAGCCTGCTCGTCAAGCCAAAATAAATAAGCAAATGTATTTGCTACAAATAAGCCTACTCATCCTGCTCCTCAAGCCAAAATAAATAAGCAAATGTATTTGCTACAAATAAGCATGCTGATCCTGCTCGTCAAGCCAAAATAAATAAGCAAATGTATTTGCTACAAAATAAGACTGCTCATCCTGCTCGTCAAGCCAAAATAAAAAACCTTTTTTAGCAGGCTGCAAAAGAAAGTAGCTTGTATCGAAAAAACACTCTAAAGATCTTACTACTTTAATAAAAAGAAAAAGCGAAAAAAATCTTCAAATCATGTGACATTCCATATTTCGCAGAGCGTTCTTGGTCGCATACCGTTCTGATGGACGCAATGGGGTGTATCTGTCAGGAGAACGCTACCAGGTAAACTGTATTGTTCTAAGATCAAGTTTGGAGAGGATCTGTGATGGTGTAGTGTTGTTTCCGTGGTTCAAACGTTTTTTCAATCACAGAATTCCAAGACTTTTGTAGGACATTTCCAGGACTTTTCGATTTTTTTTTCAGGACATATGCTCCAAATGCTATTACTTAAAATATAGTGAAATCATAAGTCTGTTCAACCTGTAACCTACAACAAACAACTCCCTACATGCTTGGGCAAATTTAATACAGAATGCTAAAAATGATGTCCACTGCAGTTAATAAGAAACTTAGAAACACAGATAAATACTGAAATACCAAAACTGTGATTGAAAATGTAACCAGGTTTAATTTTTACTAAACCTTTCTACACAGTATACTGCACTGATTTTGAGAACAATTTGTTTTTCTGCTTTGGATTTAGTTCAGTTATTGAAGCAAATTATAGAATAAAAAAGCATAAAACTCAAATATACAGTACATAGGCATGTGCCATTACTATTGAAATGCTTTCATATACAATACAATCAGTATATATAAATTGAAAACGAGGAACAGTACCCAATTATGTAAGAAATAGTAACACTATATATTCGGGAAACCTTGGAAATCATTACCAACAGCGATACTTGCAATGATAGCGTCTCACTCTAATTGCGATGAATTTGGAACCAGTTCTACAAGTTACGCCTTCTCTCTACCAGGATACCGCGTGCACAACCAACGTGATGCCTTGTATCTTTAAATGAATATAACGTCGTATCTATTTATTGTCAAGTCAAGTTCCCGCGTTCAAATTGTTAAAGCGTTCTATTACTCAGTTTGCAGTTTCTGTCTAACTTCGTTAAAAAAGCCATCTGGTTGATGTGTGAAAGTTTGGAAACGCTTATGTATTTATTCCTATGCAAATAAATCGGATCACTAGTATAGTGTTACTATTTCCTACAATCAATATATATAAAATACTTTTCATATTTAATTATATTTTGAAATAATGCTTACTTTGGAAATTTAAAGATAAGGAAAGGTGAAAAATTTGGAACTTTTTCAAAGGACCATAGGGATTCTTATTCCATAAACAAATATTCGTGGGAACAAGTATTTATGTTACATTTTATTGAGGGAAGGAATTTTCAACATAATATTGATGCTGTAGCTACATTTTAAATTTGTACACACCAGCAAACAAAGTATGCACAAAAATTCCCAACATGAAATGAAAGAGAAGAACAGGAAAGCCTTAAATCTAAGGGCTGTGTACAACTGCATTCATTAGTGACCAAGGGAATTCAACTGGGCACGAATAAAAAACTAATTATAAAAGATGCAAAGTGATTACTTAACTTAGAAAGTACTAAGAAACAACTAGATTTAAGTTTATGATATTAAAACCCTTTAAGTAACCGATGTGCCTAAACCAAATGGTGCCTAAAATTGCCTGCTTTCTTCAAACAGAAATGTTCAGACAGAAGCTTGATTTTACGAAAACTACGACAAGATAATTCCTTTGCCTCTCTCATCTAAGCAGTACCGATCGTACTCCTATCATAGGTTTATAATCTGTAGTCCTTTATTAATTTAGAATAAAGGAGTAACCGATGCATCACTGTAGGTTGTCATTCGAGAAGTCTTTTGTTATGTACTCCATGAGCCAAGGCATGGTGGGGATGGGCTAGTCTCCTTGATACGGACATCATGCCACTGGGTAGAAAAAACCCCTCCTTCAAAATCGCTCTCTTTCTTTTGAATTCGTCGCCACTGTTATAGCTCGTTTTACCAGATAATCAGTTAGAAAGGATTAGTGGCAAGCACTCCTCTAAAAGCCCACTTTGAATAACACACCTAAGGGAAAAGTAAAGTTTTTTTGACGAGCAGGTTCACTCATTCTAGCCGCGTCTGGGCCGATACTTAGACATCGAATACATTCCTTTGAGCTGAATTTAGCCCATTTTTTAACCCCGAGTTAATTCGTTCCAACCGGTTTAAGGGTTAAAAAGCAATCTGATTTCATGGCGAATTTTTTCATAAAGAATTCAATAGCGAATTGCAGTAAAGATCAAAATAATCCAGAAAAGAACAAAAGAATTAGCTACTTACTTCCACCAGCGTCTAAAATGTATGTTACGAAGATTAACAAATGGCGCACAAAAAGTTTCAAATAATGGAAGGAAGGTATCAGAGACAAAAAAGTTTTCAAAATCAAAAGTTAAAAGAAGAGATATAGAAGAAAACATGATATAACTATGCCTTTTAGCTGCAGAATTTTGCATAATGGAAAAGTTGAAAACAGGCGTAAAGTACTTTTCATGGCAAAAGCTATGCTAAAGAAAAGGAATTTTTCAAATACGTCTCCCGAAAGTGATAGCAAGAGAAATATTTTGACCTTTACAACATCTAGGGGGAGAAAGTTGTACATTATTTGAAGAAGATCTTATTGTAGCAAAAATCTTATTCACTCCCCATCTTTATTATAGCGAATGGCATACGGTAAAGAAATTTCACAATAGGGTTTTTAGAAGCAGAAATACAGCTGCAAACGGAAGTACACAAACATCACCTAGAGACAGAATTGTGAACTATAAACTTCCACAAATACAAACCTAAAGTGTTCCATAAGGTAAATGATATCCGGTGTAAAAATAATTTTTTTAATCGGACATTTAGAAGTACCGATATTGAGAAAAATAGATGAAATATTTGCTCCCCCTAGTGGCGAAATTTTGCATTATTTGGGGAAGAAAATACACGCAAAGAGTTTTCATAGTTAGTAGTATCTGATCGAAAAAGAATATTTTTCAATCCAGTTTTTAGTCCTGCAGGTATTGCTGTAAGCGGAAACTTGAGCTTACGCCCTCTAGTGGCACGCTTGTGCCTTAAGAAAAATTTGAAATTATATGCAAAACATTTCGCACCAAAAATGTTCTCCAACAAATAAAGAATTTTTAAATCGGACTCCTAGAAACAGAGACATCGACAAAAATAAGATATACGTGTACGCCCCCTGGTGGAAAAAACTATGTTCTGTAAGAAAAAAACTATGTACTCTTTTAAGCAGGAGGTATTCTCTAAAGGTTTTCCGAGGTGAGCGGTATAGTTTCACGGAAGAATTTCTTCAATCGAGTTTCCAGCTCAGATTTTGTTGCAAATACATCAGAAGCAAAAATAATTGCTTACGCCCCCTGGTGGCCAAACCATTTTTTACGAAAAATAAGAAATTCTATGCAAAACATTTTCCTTCAAAAGCCGTATCCACGCAGGAAGAATTGTTCAAATCGGACTTTTAGACGCGGAGATAGCGGGAAAATCGTGATTTAACTTTACGCCTCCTAGCGGAAAATTTATGCATTATTTGAAAAAGGGACTGTGACTAAAATAGTCTTTGGTACAAATGTTATCGAAAGGAAAAGAATGTTTTCAATCGGATATTTAGAAGCAAATATATGAAATAAAATGCATTTTAGATTCGACGCGATCTCCATTTGCGCCCTCTAGCGGCAAAGGTGTGCATCAGAAAAAAAAAAAAACGGAATGCATGGGTAATCATTCTCGCATTTTAAGCTTCCCAATACAAAAATAATTTTACAAATCTAACTAATAGTTGCAGAGATATGGTCTTCCCCGGTCTTACAGACAAAGTGATAACATAAGCACGACGCAAAGGATGCTAATAATGCAGCATCAGTCCCCCTAACAGACAATAACAGACAAGAAAACCAACAGCATCCCCCTCCCTCCCACCCGCATTTTGCAGGGGGTAGGGTGGGTAATTTGTCAGTAGAAAAATCCTCAACTACAAAATATCGCTCAGGGACAAAAATAAAAAAAAAAAAAAAAAAAAACCAGGAATGGATAAAGTTCCAGGACATGTAACATAATTTTAGGTCATTTTCAGGACACCATGGGATTCCAGAAGTTTTCCAGGATTTCCAGGACGCGTACGAACCATGCGTTTCTGCTAAAAAGCACTCGGTACCTTAGTTGTGGTGTCCTCCAGCCTTACGTACCCCAGGTATGAAGAAATTAGGAACAATTTCACAGTATCTAAGCAGTGGCAGTACTTTGGTACAGACCCTCTCTGTCATTCCCAGGATTTTTCCAGGACAACATGGAATTCCCGGGTTTCTAGGATTTCCAGGAAGCATACAAACCATGTGTTTTTGCTAGAAAGGACTCGGTGTGGTGTCCTCCAGTCTGAGGGCCCCGAGGTATGAAGCAACTATGAACAATTTCACACTATGTACGCAGTGGCAGTACTTTGGCACAGACCCTCTCTGACATTTCCAGGACTTTTCCAGTGCAACATGGAATTCCAGGATTTCTAGGATTTCCAGGTCCCGTACTAACCATGTGTTTCTGCTAGAAAGGACTCGGTACCTTGGTTGTAATGTCCTCCAGCCTCACGGCCCCCAATTATGCACAATTTCCCACTATCTGCGCAGTGGCAGTACTTTGGCACACACCCTCCCTGTTTGAGCAAGGTCAAGTACTTTGCCATACTGCAAGGTCCGTCCACGCCTGATTTCAGCAGCAGCATGACCAAAAGTTGGATGGTCCGGCCCAAAGTTCCGATCTAAATCTAACAGAATATCTGTGGGACGACATGGAATACCAAATCCGATCTCGGGCGTATGACGTAGAAGTCTTTTCGTACTTCTACGTTATTTTAAAAACATAACCATAAGATGAAATAGTTCCTAAATTAAACCTTAACGGCCAGACGAAACATGTAAACAACAGAAGTCAAACTTACGGAAAAGATGCTTTATTCAGAATGTAGCAAACACATCGTAACATAGCATAGCATATTGCACTAAACTCTCCACACACCACACAGCTCTTAACACAACGCTCAACTTGCAACACTTCTCCAAACAACGCTCTCTTTAAGAACGCTCTCTTTAAGAACGCTCGCTTTACAACGCTCGCTTTACAACGCTCCCCAAGCAACAGTTTAGTCGTCGTTTTTATCTCTCGTTCTTATCTTATATCAGGCATACGTCACGTTCATTCAACCTCAATTATGTTGCCAACAGTATTCGTTTGAGAGAAAAGATATTACGTTAAGAGTGAAGTGTAACTGATAATAAACTCAAGATTTACATAGGGAAAGAAACTAAAAAGGAAAGTTAATTTAGAATATACGTCACAGGTGGTAAACCCTAACTGTACGGCAACTTTGGCTAAATCTCTGCAAGTGAAAGGAGGAATATTTCTGTACCTATACATACCTTCCAGCATCTCGTGGAAAACATGGAAGGGTAGCTGCAGTCATTACCGTCAAAAGTGGGCCAACTATTTACTGATTTTGGCTAATCAATGCTCTTGTCCAGACATGCACAACCCGCGGCTCTCGGCCTAATTCTATGTGACCCACGTACACAAAATCCCGAAAGGGGGGAGCACGAAGCGGAAATTAATCAAACATTTGTAGAAAAACTGAATAATTATAGGGATATGAAAATTTTATTGTGGACTGGAGGTATACACAAATATATACAATGATATGAAAATTTTATGGGAGTACACACAAATATATGACGTGTCTGCAAAATCATTCGCAACTAATATTGAAACGGGGTCCGTCGATTTTCAGGTGGAGCTTGCTGATCTTCAAAATAACTGCGAATTGAAGTCTAAATTTGCAGAAGTTTCTTTGGAATTTTAAACAAACCTGCTTGCCATGTGAAATGAAGAGATTGAAAATCCACGTTCAAAAAACGGCAGTGCCGCCCCGGTGGCGCAGTGGTTTAAGCGATATCCTCTGATCATTCGTCCGTAAGGGGTCCGGGTTCGAATCCCGGTCAGGCATGGATGTTGTGTTTGTCTTACGGCACTGGCTCTCTCCCTTCCCTGGAACCAGTGACCCTAAATTAGGGACGGGCGACTGCTTATAGCCCATTGAGTTGCTCACGGTGGTCGTTAAACCTCCAATTTAAAAAAACCAAAAAAAAAAAACAAAACCCGGCAACAATATTCAGAAGCATCTACTTATGAGAACAATCATTTTCTGTAATGTAACAGGCATTTTCTGTAAGAGGTCATTCTCGTCTAACTGATGAACACTTGGAGGGGAAGCTGCGGATCGCTGAGTTCAACATTGAACCAGATACTGAAAGACTAACAAAAAACAAACAATGTCAAATTTCTCACTAGAAACGTACAAAAAATGAAAAGTTTTGGCGACACTTGCATATTTTTCAACTAAGTAAGTTGTTTTGTTTAATCAATTTCTGCATATTTTTTTCAGTTTTTTTTTAATATTTTGGTTTTGGGACTTTTTGAAATCTTTTTCAAGGTAACCCCAGCGGCCCGCGGTTGTTCAGTCAATCTGAAATTGACCGGCAGGCGTTAAAAGGTTGTACACCCCTGCTCTTGTCTCCATTTGATACATGTGTCCGAATACTACATAGTGTGTATTTACTATTTAAAAAGATAACATAACAGAAGTGGTGAAACCTCACCAAGAAAAACATCCGTGGAAATGTGGAGGTGCATTTTTCTTGTCACTAAATGCAAAGAAAAATTTTCTTCCATCTGCAATGTAATAAAGTATCAGTGCGTGCTGATGCTTTCGAAAGGAGAGAAACAAATGATTACCTTCTCCTTTTATAATTTGTTCAGAAATATGTTTCTAATACATACAGTTCTTTGAAGCGCAACATATTTCGAAAAATCCATTGAGCAAATGCAGCATTTTTGTTTCTAGACAAATTTATTTAACATTGACTACAGTTTTACAGAGCGTTTGTCCAGATGATGCCGAGCCAAACGCCCTGCGAAACTATAGCCGCTGTTAAATAAGCATTTAATTGTGAATAAACTATGCTATTTTTATTGCATCTCAAAATCACTAATTTTGTAATCATAAGTTATATACCGATGAGCGATTCCTTTATGATCCTCCCTAGCCTAGAGAAATAAGCGCGCCTGGAGACCGAATGGTTGCGCAGGTGAAGTTCACTGAGCAGTATATATACAACTCGAGGATCGGCTTTCGATTAGTAGAGTGTTCGGAGTTAGAATGGGGAAAGTTGCCGATTTATCGGACTTTGATAAAGGTCAAATTCTGATTGCACGGCGCATCGGAACTACGATTTCGGAAACGGTTCGGCTTGTGGGTTGTTCACGTAACGCTGTAGTGAGTACGTATCTAAAAGTGACGAACCGTCGTCCAGCCGTATGTCGTCCAAACGACGAACCGTCGTCCGCAGCTCATTGATGCCAGAGATCAGCGGAGACTGTCGCACATTGTTCACAGCGTCATCAGGACCACAGTATAGCAAATCACCCGCAGCTACAACAGTGGTGATCAGGGCAATGCGTCACAGCACACAGTTCATCGCAGACTTCTGTGCATTGGCCTGCGTACGTAGCTGAAGACCCAACCGGATCCCCATGCTCACTGCACGTCATCGCCAACAGCGCATGAAATGCGCTAATATCATCGAGATTGGATTGTGGATGATTGGAAGGATTCCTGTGGACGAAACAAGATTCCTGCTGGTGCATCACGTAAACGGCTGAATGGAGATACGCCGACTACCAACGGAGGCTATGGCACCTGGATGCACTGTTGGGCGGAAACAAACCGGAGGCGGCGGTGTTATGCTGGGGGCGATGTTTTTCTTGGGACACTTTAGGCCCCATTATCCCAATAGTACAATCCCTGACAGCTTTCAGTTATCTGAACATCGTTGCAGACCAAGTTCACCCATTCATAGCAACTCTGTTCCCTGCTGGTGATGGTCATTACCATCAGGATGATGCGCCATGCCACACTGCCAGAATCGTCAAGGAGTGGTTCGAGGAACATGCTGGTGACTTTCTGTTAATACCCTGGCCTACAAAGTCACCTGACATGAGCCCAATTGAACATTTGGGGTTCGACTTGAAAAAGCGAATTCGCGCTAAATCACCACCACCCCGAAATGTACAGGAACTGGAGGACCTGCTGTTAAAATTATGGTACCAGATACTACAAGATACCTATCGCTTCCGCATCGAATCGAGGCCTCGCCGAATGGCCGCTGTATTGCATGCTAAACGGAGTACTACAGCTTATTAAATAGGTGGTCATAATGCAACTGCTCATTGGTGTATATAATTTTTACTATACGAACGGAAGTGCATCTAGAAATTAAAACTGATGACGTATGAAACAAAGTGCCGTACACTGTAAAATAAATGGTCATTAAGGTACTGGGTCACCCCTAACTATAAGGCAGGATTCACAGCGACTGCCCATCCAGTATATGAGGCTGTCTAAAAATTTCTGTCACAACAAGATTCTACATATTAATAAAAACTACCGTGCATGCATAGAAAATACTTAACGCATAGTTTTGAAATTTGGCAGAAACCTCCCCAGGCACATGAGTGTGTGAATCACGAAAGTCATTTCTGAAACTAAAATTGGTCAATCGCCAATTATTTTTAAAGTTTCAACTATTGTTGAAAAAAAAACTACTACTGAAATTTGATCTTGCTCTTTACTGTGTTATAATCTCACAACAAACATTTCATTACACCTCTGCATAAACTACAAGAACTTTACGCCGAAAAAGATGGGCGTGACAATATTAATAAGTCGCAAGCACAAGTAATTAGTTATTATACGTATTTGCAAAATCTGGAACTGTGGATGAAAAATGTTAAAATCCATGATGTATTAAAAAACTTTAATTCACATATCCTCAGCCAGAAAACCACATATTTACAAATTAAAACAACACATGTGAGACCTTTCGGCAATCCTACTCTACGGCCATCATCAGACATTATAGCTAACTCAGTCACATGGAGCAAAATAAGTACTGTCTGTATAGAGATCAACTGACCTGATGTTGACCTGATGTCATGCGTCAGTACATGAGCAATAGACTCGACGTGAAACGGAATAAAAAATATTTGTTATAAACAGCATAGTGTTTCATTGATACCTTATAGGTTGTCCCAAAAGTTTGGGACTGAATTTGCAAGGAGTTATCTTTTCTTTTATTTGTTTGAAGGTTTAACGTTAAACCCGGTGGCGCAGTTGTCTACGCTCTGGCTTATGACCATTCGTTCGAGAAGGGTTCGGGTTCAATTCCCGGTGAGGCATGGATGCTGTGTTAGTCTCACGGCACTGGCTCTCTCCCTTCCCTGGAACCAGTGATCCAAAATTAGGGACGGGCGACTGCTTATAGCCCACTGAGTTGCTCACGATGGTCGTTAAACCTTCAAATAAACAAAACAAGTTAGTAAAATCATGCAATGCATTGATTATGATACGCTTTGTAACATACTAGAAATCATTACTCAAGTTATTACTCATGTTATGAGGATAATGGCTGTAGAATAAATCCAGCTCCTATGACCCGACCTTTGATCCCATTTCGATTATATTCAACAGAACCGGTAAAGTATACTTCCGGAACAACATGA
Organism: Macrothele yani; assembly: GCA_039090855.1. Lineage (NCBI taxonomy): Eukaryota > Metazoa > Arthropoda > Arachnida > Araneae > Macrothelidae > Macrothele > Macrothele yani. The sequence goes on along the minus strand of CM077001.1, from coordinate 119,750,925 downwards.
TAAAGTTTTGTCTCAAGCGAAGCATTTTTACGTAAGTTATAACGCATAAAAGCGATGGAACGGATCCCGCTCCTATGTGCTGACCTTTGACCTCATTTCGCCCATTTCCAACAGGATTCGTCCCCAGGTGGTCCTTTACCACATACTAAAATTCCATCGAAATCGAACCGTTTTTACACAAGTCATGACGCATAAGGGCAATGGAATGCACCCCGCTCCTATGTCCTGACCTTTGACCCCACTTCGCCCAATTTCATTAGGGTTCGTCCCCAGGTTGTCCCCTACCACATTCTAAAAGTTGAACGAAATCGAACCATTTTTACGCAAGTCATCCCGCTCCTATGTCCTGACCTTTGACCCCATTTTGCCCATTTTCGATAGGGCTCGTCCCCAGGTGGTCCCCTACCGCATACTGAAATTTCATCGAAATTGAACCATTTTTACGCAAGTTACCGTGCGGATAGACAGACAGACGGACCGCCGGACAAAGCTGGAGCATATACGCTTCTTCAACCTGCGGTTGGAAAGCGTAAAAAAAAAAAGTCTTAACAACCACCGTGAGCAACTAAATGGGCTATAAGTAGCCATGCCTCACCGGGATTCGAACCTGGACCCTTCTCAGACGAATCGTCATTTTTTTTTATTATTATTATTTTTTTTTTTTGATTGGAGGTTTAACGACCACCGTGAGCAACTCAAATGGGCTATAAGCAGTCGCCCGTCCCTAATTTAGGGTCACTGGTTCCAGGGAAGGGAGAGAGCCAGTGCCGTAAGACAAACACAACATCCATGCCTGACCGGGATTCGAACCCGGACCCCTTACGGACGAATGATCAGAGGCCAACGCCTTAGACCACTGCGCCACCGGGGCGGCCGAATCGTCATAAGCCATCGCTTACAACACTGCTGCATCAGGGCTGCCCGAGTTATCTTTCCGTCCGCAGTTGCACGCGGGTTTGTTTTGGTTTTAAACAGCGGCTCTTCGTGTTTTACTGCACATTATAAATAATTACAATATTTTTGAAAACAGTTCCACGATATTTTTTGAAAGGAAATATGTTTCAATGACATACATACAGTATATGTAGAATATAAGAAATGAAATGAAATAAAAATGAAAATATTCACGCATTTTATTTCTTCAAAATTTAACGTTGCTGTACCCCGTTTGCCATTCTTCCATCTCACTTGACTATTTATTTATTTTATTTTGACCTATGTGGGTTCGTTGCCTTGATTCGTGTGAGTTTCTAAGCGCTTTTTTAAATTAAAAATATACAATGGCGTCTAAAATTAACCTGACAAGCACAAAATCTACTCGACAAAGTTTAATGACAGTTGGTGCGGACATTAGTCTAACCAAAAATACTGTTACAAAATGTTCAATGAAATAACAAAAGAAATTTAAAGATATTTTAATATACCTGTGATATGACGTAAATAGTACACTTGTGAATACATGGCGCCAATCACTTTTCAAAATGACATCCTTTTGCCTTCACACAGTCCTTCAGTCTCTGTGGCCACTCATCAATACCTTTATGCAGGGTCCCCATAGGGAAAGCTGCTACTGCCCGCACCAAAGAGCGTTTGGGACTGTCAATACTGGGGTGTCTCTTTCTGCAGGCCATGTCCTCCAGTGAAGCCCGCAACTTGTAGTCCAATGGGTTGAGGTCTGGACTGCTTGAAGGCTAATCAGCTGGAGAAATGAAGTCAGGCAAATTCGCCTGAAACCACTCCTCGGTTGACTTGGCCTAGTGGGCAGGTGCGGAATCCTGCTGAAAGCTCCACTGTAGCTTTTGCAAGAGGGTGTGAAACACATTTTTGACCACTGGCTCCAAAACCCTGTTCTAGTAGATTTTGGCGGATGTTTTCACTTCTTTCTCACAGAAATGGAACTCCGTGGTACCTTCGTAAGAGATTCCCCACCAAACCATGACAGAAGCAGGATGATGGCCCCTCATGATTCTTGGAGCTTTCTCCTGAGGTTGACGCATGCTCCCTGTCATTTTGGCGGTTGAAAGCCTCTTCAATAGTGAAAGTTTTTTTTTCATCGGAGAAAAGGATCTGTCTGTGGCGATTGTCTGTGTAACGCTGCAGCAAACGTTTCGCTTTTAGCACCCTCTGCTGCTTCAGTTGTAGGGCGAGGAAGTACCATGAACCCCGCCGGTAAACTCTCACCCTTATGTCACTCCGCAGAACCCGTGACATTGACATTCTTGAAAATTTCAGCTCACAAGCCATCACTGATCGTTTTCTGACAGGATTTCGTGGAATACGGGCTGCCACTGCTTTCACAAGGCAAAAAGTCCTCACAATACACGGCCGACCCTTTATGGGGCGGTCAGCGACGGTCCCAATCTCAAGGAACCTTTTTATGGTCCGGTAGACAAAAACTGGGCTGATATTAAGCTTCTTCAGCATGTTGAAAATCTCAGAAGTTGATTTTCGAACTTTGTGCAGCGCTATTACAGCAACACGATTCTCATATTTCAAGGTTTTGAAAAAATGGGCTGTGAATAACATCAAGAATATTAACAACACGAGCGTGCAGATTTCCGTTTAATTGGCGTTAGAGTACAAACTAAAATACTAAAAACAAAACTGATTCTGTGCTCAACCTTGTAAACATTAGCCTGATGAAGCCGTCCGTCTTTGGCGATGAAAGCTAGCGCTCTAGTTTTTTTAGTTTGTACTCTTACGCGAATTAAATGGAAATCTGCACGCTCGTGTTGTAAACGATTCTCATAATTGCCTCACTTCACCGCAAGTACTTCACGAAACACGTTATCTCCTCCGTGACTGAAAGCACAATGATTCACTAGCTGCTTCATGCCTCCTGGTTGGTCGGTGACGTTGCACACCGGTTGCGCGCCATCTATCGAACGTTTGTAACAGTAACTTGATACATATAGTGATTACGCAGCAATAGACAACAGAAAAGGAATGCAATAACCGTATGAGGAGGAAAAACGCGCATGACATTCCAAAAACGTGGCTTATTTTTCGGGTGGCCAATACATAGTGTGATTACCCCGAACAGCGATACAGCTCGCATAACGAGCCCTCATGCTCTTTACAAGGCAGTGAATGAGATTTTGGGGAAATGTGCCACACCTCCACCAAGGCGCGTCGGAGTCCCAGGAGGTTTTGGGAGGGGACTGACAGCTGGCAATTGCTCTTTTCAGAGCATCCCAGACATGTTCTATCTGGTTCATGTCCGGAGATTGCGCGGGCCACTCTTTGTCCTGTGAATATCCTCACTCTCCAGGTATTCGCCGACTAGCTGAGCCCGATAGGGACGAGCATTATCATCCAAAAACACAAACTGGAGCCAACAGATCCCCTGAAAAGCCATACATAGGGTTCGAGGATGCCATTCCTCTACAGTGCAACAGTCTGGGTGCCTCCTGGAAAAAGGTGCAGCGGCGTGCGTTTATCCAACCTGATGCGAGCCCAAACCAAGAGTCCTCCACCGCCGTATTGGTCAATTTCTCTAACGCTGGAGGAAAGGTTTCGGCTTCTTGCCTCTCCCCAAATGTACACACGTCGCGAATACGTATTTGCGCTGAACCACGACTTGTCACTGAAGAGAACACAAACCTATTGATCAGGGGTCCAGGAGTGATGGTGTCGGGTCCAATTCAGAAGAACACTTCTGTGCGATGCGGCGAGTGGAATACGGACCATTGGCTTTATTGTATACAGCCCTCTATCGTGGAGTCTTCTGTAAAGGGTTTGCCTTGACATCGCGGTTCCTGTAGCAAAGGAGAGCTCCTGCGAGAGTTGCCTTGCTGTCGATTCCCTGTGTCAGCGAGCTGTTAGAGACAAATACCCGTCATCTTGACTGGTTGTGATTCATGGGCGTCCTTGTCCCTGCGTTTTAATTATCGTTTTTGATCGCTCTCCACCGTCAAAAGTCTTCCAAGCGATGTTGCGAAGCCATTTTACCACTAACAGTTAAACTTAAGTTTCAACTGCCGCACCCCGTTCAGATCAACCTTTATAAAGGTCACGTGCCTGCTAGCTCGATCGTTATTTGCATACTTTCGCAGGAGCCATCACATTGTTCCTTGGTACTTCGACTTAGCGTATTTTTCCCTTGCACATGTCTCTGAGAAATCTTTACAATCAGTGATCTTGTTTTGGACATTTTGTCGAATTTGTGTTTGTCACGATAATTTTGGACACCAGTGTAGATTTTATCATCTTTTAAATTCCTTTCCTTTGATTGCGGGAACGTACTTCAATTTAATGTCTCCGTCGAATATATTCTATTCATAATTTCACGAAAACTTGGAAAACGCCTACACAAAAACTGATTCGGGTATCTTTGGTTAAATTTGGACAACGCGGGGCTAGTGGTTACTAATTGACAAATGCAGTTCATAGAGAAGTTATGGTGGGAGCTGGTGGTTAGCAGCTTGTCTTCCAGGAGTTTAAACAAACATGGTAGATCGGTTTGAGATTAGGATATCATACTGGCCATTCCACGCGGCGAAAAGTGTTCACTTCTAGACATTCCTTAGCAAGTCTCGCATGGTGATTTCGAGCGTCAAGCTTTTGCTTATTTAGTGTACACTCTAAGTTCGCCAGTTGACCGCAAATTTTTGATGACAGATGCGTAGCAAACAAAAGATACTTTCCAACCTCGCGTCTGACACTTTTCCTCTATCTGTTATATTTTCGGAGTTGGATGGTCTAAGTTCGCAAACTCGCCGCTAGGGGCGCTGACTTCGAACTGCTAGAATCGGTCCTCGGGCATTTTCACCAGTCCCGTTGGTTCCACATCGTTATTTGCCTTCGTTCGCCGTTGAAGCAGATAGTGCACTACTTTGTTACACACACTGTATAACAATGCTCTTTTCTGAACAGAAGCCTAAATTAAATAGCAGCTTTTTTTAAAGCGTACATTGCACTAGATTTTGTTGTTGTTGGCGGGTTTAACGGCCACTAGAGCCACTCAGTTGGTTATAAGCCATCTCCTGTTCCTAATTTGGGGTCACTGGTTCCAGGGAACGGAGAGAGCCAGACCCCTAAGACGAACAAAACAAATATACATCACCCGGGATGCGAAACCTAACCTATCTCGGACGAATGATTAGGCTGCCGCCCTGGTGGCGCCGTGATCTAAGCACTGACTTATGCTCATTCGCCCAAGAAGGGTACGGGTTCGAATCCTGGTGAGGCATGGATGTTGTGTTTGCCTTACGGCACTGCCTCTCTCCCTTCCCTGGAACCAGTGGCCTTAAATTAGGACGGGCGACTACTTGCGTTGGGTAGTATAGCCCATTAAGTTGCTCACGGTGGTCGTTAAACCTCCAATAAAAAAAATGAACATTCGTCTGAGAAGGGTCAGGGTTCGAATCCCGGTGAGGCATGGGTGTTGTGTTTGGCCTTACGGCACTGGCTCTCTCCCTTCCCGTGGAACCAGTGGCCTTAAATTAGGACGGGCGACTACTTGCGTTGGGTAGTATAGCCTATTAAGTTGCTCACGGTGGTCGTTAAACCTCCAATCAAAAAAAAAAAAAAAAAAGGGGGGGGTCTGGGTTCGAATCCCGGTGAGGCATGGATGTTGTGTTTGTCTTACGGCACTAGCTCTCTCCCTTCCCTGGAACCAGTGACCCTAAATTAGGGATATGAGACTGCTTGGAGCCCTAATGAGTTGCTCACAGTGGTCGTTAAACCTCCAATCAAAAAAAATGACCATTCGTTTGAGAAAACCCCGGTGAAGCATGGATGTTGTGTTTGTCTTGCGGCACTGGCTCTCTCCCTTCCCTGGAACCAGTGGCTCTAAATTAGGACGGTGACTACTTGCGTTGGGTAGTATAGCCCATTGAGTTGCTCACGGTGGTCGTTAAACCTCCAATGAAAAAAGTGTACATTCCTCTGGAAGGGTCTGGGTTCGAATCCAGTGAGGCATGAATGTTGTGTTTGTCTTACGGTACTGGGTCTCTCTCTTCCCTGGAACCAGTGACCCTAAATTAGGGATATGAGACTGCTTGGAGTCTAATGAGTTGCTCACAGTGGTCGGTAAACCTCCAATAAAAAAAATGACCATTCGTTTGAGAAGGGTGTGGGTTTGAACCCCGGTGAAGCATGGATGTTGTGTTTGTCTTGCGGCACTGGCTCTCTCCCTTCCCTGGAACCAGTGGCCCTAAATTAGGACGGTGACTACTTGCGTTGGGTAGTATAGCCCATTGAGTTGCTCACGGTGGTCGTTAAACCTCCAATGAAAAAAGTGTACATTCCTCTGGAAGGGTCTGGGTTCGAATCCAGTGAGGCATGAATGTTGTGTTTGTCTTACGGTACTGGGTCTCTCTCTTCCCTGGAACCAGTGACCCTAAATTAGGAATATGCGACTGCTTGTAGTCTAATGAGTTGCTCACAGTGGTCGTTAAACCTCCAATAAAAAAAATGACCATTCGTTTGAGAAGGGTCTGGGTTCGAAACCCGGTGAGGCATGGAAGTTGCGTTTCTCTTACGGCACTGGCTCTCTCTCTTCCCTAGAACCAGTGTTCCTAAATTAGGGACGGGCAACTGCTTATAGCCCACTGAGTTGCTCACGGTGGTCGTTAAACCTGCAATAAAAAAAAAAGACCATTCCTCCGAGGAGGGTGTGGGTTCAAATCCCTGTGAGGCATGGATGTCGTGTTTGTCTTACGGCTAGGCTCTCTCTCTTCCCTGGAACCAGTGATCCTAAATTAGGGACGGGCGACTGCTTACAGCCCATTGAGTTGCTCACAGTGGTCGTTAAACCTCCAATAAAAAAATGACCATTCGTTTGAGAAGGGTCTGGGTTCAAATCCCGGTGAGGCGTGGATGTTGTGTTTGTCTTACGGCACTGGCTCTCTTCCCCTTCCCTGGAACCAGTGACGCGCTAAATTAGACACGGGTGACTGCTGGTCGTTAAACGTAATTAGGGACGGGCGACTGCTAATCGTTAAACCTTCAATCAATAAAAAAAAATGATTAGAAGACAGCGCTTCGGACGATTCTGCCATCGGGTTGGCAAACAGCCCTAGTAAACTTCTAAGGTATAAAGTATCACCCGTCCCTAATTTAAGGGCACTGGCACCAGGAAACGGAGTGAACCAGCGCTATGGGGCAAACACTACCCACGCTTCACGTTGGCGCAACCAGAGATGGAAACGGGTCAGCGGGTCAAGAATTTCTAGCGGGTCGAACGGGTCGGGTCAAGGTGTTCCTGATCCGATACCGACCAGGTTTTTATTATTATTATTATTATTATTATTATTATTATTATTAAATAAAGGTTTAAAGACCATCGTGAGCAACTCGAAAGGGCTATAAGCAGTCGCCCGTCCCTAATTTAGGGCCACTGGTTCCAGGAAAGGGAGAGAGCCAGTGCCGCAAGACAAACACAACATCCATGCCTCACCCCCCGATTCGAACTCGAACCCTTCTCGGACGAATGGTTAAAAGCCATCACTTAGACCACTGCGCCACCAGGGCTTCCAGGTTTCATTTCCGTTTTATTTTTGAAAAGCAAAAAAAAAAAAAAAGAAAAGGAAAAAAAAATTCAAAGAAAAGTGCGCACTGTGGAATTCTGTGCTCGATGCTGGTGCCCGCTGACTGAAAAATGATTTGGCATCCAATATGAAGGAAGAGTGTCCTCAAAATGTGGATCTCGTTTTCATCATTGCCCCTCGGAAGTGTCCCTACTTTCTCAGGGCAAATGATGAAAACACATCCACATTTTGGAAACTTTCAACTCAACATAAACTTGTGAAAACTGGTGTTGCCGTAAAACATGATGTGGAGCTTGATATTTTATCAAGAAAACAGGAAAAACTGAAATTAGACATACAACAAGTTGCTTAATTCAAAAGATTAGACTGTATCGCCGTAAAAATTAGGTGGAATTAATATTACTGCGCAAGGACTTTTTGATTCTCACAAATGTGTTTTAAAACATATGTAAAACAGGTAGGTTATGTTTGCAAATGAAGGACGACAGTTTCAATACTTCCTGTAAGTAAGTGAGTAATTTATACGTTCCTATAATACATTTGTTTGATTTCCATGTAATTTAAGATTGAAACCTACCCACTGCGAAGATACTCTTTGTACGCCTGTATATATATTATAATTCAAAGCAGATTTGTGCCGCCCCGGTAGCGCAGTGGTCTAAGCGATGGCTTCTGATCATTCGTCCGACAGGGGTCGGGTTCGAATCCCGGTGAGGCATGGAAGTTGTGCTTGTCTTACGGCACTGGCTCTCTCCCTTCCCTGGAGCCAGTTGCCCTAAATTAGGGACGGGCGACTGCTTATAGCCCATTGTTGAGTTTTTTTTTTTTTTTGATTGGAGGTTTAACGACCACCGTGAGCAACTCAATGGGCTATGAGCAGTCGCCCGTCCCTAATTTAGGGTCACTGGTTCCAGGGAAGGGAGAGAGGCAGTGCCGTAAGACAAACACAACATCCATGCCTCACTGGGATTCGAACCCGGACCCCTTCGGACGAACGATCAGAGGCCAACGCCTTAGACCACTGCGCCACCGGGGCGGCACCATTGTTGAGTTGCTCACGGTGGTCGTTAAACCTTCAACCAAAAAAAAAAAAAAAAGCAGATTTGTCCAGGTCGGGTCCGAGTCAATTACAGATTCCGGTCGCGTCCAATTATGTGACCTCCGGGTCAATTCTAGATCCCGGTAGAGTCCAATTATGTGACATCCGGGTCAACTACTAATCCCAGTCGGGCCCAATTAAGTGACGTCCGGGTCAATTCTAGATCCCGGTAGAGTCCAATTATGTGGCATCCGGGTCAACTACTAATCCCAGTCGGGTCCAATTAAGTGACGTCCGGGTCGAAAATGTTTGACCCGTTTCCAACTCTGGGCCCAACAAGGGCAATTCGCCAGATACCCGCGCCTCTTTCCATTTGGCTGTGGAATACGGATTAACTGAGGAATATTCTCTCTTATGTATAAATGTGTACCATTATTTTAGATGTGAATTCAGCGGTCTTCTTTTTACTGTCACATAAAAATGCCATTTTCTGAATTGCTGTTCGCAGTTTTTTTTTTTCAATTTTCGTTAAATTTGAATTCAGTTAGGAGCGTTTTTTTGTGAAATACGTTAAGAGTTCTTGAAGCAGAAATAGACCGGGCGCATTTTGCCTTGACACCCTTAAGTAGTCTATAAAGAGTTCAATACAAAAGGCGTTTTCGGACCGGGGAGAAAAAAAAAGAAGACTGAAATAAGAATCTAAGAATCAATCTATTTCTTAGCACTCGAGCGCTATGTCAATGACGGTGGCAGTCTTCGGTACTACCCCGTAATCGATTCCGGAGAAGGCACCACGCCTCCTAGCGGCTTAATACGCAACCACACTTCGGAAATACCTTCACCGGTGATACGCCATCGGCAACCATATAATGGAAGTTAACGCCAGGAGGTCGCGGTGATGCCAGCAACCGCAACTTAGTCCCGCTTTCACCACCGCATGGCCAGTTCCAAGTACTGAACCTGCTCGGTTTTCTCCTCTTCATTCGGCCGCTACCATCGAAGATCGCGTAAATAAGAGGATGACTGCACCGCCGATGCGACGTCTCTTTCTCCTGTCTGCAAACCGCACACCTCAAAGTGCCAGGTGAGTGTGTGTGTGTGCATGTGTGAGCGCGAGAGAGGGATCTTGAAGGCAAATCTTGGACATGCCTTCTTCGCAGCGCAAAATTTCGGCGTGTACGTATTGATCAGGCGATCCGTGGGATATCACATGTTGTTTACACCACTACTTGATTACATCACCTCATCGTGTCAGCCGGGTTTGTTCTGTAGAAAACTTCATCACCTTGGCCCATTTTGGCCCAGAAAATTTTAAACGACATAATCCCTCTTTTGTCGATATTAGGGAAAAGATTTCAAAGGAAACGGAAAGAATATAACACGCACACCGAAAGGAAAACAAGAGACACAGTTGTTCTAGTTGACTATCTGTCCTTTTCTTTAAAGTATTAAATCGACTCTATAACAAATTAAATCTAATTTCGATCTGCATAAATTGAAATTTTCATATTTGAACGACAGTTGCGGGGGCGCATTTAGGACTAAAAACTTTATTTTTACTCTTCAGAATTTAATGTACATTGTCTTTTCACTGAACATACGATGCATTAAATACATGTCAGACGACACACCACTTTAAATTTTGAGATAGCAACGTCAGTGAAATTGAGTTAAATAATTTTCGATAAAAATTCCCAAATTAGCGAATAACTCTAGCAAATTATCGCAATGGGGTAATTTAAAGATATTGCGTGTTTTAACAGTTTACGTATCAATTTAAAAATATGTTTGAAACACAAACAAAGGAAGCACAACTACTGTCTATTTGCAATTGCTCAGTATTTGCCGTGTACAAATCTTTTTAGACTTGGTGTTGAATCAGAATGCCACTAAGAAAAAAAAATCCTGTTATTTTCAATCTGCCATGTTCTATCAGTTTCCTAAGTGACATTTATGTTTGTTTATTTAATCATGTTTTCCCAAATTCTATTTTTTACTGCAGCTCATATTGTGCCTGATTATATAGGGTAATTCAAAGCGATTGCCCCACCTACAAATGACAATATCTGGTTTATGAACATAGATACAGAGAATCACATTGTTGCCCAATAAAGAAGGAAGTTTAGAATTTTGTTTCCATACCTTACAAATGTTCTATGTGACTCCCCTGGGTCACGTGGACAGCATCTAAACGGTAATCTATTTCACGCCATACATTGTAAAGCTTGTCCGTAGTTACTGATGTCAGTGCAAGCTGAATGCGCATGTTTAGTTCGTGCAGTGTTCTCGGGAAAGGTGGCACATACACATGGTCTTTGACATACCGCCGCAAAAAGAAGTCGCAAGGGGTAAGATCCGGAGACCTGGGTTGCGGCACTTCAGACTCTAACATGCATTTTAAGGAAGAGCTTTGCGTACTTTTGATCAAACCAATTATTTAAACATATCTTTCATATCCATTAAGGCTGAACAAAACTTTGTTTCTTGTGCTCGCTGAAACTCTTCCATTTGATTTCTGAATTTTTTATTTTTTTTAGAAAAAAATGGCCCCCTCTTTTTTTTTTTTTTTTTTTACATTGGAAAGGTGTCACGTTTTTTTTGAAGCTTTGGATGAGAATAGAATTTTTGGCGAAATTTTCTTATGCCGCAACTTATTTTTTATCCTACTGTTTAAAAACAAATTCATAGTATCATTCGTTAATATCAGGTTTCCAGAGCCCTTACGATTTTCTTGTCCGAATATATTGCTTATCTTTTCGCAATGTGCATATTAATATAATAAAATAAAACGTTTTCTGAAGCAAATGTTAGTAACTTCTTGTATTCTCTTGTCCACTTGTTATTTCCCAGATTCCGTTTCAAGTCTATGATTCCGTGCAAATAATCCATTACCTGCTCACTGTGTTCTTAGATCAATGATATAATCTATCTTAATATGTAGTCCGCCTATTAATTACGATCGTCATGTCCACCCCTATGAGCAGTAGCCTGTAATAATAGAAACTAATTATTTCGAAGCGTCCTTTAGCATTCGAAGGATTCTTCAAAATAGTTAGGTTAGTTCTCCGTAATTTCATTTTGTAATGACCTCGTCTGTCATTAGTAAGCGATGTACAGAACTCTTACATTCAGGTAAACAATCATATATATCTGCCAGCTTATTCCAAATAATTCACGCTATTTTTTTCTTAAAACAATTGTTAGTTGCATACACTGCGCTTTCTGAAGTTCAGTTTCGGCAGTGAACCTGAGATGGAATGTTATGTAACAAAAATATTCACCCAAAAGAACGTACGTTAAGTAGCGAACGTTATTTATCTAACTGCAAGAAGGTGCAAGCGCACCACTTCGCGCTTAGTTTCGTCACAAAGCGAACGCGCACATACGCACACACACACACAGATCTCTCTCATATATATATATATATATATATATATATATATATATATATATATAATCATTGTCAACCACTATCAATCCACTTCTGGATGAAGGCCTCCCCAAATTTCTTCCATTACGGTCTGCCTTGCGCCAGTGTCCTCCAGGCTACTCCCGCATGCTTTCGAATTTCATCCACCCATCTCTCACGTGGTCTTCCTCTTGGTCTTTTCCTGTCCCTAGGAATCCAATCTAGAATTTCGGTTGTCCATCGGTGGTCCGTTCTTCTAGTAACATGTCCACCCGATTGCAATTTCAGGGATTTTATTCTGATCATGAAGACTTCCACTCTTGTCATTTACCTTATCCACGAGTTCTTGTTTTTTCCTGGTTACACCAAGCATGCACCTCTCCAGGCTTCTTTCAGTTGTCTGCAATTTTTGCATGTCTTTTTTACGCTTTCCAACCCTAGGTTGAAGAAGCGTATATGCTCCAGCTTTTCCCGTCCGTCTGTCTGTCGGCACGATAACTCACGTAAAAATGGTTCGATTTCGATGAAAATTTATTATGTGGTAGGGGACCACCAGGGGACGAACCCAATTGAAAATGGGTGAAGTGGGGTCAAAGGCCACGCCATAAGAGCGGGATCCATTTCATTGCCTTTATGCGTCATAATATGCGTAAATATGGTTCGATTTCGATGAAATTTTATTATGTGGTAGGGGACCACCAGGGGACAAACCCTATTGAAAATGGGTGAAGTGGGGTCAAAGGTCACACCGTAAGAGTAGGACCAATTCAATTGCCCTTATGCGTCATAACTTGCGTAAATATGGTTCGATTTCGATGAAATTTTAGTATGTGGTAGGGGACCACCAGGGGACGAACCCTATTGAAAATGGGCGAAATGGGGTCAAAGGTCAGGACACTGGAGTGGGATCCATTCCATTGCCCTTGTGCATCATAACTTACCAAAAAATGTTTCGATTGCGACAAAACGTTATCATGTTGTTCCGGAGGTATAGTGAACCGGTTCTGTTGAATATAAACGAAATGGGGTCCAAGGTCATTGCACAAAAGCAGGATTTATTCCACAACCCTTATTTTCATAACTTGCGTAAAACTGCTTCTATTGCGACAAACCTTTAGTATGTTATTCTTGAGGTGTACTGAACCGGTTCTGTTGAATATAATCGAAATGGGGTCAAAGGTCAGGACACAGGATCGAGATTTATTCCACAGCCATTATCCTCACAACTTGAGTAATAATTTCTGGAATGTTGGAAAGCGTATCATAATCAATGCATTGCATGATTTTACTAACTTGTTTAGTTAAGGTCCAGGTCTCTACTCAGTACATAAGCACTGGAAGGATGCATTAAAGACTTCACTCACACACACACACATGCACCCAAGCTTGGAAGTGGCAATAACAAATATCGTCGCACTTGGCGCCGCGAGGCATACAGCCGGCTTTGATTATAATAACTCAATTAAAATGATGTTTTCTACGTAATACAAAACTGGTATGGATTACTGCATGTTGCAATTTTTAAATACAATAATTTAATATAATATAGGAATGTAACTTATGTTTTTGCAGTTTTCATAGTACAGCAATTATAAGGCTTAAAAGCACCACGTTCACCCCTCCACTCTTTTTTTAACAACTAATGTTTAAGAGTTTCGGCACCTTTTTCTCCAGAAAAAAAGCACGATAAAATATATGTATAGCATTTCCATAGTGCTAAAAAAAAGCACTATACTAATATTTAGAATATGAAGGTTTTGGAAATATGGGTTGTGAATAAACCAAGATGAATCAGCACACACGTGTGTAGATTTCCGTTTAATTGGCGTAAATAAATATAAACTAAAATAAAACTAGATCAGTTGCTTTGATCGCCAAAAAACGGGCGGATTCTGTTCTCAGCTTTGAAAACCATAGCTTGACGAAGCTGCCCATTTTTTGGCGGTCAAAGCAACTGATCTATTTGTATTTTAGTTTGTACTTATTTACGCCAATTAAACGGAAATCTACACGCTCGTGTGCTAACTAATATTTAGGAATTCGGGCACGTTTTTTTCCAAAGAAAAGGACTATATATATATATATATTATTTTCAAATTTCCATATACGTACTTATATTTGAAGCAAAGAATCGGTGTGGATTTTTCGTACTTTGGATATGAATTTGATCAAGACGCCTTATACTCAAATGTTTTTAAAATTGCATCCCATCAATTCTGTGAATTCATGAGAAGCAATTTTGCTGATGAATTCGGTAGATTCATATGTGAAATGTTTTAAGCCTTTTTCTTCTTCGGACCTTTTAACAATTTTACTCTAATCTCTAATTTAGATAATTTTGGCTTCAGAAAAGGAAGGGATTCAGATCTCTCGCACAAAAATAACATCCAGAGGACATAATCCTATAGGATTAAGTAAGCAGAAGTAAATCTGAGTTACATAGTAGAAAATCACAGAAATAAATCTGAGTTACATAGTAGAAAACCACAGAAGTAAATCTGAGTTACATAGTAGAAAATCACAGAAGTAAATCTGAGTTACATAGTAGAAAATCACAGAAATAAATCTGAGTTACATAGTAGAAAACCACAGAAGTAAATCTGAGTTACATAGTAGAAAATCACAGAAGTAAATCTGAGTTACATAGTAGAACATCACAGAAGTCAATCTGAGTTACATAGTAGAACATCACAGAAGTCAATCTGAGTTACATAGTAGAACATCACAGAAGTCAATCTGAGTTACATAGTAGAACATCACAAAAGTCAATCTGATTTTACACTTCGGCCTTCAATTAAGATTTATATGATTTTCAACATTCAAAAATGGAACATAAAAATAACAGCAACATATACCTGTCCTAACAGATAACTTTATACATTATAAAGAAATTATTTTCTACAAAGTACACGTATTTTCCCCTATCAAGTTGAGGGTCGCGTTCAGTATAACATGAAAATGAAATAAATAATTTATTTTACAAGTAACAAACGATAAACAATCATTCGTTATTACGAAAAACACTTTCTACCAAAGATATGATATTGCAAGAAGTTGTGCATAAGACAAGACATTGAAATTTAACTTCAAATTTTCTTTGAATTGATGACAATCCTAGATTCCCCTTACACTATATCATTTTTGACTATTCTCAATACATTGTCGAATGCAGGTTGACCCAAATCTCTTGACAGAGTAGTCTTGAGCAATTTGACTCCATGTCACTCCTCCCTGCTTTCGAATTTGATCCACCCATCTCCCACATGGTCTTTTTCAGAGTATTTTCCTGATTTTGGTATTCGGTCTAGTGTTTCAGTGGTCCAGCAATGGTGAATACTTGGGGCAACATGTCTAACATGTCTAAGACATTGCCACTTGACGATCTTTATTTTCATCATGACGTCATCTGCTCTTGTCATTTTCCTGATGCATCCGTTCATATATTGCAAAAAATTCATTTCCCCTACTTTTAAATGCTGTTACTGTAACTGTGATACATTTGAAAATTTGCCTTTTCGTGTATAAAAAAAAAAAAAAAAAAAAAAGAGGGAGAGAGAGAGAGAGAGAGAAAAACCGTAACATTGAGATGAAGTCTTCGTAGCGAAGTTTCTATTCACAGTCACCTGGGAATATTTCTTCAGATGAACGCATTTTGTGAGACTTGCTAAAACATTTAAAGCGGTTCCTCTGCAATGTTGCAACTAGAACAATTAAAAATGCTATTACGCGGAGGAATTAAGCAATACTACTATTAATGTTCTTTTTAATTTTAAGATGCTATTTGAACACAGAAACGCATCCAACTAGAACATGTTTCCACGCTGCACCTAATACACGTTTCCACGCTGCACCTAATACACATTGTGAAAATATCGAACGACCTGGTAGAAACTGATTATGTGTGAGAAACGTTCCCAAAACATTTTGGGAAAACGGAGTATTGCCGCCCCGGTGGCGCAGTGGTCTAAGCGATGGCTTCTGATCATTCGTCCGTAAGGGGTCCGGGTTCGAATCCCGGTCAGCCATGGATGTTGTGTTTGTCTTACGCCACTGGCTCTCTCCCTTCCCTGGAACCAGTGGTCCTAAATTAGGGACGGGCGACTGCTTATAGCCCATTGAGTTGCTCACGGTGGTCGTTAAACCTCCAATTTAAAAAAAAAAAACCGGAGTATTCTTAGCCTTCTTATATAAGGCTTTTAAACACAACAGAACAAACCCATTAATACTAAGACCACATACACAAGTCTACAGTACGCGCGAGATGATGTGAATATTTTTCTCATATTTGGCGTTGCGCACCTAAACAAGTTCTAAAATTTTTTGATGTTATGCAGAAATACGCAATTCATCTACGTGTGACGCACCTACCTCAGAGGTTACGTACATGTTTAACGAAGTAAATTTCTCCGTCATTTTTGGTACACGCCGGGAATCGAACCCGAGTTCACATATTCCGGAACAAGTCGCTCTACCAACTGAGCTACGCAGACGTTCGGTCTTGCTGCTATCTGCCTTTATGTCGTGTGCGTCTTGCAGTGAAGCACGTCACAACTCCCCCCTCGAAAAAGGGCCGGGGGCATGGCCCACGGGTCAGCCGTGACCATGAATCGTTGCAGGCAGCCATCCCCTGTAGAACGTGCACTTGAGAACTCCCAGTCAATCTGGTGTGTGGAATGCAACGTCACACACATTTTATTTTTCAAAGCGCTGAAGAAGGGATTCTCTTATTTTTCCTATCTCGCGGTGTGGAAAGAACATCACATTATTGCGAGATCTTGAACGGCCGGGTCATCCGGGAAGTTCGGGCGCCATTATAACGAAGTAAATTTCTCCGTCATTTTTGGTCCCCGCCGTGGATCGAACCCGAGTCCACTTATTCAGGTACAAGTCGCTCTACCAACTGAGCTACGCAGACGTTCGTTCTTGCTGCTATCTGCCTTTATGTCGTGTGCGTCCTGCGGGGCAAGCACGTCACACATGTCAAGATAACAGAGTTGCAGCGACAAATTTCGTCGGTGTGTCTCAATTGGGAGATCATTCTGCTCCGGAGCAGAAGGATGCAACTTCGAATGGCGCCACCGGCAAATGGCTTTTACGCAATATTGTATTATAGAATTTATGAGAATTCCTTCTCCTGCAGTGACTTACTTCAATCGTGGTTTGCCGGCTGACCGAAACACCTACGACTTCATCCCAGTCCTTTCTTGGGGGAAGGGGGGGGGTATGTAACGTACCAACTGCAGAGGTGCCGCACATGGCAAGACGGTAAAGTTGCAGCCACACACTTCGTCGGTGCAGAAGGATGCGGGTTCGAATGCGCCACTCGCAAATGGCTTTTACGCAATATTGTAGAATTAATGAAATTTTCTTCTGCTGCAGTGACTTCCTTGAAGCGTGGTTTGCCGGCTGACCCGGACACTTGCGACTTCATCCTAGTCTTTTCTCGGGGGGGGGGGATGTCTGTAACGTACCTACCTCAGAGGTGACGCTCATGTCAAGACGGTAAAGTTGAGCGACAAACTTCGTCGGTGTAGCTTAATTGAGAGAGCATTCGGCTCCGGAGCAGAAGGATGCGGTTTCGAATAGCGCCACCGGCAAATGGCTTTCATGCTATTCACTCATCTGATATCAATTCTATGGTGTGGTATATTAAATATTTAGTCACTTGTGAACAGTAAATGCTTAAATCTAATACTGTAAATTTAGGACCAGAAGACAGCGGCACACTGCATTCCAATAACTAACCCAAAGTTTCAAAAGCACTAGGACAGTAAAAACTGACTTACGACTTATTTGAAAAAAAATCTTTGTTTATTAGTCGATCGTTTAACTTATGAGAAAAATGTAACAACAGAAGGCCGTCCCGGTGGCTCAGTGGTCTATCTAAGCGATGGCTTCTGATCATTCGTTCGAGATGAGTCCGGGTTCGAATCCCGGGTGAGGCATGGATGTTGTGTTTGTCTTAAGGCACTGGCTCTCTCCCTTCCCTGGAACCAGTGGGCCTAAATTAGGGACAGGCGATTGCTTATAGAGTTGCTCACGGTGGTTGTTAAACCTTCAATTAAAAAACAACAGCATCAACAGAAGCTTTTGCAGAGCAGAAGCACTTACATGACGTCGTGAAGTAGTAACAAATCATCATGTCAGTAGCTTACATCATACACCCTAATTGCATCCCCTATTGCTCATGACATGGAGTTTTGTCTATCTCTTACTGACTTGCCTGCTTATCAGGAGATTTTTAGAGGTAATCTCTTGGAAATTCCGATATGATGTTAAGGTAAGAAGAGATAAGTAAAATGCCTCTATATAGGAACAGGCAACTATAATTGAAATTTAAAATAGAGAATATGTTTCTCAATTTCCCTTTTTATACATGGATAGCTGGTAGTTGCGTTTACGTATTTATTTTGATTTTTTAACGGTAAGATCGTATGGACTACTCATGAAAACTGTCAGAACTTACTCCTGAAGTTCTCTTGCTGTACGGCTCCATACCCGCTTGGTGTTTAGCGTACTAAACATCTCGTAAATCCAGTTACAAACAGTTAGTTGTAATTCAGTTAGCTCATAAATCGAGTTATCGAGTTACAGCTCATAAATTGGGTTCACGCACAATGCGGCAAAATTTTGGAATTTAACTGCTATACTTATTCTCTCAATTATCTGAATTTAGGTGAAACCTTTCATTATCTGTGAAAACACAAATTTTTAGGTGGTGAGATTAAAAGCCACGCCTACTTACCCGGGAGTCAGTTGTTCTACTGACTAAACTACACCGACGGAATTTATCTCAACAGATTTGCCGTCTTGGCATGTTTTTCACCTCTACAGTAAGTCACCTAATCCTCTTAATTTTATTTTTTTCTAAGAGAAGAAGGTATTTGTCATTAATTCCAGACGATGTGGGGAAGTAACATCACATATTTTTTTCGAAAAATCCGACGACCAGTATATTCATTTTTCACAATCGGCAGCTAATGTGAAAACACAAATTTGACGGTAATGGATCGAAATAGCATCCCTCGGCTCCGGAGTCGATTAATTTACCAATTAAGCTACACGGACAGAATTTCTCGCTGCAGCTTTCTCGTCTTGACACGTGCTTCATTTCTGTAGTACGTCGTATATCCACTGTTAATGAAGAAAAAAAAAAGATATCTGTGACAAGCTGTTCAGCATCCACTGTACTCTTTTAAACACGATAAGTTTTCATATATTTTCCCCTTGCAGGAAATATGGCTGAAAAATAGCTCCACGAAGTAGTTCACTAAAAAAATCCACTCGGATTTTATCACATAAGTTTTTTTACATCACTGTGCACCATTGGGGTCACTATTGAAACCATTAGTATTGGTGAGCGTAGCGAGAAGGTGGCACAGACGCTTCGTTGTCTTTCATACTAAATGTTTAGTAAATATCGCAATCATTAAGTATTATGAATTAAATATTTAGCAGAAGAATTTACTTTCGCAAAAGCTCTGTTCTTTTCTAATGGAATCAATGCTAGATTTGATGAAAAAACTAAAAAAAAAATTCTCCGACAAAGAAGCTGAGACAACAAAAAATGATAATTGCCGCGCGTGAAAACAATGTTGCCAAGAAAAGCAAATAAAAATGAGAAAAGTTCAGCAAATGATTAGTTCAAAGATTTAGAGAAAACTAATTCATGAAAAAAATTCGCTTTTTCGTTGGCTGTAGAAGACGTTTGGTGAAGTGTTTAATAAAACGGCATTATGATACGGAGGCCAGTCTGGATTCGGAAGATTGGATCGAGTGATGGAAGAAAAACTATCCGATAATTATTTTACGAAACTGCTGAGTTTCGAAAATGAAGGTTTTAATTAGTACAGGGCATCGGATTATGGGAGATCTTTGAAGAAGATGTCACGTAAAAGGAATTGGATGGAACATTTTTTTATAATAAAAACTGGCAGAAGACGTAAAACAGGACAGCCAATTGTTTAGAAGAATACTTTAGATTGGAAGAAGGGGAAGGGCGACCACATCGTAAGCAAGTCGAAGGGATATAAGCAGTCGTCCGTCTCTAATTGTTTTTTGTTTGAAGGTTAACGACCACCGTCAACAACTCTATGGGATAGAAGTTATAACGAAGTAAATTTCTCCGTCATTTTTGGTCTACGCCGGGATTCAAACCCGAGTCCGCTTATTCCGAAACAAGTCGCTCTACCAACTGAGCTACGCAGACGTTCATTCTGATTCCTATCTGCCTTTATGTCGTGTGCGTCCTGCTGGCAGGTACGTCACATCTCCCCCCCCGAAAGAGGGCCGGGGGCATGGCCAACTGGTCAGCCGTGACCATGAATCGTTGCAGGCGTAGAACGTACACTTGAGAACTCCCAGTCAATCTGGTGTGTGGAATGCAACGTCACACACATTTATTTTTCGAAGCGCTGGAGAAGGGATTCTCTGATTTTTCCTATCTCGCGGTGTGGAAATAACATCACACCATTGCGAGATTTTGAACGGTCGGGTCATCCGGATAGTTCGGGCGCCATTATAACGAAGTAAGCTTCTGCTGAGCTTCTTCTACTAATGGTTTTTCTAATGGTTGTTGTGTTAATTATAATATGAATAAACTTTCCTGCTAGTAGTGTAGTAATAATAATAAACAAGCTTTCAACTGCTAGTAATGTTGTAGTAGTAATTAAGATGAATAAAGTCTTAATGCTGGTTGTTAATAATAACAACTAATGAAATAAACCTAACAGCCAGACAGAGATCTGACAAAACTATGAACTGAGAAAAACGTACTTACTAGAACAACTTTTTATTAGAGAAACTCTTGATATGATCCAACATACACTTCACCGGACACACAGCTACTCAATAAAACGTATCTCCTTGCATATAAACGAAGCTCTCCTTACGCATATAACGAAGCTCTCCCTACGCACATCAACATGAAAAGCTCTCTCCATATAAACAAAAGCTCTCTCCATATAAACAAAAGCTCTCTTAGGTATCGTTGAACGCGCCTATTTATACTGGCTACCACCACGTCATGACTTACACTCATTGCCAGATCTCATTCAGCGGGAGAAATAACATCTCGTTCAGTAAGAAGATAATTTACATAGTAAAATAAAATAACCAGAGATAGTAAAAATCAAAAGGAAAGTGAATCTAGAGTATACGTTACAAAGTAATCACCCGTCTATAATTTAGGCCCCTGGTCCCAGGGAAGGGAGAGAGCCAGTGCGGTAAGGCAAACACAACATTCATGCCTCACCATGATTCGAACCAGAACCCCTTTCGAACGAATGATCAGAATCTATCGCTAGCACCACTGCGCCGCCAGGGCGGTCACCAGCATGTTCCTCGAATCACTCATTGACGATTCTGGAAGTGTGGCATGGCACATTATCCTGTTGGCAATGGCCATCACCAGCAGGGAACACAGTTGAGATGAATGGGTGAACTTGGTCTGCAACGATGTTCAGATACCTGAAAGCTATCAGAGACTGTGCTATTGGGATAATGGAACCTAAAGTGTTAAAAGAAAAACCATCGCCCACAGCATGACACCGCCGCCTCCGGCTTGTTTCCGCCCAATAATGCATCGAGGTGCCATCGCCTCCGTTGGTAATTGGCGTATCCGCACTCGGCCGCCTACGTGATGCACCAGGAATCTTGATTCGTCAGATCAGGCCATTTTCTTCCAATCATTCAAGATCCAATCTCGATGATCTTGGGCCCATTTCATGCCTTGTTGGCGATGACATGCACACAGCTTTGGGACACGGCTGGGTCTTCGGCTACGCCGGCCCATGAGTAGAAGTCTGCGACGAAGTGTGTTATATGACACATTGCCCTCATCGCCACTGTTGCAGCTGGGGATGATTTGTCGTACTGTGGCCTTGCGGTCGTTGTGAACAATGCGCCACAGACTCCGCTCCCCTCTGGCATCAATGAGCTGCGGACGACGCACGACTGGACGACGGTTCTTGCTTTGACCATCTGTGCACCACTTTTGATACGTACTCGCTACAGAGGTGCAGGAACAGCCCACAAGCCGTGCCGTTTCCTAGAAAGTAGTTCAGAGGCTACGCGCCCTCATAATTTGTCCTTTATCAAATTGCGGTAAATCGGAAGCTTTTCCCATTCTGACTCCGAACACTCTACTAATATATACTGCTCCTTCACCTGCGCCACCTTTCGGTCTCTAGGCGCGCTCATCTCTCTAGGCATGTAGTGGTCATAATGCAATGGCTTATCGGTGTATATACACTCACGAACAATAAAATTTGCTACCCAAGAAGGAAGCATCGGATTAAACTGAAATTTCATGGACGTAATGGTACAGATGAATGATACTCATGATGGCAAAAACAGAGCTGCAGGACAATTACAGGGGGATCTGTGGCACGCAGTCCGGTCATCTTCAATACGCATTGCACCTCCTCGTGATTCGATACATGCTGCAATACGATCTGGCATGGTGGCGAACAGACGCCTAATGCTGTCCTGCGGCAAACCGGCCCACACGTGTTGCACTGTGTGCTCCAAATCCCGGATAGTGCGGCAGCTGGCGATTCAACTGGTCCCACACATACTCGATAGGGGACATGTCCGGGGAGCGGGCAGGCCATGGAAGTGTATGGACATGACGTAGGCAGTCTGAGCAACCCGAGCCGTGTCCCGGCGGGCATTATCTTGCTGGTATAGCGCACCTGGAATCCCGGCCAGAAATGGGAGCACATGAGACCGTAGGATCTCATCCACGTACTGCTGGCCCGCCAATGATCCACGTAACACTACTAAAGCTGATCCGATATCGTAGGCTATGGCTCCCCATACCATAATGTTTGCAGTGGAGGAGGTATGGCACTCGATAGCGAGGTTGGGATTAACCCGGGAATCTCCACAACCGGGCGCGATGATCATCTGTCCCCAAAATGAAGCGGCACTTGTCACTAAACACCACACGTCGCCAGTTTGTGGCGTTCCACGTCGCTCTGGCCTGGCACCACTGCACATGGAGCCGGTGATGTTACAGTGTTAATGGTAGCATACGTAAGGGGCGCTGGGACCGCAGATTCGCTTGCGCGAGGCGTCGAAACATGGTTTGTGGGCACACAGAAGCCGCCACATCTACCTGTATAGTGAACAGCGTCCCCGTGGGATTCGTACGTGCCTGGCAAACGATCCGTCGATCCTCTCTACCGGTTGTCCTAATGGTCCTTCCGGAGCCACTCCGCCGTGTGACAGTGTCGTCACGTGTTGAGTGCTCCCCAAATAGTTGGACGGTATGGTCGGAACGATCCACGTTGTGGGCTATACTGCGCGCCGACCACCCTACGGTTTTCAGCCCGATGATCAGGTCTCTCACCAAAGTTAGCAAGTTGCGTAAATCGACGTCTCTTGCGTTAACCCGGCATTCTTGTCACTCTGTACTCTTGCTTGCGTTTACCGGTGCTTTTCGCTTTCATAGGAAATCTACTACACGCCGGTTTATAAGGCTGCCGGTTCGTGTTTACAGCACTCACACAGGGTGTGGGGTCATGTGCATTTGCACCAAACGTGGATCATTTGCATACCAGCACGCACTCTAGATATTTGCTAATTTCCTCGGTTGTAGCTTGTTTTGTTCTAGGTGCGCAAATTTCATTTTTCGTGATTGTATATACACAGTCATGTCACATTAATGTGATCGCCTCCTGCTTTTGACGTGAACAGCGCGTAGCCAATGAAAGAAGGCTCGTGTCTTGAACTGGTTTGGAGGGTCTATAAGGTTTGCTGTAGGGATTCTGAAAACATATCACTCGTTGCTGTCATGGATAAAAGGAGTGATTTATCAGAATTGCAAAAAAGGAATGATTATCGGCTTTCGGGCCAAGGGTGACAGTATTCTGAAACAGCGCAGTTTGTATATTGTTTGCTTGTTGCTGTAGTTAAAGTGTATCGTGATTGGAGAAATGGCACCATTGCGAATAAGCGACGCGGAAACTGCGGAGCACCACGTGCCCATAATGTGAGAGGTGAACGTTGGCTTCGAAGTTGCGTGAGGACCGATCGACACGCTACAGTGGAGCAACTCGCTGGCCAAATGAACCAGAGGGCTACCGGAAGTGTGTCTAAAACGACAGTTCAGCGAACCCTGCTGCGTATGGGGCTCCCATGAAAATGGATGGTCACTGCACCTATGCTAACGAAAATTCATCTGCAGAAAAGGCTTACATTTGCACAGCAGTATCGGAATGGGACCTCCGCTGATTGACAAAAGATTGTCTTCTCCGATGAGTCACGTTTTCTTCTTCATCGAACGGATGGAAGTTGGCGTATAAGGCGAGAAACATCGGAGAACAAACAATCTTCAACCATTGCTGGAAGAACACAAGCTGGTCGGGCCAGCGTTAGCCTTTTAGCCTGGCGATTGTATTCGTGGAATTCTCTGAGTCCACTCATACCTGTGAAAAGCACTATGGACCGAATTAGTTATGAATCCATCCTTGCCGACCACATACACCCATACATGATGATTTTCTTCCCTGAGCGGATGGGATATTCCAGAACGACAGTATGATGTGTCACACAGCTAGAAATGTCCGAGAGTGGTTGGATGAGCACGATGAAGATTTCAAAGTACTTCCCTGGACCCCTAATTCCCCATACTTAAACCCAATTGAGCATCTGTTGGACCACCTCGATCGTGTTGTTCGCTCTACGGATTCTCCGCCACGCACCCTCCAGCACCTGTAAGATGCACAGTCATCACGGTTCCATATACCTGTGAACACCTTTCAGCACCTTATTGAGTCAATCCCAGCCCGCCTAGCTGCTGTCCGCGCTGCACTAGGCGGTTAGTCTGGATATTAGCTGGTGGTCACAATAATGTGAGTCGACCGTATATATATATATATATATATTCCTTCTTTTTATTAAAAATTCAGGTGGAGTTACTTCTGGTGATCTGGAGGGTTATGCAATGAGAGTTGATCCTCGTTCGTTTTGAGTAAAAGGAAAATTTCTGCCAAAAGAGTCGTGTGCTCGCTTTACACCTGCAAACTTGTAAACGTTTAATATTGAGGAACTTGTCAATCAGGTGGGAAACTACCTTCGATTTTGAAGGTGCCATGCGTTGTCGCATGTCCCAAATTCAACCTTCCTTTTTAGTTTCTGTTTCTCATGTCTTGTTTCTTGGTTTAATTTTATTCGGGACGGCAAATAACTTCCCCGAACAGCTGGCACGCTTTAGAACGACCACAGAAAGGCCGGAAAAATAAATAGACCCTTCAATGGAAAAACGTAAAGAAAGTGACTAGATCGGATATGTTGGTGACGTACTTGAAATAACGATAGAAGTTGAAATTTTTGTAGACTTATGTAAATTGACGAATAAGTGTTGCAGCTATGTGATTGAGATTATGCTGATATCTTGTTTTTTATTGAGTGCCAGCGGTATCACTTGATGAATGCAGTGTATTGTTGATCGGAATTTGCAGTGCGTGGAGAATAAACAAATAACACCACGTAAGTTTTGACGCTATGCATCTTTCCCCACAGTGATATAGTAGATCCCAAGTAAAAAAAATCGATGTAACGAAAATGGGTAATGGTGCATCAGTTTCAAAACC
Organism: Macrothele yani; assembly: GCA_039090855.1. Taxonomy (NCBI): domain Eukaryota; kingdom Metazoa; phylum Arthropoda; class Arachnida; order Araneae; family Macrothelidae; genus Macrothele; species Macrothele yani. The sequence continues at coordinate 119,725,386 of CM077001.1, read as the reverse complement.
GTTGTTGAAATCTGACCGTGCCGCATGCTGTCCCATGAAGTAACGCAGCAATAGATAATTTCATTGTTAACTCTCCAATGTATTTTACTAAATTATTGCCGAACATTATTGCATCACGTTTTACATAAACGTAACAATATCTCAGTGCACTCTGCATAAATTACGAGAACCTGATGATAAATGTGGTAGAAGACATTACAAAAATTCCTTTTGAAGCTGTTCATTTTTCACAAATATGTATCGCAAAAAACGGTGCGTAAATTTAGCTTCCTCTGGACCATACCTGCTATTGACGAGTTTTAAAATGATGTGTAACACGATGGGAATGAGGGAAGGGGGGGGGGGGAGGGTAACCTGTAGATATTATATACCAAAAGTTTCAAATCCTCCTCACTAACACACTTGTTGTCCTTTCTGTCTTGAAGTCAGGTTTTAGCTTGCGCATGAGCTGAGGGAATTTTGTAGCTATATCCTATTTCTTGGAAGTCCCGGTCGTTCTTTACATTTGTCTAAATCTGAATAACATATAATAATAAAAATAAATACTGTTTTTGAAAAACGTGACAGTCAGAAAGCTTATTATTTCCACCCTCATAGTTTAGTAAATACAGTATTTCTTTTTATGACCCACATACCTTCTTCCATTGGTTTCACAAAAATAGAATTCATTAATTCACTCTCCTGAGCACCGCTCACTGTCAGGAATTAGTAAACCATATTGTTTGTTGTTATAATTTAATTCCGCTTAGTATGTACCGGACTGTGCTTTCGCGTGGTCGTGAATGGCTCAAATTAATGCAATGCGTTTTACGTAAATAGTTATAAGCTCTCTAATCACTGGTTTTATTTCACACCTACAAAGATCTTGGCATGCGATATAGGCACAGCATAAATTATCTACAAAGAATACCAGGTACGCCCTCGATTTTGTTTCTGATTCTTTTAATCTAGCTGTTTTCTTCACTTAGTTATTTCTAGAGGGTGAAATATATGTACAAAGAATTAATTAGGGATATTAGTATTATTCATGCATCAGCAAGTGTAGTTAAAGACACTAATTAACTTCAACAAAAAGCAGTGATCAAATAATTGAAACGCTACAATTGTGGGACGTACATCTGAAATTTAATCTTCTTTTTAATTTTCCATTTCTTATAAAAATTTCTTTACTTCTTCGTTTGAATTTATTTCTATACGGCACACCACTTTGTCGAATTTCCGTGTATTTTTTGTCAACGCTGACAGCGATTAAAATGAAAATAAAAAGTTATATCGAGTATGTGGTAGAGCAGAAAGGTAAAACACGAGGAAAGAGCGCGGAGTTTGTAGAGATATTATGAAGATTATTATCAGATGCCTACCATTCCTTGATGTCCTGGTTACTCGCTCAAATGGATCTCTCGCAACCACAATTTATCGGAAGCCTTATGCCAAGTTCAATCACCCTTGGCAACAAAAACTCAGCGTCTTTTACAGTTGCGTATATCGCGCGATACATATATGTTCAGATAAAGACAGTTTGGAAAAAGAACTTTATTTCCTTAAACGTGTTGCAGTACAGCAAGGATACAACCCTTCCATTATAGACAAGACTCTAACAAAATTCCGGAAACCGAAGCCTATCCACGTTTACTCCTGTGATGCGCCCATTGCGAGATAATTTTTTCATTATTCCATTTTCCCGTGACATTGCTTTCAAAATTTCAAAAATTTTCAAAACCTTTAATTTTAAAGTAATTTTTAAACCCATAAACAAAATGAACTTTTTAGGATCAAAGGACCATGTTGAAGGCATAAACTTGTGGGGAATTTATCAAATTTCATGTGAATGTGGCCCTTCGTATATAGGACAGATATAACGAAGTAAATTTCTCCGTCATTTTTATCCGCGCCAGGATTCGAACCCGGGTCCCTTCATTTCGGAATAAGTTGCTCTACCAATTGATCTACGCGGACGTTTTGTTCTGATTCCTATCTGCCTTTATGTCGTGAACCCGGGTCCCCTCATTCCGGAATAAGTTGCTCTACCAATTGAGCTACGCGGACGTTTTGTTCTGATTCCTATCTGTCTTTATGTCGTGTGCGTCCTTCTGGCAGGTACGTCACATCTCCTGGTACATTACATTATCTACCCCTTATTTTTTTTTTCGAAGTGCTGGAGAAGGGATTCTCTTATTTTTCCTATCTCGCGGTGTGGAAATAACATCACACCATTGCGAGATTTTGAACGGTCGGGTCATCCGGATAGTTCGGGCGCCATTATAGCGAAGTAAATTTCTCCGTCATTTTTATCCGCGTCAGGATTCGAACCCGGGTCCCCTCATTCCGGAATAAGTTGCTCTACCAATTGAGCTACGCGGACGTTTTGTTCTGATTCCTATCTGCCTTTATGTCGTGTGCGTCCTTCTGGCAGGTACGTCACATCTCCTGGTACGTTACACAGACCCTTGCATTTTCGATTGAATGATCATAAGACCTACATTCGGAATTGTGACCTAAAGAAGTCATCGATGGCTAAACACTGTTACGAAAAGGACCATAAATTGCTCTTTGAAAAAAGCAAATCTAATTGAAAAGCCAGATTCCACCACCAAATTTGATATTTTGGAAGCTTTCCATATATATCAGAAGTCTTCGCAACTTGTTAATGACATGGCATCCACCCCATTTCTATCAAGCGCGTGGAAGCAACTAACCAAAACCCTTGACTATAAACACCGTTTATGATATCATATATAATTTGAATATTTACGTGTCATTCGTCCTGATGAAGCTAGTTCAGTACCCAATGAAACCATGGTCGTCTTCAAAAAATAAATATTTGTGACAAACCGCTTTGTATTCTCTTAATACGTTTAATCGTCACAAGACTGCAGTCTTTGAGATCAAGAACCTCTATGATTGTTAAAATTATAAAAGTTTGCTGTTTCCGTAGGTGGATGATGTAGGAATTATGAATGTCAAATATAAGTTACGCCAAGATGAAGTGAATTTGTCAATGTTGTTTCCTGTTCGTGTCTGGTACGGTTTGGAAAAATAAAAAAGTTGAAAGTGCTACGTTAAGTCGCTAATTTTTTTTTTGTCCCTCGCCGTTATTTCATTAATCAGACTTGTCCAATAAGTCTTTAGGAAGGATATTTATTAAAAGCAAAGTTAAAAATACTAAAAGCACCGTAATTGTTGAACAAACATCACTTGCATTTTTTTAGCACTTTACGTCACGTATCCTTGAGGCTTTAAAATTTAATCGTTTATAGGATTAACCAATTCTTAACGTTGCATTCTATCATTTGACTCTTGATGCACCATTTGTTCAAATATTACACCATTCCGCTTAATGGGAAGTATAGATTTTAAGTACTTAACTTTCAAAATATGATGATGTTACATTATTCCGCTAAAAATGTTTACTTCAGGTGGCGAATGATTTGTTTACATGGAAATTATCGCTGGTTTCCGCAAGATACTGAACTGAAAAAAATATATATACATCTTTGAAATGCGTGTGAGTTACTACGGAGAAAGCTAATTAATGCAACAGCCAACATAATGTAACGTAAAAATTAAACTCGGAAATTCCTGCAGAAAATTTGATTTGAACGGCTAACTCCTATTTGTAACTAATCGTGTACACATACAGGAAATTTCGCTCGTCTCAGCAAGATTTAATTAGTTTAGCAACTTCGCCTGGACTTGGAACTAAAGCTTGTCTCCTCACATGTTTTGGTTGTTTTACGCAATTATTCAAGACAGCAAAGCATTTTGCTCAGAGATACAATACTTATAACGAATGTTACGGAAATTTTTCAGGGGATTATAACTTCTCCCCTGTACATTTGTTTTCACTGCAAACAGCGTTGTATTGAGAAGAAAACATATCCACGGTATCAACGGTAATATCATATTACGTTACTCTGCTGCTGGTTAAGTTGTTTCTGTATGATTAATTTACTTTCCCCGAAATTTAAATGAGCTTTATTCACGGCGCTGAAAGAATTTTAACTAATGCATTCTGGAGTGCATAAATAAGCGAATCTTAGTATTTCTTGCACGTATGGCACCGTCGAAATGATCTTGGAAAATGGAAGTTTTGTTCGCCCACATGAAAAAAAACAGAAAAAAAAAACAAAAAAAAACACACACACACACACACACAATTTGAGTCTTTTTTTCGTTGAGGAGAAATTTTCCAAATCATTTTTTCTTCTGGTAGAAAGGACTCTTTAACGGAACGTTGTTCGCATGTTGTTCCAGACTTTCAGCATTTTTTTTCTAAATAAAAAAACAGCTGTTTGTCAACCATTTTCAACTAGGAATTTCTATATTTTAAAAATCTTTTTAAGAGTATCTTTTGATTGTGATAGCTTTTAAAACCATACATTGTGAAATTTTTGAAATTTCTTTTTAATCTACAAATGTCTCTCAAAAGGACATAGAAGATAAAATACTTTTTAACCAGGTAAAAAAATAATTTTCTGTTTCAGCTGGTCTTTTTTTCCTAATATTTTCCTGTGAAATACAGACACACATCTCTCTTGGGAAGCAAAATATAATTATTCCAAAGTGAGGCATTAAATTTTCTTATGCAAATAAACTATTTCTACTGTACAGTTTTGAGAATTAGTGGAGGCATCTGCGCAAAATTTACATGCATTTCTATTACTGCAAGCTGTACGTATGTTTACATCTCTTAATACTTTATAAAGTAACTCTTCCTGTACCTGAACAAAGATACGCATCATATTTCATTGTGGTAAAAATTATTTCAGATCACCTGCTGAGCGTTAACCAACGTAAATGCCCAATTTAAAAACAACTTCGTCTTCGAGTTGTTTTTAAATTGGGCATTGAGAAGGTTAGTCTTTCAAGAACTCGAAACCCTTTTGGGACAACGTGTGATATATTCTGCAATGCGATAAAGTTTCGTTGGGGGAACTAATATTTATGTACAGTATATTCCGATTAATTGGGGAACATCGGGGCTAGAACACTTTGGTCCAATTAAGAGGGCGTCTCAATTATGCGAAACTTTACCCATAGAGATGTTCTTCGTGAATTACCCCAAATATATGGTTGCAGGATTAACCGATGGACTAATTGACCGGCATCTACTGTACACTGCTGTCCGAAACTTTAGGACAAACATTAAATTTGACGATTATAGAACGTCATGGCGCCAAAAACGCGTGCTGACATATGAACCCGAGTGTTTTTTTTTTTTTTTTTAATTGGAGGTTTAACGACCACCGTGAGCAACTCAATGGGCTATAAGCAGTCGCCCGTCCCTAATTTAGGGTCACTGGTTCCAGGGAAGGGAGAGAGCCAGTGCCGTAAGACAAACACAACATCCATGCCTCACCGGGATTCGAACCCGGACCCCTTTCGGACGAATGATCAGAGGCCATCGCCTTAGACCACTGCGCCACCGGGGCGGCGAACCCGAGTGTGGTAGGACGTATGAAGACATTCCACGACGCGAAGCCTGTATGCAAATTTTTTGTGAGCACGTGACAGCTGCAGAGGATGTATATAATCAGGTGGCCGAGTCGTTTCTCATATGAGTTCATTCTGTTGTCCATGAGTTTCAGCGGCCAACTCCGTCAGTGTAGCTTAATTGGGAAAGCATTAGGCTCGAGAGCACAAAGATGCAGCTTCGATGAACGCCACCAGCAAATGACTTTTAAGGTATATTGGCATCCGAACGGTAAAATCTCCTGGCCGTTGGGTCTTCGAAAAATGTATGATGTTCGTTACACACACAGTCTGGAATTATAGCGAGCTCTTCTTCAAGCATGGTTTGCCGGCTGATCCGGAAAACTATGATTACGTCCCAGCTCCTTCTCAAGGGCGGCGGGATATATGTGACGTACCTAACTCAGAGTTAACGCACGTATCAAGAAGGCAAAATTGCAGCCACCGGTGTAACTTAATTGGGAAAGCATTCAGCTGCGAAACAAGAAACGGGTCCTGTATGACAATCTTAGAGCCAGGTAACAGTGGTTGCATCCAAAACAGAAGCCCATGCTGATCTCCAAATCAGTATTGTACGCGTTGATAAAAATAGATGCGACACATATTGTTAGTACCCACGTAAGGTCCTGCTGTCTGTTTGGTCGGATATGTGGGGTGTAGTGTTTCTTGAGCAACTGCCGGACAACACCACTATCACCACCAATGCATCAGATCGACGATCTGCATGCATCGCTTACGTCGAAACGACAAGCACTACTGAACCGCAAGGGCGTCCTCCTACAGTAGGACGGGGCGAGACCTCACGCAGCATGGGAGACCTTTCACAAAATCAGGGATCTAGTCTAGGAGCTTCTGCCGGAACCAACCTATTCCCCAGGCATTGCCCCAAGCGACTAGCACCTTCTCTGGTCATTGCAACATTTCCTGGACGGACAGCGTTTCTCCAAACTGGACGATGTCGAACCTACGCAATTCTTTGCGTCTAGCCTGCCATAATTCTATAAGGACGACATCCAACAACATCCCAGACAATGTAGATTCCATTTTGAACTGATTTGTACTTGCATATACGGTAATTAGCACTTTTCTGATGCCTTGTATTTGCAGACATTACTTACCTTCCAACCAAATATTACTAATTTCTTTTTGATGTCGTGCGTTTTAGTTTACTGTTGCTGTTACTATCGGTACCACATACAGCTGTAAAATCGCTTTTTCTGATTTTGACAGGTCAAAATGTATCTCGTCTTTAAGTTTTGGACAGCAGTGTATGATTATCAGTGTGATTCATGATTCAATAAAAGATCGAGAATATGTTTAAAACCGAATCAAGAGTAATTTCAATGTTTTTTACTGCTTGTAAAGAAGTATTTGCTTTTACTCACACCGTACACATAAAGAAAAAAAATTACTGTCTCGTTTATTTCGAAAATTCTAATGAAGAGTGTCTTGACCTCAGTTTTGTCACTGTGATCGTCCGTGACGCTTTAATTTAGCCTTCCTTTTGAGTTTCTGCATTCTACACTTTACACCACAGATTCTCGCTCAACGAAAATGCGTGTGGCAGCACCTGAAAACAAGTCATAGTGCGATCTACTTAGGCAGAATTAAGAGCTGTTGTGTTCAACGATCTCGGCCAGGCAATGTTACTAAGCCAATGTTATCAAAGCCAGACTTACTAAGGCAATTTTTGAGCAAGTATTGAGAGAGTGATTGATATGTTGAATGCGTTTGATGCTGTGTGAAGTCTAATACATTGTATGCGTTGATAAAAATATATGCGACACATCTTGTTAGTGCTACGACGTCTTGTTGCCAATTAACGTACTATTGGGCAAAACAAAGTAGTGGATTTCTTTCCTTAGTATATCCCAGTTATTCAACCCTGCTCCTTATCTTTAAGTGCATAATCAGAAATTCTACGAACAATTAAGACTTTCAGATATATGTTTAGCCGTAAAGCTATCTGGGCTCAATGAAATGTTCATTCAACGTTAAGTTCTGAGCTTCAGTGTGAAATTAAAACCAATGAGGTCTAATCTTTTTGTGCTGCAGTAAAGCTAAATTAACGTTCAAGTTCCATTTCAACAAAAAGTTTCATTTAAAAAAACTAATATTATACTTCACATCATCGCGTTCGTCAGAAACCTAAGTAGGTATTTGAAGTTTTTTGAAAGCTGCTATTATGTATAGAGAAGCTTAAAGTAGTTCATCTTGAGTATTTTGCTTTCCTCTTTCGGTTCCTCTCGACTTATACTATTACTTTGAACCGCGCCGTTTATTACTGTGCATCTTGTATTTTTGTTAATTATTATTTACTTAAAACATCACTTGTCGTACTATCTGGGATTCTTTTATCACTGGAGCTTCTTAACGTTATGCTCCGAATAACTAACACAAAGTCCAACACAATGAGCAATATTAGGCTTTCTAACAACCAGGAAAGAGTTGTCTTAGTTGCGAACTTATGTCTTCATTTTGTCTTCCAGGCGCATTAGAACTATGCCTCAAAGCACTTCAATAGAATCAATAGCACTATACTTCAAAATATGTACTTCAACAAATTGAACCTCTGTAACGTAAGGCTGCTCAAAGTGTATCAACCTCAATACAACTTCATGTATAAGGGTCGCGCAAATCAAAGTGAGACTCGTGTAATAGCGTCGTTGTATAATTACACAGAGCCGTGCATTTACGCCGGTAGATGGCGTGTCATGTCAGGAAGCAGGCTGTTATCAGCAGCACATGTCAGTGTGCTGTTTGCACATGCGGAGGCAAGTTGACAACGTTGGTTCGTGACAAGGATCCGTCCAAATAATCCCAGCGGGCAGTTATGAAATTTTTGACTGCAGAAGGTGTTACTGTTACTGGAGCCGAAATTTTTTTTTTTTGGTTGGAGGTTTAACGACCACCGTGAGCAACTCAATGGGCTATAAGCAGTCGCCCGTCCCTAATTTAGGGTCACTGGATCCAGGGAAGGGAGAGAGCCAGTGCCGTAAGACAAACACAACATCCATGCCTGACCGGGATTCGAACCCAGACCCCTTACGGACGAATGATCAGAGGCCAGCGCCTTGGACCACTGCGCCACCGGGGCGGCCCGAAATTTATCATCGTATAAAGGATGTGTATGGGAATGAATGCCAGTCACGATATATAGTGTTCCACTGGTGTTGTGAATCTCGTAAAGGATGTGTAAGCACGGAGGACATGCCGAGACCTGGGCAAGCAAACGCGGCCATCAGCATGAAATCAATTGCTGCCGTGGACAACCTTGTGAAGGCGAATCACCGAATCACCACTCGCGACCTTGCGGCAACATTGTCCGTGAGTAAGGGAACTGTTAACACCATTCTCCATCGCCGATTGGGGTACAGAAAGATTTGCGCACAATAGGCCTCCAAGCATTTCCTGGAGGAGCAGAAGACTCTGCGAATGGGTGCTTGTATAGAGCATCTGCATCGTTACCACGCAAAGGGGGCACAGTTTCTTTCCAAGATTGAGACCGCAGGTGAAACTTGGTGCCACCACTTTCATCCGGCCACAAAATGGATGAGTATGAAATTGCAGCATTCCGACTCTCCACGCCCCCAAAAAGTCCAGTTCTCCTTAAGAGCTGGAAAAGTGACTTTCACAGTTTCCTTCGATGAGAATGACCCATTTCTGCTGAATTTGGCTGGACGCAGGCAGTATGGCCAAGGCAACCACACACTGCAATACGTTACGCAACCTCAAAACGGACATCAAGCGTAAGGGTAACCCGGTATGTTGTCAAAGGGTTATTTTTCTGCACGACAATGCACGCCCACATGTGGCGACAGTGTGTCACGATTTGCTGCCGGGCTTCCGCTGGGAGATCCTCGACCATCCCTTCTGTAGCCCCGATCTGTCGCCCTGCGACTAACACATCTTCGAGCCACTGAAAAATCTCTCAAGGGCCGCCGGTTCTCTAACGACGCTGCGGTCAGAGACTCCTTGATGTCTGGTATCCACAATCTCGTGACGCGCTGGGACACTTGCTTGAACTGATACGGTGACTATGTGTAGCGGGTATGTAACTCATGAATTACTCTTAGTGCCTGTATGTTCACATTTTCCAACCTATGAACCCTTACGGCAAAAAACCGACACTCTCAGTTTCATTTGGGGAACCTTTTATGTATATAACATCATCATCATCATCATCATCATCAACAACCAGTATCAATCCACTGCTGGATGAACGTCTCCCCAAATTTCTTCCACAATTGTCTGTCATGGGCGTGTCTCCTTCATGTCACTCCAGCATACTTTCGAATTTCATCCTTACATCTCCCATGGGGTCTTCTTCTGGGTCTTTTCCTGTCCCTCGGAATCCAGTCAAAAATTTCGGGTGTCCGTTCTTCTGGCAACATGTCCAGGCCATTGCCATTTCAGTGATTTCACTCTGGTCCATGATGTCGTCCACTACTGTCAGTCCACTCCTGTCGGTTCGAATTCTGGTGAGACATGACTGTTGTGTTTGTTTTAGGACGCTGGCTCTCTCCCTTCCCTGGAACCAGTGGATCTAAATTAGGGACGGTCGACTGCTTATAGCCCATATATATATATATATATATATATATATATATATATATATATATAACAAACACAACAGTCATGTCTCACCAGAATTCGAACCGGGACCCATCTCGAACGAATTGTCTTAAGTCAGCGCTTAGACCAATGCGCCACCGAGGCGGCATATGCATTGCTCTTATCTTGTCAAAACATAAGCACGTCATTCAGACCTGTCTTCAAAACTACTGCCATATAACATTCAGCGAATAAGAAAATATAACATAAAGGTTGAAACACTTAAAGAGAACGAACTCAAAATTCACACAGGAAAGAAACTAGAAAGCTAAATTAGAATATGCGTCATAACCGTAACATTTCGACTTGCAAAAACACAGTCGTAAACGGGCATTAGCGCATAGCTCACACGCCACTTGGAGATTATAATCACAATAAAAGGCATCGAGCCAGAAATCAGAATATTAGTTTGCCAGTGGATACGAAGTATGTAACAAATTCCACGATAAACATCGTTTTTTCCCTTGCCATCTTCCTTGAAGCTTCTTAAGCCAACGCGACCCAAGCTTTTCGTTGCCACTTACGCGACTCGGTCTATCTGTGAAAGTTGGGCTAGCTGCTATCTAAGATAAACTGGGAAAATCAAACTCGCATAAAAATGAAATTAATAGCATTCAAGTACTCGTGATAACCATTGGAGGATTTACAATTAGGCGCACTAGGCAAGCGCCTAGGGCCCCAGAGCTTGAGGGGCCCCGAAAACGTATAATTGGATTGCAAGTATTGTTTGGGTTTACGCAGACCGAAAAAAATCAGTCCTTAAAGCGACAACTTTATTTGTGTTGCCAATTGATATTTTACTTTCTCATACACTGCCGGACAATTGCTAAGGACGGATGACAATAGCAACGATAGTAACCATAAAATGGAAGGCAGGAAAATGTGGAAATTAGCATAAGTGCGGGATACAGTAAGACGTGTTGTGCGTATGCAAATTTTGGATTGCCGAACTTGTTCGTGACGTCATAGCGCTGATAAGAGGTATAAAGGATTTGACGCGTATTGCACGTTGTTGTTCAAACGCAAAGTTAAAAGGGAAAGAATCAATTGACGAACTTGCAATTTTCAGTATGTCTTCCCCACATCACCTAGATGATTTTACGCGTGACCGTATTATTGGCAAGATTGAAGAAGGGCGAAAAATAACAGATGTTGCCAGGGAGTTCGACGTCAGCCACAGTGTTGTTTCAAGGCTTTGGAAATCATTTCAAACAAATGTAGAGTGTAGCAAACGTCACGGGGGAGGCAGTGTTCGCAGTACGACACCTGCATAAGATCGGTACATAGTGCTATCAACAAAAAGACACCGGCGCAGCACAGCTAGTGAGGTAGCAAATCAGTTTATGGCTGCTACTGGCAAGCGGATCTCCCGAAAAACTGTCGCCAGACGTTTGCATGAAGGAGGACTATACGCCCGCCGTCCTGTTGTGTGCATCCCATTGTCCAGACGTCACCGTACCGCCCGTTTGCAATGGTGCGATCAACGTCGCAATTGGACTGATAACGACTGGTCTGCTGTCCTCTTCTCAGATGAGAGCAGATACAGTATATCGTCTGATTGTCGACGACAACTGATCTGGCGTGATAGTGGTACTGCATATTGTCCAGCAAACCTACAGGAAAGGGACCGATATCCGACATGTAGTATCATGGTATGGGCTGGCATCATGATCAATGGCCGTACGTCCCTCTATGTGCTTCCAACTGGGACTATGACTGGCCAACGATACATTAATGATGTTCTGCTACCTCATGTTCGCATGTTCCGTGGTGCTGTCGGTGATAGATTCACTTTCATGGACGACAACGCAACATGTCATCGAACAGTCGCTGTCCAGGAATGTGTTGAGAGCGAGGATATTCAACGCCTCGTATGGCCAGCACGTTCTCCAGATATGAATCCCATTGAAAATGTGTGGGATGCTTTGGGGAGGAGTCTTGCTGATCGCCAATGCCCTCCAATAAACAAGGACACCCTCATCCGTTCACTGACATAGGAATGGGATAAATTACCCCAACAGCTGCTTGATAATGTTGTGCAAAGCATGACATGACGTTTGGAACCTTGCATCGCCCTCCATGGTGGCCATATCCCGTATTGACATCTTACGCCGGAACGCCTGCGGACGGTAATTGCATTTTTTTCACGTTTACGTATTCTGCACAAAATGGCCTGTTTGTCCCTTGAACACGTTCCAAAGCTTTCTGGATTTCAGAGCACAATAAATTTTCTTTCTTGTAATGTCCTGGCATTCTGACATTATTTTATTTCACTTGGCATCCAACCACACTTACTTTTTTATGCGCTATATAGCCGTTTATGATCCGTCCTTAGCAATTGTCCAGCAGTGTATGAGTAAAATATAGTTTTTCTTGCTGCTGTTGATACTCCAAATTTTCGAGTTCTTATCGATGTGCTGGGTTTGAAAGGAACAGTTAAAATGATTTAGCCTTCCGTTTAGGTGAAGGAAGAATTCATGCTTCCCACACTTTTCATTGTGTAAGGCGAATACTTAACAGGCCTGCTATTTATATAAATTACTTTCATGCTACTTCCAGCCAAAGAAAAGCATCTGTGTTGGACCCCCTCCATCCCTCCCCAATTTGCAATTAGGAGTGCTTGTAGAAACTGTCTTGACGATCGGGGATGTTTTCTGTTTATTGCCTTGTCCCTTTGGGGCAGGGTAATCAAGTTCTTTCTTAGCCTTGGCCCCTAAACCAGCCTAAACCAAAAAGAGCTAATATTTAAGCTGAAAAAAATAAAGAAATTCGAGAATGTCACAAATGTCTTTCTTATTTAACATTGTTAAAAGAAATTTCTATTGTGCAACAAAAGTTTCTTATTCTTTTCTCCTACCCTGTTTTAATACCAACAATTATCAAGTATTCTCACCTTTTCTATTCCTTAAATCGACATAAAACTAACATTTGAAGAAGCAACAAAATTTCCAATGATACCTTTACTTGAAAAGCTGTGGTACTTACTTTTCCATCTTCAAACCGGATCTTTTGCGTTTCCTTATGCTTCTGACAACTGCAGTGCACGTATAAAAATCTCACCCATCGTTTTGACAGAATAAAAAAATGCAGACCTTCCTAATTTTTCGAAGAGAATATAAGAAAAAATTATTTCAAGAAACTTCACATTCTCACTTTCCTGCAGTGACTGATGAGATTCTTAATATCCATCTTTTTTCCATGGTATTCGTCTATGCCATAGATGACCGAATCTCTTCGATTTAGGGAATTGTTCGCCACAGGAAAACTCCTCCACGAAAAGTCATACACCTGTTTCAAGTGAAATACTGTGCATAATTTGCGTTTTACCCGTATTTTCTAGTGCGGAGAATTTTTCCCGTTGCCAGTGTCTTCAAGTATTTTATTTTTGCTTGATGCCACGTTCATTTCCTAGTGATTTGCTCAAATGTAAAAAAAATAAAAACAACGACAAGGGGATTTTCCAAAAACTGAAGCAATGAGAAGAGCACGTTTTATAATTGAAATGTATTTTAATTTTATTAAATTTCATAACAATTTAAACGCGATGTAAGAAATTTCATTTTCAGCCCCCTTAGCGTTAAGTTTGCCAAAAAAACTGGAAACTGAAAAGATGTTAAAGTAATCTGTTTTGCCTAACGTATCAAGCTCAAAAATAACTTTTGCTGTAACTGAAATTGTATCTTCGTAGCACAAAACTAAAATTACGAAATTTTCACTTTAAGAACTTCTAGTGGGAAATTTATGAACTAGTAGTGAAATTTGAAATGGGAAAATTTCAATGAATTTTCCCACCATTAGCAAAAATAATTTTTGAAAAATATGTAAACCAAATGCTTTGGTCTTCAGTGCCATTAGCAGGAAATTAACGAATTAATTGGAAAATTTAAATCTTTGAGAAGGAACAGTTAAGCCTAATATGAGAGGCACAAACATTTTTTCCCCCTTTAAGTTGAATAGTTTCTTTAAAACAAAACTTTAATTTTTTGAATTTTCGACTTCACAGCCACTTATCGGTATTTCAAGTGCCTAACTTAATATCCTTAGATTTCCTATTGGCCGCAAAAATAATTTTTGAGCTATCTCTAAAAATAAAATGTTCGATCTGCACGGGAAGACAAAGGGAATACGCTAGCACTGTTTTTTAGGAAACGTTCTAATAAAAGGAAGATAGAGTGGAATTTTAAGAAGAGTAAAACTTTTTTCTCGACTTTACTTTTTTTTTTTTTTTTTGCTAATTTGACGGATAAAAATTTCTGAGGCGATAAGAAGGGGTGGAAGGTCCCTGAAACTTTTAGCGCTTAGAACCCCCCAAAAGTTTAATACTTGTTCTCTCACTCTATTTTGCATTTAAGAAAAAGATATTTAACAATTTTAGTGCAATATTTTAGCAAAACCATCCTATCCACAGAATTTAAAAGGTTGACAACGACTGCAAGTCGTAATCACGTCTGTTGCACAGAAAATCGATGGACTCATTTAAGATGAAATATTTTTCTTTTCTTGGGTGTTTATTTTTTTTTCTTTGAATATTTTTCTCTTATCATGAGCAAAAACAAAAACAGGAAAAAACTGCCTCAGTTTTGCGACGCAAAATGAAAAAAAAATGTTCACGGAAAAACAAAAGTGGCATTTTAATATATTATTGAAGTTTTTTCTTTGCTCTTGTGCAACATAGAGAGTTCCAAGGGAAATTGAAATAGAAATGCAATTTAAAGTAGCGACAAAAATTTTGGGCTTTAAGATAAATTGCAATTTTCTGGTGACGCAGCGAAAAGGGAAGAAAGCAATTACGGAGGAGACGAATGCGAGATAAATTTTTGTGAATTCCATCAGGACCGTTGAACGAGAAGATAAAGACGAATCCGGAAAATTCTTGGTATGTTTAATCCATTAATTTTTATAAGGGAAACTTCTGAAGCAGAATCTCCGTACAAGCTTAATAACTCACCCATTTGATAGAAGAAATTAGTAGATCAAATTAAAAGAAGCAGCGGGAAGTAAAATATGTTTTAAAAATGGCGAAACGTTTTCTGAAACCATATTCTTTCATATAAACGTGACAAATTACGAAAAAAAATTACTGTACAATTCAGATGAGAGACACTAGATTTAAATAGAAAATATTTTTTGTTAAATAATTAATCTGAATTTTTTGTGTTAATTTTTGCATTATTTAGCAAAACGCCAGTCGTATGAAAATGTAAGTCAAAAACTTGTGCTCAGACAGACTTTGAAGATAAATAAGAGTAATTAAGAAAACTTTTAATTGGAATTTGCAGTGAACTTAACAGCACAGGGTGTATGCTCGATATATGGGCTGTTCACAACAACTTTAATCAAGGGGAAACAACCAATATCATGAATGAATTTATATGTTAGTTCGATAAATTATTTTATATGATGCGAAACAATTGATCTTTGAACGATGAATACATTTCTTGTATAAACACTTGAGTAAAATAAATGTTCCGCTGTTCCAAAAACTTTAGGAAATGAATTTCCCCCATCATATGATAACTGTTCGAAAGTCCTTCTGATAAAAGGTGGTTGTATCATTTCGGTGTCTCTGATAAAACGCGATATGACTGACTGCCCAGAGTATTCCAGAACTTACCTTGATTCAGACACCGGTCTACTGCTTTCTTCGATTCAAACTAGCTCTTTCACTCACACTTACTTGATTCGAACTCACTGACTTTTTTCTGCTTCTCTCATTGTTTATATCGTACTTGACTTGAGTAGTAATAACAATAACCAAAGATTCTGAGTCGCAGGACCCTCTCACTGGTAGATGACGTCATGTGACGTCACGCAGAAGACCCAGCACAAGGGTTAGAAGAAAATGAATTGTTATATGATCGAAGCAGATGATTGAAATTATAAAGTTCGTTTGGTGTAGCGCATATACGTGAATTGTTATTTGTTAATAAATAAGTGACACATTCAGTTTTTCGCACAGTACCGTACTTTTCAATACGCATTCATTTTTCTGCAAATGTGAAAACATAAATTTGTCCAGAACGGAGATCGAACCTGCGTCCCCCTCACTCCGGAGTAAGTTGCTCTCCCAACTAAGCTATACGGACAGAATGTATCCGCAGATTTGTCATCTTGACACATGCTTTACGTATGTAGTACATCACATCATTTCTCCTCTTTTTTTTTTTTTTTTTTTAGTAGGAATTTCGTCATTAATTCCGCATGATGTGTGGAACAAACATCACATATTTTTCGAAGAACCCAACGGCCAGTACATTCATTTAAGTTCCGATGCCAATGTGAAAAACATGATTTTGTCCGTGACGGGGATTGAATTTGCGCCCCTTCACTCCGGAGTAAGTTGCTCTGCCAACTAAGCTACGCGGACAGAATGTATCGCTGCAGATTTGTCATCTTGATACGTACTTTACCTCTGTACTATGTCACACAGAGTATCCCGCTTTTTGTACACACAGTACCGCATTTACTTTTCCACACAGTAGCGTCTTCTCTTTTTCGGCACAGTCAACATCATCATCGTCAACCATTATCAATCCACTGCTGGACGAAGGTCTCCCCAAGTTTCCTCCACAACGGTCTGTCTTGTGCCAGTCTCCTCCATGTCACTCCCGCATATTTACGAATTTCATCCACCCATCTCCCATGTGGTCTTTTTCTGGGTCTTTTCTTGTCCCTTGGAATCCAATCTAAAATTTCGGCTGTCCATCTATGGTCTGTCCTTCTGGCAGTATGTCCAGCCCATTGCCATTTCAGGGATTTAACTCTGATCATGATGTCTTCCACTCTCGTCATTTTTCGGATCCACGAGTTCCTCTTCTTATCTCTCCTGGTTATACCAAGCATGCACCTCTCCATGCTTGTTTGAGTTGTCTGCAGCCTTTGTATGTCTCTTTTAGTTAAGGTCCACGTCTCTGCACCATACGTAAGCACTGGAAGGATGCATTGATCAAACACTTTTCTTTTAAGACATAATGGCATATTGCTCTTGAAAATTATGCTGTTTCTTCCAAAAGCTCTCCAGGCAAGTTTTGTACGCCGATTAATTTCTTCATCAATGTGACCCTCACTTGATATCTGCTGTCCAAGATAAACATACGTATCTGTTATCTCCAGTTTTTCTCCATCAATCGATAAATCTTCATTTCTTGTAAAAACATTGAACATCACTTTTGTCTTCTGAAAGTTCATTTTTAATCCCACTTCTTTACTCTTGTCAGCAAGTTCCTGGATCATACTCTGCAGCTCTGATGGGGTAGTTGCAAAAATGACTACGTCATCAGCAAAACGAAGGTGTGTTAGATAATTTCCATTAATCTTTATCCCTTTGTTTTCCCAGTTCAGTGATTGAAAGACATTTTCCAATGTGGCATTAAAGAGCTTCGGAGATATGGTGTCACCTTGTCTCACTCCCTTTCCAATTTTTATGTGTGTTGTATTTTCAAACAGCCGAATCTTTGCACTTGCATTTTCATAGATGTTATTAATAATATTAATGTATGCATCTTCAATACCGCAGGATTTCAGAGCCGTGGTAACTGCTGATGGTTTCACCGAATCAAAGGCTTTTTCATAATCGATAAAAGCCATGCACAATGGAAGTTCATATTCCCTCGCTCTTTCAATTAGTTCTCTCAGTACATGGATATGATCTATTGTGCTGTAGCTACTCCTGAATCCAGCTTGTTCTCTCGGTTGAGCCATGTCCAGTGTTACCTTCAAGCGGTGTGAAAGAACTTTAGTGAAGATTTTATAAACCACTGATAGGAGGCTGATAGGTCTGTAGTTCCTGAGATCCTCAATGTCACCTTTTTTATGTAGCAGGATCATTGTAGCATTGTTCCAATCCTCAGGAATCTTCCCTTCATTAAGGCATCGAGTGAAAATTTGGGCGAGTACTGTTTCAATTTCTCCACTTGCTTCTTGTATGATGTCTATAGTAATTCCATCTTCTCCTGGAGCTTTCCCCCGCTTCATGTTCTTGATTGCATGAGCAACTTCTGCTGGGAGGACTGGAAGAACTCTGGTACCTTTCATGATGTCTGGAGTACATGTATCATCCCTTTCATATAGGCACAGTACCCTCTCCTAACTTTTTATTACAAGCTCACTTTACCACACAGTAACCTCTTTTCATTACGCGTTCACATTTCCGCGCACTGACCTTCATTTCAATACGCATACACTTTTCCTCAGAGCATGCTCAACTTTCAATACTTGTTCACTTTTCCACACAGGAACGTCCTCATTTAATTTATGTTCACGTTTCCGTACAGTACCAGTTTTCATTACGCATTCATTTTCCCACACGGTGCTCTTCTTTTTAGTAAGCATTCACTCTTCCACCCAGAACAGTCCTTTCTTCAGTACACTTTCACTCTGCCACACAGTAACTTTTTTATTACGCGTTCATTTTCCAGCGCAGAACCTTCGTCTTTCGATACACTTTCACACAGTAACCCCTCTTTTCTTTAGGTGTTCACTTTCTAACACAGTGCTCTCCATTTCAATACGCAGTCGTTTTTCCATAGAGTACCGTACTCTTTCAGTATGCGTTCCCTTTTTCACACAATAGCTTCCTTTTCGCAACGCTTTTGATTTTCCACATTCGTCTTTCAATATAACTCACCTTTCCACGTATTACCTTCATATTCCACATATTCTATGTGCATTCACTTTTCTATGCATACCCTCCTCTTTCAATACAGGTTTTTTTTCCCACACAGTACCATCTTATTATTTTATGTGTTTTATATAAAATTAACACATAAAATAATAAGAATGGTACTGTGTGGAAAATTAAGCACATCGTTTTTGTGTTTTTATATCTAATATTTTTTCTTTTACTTTTTTTTTGTCATTCCGCATTCAATGTTTTACATTATAACCTTTTCTTTCAACACACGTTTGCCTTCTAGAAGTCAACGGATATATTCCATCCGGAAATGTTTTTAGGTTGCTTGTTCATTTAACGCCACACGTCTTGTTACCCTGCGCTGGTGGAAATCGCTTTGAAGATGCACTGTGAGTACGGGAAGTAAGATATCATATCAAAATACAGGTCCTGAACGGTTGAAAGCTTCTCACGGGAACCTTCAGATTTTTTTGTGAAGTACTTCCACTAAATTTTGTTGAATTTGTGGGATTGTCGACCAAACAATTACTTCCACTGTAGAAATGTGTCGCAGCAACGCAATTTCCAAGAAAATTCAATATTTTACTCCATAAACTTTTCTTTCAACACACGTTCGCCTTCTAGAAGTCAACGGATAGATTCCATCCGGAAAATATTATTTAGGTTGCGTGTTCTTTTGTGTTTTTACATCTAATATTTTTTACTTTTTTTTTGTCATTGCGCATTCAATTTTTTACAATTTTTTATTATAGCAAAACCTTTTGCCAACTTTGTCGTTTTTATATGAAATACGTATATGCCAAAACAACTTCTACCAAAACACCAAGCGAACTGCATTCAGCTGTCAGTCGGATATTATAAATACTTGCGTGGGACCTGATATCAGCCTTTTTGTTTCTGATACATCGTCATTCAGTTTTCAAGCAATAGTCAAGTAGCTCTTATTGGATTGTTAATCAGGTATAAATGCCTGTTGAATTGCGAACAATGAATACATTTACGGTGTAACACCGAATCAGTTTTGTACGAGTTTTAGATACTATTCGAGAAAAGATTCATTAATTTTGGTCAAATAGATGACTCTGTTTCGAAAGGCTTTTCATTAGCTTTAGGAACATTTTCTAGTTTTGAAGAACTCGTTGCTAACTTCCGAGCGAATGTTTAGCAGTTCTTTGGCTTTTTATGACATTCGAAATAAACGATTTTTTGAGCAATCGTTCAATAACTAAAACGTCAGATTTCTAATGTCTGTCCACGCATTTCCCATAGTTATGTGAAAAACACCATTTACTGACTTTTTAACAAACTCTTCTTGGCCTGGTAAACGTCTAATTCTCTTTCTATTAAACATATCCTGACATCTTGCTTCTATGAACTTTTGAGAAGTCATTTGTAGATTTTTGAAAACATAGCACACTTTCGAGAAAGGCCTTTGTATTTCAAACAAATCTTGTTTTCTCTGCTTGGAAAAGCATTTACTGAGCCAATGATTAACTATAATTAGGAATCCACTAAATGCCGTTCCAAGACCGGGAAAACGCTTATAAAAGGTGACGTACATATCAAGGCCGCAAAATTCTAATGACATTCCCTTCGTCGGTGTAGCTTAATTGGGAAATCATTCAGCTCCAGAGCAGAAGAATGCGGTTTCGAGCACCGTCACCGGCAACTTTGGGTTTTCATGCTATATGGGTATAATATAAAATCAGTCTTTTGGCAGTTGCATTCTTCAAAAAATGTGCAATGTTCGTTCCACACATCGTTTGAAATTAGTATTCGTTCTAGAAGAGCTCTCCTGCAAGCGTGGTTTGCCGGCTGACTCAGATATCTGAGATTTTGTTCCAGCCCTTTCTCGAGCGTAGGGCCGAGGTGATATTATGTGACGTACCTACTCAGAATTCCTTCTAGAGTGAGCTCTCCTGTAAGCGTGGTTTGCCGGCTGACTCAGATACCTACGATTCCGCCCCAACCCTTTCTCGAGCGTGGGGCGAGGGGGCGAGGATAATATGTGACGTACCTATTTCAGAGCGGACGCACATGTTAAGACGGCGGCAAAGTTGCAGAAATAAACTTTGTCGGTGTAGCTTAATTGCGGAAAAATTCGGCTCCGGAGCAGAAGGATTCGGTTTCGATTTGCGCCACCGGCAAATGGCTTTTACGCTAAACCTTTGAGAGTCTTGAAAACTAGCACTCAAGCGTTACAGCACCGCGTAGTCGGTGCACAATTTTTTGTATTAAATTCAAACTGAATTGTATGAGCAGTAACAAGCTTTTACCTAATTTAATGCCCAAATTAATTTTCACATGCTAACGCTAAAATATGACGTCCCTAAAGATGGCAAAAATATCGCATACTTTTCGGAACTTTGTAAAGTTTTCCATTTCAACAAAAAATAATTTCTTAAATCATAATAATAAATTCATGCGAGTTGCAAGAAAGAAAAATGGCAATGTTATCTCGCAGAAAAAACAACAACATTTTGTTATTTTTTTAGTCTTATTAACAGTTTTATTCCATCGTGTCCATTTTTGTATACGAATACATAAAGTTTAGACACCAAGTCCAGTTACTATTATTGCTCTTCCATTTAGGCATTAAATGTTAATAAATAGAACCTAGGCCTAGGCCTTTTTAATAGTTTTTATTCGATTGTGCTCATATTCATAAGGTTTAGACACCAAGTCAAGTTAGTATTATTGCGCTTTTACTTAGGCTAAAGTATTAAATAGCCCGTAGGCCTATGCGTTTCTAACATATTTTATTCCATCATGCTCGTATTCATAAGATTCAGACACTAAGTCGTTTAAGTAATATTTGCGCTTTCAATTAAGCAGTAAATAACGACCCTCGGACCACTGCGAGAGAAGTCCGGCTGTCATACGTGATGGTTCTCTAGACCATCACGCATGCAGTTCGGGATGTGTGTCGCTGTACAGTGAGGTTGGGATTGTAGCGCACACCTGCAGTCCTCCACACTCTGACACGGTGGTCCTCCGTTCCCATAGAGAAGCGGGATTCGTCGCTGAACACTATACGCCGCCAGACCGTAGCATTTCACGTTGCTCGCTGCTGACACTACTGCAATCGACGCCGACGATGGTCAGGTATTAACGGCAGAAAACGTAAGGGCTACCGAGAGTGCAGATTCGTCTCTGCCAGGCGTCAGGAAATAGTTCTGGCGGACACAGGAGTCCCTTGTACAGCCGCCGCATGTCTCTGGATATTGGTCAAGGACGTCATTGCTTCTGTGCGTGCCGCTCTCACGATCCCACCATCCTCTCTGCTGGTGGTGTATCTGGGTGCCTTCCCGTGTCCATTGCTCCCAACACGATCTCACCGTACTGTCCCACCGGTCCAAATGGCTTCCGATACGGCGCGCCGGCCACCCTGCCCTTCTCTCATCCCGACGATACGGCCTCGTTCAAACTCCGTCAGTTGCCCGTACGCACATCTACGGCGGCTCTTCGGCATATCTATCGCTCTGGGATCTCACCTGACACTTACCTTGCACTTCGGAACGCTTAGAAGTAAAACATAAATTTGGATATAGCTATTGCAAATAGATACACACGCGAATGAGTGAGATGTCTTTTAGCGAATCCCCAAAGATTACTTTTTACCTCATTACAACAAGAAACTAGAGCTTCAAGATTCGTTGGTGGAATGGACTATATACTTGAATGTGTGATCGCGATGAAAAACATATGTAATAGGTTTACTTTGGACTTTGAGGTGAGAACAAAAAATGTATTCTATGTTATTAGGCAAGATCGTGATTCTATAACATTGGAACAAAAACACGGAGTATACTCTATAATTCTCACACCCCGGGACCCCAGCCTGTTCAAAAAAGTCTATATAGGCTCCACGCAACGAAGCGTCAAAATTCGCATGTTGGAGCATAGGTATGATATTCGTACAGGGTTGAGAACACCGGCTTTAGTACGCCTTGTCGAAACTGGAACATATGATCCAAAATGGCATGCAGTTAATAACAACAGCTGACAATAAAAACATGACATTATCCGCCGAAAGCATCTGTATTTATCTCGTGCAAGAAAGATGTTGTAATGATGATATGCTATATGTGATACGTACCGCATGGAAATCGTGTATTAATAAATACAGAATGAACTTAAATTTAAACAAAAACACTAACTATCTTACATTGTAAATTGTAATTTTAGTGCAGCCCACGTATTATTTCATTCTTGGTGATGTATTTTGTATCATTTGGTGCGTATGTGTATTGTCGCGGTACGCCATTCTTGCTTTGGTATACACAGTGCGTCAAAGAATTTTTAAAACTGGCGCTAGATTTCAGCCTACGGTGGCACCACCAGTGTAATCGCGAATGCGTTACAAACTGTGACCATCTGCTTGCTTTCTGCCAAAAGTACTGCGCAATTATTAAAGTAACTCAAACGAAACGGGCGTTCATTAGAGAAGTAAAATTTTTTTCATGTTGAATTATTAAGATGGAACAAAGGGCTGTTAATAAATTTAACGCAAAACTTGGTAACAGTGCCTCGGAAATGTACCAAATGATGAAACAAGTTTATGGTGAGTTTTGTTTAAGTAGATCAAATGTTTTCCTGTGGCACAAACGTTTTTTGGATGGAAGATAGATGCTAGAAGATGATAAGCATACCGGAAGACCAAGTTCATCTAGGACACCTGAGATTATGGAAAAAGTGCGTGATTTCGTGGCAAACAATCGATGTGCGTCACTAAGAATGATGGAAGAGTCTTTAAACATCAACAAAGAAATGATTCGAACCATCCTGCATGAAGATTTGGGCAAGCCGAAAGTCTGTGCTAAATTTGTTCCACACACGGTAACCAATGAACAAAAATCAAGGAGAAGTGTACATTGCAGAGACATCATTTTAGCCGCTGAAAATAATCCAAACTTCTTAAAATCGATTGTTATTGGTGATGAAACATGGTGTTTTAAATATGATCCTAAAACAAAGTGACAAAGTGCGGAATGGAAGTAAAAAAACTCGCCACAAGCCAAAAAAAACAAGAAAAGTTCCATCGAAAATCAAAACAATGCTCATTACATTCTTCGATAGTAAGGGTATTATCCACAAGGAATTTGTTCCAAGTGTACATACAATTGCTGGTGAGTTTTATTTAAATGTTTTGAGGTGTTTGATGGGCAGAATTCGTCGCATTCGTCCAGAATATCGAGATGAAAACAGTTGGTGTTTGTTGCACGATAATGCACCCAGTCACACCTCACTTCTTGTTCGTAGAGTTTTGGCGAAAAATAACGTCTGTGTGTTGAATCATCCACCATATTCGCCTGATTTAGCACCCTGCGACTTTTCGTTGTTCCCAAAATTTAAAATGACGTTCAAAGGGTGTTATTTTGATGATATTTCGACCATACAAACAGCTTTGACGCGTGCTTTGGAGGCAATTCCGCAAAGTGAACTGGAACAGGCATTCAAATCATTATTAAATCGCTGTAACAAGTGTATTGAAGCCGGAGGGACTTATTTTGAATAACAAACCAAAACAAATTATAATTTCTTGTTTCTATTTCATTTTACAGACCCAGTCTTAAAATTCTTTGAAACACTGTGTATATGTATAATGTAGGGTGACCATCTATCACCACAGTGTTTTTTCTGCAAAACCTGAAGATAACCTCAATGTCAGGTCGAAATATCTCGTTTATTCGTGTGCTTTTTAACTTGTGTAATATTTTAGTCTATATTTTAGTAAACCTCTTTTTAAAACCGGATGAAGGTTTGCATCACAAGTTATACTACATCGTGCATTAAATAGTGTTTCCAAATCATAATGTCATGTTTTAATATCGCATTCTGATTCAGTTACGGGTATTTAATTCAAACTGTGCTAAGACAGTTTTTAACGATATGTTTCGAATCTATCAGCACGAAGAAGAAAGAAATGCTTTCTGCAACCATATTCAAATTTAACACCGTATATTTATTGTATTTCAGAAGTATTTCTCCCAAAAAGAGAAAAAGAATGTAGCTCAATACTGAATTTCTGTTGATAAGATACATAACATTATCAGCATGAATTCAGTAGAGTGCAAGTGCGTGGAAAAAATCACAAAATCACGAAAAATATCTTTACGCTTAAGAAATTGCCTACAAAATTTTTTGTAAAGATATTCATGCATTTTGCAAGAGATTCGCTGTCATATTTTGGAGCTTCAGAAGGGTTGAAGTTCAGCTTGATTTTAGTTCATTCCTTTTGTTAAACTACTATTTAAAACGCCACACCTATGCGTGCGTGCGTGCGTGCGTGTGTGTTTTACCGATCAGTAAAATGTAGTAATTTCAGACATTTTGGGTTACATAACCCCTACAACACAAAAAGTTTCAGATAGGTATTAATAATGTTACGATCTCTCATTATCGTTACACTTTCAGAGATATCTTACAATTACGTTTCAGCAACACATTTTTTTTTTTTTTTTTTAGAGGTTTAACGACCACCGTGAGCAACTCAATGGGCTATAAGCAGTCGCCCGTCCCTAATTTAGGGTCACTGGTTCCAGGGAGGGAGAGAGCCAGTGCCGTACATATATTTTGGAACATAACTCTTTGTACATTACGGTTACGTTAAAAACAGCATTCACCGATACTACTGTTTTATAGTTTCCATCGTACGTAATTGCTACCTTGATGTTACATTCCGGCGATATTTAAGATTTTTGGTTTCACAACAGCGTAGATGCACATGCGCATATATGCCATTTCACCGAAGCACTCTCGTAGTCGTATTTCCATGTGCTACTGGGATATGTTTTGGTGATACTGTCGTACTCGAGTTAGCTAGTTAGTTGATTTAATATTTCATCCTTTTTGTTTGTGTGTGTGTGATTCAAGATCATCTGAAAGTAAGTAATTGTTTTGATTATTATAATTTTTAAATTCTGTAAAGCATTTTATAAAATTTAAGTAGATGGCTGTGTTGTTGTATTAGTATACTATACCAGCATGCATTTTTCACTTGAAGCTGAGAAATTTCATATTGGTAGGTATTTAGAGATATGAAGAATTTGATTTTACTTTTTTTTCCGCTGAAATATAGTCTATTGCACATGGGTAATAGAAATTCGACACCCTCATTTGGGACCCATTTTTATTTCTTTTCTTATCTATATATAAACTCCACCACCGTTCTCAATGGACAACGGACTGCGTTGAACATGTGAAAACGTAAACAACTCGTAATACAACTGTTGTTGCTTTTGAAACAGCTGTCGAGTGTAAAATTTTTTATTGTGATTTTACAAAGTTTATTAAAAACTTTGTAAAATCACAAAGTTTTTAATAAACTTTGTGATTTATAAATAATTTTTAATAAATAAGGGCGTCTTCCTCCCCTTTCTACCTCGCATCCGTGTCACTTTTCTATCTGGCACTCTAGGCTGAATCTACTAGCTTCCTATTTCTAAGGGTTGTTTAAGACCTCGGATCAGACACTCTCTTCCTAAAATCTTCTACATATGATCTGATCTGATCTATATATACAATAGATAGATACATAACAGAGTTGAGGTACATCGTTCTTAATCTATTTGGGGCTTGGGGGTACTTAAGCCCAAAAGCTTACCACCCCCCCCCCGTGGGTGCGCCAGTGTTTGAGTCATACCAAATCAGTAATCAATCAATGTGAATAATTCTAACAAATGTTGAAATGTAACTGATCCTGTTCTCTTTTTTTTTCTTTTTGCAATGATTAGGAACAGTAACTGGGTCAGGAATTTGTTGCACAGATAATTAAGTGCAGCTTAAAAAAATAGTATTTCGGAACGGCATCAAAATTGATACCTTTTCTCGCTCCTGGGGATCACGTTTCGCAATTTACAACCTCTTGGACATGATCGACTACAAAACGTAACGAGAAATATCCCCTCCTTCAGTTTACAAAAGGAAGCATTCTTTTGTTGTGGACCTACCTCTGAGAACACTAATCTTAAGGAATATCGCATTTTCTAACATAATTAAAAGAACAGCAAGGCTCTGCAAGACAAGCAAGGTCTCCTACTGAGTTCTCTCGTTTTTATAATGACGGGACATATCTGAGAAACCTTAGCGAAAATTGATTTACGTGTTTGAGACGGCAACAAATACTGCCGAATCCGCAATCAAATCAAAGATGCTTAATCCACTTACAAACAAGAATGGCAAATTTACAGGAAAAAGTAAGGAATTGAGAATTATCATAAAAACAAATGAGGTTTTGGAAATTCTGGAGTTACTCTAACATATAAGACACAACTGAGAGTAATAATTCACGATAAAACGCTAATTGAAAACCGCGTTAAAGTACTGAATGAAATGTACCAGATGAGCCAATTTTAATATCTTTTCAAAAACGTGAAAAGATATGAGTGACAAATACTGTCGAGATGCTCTTTACCCACGAGATAACTTATCGAAGTATATTAAGATTAAAGGAAATTAAATTTAATAAAAAAAAATTTAACGCGGCAATTTCTTGTGGGAATTTGTTCTATTGTTTCTTTGAATTACGCAGAGCGGTTCCGATGTCGGAAATCGTAGGGAAAATGAATTACATAGGATGATGTTCGTTCTAATAATTACATAGGATGATGTTCGTTCTAATAATGAATTACATAGGATGATGTTTGTTCTAATAATGAATTACATAGGATGATGTTCGTTCTAATAATCCAAGAGGGATGAATTACTGATGATGCTGTTTGCCGTAAAGTTTGAAGTAGTGGAAGAAGTTAAACGAATTTTGTCTACCATTTTAGTTTGTGATTCAAAACTTGAAATTTGCCGCAGAAGTGTTGAATCGAAAGACACGTGGGTAGCGATGACATCAGTCATTCCTTCTTGGGAATTAATCCATCACTCATGCAAAAGAGTTATTCACTAATGATAATTCATACGAATGATCTTTCTATTTCCATGCCGTTACTACGCTCATAAAAGAAAATAAGCAGGAAAAGAAT
Source organism: Macrothele yani (assembly GCA_039090855.1). Taxonomy (NCBI): domain Eukaryota; kingdom Metazoa; phylum Arthropoda; class Arachnida; order Araneae; family Macrothelidae; genus Macrothele; species Macrothele yani. Next base: position 119,697,690 of record CM077001.1, on the reverse strand, counting down.
GCAGAAAATATAGGAATGTCTCGGCATGTTTGGATAAGTGTTCTATTGTTTTAACTTTTTTTAATTTCTAAGGTTTAAAAGAGTTTCCGTTATTTCAAAAGTGGGGTGTTTACTGGGTTACTTTTAATTGTTTTATTACAAGCACGTCGTAGCAAAAACCAATTTCTCTAGGTCTTTACAGAAGCTAGAGAAGTTATCCATGCTGGCCCTTGATAAAGCTATGGCAGCCATTCTTGAAATTTCTGCATTTTTTTCCTGCTTATTTTCTACTAGCTCGTGTTTCTTTTTTTTTTTTTTGGTACTTTAGGTTTATAATACCTTCTGTTTTATATATATATATATACATTGAAGAGCAATTGAATTACAGACAGCTGGCGTTATGCAAATGTGGCGCTGTGGGCGGCCCTGAAAACGTAAACGACATGACGTATGCAGCGATCCGACAATATAAGGAGTGATGCGACGGGAATTAGTAAGAGTCGGACGCAGTATGAGTAAGACGAAGGATCTAACCGCATTTGATCGTGGACAAATTGTCGGGGCCCGACGAATGGGTCACTCCATCTCGGAAGTCGTAAAGGCACTGGGATTTTCACGAGCCACTGTATCACGGGTGCACCATGAGTACATCGAATCCGGTAAAACCATCCCTGCAAGGGCCAACTGCCGTAAACAACAGCGTGTGGATGAGCGGGGTCATCGTCGGCTAGCTCGCATTGTAACAGCGGATAGACAGGTCACAGGGCAAGAAATCACTCGACAATTTAACGCTGGTGCACAAAAACGTGTAAGCAGCCACGCCATCCAGAAGCCTCTCCTCGCTATGGGGTACAGAAGCCATCATCCCACGAGGGTACCGCTGCTGACCGCACATCACAAGGTGCAAAGATTAGCAGGGGCACGGGAACATCGCCACTGGACCCTAGACATGTGAGAAAATGTTGCCTGGACTGATAAGTCGAGATTCACGTTGGTACATGCGGATGGCAGGATACGAGTACGGCGCAAACCACATGAAGCGATGGGTCCTTCTTGCCAGCAGGGTACTCTTCAAGCTGGTGGGGGTGTCATTCTCGTCTGGGGACTGTTTACGTGGACTGAAATGGGACCCCTGGCACGTGTGACATCGTCCCTCACAGGTAAACGTTACCGGGATATCCTGCACGACCATTTGCTCCCGTTTGTGGGTCTTCAACATCCCACTGGGGACCTCATCCTGCAACAAGACAATGCACCGTGCCATGGTTCCCGATTTGTATCCGAATGATTGGATGAACACTCCACCGATGTGACCTCGCTTTCTTGGCCAGCTAGGTTACCTGACCTCAATTCCATCGAGCACATCAGGGATATCATCGAAAGAGTTGTTCGAGGCTCTGACCCCCTCCATCAAATCTTCGTGAACTGTTGGAGCTTGTTCAGGGGGAGTGGATCCGTATGGCCTCCCAACGCTTCCGGTGTATTGTTGAGTCCATGTCGAGACGAATCGCCGCCGTCATCAGGGCGAAAGGTGGTACTACACGTTACTAGACAGGTATCTCTAATTCAATTGCTCTTCAGTGTGTGTATATATATATATATATATTTTGTCCGGTGAAAAAAAATATATATATATACACGGTCGAGTCACATTGTTGTAACCGCCAGCTAATATCCAGAGTAACCGTCGTGTGCAGCGCGGGCATCAGCTAAATAGGTTGGGAGTGACTCAATAAAGTGCTGGAAGGTGTTCACAGGCATGTGGAGCCATTCTGACTGCAGTGCATCTGGCAGCTGATGGAGGGTGCGTGGTGGAGGATCCATAAAGCGAACAACACGATCAAAGTGGTCCCATAGATGTTCCATTGGGTTTAAGTTTGAGGAATGAGGGGACCAGGGAAGTACTTTGAAGTCTTCATGGTGATCTTCCAACCACTATCGGAATTTTCCAACGGTGTGACACGTCGCATTGTCGTGCTGAAAGATCCCATCCACCCCAGGAAAGACAATTAGCATGTATGAGTGTACGTGGTCAGCAAGGATGGATTCATAATGAATTCGGTCAATAGTGCCTTCAACAATTATGAGTGGAAACAGGGAATGCCACGAAAACATTCCCCAGATTAATTACGCTGCCCCCACCAGCTTGTGTTCTTCCAGCAATGGTTGAAGAGTGTTTGTTCTCCGATGTTTCTCGCCTTATACGACAACGTCCATCCGTTCGATGAAGCAGGAAACATGACCCATTGGAGAAGGCAATCCATTGCCAATCAGTGGTGTTCGAATTCCGATAAGCCTTTTCTGCCGATGCACCTTCCTTAGCATAAGTGCAGTGACCACCCGTCTGCATCGGAGCCCCATACGCAGCAGTGTTCACTGAAATGTCGTTTTAGACACACTTCCGGTAGACCCTGGTTCATTCGGCCAGTGAGTTGCTCCACTGTAGCGTGTCGATCGGCCCTCACGCGCCTTCCAAGCCAACGTTCTCCGCCCCCCCCCCCCCCATCAATGTCATGGGGTGCTCCGCAGGTTCCATGTCGCTTATTCGGAATGGTGCCATTTCTCCGATCACGATAAACTTTAACCAGAGCAGCACGCGAACAGTTCACAAACTGAGCTGTTTCAGAAATACTGTCACCCTTGGCCCAAATGCTGATAATCATCCCTTTTTGCAAATCTGATAAATCCCTCCTTTTATCCATGACAGCAACGAGTGATATGTTTTCCTAATGCCTACTGCACACATTATATTATATACCCTACCAGCCATCTCATGACACGTGCCTTCTTTCATTGGCTACGCGCTGTTGATGTCAAAAGTAGGATATATATATATATATATGTAATGTATATATAGTGAAACCTTAACACGTCGTCACAAACGGTCTTCAATCGCCCGTGTGTTTATTCGAAAATGTGTTTTTGATGGCGAAAGAAAAGTTTTGTAATGAAAAAGATGTAGAAAAATAATATTTTTTCGTTATTTTTTTTAAAAAAGTGAACGAATTTCAAATAATCGTCGTTTTCTCTTTTGCTTTGCCTTGATACTAAATCCCTTATTGTTTTTATGAGTGTGCGTGCTGTCAGTATAAAGCCCCAAATTAATGATTCTTGCAGATACATTGTATCTCGACCTCGATGCATCATACAGAAAGGAAAAAGATTAGATGTCGCTCCTAGTAAAAAAAAAAAACCGCCCTGCATGTTTCCCGTACATGCAGGTTGCTTTTCGTGGAGGACGAACAAGACTTGCTGTTCAAATAACCGACGGCGACACAGCCATATGTAAGATAAAGTATTTACACATAACTGTGGGGGCAACTAATCAACAGTAAAAGAAAGGGAAAATGCAGAAGGAAATAACCTTACGCCATAAACTTTTTCACTGTTTCCGAACTGCTGTACTTGATTGTATCGATGGCGATCAATGATTACGTCGGTGCAGCGAAACGACGGTTTATTCTTGTTAAGCGAATAACTGAATCATTTCCATTTAGGTCAAGGTCCCTCAGAGAATACTGCGAGAGCATTAAGAGACACTTGGAAGCTTTTCTCCTCGAGGCGGAGAGAATGTTCTAAGATAGAATCTTCCTAACAAACCAGTGAAAATGTTGATACAGATTGAAACAATTTAAGTGAAACGTAATCTGAAGTTATGAAATTTTTAACCTCTCCAACTGCATGCCAAATACTTTCTCGACTTTTTATGTATTCATAAAAATTCAAACAATTGAGTTGATCAATAAATTTAAGTATTTTGCCGCAACGCAGCCAAATATTAAACAGCATTTCCCAAAATTTTGCACTTGGTTCATAACTTATCTTGAGGAATTTTTACTGGTATTTTATTTTCCATTACTTGAGAATTTCTGCTATTTTAAAAACCAATGACAATCAAGGAACTTTCAGAAGATCCGTGAAAAACTGTGTTCTCAGAGCAGTGCAAGGGATTTGTATAAACAATTTAGTAAAATCATGCAATGCATTGATTATGATACGCTTTCCAATATACCAGAAATCGCGCGCAGACAAACCCTCCTCCCTTCTCTGACTATTGATTCGTTCTGTATACCTCAGGAACAACATACTAAAATTTTGTCGCCGTAGAAGCATTTTTACTCAAGTTATGAGGATAATGGCTGTGGAATAAATCTCGCTTTTGTGTCTTGACCTTTGACCCCATTTCGATGATATTAAACAGAATTGGTTCAGTATACCTCCAGAACAACATACTAATGTTTTGTCTCAATAAAAGCATTTTTAGTGAAGTTATGAGGATAATGGCTGTGGAATAAATCTCGCTCCTATGTCCTGACCTTTAACCCCATTTCGATAATCTTCACAAGAACCGGTTCAGTTTATCTCCGGAACAACATACACTGCTGGACAATTGCTAAGGACGGATCATTAACGGCTATATAGCGCATAAAAAAGTAAGTGTGGTTGGATGCCAAGTGAAATAAAATAATGTCAGAATGCCAGGACATTACAAGAAAGACAATTTATTGTGCTCTGAAATCCAGAAGGCTTTGGAACGTGTTCAAGGGACAAACAGGCCATTTTGTGCAGAATACGTAAGAGTGAAAAATGCAATTACCGTCCGCAGGCGTTCCGGCGTAAGATGTCAGTACGGGATATGGCCACCATGGAGGGCGATGCAAGATTCCACACGTCGTGTCATGCTTTGCACAACATTATCAAACAGCTGTTGGGGTAATTTATCCCATTCCTCTGTCAGTGCACGGATGAGGGTGTCCTTGTTTATTGGAGGGCATTGGCGACCAGCAAGACTCCTCCCCAAAGCATCCCACACATTTTCAATGGGATTCAGATCTGGAGAATGTGCTGGCCATACGAGGCGCTGAATATCCTCGCTCTCAAGGCCCTCCTGGACAGCGGCTGTTCGATGAGATGTTGCGTTGTCGTTATGAAAATGAATCTATCACCGACAGCACCATTGAACATGCGAACATGAGGTAGCAGAACATCATTAATGTATCGTTGGCCAGTCATAGTCCCAGTTGGAAGCACATAGAGGGACGCACGGCCATTGATCATGATGCCAGCCCATACCATGACATTACATGTCGGATATCGGTCTCTTTCCTGTATGTTTGCTGGACAATATGCAGTACCACTATCACGCCAGATCAGTTGTCGTCGGCAATCAAACGATAGACTGTATCTACTCTCATCTGAGAAGAGGACAGCAGACCAGTCGTTATCAGTCCGATTGCGATGCTGATGGCACCATTGCAAACGGGCGGTACGGTGACGTCTGGACAATGGGATGCACACAACAGGACGGCGGGCGTATAGTCCTTCTTCATGCAAACGTCTGGCGACATTTTTTCGGGAGATCCGCTTGCCAGTAGCAACCATAAACTGATTTGCTACCTCACTAGCTGTGCTGCGCCGGTGTCTTTTTGTTGATAGCACTATGTACCGATCTTCTGCAGGTGTTCTACTGCGAACACGACCTCCCCCGTGACGTTTGCTACACTCTCCATTTGTTTGAAATGATTTCCGAAGCCTTGAAGCAACACTGTGGCTGACGTCGAACTCCCTGAAAACATCTGTTATTTTTCGCTCTTCTTCAATCTTGCCAATAATACGGCCACGCGTAAAATCATCTTGGTGATGTCGGGAAGACATACTGAAAATTGAAAGTTCGTCAATTGATTCTTTCCCTTTCAACTTTGCGTTTGAACAACAACGGTCAATACGCATCAAATCCTTTATATCTCTTATCAGCGCTATGACGTCACGAACAAGTTCGGCAATCCAAAATTTGCATACGCACAACACGTCCTACTGTATCCCGCACTTATTCTAATTTCCACATTTTCCTGCCTTCCATTTAATGGTTGCTATCGTTGCTATTGTCATCCGTCCTTAGCAATTGTCCGGCAGTGTACTACAGTTTTGTCGCAATCGAAGCATTTTTAAGTAAGTTATGACACATAACTGCGATGGGATGGCTCCCGCTCCTATGTTCTGAACTTTGACTCCATTTCGCCCATTTTCAATGGGGTTCGTTCCCAGGTTGTCTCCTACCACATACTAAAATTTCGTCGAAATCGAACCATTTTTACGCAAGTTATCGTGCGGACAGACAGACCGACAACGCTGGAGCATATACGCCTCTTCAACCTACGGTTGGAAAGCGTAAAAAAGCTGTTTTTTCCAAATGGTGCAAGGGATCTGTATAAAAAAAAAACTATGTTGTCACAGTAATGCAAAGTATTTGATTAAAAACCACTGTGTGTTCTCACAGTGGTGGAAGCGACCTGTATAAAAAACAACTAAGTGTTCTCACAGTGGTGCAAGAAAATTGTGTCGTACCTTGAGAGTTTTTAGTGCACTGTAAAAAATAAGAGGTGTGAATTCACGGAAAATTCCTGAAAAATAAGGTGCATTCAGGTGCGAATTCACGGAAAATTTCTGAAAAATAAGGTGCAGCAACGCCACCTGTAGTAGTTTTCCGAGTTTTAATAAAATTTCCGTTTTGAAAAGTTTCCGTTTCTAATTACGGAAAATTCAGTATTGTGATAAATTTTCCTTTGTCACTAATTCCGTTTTTTTTTTCACAGAAAATTCAGTTTTGGATTTTTTCGTTTATATACATAGATTTCCCGAGTTTTCAAAAACTTCGATTTTGACAATTTTAGTCCTTTTAGCAGGTTTTTTTTTCTGACGCACGAAATGAAAGAATCTTTCCCGTTTGTTCCTGGTGGGTATTGAGACTACTACGGCTTGGAAGCCAGTGAGGAGCGCTACCGACTGACCGATAACGTTAAAAGTAGAAATGAAGTGGACACGAATCCCGCGATGATAAAATGTTTTTCGCTTTGAGGTTATTACTCATTTTACTTTTGTAGGAGCTATTAATTTTTTCAGTTGGTTTATAATAATTTTATTTTCATGTAGGAGGACTTATCACAAATTACATTTATTTTTCATCGTGATTTTTTCCAAAGCAACTGGTTGTTTTGGAATTCGAGATTTTTTTTAAAACTGAAAATGATTTTCAATTATGTTTAAGAAAGGGTGAAATGTAAGACCTCATAGCATCATTTTACTAAACCACTTAATATAATATTTATAATAATTTTATTTTTTCTATAGGAGGATTTACTACAAATTAAAATTTACTTCATGATTTTTGAAGCAGCAAAATGTTCCAAAAATCGAGTTTTTCTAAGCTGGAAATAACTTTCAGTTATGTTTAAAAAAGTTTAAATTTACTACTGCAAAATATTATTTCGCAAAATATAAAATTTAATCTTGATAGCTGTAATTCCTTTTGTGTTAAGGAATGTGTCAACGATCAACATACCATACATTAAGTCCCAGTTCTTTATGAAAAAAACACAATATGTAACAGCAGGGGCTTAGTGGTTAGCGTTTCAGACTATCATTGTAAGGTCCTCAGGTTCGAACCTGGGCTGATCTTTCAGAGATGGTGTGATTTACTAACAATCGCTGAATATCCGCCGTGCATCGGATGAACACGTTAAGTGACGGCCCCGAGGCTGGACCCACTGGTTTAATGGGTATCCTTTCCTATACCCCCCCTCCCTTGAAATTCTCTCACCCCTCTGTGTGCAACATCGTACTTGTAAGGTGGCTCCATCTACTGTACTCTAATCTCACTACAATCTCTTCTGTCAAAGTCGCTAGACTTGCTCTCATTCCTTCCGTTTCTGTGTCCTGCCCACAAGGCGATCTCCCTGTAAGTGGCTGGGACCTAAAGAAAATGCATTTGTCATTTTCTTGTGGACGGAAGTCCTACAAGAAAATGACAAATGCAGGTGGGATTAGAAAACGTGATACCCGTTGACTCAAATGACACAAACATCCTGTGATATGCTATTCACAAAATTCGCTCTAGCTAGAGAATTTCAAAACCAGTCCTCCGACAGACGATTGAAATTCAACAGTTAGTCAAACTTCAAGTATTGGGTTGATGCGAATGAAATGTCTGGCAAAGGACCAGCACACGTGGACGGCGAGAACGGAAAAGTAGGACAACTTACCTAGGCAAAATAATCCCCCTCGGCATTGATACATAGTTGTCATCTGTTTGGCAAGGCCATTATCCCGGAAGGAAAAAGGTTTTGTTCCTGAGACCTGAAGAAGTCATCAACTGCACGTTGAACCTCGTTGTCTCTCGTGAACTGTTTCCCGGACAGGAAGTGATCCAGGTTACGAAACAGATGATAGTCTGTCGGAGACAAGTCCTTATAATAGGTAAAATGAGGCAGTACTTCATAGCTTAAGGCACTTAGTGTCAGCATCGTTCGATGTGGGACATGAGGGGGGAGACATTGTCCTGGAGCAGAGGAACACCATATCTGTTGGCCAAATCTGGTTATTTCTGCAGCAATTTCCGGTGCGTCTGGTGTAATTCAGCACAATAACGTTCAGCAGTGATGGTTTGGCCTTTTCCCAAGAAACTCCGATGAATTATATCGGATGTGGACCACCAGACAAGGAGCATCATCTTCTTGGCGTGTAGGGGTGGTTTAGGCTGCCGCCCAGCAGGCTGTGCCTTGCTTAGTCATTGTGCAGATCATTTCCGATTATCATAAAGGACCCACTTCTCGTCGCAGGTGACGATTCGATGCAGTAGAGGTTCCTGTTTATTCCTGGCAAGCAGCGACGTCCAGACTTCCAAACGCCTAGTCTTGTTGGCAGTTGTGAACTCATGCGGCAGCCACATGTCCAGCTTTTTAACCTTACCCAGCGCAACCAGACACCGGACAACTGTCGTGTGGTGGACACCTACCTCTGCCTCTATCTCACGACACGTTTTTCGGGGGTCCGCTTCAACCACACGTAACAGAACATCCTCAGAAACAGCAACAGGTCGGTGACTACGTGTTTCGTTTTGCAGGTCCGTATCTCCGCTTCGAAACTTCACAAAGCATCGCCGAATGGTTCATTCGTTGGCTGTATTCTCCCAAAACGATTTAACGTTTCGAGCGGCAATTCCTGCAGAATGGCCCAGTTTAAATTCGTACAGGAAGAAGACTCTCAAACTCGATGTCTGCATGTTTCCTTTGCAAGCCACGTTACGTCCAAACAAACCACTACTGAACCTTGTTATTCATACACCTGCTAGCTATTGATAGTAACTATGTGGCGCCATACCCGCAACATCTGTGGGTGGTTGCATTCCGCTGTAGTGGAAGCCTGTCTCCATTGCTCGTTCTCACCGGACATTACATTCGCACCAACACAATATTACCTAGAACAGCTCCTATTACCGGAAAAATTTCGTCATATGGGTACTGAAAAAGTGAGAACAGAGTTCTAGCGTTAATATCCAAAAGGAATTGCAGAAGGTTTCTGGACATTCAGAGTTTTCCGTTAACAGCTATTACCAGTTATGAACCTGAAAAAATTGCCGCCCCGGTGGCGCAGTGGTCTAAGGCGCTGGCCTCTGATCATTCGTCCGTAAGAGGTCCGGGTTCGAATCCCGGTGAGGCATGGATGTTGTGTTTGTCTTACCGCACTGGCTCTCTCAGGTCGTTTGCTGCGAATGTGCTCCCTAAGGTGCCGCAGAACATCGCAGTAAAAAAGGGCGGCGACGGTCAAGCCCTGGGGGACGAATTCACGGTGCACAACCCCACGTATATCGAAGAACACGATAAGCATGCTTTTGGTTGCTCTTCGGACGTGTCGCGGGTCTTCTTCGGTAGTGGAGATGCCGGGCTCTTACACTGCGACGACTGTTGTTTGGTTTCCGGGTCGTAACCGTAGACCCAAGTCTCGTCCTCAGTGATGGCCCGCGACAAGAATATTTCATGCGTCACCGTTCCCGATTTGCCAAGTCTGACGCGGAATTTGATGTTCGCTCGCTGCTCTAGTTTGCAGTCCATACCGAAATCGCAGCTGTGTTCTTCACGTGGTCACCAAATATCGTGTGGCACAGTTCCCGATGTTCACAGAACGACGCCACTCAGCACAATGACTCATGAAGGTCACTTACCTCGACATCTGGTCGCGCATCCGCATATTGCCATCTGTTGGCGCGCTACGTACCTGGCATTGGAACTTTTTGATCGCACTACGTATTCCAACAGAACCAGATATTTGCTCTCTGCTCCAAGAGAGTGTTATGACAACGTTCTTCCACCGAATGACGTCATGCACAGTTTTAAAAAATCATCTGCGCAATTCTCGCCGAAACGCTATTGTTAACGCATAGCTGATAAATGACTTATAAAAAACATACCTCCCGACCCGTGCGTTTTAGAGAAATTAAAAAAAATAAATCAGTCTCAATACTTTTTTTTTTTTTTTGATTGGAGGTTTAACGACCACCGTGAGCAACTCAATGGGCTATAAGCAGTCGCCCGTCCCTACTTTAGGGTCACTGGTTCCAGGGAAGGGAGAGAGGCAGTGCCGTAAGACAAACACAACATCCATGCCTCACCGGGATTCCAAATCGCACCCCGTTCGGACGAATGATCAGAGGCCATCGCTTAGACCACTGCGCCACCCGGGCGGCCAATACAATACTTTTTGGGGGGGGATTGTTGGTTAGGAGGTTTAACGACCACCGGGAGCAACTTTATGGGCTACTAGCTGTCGCCCGTCACTAATTCAGGGCCACTGTTTCTAGGGAAGGGAGAGAGCCAGTGCCTTGCCACAAACACAATTGCAATGTCTCACCGGGATTCGAACCCGGACCCTTCTCAGACGAATAGTCGCAAGACAGCGTTTAGACCACTGAGCCACCGGGACGGCATTTCATTATTTAATTGCCGATACTTAATACTTGCTAAAACATAACCATAATTAAGCAATACAACATTTGTTTGTCTACTGACGTCATCAATGTACAGGTTGCGCCATCTATTAACAGGTCTGAAAATTACTCAAAGAAAAATGATTGATTTTTAATATAATTATGACTATGTTTTAGCAAGCATTAAGTATCACATGTTATAACTTAAAGTTAGTTTTATCGATGTTCAAATTTTCATCCTTGGGAATTCATTTATTGCGAAGAAAATATGTAAAGAAGTTTTCCCATTGGAAACATAAGGTAGAGATAGGTGGATTGGAAACATAAGGCAGAGATTTTACCACTTTAAAATTCTGAAATGGTATTTACAAAATATTAATCACTGCTATGTTCACGCGGTGCAGTTTATAGACATCGGAACTTACAAATTATGGTTATATTCAGCCGCCCGTTTGTAATTTAAGGCCACTATTTCCAGGGAAGGTACTTATCTAGCGCCTTTGCGTAAAAACACGACCCTTGACTCATTCGGCAGTTCAGCCCTGCCCCAAAACGAACGATTAGTCAGAAGCCAACACCTCAGACCACTCGGCCCCCGGAGCAGCTCCAGGATTTCAACTCGTATTTCAAATCCACAATTCCATCGTTCTACGTTGTACAAATTGGAACTTTTAGTTTGGTACTACTCTTACTTGAAGTCGGTTTACGTAATCCGGTCTTTTTTTTTTTTAAAGATATTTTTTAGAAGTCGAAGATATCAGCAAAGCGAAAAAAGTTTGTAAACAGGATGAAATGACGTGGAATCAATAATGCACTTGCTGCTATTTATCACACACAGATGACATTCTGTCACTGGGCGAAATGCCCTTTTGATCTCTCCATAATCTCCCGAAGCAGCACAAAAGAAGCCTTACAATTAATACACATCAACAGCAAATTCTTTTTAGTGACTCTCACGAGAGTCAGACAGAAGTGATTGCTGATGTAGCAATTCAGCAACAGAAATCGTTCAAAGGTTCTTTTGATTTTCAAAAATAACTGCGATCTTCTTTTTTTTTTTTTTTTTTTGATTGGAGGTTTAACGACCACCGTGAGCAACTCAATGGGCTATGAGCAGTCGCCCGTCCCTAATTTAGGGTCACTGGTTCCAGGGAAGGGAGAGAGCCAGTGCCGTAAGACAAACACAACATCCATGCCTGACCGGGATTCGAACCCGGACCCCTTACGGGCGAATGATCAGAGGCCAGCGCCTTAGACCACTGCGCCACCGGGGCGGCACTGCGATCTTCATCAGATAACAAAATTAAACGTTACTAGCTTGTGAATCTTTGAAGTTGTAATTACTTTATTACCTTAGTTTGCAAAGGAAAATATTTTTGAGATGGTAAAGTCAAACGACACTTCATGTCACAATGAAAAATACACTTTCTACGGAAATTGTTTTGCGCAATGTCCAAGAGACACGGGACAGAGTCAGATTCAGGACAAGTGGGAACGCAAGCGCATTGAACACGACTAGGTTCTGTACTGTTAAATTTATTTAATGAACATTTCCAGCATTCTCTCCATAAACAGAATGATATCAAAAGTACTTGGTAAAAGAAATCGGAGGTGATACTACACTGCTGTCCACCAAAATGCAACACCAAGAAGGACACGAGATAGCAAAGCCATATTTACTGGACACACAACAACATATACAAAGATGAAACGATTGAACTTACAGGCCCGTGCGACTTGCGGAACACGCAGACATCAATAGTTCGTGTGGCCCCCATGGCTGGTAATAACGGCCGCTACACGCCGCGGCATCGAAAGAAAGAGGCTTTGGATGTGAGATTGGGATATGTCGGTCCAGGCTGCTTCCACACGTTGCCACAGTTCATCAGGCGTAGCCGCGGGTGGTGCTTGCCGGGCCACTCGGTTGCTGATCAGCGACCAGACGTGTTCGATGGACGACATATCGGGAGAACAGGCGGGCCACGGAAGCAGTGACACCTGGTGGGCCGTGAAGAATTGTTGCACGATGCGTGCCACGTGCAGGCGCTCATTATCCTGTTGAAACGTGGCAGCTGGCAGGTCTTGTAGGTAAGGGAGGACTACAGGCTCCAAAACGTCGGAGATGTAGCGGTGGCTGTTGAGTGTACCGGCGATGCGTACCAGTGGGGTGCGGGTGTCATATTCAATTGTGCCCCAAACCATAACGCTAGGCGACGGACCGGTATGGCGATGCCTAATGCAGGCGTCATACAGTCTCTCGCCGCGGTGCCACCACACGCGGATCCGACCATCGTGGGGTTGCAGGCAGAAGCGGGATTCGTCGGAGAAGACACTGTCGTGCCATTCCGTCGTCCAGGTGCGGCGTTCAACGGCACACTGCCGCCGCACTCGCCGGTGGTGTAACGTCAATGGTAATCGGAGCAATGGGCTCCGTGCGATAAGTCCCCGCTCCTACAGACGATGTCGAACGGTACGTGCTGACACAGGTTGTTGCGGAACACACCCTAATTCCTGCGCTATCGTTCGTGATGTGGCGCTACGAGCCGACAATTCCCACCGCATAACATGCCGGTCCTCTCGTTCCGTGGTGTGCCGCGGCTGCGGCAATCGCTCACGTCGGTCCGTCCGTCCGTCCCTCCTGCACCTATCGAATCCATACTCGCCTCACTGTGGCTGGATGTCGTCCCACACGGGCGCCGATGTCTCGGTACGATAAACCGCTGTCGCGATAAGCCACTATTGGTCCTCTGCCGAACTCCGAAACGTGCTGGAATGACTGCCGTATTCTGTGACGAGGCATCAGGAAGCTTCTCACGCACAGGTCCGGCAGCACAACACACTTCCACTACTTACACCCCGCATTCTGTGCACCCTTCTTTTAGTGCTTTTCGGTGGCGTGCCGGGCGCACATGATTTGCATATGCCCTGCAATGCCAATCGTTTGCATGTCCTCTCGCGGGCGACGCATGCTGCGACTTTCAGGCCAATCGGATGCTTCCTTCTTGGTGTTGCATTTTGGGTGGCCAGCAGTGTATATAAATGAGTTTTTTTTTTGATTGGAGGTTTAACGACTACCGTGAGCAAGTCAATGGGCTATAAGCAGTCGCCCGTCCCTAATTTAGGGTCACTGGTTCCAGGTAAGGGAGAGAGCCAGTGCCGTAAGACAAACACAACATCCATGCCTCACCGGGATTCGAACCCAGACCCCGTTAGGACGAATGATCAGAGGCCATCGCTTAGACCACTGCTCCACCGGAGCGGCATAAATGAGGTTCATGAAAAAAAACAAAAAAAAAGGCAAAATGACAAGAATATTTCATTGCAGTGTCCAAACGACTTTACTGCAAAACAACAAAAGTTATTCCTTCCCGTGGAAATTGTTTTACTGTGCAGAAATTCGGTACAGCAGTGAAGCCAATTTTCTGGTTTATATTCGGATGATTCAGTAAAAGTTGTTCGAAATACTTGTGTGTTTGACATGTATTTCATATTTTAAGTCGGGACCTATGTAGTACTTGTGTATTTGACATGTATTTCATAATTGTAAGTCGGGTGGTGTAGCGCAATGTCCAAGAGACACGAGGCAGAGTCAGATCAGGTTGGAACGCAAACGCACTGAACACGATTAGCTTCTGTACTGTTAAATTTGTTTAATCAAAATTTCCAGCATTTTCTCCGTAAACAGAATGATACAAAAAGAACTTGGTAAAGGAAATCTGAGGTGATATTATATAAATGTGGTTCATTAAAATAAAAAAAGCAAAATGACAAGAATATTTCATTGCAGTGTCCAAACGACTTTACTGCAAAACAGCAAAAATTGTGCTTTCCTTTGGAAATTGTTTTACTGTACTGAAATTCGGTACACAATGAAGCGACGTTCCGGTTTATATTCGGGTTTGAAGAGTGACCCTATTCCCCCTTACTCTCCTGTTCTGTTTCCGTGTGATTTCCAACAATTGAAACGCTTTGTTTCCTGATCTCCCGAGGCAGCACAAAAGAAGTCTTACAATAAAGTGCACCAAGACGTGCATGAGCTCACAAACTAAAACTTTTCCCTCGAACTGCAGGGGCACCGGTTTCGCGATGGCAAATGCCTATTGCAAAAAGAAGGAACTGTGAGCAAATGTGAATGTGTCTGTTGTCTAAAGTACGAATTAATGCATTCGTTCATCCTGTTTTATTTAAACCATACTCGTGGAAAGGTTGTCTCAGGACAACTGAGAATGTTTTTATAAAAACAAATGTACGTACCATAACTATCAAGAAAGGGGGGCATCATTTTCGAAATACTGTCCATTGCATCGAATACAGGAGTCCCAATGCTCCTCCCACTTTTTAAATGGCATCTGGAATTCTTCTGAAATGCTGTTGAAGCACCCCTGCGCAACTGTCATAAGTTGCTGATCAGTCACAAATTGTCATCCCCGTAACGTCTTTTTTAAATGGGGAACAACGAGAAGTCACATGGCGACAAGTTTGGACTATATGCAAGTTGGGGCATCAACTTAATGTTCATTTTCTCCAAATAAGAAACGACAGAACTGGCCATGCGTGGCCTTGCACTGGGCCGCACATGAAAAGAGATGGGGAACCCAAGTTGAGCAAACTCGTTTGATGCCCGAATGCTCCGTTGAAATTCTGTGAATTGATGATTTTGAAATGTGAACCATACTTTCGATATCTCTAATGGATAGGTGCCAATCTTCCCGTATAATAACACCTATTGTATTGATGTTTACCTCTGTAATACTCGTTGAACGTCTTCCTCCTTGCTCGATTAAAGCCGCCGACTCACGGCCATCCATAAATTCTTTATGCCATCTGTAAATAGTTGATTTTTCTAGTCATTCATTTTATAAAGCTATTGTAAAAGACGGAAAGTGTCTCCGACAGACTTCTTAAGGTGGTTTCATCTAAAATCTCTGCCTTATGTTTCCAATGGTAAAACTTCTTTACATATTTTCTTCGCAATTAATGTGAAAATTTGCACATCGATAAAACTAACTTTAAGTTATGGCATGGGATACTTAATACTTGTTCAAACATAACCATAATTAAGCAATCCAACATTTGCTTGTCTACTGACGTCATCAATGTACCAGTCGCGCCATCTATTAACAGGTCGGAACATTATTTGAAGAAAAATGATTATTTTTTTTATATAATTATAGTTATGCTTTTCAAGTATTAAGTATCCCATGCTATAACTTGAAGTTCGTTTTATCGATGTGCAAATTTTCATCCTTGGTAATACATTAATTGGGAAGAAAATATGTAAAGAAGTTTTACCATTGGAAAGATAAGACAGGGGTTTTAGGTGGAACCACCTTAAGTCGACAACAAAATTTAATGGCGCATCTTTGTTCCCCTTTTGCATCAATTTTTTCGAAAAATCAGAGCGCGAAAACACTTATTAGGGGTTCACGAGACAACACTTATTAAACTGCGCACTACCGCGACGCATGCGCGATAAACAGGAGTGGCAGATTGCTATGGTTACTACAATGACTACCATTTTTCCGAGACCCGTGCCAAGGTCGAACGCAGTATTGCATCTTTTTATAAAAACATTCTCAGTTGGTTTGGTAGAAGCTATGTACACAGAGAAAACCAAATACGCTTGAGCGTTTTACAATTCGGAGCATCGTTTCTGAGGAAACCGCACATGTTGCAGTAGCAATACGTACCTTCTTTTAATTCTCTCTCTATCTGTGTGGCATGAATTTCGTTATGTTTAACGCAATATTTCATTAGGCATGTTTTAGGGAGACTATGTATCAATGATGGTTTAGTTGCTACCTTACCAACTGAGTTGAAAACTCTGTGCTCGCAAAGCAGAGAACAAAATGATTACTGATTAAGTACACGTGCGGAAACTCGCTTGCACTCTGCAGCCTTCTCACTTGTTCTCACTCAGTTCCCGGAAATTCCTACCTATCGTCGCATTAAATTTCTCACTTGTTCTCACTCAGTTCCCGGAAATTCCTACCTATCGTCGCATTAAATTTCTCACTTGTTCTCACTCAGTTCCCGGAAATTCCTACCTATCGTCACATTAAATTTCTCACTTGTTCTCACTCAGTTCCCGGAAATTCCTACCTATCGTCGCATTAAGAATGCTTATCACAAAGTGCAGTGGGTTGTTCGAAATTTAAAGCCAAACATACTCTTCTCGTTGTAATTAATTGTCCTACTTGACCCTCTCATATCTAAGGGCAGAAAAATTCATTATACTCTAGAACGAATCAGTAATGTGAATCGTAGGAATTACAGTGCGTTTGGGGCCGATTTCCTAGAGTATTGATCTTCTATGAACGTAATAATCTGCAAAACACACGTGGGAAAATTTACAAAGTGAGATCCGAAAATTTCGGGAATGCTCACGTTACAACGTTGCGCGTCACGATACGTCCTCCCCCATTCCAAATAATGTTAGAACAAACTTCTCTAGACAAGTTGCCGTATCGCCCATCGTTTTATGCTGCATTTCCCACTGCCTAAATAAAGTTGACTATAAGTGTGCAGGACGAGATATACAGTGTGTGAATAGATCGTTTTATTGCGTAGATCCCATTCAAAACTTCCCTCGGTGGTCGAGTAGTCAGAGACGCGGAATATGGCCATTAATTCAAGTAGGACGCGGATTCGAGTCCCAGATGAGGCACGTCTGGTGCTTTGGCCGTATGCCACGGGATCTGCCCTAAATTAGGGACGGGGGTCTCCTAATACTATCAATTTCTTGAGAGGGAGGAGTCGTTAAACTCTGAAATGAAACAACAAGAAAAATGACACCTAATTTTCTGCAGTAATAACAATCTCTCATTTGAATTCTTTGCTACAGGAAAAATATATTTCATAGCAGATTTTTAGAAACAAACCCGGACACAAAGGTAAAACTTCAGCAAAAAGAAAATACACTTACTAGAGAAATACTGCGCGTAATTTAAAATGAGCAATGTCACCAGTGTTCTTCATAGCTAAATGAGACATGTTACTAAAAAAAATAACCGGATTTCTGTAATCAGTAAAACATTCATAAATGGAAATGACTATAGCGGCTAAAACGTGTTACGAAAAAGCATGAATCGTGCTCATAATTTTTCTCATACTGAAAGACATCAGAGGTTAAAGGAATTTGAAATACCGAACAACTGAAAAAAGATACATCGATCAGCCAAAACATTAAAACCACCTCTGCGTTATGCAAATAGCTCGCTTGCAGCCAAGGTCTCGTCAGTATTTCGTTTCGTCTCAACATGCGGAGAAAGGCAAAGGATTTATACACTGACGGAAAAAAAAATCCTAACACCAAGAAAGGGTTGTGTTAGATAAACGACAGTTGGTAGGCGGAGAGAGTACTTCTGTAAGATTACGTCTATGCAAATTTCGCGCTCGGCGCATATGTGTGGCGCTAGTAGCGCCCCTCGGAACATGCAAAGCAGGTTTGCTGTAAATACGAGCTGTAACGTTCGTGAGCGTTAGTTATCGTTGAGATTCGACGTAGGGTGTTGATGTTAGTCAAGAATGCCTTTAAGTCGTTACCTATTTTGGACCATCTTTATCAAAGATGGTCCAAAATAGGTAACGACAAGGCGTGGACAGACCACGCCCCAATAGTCCTAGAGGTCAGCGCAGCTATCTCGTCTTGTCCTCAGCAACAGGAGGGCTATTGTGGCTGACATTGCGCAAAATTTCAATTGTGGTGAAGGATCCCATGTGTCCAAACACACAATGCATCCCGCAGCCGCAGACACATTCTAATGCCTACGCTCACAGCTGTTCACCGTCGCCAACATTTGTAGTGAGCACGTAATCATCCACATTGGACCATAGAAGACTGGAAGAGTGGTCTCATGGTAAGACGAATTCCGTTTTCTGCTACACAATGTCGACGAACGAGCTCGTGTGCGACATTTACCATAGGATGCCTTCTCACATGGATGCACTGTGGAACGGATACAGGAGGCTGGAGGGAATGTGATGATCTGAAAAATATTTTCTTGGGCAGCACTTGAACCCATTATCATTGTAGAGATAACTACGAAGGAGGTTCAGGAATTGTTTCCAAGAACATGAAAAGGAATTCCGTTTATTGCCATGGTCCCCGAAAGTCGGCGGACATCAATCTCATCGAACATTTGAGGTTTAAGTTGGAGAAACCGGTAGGAGCAGCATTACCCCAACCATGTAATTTACTGGATTTGCAGGATCTTCTGTTGCAGCCATAGTACCAAATATCGAAAGACACTATTTCATTGAATCTATGCCGCCTAGTCGTGTGAGAGCTCTTTTCACGCAGAGAGGAGGATCTACACTAAAGAACAATAGAATTAGAGACAGCTGGCGTTATGCAAATGTGGCGCTGTGGGCTGCCATGTAAATGTGACGGGAATCAGTAAGAGTCGGACGCAGTATGGGTAAGACGAAGGTTCTAAGCGCATTTGATCGTGGGCAAATTGTCGGGGCCCGACGAATGGGTCCCTCCATCGCGGAAGTCGTGCAGGCACTGTTATTTTTCACGAGCCACTGTGTCACGGGTGCACCGTTAGTACATCGAATCCGGTAAAACCATCCCACCAAGGGCCAACTGCCGTGGACAACAGCGTGTGTATGAGGAGGGTCATCGTCGGCTTACTCGCTTTGTAACAGCGGATAGACGGGCCATAGTGCAAGAAATCACTCGGCAATTTAACGCTGGTGCACTAAAACGTGTCAGAAGCTACACCATCCAGAACCATCTCTTCGCTATAGGGTACAGAAGCCATCTTCCCACGAGGGTAGCGCTCGGTGCAAAGATTACCATGGGTGCGGGAACATCGCCACTGGACCCTAGACATGTGGAAAAACGTTGCTGGACGGATGAGTCGAGATTCACGTTGGTAAATGCAGATAACAGGATAGGAGTAAGGCGCAAACCACATGAAGCGATGGATCCTTCTTGCCAGCAGGGTACTCTTCAAGCTGGTGGGAGTGGCATTCTCGTCTGGGGACTGTTTACGTGGACTGAAATGGGACTCCTAGTGCGTGTGGCATCGTCCCTCACAGGTCAACGTTACCGGGATATCCTGGACGACCATTTGCTCCCGTTTGTGCGTCTTCAACATCCCACTAGGGACCTCATTCTGCAACAAGACAATGCATCTTGCCATTGCTCCCGAATTGTATCCGAATGGTTGGATGAACACTCCACCGACGTGACCTCGCTTCCTTGGGCAGCTAGGTCACCTGACCTCAATCCCATCGAACACATCTGGGATGTCATCGAGAGAGATGCTCGTGGCTTTTACCCTCCATCAAATCTTCGTGAACTGTGGGAGCTTGTTTAGGGGTCGTAGATCTGTCTGGCTTCCCAACGCTTCCGGTGCTTTGTCGAGTCCATGCCGAGCCTAATAGCCGCCGTCTTCAGGGCGAAAGCTGGTGCTACTCGTTACTAGACAGCTCTAATTCAATTGCTCTTTAGTGTATGTTTCTATACTTAATATACACTGACGGAAAAAAAAAATTCCAACACCACGAAAAAATAGTTGTAGAGGAATGAAATGGCGGCAATACATTTGTATAGGTAACATATTTAATCGATTAAGGTTTCAAGATCACAGCTTATTGTAAGCGCGAGAAGAGCCATTTTAAATGTGAAATGCTGGTACATTAATAACCGGTGTAACCGCCAGAATGTTGAATGCAAGCACGCAAACGTTCATGTATTGTGTCGTACAGGTGCTGGATGTCAGTTTGTGGGATGGAGTTCTATGCCTGTTGCACTTGGTCGGTCAATACAGGGACGGTTAATGCTGGTTGGGGGTGACGCTGGAGTTGTCGCCCAATGATGTCCCATACGTGCTCGATTGGTGAAATATCTGGTGATCTAGCGGGCCACAGCTACATGTCGACACTCTGTAGAGCATGTTGGGTTACAACAGCGGTATGCGGGCGAGCGTTATCCTATTGGAAAACACCCCCTGGAATGCTGTTCATGAATGGCAGCACAGCAGGTCGAATCACCAGACCGACGTACAACTGCGCCCTCAGGGTGCGTGGGATAACCACGAGAGTGCTCCTGCTGTCATAGGAAATTGCTCCCCAAACCATAACTCCAGGTGTAGGTCCAGTGTGTCTCGGCCGCAGACAGGTTGGTTGGAGGCGCTCACCTGGCCTCCTTCTAACCAACACACGACCATCAATGCCATGCAGGCAGAACCGGCTTTCATCAGAAAACACAACAGATCTCCACTCCGTCCTCCAATGAGCTCTAGCTTGAAACCACTGACGTCGCAAACGGCAGTGGTTTGGAGTAAGTGGAATGCACGCTACAGGGCGTCTGGCTCGGAGCTGTCCTTCAAGTAACCGATTTGTAACAGTTCGTTGTGTCACTGTGGTGGCAACTGCAGCTCGAATTGCTGCCGCAGACGCGGTACGATGCGTCACGGCCATACGCCGTACACGGCGGTCTTCCCTCTCAGTAGCGCCATGTGGTCGGCCGGAACCCGGTCTTCTTGAGGCAGTACCTTCCCCTGACCAGCGCTTCTAAAAATCGTGCACAGTGGCTACACTCCTGCTATGTCGTTTTGCAATATTGCGGAATGAAAATCCACCTTCTCGTAGCCCTATTACACGACCTCGTTCAAACTCCGTGAGCTGTTGATAATGGCTTCTTCGTCTTCTTAAAGGCATTCTTGACTAACATCAACACCCTACGTCGAATCTCAACGATAACTAACGCTCACGAACGTTACAGCGCGTATTTACAGCAAACCTGCTTTGCATGTTCCGAGGGGCGCTACTAGCGCCACACGTATGCGCCGAGCGCTAAATTTGCATAGACGTCATCTTACAGATGTACTCTCACCGCCTACCAACTGTCGTTTATCTAACACAACCCCTTGTTGGTGTTGGGATTTTTTCCGTCAGTGTATATATGTTCCTTAATGATATATACGGTCAGCCTGTCAAAACAGAACATGTAATAATCCGCATTAACTGTGGTTTTCGGCGGCACGACATTCTTTTACACCATTCCTTGGTAATCAAAGAAAGTGATTACCACTACCTTCCCCGCAGGATTTTGCACATCTTGCCTTTTTTGGCCATTGGACATGACGGAGCGTTCCATACAGAGCTCTTTCTCTGGATCTTAGTGATAAAGAAAAGTTTCATCGCGTGAAATCACTCACTTCAGGTAGTCTTCGTTTGAAGTAATTTCTTGCTTCAAAAATTCACACATCTCAACACGAATCCATCTTGCACTGACTTGCGTCATGTGTAGTTTCTCCTTGAGTATAGTGTGGGCACTTCCAACTGAAATCTTTAAATATTCTGCCATTTGTCTCACCGTGAGCCGCCTATCCTCACGAATAATCGCGGCTGCAGTGCCCACCATCTGAGCAGTAATGGTTGTTAGCGACACCTCAGGTTCACAATTTTTCTGAAATCATTCGCGGCCTTTGCGAAATTCTTTGAACCACCACTGTGCTGTTCGATGTGGCATCGCACTCCCACCATATGCCTGAACCAACCTTTCGTACGTTTCTGAATAAGTTTTCTCTAAAAATAAAAACACTTCAAAGCTGCACGCTGTTTCACTGTGATATCCACGACTCGACGGAGAGGCGGGCGCAAACAGACGTTTCTTCGAAGCGTTCTTCTCAAGGTCACGTGCGACGTAAAACCTCGGAAAGGTTCATTCACACGGAGGAGAATTTGGTGTATGCTGTGATTATATATTGGTTCCAATATGTAACTACATTATTTTAAAAACAAACAAATTAGTAAAATCATGCAATGCATTGATAATGATACGCTTTCCAGCATAACAGAAATCATTGCTCAAGTTATTACTCAAGTTATGATGATAATGGCTGTAAAATAAATCTCGCTCCTATGACCTGACCTTTGTCCCTATTTAGAAGATATTCAACAGAACCGGTAAAGTATACTTCCAGAACAACATGATGAAGTCTTGTCTCAATCGAAGCATTTTTACGTAAGTTATAGCGCATAAGGGCGATGGAATGAATCCCGCTCCTATGTCCTGACTTTTGACCCCATTTAACCCATTTTCAACAAGGTTCGCCCCTAGATGGTCCCTTACCAGATACTAAAATTTCATCGAAATCGACACATTTTTACGTAAGTTATAACGCATAAGGGGGATGGAATGGATCCCGCTGCTATGTCCTGACCTTTAACCTCATTTTACCCATTTTCAATAGGGTTCTTCCCCAGATGGTCCTTTACCACATACTAAAATTTCATCGAAATCGAACCACTTTTACGGAAGTTATGACGCATAAGGGCAATGGAATGATCCTGCTCCTACGTCGTGACCTTTGACCCCATCTATCCCATTTTCAATAGGGTTTGTCCCCAGGTGGTCCCCTACCACATAGTAAACTTTCATTGAAATCGAACCATATTTACGCAAGTTATGACGCGTAAGGGCAATGGAAGGATGCTGCTCCTACGTCTTGACCTTTGACCCCACTTGTCCCATTTTCAATAGGGTTCGTCTCATGGTGGTCCCCTATACCACATACTAAAATTTCATCGAAATCGAACCATTTTCACGCGAGTTATCGTGCGGACAGACAGACGGACAAAGCTGGAGCATATAGGCTTCTTCAACCTACGGTTGGAAAGCGTAAAAAAGACGGTATATTTTGAACAGGATACGTATTTTGAATACGATAACATCTGATTTTACGCACTCTAGCGTCGAGGTTATGCATTACAAGGAGACCAAAAGGTAAAGATCGTCGTTCTCGTATTTCAGGATTCCCAATGCAAAAATAAATTTTCAAGTGGGACTAATAAGTGAAAAGGTATGGTGTCCACAACAGTCTGGAGAACGGAAGGGCGTAGAGATAACATGATCAGACGTCCTTCTTTACAAAAGACGTGCCAAGAATATCTTATTCAATACTGGTGCAAAATAAAGGCCCAGTAACTTTGCGTCAAAGTACAGATACTACTAATAAACTAATGTTATTGCATTTTCCTTAAGATGTGTATCTGCCATTCTCCTTCAGACCCGTGTTGAAAGGGCTGCCAGAATATTGCACAATACGAAACACTGTAAATCCTAAGAGACAACAGTAACTTATGATCTTAGTAAGCAGTTATTTAATAGGATTTTAAAGATGGGTTCTGAAATGTTTAGCTGTTTCTGCGAAGTCGTTAAATGCCCATTTGTTGTTGCATTCATATGGTGTTGCAAATTCATTAGAATTTCCCGCAGACTTAAAGGTATTTATTCCAAAGGCATTCCCTTAAAACTTGGTCTTCCAAAAGCTCATGGAAACGGCACAATTTAATTACCATTTTATAGGCTTGGAACTACATAATGTCAGGAAAGAAATATTGAGTGTCCTGTGTGATACCTGCGAAGTCGCTTTAAACTGAATTTATTTTCCAGTTTCACCTCGTGTACTTGGCCGTGACAGTGCTCATTAAGAAGTCGTTTTCTCACAACTGCTTAAATTTCATTAAAGTGATGCTACCAGCTCGTTGGATGGGAAATGCATAATTGCAGGCGAGAGTAGCTGTTCCGCTTCTAATTTGAAAGGATACACACCGAACGAAATGCTGTTTTCACGTTGAAGGAAACACAGACGTACACTTTTGAAAGCAAGTGATTTAGATGAAAACAGCAAAAATTAAATAAGCAATGCTTTATCGGAAGTTACTTACAGAGGATGTTCACACATTTTTAGAACGATTTTCCAGCAATATAATTAATGTTTAAAATAAAATTATTTCTATCTTAAGCGTTCTATCTAACAGTCCTTTCTCTGAACTACACTCACGGACAATGAAATTTGCGCACCTGGAAGAAAACATGCTACAACCGCGAAACTTTGCAAATAGTTAGAGTGCGTGCTGGTATGAAAATGATCCACGTTTAGTGGGAGTCCACATGACCGCACACCCTGTGGTAGCGCTGCAAGCACGAACCGGCAGCCTTATAAACCGTCGTGTAGTCGATACCCCATGAAAGCGAGAAGCACCGGCCGACGCAAGCAAGAGTACAGATTGACAAGAATGCTGGGTAGACGCCAGAGACGTCGATTTACGCAACTTACGGACTTTGAGAGAGGCCTGATCATCGTGCTGAAAACCGCAGAGTAGTCGGCGCACCGTATAGCCCCTCACATGTATCATTCTGACCATACCGTCCGACTGTGTTGGGAGCAGTGGACACGTGACAGCACTGCCACACTGCGGAGTGGCTGAGGACGGACCAGGGTAGAGAGGACCGACGGATCGTGTGTCAGGCGCGGACGGATACCACGGGGACCCAGTCCACCATGCAGGCAGATGTTGCAGCTCCTGTGCACCCAAGAACCATTTCCCGACGCCTCGAGGAAGCAAATATGCAAACCCAGCGCCCCGTACGTGTGCTGCCATTAACACTGGAACATCGCCGGCTCCGTGTGCAGTGGTGCCAGGCCAGAGCGACGTGGAACGCCACAGACTGGCGACGTGTGGTGTTTAGCGATGAATTCCGCTTCGTTTTGGGGACAGATGATCATCGTGTCTGGGTGTCGAGGTCCCCGGGTCAATGGCACAATCCCAACCACGCTATCGAGCGCACACATCGCCCCACTGCGGGCATTATGTTCTAGGGAGCCATAGCCTACGATAGCCTATCAGCTCTAGTAGTGGTACGTGGATCATTGACGGGCCAGCGGTTTGTGGATGAGATCCTACGGCCTCATGTGCTCCCATTCCTGGCCAGGATTCCAAATGCGCTCTACCAGCAGGATAATGCCCGCCCGCACACGACTCGGGTTGCCCAGGACTGCCTACGTCATGTGCAGACACTTCCATATCCTGCCCGCTCGCAGGATATGTCCCGTATCAAGCATGTGTGGGATCAGTTGAAACGCCAACTGCCGCCGCGCCGCACTATCCGGGATTTGGAGCACACCGTCCAACACGCGTGGTCCAGTCTGCCGCCGGACAACATCAGGCGTCTGTTCGCTTCCATGCCGGACCACTGTATTGCAGCATGTATCGCTGCAGGAGGCGGTGCGACGCGCTATTGAAGATGACCGGGCTGCATGCCACAGATCCCTCTGTAATTGTCCTGCAGCTCTGTTTTTGGCATCATGTGTATCATTCATCTGTATCATTACGTAAATAAATTTCAGTTCAATCCTATGCTTCTTTCTTGGTGCGCAAATCTCATTGTCCGTGACTGTATGAACCTGCGTCTAGATTTACAACATAACTAGGCATTTCTTAAAATTGGTAGAGGTATTTCATTCCACTCCTCTCTCACTGCTTTTCATCGTCTAATCATAGTGTTAATTCTGAGTTTAGACAGCTCCCTTTTTAGCAGTCCGATAGTCCTTTGCTGACACAACAGGGGACTTTGCAGGAACATGAGCAAAAGGTATAGATTTGATACGTGTCTCTTTTTCAATTTTTCAAGAAATAGAGTGGTAGATTTCGATATATGACTGATAGACTTATCCCGATAAAGTTCTGCTCTTTGAAAGCTCTGCGAATGAAGTAATGATATTTTCTCTTTAAATATAAGAGACAAAACATTATTTCGGTAATATGTAGAATTACTATTCTGAGGTTTTTTTTTTTTTTGCAGAGGGCGTTACGAATGTATTTCAGCGATGTATGTCATTACTGTACCGTCCGGCGGCGCTTTATAGTTTCTTCAATACCATCATATTAAAACTATTTAATAACTCTGCTTCCATATGCTATGTGTCACCCGATGATGCGGTAGCTGCTACTGCGAAAGATCTTGTGCTTTAATCTATTGTATATAGCTTTTAACCTCATGTAAATAAATATAGTTCAGTATAACACTTCAAGATATTTTTACATGAAATTGGATCGTGCAAGGTCTATGTTTTTATGCGTTACGCACAGCACGAAATGATGTTATAGTGATGTATAATTGATTTTAACATTATTTTAATCTTTTCTTGAACCTTAATATTCAGTTGTACCAGAAGCCAGTGATAATCATGAATACCTTACTTAAACTTTCTTTGGATTCTTGGAACCAAGTTTGAAAGTCTTTTCCGCTCTTTTCGAAAGCAAATCGTCCTTTTCTTTACAGTCATTTAGGTGGATCCATGCTTCATCAATATTCACAATAAATGTCCATCTGTCTCCGGCTAAGTGAATTTCATAAAGAACTCTACACTGTGTTCTGCGCTGAGCCACGTGCCAAGACAAAAGGCGGTAAACATTTTTTTTCAGATTCAAATCTTTGTTTATTACTGTGTTTACGTTTGGTACAGAAATGTTTAACGTAGATACTATGTTTACAACCGATACAGAGATTTTTAACTACTTAGTGTTTGTTCTTTGGGTCGATGGATTTTCTTTTAAAACCAGATACCTTACTTTTTAAATTGGCGCAAAATTACTACCTTCTTTGGATATTTTTTCTGTCAAAAGTTTCGTGATATTTTTTCTGTCAAAAGCAATGCTTGACGATTTACCCCTCTATTATTAATAATATTGCTTATTTTACATTAAGAAGAAATGCTAATTCCATGATTTTTTTTTATTGGAATTTTAACGACCACCGTGAGCAACTCAATGGGCTATAAGCAGTCGCCCGTCCCTAATTTAGGGTCACTGGTTCCAGGGAAGGGAGAGAGCCAGTGCCGTAAGACAAACACAACATTCATGCCTCACCGGGATTCGAACCCGGACCCCTTACGGACGAATGATCAGAGGCCATCGCTTAGACCACTGCGCCCCATGATTTTCACAGCGTATTATTAGCAACAGTAGCGAGCTGGCAGAGGTGGGGGTTGCTAATAATTTAGTGTTCTGCCAGTGTGGGAACATAATTCCGGAATCAACATTCCTTGCTAGGGCTGTGTTACTTAGGTTTGGAAAGAATTTACATTATCGCCTTTGGTGACCAATGTCGCAATGATTACAGCACTTACGAACTGTCTGGAACTTGGGAGCAGCTCATTAATACGTTTCGTAACAAACTGTTGTCTCAAGTGGCATAATGTGTTTCATTTGGAATAACCTGTTCATACAATATCGTTTGTTGGAGTTAGCTGTCGAAGCTCGATACTACAGGATACACATGCCTTAGTTGAAATACTTTAAAATTTAATGATTAAAATATATACAAGGCTAAAAACACACAAGATCTTTCACACGGGCGGCCCCGTGCATCATCAGGTGAAGAAAACTGGCGGAAACAAAGAGTCTACTTGCTTTATATATATGGATGGATTCATTTCGAATGCAACGATCCTGGTGGACAGCTTACCTTCTTCGTCATGATTTGCATAAGTTGCCTACAAAATCCTGTTTGTCACGTGTTCCTGGAGTAACGTACCCATGGTGCCCATGGACAGTTTATATGAGATGTTATTTTAATTTCATTTATTTATTCATTCAGTTGCCACTACAGCAACTAGGAAAAGGAGGGGAAAAGCCGCAAGGCCTGACAATAGAATAGCCCTCATCTCCCCAATGTTGGCAGATCTGATACATCTGATGATGTAGTGATCGTCACCTTGAAAGTACTAATGGTTTTAATTTGTACATATCATTCATCTTTTCCTAAATCGTGCTCAGACGGTATTGGTTGCAATTAGTTAAGTTAGGATGTTTTTCATCAGCAGACCAGTTTTTATGTATGGAAAAGTTTTCTTTGCTGAAGAAATAGGGTAGAAACTTTTTCCATTGGAAATACAGGGACCAAAATCACTTGACGTCTACCTTAATGTCAGATGAGATGCCACTGCTCTAAGAAACGATCTGCCATACAGAAACCACAGTTGTAATGGGGATCAGGAGATCAAAAGTCTCTGCGTTAAAAAAAGTAAAGAAAATCTTGGCGGGAAAAATTTGCCACCCCCTTGAACGATCGCATTTTTAGCTGTCTTATGACTAAGATCACTTCCCTTGTTCTGTTGATCAGCTATTTGGAGGTGTGAAAACGAGTCACACACGAATGAATGCTCATTCAAATGAATGGTAATTCACTTTGTATGCACAACCGGCCGGTTGTCTCACTACATTCAATGTACAAATCACTCTTTTGTTCCGAAGCTCTTGCTGCCGCCCCATTGGCGCAGTAGTCTACTAAGTGATGGCATTGGTAGTACGTAATTACTTTCTCCTCACTAGAGGAGCAGTTTATCACAGGAATTTGAATAAAAAGGTAGTGTACTGTAGAAGAGATTCAAGTGAAACCCTTCTGGAAACGTGTCCGCACTAGGAGATAAGCGAGGCGATTAGAATTCTTTGAACATGGAAAACGTCGACAGTGAACACATCGCCAAAAGAAAGAGGTCAAAGGTCCCTCAAGTCACGATTTTCGGTGCGTATCAGAATGACGCCCATAATTCGTGCACGGGCTAAATGTTTTTGGCGAATGAAAAGCACAGTGACAGGCCCTCATCATCGACAACAGACAGCAACGTGGCTTGTGCAGACGCTGTGATGCAAGAAGACAGACAGGTGGCATTTCGTCAGATTACTGCAAATGCAAATCTTTCTTTCAGTACCACAGGGCACATCTTTCAACCTAATCATAGCGTGTACCTCCGGGAGAGACCATGTTTCCAGGCGAGTCGTCATGTGTCAAACAACGCCCATTTTTAAGCTTTTCAACCGTACGTTGAACAATCGTATATGCTCCAGCTTTGTCCGTCGGCACGTCTGTCTGTCTGCACGATAACTCGCATAAAAATGATTCGATTTCGATGAAATTTTAGTACGTGGTAGGGGACCACCTGAGGACAAACTCGGTTGAAAATGGGTGAAGTGGGGTCAAAGGTCACGGCATAGGAGCGGGATCCATTCCATTGCCCTTATGCCTCATATCACGCGTAAATGTCGTTTAATTTCAATAAAACTTTAGTATGTCGTAGGGGACCACCTGGAAATGAACCTTATTGAAAATGGGTGAAGTGGGATCAAACGTCAGGACATAGGAGCGGTATGCATTCCATTGCCCTTCGTGCGTAAAAATGGTTCGATTTCAGTGAAATTTCAGTATGTGGTAGGAGACCACCTGGGGACGAACCCTATTGAAAATTGATGAAATGGGGTCAAAGGTCAGGACATAGGATCGGGATCCATTCCATCGGTTTTATCCCATACTATTAAAGGAGAGTCACGCGTTGTGTGTGGATCCTATTAAAGTTTTATGACGTCACACTCTTGCGAGCAGATGGTCGCGATTCCCATCTGCCTCATTATGTCACGCGTTGTGTGCGTATGTCTGTCCGCATGATAACTCGCGTAAAAATTGTTCGATTTCGATGAAATTAAATCCCACACGTGCTCAATGGGGGAAAAATTAGGTAAACGTGCAGGCCATGGAAGTTGTCTCACATCCTGAAGTGCATGTTGCGTTGCACGTGCCGTGTGTGGGCGTGCGTTATCTTGCTGGAAAACACCACGATGGACCGACCTTACAAATGGCACCACAACGGGCTGAATGACGTTGTTGATGTAGAAGGTGCTGTTTAACGTACCCGGTACAAACACTAGTTGTGTACGGGAATGATAGCTAATCGCTCCCCACACCAGGAGACCAGGTGTAGGCCCTGTGTGTCGTTGGCGGATGCAAGAAGCGTGGAGACGCTCCCTTGTGCGTCTGCGAACACGCATACGGCCATCGGAGTCTCCCAAGCCAGAATCTGCTTTCATCGCTGAACACCACAGATCGCCATTGCGTTCTCCAGTGCAGACGTTGGCGACACCACTGCAGCCGTTCCTGACGGTGGGCTGGAGTCAGAGGTACACATGCCAGAGGCACACGTGTACGTAGTCCTGCATCCAGTAGACGGTTGCGGATTGTTCGCACAATCATCTCAGGTGCAACGGCGGCTCGGATTTGCGTCGCAGTGGATGTTCTGCTTGACAACGCCGCTCTTCTTATGCGTCGATCGGTCCGCTCATCAGTCCGTCTGCGACTCCCGGTTCCACGTCTTCTCGTGTGGGAATGTTCATCGGACCATCTACGCCACCATCGTACCACCACCGATACTTAACGCCCAATTCGCTCCGCAATACGACGATACGACTACTCGGCCTCGCGGAGTCCGACTAGAAGACCTCGCTGAAAGTCCGATAACTGCTGAAATCGTATACGTCTTCCATGTCCAGGCATTGCAGCTTTTTCAGGGCCTTCGCACGTGTCCGTACGCCGACGACTGATTACATTCACTTCGCCGTACTCCTTAAATACCACCGACGATAATTTGCATATTATGCCGTGCTGTGGCGTAAGCGCTCACCGGTTGGTCCCGAAATTAACATCATACCTACGGAAATTCGATCTCATTAACATATGTAAATTTCATGATCATCCGCCAATTCCTTCTTGGTGTTTTTTTTCACTTTCCGCCAGTGTATTTTTAAGAAAAGATGAAATGTACTGCTTTATGTTATTATTTAACAGAACTAAATGTAAAATCTAAGGTGAAATGTACTGCTTTATAATATTGTTTAACAAAACTAAATATAAAATCTAAGGTGAAATGTACTGCGTTATAGTATTATTGAACAAAATTCCTAAATATAAAATTTACCCTTGGTAGCTCACAGTTTTTGTCTTAAGGCTCCACAAACGGATACATAGACTTCGTACGATCACCTGTACAATAATATAAGTATCCGGTTTCTTACGATAACGGAATATGTAATAGCTGGTGCACAAAACGAGGGAAAGGGGAAGAAATATCCGCTGTAACAAGAACTATAATTTCACGCAAAATGCTATTCATAATATCTGATTTCGCTACAGAACTTCAAAATCAGATACTCTGAGAGACGATTGAAAATTTATAGTTAATCAAACTTCAAGTATTCCCGCGAATCGACCCTATAACCGGAAAAGTTTCCTCATATGGATACGGAAAAAGTGAGAACAGAGTTTTTCCTTTAATATACAACAGAAACTGCGAAAAGGTGTCTGCAAATTCAGAATTTTCCGTTAACAGATCTTAAAAACGGCAATTTACTCTCAATATAAGAAAGGAATTGTGAAAAGGTTTCTGAAAATTCAGAATTTTCCTGGCGTACGAAAAAGTCCTCAGATTTTTTTGGTCATTTCACAGGTAAGGTTGTATAAGGTTGTATCAGGGATATGCTTCGTTGATTCCCGAAAGGAATCGCGGAACGTGACTTGTAAATTTGAGAAAATATTTTACAGTTCCATTATATGCACATATCTTTGATTATATGCAAGAAAGTTAAATTTCCATCCCTTCCAGATAATCGGGAATCTACTGCATTTTAACTAGGAATGGGACATTCGAATCGCGAGAATCTTGAAAAAGATTCGAGTTTCGAAATCTCGAATCTTCGCGCTTTTCTCCTCATTCGAATCTTTCGAATCTTAACCTAAAAAACTTGGCGTTTGGAGCTTGTTAGTCTAGAGCGGTATTTGTTCGAATTTTTGTCAGCATGACGAGTTCTGACATTAGAAAACAATCGAAGAAAATCGTCTACAGTGTTTACACAGCTATTTGAAATAGCTCGTTTCTTCTAAACCGTATGTAACAAACAGTGAAAGAACTGTTCAGCCAAACACAGAGAGCAACCGCCAAAACGACTGGCGTCTCCCATCGGACAGTGTCTTAGCCACCATACCTCAAGTATAGTGGGAAAAGTGACTTAGCCATATTTTATCTCTTTTCCCGGCAGCCGTTACCGTGGTAACGAGCGTGAGAACAGACGGGGGAGTGTGACCTTGAGCCGCGTAGTGAACATGACTCAAGTTACTCTGTCTAAATCTCAACGTTTCTAGTTCTACTAAACTCTCCGCAGCGTTCCACTTGCACACGCTTTCAGTATATGCTCGGCGTTATCCGGTCTGTATTTTTTTTGTATCAATCTCAGCGTTTCTCAAGCTTTATTGCTTTTATTCCTACGTAGTCCATATCGCTAACCACAGCATTTACGCATACTTAAGAGCGATTTATCTTGTGCCTGCAAATAAAAAAATGTCGAAAATATGAATTGTTACTCAAATATTTGTTTGTCAAATTATTTTCAGAAAATGGAAATGAACCTTAAGATTCAAGAGTTATGTACTTCATTTAGTAAATGTAAATTATAAATTTCATTTGCATCTTCTTAATAAGTATGGGTATATTTTTTGAAAACTGTATTCTTTAATTTGTTTTTCATTGAACACAGATTTCAAATTTTGCTTCAAAACGTTGAATTTTAAGTAGAAGTCTTTTCTTTCCCTTTTTTTTTTATAATTATTCTTATATGAAAGATTCGGGAGATTCGAGGGATTCGAGAACCTTCTAGGATTCCGATTCAAGAAAATTTAGGATTCGTCCCACCTCTAATTTTAACACTTCAACAATTAAACAGAAACTACACAAAAATACGTGATATAAAGTTATTTATTAAAATCAAAATAACTTTCATCATGTATTTGGTGTCGTTTCTCAAAGGGTCCTAACTCCTATAACGTTAGATAAAAATACTTTTTAGGTGCAGGTGCTTTTATTACATAAAAATAAAAAGTAGTGGAAAATGTACATTTCGCCGGCTAAAAATAACTCGACAACAACAATACAGTCGTTCATTTAAATGTTATGAGGTGTCCAGTAAGTTTTATTGGCGGACATTATGACAAAAAAATTCTACTACTTGGTGGAAAGACATTTTTTGTCCAGCACAGCATCAGAAACTGCCGAGCTCATGAATTCCCTTTCCAACCAGCCATTCATATCCGTATAAGCCAAGCATCGCACAGCATGGGAGAGTCAAAACCTCAGAAAGAACTACATATCCCGCATGAAACGGGTCATTTCGGGATCATTACTTCCCTCGCATTTCTGCGAAAGCGATCATCAAATCATTTCGCAGCCCCCCTTTCTTCCTTCCTTATGATGTCTGATGTAAGCATAAGCTTCTCTCAGCTACAGTGAGGTGATTCCTTGGGAGATAAGGCCGATGTCATTCATCAGCCGAAATATCCTTTTCCTTATATTTTATTTTTCTTCTGTATCTGGAAATGGTCTGGGATCATTTAGCGCATTAACGACTCTAGTTCTCTTACTTACACCTGGCATAGTTAAAGATGTTCATTAAAAGTAATGTCGAGCTGTGTGTCGTTTTTTTTAGAGGCACTTCATTCCCAAAACCCATAACATATTACACCGGTAGTTCCTAATATGCGGGTCGGGACCCCAAGAGAGGTGGTGTCCTTCCGTTCCTGTAGTTTAACTGAAAATAACACACATACACACAAAACCATATGCACATTTCTAATGTGACTAAGTGATGGCATAAGTCATTCAGATTCCAAGAAAAAGAGTCACCCACGAATGTTCATTCAAATAAATGGTTATTCACTCTGTATGCACAATCGGCCGGTTGTCTCACTACCACTCATTGGGCAAATCATTTTCTTGCTCCGAAACACCTGTGGCCGCCCCAGTGGCGCAGTTGCCTACTAAGTGATGGCATAAGTCATTTATATTTCATGCAAAAGAGTCACTCACGAATGAATGCTCACTCAAATGAATGGTAATTCACTTTGTATGCACAACCAGCCGGTTGTCTCACTACACTCATTGAGCTTCAGCAAATCATTTTCTTGCTCCGAAGCTCTTGAGGCCGCCCCAGTGGCGCTGTGGTCTACTAAGTGATGTGTGAAAACACAGTTTTGTCCACGCTGTGCATCGAATAGGGGTTCCCCCACTCAGGACTAAGTCGCTCTCCCAACTGAGCTACGCGGACATGTGCTCTCACTGCTATCTGCCTTCATCTCATGTGCGCCCTGCGGGGCAGGCACGTCACAGATGGAGTAAGTCATTCATATTTCATGCAAAAGAGTCACTCACGAATGTTCATTCAAATGAATGGTCATTCACTTTGTATGCACAATCGGCCGGTTGTCTCACTACATTCAATGTACAAATCACTCTTTTGTTCCGAAGCTCTTGCTGCCGCCCCAGTGGCGCAGTAGTCTACTAAGTGATGGCATTGGTAGTACGTAATTACTCTCTCCTCACTAGAGGAGCAGTTTATCACAGGAATTTGAATAAAAAGGTAGTGTACTGTAGAAGAGATTCAAGTGAAACCCTTCTGGAAACGTGTCCGCACTAGGAGATAAGCGAGGCGATTAGAATTCTTTGAACATGGAAAACGTCGACAGTGAACACATCGCCAAAAGAAAGAGGTCAAAGGTCCCTCAAGTCACGATTTTCGGTGCGTATCAGAATGACGCCCATAATTCGTGCACGGGCTAAATGTTTTTGGCGAATGAAAAGCACAGTGACAGGCCCTCATCATCGACAACAGACAGCAACGTGGCTTGTGCAGACGCTGTGATGCAAGAAGACAGACAGGTGGCATTTCGTCAGATTACTGCAAATGCAAATCTTTCTTTCAGTACCACAGGGCACATCTTTCAACCTAATCATAGCGTGTACCTCCGGGAGAGACCATGTTTCCAGGCGAGTCGTCATGTGTCAAACAACGCCCATTTTAACGCTTTTCAACCGTACGTTGAAGAAGTGTATATGCTCCAGCTTTGTCCGTCGGCCCGTCTGACTGTCTGCACGATAACTAGCATAAAAATGATTCGATTTCGATGAAATTTTAGTATGTGGTAGAGGACACCTGAGAACAAACTCGGTTGAAAATCGGTGAAGTGGGGTCAAAGGTCACGGCATAGGAGCGGGATCCATTCCATTGCCCTTATGCCTCATATCACGCGTAAATGTCGTTTAATTTCAATAAAACTTTAGTATGTCGTAGGGGACCACCTGGAAATGAACCCTATTGGAAATGGGTGAAGTGGGATCAAACGTCAGGACATAGGAGCGGTATGCATTCCATCGCCCTACGTGCGTAAAAATGGTTCGATTTCGGTGAAATTTTAGTATGTGGTAGGAGACCACCTGGAGACGAACCCTATTGAAAATTGACGAAATGGGGTCAAAGGTCAGTACATAGGATCGGGATCCATTCCATCGGTTTTATCCCACAGTATTAAAGGAGAGTCACGCGTTGTGTGTGGATCCTATTAAAGTTTTATGACGTTACACTCTTGCGAGTAGATGGTCGCGATTCCCATCTGCCTCATTATGTCACGCGTTGTGTGCGTATGTCTGTCCGCATGATAACTCGCGTAAAAATTGTTCGATTTCGATGAAATTAAATCCCACACGTGCTCAATGGGGGAAAAATTAGGTGAACGTGCAGGCCATGGAAGTTGTCTCACACCATGAAGTGCATGTTGCGTTGCACGTGCTGTGTGTGGGCGTGCGTTATCTTGCTGGAAAACAACACGATGAACCGACCTTACAAATGGCACCACAACGGGCTGAATGATGTTGTTGATGTAGAAGGTGCTGTTTAACGTACCCGGTACAAACACTAGTTGTGTACGGGAGTGATAGCTGATCACTCCCCACACCAGGAGACCAGGTGTAGTCCCTGTGTGTCGTTGGCGGATGCAAGAAGGGTAGAGACGCTCCCCTATGCGTCTGCGAACACGCATACGGCCATCGGAGGCTCCCAAGCAAAATCTGCTTTCATCGCTGAACACGACAGATCGCCATTGCGTTCTCCAGTGGAGACGTTGGCGACACCACTGCAGCCGTTCCTGACGGTGGGCTGGAGTCAGAGGTACACATGCCCGAGGCACACGTGCACGTAGTCCTGCGTCCAGTAGACGGTTGCGGATTGTTCGCACAGTCACCTCAGGTGCAACGGCAGCTCGGATTTGCGTCGCAGTAGATGTTCTGCTTGGCAACGCCGCTCTTCTTATGCTTCGATCGGTCCTCTCATTAGTCCGTCTGTGACTCCCGGTTCCACGTCTTCTCGTGTGGGAATGTTCCTCGGACCATCTATGCCACCATCGTACCACCACCGATACTTCCCGTCCAATTCGCTCCGCAATACGACGATACGACCACCCGGCCTCGCGGAGTCCGACTAGACGACCTCGCTCAAAGTCCGATAACTGCTGAAATCGTACACGTCTTCCATGTCCAGGCATTGCAGCTTCTTCAGGGCCTTCGCACGTGTCTGTACGCCGACGACTGATCACATTCACTTCGCCGTACTCCTTAAATACCACCGACGATAATTTGCATATTATGCCGTGCTGTGGCGTAAGCGCTCACCGGTTGGTCCCGAAATTAACATCACACCTACGTAAACTCGACCCCATTAACATATGTAAATTTCATGATCGTCCGCCAATTCCTTCTTGGTGTTCTTTTTTCACTTTCCGCCAGTGTATTTTTAAGAAAAGATGAAATGTACTGCTTTATGTTATTTTTTAACTGAACTAAATGTAAAATCTAAGGTGAAATGTACTGCGTTATAGTATTATTGAACAAAATTCCTAAATATAAAATTTACCCTTGGTAGCTCATAGTTTTTGTCTTAAGGCTCGACAACCGGATACATAGACTTCGTACGATCACCTGTGCAATAATATAAGTATCCGGTTTCTTACGATAACGCAATATGTAATAGCTGGTGCACAAAACGAGGGAACGGGGAAGAAATATCCGCTGTAACAAGAATTATAATTTCACGCAAAATGCTATTCATAATATCGGATTTCGCTACAGAGCTTCAAAATCAGATCCTCCGACAGACGATTGAAAATTTATAGTTAATCAAACCTCAAGTATTCCCGCGAATCGACCCTATAACCGGAAAATTTTCCTCATATGGATACGGAAAAAGTGAGAACAGATTTTTTCCTTTAATATACAACAGAAACTGCGAAAAGGTGTCTGCAAATTCAGAATTTTCCGTTAACAGATCTTAAAAACGGCAATTTACTCTCAATATAAGAAAGGAATTGTGAAAAGGTTTCTGAAAATTCAGAATTTTCCTGGCGTACGAAAAATCCTCAGATTTTTTTGGTCATTTCACAGGTAAGGTTGTATAAGGTTGTATCAGGGATATGCTTCGTTGATTCCCGAAAGGAATCGCGTAACGTGACTTGTAAATTTGAGAAAATATTTTACAGTTCCGTTATATGCACATATCTTTGATTATATGCAAGAAAATTAAATTTCCATCCCTTCCAGATAATCGGGAATCTACTGCATTTTAACTAGGAATGGGACATTCGAATCCCGAGAATCTTGAAAAAGATTCGAGTTTCGAAATCTCGAATCTTCGCGCTTTTCTCGTCATTCGAATCTTTCGAATCTTAACCTAAAAAACTTGGCGTTTGGAGCTTGTTAGTCTAGAGCGGTATTTGCTCGAATTTTTGTCAGCATGACGAGTTCTGACATTAGAAAACAATCGAAGAAAATCGTCTACAGTGTTTACACAGCTATTTGAAATAGCTCGTTTCTTCTAAACCGTATGTAACAAACAGTGAAAGAACTGTTCAGCCAAACACAGAGAGCAACCGCCAAAACGACTGGCGTCTCCCATCGGACAGTGTCTTAGCCACCATACCTCAAGTATAGTGGGAAAAGTGCCTTAGCCATATTTTATCTCTTTTCCCGGCAGCCGTTACCGTGGTAACGAGCGTGAGAACAGAGGGGGAGTGTGACCTTGAGCCGCGTAGTGCACATGACTCAAGTTACTCTGTCTAAATCTCAACGTTTCTAGTTCTACTAAACTCTCCGCAGCGTTCCACTTGCACACGCTTTCAGTATATGCTCGGCGTTATCCGGTCTGTATTTTTTTTGTATCAATCTCAGCGTTTCTCAAGCTTTATTGCTTTTATTCCTACGTAGTCCATATCGCTAACCACAGCATTTACGCATACTTAAGAGCGATTTATCTTGTGCCCGTAAATAAAAAAATGTCGAAAATATGAATTGTTACTCAAATATTTGTTTGTCAAATTATTTTCAGAAAATGGAAATGAACCTTAAGACTCAAGAGTTATGTACTTCATTTAGTAAATGTAAATTATAAATTTCATTTGCATCTTCTTAATAAGTATGGGTATATTTTTTGAAAACTGTATTCTTTAATTTGTTTTTCATTGAACACAGATTTCAAATTTTGCTTCAAAACGTTGAATTTTAAGTAGAAGTCTTTTCTTTCCCTTTTTTTCTTATAATTATTCTTATATGAAAGATTCGGGAGATTCGAGGGATTCGAGAACCTTCTAGGATTCCGATTCAAGAAAATT
The DNA here is from genome assembly GCA_039090855.1 of Macrothele yani. NCBI lineage: Eukaryota > Metazoa > Arthropoda > Arachnida > Araneae > Macrothelidae > Macrothele > Macrothele yani. Next base: position 119,658,838 of record CM077001.1, on the reverse strand, counting down.
TAGGATTCGTCCCACCTCTAATTTTAACACTTTAACAATTAAACAGAAACGACATAAAAATACGTGATATAAAGTTATTTATTAAAATCAAAATAACTTTCATCATGTATTTGGTGTCGTTTCTCAAAGGGTCCTAACTCCTATAACGTTAGATAAAAATACTTTTTAGGTGCAGGTGCTTTTATTACATAAAAATAAAAAGTAGTGGAAAATGTACATTTCGCCGGCTAAAAATAACTCGACAACAACAATACAGTCGTTCATTTAAATGTTATGAGGTGTCCAGTAAGTTTTATTGGCGGACATTATGACAAAAAAATTCTACTACTTGGTGGAAAGACATTTTTTGTCCAGCACAGCATCAGAAACTGCCGAGCTCATGAATTCCCTTTCCAACCAGCCATTCATATCCGTATAAGCCAAGCATCGCACAGCATGGGAGAGTCAAAACCTCAGAAAGAACTACATATCCCGCATGAAACGGGTCATTTCGGGATCATTACTTCCCTCGCATTTCTGCGAAAGCGATCATCAAATCGTTTCGCAGCCCCCTTTCTTCCTTCCTTATGATGTCTGATGTAAGCATAAGCTTCTCTCAGCTACAGTGAGGTGATTCCTTGGGAGATAAGGCCGATGTCATTCATCAGCCGAAATATCCTTTTCCTTATATTTTATTTTTCTTCTGTATCTGGAAATGGTCTGGGATCATTTAGCGCATTAACGACTCTAGTTCTCTTACTTACACCTGGGCATAGTTAAAGATGTTCATTAAAAGTAATGTCGAGCTGTGTGTCGTTTTTCTTAGAGGCACTTCATTCCCAAAACCCATAACATATTACACCGGTAGTTCCTAATATGCGGGTCGGGACCCCAAGAGAGGTGGTGTCCTTCCGTTCCTGTAGTTTAACTGAAAATAACACACATACACACAAAACCATATGCACATTTCTAATGTGACTAAGTGATGGCAAAAGTCATTCAGATTCCAAGAAAAAGAGTCACCCACGAATGTTCATTCAAATAAATGGTTATTCACTCTGTATGCACAATCGGCCGGTTGTCTCACTACCACTCATTGGGCAAATCATTTTTTGCTCCGAAACACCTGTGGCCGCCCCAGTGGCGCAGTTGCCTACTAAGTGATGGCATAAGTCATTTATATTTCATGCAAAAGAGTCACTCACGAATGAATGCTCATTCAAATGAATGGTAATTCACTTTGTATGCACAACCGGCCGGTTGTCTTACTACACTCATTGAGCTTCAGCAAATCATTTTCTTGCTCCGAAGCTCTTGAGGCCGCCCCAGTGGCGCTGTGGTCTACTAAGTGATGTGTGAAAACACAGTTTTGTCCACGCTGGGCATCGAATAGGGGTTCCCCCACTCAGGACTAAGTCGCTCTCCCAACTGAGCTACGCGGACGTGTGCTCTCACTGCTATCTGCCTTCATCTCATGTGCGCCCTGCGGGGCAGGCACGTCACAGATGGAGTAAGTCATTCATATTTCATGCAAAAGAGTCACTCACGAATGTTCATTCAAATGAATGGTCATTCACTTTGTATGCACAATCGGCCGGTTGTCTCACTACATTCAATGTACAAATCATTCTTTTGTTCCGAAGCTCTTGCTGCCGCCCCAGTGGCGCAGTAGTCTACTAAGTGATGGCGTAAGTCGTTCATATTTCATGCAAAAGAGTCACTCGCGAATGTTCATTCAAATGAATGGTCATTCACTTTGTATGCACAATCGGCCGGTTGTCTCACTACATTCAATGTACAAATCATTCTTTTGTTCCGAAGCTCTTGCTGCCGCCCCAGTGGCGCAGTAGCCTACTAAGTGATGGCGTAAGTCGTTCATATTTCATGCAAAAGAGTCACTCACGAATGTTCATTCAAATGAATGGTCATTCACTTTGTATGCACAATCGGCCGGTTGTCTCACTACATTCAATGTACAAATCATTCTTTTGTTCCGAAGCTCTTGCTGCCGCCCCAGTGGCGCAGTAGTCTACTAAGTCATTCATATTTCATGCAAAAGAGTCACTCGCGAATGCTCATTCAAAAGAATGGTCATTCATTTTTTACGCACAAAAATTGATTTACATTCTTTGTATGCTCGTTCTAAGAATGGTCATTCGTTTTGGGCTCAATGAGTGAAGTGTGACAGCTTGCTGTCTCACTAAACTAATTGAGAAAATCATTTTTTTGCTCTGAAGCTCGTGCGGCCGCCTTGGCGGTGCAGTGGTCTAAGCTCTGGTTTATGACCATTCGTTGTTCGAATCCCGGTGTGGCATGGATGTTGTGTTTGTCGTACCACTGGCTCTCACCTTTGACTGGAACCAGTGACCCTGAATTAGGTACGAGCGACTGCTAATAACCCATTGAGTTGCCCACGGTTGTCGATAATCCTTCAATCAATCGAAAAAATAAAAAAAATTAAAATCCTGCTACGAGAGCAAGGCCGAGAGGAAATCTGCAAACTGCCCAAAACAGCAGGAGATCTCCACCGTTAACCATTGACGATGAATGACTTGCCACGAGGCAAGTACATTCATAGCTATTTTTGGCAAACAACTCAGAAGGAGAGTAACTTACGAGACCCATTCACCAAAAAGGGGATGAGCTTAGGAGATCCGTTCATCAAAAAGGGGATGAGCTTAGGAGATCCGTTCATCAAAAAGGGGAAGATCTTAGAGGCACATTCACCATTAAGGAGAAGAGCTTGAAAGACCCATTCACCACGAAGAATTCTCTCATACAATTCAAATGAATGCCATTCAAGTGTCATTCCTTCCCATTCTTAAGTTTAACCATGATTTCATACGCGCAGCTGACTGCACATTTTACACTCATATAACGACTGACAATTAATTCTCGACATTACTTTCTTTATTGGGAATTCGTTTCCGAACTGATCTGGAAGCACAGACTTAGACATTCTGCAACTTCAGTTTGAGTCACAGAAATGGTGGATTGAAATATCATTCACAACGGTGAGATTGAACTAATCACCATTCACGATGAAGAGTCACTCGCTGTGAACGAATTATTCACGAATGGCCCATCACTATAGGGCAATGGTGTGTACTGCAGTAATGGTGGATTGAATGACCATTCGCAGCGGTGAGACCGAACGATTCACCATTAACGGCAAAGAATCATTCGTTGTGAACGAATCGTTCACGAATGGTCCATCACTATAGGACAATACTGTATGTCGTAGTAATGGCTTATTGAATGATCATTCACAGAGGTGAGAGCGAACCATTCACCATTCACGGTGAAGAGCCATTCGTTGTGAACGAATTGTTCACGAATGGTCCCCTAGTAGTTGAGACAATAAGGCAGTTTCTTATTTATTCTTTCAAATTTTACGTCATTTGGTTCTTGTGTCACGTGAGAAAAGCAACCTCAAAGATCACTCAACCGATGGTTATCAAGATAGAAAAAAGCTCCCACATGACAAAATTTTTGAAGCAAACATCGGAGGTCTTTGCTCAGCAGTGAATGATAGCTGCAGATGATTGCATATTTTTCATTCCTTTTCACTACATGCCGACTGATACTGTGCGCGTGCATGCTAAGCTACAATACGAAGGGCAACAATTCAACATTACTATTTTTTACTCTAAATTACGAATAGTTTTACTGTCAAATTCTCAACGTTTTTACAATTTTTACTGTACACACAGGCATCCAGAAGTTGAACAGAAATATTAACAATCATATCTGGGATTAGCGTTATCGCGAAAACCTCTGCGGTATCGTCCGAGGACAGAATTCCATAGTCAGATTTACAGGTGAAGGACACCTATATGGAAGCATATGGTAGCATCCATCGTTTTAAAGGGTCACAAAGTTTCTATTTCAAACAAAATGTAAATGAAAGATGACACTGAATCATATGATTTACTGAACATGTTTTTTGACTGAAAAGACTGTATGATAATATATAAGTCATGAAAGAAATACGGGATTACGTCATATAATACAAATTTTGAAGATGACAATCCGATTTTTGGCGTAAATGTGACAAGGATGGTAAGTCAGATAATATTCGAAAACTTGAAAAAAAATTTATCTTCCTGGAGCGGGACTCGAACCCGCGTCTCCCAAAAAACGCCCGGGTATGCTAACCACTACACCACCCAGAACGACCAAGTTTCCGATCAATTTGAATATAACCATCACAGGATTCACTAGTCGAAGCAACCGGCATTATTAATGGTTATATTCAAATTGGTCGGAAACTTGAAACTTGGTCGTTCTGGGTGGTGTAGTGGTTAGCATACCCGGGCGTTTCCTGGAAGACGCAGGTTCAAGTCCCGCTCCAGGACGATGAAAATTTTCACGTTTTCGAATATTATCTGACTTACCATCCTTGTCCCATTTACGCCAAAAATCGGATCTTCAAAATTTGTATAATATATTAGGTTTATGCTTAAGTTTCCAGTTTTTTATGTAACAATATATGTCGCAGTTATACAGTCAAGTCGCATTTAATCATCAACGAAGTACACCGATGATTAATTCCATTTTGACAACCCCCAGCCTATAGAGAAATGAGCGAGCCTCGAGACCGAACAGTGACGCACGTGAAGTTCACAGAGCAGAACATATACAACCCGAGGACGGCCTTCGGCTAGTAGAGTTTTCGGAGTCAGAATGGAAAAAGCTGACGATTTATAGGACAAATTGTGATGGCACGGCGCTTTGGAACTACGATCTCGGAAACGGCGCGTCTTGTGGGTTGTTCACCTGCCGCTGTAGTGAGTACGTATCAAAAGTGGTGCACAGATGTCCAAGACGACAAATCGTTGTCCAGCCGTGTGTCGTTCGCAGCTCAATAACGCCAGAGGGAAGCGGAGACTGTCGCGCATTGTTCACAGCGACAGGAGGACCACAGGGCGACAAATCACCCGCAACTACAACAGTGGTGATCAGGGCAATGTGTCACAGCACACAATTCATCGCAGCCTTCTGCGCATGGGCCTGCGTAGTCGAGGACCCATTCGGGTTCCAATGCTCAAATTTCACGTCATCGCCAACAACGCATGAAATGGGCCCAAGGTCGTCGAGATTGGACCATGGATGATTGGAAGAAAGTGGTCTGGTCTGACGAATCAAGATTCCTGGTGCATCACGTAGACGGCCGATCGCGGATACGCCGATTACCAACGGAGGCTATGGCACCTGGATGCACTATTGGGCAGAAACAGGCAGGCGATATTTCCTGAGCACATTTTAGGCCCATTATCCCAATAGCACAATCTCTGACAGCTGTCATGTATCTGAACATCGTTGCGGACCAAGTTCACCCATTCATGGCAGCTGTGTTCTCTGCTGGTGATGGCCATTACCAACGGGAGAATGCGTCATGCCAGAATCGGTAATGAGTGATTCGAGGAGCATGCTGGTGGCTTTGTATTAATGCCCTGGCCTCTACATTCACCTGATATGAACCCAATGGAACTTTTGTGGTTCGACTTGGAAGAGGAGGTTTACGCTAAATCACCACCACCCCGAAATGTATGGGAACTTGAGGATCTGCTCTTGACATTATGGTACCAGATACCCCAGGCCACCTCATAAAAAATGTACACCAGATGCCCTATCGCCAACTCATCGAATCGATGCGTCGCCGAGTGGCCGCTGTTTTGCGGGCTAAATGGGTTGTACAGCTTATTAGGTTGATGGTCAAGAATCGCTCATCGGTGTATGTCTGCACCCCGCACCGCTTTCGGCCGTACGCTACGCAGCTTGTCCTCCAAGCTGCAATCACCACTTCTGAAATTCACCAACCACTCACGGCACGTGCTTAAAACTATTGCTGTCTTGACGCATGCCGAACGAATCTGCTCTCGTGCAGCCATTTTTCCGAGATGAACATGAACAACACATAGTGATGAATATGTACCTTGTCGGTCGCCATGTATTAGCTAAACTAACCGCACGTGGGGTCTGTCCGCCATCACGTATAGTTCGATGCAGTTTTGCAACCTCAAGAAATTCTGACAAAGAGTCAAACTTCAAAGCATGCTTAAAGTAGTGTAGAAGATGACAGCGGATCTCAGGAGTAATATAGAATTTGAGTGTGGTTGAACATCAAAGAGAACAGATGTTTTCATATTTCACCAAAAGCTCAACATGACCTTCTGCAGTATACACCACTTTTGGCTTCCATAGGCGTTGAACTGCTTTTCCAGTCCATTGCCGCCAACGCTTAACAGTTTTGTAAAAGGTGCAGTTTTCATTCCGATCACCAAATGGTCCAACCTCAACTCATTTCGTTGACGGCTTTGCGACGGAAGGCAGATGTTGATTCATTTATTACCTCAGATGTCAGTTAGTTATCCAGTTGATTGGTGTACAATGATTTAGGTTTAAACGTTGGTTTGCTGCTGAAAAATTGTAGTTACATGCGTAATTTAATGTGTGAGGCACCCAATTTTTTTTATACATACCGGAAATGTCTTAGAGGATGTCTCCCTACATTCCTTCTATGTAGTCTTCCTGCTTCGGAATAACGGCGTCCCAACGTTTTGGAAGGTCCACAATTCCAGTCAGGTCCCCTCTTTTATTCGGCTCTAGTCCATGCCCTAATGTACGATGTGGAAGTGCTAGTCTCCCTTTCACGAACATCATGCAAATGGGTAGAAACAAGTGCCTAAAACAATTACTCTCCCCTTTCTTACATTCGTCCTCATTGTTATGGCCTTTTTAACAGGTAATCAGTCAGATAGGATTAGTATGAGTCATTCTCTTAAATATCCACTCGTTCTAGCCGCGTTTGGCCTACTTCTTAAACAGCCAATATATTCGTTCGAGCTGATTTCTGCCCATTTTGCTAAACCCGAGTCCATTCGTTCTAGACAGTTAAAGAATTAATACACTTATTTTCGTTTAGCTGTACGCCAGTCGGGGTTTTTCTTAGAATTACACAAAATGCCTGACAAATATGTATATAGTCATTTGTATACAGTTATTTTGTGTTGTCTCTGTGTGTGTTTTAATATTTTGTGTATGTATTGTTTTGTAAATAAAGTCATGTTTGAACTCCTTCAAGATTACAAAAGAATGATAGAGCCTACTAACGACCATGTACTACAAATTCAAACACGACATTAACTTCAGTCATGTTTGATCTCCTTCAAGATTACGAAAGAATAATAGAGCCTCCTAGCAATTATGGACTCCCGGTTCAAACATGGCATGGACTCTAGTCATGTTTGATCTCCTTCAAGATTACAAAAGAATGATAGAGCCTACCAACGACCATGGACTCCGAATTCGAACATGACATTAACTTCACTCATGTTTCATCTCCTTAAAGATTAAAAAAGAACGATAGAGCCTACTAACGACAATGGACTCCAAATTCAAACATGGCATTAACTTCACTCATGTTTGAACTCCTTCAAGATTACAAAAGAATGATAGAGCCTACTAGCAATTATGGACTCCACATTCAAACATGACATGGACTCTAGTCATGTTTGAACTTCTTCAAGATTACAAAAGAATGATAGAGCCTACTAACGCCAATGGACTCCAAATTCATATATGGTATTTAGTTCAGTCATGTTTGATTTCCTTCAAGATTACAAAAGAATGATAGAGCCTACTAGCAATCATGGACTCCAGATTCAAACATTATATGGACTCCAGTCACATTTGAACTTCTTCAAGATTACAAAAAGAATGATGAACCTACTAACGAGCAAGACTTACCTTTAACTCTAGTTAGTTTGATCTCAATCATGATAATTTATAAGAGCGTGCGTAGTCCGACGACACCTTTCCTATGTAAAAACAGATAATTTTGCTGAGTAATTTGAGAGAAAACGCCTAACGAAGATGGAAGAAACAATTTTTACTATTTTTTTGAAGGAGATAACTTTCAAACAGATATAAATCCCAGATGTAGTTAACGATTATTATTCATAAGTACCAGAATAATTATTCGTTCGTTCTAAAGAATCTATGCAAAGAGATTACTCATAAGTGAGCCATTTTACGAGTAATCTATCAGGAAATGTCCCGGTGGGCAAATCCGCCCCTGGTTACTGCAGTAATATTGATGTGGGAAATCAACGTTTCTTCCGCACAGTGTGTATAAACTAAGCCATCTTCAGTGATGTAGAACACAGATCAATATTAGGATTCACCAAAGATGAACTGCGATGGTATCGAAATCTTCTGAATAGATTCCTACAGCGCACGTTGGATAATAAAACTAAATCATTCAGAAGTTGAACACAAATAAACATTATTAAAATTTTTTACTAATATCATGAGAGTTATCAGAAAAATCAACTTCGTAATATTAAAAACATCGGTTAACACCTGAGATAATACTTCTGTTTTACAATACCCAGAAAACTGATAAAAGTTGTGTTTATGAGAAGTTATGAACGGTTATTAATAATTCTCGGAACAAATGATGCGTTAGAAATGTAGTTCAAGTAGAGGAACTCAGGAAAAGAAATAACTTGCTGAGCTATGAGTACCAAGTTCCGAAACGACAGAGGAATTATTCAAAACGTGCGAAATATAAAAAAATCCTGACATGGTCTTATGAGACCAAATACATATAGGAAAGCAAAGCAAAGCCAAAATATAATCAGGAAGAAAAAAATCATCAACAATGGAATGACTTAATAACTTATCAAAGTAACTGGTCTTTCGCACAAAGCGAAACGGAATATTTAATATCTACGAGTTCCTCCGCATGTGCAGAGAACAATGAGTAAGAGTTTCGCCCTTTTCGCAAACTAATAAAGTTCTGTAAAAATGTCCGCTTGCGATACTGTATTCGTCGAGATATTTCTTCGACTTCCCGGAACTTCCATTTACTCTGTGAGAGAAAGAGTTTAATAAATTCTTTATGAATGCCTTCAAATATTGAATTCCTAGCTCCGTGAACGAGTCTTTGTTCCCTTTCACTAGCTTTCCTAAGTTCCAGCAAATTCCGAAGAGTCTGCGAAATGATTATTCTGATTATTAATAACAGAGAAAGAGCGAGACTTGCAAATATTATGCGTGTTTACAGGGAGGTTCAGCATTTATTACTCTGTTATTCACTGGTTCATCTCACCAACATTTCTTTCAGAAATTTCATCATGTCACTGTGTTCTGGAGATATCCAAAAATCACTAAAATCTATGGAGAGTGCAAATATGTGTTAGATATACACTGAAGAGCAATTGAATTAGAGATACCTGTCTAGTAACGTGTAGCACCACCTTTCACCCTGATGACGGCAGCGATTCGTCTCGGCATGGACTCAACAACGCACCGGAAGCGTTGGGAAGCCATACGGATCCACGGCCCCTGAACAAGCTCCCACAGTTCCCGAAGATTTGATGGAGGGGGTCAGAGCCTCGAACATCTCTTTCGATGGCATCCCAGATGTGCTCGATCGGATTGAGGTCAGGTGACCTAGCTGGCCAAGGAAGCGAGGTCACGTCGGTGGAGTGTTCATCCAACCATTTGGATACAATTCGGGAGCGATGGCACGGTGCATTGTCTTGTTGCAAGATGAGGTCCCCAGTTGGATGTTGAAGACGCACAAACGGGAGCAAATGGTCGTCCAGGATATCCCGGTAATGTTGACCTGTGAGGGACGATATCCCACGTACAAAGGGTACCATTTCAGTCCATGTAAACAGTCCCCAGACGAGAATGCCACCCCCACCAGCTTGAAGAGTACCCTGCTGGAAAGAAGGATCGATCGCTTCATATGGTTTGCACCGTACTGGTATCCTGCCATCCGCATGTACCAACGTGAATCTCGACTCATCAGTCCAGGCAACATTTTCTCACATGTCTAGGGTCCAGTGGCGATGTTCCCGCGCCCATGCTAATCTTTGCACCCTGTGATTTGCGGTCAGCAGCGGTACCCTCGTCGGACGATGGCTTCTGTACCCCATAGCGAGGAGATGGTTCTGGATGGTGTGGCTGCTTACGCGTTTTTGTGCACCAGCGTTAAATTGCCGAGTGATGTCTTGCACTGTGGCCCGTCTATCCGCTGTTACAATGCGAGCTAGCCAACGATGACCCCGCTCATCCACACGCTGTTGTCAACGGCAGTTGGCCCTTGCAGGGATGGTTTTACCGAATTCGATGTACTCACGGTGCACCCTTGACACAGTGGCTCGTGAAAATCCCAGTGCCTGCACGACTTCCGAGATGGAATGACCCATTCGTCGGGCCTCGACAATTTGTCCACCATCAAATGCGCTTAGATCCTTCGTCTTACCCATACTGCGCCCGACTCTTACTGATTCCCGTCGCATCACTCCTTATATTGTAGGATCGCTGCATACTTCATGTCGTTTCCGTTTACAGGGCCACCCACAGTTCCACATTTGCATAACGCCAGCTGTCTCTAATTCAACTGCTCTTCAGTGTATACACTGAAGTGCCAAAAGTGATGGAATAGCAGCATGAAAATTTTAACTGACCCTGCCGTCGTATAAAGGTTTCGATAAACGCCACGATTTTTATGAGTTGCGAGGTGTAATCTTGTGATTTAGGTTGAACATCCGCCAGTTGAATTATAGCAAGCCGACGTGAATTATCGGAGATTGAACAGGGCATGGTAGTGGGAGCCAGACCGATGGGACATTCAATTTCCGAAGTTGTGCCAACATTCCTCAATCCCCGGTGTCACGTTTGTACCGAGAATACCTCATGGAAGGCACTGCCACCCACCGTGGACAGCGCAGTGGCCGACCATGGGTGCTGAATGACCGTGACCAACGACGTCTGACCAGACCTGTTCATGCTAACAGACAAAGGAGCTCAAATGGCATCAACATTAAATGCACAAAAAGTACCACAGACATATCCATCACATTAGGGCAGCGTAATTTAGGGTCCATGGGGTATGGGGGTAGAGGATCCACCATAGTGCGTTTGGTAACTCAACAACATCGGACATAGCACCTCACCTAGGCTCGCGAACACGATCATTTGACCCTGGAGGACTGACAACATGTGGCATGGTCCGATGATTCACGCTAACAATTGTTACGAGGTGATGGCACTGTTCGGGTGTGGCTCAGACCCCATGAGGCCATGGACCTAAGCTGTCAACAAGGCACTGTGCAAGCTGGTGGTGGTTCCATTCATGTGTGTGTGTGTGTGGGGGGGGGGGGGGGCTTTACGTGGCATGGTTTGGGTCCTGTGAACCTCGTAAACACGTCATTAACTGGTAATCGCTTTGTTGCTCTGCTGGGTGACCATTTGCAGCCCTTCATGAACTTTCTGTACCCCAACAACGATGGGATTTTCCAGGAGAGCAATGCACCATGTCATGGGGCCCAAGTTGCCCAAAATTTGTTCTAGGAGCACTCTGGACATTCCCGACTGATTGGTGTGGCCACCACGTTCGCCCGACATGAACTTAATACAGCATTTATGGGACGTGGTGGTAAGGTCCATTCTCACCCAAGATCCTGCACTTACATATACCAGGGAACTGTGGGCGGCTGTTCAGATAGCATGGCTCGACATCTCTGCAGAAGTCCTCCGGCTACTTGTGGAATCGATGCGTCGAGTTGCTGCACTTCGCCGGGCAAGAGGATATCCTACACGATACCAGGTACATATCCTATGACTTTTGGCACTTCAGTATATATATATATATATATATATATATATATATACACTATATTAACATAAGCTACTGGACACCCCTTCAAAGGCAAATGAACGGACCCGCTGCGTTGTTAAGATGTGTGGTACAGCTGCAAACGGTATAAAAACAAGCCTGCAGCTGACAGCGATCATATCGCACTGTGAGGTTGAATGAAAAGGTCGCGGCGGGAGAGAACTACCTTTGAGAAAGGAAAGATTGTTGAGTGTTATATTAGTGGGTTGTCCACAAAAGAAACCGAGATGCGTTTAAACATGCCCAAGTCAATTGATTTGGATGTACTGAATAAGTGGAAGACACATGGCGTGCTTGAAGCAGTAAAACGTATACCGGCAGACCAAAGAAAATCAGTGATAGAGGACGTCGATGCCTCAGGACAGTCCTTGCAGCGAATCGACGGAGCACTGCACAAGACGTCAGTGTAGAGGTGAATAAAAATGCTGGAACCTCTGTATGTACACGTACCATTCGCAGAGAACTTCATTTCCATGGGTTGCCGTGGTCGTGCGGCTACTCATAACCCTTTCTTCTCCATTCGGAATGCTACTCGTCGTTTAGCATGGTGCAAACAACATTTATCGTGAACGGTAGATCAATGGAAACGGGTCCTATGGACTGATGAATTCAGATACACGATCCGTCAGTATGATGGCCGTGTGTGGGTATGACGACAGCAGAGAGTACTGTTCCTTTGGAGGTAGTCAATATAAGCAGGACAATATAACAGAACTTAGGCAATGTACTCGTGTGGGGGTGTTTTTCACGGTATGGTCCCGGCCCATTAGTTATCGTGGACAAACCTGTTAAACGACACGTCTACCTCAATACTCTGGATAATTATGCTCTACCAACTCTGTGGCAATACTATGGAACCGAGCCTTGTTGGTTCCAGCAGGATAATGCACCGAGCAATAAAGCAAAGACTGTTACATCGTGGTTTGACGATAATTTCGTACTTTGTGTTGACTGGTTAGCACGGACCCCTGATCATAATCCCATAGAGAACCTATGGGATGAATTAGAAGTGCCGCATAAGAAGTTTGGAACCAAGGCCTACTACTAAGCAACAGTTAGCGACAGCATTATGTGCTGAATGGAAGCGCATACCTATCGTTGTGTTCCAAAGCCTTGTCGAAAGTATGTCTCGAAGGGTCAGTGCATGCATTAAGGACAAAGGTGGACCGACACCGTACTAATATATGTCAATAAATGCTATGTTATGTTTCTCTTCTAGATATCCGGTGACTTTTTTCAGTATAGCGTACAGTATATTGGAAACATATACTGCTCTAAAAATGTTCTGAAAATTACTCTGTTGTACCCACATGTATTTATAGAAATATTTGCCGGTCAGAATGGTAGCTGGCAGAGTACGAATCGCAACTGTAAGCAAATTTCGGGTATTTCTGTCATCTACACGCAGATGCAAGAAAGACGAACGAGTAAAGACCGGGATTCGAAGAGTCAATATAACCGAAATTAGAAACAGCCAATCTAACCGAACTTATAGGTAGTCAAAGAACAGGACTTAGAAGCAGTCAGAGGACTTAGGAGCAATAAATTATATAGGACTTAGGAGCAATAAATTATATAGGACTTAGGAGCAATAAATGTAACCGTATTTAGAAGCATTGTGTGTTAATGGTGCGCATGTGCACTGTAAATTTTTTCTGAAATTGACGATCCGTTTTCCGTGATTCCTTCCGTGAATTAACGAAGCATATTTCTGATACAATCTTTTTCGTGAAATGACGGAAATAAACCTGAATTTCACGGATTTTTTGTTCGCCAGGAAAATTCTGAAATTTCAGAAACATTTCCGCCATTCGTTTCTTATATTGACGGTAAATTACCGTTTTTGAGATATGTTAACGGAAAATTCTGAATTTTCTGAAACCTTTCCACAATTCCGTCGTATATAAACGGAAAAACTATGTTCTCCCTTTTTACCTATCCATATGACGAGAAATTTTCGGTAATAGGGATGATTCATGGGAGTACTTGAGGTTTGATTAACTATTAAATTTCAACCGTTTTTCGAACGATCTGATTTTGAAGTTCTGCCGCGAGATCAGAGATTCTGGAATAGCATATCGCATGAATTTTGGTTGTTGTGGCAAAAGCTATTTTTTCTTCCCTCCTCCATTTTGTGCACTAGCTATTACGCGAGTATATTGCGTTACTGTAAGAAACCGGGTACTTAATTTATTATTGTACAGGTGATTGTAAGATGTCCATGTAATCAGTCTTTGGACTCCTTAAGACAAAAGCTGTATTATAGCTATCAAGGGTAAATTTTGTATTTAGGAGTTTTGTGAAATAATACTATAAAACATCCCCTTTCACCACAAATTTAGAAGATGACAATACGTGATCTTCAAAATTTGTATTGTATGGTGCAATCCCGTATTTCATTAATGAGTACTTTCACATTTTCTTAAAGATAACTGATAGTCATTGTCAGTTTTTTTTTTTTTTTTTTTTTTTTTTTTGATTGGAGGTTTAACGACCACCGTGAGCAACTCAATGGGCTATAAGCAGTCGCCCGTCCCTAATTTAGGGTCACTGGTTCGAGGGAAGGGAGAGAGCCAGTGCCGTAAGACAAACACAACACCCATGCCTCACCGGGATTCGAACCCGGACCCCAGACGGACGAATGATCAGAGGCCAGCGCTTTAGACCACTGCGCCACCGGGCCATTGTCAGTTTAGAAATATCTCAAGTTTCAAAGCATTCTGCTGTTTCGAAAAATTATAATGAAAATAATACGTAATTTATGATAAGTAGTTCTACAGAAAAAATATGATTATTACAAATCTATTCAAAAAAATAAAAAGAGCCAAGAGAAAATAAATTACTTAATCGCTCGCATGAATGACAAAAAAAAAAAAAAAAAAAAAATCATCGCGCAATTAGTTTTACCATGAACGTGATCCTGATTTCCGAGTCTTTTTAGCTCAGTGGTTAAGATGCGCGTAATCTGTGTAACTAACCCACACGACATTGTTTCGATCCCCATCGCAGCGAAAGTATTACCTGGTGTAAGGGCTGAAAAATTCAGTGATTTCGATTTTGCGAAGTTTTCGTATAAATACGGAAAAACCTGAAATGGACTTTTTTGAAATAAATGAAATTTCTGACTACCGAAAATGTTGAAAATACAGAAGTTAGAAAGTAAACGGGCACTTTTCAGAAATTGAAATTTTGTTAAAAGACAAATATCTACAGCCAACTTTGCTGCCCGTTATTTTCAGAAATTTTCCGTGAATTCACACCACTTATTTCAGCACCACTGTTAGACTCTGAACAACGCAGGGGACACATTCAACGACAGGGCTATTAAAATGCAGTCCAGGCTCAGGCAGACAGTTACGTTACTTAAGCCTGGGTATAATCTCCCTCAAAGTAGTCTCCTTGGGCAGCGATACACCGCTGCAAGCGTTTTGGCCACTGTTGGAACACTCCCTGGAAGTCCTGTTCGCGAACTGTGTCAAGAACTGTCTGCGATTTGTGCTGGATCTCGTCCACGGTTTCAAAACGGCGACCCTTCAGCTTCAGCTTCATCTTTGGGAACAGCAATAAGTCGCAGGGGGGGGGGGGCAAAATCCAGCGAGTAAGGTGGGTGAGGAAGGGTAGTCTTGCTGTTGCGGCTGCAAAACTGGCGTGTTACTAACGCTCTGTAAGCTGCTGCATTGTCGTGATGGAGCAGGAAATCTCTCCTGCACCACATTTCAGGTCGTTTGCGACGAATCTCCTCCCTAAAACGCCGCAGAACATCGCAGTTAAAAAGGGCGGTGACGGTCTGGCCCTGGAGGACGAATTCACAGTACACAACCCCACGAATGTGGGACAACACGATGAGCATGCTTTTGGTTGCGCTCCGGACCTGTCGGGTCTTCTTCGGTCGTGGAGATGCCGGGATATTCCACTGCGACGACTGTTGTTTGGTCTCCGGGTCGTCACCATACACCCAAGTCTCGTCCCAGTGATGACCCGCGACAGGAACGTTGGTTCATTCACCACCTGCTGACGAAGATCTCGACAGAGTTCGACACGGAGCGTCTTCTGTTCGGGGATGAGAATCCTTGGAACAAATTTGAAGCAATGCGGTGCATGTTCAAAACTGACGTCAGAATTTCTTGCACTGTTCCGTATGACACATTGACGATGGTAGCAATGTCTTGAATGGTTCCCCCACGATCCTCATGCACCAGTTCCCTAATTTTGTCCAGATTTTCGGGTGTTTCGCTCGTGGGCGGTCGCCCTGACCTTTCGCCGTCTTCCAGTGCCGTTCTGCCGCTCTTAAAGCGCGGGTGCCACTCAAAACACTTCGCACGACTCATTGCTTCATTGCCATAAGCCTGCCGTAACATTTCATGCGTCTCCGTTCCCGTTTGGCCGAGTTTGACACAGAATTTGATGTTCGCTCGCTGCTCTAGTTTGCAGTCCATACCGAAATCACAGCTGTGTTCTGCACGTGGTCACCAAATATCGTGTAGCAAAGCTCCCGATGTTCACAGAACGACGCCACTTGGTACAATGACTCATGAAAATCACTGCTCTCGACCAGTACTCTGGCATCCGGGTACTGCTATCTGTTGGCGCGCTAGTCTCGGAACATTTTGATCGCACTACGATCACTACGATCTCCCATCGTATTATATGGTGCAAGGTGACGCCTCAGAACGACCAAGAAGTTGTCGCATGAGGGCAACTGTGGCTTGGAAATATAGGTGTATCACAATAAACACTCGTATGAACCTCACTCTATCCCTCCACCGTATCCGAGTTACTATGAGAATGCTACCTGGGTAGTCGTAAGTGATCAAACTATTCACAATCGACTGCATCATGAAGGACCAAGGTCGAGACGTCCACTTCTGGGAATGCCATTGTCCGCGGCCATCCGGTAGGGAACAAGCGAGTGGGTGCGATAACATGACGTCCTGTTCTGCGATGAGTACAGATTTGGCCTGCATTCTAATAGCTGTCGGCTTCTTGTCTGGAGAACTCCGAAAAACGTATTACAATTAGTACTCGGAACAAACTGTGTCCCTTCCGCGGAGGTTCAGTCGTAGTGTGGACAGAGATCTGCCCCGATGAGCTCACAGATCTGTATATACAGGGGTTGGACAAAATAATATGAATACCCAGGAAATAGGCGATATATGTCTTAATTAATAAGGTGTACGACCATTATTTGCCTATAGCTTCCAGGCTTCAAGAAATAGATTCATACAGCTTTTGAATAGTCTCCAGCGGAACGCAGCACAATTCCTCGGCCACAACATTAGCCCTTTGCTTCAGAGATGTCAGAGGAAGGAATCTACTTCTCCCCCTGCACTCCAAAACTGCCAACAATGGTTCCATGGTATACAGGTAAGGTGATTAAGATGGCCAGGATCGTAGTGTGGACAGAGATGATTAAGATGGCCAGGGTCGTAGTGTGGACGCTCCTCAAATCAAGACTGATGTTGAAGTTTATCTTAGTGCTCCTCAAATCAAGACTGAACTGTTCTAGCTGGTGGATATTGAGTTGTGCTGTCACATTTGCTGCGGTAGTTCTGTGTTGTGTGGTCACAATCCATGTTAGTGTTCGACGGTCCCTTTCATTCAATCTCGGTTTAATGGAAAAAGGGTCTTCCAGGTGGATATTGAGTTCTGCTGTCACTTTTGCCGCAGTAGTTCTGTGTTGTTTGGACACAATCCTTGTTAGTATTCGACGGTCATTCTCATTGAATCTCGGTTTAATGGAAACAGGGTCTTCCAGGTGGATAGTGAGTTCTGCTGTCACTTTTGCTGCAGTAGTTCTGTGTTGTTTGGACACAATCCTTGTTAGTATTCGACGGTCATTCTCATTGAATCTCGGTTTAATGGGAACAGGGTCTTCCAGGTGGATAGTGAGTTCTGCTGTCACTTTTGCTGCAGTAGTTCTGTGTTGTTTGGACACAATCCTTGTTAGTATTCGACGGTCATTCTCATTGAATCTCGGTTTAATGGAAACAGGGTCTTCCAGGTGGATAGTGAGTTCTGCTGTCACTTTGCTGCAGTAGTTCTGGGTTGTTTGGACACAATCCTTGTTAGTGTTTGTCGATACCTCTAATTAAATCTTGGTCTAGACCACTATTGTTCTTCGCTGATGAAGTCTTGCCATGCTTTGTGTACGCAGTCACAACCGTAGTGAATGTTTCTCTTGACCGTAGTGAATGTTTCTCTTGACCGTAATGAATGTTTCTCTTGACCGTAGTGAATGTTTCTCTTGACCGTAGTGAATGTTTCTCTTGACCGTAGTGAATGTTTCTCTTGACCGTAGTGAATGTTTCTCTTGACCGTAGTGACTGTTGCTCTTCTTATGGTTACAGACGGTCCTGCTAAGTGGACTCCCACGATTTGTCCTTTTGGAAGTATCAAAGGTCACCCATTTCATCGGCTCTTCGTACGAAGCATTGCCGAGCAAAACTTGTACTACACTGGCATACAATCTAAAGAATATATACAAAGAAAAGATACACAAAAGATAATCACAACGTTTCTTTTTTTCAGTGAAGCCTACATGAATTCCATTAAGTTGACATTTTGTTGTTCAACCCATGTATGTCGAGGGCAGATAAACAACGGTGTGCATCGAGAGAACACCGTCAAGAGTACTGTTACACCTTTATAGTTTACGATAAGCCATAGTTACCTCGTTGTGAATTAAAATGATCGATCTCACGGAGCTCACATCGTATATTGAGTGCTTGATGACCAGAGCATTCTTCGTTTAACGCCACTTACAAGGTCCCCCCGACCTTAATCACATTCAGTCCGTCAAACATCAATTGACTGTACTGCACTTTCAGAGGCTTGTGACGTTTTACCACATTAGTAAGCGGTACCATTGGGTTGTCGGAAAATTCATGACGTATTTTAGCTCTGTTTTGCAAAGGTCATTTATTGATAGAAAGAACTAAGATCAATCAATGATATAATGCCCGTTTCGTTCGATGACCTTTTGCCATCTGTCAGTGAGCTGCTGAATGCCTCGTTCATAGAAGGGCTTGTCTTTCGTGGCGAAAAACTGTACAAGGTGCTGATTTACAGCCTCATCTAAATTTAACGTTATACCACGCAAGGACTGTGTAAGAGAGCAAAACAAGTGGAAGTCTGACGGCGCAAGGTCAGGCGAGTATACTGGGTGTGGCAACACATCCCACCCAAGCTCCAATAATTTTTGGCGGGTGATCAAACTTGTATGTGGTCTCGCGTTGCAGTGATGGAACACAACACCTTTACGATGAACGAGCTCTGGACGTTTCTGGATGATGGATTCGTTCAAACTGTCCAATTGCCGACAGTACACATTCGAATTGATTGTTTGGTTCCGTGGTAGGAGCTCGAAAAACACGACACCTTTTAAATCCCATCACACTGAGACCAGAACCTTCCGATGATTAATGTCTGCTTTGGATGTCGTTTGAGGCGAAGCAGCACGTCGGGACCAAGACCGTTTGCGCAGCACACTGTTGTACAAAATCCACTTTTTGTCACCAGTTATCAGTCGCTTCAAAAAAGGATCGTTTTCCTCAGGTTTAATGAGCATATCGCAGATGTTTATAGGCACCGTCAATTGAGTTTCTTTGAGTTCATGAGGAAGACACACATCGAGCTTGCTTACGTATCTCATCTTCTTCAGGTGGTCGTGAACGCTTGAATGATATATGTGCAATGTGTATGCAATCTCTCGTGTCGTGTAACGTGGGTTTGATTTGATCAATGCCTTGATTTGGTCGTCATCAACATCGGTGGGTCTTGCGGACCGAGGAGCATGGTTGGGGTCAAAATCACCAGCACGGAATTTTGCGAATCACCACCGATACTGACGTTCTTGTAGAGCATTATCACCGTACCTTTTACGCAACGTTTCACAAGCTTGACGCACGTTCTTCCCTTTACGGAAGTAAAACAGTAAAATATGGCGAAAATGCAAAGTTTGGTCTTCCATCTTCCACTTGATGTCAACTCTCTACAAATCAACCAAATCGCTCACTATTCCTTTTAGACAGCAGCTAGAACTGGAATGCGGTAGTGATAACAGAGCTGCGCATGCTTCTAGTACTTCCAAAACCGCCCAACCGCCATCGGGTGCCAAAATATGTCCTGACTTTTCCGACAGCCCAATACATCAAATCTAGCTTAACTATCTCATCTTCAAGATGTCAAGAGATTACAAGTAACCGAGGTGATGTCATAAGGTACTAATCGACAAAAACAAATCTCATGTGCTTCTCAGTCCCTCTGAGTCCATGAGATTTTCTCATGTTTGAACGCCCAAAGTACAACGTTAAACTTTAGGTCTGTCCACTTCATAGCTGTTTTGCGTTCTGCATCCCATAATACCCGCAATTAGACGCACAAGATTGTTTTACGTGCTGTCGATCTCCTGTTTTCCTGAAATATCTCTAGCCTTTCTTTCTTGAGCAGTTTATTTGGTAAATGTATCAATTTATTTCCACAAATACGAGATAAAGGGGGATTATTTGTGAATAAAACGCTAATTCTGGAATTCCCGCTTTGCTAATTTAACAATTAGCGTGGTCTCCAAATGCTTAACGCACTCTTTCTTGGCAAGTATGGGAGTCGCCGTCATTAACAACAGAGACCTGGCAGAAACAAAGACAGAGGTTACAACCAGTAATGCATCATGATTTTCAAATCTGCTCTCTCTGAGAGAGAGAGAGGGAGGGTTTTCTTACTAACGATTGTATAGGGAATTCTCGATAATCCGGAGCAATAGAGAAAAGGTATGAAGAAATAATTGAAAACGCCAATTATTTTAAACAGCAAACATTTTGTAATATTTTTTGTTTGTTGTAATGATTTACTTTCAATAGCAAAATTTTTGTTTGTTGTAATAATAATATTGCACCTTCAACGCATGTCCTTGTTGAAGGTGCAATATTGTTATTACAATGAGAGCGAGAGAGAGCGAGAGAGAGAGAGAGAGAGAGAGAGAGCGAGAGAGAGGGGGGGGAGAAAGAGAGAGGGAAAGAGAGAGAAGGAGAGTGGAGAGAGGAATAGACAGAAAGAGAGAGAGAGACGGAGGGAGAAATAGACAGAGAGAGAGAGAGAGAGAGAGAGAGAGAGAGAGAGAGAGAGAGAGAGAGAGATTTTCTTACGAGCGATTGTACAATGTATTCTCGATTATCCGGAGCAAAAGAGAGAGGATGAACAAATAATGGGGAAACGCCGATCACCCGAAATTTATATTTTGTTGTTTGTTACAAATATTAACAACAAACTTTTGTTTATTTAGTCGATAATCTGTAATATTTATTACGTTTGAAAATTCCCGAGGTGTTTCCTATTGTCAGTTTGACTTTCCCCCACAGGTATGTGTGACATACTACAGAGGTGAAAACATGTATCGGGACGAAAAATCTGCAGCGAGACATTTTGTCCGCGTAGCTCAATTGGGAGAGCGACTTACTGCAGAGTAAGAGGACACTGATTTGATGGCCGTCGCGGACAAACTTGTGTTTTCACATGTCATAATATGTATTATATTCAAAGCGACATAAAGCACTGCTATGTTGTGACTGGAGCGCTTGAAAGTCCCCCCTTCTAAGTCTTGAGGTGAACTTGCAGCAGCGGTAAAGATATATGCACAGCAAATAGAATATTACAAACTCATACGTGAATCACATGTGCATCAACTTATCGTTGTCAAAACTTTATGAAATTTTCATTCAACTATAAGATAAATTTGTTTACTTCTTCTTTGTGAGAGACCTTAAAGTCATCTACATTTCAATATAATTTTTTTCCTGATTTTCATTGATTCATGTCCGAAACAAATCGTATATGGATAGCATCTAGTACACAGGGCAGAAGAGGAAGAAGTCGAGATCTTGGGATCGAAGGAAATTCGATCGCCGTATAAGAGATTTTCATGTGAGTAACACAGGGATATATCCTATTTTCTATTTATAGTTTGTACGAATCTATTTGTAGTGTGCAATTTTATAAACCAATAAAGAAAAACTATGCGCTGATAATACGCAACTTGTAAATTAAAAGTACACTTCAATAAGAATCCGTTATACAGATCGTAGATTTGAAAAACAACAAACTTTTTGAACCAAAGCCTATTGTTACAGAAAAATTATTGCGCTGTCCAGGAAATAATTTGCTTTTACTCATTGTACTCTTTTGTGTTACTAATTTGAGCAGTTTCAGCGGGATAGGTTGTAGATATTGAAGATCTTATAGAAACTCCTTGGGTGGAGAACAGGTTCACCTACGGTTCACGTGTTTCAAAACGTACAGTGAAACTTTCGAAACAGGTGTATTATATTTTGAACGTAGGAGAAGTGGTTCCACTTTTTGTGATATACACGTGATAGGAATATTTTAAAGCCGACGCAAATGGTAGTACACCCAAGCCCGTTCAAGGTGACACGAAATGCGCAATGAAAGTTTCGAAACCGGTATACCAGTATACCATATTTTGAACGTAAGAGACGTGGTTTCGCTTCTCGTGATATACTCGTGACCGAAATATTTTAACGCAGATGCAAGTGATAGTACACCCAAGCATGTTCAATGTGATATGAAAATTCCTAGTTGTCCCGTCCAATTTGATATGAAAATTCCTAGCTGTCCCGTTCATAACTTTCTGCTTCCCGTAGACATAGCATTGTTAATTGTTTTGCTTCCAGCAATTTAGCGATTCGCTCCCTTTTGGAATTTTGACTTGATGTCACTCACTGCAATTTGGACAACGATGAAGCATATCTCTCTCTTTCTCTCTCTCTCTCTCTCACACCCACATACATACACATTCACATTTATTAATACAGATTCCCTTGCAATTTGGAATTTTTTTCCGTCAACAGAAAATGACATCCATTTGTTGTTAGTCCATTATCAGATTTAACACAATGTACGTATTAATTTTAATTTTAAATTCAAAATTAGTCACGATAAAAGGAACGAAGTGGCATCTACACTGACGGAAAAAAATCCCAACACCAAGAAGGGGTTGTGTTAGATAAACGACAGTTAGTAGGCGGAGAGAGTACATCTGTAAGATGACGTCTATGCAAATTTCGCGCTCGGCGTATACGTGTGGCGCTAGTAGCGCCCCTCGGAACATGCAAAGCAGGTTTGTTGTAAATACGCGCTGTAACGTTCGTGAGCGTTAGTTATCGTTGAGATTCGACGTAGGGTGTTGATGTTAGTCAAGAATGCCTTTAAGAAGACGAAGAAGCCATTATCAACAGCTCACGGAGTTTGAACGAGGTCGTGTAATAGGGCTACGAGAAGGTGGATTTTCATTCCGCAATATTGCAAAACGACATTGGCAGGAGTGTAGCCACTGTGCACGATTGTTGGCAGCGGTGGTCAAGGGAAGGTACTGCCTCAAGAAGACCGGGTTCCGGCCGGCCACGTGGCACTACTGAGAGGGAAGACCACCGTGTACGGCGTATGGCTGTGGCGCATTGTACCGCGTCTGCGGCAGCAATTCGAGCTGCAGTTGCCACCACAGTGACACAACGAACTGTTACAAATCGGTTACTTGAAGGACAGCCCCGAGCCAGACGCCCTGTAGCGTGCATTCCACTTACTCCAAACCACTGCCGTTTGCGACGTCAGTGGTGTCAAGCTAGAGCTCATTGGAGGACGGAGTGGAGATCTGTTGTGTTTTCTGATGAAAGCCGGTTCTGCCTGTGTGCCAGTGATGGCCGTGTGTCGGTTAGAAGGAGGCCAGGTGAGCGCCTGCAACCAACCTGTCTGCGGCCGAGACACACTGGACCTCCACCTGGAGTTATGGTTTGGGGAGCAATTTCCTATGACAGCAGGAGCACTCTCGTGGTTATCCCACGCACCCTGACGGCACAGTTGTACGTCGGTCTGGTGATTCAACCTGTTGTGCTGCCATTCATGAACAGCATTCCAGGGGTGTTTTCGAACAGGATAACGGTCGCCCGCATACCGCTGTTGTAAAACAACATACTCTACAGGGTGTCGACATGTTGCCGTGGCCTGCTAGATCACCAGATCTTTCACCAATCGAGCACATATGGGACATCATTGGACGACAACTCCAGCGTCACCCCCAACCAGCATTAACCGTCCCTGTATTGACCGACCAAGTACAACAGGCATGGAACTCCATCCTACAAACTGACATCCAGCACCTGTACGACACAATGCATGAACGTTTGCGTGCTTGCATTCAACATTCTGGCGGTTACAGCGGTTATTAATGTGCCAGCATTTCACATTTAAAATGGCTCTTCTCGCGCTTACAATAAGCTGTGATCTTGGAACCGTAATCGATTAAATATGTTACCTATACAAATGTATTGCCGCCATTTCATTCCTCTACAACTATAGTTTCGTGGTGTTGGGATTTTTTTCCGTCAGTGTATTTCAAATTAAACAAAGCGATTTTTTTACGAATTTTATGAAACCGTGTGCTTCAAATTGTTATCAATTTTTTATGTGGAGGAACGTAACGAAAGATATGCCGTTCTGCCACACCAGACACTTGTTTTACCTCTCTCTCTCTCTCTCTCTCTCTCTCTCTCTCTCTCTCTCTCCCTCACATATAGATGCATCAATAAAATAATTTTGTCGTCGTAGCGACAAAGAGAAAAATGTGCTTTGTGCGTAAGAATAAAGACATAAAGGACACATGTTATAGTCTGAAGATCTGAATGGCTGAGTTCTTGTATTTTAATAAAAGGAAATACGAGGGGGGGGTACTTATTTGTTTTAAATTACAAGGTTTATTTTGCTCTCTCAAGAGACGACGATAGTCTGCCCCTCATTTGCATCTGATTATCGCACCGACAATCTTTCAAGGTCATCAGTTGACGAACAACACATTTATCTCCTTAAAAAAAATCATATGAATAAATTTCATTTGTTTTACCAGATGTAACGCATGAATTTTCTTTGTTCAACAATTAAGGATGTAGAAGAATGAAAGACAAGGAATTAGTTCTTAAATCGTATTTTATATGCGATCTTGAATTGTCGCTGCATCATTTGAGGAACATTCCGATGTGATACTTGGGAAGGTGTACCTTTTAATAAATCTGTGTAATATTTCCGGGAAGTGGGTTTGCCGTTTTCAAACACACCGCCCGTCATTTTCGCTCTGCATTTTGTGAGCCCCAAAACGTTACTCCTTAAATAGATTTCTGTGAAATTTCTGCGTTTCTTCCTTTCTCGTACTTCCAAGGCTTTGAGCAGAGCCGCAGTGTCTTGAAGCATGAATTAATGAGTTATAGCGAAGCAGCTTTGGTTGGTGAAAGATATCCGCGAAACGTGCACGTCTGGATCCGATGACAATGAAGTCAAGGAGTGGTGACTAACTTCTAATCTCCCGTTTAGGCAGCGACAGGAGACCGGACTTTATATGCTTCAGTCATCACGTAATTCCTTTAATCCAACCGGTGCATGACATCCAACCTGAACGAACCCAGCCATCCTTCATTCCCTGCTTGTTTGTAAAGCTGGTAAATCACTTGGTTCGAAGATGAAGCTTGTGAGATTTAATGAAATCTTATACGTGGGAGGAAGTGGCCGAAATAATGTAATTCTAACAGAAATTAGAAACTTAATAGGGTAAAAGCAATATTGTTGGTTGACGAACCACTGTTTATCGCCTTTTAACCCCTTGACCGGCTGGAACGAATTAATTCAGGGTTAGAAAAATTGACTAATATCAGCTCGATTGAATGAATTCGCTGTCTAAGAAGTGGACCGAACGAGGATGAAACGAGTGATCTTCCCCATCAGAGAGTGTTGCATGTTTGAATCACTTGTTTCTACCTAATGGCATGATGTCCTCGCTGGAGAAACTAGCCGTTCCTCATCGGGACTGTAGTCATGAAGCAGGGAAATGTACTATAACAGAGAGAGCGAGAGAGGGAGAGAGATGGGGAGAGAAAGACAGACAGAGAGTAAGAGAGTGGGGGGACAGGGAGAGAGAATGAGAGACAGACAGACAGAGACAGAGAGTAAGAGAGAGAGGAGAAAGAGAGGGAGAGAGACAGACAGAGACAGAGAGAAAGAGAGAGAGGAGAAAGAGAGAGAGACAGACAGAGAGTAAGAGAGAGAGAGGCATATAAAGACAGACAGAGACAGAGAGTAAGAGATCGAGGAGAGAGAGACAGACAGAGACAGAGAGTAAGAGAGAGAGGAGAAAGAGAGGGAGAGAGACAGACAGAGACAGAGAGAAAGAGAGAGAGGAGAAAGAGAGAGAGACAGACAGAGAGTAAGAGAGAGAGAGGCATAGAAAGACAGACAGAGACAGAGAGTAAGAGATCGAGGAGAGAGAGACAGACAGAGACAGAGAGTAAGAGAGTGAGGAGAGAGAGGGGGAGAGAGAGACAGACAGAGACAGAGAGTCAGAGAGTAAGGAGAGAGAGGGGGAGAGAGAGACAGACAGAGACAGAGAGATATAGTGGGGGACAGAGATAATGAGAGAGGAACAGAGGGACAAGGAAACAGAGAGAGACAGGGACAGAGATAAAAAGACGGAGTGACAGAGACAGAGAGATAGAACTTACGACCAGTGACAGGTTTGTGGTTGATGCTTCTCATATGAAACAGTGAAAGGAAATGTTTGGCCACAGCGTTCGTAAATCCAGACCTCTATGAGAACGTATAGGTTTGGGAAACACAGAAAAGTGAGAGCAGCATTTGACCCAAATACATCGGCCGCTTAAAGGGTTAAGCGCTATCCAGAAAAGCCAAGCAATTTGCTTGTTACCGACATTAATCGGTATATCCTAAAGTATTTCTCAAACATTCCTTAATTGCTGATCACTTGTTAAGCATTCGAAGCACATGCGGGCCGCCAGACTGGCTATCGGGATGCGTCGTTTTACTCAATTTACTCAATATTTTTCAGATTTCTCAGTTTCGGATCACTAGTTGAGCATCCGTTTCACATGCGGACCACCCGACGGGATCGGAACTCGTCTTACGCAGTACTTTTCAATCATTTCTTAGCTGCGGATCACTAGTTAAGCTTTCGATTCACATGCGGACCACTCGAATGGACGTCGGAACGCGTCGTCTTACGCAGTATTTTTTCAAACATTTCTTACTTGCGGATTAGTAACATTCGATGCACATTCGGACCGCATGATTGTCCATCGAGAAGCATTATTTCATGCAGTATTTTTCACACATATCTTAGTTGCGGAGCACTAGTTAAGCATTCGATGCACATGCGGACTACTAGTCAAAATTCCGAAGCGCATGCGGGCTCCTAGTCAAGATTTCGATGCACATGCGGACTACTAGTCAAGATTTCAATGTATACCCGAACTACCAGTCAAGCTTTCGATGCGCATGCGGACCACCCGACTAGTCAAAGGTGGTCTATTTGCACGACGACTAGTCATTCGGATGCGTTAATTTACGTGTAGTGCATCACATAAAACACTTATTTATAAACACTTGTGTGCAAAAATTAAGGACGAAGAGGAGAAATTAGCATAACAGCGGAACAAGCAGGCAGAACGGACCGAAGCACTACTCAGGAGATAGACTAGGGTCCGGTACGGTAGGACATGCGCATATATGCAGCATGGAACACGGGGGAGTGTCGAAAGGGTATAAAACACACGTGCGAGTAAGCTTGCACGGTGAACATCGGTTGAACGACGTCGAGTTGCTGTCACAGTGTGATATGGCCAACAGGCAATCCAGTAGACGACATCTGGATGACTACCCGAGGTCGCTTCATTGGGAAGTTGGAAGAAGGTCTAAGTGTGACTAGTGTGGCCGAGGAGTTCGGGATCACTCATAGCTTCGTTTCACGAGCTTGGAGAGCATTTCAAACGACAGGAACAGCTGTCCCAGAGTTTTGCAGTGTTCGTTCACGAGCAATCAGGGCGGCGGACAACCGGTATATTGTCCTACAGGCAAGAAGAGACACGGCAGACAGCGGGAGAAATCGCAAGGCACATGCTACAGACAAACCGACGTCCGTTATCGCGTTTTACCGAGGCCAGGAGGCTGCAAAAGGTGGTCTATTTGCACGACGACCAGTACGGTGTGTGCCATTAACGCCTGCTCATCGGAGACGGCGGTTTCTGTGGTGCCAGGAGCCCAAGAACTGGACACA
Organism: Macrothele yani; assembly: GCA_039090855.1. Classification (NCBI taxonomy): domain Eukaryota; kingdom Metazoa; phylum Arthropoda; class Arachnida; order Araneae; family Macrothelidae; genus Macrothele; species Macrothele yani. The sequence continues at coordinate 119,631,041 of CM077001.1, read as the reverse complement.
TCAGCAATGGGATCGAGTTCTATTTACGGATGAGAGCCGATTTAGTCTGACGAGCGATAATGGGCGTATACACATCTGGAGAGAGCAGGGAACACGCAATCACACCTCCAACATCATCAAAAGGGACCGGTTTGCAGGTGGCGGAGTTCTCGTTTGGGGCGGTATCATGCTTGGTAGCCGTACTGACCTCCACATCTTCCAAGCAGGTTCAGTCACTGGTGTCCGCTATTGTACCGAGGTTCTCCTGCCTCACGTGCGTCTGTTTAGAGGTGCTGTGGGTCCCGAGTTCCTCTTCATGGACGACAACGCTACACCTCATCTTACAGTGGCTGTCGCAGAGCTGTTGGAGAGTAAATCTAACGAACACGTGTGGGACCTTCTCGGAAGACGCTTGGCAGCACGTCACCAGCCGCCAGCGACGATTCCGCAGCTGCGATCGGCGCTACAAGAGGAATGGGCCGCGATGCCTCAACAGCTCCTTGACAACCTCGTCCTCAGCATGGACAGACGTTGTAAATCCTGCAACGCAGTCAGGGGTAATCATATCCCCTACTAAAGACTGGAATTTTCTTGGCAGCCGCCTGTCACATGGACGTTTCTGTCTTCTGTCCAGTTGTGCTCGAAGCTATCTTTTCAATAAAGGTCCTTTGTATCCTTTGGATTCCTTGTTTGGGCGGTTTTGCTCACTTGTCCCATATTTCTATATCTTGGAGATCTTATAGTATGATGAGTCGATGTAGAGCTCTTCTGCACGACGTTACATTCGAAAAACCGTCTCGTCCTTAATTTTTGCACGCCACTGTACCAGCAAAGTGTGCCAGCGTTGCTCTGGTTTGACAAAAACATGAATTAATTTCTACATCAGCTTTTTTCCAAGTTTTTCTGAATTATAATTAGGTTATGCTGCACGGAAACGTTTAACTGAAATACGTTCCAGAAATGAAAAGAAAGGAATTTGAAGAGAAGAATAAAATCCATACTTGCGCAGGCATATTTGAATAAAACCAAATACGGTTTCTTCCAAATATGCGGAGTGGCTGGTGAGTATGCGACTGTGAATGTAGGAAATTTGAAATATTTGAAACATCTACATTTTGCTATTGTCTTGTGATGGGTGCAATGTACAGTTCTTCCGAATCGAAAGTAAGTGTATCCTTGAAGTGCTTCTGGGTCAATGACGTTGAATGTTGAAGAGCTTTTTAATTTTTGTCAAATTTCGAAAAATCAACATGGAACTGACCATAGGAAAACCGTGGGTTTTGCATGTCCAATGCAACAACTTTTAACGATTGACCCTCTGTATGTTGATACTCATTATGAATCTAAGACGAACAGGAAACTGCAGGCGTTTAAACTGAAAAAGAAGGTCATAAGACGATTGGAATGCGAGGAATAAAAACAAGTTCTCCTTCAGCACGCCTATCATGATGGTAACTTCGATGACATTTTTACAGAGGATGAGTCGAAAGTTTTGCCATATTAGCATAAACGCATGCGCTGCGAAGGGTATGTCACGTGTTTAAACTAGTTCAAGTCGTGCACTGAAATCAGTCGAAAGGGATATGAAGTGGTAATCGTTACTGTGAAAAGTATGCAATGTCGTTGTTCTGTCTGTGGTTGGGACGCCTAAAAGATGAACATCCACAACCGGCTAATTACGAAAATTTTATTTTACGAGTTTGAACTCGGCAATGAAGCTGCTCAAGGAACACGAAACATTTGTCGTACGAAAAGGGAAGGTTCCGTGGACCACAGAACCGCAACCAGATGGTTCAAGAAATTTCTCTCAGGTGACAGAAACTTCGACGATCAGCCAAAGTCAGGTAGGCCGCGAACCATGGATTGGAAAGCCGTGAGCGAGGCCGTAGAGGCCAAACCGACAACCAGCAATCGGAGATAATCAGGGGAGCTGGGTATATCACGGATCACCGTGGTTTGTCACCTTTAGGACCTCGGCAAGATCTACAGGAGCTGCCGCATTGTCCCTCATGAACTGACGCCAGCTGAAGCGTACCAACGAGTGGTAGAGTGCACGAAACTCCTAGAAAACCCACAATTTGAACGTTTCATCAAGAGAATCGTCCCGTACGATGAAAAGTGGGTATATTTCTGTAATCGTAACACACAATGGCAGTGGCTGAGCCCGGACCATCTTCCAGAACATGTTGATAGACGTGGGCGCTTCGAGCACAAGGTGATGCTCTGCGTCTGGTGGAATTTCGAGGGGATAATCCATTACGAATTTGTTCCAGACGGTCGGACCTTCAACGCCAACCTCTACTCTGAACATCTGGAGTGGATGTATGCCGTTTTGGAGGAGAAATACCCGGCACTGGCGAACAGAGAGCGCGCTATCCTACAGCAAGACAACGCTTGGCCTCATACCGCGCGTACTATCCGAACAAAACTCCAGGAACTTAAGGACATCGAGCTGATGCCGCACCTAGCATATAGCCCGGACCTTGCCCCGTCGGATTAATACTTGTTCCAGTCCATGGCCCACTTCCTTCGTGGGCGGCGCTTCAACAACCAGGAGGAGGTGGCATCTGGGGTGAAGGAGTTCTTCGTGTCGAAGGACAAGAACTGGTACCGCCGCGGAATCGAAGAACTGGTAGACAGATGGCTAAAGACGGTGCAACACGATGGCCTATACTTTGAATGCTAGTCAGCTTTCGTCGTAAAGATACGTATGAAGACATAAGTGATCCAAATATTGCAAAACGTTCGACTCACCGTTTGTAGAATCGAAGAACTGGTAGACAGATGGCTAAAGACGGTGCAACACGATGGCCTATACTTTGAATGCTAGTCAGCTTTCGTCGTAAAGATACGTATGAAGACATAAGTGATCCAAATATTGCAAAACTTTCGACTCACCGTTTGTAGAATCGAAGAACTGGTAGACAGATGGCTAAAGACGGTGCAACACGATGGCCTATACTTTGAATGCTAGTCAGCTTTCGTCGTAAAGATACGTATGAAGACATAAGTGATCCAAATATTGCAAAACGTTCGACTCACCGTTTGTAGAATCGAAGAACTGGTAGACAGATGGCTAAAGACGGTGCAACACGATGGCCTATACTTTGAATGCTAGTCAGCTTTCGTCGTAAAGATACGTATGAAGACATAAGTGATCCAAATATTGCAAAACGTTCGACTCACCGTTTGTAGAATCGAAGAACTGGTAGACAGATGGCTAAAGACGGTGCAACACGATGGCCTATACTTTGAATGCTAGTCAGCTTTCGTCGTAAAGATACGTATGAAGACATAAGTGATCCAAATATTTCAAAACGTTCGACTCACCGTTTGTAGAATCGAAGAACTGGTAGACAGATGGCTAAAGACGGTGCAACACGATGGCCTATACTTTGAATGCTAGTCAGCTTTCGTCGTAAAGATACGTATGAAGACATAAGTGATCCAAATATTGCAAAACTTTCGACTCACCGTTTGTAGAATCGAAGAACTGGTAGACAGATGGCTAAAGACGGTGCAACACGATGGCCTATACTTTGAATGCTAGTCAGCTTTCGTCGTAAAGATACGTATGAAGACATAAGTGATCCAAATATTGCAAAACTTTCGACTCACCGTTTGTAGAATCGAAGAACTGGTAGACAGATGGCTAAAGATGGTGCAACACGATGGCCTATACTTTGAATGCTAGTCAGCTTTCGTCGTAAAGATACGTATGAAGACATAAGTGATCCAAATATTGCAAAACTTTCGACTCACCGTTTGTAGAATCGAAGAACTGGTAGACAGATGGCTAAAGACGGTGCAACACGATGGCCTATACTTTGAATGCTAGTCAGCTTTCGTCGTAAAGATACGTATGAAGACATAAGTGATCCAAATATTGCAAAACGTTCGACTCACCGTTTGTAGAATCGAAGAACTGGTAGATAGATGGCTAAAGACGGTGCAACACGATGGCCTATACTTTGAATGCTAGTCAGCTTTCGTCGTAAAGATACATATGAAGACATAAGTGATCCAAATATTGCAAAACTTTCGACTCACCGTTTGTAGAATCGAAGAACTGGTAGACAGATGGCTAAAGACGGTGCAACACGATGGCCTATACTTTGAATGCTAGTCAGCTTTCGTCGTAAAGATACGTATGAAGACATAAGTGATCCAAATATTGCAAAACGTTCGACTCACCGTTTGTAGAATCGAAGAACTGGTAGACAGATGGCTAAAGACGGTGCAACACGATGGCCTATACTTTGAATGCTAGTCAGCTTTCGTCGTAAAGATACGTATGAAGACATAAGTGATCCAAATATTGCAAAACTTTCGACTCACCGTTTGTAGAATCGAAGAACTGGTAGACAGATGGCTAAAGACGGTGCAACACGATGGCCTATACTTTGAATGCTAGTCAGCTTTCGTCGTAAAGATACGTATGAAGACATAAGTGATCCAAATATTGCAAAACTTTCGACTCACCGTTTGTAGAATCGAAGAACTGGTAGACAGATGGCTAAAGATGGTGCAACACGATGGCCTATACTTTGAATGCTAGTCAGCTTTCGTCGTAAAGATACGTATGAAGACATAAGTGATCCAAATATTGCAAAACTTTCGACTCACCGTTTGTAGAATCGAAGAACTGGTAGACAGATGGCTAAAGACGGTGCAACACGATGGCCTATACTTTGAATGCTAGTCAGCTTTCGTCGTAAAGATACGTATGAAGACATAAGTGATCCAAATATTGCAAAACGTTCGACTCACCGTTTGTAGAATCGAAGAACTGGTAGACAGATGGCTAAAGACGGTGCAACACGATGGCCTATACTTTGAATGCTAGTCAGCTTTCGTCGTAAAGATACGTATGAAGACATAAGTGATCCAAATATTGCAAAACTTTCGACTCACCGTTTGTAGAATCGAAGAACTGGTAGACAGATGGCTAAAGACGGTGCAACACGATGGCCTATACTTTGAATGCTAGTCAGCTTTCGTCGTAAAGATACGTATGAAGACATAAGTGATCCAAATATTGCAAAACGTTCGACTCACCGTTTGTAGAATCGAAGAACTGGTAGACAGATGGCTAAAGACGGTGTAACACGATGTCTTATATACTTTGAATGTTAGTTAGTTTTCGTCGTAAAGGTACGTATGAAGACATAAAGTGATCCAAATGTTGCAAACCTTTTGACTCACCCTCTGTATTAATCGAAGAACTGGCAGACAGATGGATAAAGATGGTGCAACACGATGGCATATACTTTGAATACTAGTGAGCTTTCGTCGTAAAGGTACGTATGAAGTCATAAAGTGATCCAAATATTGCAAAACGTTCGACCCACCCTCTGCGCATGAGTTTCTTCACAGTCAGTCGTGTTCCATCGAAGACTGCTTGTATATCCTGATTACGTCAAGAAAAAATAAATAAATAACAAGATGAAGTGGGGGAATGCGCAAACGGAAGAATTACGAAAATTCATATTTTCTCATACATCATTACTTGTGTCCTGTTTGTATTTCATTGAAATATACTTCTTCTTAAAAAGAATCGCTGAATTATATTTTTTAAAGAGTGGAACTATTTATAGCGCGTAGTAACACATTGAGAGCCGCTGTGTGAGACGTAAACAAACCCGCTGATAATTGCAGTGGAAAGATACAGAAAGTTTAAGTGTAACGCAGTAAGCATCAAGATCAAATTTCTCATTGTAGATAGCCCGCGCTATGTCAAATTCCAAAGAACGTGCGCGAGCGCGCGCGCGCGCGTGTGTGTGTGTGTGTGTGTTTTTTACAAATATATACGTATAAATACACATTTTTAAGAACTTTAAGAACGGACACCAAGAGCAGGAGCTACATCGAAAAGGAAATAAAGAGACTCATAAATATTGGATGGAGTACATTTGAAAGAAACAGTACAATTTTGAAGAGTAATTTACCATCATGTCTTAATAAAAAAACAAGAGTTTAATCAATGCATCGTTCCAGCCTTAATTGTGGATCAGACATGTGGACCTGACCTAGAAACGACATACAGAGGCTGCGGACAACTGAAAGATGCACGGAGAGATGCATGCTTGTTACAACCAGGTAAGATAGGAAGAGGAAGTCGTAGATCAGGGAAAATGATAAGAGTGAAAGACATAACAATCAGATTAAAATCCCTGAAATAGCAATGGGCTGAAAATATTGCTAGAAGAACGAACCACCGATCGACAACTGAAATATTAGACTAGATACCAAGAGACAAAGAGAATCTATAGAGCAAGCAAACAACACGATCGAGATATTCCCACAGATGTTCAATTGAGTTTAAGTCCAAGGAATTAGGGAGCCGGGGAAGTACTTTGAATTCATCTTGCTCTTGCAACCACTATCGGACATTTCTGTCTGTGTGACACGTAGCATCGTCTTTCGGGTGGATCTCTTTTTTTTTTTTTTTTTTTTTGATAGGAGGTTTAACGACCACCGTGAGCAACTCAATGGGCTATAAGCAGTCGCCCGTCCCTAATTTAGGGTCACTGGTTCCAGGGAAGGGAGAGAGCCAGTGCCGTAAGACAAACACAACATCCATGCCTCACCGGGATTCGAACCCGGACCCCGTTCGGACGAATGATCAGAAGCCATCGCTTAGACCACTGCGCCACCGGGGCGGCCGGGTGGATCTCATCCGCCCCAGGAAGACCATCAGCAAGTTTGAGTGTGCAAGGATGGATTCATAACCAATTCGGTCCATAGTGTCTTCTACAGGTATGAGTGGACCCAGAGAATGCCACGAAAACATTCCCCAGACCATAACGCTGCCCCCACCAGCTTGTGTTCTTCCAGCAATGGTTCAAGAATGTTCGTTCTTCGATGTTTCTCGCCTAATACGGCAACGTCCATGCGTTCGATGAAGTAGAAAATGTTCTCATAGAAGAAGGCAATCCTTTGCCAATCAGCGCAGGTCCAATTCCGATATTGTCGTGCAAATGTAAGACTTTTCTGCGAATGTAGGCTCCGATGCACCTTCGTTATCATAGGTGTAGTGAACATCCGTCTGCATCGGTGCCCCATATGCAGCAGGGTTCGCTGAACTGTCGTTTTAGACACACTTCCGGTGGCTAACTGGTTCATTCGGCCAGTGAGTTGACCCACTGTAGCTTGTTGATCGGCCTTCACGCAACTTCGCAGCCGACGTTCACCTCTCACATCAGTGGCACGTGATGCTCCGCAGATCCCGTGTCGCTTATTCGCAATGGTGCCATTTCCCCAATCACGATACACTTTAACCACAACAGCACGCGAACAGTTCACAAAACCGCGCTGTTTCGGAAATACTGCAACATTTGTCCGGAAAGCCGATAATCATTCCTTTTAGGAAATCTGATAAATCGCTCCTTTTATCCATGACAGCAACGAGGGATATATTTTCAGAATGCCTACAGCGTACCTTACATACTCTCCAAGCCAGTATACGACACGTTCCTTCTTTCATTGGCTATGCGCTGTTGACGTCAAAAGTAGGAGGTGATCACAATAATGTGACTCGACGGTGTATCTTGGTGTGGACTCTATTAAATGCTGGTAAGTGGCTAACTCGCAGATCCTGCTGACCCAAGATGGCTCAACACAAAGTAAGTAACACAAAGATGCTGCTGACAGAAAATGGCTGAATCGGAAGAAGAAAGGAACGCCGGTGTTACGCAGAGACAAATGAAGTGCACTGCGCAAGAAATAATGGATAAAAAACGCCATCTGACGGACTTTCAGAGTCGAATAATCGTGGAAGCTAGAAGCATTAGAAAAACGGCTGCACTTGTGAAACATTCGAGGGCAGCATTTGTTAAGGTTTACAGATAGTGGACCACCAGTCCAAACATCGGGTGTGAGCGCAAGATTTGTGGTCATCAACGGCTACTGGATACTCTTACTGAGTGGAGAGTAGGTAGACTCTCCGGTAGACTCCTGGGAAGATACACAAGGGAAGAGTTTGTTGCCCCATTAAACGCACAGTTAAGGAGAAAGCAAATCGTACGAGTGCATGTGTTTCCATGTTGCACGTGACCAAGTTGAACCGTTCTTCGACCGCATTGTGACAGATGACAAGATATGGGTCCTGTATGACGATGTCAGCACCCGTAATTAGTGGTTGGGCCCAAAACAGAAGGACATGCCGACCCCCAAAGCCGGCTTACATCCATGTAAGGCACTGCGCTGTGTGTTTGATGGGATGTGCGGGATGTCGTGGTTTTTGAGCTGCGGCCGTACAACAACGCCATCACCGCCGACGTGCTGCCGTCAGCTCAAGGATCTGCACGCGTCGCTCACGTCGAAGAGACCAGAACTGCTGAACCGCAAAGGCGTCCTCCTACAACAGGACGAGGCGAGACCTCACACAGCACGGAAGACATTTCACAAGATGAGGGACCTGTGCTGAGAGCTGCTGCCGCATCCAGCGACTACAACCACCAAGCGGGTACAACATTTTCCGGTCGTTGCAGCATTTCCTGGACGGACAGCCGTTTACCGACCGGACCAATGTCGAACGCGCATTTACTCTCTTCTTTGCGTCTAAGCCGCCAGGGACGGTATCCAATAGCTGCCAGGACGATGGGAGAAGGTCGTGACAAAAGATGGCGGCTACATTTTGGATTGATTTGTACTTTTTTTTTTTTTTGATTGGAGGTTTACCGACCACCGTGAGCAACTCAATGGGCTATAAGCAGTCGCCCGTCCCTAATTTAGGGTCACTGGTTCCAGGGAAGGGAGAGAGCCAGTGCCGTAAGACAAACACAACATCCTTGCCTCACCGGGATTCGAACCCAGACCCCTTACGGACGAATGATTTGTACTTGTATATACGGTAATTAGCACTTTTCTGTTGTCATGTATTTGCATGCATTACTTTCTTTTCAACCCAATACTTTAAAATAGACGGTCCAGGGTAAGTGAAGAGCGGAATCAGGACTTACTGATCAATGTCTACTTCATTTCGTCATGCATGGTAAGTCTAGGCAAACACTTGATGTCATGCGCAATGACATAGCTTCAGAATTTTAAAGTAGTACTTGCTATATTTTAACAAGACACAATTAGCCAATTTTTGCTATAAAACAAACGTACTCTAATGAACATATAATCACTATATCCCTTCATATGGTGATCAGTTCTTATCTTGTTCGTACATCTCTTATCTCTGTTCACCTAACACATAGCATATTGTATTCAGCACCACAAAGTATTTTTTATCAAACTTCGCTTACATGTTTTTTACCTTTGATTCACTGTTAGGTTGCCATCTTTGTAAAACTTGTTGGACGGAATAATGTGGCGTTAAGTTCATGAAGACGTCTAACTAGAGAAAACAAAATTTAAATGAGAGTACAGAAACTCAAAAGGGATGTTAAATTAGAGACTTGCCCGGTGGCTTAGTGGTCTAAGCGCTGGCTTCTGACCACACGTCCGAGATGGGTTCGGGCTCGAATCCTGGTGAGGCATGCATTTGTGTGAGTCTTACGGCACTGGTTTTTCTCTCTTCCCTGGAGCCAGTAGCTCTAAATTTATGACAGGCGACTGCTTATAGACCATCGAGTTGCTGACGTTGGTAGTTAAACCTAAAAAAAAAATTAGTGATATGCGTCATAAACTTTAGTCGATGCACGCAACTTTGCGTTTTGAAAACCATGGAGGATTTACAAGGTATTGTCCACTGCCGTACGATAAGTCTATGGGGAAAATTAATTTGTTCCTTTGTACTGTAATTGTTATCGTATCTTACTCATCCATCAAGCTATATTAGTCGAAGCAGAAATCCAGTAATCTGAGGCGCAAGGTTCTACCAATTTGTTGGAGATGGATCCGGGTTCGAATCTCGGGTTAGGAATGCGTGGCATATTAGTTTGATGGTGCTGGGTTTTTTACGGTTTCAAACCGTAGTTTGAAAAAGCGTATGAGCTCCAGCTTTGTCCGTCTGTCCGCACGATAACTCGCGTAAAAAGTGGCTCGATATCGAGGAAATTTTAGTACGTGGTAGGGGACAACCTGGAGACGAAACATTGGGTGAAATGGGGTCAAAGGTCAGGACATAGGAGCGGGATCTATTCCATCGTCCTTCTGGGTCATAACTTATGTAAAAATGCTTTGATTGCGACAAAATCTTATCATTTTGTTCCGGAGGTATACTGAACCGGTTCTGTTGAATATCATCGAAATGGAGTCAAAGGTCAGGGCACAGGAGGAAGATTTATTCCACAGCCATTAATTATCCTCATAACTTGACTAAAAATGCTTCTATTGCGACACAACTTTAGTATGTTGTTCCGGAGGTATACTGAACCAATTCTGTTTATTATAATCGAAATGGAGTCAAAGGTCAGGACACAGGAGCGAGATTTATTCTACAGCCATTATCCTCATAACTTGAGTAATGATTTCTGGTATGTTGGAAAGGGTATCATAATCAATGCATTGGATGGTTTTGTTAACTTGTTTTTCTATTCCTGGATCCAGTGCCCCTAAGTTAGGGACGGTAAAATTGCTCACGGTAATCGTTGTGCCCCGACATAAGGGGAAAAAGATCTATCTCAGCTGTGATTCGAACTACTTCTTGTAGGTGAGGCAGTTGTTTTCATGCTGTAAACTATACGGAACGTGATCAAGCTTTCATGCGTCATTAAATGAATACAAAATTTATTCTCAAGAATTTGTGCGAATAGATCAAAAACTTAGTACTAAACTTTCTCTCCATTAGGAAATCTGAAAGGCTTAATGATCTGCAGTTTATACATTAGTCGCAAGTTTACAGAACGAATTCTTGTTCTGGCTTCCCTGATTGGCCACTAATTAAGAGTTACTCGCAATGAGAATTAAGAGGCAGGTGATCACTGATCCTAAATCATTAGTTAGAGATCTTCAAAGTACTTTATTTGAGGGAAGACATTTTTTCACTAGAGCGATCACATCTCATAATTGTCGCTCATTTATCTAGTGATGGGATTTCTAACTCAATTTAAACTGAAAAGAGTCTCTTCCTTCCCGCTAATTAATCACTTGGACTGCCTTGCGACTCGACTCGACTGTTGGAAAGATAATGAATAATTTGAAACCTTAATGATTAATGGCTTGTCGATGCAACGAGAAAGCTCGGTGGCTTATCAAGAGGCCCGCTCATGACGATCTTATTAAATCGCCCACTCTCATGGAAATATTTTCCCCATTTCTTTTTTTCGGAGTGCATATAGTTTTTATAAGATTTTGATGTTGTTGTAACAGCGCAGAAAAATTGAATTAAAAATGCGAAGATTATTATCAGTTCTTCATGGCAGAGTTAAGTAATCAGAGTTAAGTAATCTTTTGAAACCTTCGTAAGGAAAAATATTAAACAAATATTAAAACAAGCACATCTTAGGCATGCACACTTAATTCGCTCATTCTACGATGTGAGAGCTCCGTGAGATCGATTATTATCATTCGTAATAGTACTCTTGATTGATGTATAATGAATAAAATTCTCCGGCTGGAGGTGTAGTGCAGGAAAGCTTACGTTAAGTCTCGTTAGGGTTATTGAAAGGTCACTTGACGTAGCTAAAGTGTGCTTAATCTTCAAAGTGCTAGAGTTTGTTTAGGTAAGACACGCACGTGCAATAAGTTCATTGAATATGGAACTTCTTTTTACTCAGCGTTCCTCATTATCTTGAATTTCAGTAATATAACTTCGGTTTTGGTACATTAGTACCTTGAAGGCTCCTTATTAGAGCGGTAAACACAATATACCCTGGACTTAACGTAGACACTCAATGAAATAGACTTAACGGCCAGAAAGAGGTCTGACAATAAAATGAACTAAGAAAACGTACTCACTTTTAACCTTTTATTGGGGAACTCCTGGTATTACTCAAATACACACTCCAACAAAACACAACTACTGATATTCCGAACTTTCGTACTATCGTAGATAAATCACATAACAATAATAATGGAAGAACCTATCACATATAAAACGAAGCTGCTTGGTATAGTTGAACGCGCCTATATATACTGCATACCACCACGTCATGACTTACACTCGTTGCCACATATAATTCAGCGGGAGAAATAACATCTCGTTAAGTGAGAAGATAATTTGCATAGGAAAATAAAATAACAAGAAATAGGAAAATCAAAAGGAAACTGAATCTAGAGTATACGTTACAGATGGATCGTGTATCTGGATTCACCAGCCCATAGTACCCGTTTCCATTGATCTACGATTCCTCGATAAATGTTCTTTACACCATGCTAAACGACTATAGTAGCATTCAGAGTGGAGATGAAAGACTTATGAGCAGCCACACAACGACGGTAACCGATGGAATGAAGTTCTCTGCGAATGGGACGTGTACATATCGAGGTTCCAGCACTTATACTCACCTGTACACTGAGGTCTTGTGCAGTACTCCGTCGATTAGCTGTAACATCTGTCTTGAGGCTTCGACGTCCGCTATCACAGATTTTCTTTGTTCTGCCGGTAGGTTTTCTTTTTCTTTTTTTTTTTTTTTGATTTTAGGTTTAACGACACGACCACCGTGAGCAACTCAATGGGCTATAAGCAGTCGCCCGTCCCTAATTTAGGGTCACTGGTTCCAGGGAAGGGAGAGAGCCAGTGCCGTAAGACAAACACAACATCCATGCCTCACCGGGATTCGAACCCGGACCCCTTACGGACGAATGATCAGAAGCCAACGCCTTAGACCACTGCGCCACCGGGGCGGCCAGTAGGTTTTGCTGCTTCAGGCACGCCATGTGTCTTCCACTTATTCAGTACATCCAAAACAGTTGACTTGGGTATGTTTAAACGCCTCCCGGTTTCTCTTATGGACAACCCACTAATATAACACCCAACAAACTTTCCTTTCTCAAAGGTAGTTCGCTCCCGCCGTGACATTTTCACTCAACCTCATAGTGCGATATGATCGCGGTCAGCAGCAGGCTTGTTTTTATACCGTTTGCAATTGTACCGCGCGTCTTAACAACGCAGCGGATCTGTTCATTTGCTTATGAAGCGGTGTCCGGTGACTTGTGTCAATATAATGTATATATATTGCTGCACCGGTGGTGCAGTGGTCTAAGCGATGGCTTCTGATCATTCGTACGAAAGGGATCCGGGTTCGAATCCTGGTGAAGCATGGATGTTATGTTTGTCTTACGGCACTGGCTCTCTTCCTTCACTGGAATAAGTGGCCCTAAATTAGGAACGGGTGACTGCTTATTGACCACTGAGTTGCTCACGGTGGTCGTGAGCAACTCAGTATATTCATCATTGCACTTTAGCGTGCAATGTTCTGCATTAAATAAAAAATATTTAACGGCGAGAAAACATTCGCAAACTTCCCGTTTTTTCAAGATTCATTTACTTTTCTACCATTTCCATTTCCGCGTTTGGTAAGTTCCGATTGATAGGATAAATAGTACCTAATATTTAACCTTCCGTTTCGGGATGCAAAAAAATTTCCGTTTTGGGCAGGCTTCGATTTTACGTAGGTGCCGTCTTAGACAGGTTTTACTGTATTACGAAGTCAAGACCACATGCTTTTCCTTCCCCATAGTAAACTTTTTAGAGACAGGCACACACGTTTCTTTATTGCTTTGCATTAAGAAGACAAGCACTGATCACTATCCGATATCACTGTGGATGACATTTAGAGAAAAATACACACTTTAAATACAAATATTAAACCAAAGCTGGTAAGAAATTATCGCCGAAAGTATTCTATCCAGCAGTCATTTGCCAAATTCTCGAAAATACAAACATTTTACATTTTTTTTAACAACACCGGTTTGTAGTTCTAGCGGCGAACGCTTGTTTTTCGCAATTAAACGAGTTTTATATTATTTATGAAATTCACGAAGAAAGTAGTTGCCTTTAAATAATTTTTCACTTATATTTATATGTAGAAAACAATACTGTTTAGTTATTAGATTATTCATCAATCATGAAAAAAAATGTTAAACTTAAAGTGGAAAAAGTTCCACTTTGAACGATATTTATATAAAAATAACTAAGATATTACACTTATTTTTGTTAAAAAAAAAGCCCTCTGTTAATGTTCGTGTTTATTACTTACAATTCAATAACACTAAAGAGGATGCACAATGCGATTTGTTTCTACTACACGAGTATGTGACTTCCAACATGTATGCGTCTTTCTTAGTTAGGAAATAATAAATGTATTTTAAATTTAAGAATTTAGTTTAACACTTTTAGAAAACGGCATTTCAAATTTTTACAGGGAGGCCTAAAAATCAGCTTTGGCGCAGTGGTCTAAGCGATGGCCTCTGATCATTCGTCCGTAAGGGGTCCGGGTTCGAATCCCGGTGAGGCATGGATGTTGTGTTTGTCTTACGGCACTGGCTCTCTCCCTTCCCTGGAACCAGTGACCCTAAATTAGGGACGGGCGACTGCTTATAGCCCATTGAGTTGCTCACGGTGGTCGTTAAACCTAAATAAAAAAAAAAAAATCAGCTTGTACTTGGGACCGCACAAACGCTTAAAGCGTTACTGCATATCATCGTATTAGTTGCGTTCGTAAATGAGAATGACACATGCCTGAATCCTATCGTGTGCTATTAATGATTTCCTTCTTCCGTCAACATCAGCTGGGAAAATGATGGAGTGTTTCAATTTGTTTTAAATTCTTCTTCAAAGGTTTCATTTTATGTGTGCTAATTTTTCAAAAAAATCCTTTTTCAAATTCATCGAAGAGCCCAAAATTATAACAACCAGCATGCTATGATGTTGGTCCTCTACTTGCCTTCAAAACAGCTCTCGCCCGGCGAGGTGTAGCCGTTACAAGACTTTGAAAGGTGTGCCGTGGTATCTGGTACCAACACTTTACCAGCAGATCCTTTAACGAAAACAACGCCCAAAATGCCCGTACATGCAAACGATCGTAGCTGCCCGAAACTCTGTCTACAGTGTGTCAGATTTCCTACCCCTTACCTATTCTTTAAATTTGCTCAACCTATGAGAGATCAGCAGGAGTCACCGTCAGTTACCATTGTTGTTACTAAACAAAGAAGTGAAACAACAGAGAGTTTCGGGTTTTATGGTATTTAAAGTGTGTGACGTACCTGCCAGCAGGACGCACACGACATAAAGGCAGATAGGAATCAGAATAAATGTCTGCGTAGCTCAGTTGGTAGAGCGACTTGTTCCGGAATAAGCGGCCTCGGGTTCGAATCCCAGCGTAGACCAAAAATGACGGAGAAATTTACTTCGTTATAATGGCGCCCGAACTATCCGGATGACCCGGCCGTTCAAAATCTCGCATTGGTGTGATGTTATTTCCACACCGCGAGACAGGAAAAATCAGAGAATTCCTTCTCCAGCGCTTCGAAAAATAAAAATGTGTGATGTTGCATTCCACACAGCAGATTGACTGGGAGTTCTCAAGTGCACGTTCTACAGTGGATGGCTGCCTGCACGATTCATGGTCACGGCTGACCCGTGGGCCATGCCCCCGGCCCTCTTTCGGGGGGGGGGAGATGTGACGTACCTGCCAGCAGGGCGCACACGACGTAAAGGCAGATAGGAATCAGAATAAATGTCTGCGTAGCTCAGTTGGTAGAGCGACTTGTTCCGGAATAAGCGGCCTCGGGTTCGAATCCCGGCGTAGACCAAAAATGACGGAGAAATTTACTTCGTTATAAGTGATTCTAGATTTTAGAGTAATGGTCGTCAAAGGGTTAACTCCTGTAAGTTATGTGGCTGAGGCCCCGCAGATCGGATTTGCTGTTCCAACACAAACCAGAGATGCTCGATTGGGTTGATGTCTAGGGAACGTGGAGGCCAGAAGCAGCATTTAAATTACCTGAAAGTCTTCCTCAAGTTCCGCAAACCATTCTGTTACAATTCGAACATGTGGCATGGCGCATTACTCTGATTAAAAATGTCACTTCTACAGGGGAATACCGTGGCCATGAGAGAATATAATTGGTCTGCCATGATGTTTTGATCGGTGATAGACGCCACAGATTCCTAGCACACGAATGACTGGACCCAGGTCCGGGTCGTTTTCATCCCACGGTGCATCCTGGTGCCAAAAACTTCTAAAATTTAACGACGCCTACAGACCCAACCATCCATATGGTGAAACAGGAAATGAGATTCGTCGGATTAGACGACCTTCTTCAAATCATTCACGGCTGAATTTTGATACTCCCCATACAGCCCAAAACGTTTCAGATATGTATCAACAATGTTACAATCTCTCATTTTCGTTACACTTTCAGATATATCTTACAATTACGTTTCAGCAACATCTGTTTTGGAACTTTGTACATTACGGTTACATTAAAAATAGCATTCACCGATGCTACTGTTTTATAGTTTCCATTGTACATAATTGCTATCTTGATGTTACATTTGGTGGTATTTAAGATCTTTGGTTTGGCAACGGCGTGGATGCGCATGCGCATTTATGCCATTTCACCGAAGCACTTTCGTTGTCGTATTTTCACGTGCTACTGGAATATTCTTTGGTATTCTGTCGTACACGAGTTAGCTAGTTAGTTGATTTAATATTTCCTCCTTTGTGTGTGTGTGTGTGTGTGTGTGTGTGTGTGTGTGTGTGATTCCAGATCATTTGAAAGTATAACTAATTGTTTTGATTATTATAATTTTTAAATTCTAAAAAGCATTTTATAAAATCTAAGTAGATGGCTGTGTTGTTGTATTAGTATATTATACCAGCATGCTTTTTTCTGAGAAATTACATATTGGTAGGTATTTAGAGAAAATGAAGAATTTGGTTTTCCTTTTTTTTCCGCTGAAATATAGTATATTGCACATGTGTAATATAAATTCGACATCCTCATTTGGGACCGATTTTTATTTCTTTTGTTATCAATACATAAACTCCGCCACTGTTCCCAATGGACAGCGGACTGCGTTGAACCTGTGAAAACGTAAACAACTCGTAATACAACTGTTGTTGTTTTTGAAACAGCTGTCGAGCGTAATATTTTTTATTGTGACTTTACAAAGTTTATTAAAGCTGTAACGTTCAACGTAGTAAATACGTAACAGTAATATGATGATGTCACAAATATTTTTCAAATACCTAACAGTGATGTAACGAATTTATAATTTATGACTACTAAGCTTGCGGTGTTAAGATAGAATACTAATAACTTTTCGCACAATAAAATGTTTATTATACATCGACTATAGTTTCGCAGAGCTTTTGGCTCGGCTTCCCCAGGACGAATGCGTCCTGGGGAAGCCGAGCCAAAAGCTCTGCGAAACTATAGTCGATGTATAATAAACATTTTATAGTGCGAAAAGTTATTAGCATTCTATAGTAATGTAACTAAGTTACAAATATCTTTCAAATACGTAACAGTAACATGAAGTTTGTATGTTGACGTTACAAAGACCTTTCACTGAAACATGTCGGTAATGTTTCAAAGTTATGTAAAGTTCGAGGGCATTTTGACGTAACCGTAAGGTTTCTGAAATATTACTACTACATTGCACAGCGTATCTACAAAGACTCAATGTTTCAGTGCTACGTACTTGTAACGTATACGAAATATTCTGTGCTGTGTGGGTCGTTTGCCCATTTTAGGCGCTTTTGACGGTAAACCGAGGTTAGCATGGGCACTCGGAGCGGCATGCGGATAAGCAGCACCATTTTCTTTTAGGTTCGAAGAACTGTGTGTTGTGACACATTACTCCCGTCAGCAGCATTCAACTTACCGGCAGGTTACGCCACAGTATTCCTTCTGTTGGCTCGTACCATATGGGATAGTTTTTTTTTTTTTTTTTTTTTGATTGGAGGTTTAACGACCACCGTGAGCAACTCAATGGGCTATAAGCAGTCGCCCGTCCCTAATTTAGGGTCACTGGTTCTAGGGAAGGGAGAGAGCCAGTGCCGTAAGACAAACACAACATCCATGCCTCACCGGGATTCGAACCCGGTCCCCGTTCGGACGTATGATCAGAGGCCATCGCTTAGACCACTGCGCCACCGGGGCGGCAGGGATGGTCTTCGCTCACCTCTAGCATCGACGAGCTGTGCTCGGCCCACGCTTTGCCGCTGGTTGCGGTTTTTCTGTCCTCGTACTAACCACGGCTGACAGTGTGCACCGCGCAAGCCTTGTCGTCTCAAAAATGCCCTGACCATTACAATTAATCCTTTGTCAAATTCGCTACTGTCTTTCCTATCTGAAGAACAAGAATAACATTGATTTAACAAAGCTCAGTATCAGGTGTTATTTATACCGTTTCATGACCTTCACGAGCGCTGTCTTTTAGCTACAATTACTTGAATTTCCCAAAAACATGCGCAAGTCAATGTTTTGGCTCTTCGATGTATATACACAGTCGATTCATATTATTGTGACCACCTCCTGCCTTTGACGTCAACAGCGCGTAGCCAATGAAAGAAAGCACGTGTCGTGAGCTGGCTTGGAGGGTATACAAAGTGTGCTGTAGGCATTCTGAAAATATATCACTCGTTGCTGTCATTGATAAAAGGAGCTATCTACCAGATTCACAAAAAGGATAATTACCGGCTTTCGGGACAAGGGTGGCAGTATTTCTGAAGCAGCGCAGTTTGCGAACTGTTCGCGTGCTACTGTGGTTAAAGTATGTCGTAATTGGAGAAATGGCATCAGTGCGAATAAGCGACGTGACAACTGCGGAGCACCACGTGCCATTGATGCAAGAGGTAAACATCGGCTTCGAAGGTGCGTGAGATCCGATCGACACGCTACGGTGGAGCGACTCACTGGCCGAATGAACCAGGGGGCTACCGGAAGTGTGTCTTAAACGACAGTTTAGCTAAGCCTACTGCGTATGGGGCTCCGATGCAGACGAATGGTCACTGCACACCCATGCTAATGAAGGTACATAGGCAGAAAACGCTTACATTTGCACGGCAGTATGGGAATCGGACCTGCGCTGATTGGCAAAGGATTGCCTTCTCCGATGAGTCACGTTTTGTGCTTCAGCGAACGGATGGACATTGGCGTATAAGGTGAGATACATCGGAGAACTCTTCATCCATTTCTGGAAGAACACAAGCTAGTGGGGTCAGCGTTATGGTCTGGGGGATGTTTTCGTGGCATTCCCTGGATCCACTCATTCCTGTGGAAGACACTATGGACCGAATTCGCTATGAATTTGCAGGCCACGTACACCCATACATGCTGATTGTCTTCCCTGGGGCAGATGTCATCTTTCAGCACGACAATGCGACGTGTCACACAGCTGGAAATGTCCGAGAGTGGTTGGAAGAGCACGATGAAGACTTCAGAGTACTTCCCTGGCCACCTAATTCCTCAGACTTAAATTAGCCTCTGTGGCACCCAAAGACCTTGGAGAGAATAGATTAGCGAACGTAATACTAGCCCCTCGGAGGCAACGAGCAGCGATTGAGACAGCAGCGCCATCTGTAACCACGAGTACTTGGTGAGAAATACATAGCTATTGGAAAGGTACGTACAGTGTTTGATTGAACGCATAAGATATCGTATAATTAGCGCAGAAGGGATTTTCGGGTGCAAATGCGAACCAACAAATATTTAGATCAAAAGTTTAATTAGCAAGTTCTCAATTTCGACGAAAATCAGCTATGAAATAGAAAATATGCCGCTACATACAACGAACACCTGATACGTGAAGTTGCAGCAATGCGAATTTAAATATACTGCATTATCTTTCTTTCATATTACCCTTAATCACCTGATTGTGTTCCTCAAATTGTTTTATTGAAAAATATTTTTACCCCATGAAAAATGTATATTGCATAAAATAAAAAAGGGGGTCTACAGATATCATGTTTGCAAAACTATCACGGCTTTTCCTTTGACATGCAGAGCTCTTTATATCTATTACTAATTGAAGT
This sequence comes from Macrothele yani, assembly GCA_039090855.1. NCBI lineage: Eukaryota > Metazoa > Arthropoda > Arachnida > Araneae > Macrothelidae > Macrothele > Macrothele yani. The sequence goes on along the minus strand of CM077001.1, from coordinate 119,611,182 downwards.
GCTGTATTCATACTCAATAAACTAATGTTAAAAGCTATTGCTACATATAATTTGAAAGAATAACACAGCACTTTAATCTCATCTAATTTTCTAACCAAACACTTCTATGCCTCAGTAAACACTGCATGTTCTTATGAAGCAAATGTACAATTAATACATCACTCCCTCTAACTGATACATGCATTCCTTTTCTTACCTTATTTTTTTCTTTGACTACAGACCTGTGTGAACTGTTTTTTGTTTTTTTTTGTTTTTTTTGCTAAGAAAAGAATATAAACATTTTTTAAAATTATCTTGTAAAAGATCAAAAAGGAGAACATAGCACAGGATAGGCACTGAAATAGTGATAAACAAGTTTTGTTTTCCTTCCTGCAATTATGATTTAGTCAAATGCCTAGCTTTAATATGAAGTGAATGTCAACAAACTGTTCTGTAATCAAGTGATCTTTTTACCCAATCAGCACGGAATACATCGATCCCCAATGAGTGTAACTTTTACTGATCCGATTGTAGGATGTTTCTCTCGATAGCTAATATGAGAATGTGCTGAGTTATTTTCAATCGTACACTTTGTATGCAACAATTGTGTAGGAACATTTGACACAATTCACTTCGCCAAGCTGTTACCCATTGGCGCCTTGTATTCAACGATTGTATGCTGTAAACAAGCACAGAATAGCTGTGTTTATCACAACCACAACAACCTGAATGGGTGAAAATACAGAAAATTCACTTCACCCAGCTGTGATCGAATAAAATGAGAATTGTGTGACACTTTGACGTGAACACATCTTCCATTTGAAATTGTTCTGGTTGTTATACAGCACAAAATTCATTTCACCCAGCTGTGATCGAATAAAATGAGAATTGTGTGACACTTTGACATGAACACATCTTCGATTTGAAATTGTTCTGGTTGTTATACAGCACAAAATTCATTTCACCCAGCTGTGATCGAATAAAATGAGAATTGTGCGACACTTTGACATGAACACATCTTCCATTTGAAATTGTTCTGGTTGTTATGCAGCACAAAATTCATTTCACCCAGCTGTGATCGAATAAAATGAGAATTGTGTGACACTTTGACATGAACACATCTTCCATTTGAAATTGTTCTGGTTGTTATACAGCACAAAATTCATTTCACCCAGCTGTGATCGAATAAAATGAGAATTACTTGACCACCTGGCACTTTGACATGAGCACACCTTCTATTTGAAATTGTTCTGTTAACACATTGACACCTTGATATTGTGTAGTGGCTCAGCGTTACTTGATAACCATGGCAATGGGCTTACAAACCTGACATACTGGGTTATTAAACCAAAGAATCTTCCACGTCACATAAGAATTAGCTTTCAGGGGTCACAAATGCTGTGTATTTCTAGCTTCCGAGGGGAGACGAACTCTGAAATGTTCAATGAACGTTTTTGATACACTGTCCAGATAAGCGGAGAAACTTTCCACGCGTTTTTTTTGCCACGTTTCTGGCAATTTTATTCAAAATATAATTAAAATGTTTGAATCCATAATTCATATTAGTTTCCAACTGGTGTGTTTCACTAAAATTTAAAAAAAGTAGGATAATAATTTATATAATCTTTCCAAAAGAGCTGAGCGTACAAAAGATGTTTACGCAGAGAGCCTTGGAAGCTTTTCATCATGGTTTAGGCAATCGTATTAAAAAATATTATTAAAAATTTAAATCCATAGGAGAAAATAGTTTCCAACTGGTGTTTTTCAGCAAATTAAAAAATATATAAGGGAATAAATATATTTCATCTTTCCACAAGGGAGGAACAATATATCACATTTCATAGGGGTGATTGTCGAGGAACTGTATTTGCATTTTCTAGTGCTCCCAGGCAGAATTTAGGAATTCGGATGTCTCGAAACACAGTTTTTCACATTTTCAGTATCCCATGTTCGAAAACCTCAATTGCAAACTATCCTTAGGCCCCAAATGTGACTATTTGGATGTCGAAAATGTATTTCGAGGTTTGATTTTTTGAACATGGAATACAAATACATGTGATATAAGAGAACAGTCGGAGGTACAAGCACCATACCACTTGGCCACCAGAATGGAATAGGAGAGTTTGCTTAACATATCATAAGCGTTTTTTTCTTCTAGCATAAAAAAAATTATGGCTCACAGAAATCAGGTCCTGTGAACCGCAGTTTAGCAAGTAATCTATGTTAGAAACCTATAATGTAGTAATTTCTGCTGTTTTCTGTGCATGTCAAAAATTTTTTTAAATGTGTTCTTCCTCAGTCATCTTATTAGCACAAACAATACATACAATGACTTTCTTTTTAGCCTCGGAAAAACATTCAGGTGAAATGTAATACACTTTTAGAGCGGTAGCTTGGAGACCACCAGGGGAAGTTTTGAGCCTCCCCTAGGAAAGACTTTGAATCTAATACTATTTAGCACATGTCATATTTTGGTGGACGGGGGATGCCGAAAGGAAATTTAGCATCACATGAAAATAAATACTGTCAAACGTTGGACGAATGAATTACTTGACTGGATACCAAAGGAGAAAAAAGATGTGAGAAATGGTTATATAGCGCTATATATCGATTTTACTGAGAAGAAAGCCTCTAAATCAGCTGATTAAAAACCATGTCCATACAGAAGTTTGTTTAAGATACAACAATTGGCAGATCAATTTCTGTATTTAAAAACTTTTGAAATCATACACAGTATGGCAGTCTATTCCCTGTATTTACTATGTGCACTGATTTTTGAAACGCTTTGCATTCGGAGAGATCTGCTGGAAAAGTTCGGGGTGAATATGTCGATATTAAAATGACAAAACATGAATAGAAAGTGCCCAGAATTTGAAAAGCAAGTCAAATATTTTCAACAGTATCACAGTACATAATACGAAACCATTACATGTAATTGCCACAATTAAACATAGTCATGGAATGAACGAAAGAGAATCTACGTTTCAAAGCAGAAACATAATGCAAAACATAGCATTATTAGATACGTATGTTGCAGACCCCTTTATCAGCATGAAAACACATTTCTCCGTTGAATAATTGAAGTATGTAGAATTTCTGGTTAATGCAGATTTCAGTTAGTAGTTAATTAACTATTCTCAGATAAAAAATTATCAGTAAGTCTCCTTCAGTTGTCCTTGAATGATGTTCCTTTGCGGTTCTTAAAATCATTAAATCCACATGATTTTTATTTTAAAATTGCCTAGCCTAAACAAAATAAGCAGAAGTTTCGCATTATATAAAAGATACTTTTGTCCAATTTCGACCAAATCAACTATAAACATTTTCTTAATATGCATATAAACCTCTCAAGGGTACCTCTACTTTGGTGCCTTTTTTTATTGGAGGTTGAAATAATTATTTATTGGACTTGGTTGACAGATTCATTGACATATATGCTGAACATATGTTGGACTTGGTTCACAGATTTATACAGAAGAGGCCTTTTGTGTTTCAACGTCAGCAATGTACATAGGTGAACAAGGAACTCAGCAGATAAACCCCCGAAATACAAACATAAACAACCATACCTTACCGGGATTCGGACCCAGACCCCTCCGTTGGGTGAATGATAAGAAGCCGTTGCTTAGATCACTGCGCCACTGGGGCGGCTACTTGGGGGACATTAAGGACATCAAAAGAGGAGGTACCAATTTAGGAGGTTTGTTCGGAATATACATACATATTCTGCTGTGGTCATATTTTTGCTGTGCTTATCAATTTTTCAATATATATAGTGTTATAATATGAAATATAATACAATATTTTAGTCCAAAATATAAGTTAAAAGTTAATTTATGAGAGTGCCTACAAATGTTTCAGCCTTCCCTTGATTATAGCATACATACGGCACTGTACACTTTTACATGTGAAGTTTTTCGATTATCAGCGTAGGAAAGCCTAAAGTGTACTTTGGAACCTTAATAAAATCTTTCTGAAAAAAAAAAAAAGCATATTTGAACCTTCTTTTAAGTCGATCCTGACAAACTCTGAAGGTAGGATTACCACAGTAGCAATCCCAAGCTGGGCTACAAGCTAGAAAAGAACAGCAGCAACCAAAGACCTTGGGCAGCAACAGACTCGGTTATATTTTTAACTGCTCCACATCTGGTGTGGTCGACAAGTCAAATTTCATGTGCTACTACACGGAAATAAGTCAATTACATGAAAACTTCATATGAATATGAGTGATAAATGTCTGCTTCCTACGTGCTGTAGTTGAGAAGTTCTTACTATTCGTGAGACGTGAAATAATTCTGACGAGCAATTTCTTTTTTAAAAATAAAGCAATGTTTCTGCAATGCCCTCAGAAATGTTATTGCATTACAACCGACTTTCTAACCAGTCAGAAAAGCCTGAAAACTGCTATATAAAAGTAATATAAACAACCAACGACATTATAAACAGCAATGGGAAAAACACTTAATTTCACCTACTTCTGAAATGATATACGTTCCTGAGAATTCCGTCAATGATTTAGCTATGCTCTTATAACCATAACTAACACAGTACTTTTATTTTTAACAATTATTTAAAGCAAGATTTGAAACATGCACACTACCAACGAATTCATCTGAAACGCTTTCCGTACTCGCTAATGGAGGGACATCCGGTTTTCAAAAATGTGACGGAAGTAGCTAGGTATTTGCCAGTCTATTCCTCCAAGGTCTTTGGTGGCACCACATTTAAAGCCGCAGGTGGCCGAGTGGGCAACGTTCGTGACTGCCACGGGAAGGACCTCAGGTTCGATCCACTAAATACCCGCCTTGCGTCGGATGGGCACGTTAAGCCGTCGAACCCTGGGTACTGGCCCCCGGTAATAAATAAGAGCGTCTTCCTCCCCCTTTCTACTTCGCTTCCGTGTCACTTTCCTATCGGGCGCTCTAGCCCATATCTCCTAGTTTCCTATTTCTATGGGTTGTTTAAGACCTGGGGCCACACACTCTCTTCCTAAAAATCCTCTACATATGATATGATATATGGTGGCACCACGTCGATCGTGTTGTTCGCTCTGTGGATCCTCTACCACGTACCCTCCAGCAGCTGTCAGATGCACTAGAGTCAGCATGGATCTACATGCCTGTTAACACCTTCCAGCACCTTATGAATCACTCCCAGCCCGTCTATCTACTGTCCGCGCTGCACACGGTGGTTGCTCTGGGTATTAGCTGGTGGCTAGAATAATGTGACTCGACCGTGTAAAATACACACACACACACACACAAAATAATATACTGTATGTCAGTGAGTGTGTTAAAAACTTTAAACGGAGAGGTGTTGAGAATTTTTGTGGGGTATTGAAATGGTGTTGGATGTGTGTGTAACTCCCTTCTGGAGCTTGTGGTTGCCAATGCAAAAGAAAGTTTACAAATCGGACTAACAGGCGCTTGGAATGGTGTGTAAGAACCTTTTGTTTTTAATTTCGGAAGATATGCTGAATGAAAGAAATAAGCATTAAAACACGTATATTAACTTGAGTGCGATAACACATTGAATGTACGTTGAGGATATTACCCTAGAAGCATATTCAATGGCATTTCGAATTCTGAAGGAAATTAAGCGGTATTCGATTTTGTGTCCCATTCGTCACGACTCTCTCACAGTAGACGAATCTCTGAATAGCATGAAGTCATTCATGACAAGGAACAAAATGTAGCAGTAAGGAACATCTGGAGTTTTTCATTTATGCACAGTGATGCTTATGATGTTCTTTGGGTCGGCTGGAAAGGAGATTGCTTGGGTGACGCAGATACAAAAGAAGTACGAAAGCGTATTCAGTATCACGCAGAAGACGTGAGAGCAGAGTGCCCGGTAGGATTAGTGATCCTGTTCGATGGGTGAAAAAAAGTAGGTTAAGAACAATCCAAGTCTTATAAACTCTATACTGACGCCCTTGCAGCTATATGTACTTCAACTGAAAAAACAAACACTTTATCACAGACAAATAAGATAAATTTTAAGAGAAAAATTAAGACTAACACTTTCCCATTAAATTATCTTGAAAGATACCTGAAACAGACTACATAACGATTCCATTCGCTTTGTTGGCATACATTGTCCCTTTAGAGCCCGTCGGTACGATTTACTTAACTCTTTTTATTTTCAAGCTATTTTCTTAAGTGGCGTGCTTTAGTTATAGGTGCTCTTACTATTTTCCTCACAAAGTATTCATAGTAAGATACGTATATATACATAAGAAACTTAGGGAGACTTTCATCTAACAGTGGATTAATAATGGTTAACAATTATATATCTATATATTTAATCATTATCATCATTGTTAACTGTTATAAATGAACTGTTGGATGAAGGTCTCCCACAAGTTTCCTCCAACACAGTCTGTCTCAAGTCGCTTTCCTCCATATTACTACGGCATGTTTATATTATATATTACACAAATACGAGTATATATTATAACGAAGTAAATTTCTCCATCATTTTTATCCGCGCGGGGCTCGAACCCGGGTCCCCTCATTCCGGAATAAATCACTCTACCAATTGAGCTACGCGGACTTTCGTTCTAACTGCTATCTGTCTTTATGTCGTGTGCGTCCTGCTGGCAGGCACGTCACATCTCCCCCTTCCCCAAAGAGGGCCGGGGGCATGGACCACGGGTCAGCCGTGACCATGAATCGTTGCAGGCAGCCATCCGCTGTAGAACGTGCACTTGAGAACTCCCAGTTAATCTGGTGTGTGGAATGCAACGTCACACATTTTTAGTTTTCGAAGCGCTGGAGAAGGGATTCTCTTGAACGGCCGGGTCATCCGGAAAGTTCGGGCGCCAATATGGCGTAGAATTCTTGTCTTACTTCTATGTTAACTTAAAACATCAACATACTAAGAAATAGTTCCTAAACAAAAGAAACCTTAACGGCCAGACGAAACATGTGAACAACAGAAGTCAAACTTACGGAAAAAGATGCTTTATTCAGGATGTAGCAAACACATCGTAGCATAGCATATTGCACTAAACTCTCCACACACCACACATTATCACGACACTCCTATCAATAATCAGTTTACAACCCAACGCTCTCAAGCAATAGATTAGCCGTCGTTTTTATCTCTTGTTCTTATCAAAATGCCAAGCATACGTCACGTTCATTCAACCTCAATTGTGTTGCCAAACGTATTCGTTTGAGAGAAAGATATCGCGTTAAGAGTGAAGAATAACAGAATAAACTCAAGATTTACATAGGGAAAGAAACTAAAAAGGAAAGTTAATTTAGACAATACGTTACAATATGAAGGTCTCCCAAAGTTTCTTCCACAATAGTTTGTCTTGAGTCAGTCTCCTGCACGTCACTCCAGCATGCTTTCGAATTTCATCCACACATCTCAGACGTGTACTTTATCTGGGACTTTTTCTGTCCCTTCGTATCTAGTTTGAAATTACGGTTGTCCATCTGTGGTATGTTCTCCTGGCAATAAATCCAGCTCATTGCCATTTCAGGAATTTTACTCTGATCATGGTAACTTCCGCTCTTGTCATTTTCCTAATTTACGTGTTTCCCATTTTGTATTGCCTAGTTACACCAAGCATGCGTTTCTCCAGGCAGGCTTTGTTCATATGTCTTCAGCTTTTTTACATCTTTTTTCAGTTAAAGTCCATGCCTCTGCTACATACGTAAGAACTTAAAATATCCACGGATTAAACACTTTTCTTTTAAGACATAACGGTACATTGCTCTTGAAAATCGTACTGTTTAATGTAAAGGTAGGAGTTGGTTACCTTCAGACGTTCTCCATCAATCGATAGATCTTCATTTCATGTAAAAACATTGTACATAAATTTTGTTTCTGAAAGTTCATTTTTAGTCTCACTTCTTTGCTCTTTTATATATACACCGATGACCCATTACATTATGACCACCTAGCTGTAGGACCCCTTTTAGCCCGCAAAACCACTCGGCGAGCATCGATTCTATGAGGTAGCGATAGGTATCCTGGGGTATCTGGTACCATAATTTCAGCAGTAGGTGCTCCAGTTCCCGTGCATTTCGGGGTGGTAGTGATTTAGCGCGAACCCACTTTTCTAAGTCGAACCACAAATGTTTGATTGGGTTCATGTCAGGTGAATTTGGAGGCCAGAGCATTAACAGAAAGTAACCAGCATGTTCCTCGAACCACTCATTGACTATTCTGGCAGTGTGGCATGGAGCATTATCCTGTTGGTAATAGCCATCACCAGCAGGGAACACAGCTGCCATGAATGGGTGAACGTGGTTCCCAAAGATGTTCAGATAACTGACAGTTGTCAGAGATTGTGCTATTGGGATAATGGGGACTAAAGTGTCCCAAGAAGACATCGCCCACAGTAAAACACCGCCTCGGCCTGCCAGTTTCCGCCCAACAGTGCATCCAGGTGCCATTGCCTCAGTTGGTAATTAGCGTATCCGCGCTCGGCCATCTACGTGATGCACCAGGAATCCTGATTCGTCAGACCAGGCCACTTTCTTCCTATCATGCACTGTCCAATCTCGATGATCCTGGGCTCATTTCATGCGTTGTCTGCGATAACGCGCAGTGAACATGGAGATCCGGCTGAGTGTTTGGCTACGCAGGCCCATGCGAAGAAGGATGCGATGAACTGTTTGCTGTGACACATTGTCCTGATCACCACTGTTGCAGCTGCGGGGGATTTGTCGCACTGTGATCCTGCGGTCTCTGTGAGCAATGCGCGACAGTCTCCGTTCCCCCTCTGGCATAAATGAGCTGAGGAAGGCGCACGGCTGGACGACGGTTTGGTTCGTTGTTTGGTCATCTGTGCACCACTTTTAATACGTACTCACTACAGCGACACGTGAACAACCCACAAGACGCGCCATTTCCAAAATCGTAGTTCCGAGGCGCCGTACCATCACATTTTGTCCTTTATCAAACTCCGATAAATCGGCAGCTTTTCCAATTCTGATTCCGAACACACTACTAACCGTTTCCGAGATCTTAGTTCCGAGGCGCCGTACCATCACAATTTGTCCTTTATCAAACTCAGATAAATCAGCAGCTTTTCCCATTCTGATTCCGAACACTCTACTAACCGTTTCCGAGATCTTAGTTCCGAGGCGCCGTACCATCACAATTTGTCCTTTATCAAACTCCGATAAATCGGCAGCTTTTCCCATTCTGATTCCGAACACTCTACTAACCGTTTCCGAGATCTTAGTACCGAGGAGCCGTGCCATCATAATTTGTCCTTTATCAAACTCCGATAAATCGGCAGCTTTTCCAATTCTGATTCCGAGCACTCTACTAACCGTTTCCGAGATCTTAGTTCCGAGGCGCCGTACCATCACAATTTGTCCTTTATCAAACTCCGATAAATCGGCAGCTTTTCCCATTCTGACTCCGAACACTCTACTAACCGTTTCCGAGATCTTAGTTCCGAGGCGCCGTACCATCACAATTTGTCCTTTATCAAACTCCGATAAATCGGCAGCTTTTCCCATTCTGATTCCGAACACTCTACTAACGGTTTCAGAGATCTTAGTTCCGAGGCGCCGTACCACAACAATTTGTCCTACATCAAACTCCGATAAATCGGCAGCTTTTCCCATTCTGATTCGGAACACTCTACTAACCGTTTCCGAGATCTTAGTTCCATCACAATTTGTCCTTTATCAAACTCCGATAAATCGGCAGCTTTTCCCATTCTGATTCCGAACACTCTACTAACGGTTTCAGAGATCTTAGTTCCGAGGCGCCGTACCATCACAATTTGTCCTTTATCAAACTCCGATAAATCGGCAGCTTTTCCCATTCTGATTCCGAACACTCTACTAACCGTTTCCGAGATCTTAGTTCCGAGGCGCCGTACCATCACAATTTGTCCTTTATCAAACTCCGATAAATCGGCAGCTTTTCCCATTCTGACTCCGAGCACTCTACTAACCGTTTCCGAGATCTTAGTTCCGAGGCGCCGTACCATCACAATTTGTCCATTATCAAACTCCGATAAATCCGCAGCTTTTCCAATTCTGATTCCGAACACTCTACTAACCGTTTCCGAGTTCCGAGATCTTAGTTCCGAGGCGCCGTGCCATCACAATTTGTCCTTTATCAAACTCCGATAAATCGGCAGCTTTTCCCATTCTGACTCCGAACACTCTACCAACCGAAAGTCGGTCCTCGGGTTGTATACAGTAGTGTCCAAATTTGTGGAAACCTTTTGGAAAAAAGTGAATTTTTGAGGTTTGATGGCTCATAACACCACTTTTGTTTGGAGTAATACCATAAAAATTATATATCAGTGGAAAGATAATTTCATCGAGAATGTAATGCAACAAAGTTGCTGAATTAGCTGTGTTCTATGAAACGTTATAGCCGAATAACCAGAAAAAGAAGCACACTTGCTTAAGTTGATGTGAAGTAGTTTTCCTTCATTTGAATGTAGCCAATGAGCATGAGTGTTTAGAGAACCAATCAGGTCACAGTAGGATTCAGCTATTGATGTCATGTATTGGAGCTGAGAGGAGGACATTTGTCAGTATGTTATGTGATTGCTATCAAGTTGATTTTTTTTTATGTTCTTTCATTTAGTGAGCTTGTAAAACGCAATAAAATTAAAGAAATGGCGTAAAGAGTTGACTGGGCACCCAGAAAGCGATGTAAAATAGTACTATTAAGTGAACAAGCTTCAGTTATGAAGAAATGAGAAGAAAAATCGGTGGAAACGTACCAAAGGTGGCATTTCTGCATTTTTGAAGAGGTGTCAGGAGACTCAGTCACTACAAAACCAGACTGGTAAAGGCAGGAAAAGTTGCACAACAGCAAGTGATGATAAAAAAATTTAAGAGACTGTGCGTAGGTGACAGAAGAAAATCATCTGGGTATATACAAGATGAAATGGCTCAATGCAATGTGAAGTTGAGTGCAAGGACTGTTCGGCGCATACTGCAGGAATTTGATCTAAAAGCTAGAATTCCACGAAAAAAGCCATTTTTATCTCTCAGACAAAGGTTGAAAAGATTAAACTGGGCTAAAACCCATGTTAACTGGACAGCGGAGCAATGGGACAGTGTTATTTGGAGTGATGAGACCAAAGCCTCCCTGTTCGGTAGTGATGGCATAAAAATACGTAAGGAGAAGAATCGGAGAAGATTTGCATCCTGATTGCATTGCTTGTACCGTGAATCACCCAGTTAGTGTTATGATCTGGGGTTGTATGACATCAAAAGGTGTGGGCAGAATTTACGTGATTAATAGGAATATAAATGGCCAAAAATACATTAATGAAATACTTGAGCCCAAACTGAAGCCTTCCGCACGTGATCTTTTCCAAGATAATTAAGCATTTATATTTCAACAGGATTCAGCTCATGTCATGTTGCTGCTGTGTGCAAAAAGTAGTTTCTAGATAATTCAATTCCACTGGTGGAATGGCCTGGGAATAGCCCAGACCTTAACCCCATCAAAAATCTATGGAGCCGACTAAAGTAACTTGTTAATCAGAAGCAACCCAGCAATGAAACCCAATTAATAGAAGCAATAATTCAATCTTGGTTTCACATTATAACAGCTACAGAACTAAAAAACTTGGTTCACTCCATGGGAAGGCGTTGTAAGGCGGTAATTAACGCTAAAGGTTACTCAACTAAGTATTAACTGACATGGTGATAATTTTTGTATATCTCAATTTTTCTAAGTGTTTCACGTTCGTTTTTTCTTTATAGCTGCTGTTCTAATACAAAATTCTTCATAAAAGTTATTGCATTACATTCTGGATGAAATTATCTTTCCATTGATATATAATTTTATGGTATTACTCCAAAAACAGGTGGTCTTATGAGCCATCAAACCTCAAAAACACACTATTTCCAAAAAGTTTCCACAATTTTGGCCAATACTGTATATTCTGCTTTGTGAACTTCACTGCGCTACTGTTCGGTCTCCAGGCGCGCTCATTTCTCTAGGCTGGGGGTGGTCATAATGTAAGGGTTCATTGGTGTGTGTGTGTATATATATATATATATATATATATATATATATATATATATATAAAGATACCTAAGCAAAAAAATACATATATAATTTTGACTCACACCTAGTACAACATAGAAAAGGTTATGTATCTACCTGTGTGAGTAAAAGGAGAAAAGAAAAAAATAAAATAAAACAACTGAATGTAGAAGGTGTCGAGAATACTGAGCCTTGGCTTTATCAAGGACCAGCAAAAACTCTGCATTTTCTCACTTCCACAAAGACCTAGTTGGAAATGGGTTTCTGCAAGGCCATAGATGCAAGTAACATTCCCACCTAAAATAGTTTAAAAAATATATATATAAGACATGTCCTCCGTAGAGTAGCATGACCTAGCACTAGTTAACAATTTCGCTTGCATCCATTAACCTTCATGGCCCGACCCATGCTCTTCATCTGTTACTATTAAACAGAGAAGAAGATTAAAGAGAACTCAAGCTGTGAGAGTGACATAATAAATAGAAATGATTTTCAGCTATAACGAAATTCCAAGTTCGTTTGAGAGAGAATTTAAACCTGAAAAACAAATTTTACATTGCAATTAAAAAAGGAAATGTTAATTTATAACGAACAGATTTTTGAAAGAAAACTTGAGTCTAAAACCCCCTACTCTACGACTTATGACAGCACGAAAACGAGAATAAGTTAAAGATAATAATTAACTAAAGAAAACTTTGTGAAAGTTATATACCTTAAACAGTTAGTTGCAATATGTACAAAGTATTTCAGCAGTGCTTTAAGTGCATAATTAATTAGTTATTAAGAACTTAACTACTTTGAAAAAACAGCGCATAGACAGCGCATAGAAAAGGAACAAGCTTAGCCATCTTCTGTTCCTAGGTACCACAAAAGACGCTCAAAGTTACAAAGAAAAGTAAGAGTTAAAACCCGCATAAATGTTAACAGACAAACCAATGCTTAAAAGCTGAAAAGCTAAAAAACGACAGAGAAAAAGGTACATGAAGTACAAACATTGAACTTATAAAACCTAGAACCCAAAAACAAGGAAGAGAGCTTACCTCTTGAGTTACAAAAACTTTTCTCCTCACAAGAGGAGAACATGGCTGACCTCTTCCGCCACTCCCTAGACGCTGGGGGGCAGTGAGGGTGGGGCTGATGGCCTCCTCATACAGCAAGAAACCAACGCGCGGAGATTTTAACCAGAGAGAAAAAAATATATAAACTTAAGACTGTGGATCTGTATGATCAGAATGAGCAGAATTAACTCTCCAGAATACATGAGAAATATTATAAAATACACGAGCAGTTTATTTAATAATCTTTGCATGTATTAAATCACCTTAGTGAGCTTCTATAGATTAATCAGAATCTTATTAATTTTAATGTTGGTTTTACTATTTTTAGTATAGCTATCCTAGTGATGAATAACTAGTTTTCTTTTTTATTTGTTTTTATTTTCTTTTATAAACAGATTTTTAAGCTTTTTTTGTGATTTTGTTTATATTATTTAATTTTTTTGTTTTAATAGGACCGTCATATCCATAGCACTAAGGTTCCTTTAGGTAGTTAATAGGCATCCTCTAGCCAACTTCCTTACGGCTTTGATTGGTCAGAATCATATTATTAACTGTGTAGAAAATTAAAGCAGATCTGCCAACCTTACTCTATTATTCAGAATAATTTTTCTTAAAGTTCTTTTGATGAAAGAAGAAGGAATTTCGTTCTCTAGAAAACTTTCTAATAGTATATTAATGTGGTAATTGAAGTCCAAATTGTTGCTGCAAATTCTTGAAATTCTTAGGACCTGAGAAATTAGTACATTCTCAATTACTTTGGTTGAAATGTTATTATTCCAGTGTAGATATTTAATTACTTTGAAAGGAAAATTAACTCTTTTATCAAAGAGGCTAATAGATGGGTTACCTCTGTTGAGCTTAATGCTTAAGTCTAGGAACTCAAGTTCCTGATTACTGTGGTTGGTTTTACATAAGTTAAGAGAGCTAGGATAGATATTATCAAAATCACTCTCTATAACTTTGGAATTATTGATACACAGCAGATCATCAATATATCTAAAAGTGTAAAGGTAGTTATCTGAGCAGGTGGGGTGATTTTTAATGAATTTATATTCCTTAAAGAACAGGAATAGATTAGCGATATTCGTGGACGTTGATGTTCCCATTGGAATACCGTTCACTTGCTTATAGAGAGTATTATTATATAAGATATGGTTATTTTTTATGCAGCAATTGAGATAAGAGTTCCAAGTTCCTACATCAACAAATTGGTTAAGTTTAAATTCTGCATACAGCTCTTTAAAGGTAGTGATTATATCTGATAGAGGCAGATTAGTATATAGGTTTTCAAAATCATAACTATTAATATCTAGGGGACACACTTTGAGTATAGTAGAAATTACTTCTGCATTATTATTAATCATCCAAAAATCTCTGTACATCAAGTTAGAACAGTTTCTAATGTGTTTCAAAACCTTCTTTAAGACATCTTCAAAAGCAAGATCTATTTTCTTTTTATGACTCCTTACTCCACTAGCTATGAACCTGAACTTCACAGGATCCTTATGAAACTTAACCGTTGCAAAAAGAAATGGAAATTCAGGCCCATATCTTCTAGTTTGCGGAATTTTAAGTTTCTTGAAGAGATACCTTAAACCGATTTTCTAACTGCTTGGTAGAATAACTTACGGGCTCGTATGTTACTCTATTATTGAGTTCCATAGTTAACAATTCAAAATAGAACTTCTTACAGATAATTGCAAAATTATTGCTAGCTTTATCCGTAGTGGTAAAAATAAATTGGTCTTGTAGTTTGGAGAGTGACCTTTTAGCTTCTCCAGAGAAAAAGAGATTTCTGTCGAAACAAAAGTCCAGACCTGCCAACTCACCGGTGAAGCTATTGATTATATTATATTTCCATTCTGCGAAGGCCTCAATAGGCTGATTGTACGTTAAACTGGTTTTTACGATGTACTTATTTACATCTTGAGTGAAGCTCTCAAGAATCCTTTCTTTGGAAATTGTGAAGGAAGGTCTGAAATTAGAGCCATACTCTAATAAATTCCTAAGCTTTTCATTTTCAACAAAACTCAAGTTTCCGGTGATAATATGGTTGTAATTCTTATCATAGTGAACTGTTTCTTTATGTTCATCACAAGAACAAGTAGTAATTACAGGAATGTAGCTCGAAGAGTTAAGTTTGTAGTTTTTAACTATTGACCCTAAGGTCTTAACATATTTAAAACTTACAATAGACTGGTGCCTGTGGATGGGAAAAAAAATTGCATTATTGTAGAACAGCTTCCTTACATTGAGATTATCGTAGGCTTTATTTAGGAACCTGATGGTAACAAAATTACTGGAAAATTCTTTAAGAGAAATTTTATCTTTAAGAATATGTTTAAGAATGTCCAGAACCAAAGCAAAAACATGCTTATCAACATGGTCAGCAGTTTCATTCCAGAATTTGAAAAAACATTTAAGGACAGAGTGCTTGAAGGACTTGAGAATTTTGTAAGTATTTTTAACAAAATTAGTGCCAGTTTTAAAGCTTTCCAGAGTTTTTAGCAAGTTAGCAAAATCAACTTTGCTTGATGTGCGAAATAACCTCTGTCCTCTATTACCTCTAGAGCAGCTCTTATTATTAACAAGAAAGAATATATATGTATATATGTGTGTGTGTGTGTGTACGCGCGCATGTGTGTGTGTGTGTGTGAGAGAGAGAGAGAGAGAGAAATTTGCGGAGACCTTAACCCAGCAGTGGACTGATAATGCTTCTTGTTGATGATATGTACTGTACATACAGGCGAGTACTGAGCCTCCAGCATACTGGGAGAATTCCCTGAGGGCCGCCATATTCTGGGCCGGCAGACTTTATGCTAACTCAAGAAAGAAAAAGTATGGTATGGTATGTATATACATTTGTCCTTCACCATACTCACAGAAGAAAATCAAATTATGCTAAAACGGCAAAATCTGTTTACCAGTTTAACGGCTTTTAGAAAAACAAAAGACTTACGTATCAAATGTTCTGTTGAGACAAATAGTGTTTCTGATACAATCCCCACAACCCCCTTCTCGACTTTCAAACTTATATTGCTTTCGGGGGATTTCCTTTAACTCAAAACCGGTTTTTACTAATTGCAGTTAAAATTGAATAATTAATACAATATATTCAAGCAAACTATCAGTAATCTATGATATAAACTCCAGATTCTTTGGATACCTTAATGTGTTGAGGTTCACCAATGGTAAAATTTTGGTGTTGACTTACGTACATGCTTTTCTTATTAACAAGATCTACATCTGATTTACTACTTCTTTTTTTTTCTTTTTTTTTTTTTTTTTGGCTTTACGGTTACACGAATTACAGCTCTCGAAAGTCTATTTCAGCTACAGCCAAATTTCTTCTTCCATTTGAAAGTAATTTAATTACGTTTAGTTAATCACACGTCCAATTACATGTTGTTAATTACATGTCCGTTAATCATTGCCTTAATGCAAACACTGCAGTAATTCGTAAACTCCTAATGAAATCGAAATGCTAATATACCTTTAATTTTATGATTGGAGTCCTTTGATAATAATGTATCCTCTTGGAAGGCCGTTAATGACTTTCGAGTCGTCCGCCACTGTGTATGTATATACACGATACTGACAAAAGTCACCGGACACCACTTCAAACGCAAATGAACGGATCCGCTGCGTTGTTAAGCTGCGTGGTAAAGCTGCAAACGGCATAAACAAGCCTGCAGCTGACCGCGGTCATATTGCACTGTGAGGTTGAGTGAAAAACGTCGCGGCGGGAGAGAACTGACTTTGAGAAAGGAAATATTGTTGGGTGTTATATTAGAGGGTTGTCCATAAGAGAAACAGAGAGGCGTTTAAACATGCCCAAGTCAACTGTTTTGGATGCACTGAATAATTGGAAGGCACATGGCGTGCCTGAAGCAGCAAAACGTACCTGCAGACCAAAGAAAATCAGTGATAGAGGACGTCGAAGCCTCAGGAGAGTCGTTGCAGCTTATCGACGGAGAACTGCACAAGACCTCAGTGTACATGAGAGTAAAAACGCCGCAACCTCGGTATGTACACGTACCATTCGCAGAGAACTTCATTCCATGGGTTACCGTGGTTGTGCCGCTGCTCATAAGCCTTTCATCTTCACTCTGAAGTATTGCCAACTCTGTGGCAACACTCGTCGTTTAGCATGGTGTAAAGGACATTTATCGTGGACCGTTGATCAATGGAAACGGGTCCAATGGACTGATGAATCAAGGTACACGATCCATCAGTCTCATGGCCGTGTGTGAGTACGGCAGCAGCCGGGGAACGCTACTTTCCACAGTGTACTGTTCGGACGGTGAAGTTTGGAGCTGGCAGTGTACTCGTGTGGGGGTGTTTTTCGTGGTATGGTCCCCGCCCATTGGTTATCATGGATAAACCTGTTAACCAGCATGTCTACCTCGATATTCTGGACAATTATGCCCTACCAACTCTGTGGCAATGCCATGGAACCGAGCCTTGTTGGTAGCAGTAGGATAATGCACTGAGCCATAAAGCAAGAACTGTTACGCCGTGGTTTGATGATAATTCCGTATCGTGTGTGGACTGGCCAGCATAGAGCCCTAATCTGAATCCTATAGAGTACCTATGGGATGAATTAGAGCGCCGCATAAGAAGTTTGTAACCAATGCCTCCTACTAAGCAACAGTTAGCGGCAGCATTATGTACTGAATGGAAACGCATACCTATCGCTGTGTTCCAAAACCTTGTCGAAAGCATGTCTCGAAGGGTCAGTGCATACATTAAGGCCAAAGGTGGACCGACACCGTACTGATGTATGTCAATAATTGCTATGTTGTGTTTCTCTTCTAGGTGTCCGCTGACTTTTGTTAATATAGTGTATGTACACCCACACACAATTTTGTGTACATTATGATTTGCAGACATGCAGGTGTCAGTACATGCCATTATTTATAAACATTTGCCACGTCTTCTGTCTTCTTAAAAGAGAAACTAGGAAAATCTTGAAGGTTAGATAAAATAAGGGATGGCCAGCGTTTTGTGCCCATTAACAAAATAAAACTTCCGTGCTCTGCTGTAGTAAAATGAAGTATATTAAAATAAATTATCACTGTTGACGCGATGTGCTTTCAGCTAAATGCCACGTTACTGACATTCTCGATAAAAAAAAGCATAACGAGAACGCATGTTTTACCAGGAAGGAAAAAAAAACAACCACACTTGATGTTACCAAAACTTTTATGTGAGTTTTAGATGTTGATATGTGATCGTCAAAACGATGTTCCGTTACGCTCCAAACATTGCGCAGGATACATTTTTCGTTATGTCTTTGCATATTCATTTCTGCCCATTATTAGTAGTGACCAACATTTGCGGGGTAAAGAGCCTTAATTTGTGACGCAGTTCTGGAGGGGAAAATACAACAGACTTAACTCGCGTGAATAACAGGAAGCGGATTAAGTGCCACTGTGACTTTCTGTTATTTGTTATAACTCATTTGGACAAAGAGCATGACGCTTTCGTGGAACTCTCTATAGGATTAGTAGTAATAAATTAATTTCAGAGCCAGAACGGAGAGCTTTTAATTTTCTTTTTCAGGACTCTGTTCAAAAGACTTCTGAATAGGCTCATCTAATTGGTTGCTACACTCGTAGCAGGTACGTCTTGGAATACTCTCTTCGCAGTTTCGTTTTACGCTTTTGGGATCTTTTTCGTACATCGCTGATTTTTCTATGCGTTTATTAGATATCCAAAACTCTTGTTCGTCTTCAGCAGGCCTGTATTTACCATTAAGCAAAGTAAGCAGCTGCTTGGGGCGGCAGGTAACAAAGGGTGGCACATTTCCCTCAATTTTTTTGTTCATGTGAATAAAATGTTACAAACATTGTGACTCAAAAAAGACCTGAAAATTTCGCTAATTTTTTTTTCAAGAAGCACGCAAGTGTCTTCATATCGCAGGAATAAAATACTGAGATATTGTGAACCGGTTCAACTGTATCCGTCGTCCATTTTGTTTTACCTTTGGGCAGTGTCTTTCTCTGGGATCACTCTAATAAGAGAGGGAGCCTAAACAATGCCCATCACCCCTTCTACATATACACACGTTTTCATTTTGAAGAGATAGTAAAGTTCTCACTAACACATCTTCTAGAAACTTCGGAGAAGGGGGAGGGGTTGGGAGTATGAGATCAGATCATATGTAGAGGATTTTAGGAAGAGAGTGTCTGACCCCAGGTTTTAAACAGCCCATAGAAATAGGAAGCTATGAGATTTGGGCTAGAATGCCCGATAGGAAAGTGACACTGAAGCGAGGTAGATAGGCGGAGGAAGGCGACCTTATTTATAACAGGGGGCTAGTACCGGGATCAGGGGTCATATGTAGAGGATTTTAGGAAGGGAGTGTCTGACCGCAGGTCTTAAACAACCCTTAGAAATAGGAAGCTAGGAGATTTGGGCTAGAATGCCCGATAGGAAAGTGACACGGAAGCGAGTAGAAAGGGGGAGGAAGACGACCTTATTTATAACCGGGGGCCAGTACCGGGATCAGGGATCATATGTAGAGGATTTTAGGAAGGAGTGTCTGACCCCAGGTCTTAAACAACCCTTAGAAACAGGAAGCTAGGAGATTAGGGCTAGAGTGCCCGATAGGGAAATGACACGGAAGCGAGTAGAAAGGGGGAGGAAGACGACCTTATTTATAACCGAGGACCAGTACCGGGATCAGGGATCATATGTAGAGGATTTTAGGAAGGGAGTGTCTGACTCAGGTCTTAAACAACCCTTAGAAATAGGAAGCTAGGAGATTAGGGCTAGAGTGCCCGATAGGAAAGTGATATGGAAGTGAGGTAGAAAGGGGGAGAAATACGCCCTCATTTATTACCGGGAGGCCAGTACCCGGGGTCCGACGGCTTAACGTGCCCATCCGACGCACGGCGGGTATTTAGTGGTTCGAACGTTCGTACCTGCCCAGGATCGAACCTGAGGTTATCTCCATGGCAGTCACGAACGTTGACTACTAGGCCACCAACGGCCCGTGTCGGGAGTATGGGCTTGCACGTTGGAGTATTAGTAGGGAGGGAGGGGCGTGTAATGACTCTTCACGATGGGTCAAAATATTGGATATAGCTTTCATTTCCGCACCCAAAAGAGCAGAGAGCAGCAACGTACTGCCGGAACAGTCCGAATATAAATGCCGAATCATACAATTCCCTGGTACTGGTGGAGATTTTTAACGGGTCTCTCCGTCTGAAGTATTTCCCTAGGGACTGGAAAAAAACAGTGGTAGTGGTGTTGCCCAAACCTGAAACCAATCATACCTTACCTGTGAACTACCGTCCAATATCTCTCTTGCCCGTCATGGGTAAGCTCCTTGAGAGGGTCATCCTCTCTCGGCTTCTTGAGTTCTGTGAAGCAAATGGTGTGATTCCTGGCGAACAGGGTGGTTTCCGGACGAAGCACGCTACGTCCCACCAGTTGATCAGACTTACGGAATTCGTTTCTGAAGGACGAGATAAGAGCGAGTATTCCACTGCTGTCTTCCTGGACATCAGCAAGGCTTTTGACCGCGTTTGGCACGATGGTCTCCTGCACAAGTTGCAGAAGCTTCGATGCCCTCGCCCACTTGTTGAACTGATTGGCTCGTACCTCAACAGCCGCAGGTTCACTGGTAAGATTAACGGTGAGATTTCTTCGGAAAAAAAGATTCGAGCTGGCGTTCCTCGGGGTTCGGTTCTTGGACCAACGCTGTTCTCCATTTATCTGCACGACTTACCAAAACCAAAACAAGGGCAGATCATGATGTACGAAGATGATACAGCTGTTGTCATCAGGTCCCTGAACAAAGGCAGAGCAGTGAAGCTCCTCCAGGACTTTCTCTCTCAGCTGGAAACCTACTGCACTGACTGGCGGATCAAGATCAATCCGTCTAAGAACAGTGCGCTGATGTTTTTGGATCTCTCCAAGGAGTATCGAAACTCGCTATGTTTCAAGAGACAATCCCCTGGGCTACCTCCACTAAGTACCTAGGGCTCCAACTAGATTGTCGACTTTCGTGGGTGGCGAACACCAGCTACCGCACGAATAAAGCTAGACAATGCCTTGGACAGCTAACTCCACTATTCCGCCAGAGAAGCTTCCTTACAACACTACAAAAAGTACTGCTGTACAAGACGGTCGTCAGGCCGGTGTTTACCTACGCCTCCTCCATTTGGATCGGTATTAGTAAGAAACAGCGAGAGAAAATCGAGAAGGTGCAGAGCCGAGCACTTCGAATGATCGCTGGGGCTCCCCCTTGGACCTCACTTCGGAACAGACTTGGAATCGAGAAGGTGCATGAATTTTCCATCAGACTCGCCAGAAAGTTCTTCAAGAAAGCGGAAACCCATCCAAATGGACTTGATAGGGGCGCGGTTGATTACAATCCCAGCGAAATCCTTAGGTTTCCCAGAACTAAGGCGGCGATCGTTGACCCCCTTGACAGAGAGAGATTAAGTATGTGAACACTGGTAGGTGTTTGACAGATCACCACACCCTTCTTTTTCAGATTGGCATCGAGATGGCGAAAATGGATTCTGCATGGACATTTGAAATTGGCATCGTTGAGTTTCAGTCACACATGGGTGCGTCGGACGGCTGGTTGGTGTTGTGGTTCTCCGTGATGTTGTGCGGTGCTTCGTTCCCTTTTTCCCCCTTCCACACAGACTTGTGTCACGGATCACCCTCTCCTTTCACTACATTTTTTTTGTTTGTCTTTCCTATTGAGTTCACTTATTCAGATCTCCTAGCTTCTTATTTCTAAGGGCAGTTTTAGACCTGGGGTCAGACACTCCCTTCCTAAAACTTCTTCAAATATCATAGCATATATCCCTGCAGGCGGTCGTCTATGATGTAAGGTGTGTATTTAAATTTGATGGGGTATTTAATAATGTTGGAAAAAAATCTTGCGTTTGATAAATTCTTTTTGTAGTCTTTAACGTTACTCGACTGAAAAATATTATCACATGTAACATTGTGACATTTATAATTTCAATACTTTTATTTTGCAGCTAAGAAATGGGTCGTATATGATGGGGAGGGAGGGCGTTAAAACTCCAAGTGCTTGGGGCGGCATGAAGCTTAAATCCGGCCCTAACCTTGAGAACGCCATTTTGCGCCCTCAGACAGCACGAAAAATAGAAAACTCCTAGGTTTAGTTTTTAGTTCTGCATTTAAGTTAAAAGGCAGATATTTGGGCTGTTAGAACTTCCGTAATTACCTGTGTCGAGCAATAATACAGATTATTTAGCCGGATTTACAGGTACGCAAAACCGCCTAGTCGCTTTAAAAATTTATAGTGCGTTGAAACTGTATACTTCTTTATGAATCATCCTGCATTATACTTGACCTTTTTCATTAGTTTAACTTCCGGCATTTTGGCTTGTCAAGACTTTGTAATATTTAAATAACTTCACATTATATATTTGATGGTTTGTTTGGTACTTGTTAATATTTACTGTTGCATGCTGGATACAGTTTACGATATTCTTATTATGCTAGTTGCCATGACTAACCTGCGTTATATTACACATTTTCTGTTTCGTGCTCTCTGGCCTGTCATTTATTAAATTGGCGATCAGGTGCTTGTCAGGTTTTTTTAATAAAGCCTTTTTCCCTGGCTTCATGCCATTCACCGTGGTGATTCATGACGCCTTAAATAATTCATGTGTTTATAATACTAAATCTACCATTTGTTGAACTGTTTATGAAATATTTAAAATGTATAACGAAGTAAATTTCTCCGTCATTTTTATACACGCCGGGGCTCGAACCCGGGTCCCCTCATTCCGGAATGAGTCACTCTACCAATTGAGCTACGCGGACTTTCGTTCTGACTGCTATCTGCCTTTATGTCGTGTGGGTCTTGCTGGCAGGTACGTCACAACTCCCCCACCCGAAAGAGGGCCGGGGGCATGGCCCACGGGTCAGCCGTGACCATGAATCGTTGCAGGCAGCCATCCGCTGTAGAACGTGCACCTGATAACTCCCAGTCAATCTGGTGTGTGGAATGCAATGTCACACACATTTATTTTTCGAAGCGCTGGAGAAGGGATTCTCTTATTTTTCCTATCTCGTGGTGTGGAAAGAACATCACACCATTGCGATATTTTGAACGGCCGGGTCATCCGGAAAGTTCGGGCGCCATTATAACGAAGTAAATTTCTCCGTCTTTTTTGATTCACGCCTGGGATCGAACCTGGGTCCCATCATTCCGGAATGAGTCACTCTACCAATTGAGCTACGCGGACGTTCGTTCTGACTGCTATCTGCCTTTATGTCGTGTGCGTCCTACTGGCAGGTACGTCACAAATGGTTCTCGTGTATATTGAATATTTTTGATTAATTACTTAACATTTCATATAGTTTTATTGTGGTTGAGTATATTGCATAATTACTGTTATGTATTGAATTACCAGTTGTGTGGCAGAATATTTCAATAAATGAAATGAAATGTGCATTCCTGATTGAAAGATTCCTTCTCATCGAAAAATATGCTCATGAGACAGAAGTGTATTCTGTAGTTATTCCCTCTCTCTTTGTTTTCTCTTTCCTTTTCCTAAACTGTTTAACTCGCTCACAGTATCAGAACAAATTCAACGATATCGAGTTCTGGAGGTGAGCAGCTTAAAAATGAAAAAGGTTGAAAACATAGAAACAAATCTTACAAACAAAGCCTGATATATGGAATGGCTGAGTAGCAGGGTGTATATACTGACATGATATATATTGTTCAGCAAATTTTTCCGCTTACCAACGAGCAGCAAAACAAATCATTTCTAAAACAGGATTGGCGCTTTCTGAAAGCTTTTAAAACTTATACGATTCTTCAAACCGCCGTTAAGCTGCATTGGATTGGATACGGCCGGAATAACAAAACTTCCATTTTCTTCGAAACTTCCTACACACACACACACACACACACACACACACACACACACCAGAATCCCTTGAAACTTGGATGACAAGAGATCCGTAGCTCCTCTCTCTCAGAGAACACGAGTGCTTTTTGTGACAAGAGCTGTTTTCCGATTCAAAGGAGCGGAAACAAGTGAGTTTAAGGAGAAAATCGAGAAATAAGTCGTCCAGAGCCGGCGCACCTGATTTGTTTTCTTTTCTTGTTGTCTTTCGTTTCTTTTCCTGTTTTCTAAATGACATATTCGTCCCAGTTGAAATGTGAATTTGCATTTTATATTTCCTCAACTCCTTAACGAAAAAAAGAGAAGAGAAGAAAAGAGAAAGATCACTTCAAGCACTTTCGCAGAAATGTATCGGTGACATTTTCAAAGTGTTGAAATGCTCTTAAGAAAATAAAAGGCATTCCTTCGCAAAAGTCTCACACCCCAAACGGAAGAAAAAGTATCTACGTGGATAACAGTAATCTTACGTAAAAGGGAGGAATTTTTCTTATCTTTTTATCTCCCTTGTCACTATCGTAAGAATAATCAATGGTAGTATTTTAATGAAAATCACCCAGCGATTTCCTGAAATTGCCTTTTAGGAAGGTAAGAATTTGTCACACATCAAATCAATATGGAAGTGGATTTAGAAAAAGTTTATATAAGTTCCGAAAAAAAAAACATTTTTTTTTAATTTACTGTATTTTCTCGCTTATGAGCTGATCTCCTTAGTTCAACAGCTAAAAATTGCTTGGTGAAACAGCGGATGCCGCATATACACTGAAGAGCAATTGAATCAGAGATACCTGTCTAGTAACGTGTAGCACCACCTTTCGCCCTGATGACGGCGGCGATTCGTCTCGGCAAGGACACGACAAGACACCGGAAGCGTTGGGAAGCCATACGGATACACGACCTCTGAACAAGCTCCAACAGTTCACGAAGATTTGATGGAGGGGAGTCAGAGCCTCGAACATCTCTCTCGATGGCATCCCAGATGTGCTCGATGGGACTGAGGTTAGGTGACCTAGCTGGCCAAGGAAGCGAGGTCACATCGGTGGAGTGTTCATCAAACCATTCGGATACAATTCGGGAGCGATGGCACGGTGCATTGTCTTATTGCAGGATGAGGTCCCCAGTGGGATGTTGGAGACTCACAAACGGGAGCAAATGGTCGTGCAGGATATCCCGATAACGTTGACCTGTGCGGGACGATGTCACACGTACCAGGGATTCCGTTTCAGTCCACGAAAACAGTCCCCAGACGAGAACGCTACCCCCACCAGCTTGAACAGTACCCTGCTGGCAAGAAGGATCCGTCGCTTCATGTGGCTTGCGCCGTACTCGTATCCTGCCATCCGCATGTACTAACGTGAATCTCGACTTATCAGTCCAGACAACATTTTCCCACATGTCTAGGATTCAGTGGCGATGTTCGCGCGCCCATACTAATCTTTGCACGCTGTGATGTGTGGTCAGTAGCGGTACCCTCGTGGGACGATGGCTTCGCTTCTGTACCCCATAGCGAGGAGATGGTCTTGAATGGTGTGGCTGCTTACACGTTTTTGTGCACCAGCGTTAAATTGCCGAGTAATTTCTTACACTGTGGCCCGTCTATCAGCTGTTACAATGTGAGCTAGCTGACGATTACCCCGCTTATCCACACGCTGTTGCCCGCGGCAGTTGGCCCTTGCAGGGATGACTTTACCGGATTCGATGTACTCACGGTGCACCCGTGACACAGTGGCTCGTGAAAATCCCAGTGCCTGCACGACTTCCGAGATGGAGTGACCCATTCATCGGGCCCCGACAATTTGCCCACGATCAAATGCGCTTAGATCCTTCGTCTTACCCATACTCCGTCAGACTCTTACTGATTCCCGTCGCATCACCCCTCATATTGTCGGATCGCTGCCTACGTCATGTCGTTTCCATTTACAGGACCGCCCACAGCGCCACATTTGCAGTCTGTCTCTAATTCAATTGCTGTTGTTCTTGTTGTTGCTGATTGGAGGTTTAACGACCACCGTGAGCAACTCAATGGGCTATAAGCAGTCGCCCGTCTCTAAGTTAGGGTTACTGGTTCCAGGAAAGAGAGAGAGACAGTGCCGTAAGACAAACACAACATCCATGCCTCACCGGGATTCAAACCCGGACCCCTTTCGGACGAATGATCAGAGGCCATCGCTTAGACCACTGCGCCACCGGGGCGGCATTCGATTGCTCTTCAGTGTATGCCGACCCTAAATTTCAAAAGTTTGGAAAACATGATATTTAATGAAATAAAGATATGCAAATTTATAAAATTATCTTATTTAAAAACTTTTAAAATTCGGCTAGCTATGTGAGTTTTTAAATAGTCCTAGTAAGTTCATTTCCGTTCAAGTTGCATGATCATTATAAATATTGTCGTCTGCAACATCGTCGTGGCTATTTTCTCCTCTGAATCATAAATCGCATCTTTTGAACCTTACATGACAGTACTTATGCAGCATTTTTCGAATAGATCACTATTTTGCGCTTCCATAACAAAGACACCGCAGCCAGTCGCAAAAAGAGATGCCCACGGATTAGTTCGATGCGCTCCTCCCCAAAGCTGCGGTGACATGCTCATAGTCCTGCAGGGAAAGAAAGTAAATTGGAAATTACTTTCGGTTTGGGAGCAAGAAATTCCTTGTTCTCGCTTTCGAAACGGATTCGATTTCCCACTTATCATATTAGCTGCAACCATTCGCACAGGATTGCTGATGGGTCGTTTCTGAAAACCGTACACTAAGTTGAAAAATGTTTCATATTTCAAACTGATTCGCGCGTCAGCTGAACATTATAAAAATAAATTTTCGAAACTCTTTCAGCCTACATAAACACGAGTATATACGGTAAGTAAAGCTAGTGTTCGATAGTCTTGAAAATTGAGCAAAAATCAATTTTAATAACTTCTTAACAGAAGACGATAAATACAAAAAAACAAACTGATTTTCAATTATGCAATATAACTACAATAAGCTTCTATTACAATTCATGAATGAGATACGGGATTACACGATATAATAGAAATTTTGAAAATGACAATCCGTTTTTTGGTGTAAATGTGACAAGGATGGTAAGTCACATACATCCGAAAACTTGAAAATTTCATCGTCCTGGAGCGGGACTCGAACCCGCGTCTCCCAGATAGCACTACACCACCTAGAACGACCAAGTCTCAAGTTTCCGATTAATTTGAATATAACCATCACAGGATACGCTAGTAGAAGTAACCGGCCTTCATGTTTAGCGAATCCCAATCCCGTTATTGCCCGGAGGTGCAGTTAAATCATGAAAGAAATACGGGATTACACCATATAATACAAATTTTGAAGATGACAATCCGTTTTTTTGGTGTAAATGTCACAAGGATGGTAAGTCAGATAATATCCGAAAACTTGAAAATTTCATCGTTCTGAAGCGGGACGATAAATCATGAATGAAATACGTGTAATCCCGTATTTTATTCATGATTTATGTGCTCCTCCGGGCAGGGACGGGATAGGATTCTTAACCTCCAGATTCGCTAAACATGAATGCCGGTTGCTTCGACTAGCGTATTCTGTGATGATTATATTCAAATTAACCGGAAACTTGAGACTTGGTTTTTCTGGGTGGTGTAGTGGTAGCATACTCGGGCTCTATCTGGCTGGGAAAGGCGGGTTCGAGTCTCGCTACGATGAATTTTTTAAGTTTTCGGATATTATCTGACTTACTATCCTTGTCACATTTACACTAAAAAACGGATTGTCATCTTCAGAATTTCGATTACAGCTGTTCAATATTTCATTCTTTCGTTACTCCATAGATATCCCACAAGTAAAAGATTGCGTCCCAAATCAGCCGATGCACATGTCCATTAATGATCAGTGCACATAACGGCTCTCCGGTGGTGGCAAGTAGCGAGACAAGCCATCTTCTTTCATGTAACCCCATAGACAGCAATCAAGTGGAGTTAAGTCTGGACACCGTAATGGTTATGCAAATGTGCCACCTCGATAAACATATACCCCACAGTTTCCATTACCTGATCTGAGACACGGCAGTGTTATTGTTCCTTTCCCCGAGTGCCACGCATCCCGTGTTAGTCCTCTTGTACTAAGTGGTAATGGCGTTTCGTTCAGATGGAGTCTGGCCTTACTTCGTTCGAAATCTTTTCTGCACTGTCGTAATTGATTTTGTTTCATGAAATGTGACGTATACTCTAATTTAACTTTTCTTTTTAGCTTTTTTCTCTGTGTAAATTTAAGTTCGGTCTCTCTCAGCATTTCTCAAACTCAACGTGATATCTTCTCTTTCGCTAGAGTATGGTTGGCAACATCCGGAGGTCAGAACAAATGACGCGTGGATGTCTGAGATGAGAACTAACGTTATATAATGTTTGAGCAGCAGTAGTGTGTGTGGAAATGGTGAAAGTTGTAATAATAATTGTGGATACGAATTTGTTAAATTGAAGTTATTTGGCCGCCCCGGTGGCGCAGTGGTCTAAGGCGTTGGCCTCTGATCATTCGTCCGTAAGGGGTCCGGGTTCGAATCACGGTCCGGCATGGATGTTGTGTTTGTCGTACGGAACTGGCTCTCTCCCTTCCCTGGAACCAGTGACCCTAAATTAGGGACGGGCGACTGCTTATAGCCCATTGAGTTGCTCACGGTGGTCGTTAAACCTCCAATCAAAAAAAAAAATAAAAAAATATTTGATTGCTGCGTGTTCTACTTTAATGTCAGTGTTGTTGTTTTTCTTAGTCAAGTGTTATTGTTGATATTAACTCACGTTCGGTTGATCTCACCTTGTTGAAGTGCTTAGAGTCAGAATAAAGACGACTAGTAAGTAACGTTTTCTAAAGTTATTTGAGCGACTCCTGATTCGCTTAAAAGGGAAGTTATTAAGAATTAATTAGCAGTGTTCAGAGAGCGCTATATTGCTACAAACATTACAGAAACCACAGACAACTTCCATAGCTACTAACGGTTTTGAAAAATGGAAAATCGAAGCATCTCTAAAGGTTTAGACACCTGAAAACAAGCTTATGGAGAAACCCTTTCAGATGGGAAATTATGTGATGACGTAGGCCTCCATCATTTGAGGACAGGAGAGTAAAAAGCAATGGAACATTATAGAGAGTAAAAGGATAGGAGAGTAAAAGCAATGAAACATTTCCTGTGGTTTGTGCATTAAGAAACGAAGCAGCTCCCTTCCCCGAACCAATAAAAGGATAGGAGAGTAAAAGCAATGAAACATTACCTGTGGCTTGTGCATTAAGAAACGAAGCAGCTCCCTTCTTCGAACCAGTAAAAGGATAGGAGAGTAAAACCAATGAAACATTACCTGTGGCTTGTGCATTAAGAAGCAAAGCAGCTCCCTTCCTCGAACCAGTAAAAGGATAGGAGAGTAAAACCAATGAAACATTACCTGTGGCTTGTGCATTAAGAAACAGAAGCAGCTCCCTTCCCCGAACCAATAAAAGGATAGGAGAGTAAAAGCAATGAAACATTACCTGTGGCTTGCGCATTAAGAAACGAAGCAGCTCCCTTCCCCGAACCAATATAAGGATAGGAGAGTAAAACCAATGAAACATTACCTGTGGCTTGTGCATTAAGAAACGAAGCAGCTCCCTTCCCCGAACCAGTAAAAGGATAGGAGAGTAAAACCAATGAAACATTACCTGTGGCTTGTGCATTAAGAAACGAAGCAGCTCCCTTCCCCGAACCAATATAAGGATAGGAGAGTAAAACCAATGAAACATTACCTGTGGCTTGTGCATTAAGAAACAGAAGCAGCTCCCTTCCCCGAACCAGTAAAAGGATAGGAGAGTAAAACCAATGAAACATTACCTGTGGCTTGTGCATTAAGAAACGAAGCAGCTCCCTTCCCCAAACCAATAAAAGGATAGGAGAGTAAAAGCAATGAAACGTTACCTGCGGTTTGTGCATTAAGAAACGAAGCAGCTCCCTTCCTCGAACCAGTAAGAGGATAGGAGAGTAAAACCAATGAAACATTACCTGTGGCTTGTGCATTAAGAAGCAAAGAAGCTCCCTTCTCCGAACCAGTAAGAGGATAGGAGAGTAAAACCAATGAAACATTACCTGTGGCTTGTGCATTAAGAAACGAAGCAGCTCCCTTCCCCGAACCAATATAAGGATAGGAGAGTAAAACCAATGAAACATTACCTGTGGCTTGTGCATTAAGAAACAAAGAAGCTCCCTTCCCCGAACCAGTAAAAGGATAGGAGAGTAAAACCAATGAAACATTACCTGTGGCTTGTGCATTAAGAAACGAAGCAGCTCCCTTCCCCGAACCAATATAAGGATAGGAGAGTAAAACCAATGAAACATTACCTGTGGCTTGTGCATTAAGAAACGAAGCAGCTCCCTTCCCCGAACCAATAAAAGGATAGGAGAGTAAAAGCAATGAAACATTACCTGTGGCTTGCGCATTAAGAAACGAAGCAGCTCCCTTCCCCGAACCAGTAAAAGGATAGCAGAGTAAAACCAATGAAACATTACCTGTGGCTTGTGCATTAAGAAACGAAGCAGCTCCCTTCCCCGAACCAGTAAGAGGATAGGAGAGTAAAACCAATGAAACATTACCTGTGGCTTGTGCATTAAGAAACGAAGCAGCTCCCTTCCCCGAACCAATATAAGGATAGGAGAGTAAAACCAATGAAACATTACCTGTGGCCTGTGCATTAAGAAACGAAGCAGCTCCCTTCCCCGAACCAGTAAAAGGACAGGAGAGTAAAACCAATGAAACATTACCTGTGGTTTGTGCATTAAGAAACGAAGCAGCTAGAATATAGTGCAGTTCAGTCTGGAGGCATTTAGCACATTTACTTGCGTATGTGGAATTTTTTTGGGGGAAAAGTAAGTTTATGTATATTTATTAAGATAATGTATAAGGCGGGTCTGCTTAGTAACATACAGTAGATGCTGAAGATATATATGTAGCCATTTGGGGCTTATACCTCATGGGATAGCTTTATGGTAGATTTGAATAGCATAATTGCATGTGCTGCTATGAGCTGTGTGCGGTATAATTAACTAGATTTTTTATTGAAAGTTTAACGACCACCATGAGCAACTCAATGGGCTATAAGCAATCACCCGTCCCTAATTTAGGGCCACTAGTTCCAGGGAAGGGAGAAAGCCAGTGCCGTAAGACAAAGACAACATCCATGCCTCACAGGATTCGAGCCCGGACCCCTTTCGGACTAAATTTTATAGTACCCCTAATTGATGGGGACGGTAAGGGTTCTCAGTCCTATGTGTCACCTAAAAAAAGGACTTGAGTCAAAGGTCTGCACAGGCTTTAATTGCGAAAGCACGGCCCAGCTCAGAATTTCTCGTTTACGGACCGATCCGGTCCGTTTTATACTTTTATCCTCTGTTCTTCGCCATTTACGCGGTGAGATCAAATGGTTTCGAGACTGGTTGCATAAGCTCGGAATCACGCGACACAGCAGGAAGCGGTTTGGTAACAGGTTAACTTTGGAACCTACTGCGCATGACCCTGAGCCACGTCTCTCCTGCCAGTCCGTTTTTTGGCA
This sequence comes from Macrothele yani, assembly GCA_039090855.1. Taxonomy (NCBI): domain Eukaryota; kingdom Metazoa; phylum Arthropoda; class Arachnida; order Araneae; family Macrothelidae; genus Macrothele; species Macrothele yani. The sequence goes on along the minus strand of CM077001.1, from coordinate 119,579,679 downwards.
GTAATCGCTTTGCTCTTACGTGTGCGAAACTGCTCGTTGCATTTGTAATGTCAGAAAAAATTGCATTAATGAGATTGCCTAGATTTTGTCAAAGCCTTGGCGAAATTTGCAAAAACATGAAATTAAAGTTACAGAAAATCTATGGGGAGAATCATATGAGGCGTGCACATGTTTATGAGTGGTATTAACGTTTCAGAAATGGTCGTGAAAGTGCTGAGAGTGATGAACAGTCTGGGAAGCCCTCAACCGGAAAAAAGTGAAAACAGTGTCGAACTTGTGCGCATAGCTGAGCGGGAAAATCCAGAAATCACTATTCGTGAGTTACCTGAATAGTCCGGTCAAAATAGGGTTTTCAGATGAAATAAATATGAAAGTTTTGAAACTTAGCACACTTTTTTTATAGGTATCTCATGGAGATTATATCAAAAGTCCTGACGAATCAGAGGTGAGCTCTAGCCACCATCTTGAAAAATAAGTACGTTTTTTCGGATTTTCGTGAATATCTCAAAAATGGTTATTCGTAGCCCAAAAGTATTCATTACAAAATGTCCTACAAGAAAGGTTCTCTTCACTTTTTTTGCATCTCTAATAAGTTTCTGAAATAATCAGGTTTCAATGTTGTACTGTTTTGCTGATCGCTACGTTATCACTAGCTTATTTGTATGAAAAACCGTAGTGATAACGTAGCGATCAGCTGAACTACTACTACATTGACACCCGATTAACTCAGAAACTATTAGAGATACAAAAAAAGTGAATCAAATCTATTTTGTAGGAAATTTTGTAAGCTTCAATTTTGTAAATAGTACTTTTGAACTAGGACCAACCGTTTTTGAGATATTCACGGAAAAACCAAAAAGGCGTACCTATTTTTCAAGATGGCGACTGGAGCTCACCTCTGATTCGTCATGACTTTTAATATAATCTTCGCTAGATGCTTATAAACAAGTGTGTCAAGTTTCAAAACATTCATATTTATTTCTTATATTTGCCCATTTTCAGCCTTCGTTGACTGCGGACTAGAAGACTTCAACATTAGTTTTGGTACAGTTCACTCAATTCTTACAGAGATTTGGGTATGAAACCAGTCTCAGCCGAATTTGTGCCAAATCTGTTCTCGTCTGAGCAAAAACAGGCGGTGATTTAGCTGCCAGTGATTTACGACCACCATTTTCAAAAACGATCATAACTGGTGATGAATCGTAGGTTTATGGGCATCACCACGAAACTAAGGCCAAGTCTACACAATAGAAGACCCAAAATTCTACCAGACATAAAAAAAATCACGACAGAACCGCAGCAATATAAACGAAAAACATGACAACACGGGAGTTCGAAAAGCAATGAAAGTCGCAAGTGCACCCATTTTCAGTGGTCGTATTTAAGCTGGCGCACAAGCAGTTTTTGCCCACATTTATTTACCTATCACGTCGTTCGAAAAAAATAATGGCAGATTTTCTGAGGTGCCAAATTCAACTCGCCCACAATGCTTGCGGACCAACCGCTTGCACCGCCATTCGTACGAATTGAAGGACGATTCACACGCCACGTACATGGCATAATCGGTTGAGCTGAAGTCGTAGCTACTCGGGGGAGCGTGGTCTGTGCAGCATGTTAGGAAGGAGTGATTTGCGAGTGGCTCTGCTTCAAGAGTACAAACTGGGTCGTAATGCGGAATAAACCTCCCGTAATGTGATTGAGGCATGGGGCGAGGAGGCAACATCTGAACGCACTGTTCGTCGGTGGGCGAGGAGTACTGTTCGTAATGTGGCCGAGGCATGGGGGCGAGGAGGCAACATCTGAACGTACTGTTCGTCGGTGGAGGAGGAGTACTGTTCGTAATGTGGTCGAGGAATGGGGGCGAGGAGGCAACATCTGAACGTACTGTTCGTCGGTGGGCGAGGAGTACTGTTCGTAATGTGGTCGAGGCATGGGGGCGAGGAGGCAGCATCTGAATGTACTGTTCGTCGGTGGGCGAGGAGTACTCTTCGTAATGTGGTCGAGGCATGGGAGCGAGGAGGCAACATCTGAACGTACTGTTCGTCGGTCGTTTGAAAACTTCCGTTCCGGTGACACGAGCCTACTAGATGAGGAGGACAGAGGACGACATTCGGTCATTGACAACGACGCTATGAAGACAAATGTGGAGGCAAATTCCCGCGTCGCAATCAGAGAACTCGCCAAATAGTACAACATGTCGGCGCCAACCATTTCCGAACATCTCCACCAAATTGGTGAGGCCAGAAAGCTCGACACGTGGGTACCACACAAACTGATGGAACATCAGAAACAACAACGGTATGAGATGCGCAGTAACCTTCTGCTTCACAGCGAAAAGGAGCCCTTACTCGTTCGCATTGTAACCTGGGATGAAAAGTGGGTGCTATAGGAAGCCGTACGTGATCTCGAGAGTGGTTGAACCATGGTGAACTACTGAAACAACATCCTAAATCAATTTTGACGCCAAAGAGGGTTCATAGTCATAGCCAACGGGAGGTTCCTCGGGTATGGACCCTCCCCTTAAGCACGAATTCAAAGCGATATTTACACTATACTGACAAAAGTCACCAGACACCTAGAAGAGAAACACCACATATAATTTATTGACATACATAAGTACGGTGTCAGTCCACCTTTGGCCTTAATGCATGCACTGACCCTTCGAGACAGGCTTTTGACAAGGTTTTGGAACACAGCGATAGGTATGCGCTTCCATTCAGTACACAATGCTGCCGCTAACTGTTGCTTAGTAGTAGGCCTTGGTTCCAAACTTCTTATGCGGCGCTCTAATTCATCCCATAAGTGCTCTGTGGGATTAAGATCAGGGCTCTTTGCTGGCCAGTCCACACACGACACGGAATTATCGTCAAACCACGCAGCAACAGTCCTTGCTTTATTGTTCGGTGCATTGTCCTGCCGGTACCAACAAGGCTCGGTTCCATAGTATTGCCATAGTTAGTAGGAACCAATGGGCCGGGGCCATACCACGAAAAACACCCCCACACGAGTACACTGCCAGTTTTAAACTTGACCGTAGGAACAGTATACTGCGGTAAATAGCGTTCCCCCGGCTGCCGTTTTACCCACACACGGCCGTCAGACTGATGGACCGTGAATCTGAATTTATCAGCCCATAAGACCCGTTCCCATTGATCAATCACTCTGTGTCAAGAACGTCACTTTGTGTCAAGAATGTCTGCAAAAACCCCGTGACGTCCGGTTTAGGCGGATAATCGTAACGAATGATGAGAAATGGGTCTTCCTACGTTATCCTGATACCCGAAACAAATGGCTGCGGCCAGGGCATGAGGCTCATGCAGTAGTTCGAGGAGGGCGTTTCGAAGTGAAGACAATGTTGTGTGTATGGTCGAATTTCGAGGGTCCTGTACACTGGGAGCTTGTGCCACATGGTCGCGCCGTCGATGGGAACCTGTGTGCCGACCAACTGCAACAGTATACGACGTTCTACGCAAGCACTCTCACGCAATAGTGAACCGAAAAAGGTCCTCCTGCAATTCGAGAACGCCCGATATCAGGGGTCACGGATTGTCCGCCAGAAAATTCAGGATTCGGATGGCGTCGAAATCTTAACACACCCAGCCCGGATCTTGCCCCTTCGGATTTTCACCTGTTTCGTTCCATGGCTCACTTCTTGGCTTGCAGACTTTCCATTCCTTAGAGGCTGTGCTGTGAAAGATGGCATCACTGAGTAGTTTTCATCCAAGCCAGTCGCCTGGTATCGCAACGGCATTGCATCTTTGGCTGAACGTTGGCGAAAGACCATAGTCTCTGATGGATTGTATTTTGCCAAATAGCCATATGTGGTCAACATGTGGTACTGGACTGACTGTATTTTGCTGAATAGCCATATGTGGTCAACATGTGGTACTGTACTGACTGTATTTTGCTGAATAGCCATATGTGGTCAACATGTGGTACTGGACTGATTGTACTTCACTGAATAGCCATATGTAGTCAACATGTGGTACTGGACTGATTGTATTTCACTAAGTAGACATATGTGGTCAACATGTGGTACTGGACTGACTGTATTTTGCTGAATAGCCATATGTGGTCTACATGTGGTACTGGACTGATTGTATTTCACTAAATAGCTATATGTGGTCAACATGTGGTACTGGACTGACTGCATTTTGCTGAATAGCCATATGTGGTCAACATGTGGTACTGGACTGATTGTACTTCACTGAATAGCCATATGTCGTCAACATGTGGTACTGGACTGATTGTATTTCACTAAGTAGCCATATGTGGTTAACATGTGGTACTGGACTGACTGTATTTCACTAAGTAGCCATATGTGGTCAACATGTGGTACTGGACTGACTGTATTTTGCTGAATAGCCATATGTGGTCTACATGTGGTACTGGACTGATTGTATTTCACTAAATAGCCATATGTGATCAACATGTGGTACTGGACTGACTGTATTTCACTAAGTAGCCATATGTGGTCAACATGTGGTACTGGACTGACTGTATTTTGCTGAACAGACATATGTGGTCAACATGTGGTACTGGACTGATTGTATTTCACTGAATAGCTATATGTGGTCAACATGTGGTACTGGACTGACTGTATTTTGCTGAATAGCCATATGTGGTCAACAGGTGGTACTGGACTGATTGCATTTCACTGAACAGCTATATGTGGTCAACATGTGGTACTGGACTGACTGTATTTTGCTGAATAACCATATGTGGTTAACATTGTACCCCAAAACTATACGAACTTATGACACACCCTTAATGAAAATATCTGATTAAATGCTTACACAACCCAAAAAATTAATTAGATTCAGTACTAGAGAAGAAATTCGGTTGGGAAAAAGGTAAGCGAGTAGATTCGAATGCAACGTAGCATAGCTGAAGTATTTAAACTGAAGGAATGCTTGGAGAAGAAACTTTCTAGGAAATGTCGGAGATCCTAATTCGAAAAAATGAGTATGTATTTTCATTAAAATACAAGCTCATCAGGAATTGCGGACTTTTGTTTTATTACAGCACAGGATTTCTACACATTAAAACTAGGATGCCATTTTTATTCAAGCAAAATACATTTTAGGAACATTTTTATTTCACTGAGCTGATATTGCTTCCATCTAAAATTCTTGGCGATAATTTATTACTACGCTTGGTAGTTTGATAAAATTGATAGCCATTAAAAACTCCTTCGCAAATCTTCAGGTGCCGCTCCGGTGGCGCAGTGGTCTAAGGCGTTGGCCTCTGATCATTCGTCCCAAAGGGGTCCGGGTTTCGAATCCCGGTCAGGCATGGATGTTGTGTTTGTCTTACGGCACTGGCTCTCTCCCTTCCCTGGAACCAGTGACCCTAAATTAGAGACGGGCGACTGCTTATAGCCCATTGAGTTGCTCACGGTGGTCGTTAAACCTCCAATCAAAAAAAAAAAAACGAATAATTTTCAGGACAAAAAAAAGGGGAGAATTATATTCGATTTTTATGTAAATATGATGTGAACTGCATTTTTCTTTTTACCCACCTATGAGTACAAAAAAGAAAAGGCATTCCAAAAACGCCGAAGACATAATTAAATTATTTGATGAAAAATTAGCTTGTTATCTGCTTTTAAAACTGAAGAGCGATAAGTGAATTACACTCTCATAGAAGTCTTTGTAATTAGAATAACATCGAAAGACATTTGTGATATGTTCTGCAGTTAAAGAAATTCAAAATGCTAAAGCTTCGCCCTGGAAGTCGTTACTATTAAAAAAACCACAAAAAATCATTTTTAAGTTTTCACAATTTATCAAAGTTCTACTGATTGCAAATCAAGCGAAAAACATTTCTACCTGCAGGATCACATATCTGAAATCCGATATTAGGAGCTTTATCTTTAGGGTTTTACATCTTTATCCGACGCTTCTCATCAGAAGACTAATTTTACGTATACCTTCGGTATTTAACCCTTAAAGTGGCTGATGTACCTGAAACAAACAGTGCCCAAAATTTATGCCCTATCTAAATAAAAATGTTCACATAGCCGCAGGATTTTTGAAACGTAAGGCGAGACAATTTACTTTCTCTCTCTCATCTCAGCAGTGCTGACCATAAGCCTATCACTTGTCCTTTATTCTCTGTTCCCTGAACAAAGAGATGATGCAGAGCGACTTGTCCCTCTTACAAGGACATTCTGCCACTTGATAGAAACAATTGACTCAAACATCTTCTCTTTTCTTTTTAAGGTTCGTTACCATTGCTGTAGCTTTTTTGGCATGTAATCCATCAGAAAGGATTAATGTCAGTTATCATAATGATATTTGGCGTGGACCAGGAACATCAAACAGAAGTCATCGCTCTTTCCGCGTTTATAAGTGAGTCACGGAAAAATTCTCATTGGCACCCACCGGGAGTTGAACCCAGGGTCTTCCAGTTACACGCCGGATATGTTTTCACTGCATCACAGCGGCCTCGAATTCCTCCAGACTCACATACACTAACTACCAAGCTACTTGGCAGGTTGCTTCTTGGAGCCCCGCACAATGCTGGGGGTTCACCAAAGATGGTAAGTAGCAACTGAACAAATAATTAGAAGGCGAATATAAATACAGACATTTGACGTAGACCAGGAACATCAAACAGAAGTCATCGCTCTTTCCACGTTTATAAGTGAGTCACGGAAAAATTCTCAACGTGAAAGAATTAATCAAACTATATGAAGTCAAACGCTAATCGCATAGCATCAAAGTAGTCTACGCTGTGCTAACAATCTCTCTACAAAGCAATTGCAGCGATCTCACGCTCTAGACGACTTCTAATGAGAGCTCTGATACAATCGTACACATCACTCTTTTCCGTCTGATTACCATATAGCATTCACGTTTGACCTAACGACAGGTTGCCAAAACAAAATTCAATGAGAGAGAGAAAGTGCCTCTGTCTGTCTGATTGTCTGATTGGATTTTTAACGACCACCGTGAGCAACTCAATGGGCTATAAGCAGTCACCCGTCCCTAACTTAGGGTCACTGGTTCCAGGGAAGGCAGAGAGCCAGTGCCGAAAGACAAACACAACATCCATGCCTCACCGGGATTCGAACCCGTACCACGTTCGGACGAATGATCAGAGGCCATCGCTTAGACCACTACGCCACCGGGGCGGCTTTCATTTTTCGTTCCTGTTATTTTATTATATTTAATTTTTGGTTCATTCTCTTTAAGAAGTTTCTAATTCTAACGCTAGAGAAAGTGCAGCGTTATAATTAGAAACTTCTTAAAGAGAATGAACCAAAAATTACATATAATAAAATAACAGGAACGAAAAAGGAAAGCCGTGGCGCAGTGGTCTAAGCGATGACCTCTGATCATTCGTCCGAACGTGGTACGGGTTCGAATCCCGGTGAGGCATTTATGTTGTGTTTGTCTTTCGGCACTGGCTCTCTCCTTCCCTGGAACCAGTGACCCTAAATTAGGGACGGGTGACTGCTCATAGCCCATTGAGTTGCTCACGGTGGTCGTTAAACCTCCAAAAAAAAAAAAAAAAAAAAAACGAAAGTTAAACTGAAGTATACGTTAAATAGGGAAAGGCAATATTTTGATGTGTTTATTCCTTTCTAATTTACAGAGGAACAGGCTTTAGTGTTATTTGAGATATCTGTATGCTCGCCGCCCCGGTGGCGCAGTGGTCTAAGGCGCTGGTCTATGATCATTCGTCCGTAAGGGGTCCGGGTTCGAATCCCGGTCAGGCATGGATGTTGTGTTTGTCTTACGGCACTGGCTCTCTCCCTTCCCTGGAAGCAGTGACCCTAAATTAGGGACGGGCGACTGCTTATAGCCCATTGAGTTGTTCACGGTGGTCGTTAAACCTCCAATCAAAAAAAAAAAATATCTGTATGCCCTGATAGATTAGTTTCGTGCAATCTTTTTTGGTAAACAGAATCGCGTATTAAAATTTGCGCTCTCACACATAGCAGAGGTGCAGACAAATGATAAGATACTATGTAGATTCAGATAACGGGAAGTTTTCAAAATGCATCTGTCTTATTCCTTTCAGGTGTGTCTTTGTAATAGTTATGATAACTGTAATGCATTTTTTGTGAGCATGAAATCTTCCTACGGGTGATGCTATTTTTCATGCGGCCTCCCACCATAAATTTTTAATGAGAACACCGGTTGTGATATTTTCTTTCTTTAACTATGTGTTAGGTACGTCGCCAAAAGTTTATGAAAAATTTCTCTGGTAAAGATATACCATTCCTTGGAGCATTAATTATTCTCGAGGAAATACTAAATCACATTTTCCAAGATATCACGACAGCAGAACCTACCTTTCATATATCCATCGTAATAGAGTTTGAACAACAGCAGTAACCACGCTTATCCTTCCTCTAGTCTTTTGCTTCTGTCACAAATACATGCTATCTTTATATTCTTCCATTAATTTCCGGCTCCAGCTGGAATGGCTGTACGAACAGTAACTAGTTTCTTCCACAGTCTCAGCTGGCGCTGCTATTATTGCGATGAAGTAAACGCATGTGAAAATAAACGAGCAACAAGGATGTGCGGTATATTAACCGAGCTTACCCGTGAGGCATAACGTCGTCATAGTTATGGAAGTTTTACTTCGGAACTCTCCAGCTCCGTTCAATTAGGACTTGTGTCGTGCTTCTTATATCGATATCTGCTATCGAAATGACGTGTTGATTAATTAGTTACATATCTGCTATCGAAATCATCGCTATTTATTATACAGTTGCCTTTAAGATTCGCCATATAACGTGGGAATATTTGATGGCTGTGTGCAATAATAAAAGCGAACGTCGGCATTCTTTTTGTCTAAATATTCAGTTATTTGTATTGTAACACAAACGAATGTGCAGTGAAATTTTCCTGATTTCGCGCATTTTTAAAACATGATTGTGAGTCATAAATGATATATATTAGGTTAAAAGGGAGCTACATACACCGAAAAATCAAAACATTATGACCACCTGCCTAATATGATGTTGATCTTCCACGTGCTGCCAAAACACCTCTCACCCGGAGAGACATGCACACTACAAGATTTCTAAACGTGTCTTCTAGTATCTGGTACGAACGCCTTACCAGGAGGTCCTCTAACTCTTGTAAGTTACATGGTTGAGCTACCGCAGATCAGATTTGCTGTTCCAACACAAACCGCCACTGCTTGATTGTTTTAATGTTGGGGAATGTAAATGTCAGTCCAATACCTGGAAGTCTCTCTCATGCTTCGCGAACCCTTCTCGAAAATTCTCAGCAGTGTGGTATGGTGCATTATATTCCTCAAAGAAGGCACTGCTAGAGGAAGGTTGCCGTTGCCATGAAAGGAAGAACCTGGTCCGCAATGATGCTTAGGTACGCAGTAGACATTATAGTTCCTCGCAAATGCATACGAGGCCCGATCAAAAAGTTCCGAGACTACGCCGATATACAACAAAGTGCTTATGTTTTTTAAGTCTGGCTATGATATCCCTCGAAGTAGTCTCCTTGGGCAGCGATACACCGCTGCTAGCGTTTTTGCCACTGTTGGAACGCTCCCTGGAAGTCCTGTTCGCGAATCGTATCAACCACCGTCTGCGATTCGCGCTAAATCTCATCAACGGTTTCAAAATGGCAACCCATGAGCTTCAGCTTCATCTTCGGGAACAGAAAGAAAGTAGCAAGGGGCCAAATCCTACGAGTAAGGCGGGTGAAGAAGGGTAGTCATGCTACAAAACTGGTCTGCTGCTAACGTTCTGTGAGCTGCTGCATTGTCGTGATGGAGCAGGATACTTCCCCTGCGCAACATTTCAGGTCGTTTGCGGCGAATGTCCTCCCTAAGACGCCGCAGAACATTGTAGTAAAAAATGGGAGTGACAGTCTGGCCCTGGGGGACAAATTCGCGGTGCACAACACAACGAATGTCGAAGAAGACGATGAGCCTTCTTTCGGTATCGTTCCGGACCTGTCGGGCCTTCTTCGGTCGTGGAGATGCCGGGCTTTTCCACAGCGACGACTGTTCTTTGGTCTCCGAGTCGTAACCGTAGATCCAAGTCTCTACCCCAGTGATGACCCGCGACGGGAATGTTGGTTTTTTAATTCACCACCTGCTGACGAAGATATTGACAGAGTTTGACACGGAGCGCCTTCTGTTCGGGGTCCAGAATCTTTGATACAGACTTTGCAGCAATGCGCTGGATGTTCAAAACAGATGTCAAAATTTCTTGCACTGTTCCGTAAGACGCATTGACGACGGTAGCAATGTCTTGAATGGTTCTCCGACGATCCTCATGAACCAGTTCCATAATTTTGTCCACATTTTCGGGGGTTTTGCACGTGGACGATCGCCCTGACCTCTAGTGGTCTTCCAATGCCGTTCTGCTGCTCTTGAAACGCGAGTGCCACTCAAATCACCTCGCACGTCTCATTGCTTCATTGCCATAAGCCTGCCGCAACATTTCATGCATCTGCGTTCCCGATTTGCCGAGTTTGATGTTCACCCGCTGCTCTAGTTTGCAATCCATAATGAAATCGCAGCTGGGTTCCTGCTCGTGGTCACCAAATATCGTGTAGCACAGCTCCCGATGTTCACAGAACGACAACACTCGGCACAATACCTCATGAAAGTCACTGTCCTCGACCGCTTCTCGCGCATCCGCGTACTTTCATCTGTTGGCGTGCTACGTACCTTGTCTCGGAACGTTTTGATCGCACTATGTAATTTTACCCACGATTTCCTAGAAAAATATTACCCAACGCCTTGTACTTACTCCACCGACTTCTATTTGTCCCATGGTGCATCCTGGTGCCAATATCGGATTGCGAAGGTAAACGAGGCACACGTACCGGGCCGTTGATTTGGTGAGACAGGAAGCGAGATTCATCGGACCAGATGCCTTTTTTCCAATCATTCAAGGTTCAGTTTTGATGATGACGTGCCCGTTGCAGACGATTTCGATGGTGAACCGAGGTTAGAATGGGCACTCGGTGCGGATGGCAGCTACGCAGTTCCCATTTTCTCCACGGTTCAATGTACTGCGTGTTGTAACACATTACTCCCGTTACCAGCATTCGAATTACCGGCGAGTTGCGAGCCAGACGGGATAGTCTTTGTGTTCGGCCCATACCTTGCTAGCGGTGACCATGAGAACCCAGTAAGCCTTACAGTCTAAGAAATGCTCTGACTTAGTCATCTGACCATTACACTTTGGCGCTTAAGTCCGCTTCCTTTCCCATGTGAATAACACCAATAATACTTTTTTTTTGATTGGAGGTTTAACGACCACCGTGAGCAACTCAATGGGCTATAAGCAGTCGCCCGTCCCTAATTTAGGGTCACTGGTTCCAGGGAACGGAAAGAGCCAGTGCCGTAAGACACACACAACATCCATGCCTCACCGGGATTTGAACCCGGACCTCTTACGGACGAATGATCAGAAGCCATCGCTTAGACCACTGCGCCACCAAGGCGGCCAATAATACTGATTAACAGAGATCAATATCAGGAGTTACACTCACGGACAATGAAATTTGCGGACCTAGAAAAAACATGCTACAACCGCGAAACTTTGTAAATAGCTAAACTGCGTGCTGGTATGCAAATGATCCACGTTTGGTGAGAATGCGCATGACCTCACACCCCTGTGTTGGCGCTGAAAGCACGACCACACCGGTCCGTGGTCGATGCCCCATGAAAGCGAAAAGCACTGGCCGACGCAAGCAAGAGTACAGAGTGGCAAGCACTGGCCGACGCAAGCAAGAGAGCCGAGTAGACGCCAGAGACGTGGATATACGAAACTTACGGACTTTGAGAGAGGCCTGATCATCGGGCTGAAAACATTAGGGTGGTTGGCGCGCCCTATAGCCTGCCACGAGGATTGTTTTGACCATACTGTCCGACTGTGTTTGGAGCAGTGGACACGTGACGGCACTGCCACACGGCGGAGCTGCTCTGGACGAACCAAGAGGACCACCTGTAGAGAGGATCTACGGATCGTGCGCCAGGTACGAACGGATCCCACGGGGAGCCGGTCCACTCTACAGGCAGATGTAGCGGCTCTTGTGTGTCCACGAACCATTTCCCGGCGCCTCGAGGAAGCGAATCTGCGATACAAGCACCATTTACGTGTGCTGCCTTTAACACAGGAACATCGCCGGCTTTGTTTGCAGTAGGGTGGAGCGAAATTTGCAATTTTTTTTATACGACCAACGGGTATGTGTCAAAAGTAGTGGTTCCACATGCTAATCAAGAGAAAAAGATACAAAAATTCTAATCGTATATCTTCAGTCTGAGCAATCGCCCGAAAGTTTGAAACTTTTATGTAAATCTTATAGCATTTCAAAAATTTTCTCATTTTTGGTTTAAAGTGCTCTAATGATTGGGTACTGATAAAGTTCTAGATTTAGTTTAGTAATATACACAGAAAAAAAATGGGTTTATTAAATGGCATCTGGTGTCTGCGCACAACTCGTGAAATAATCACAAATTTTCCTAAAGATCAGCCTCTTTTGAAGAACGTCGTGCATATATGATAAGGTACTACAATTTGCTTTGGCACCAGACTAAAACAGAAAATAACAATAAGAATACAGCCTTCTCGGAAGTAGCGTGTTATGTTTTAAACAAAATGGAAACCATTTCGGATAAGGCTTCTTTACCTATTATTTCTCGTCGAACAATGATGAATATGTTGAAGAAAGAAATTGAGATGGTTCAGAAGTTAAATAAGAGTTATTCTATAGATAAAAATAAAGAACAATTTCGGAAGAAATTAAGTACTTAGAGGGAAAACGCGGACACATTGTTTCATATCGCTGCTTGTAAATGTCTAAACAGATCAATTTGTTAATGTTCATTTGATACAAAAGTTCCTAAGTTAGAATATGAGTTTCTCGTGGATCAGCGAGCCTTACGAAGAATGTTAATCGGTTATGTGGACGTAAAAATGACTTTAAAAAAGCGAGGGTTATGAGAGAATCCCAAGATGAGCAAAGCATTAAACAGAGAATAGAAACAGACAAATCTGCTAACACACTTGTGTCACACCTCACACTGACTTGCAATTCACCAATGAAGATGAAGGTACACGCGATTTAGAACACAGCGAAATTGACGAAGATAGCGAAAAATATCAAGGCTTTTTATCTTTTCCTTGTCCATCATGTGAAACCAGAGTTATTATTCGAAAATTTGCTCAAACTTGTAACAGGTATACGGAATATCAGATTGTCCAGCTGCTGCACTTGCTTCTGCTGTACTCCGTGACCTAAACCAGGACGTACCGTTAACAAACGTTTCACTTGTGATCGACAGAAGTAAAGTCAGGAGAGCTCGAATGAAAAATCGCACTGTTTTGCAGAATGAACAAACGACTAATGATCGTACCATTAAAGCATTATATTTCGACGGTAGGAAAGATGAAACATTGTACATTAAAACATCTGAAGAAGAAAAAACACAGCAAAAAATTCGGCAAGAGGAACATTTATCGCTTATTAGAAGAACCAGGATCTAAATACATCGGTTACGCTACGGCGCGATCCGGTTGTCCGGTTGGTAATGCTACGGCGCGATCCGGTTATCCGGTTGGTCATGCTACTGCGCTATCCGGTTGTCCGGTTGGTCATGCTACGGCGCGAACTGTTTGTTTGGTTGGTCATGCTACGGCGCGATCCGGTTGAGAAAAAAATGTGGCGAATGCCATTTTTGAACACTTGATCAATGATAACATCGACTTTTCCCAGCTCCGATGTATTGGTTGTGGTGGTTGACCTACTAACACTGGGAAAAAGTCTGGAGTTATTCGACAAATAAAAGAAAAGTTGCAAAGGCCACTGCAGTTGATAATCTGTCAACTCCATTCTAATGAGGTAGCTTTACGTCATATTATGGAAAACATAGACGGCAAAACATCTGGGACTTGTGGCTATACAGGACCAATTGGTAAAAGCCTTCCTACTTGCCATCCTCGTCCACCCGTTAACTTTGAAAAAAATTCCACTGAATGATTTAAATATACGCTGAAAAGCAATTGAGTTAGAGCTATCTGTCTAGTAACGTGTAGCACCACCTTTCGCACTGATGACGGCGGCGATTCGTCTCGGCATGGACTCTACAAGACACCGAAAGCGTTGGGAAGCCATACGGATCCACGACCCCTGAACAAGCTCCCACAGTTCACGAAGATTTGATGAAGGGGGATCAGAGCCTCGAACATCTCTCCCGATGGCATCCCAGATGTGCTCGATGGGATTGAGGTCAGGTGACCTAGCTGGCCAAGGAAGCGAGCTCACGTCGGTGGAGTGTTCATCCAACCATTCGGATACAATTCGGGAGCGATGGCACGGTGCATTGTCTTGTTGCAGGATGAGGTCCCCAGTGGGATGTCGAAGACGCACAAACGGGAGCAAATGGTCGTCCAGGATATCACGGTAACGTTGACTAGTGAGGAACGATGTCACACGTACCAGGGGTCCCATTTCAGTCCTCATAAATAGTCCCCAGACGAGAATGCCACCCCCACCTGCTTGAAGAGTACCCTGCTGGCAAGAAGGATCCATCGCTTCATGTGGTTTGCGCCGTACTCGTATTCTGCCATCCGCTTGTACCAACGTGAATCTCGTCTCATCAGTCCAGGCAACATTTTTCCACATGTCTAGGGTCCAGTGGCGATGTTCCCGCGCCCATGCCAATCTTTGCACCGTGTGATGTGCGGTCAGCAGCGGTACCCTCGTGGGACGATGGTTTCTGTACCCCATAGCGAGGAGATGGTTCTGGATGGTGTGGCTGCTTATCCGTTTTTGTGCACCAGCGTTAAATTGCCGAGTAATATTTCTTGCACTGTGGCCCGTCTATCTGCTGTTACAATGAGAGCTAGCCAACGATGACCCCGCTCATCCACACACTGTTGTCCATGACAGTTGGCCCTTGCAGGGATGATTTTACCGGATTCGATGTACTCACGGTGCACCCGTCACACAGTGGCTCGTGAAAATCCAAGTGCCTGCACGACCTCCGAGATGGAGTGACCCATTCGTTGGTCCCCGACAATTTGCCCACGATCAAATGCGCTTAGATCCTTCGTCTTACCCATACTGTGTCCTATTCTTACTGATTCTCTTCGCATCACTCCTCATATTGTCGGATCGCTGCATACGTCATGTCATTTCCGTTTACAGGGCTACCCACAGCGCCACATTTGCATAACGCCAGCTGTCTCTAATTCAATTGCTCTTCAGTGTAAATGTTTCAGACCTAAACAATGATCAGAAATATTTGCTTGATATTTGCTTAGCATTTTCAAGTGGAGAATGCACAGCAGATATAGCAAAGTCGGAGTACGGGAAAATTATCACATGCAAGATGGCTGACAACAGCCAACCGCATGTTACGCTTTTATGTGGGAAGTGAATGCCCATCTGACAGCCAAAAATCTTTGGCAACATTTGTAATGACAGTTTATTCACCTGCATGGTTCACTATAAAATGCAACCCAACTGTGATACAAGGCACTAAGAATCTATGGAAAACAATATCATTTTCAAAGCATTTGGAATGTCTTGTAAAAGCTACTTTTCAGAAAATAACCCAAAGCAGCTGCTACTTTGCTCATCCGGATAATTTATTGCTAACCATGCTAAATGACGACCGACGAAGTGTTCGCAAGCTTGCTGTAAAAAGAATACTTGCTGCAAGAAAAAATGCTGGTTCTGTCATAAGAAATTTCGATATACCGGTATTAAACTTTGATGCCGAAGATTACAATGACATCATTTATTGGCAAGACCTTAAAGTTACGGAGCCTCCTATTACCATGGGTGTAGTCAACTCAGACCTATTCAGAATGCTGGAAGAAGACACTGCAGAAGTTTTCCCTACGAAATTATTTCATTTACCATCACACATATAATAGTAGAAAGATTTGTTAAAGAGGTCACATCAGCATCATCCAAAGTGTGTGGACATGTAGCAAGAGACGACGTAATAGGAGCAACACAACACTTCTTGACAGAAAAATAATGCCAAAGTTTGATACGAAGTGTCAATATAGAACATAAGTTAAAAAATGGGTGGGCACGAGTGGGACTCGAATTGTAGCCACCTCCACGTGGTAAGTCCTGGGTAGTTGTTTTTACAGCTAGCGAAGAAGTACAGTTCCCCACAAAATGTACTATAAAGTATACAGCATGTCTGAAATGCGGTAATAGCTGATTTTTAGGCAAATGTGGGATTATTTTACGAGTTATGCGCAGACACCAGATGCCATTTAATAAACCCATTTTTTTCTGTGTATATTACTAATCGAAATCTAAAACTTTGTCAGTACCCAATCATTTGATCACTTTAAACAAAAAATGTTAAAATTTTTGAAATGTTGTAAGATTTATGTAAAAGTTTCAAACTTTCGAGCGATTGCGCAAGACTGAAGATATACATAGAATTTTTGTATTTTTTTCTCTTGATTAGCAAGTCGATCCACAACTTTTGACACATACCCCTTGGTCCTATAAAAAATTTTGCAAATTTCACTCCACCCTAGTGTGCAGTGGTGCCAGGCCAGAAAAGCCAGAGGGATTAGTAAGCTTGTGATTTGTAGGATTTTTACGCTAAAGAAATTTGTTGAAAGGGAGTGAGTGAGTATTAAAAAGAATACTTGCCGTCGAGTGATTCTTTGGGTGTTATGCCACAGAAGAAGCACTAAGTAAAGGGGTGATAAGTTTCTGTCACAACAGTAGCGTTACAAAGGTGACTTAAGGAGGTGTTATGGCTTAGAACAAACAGTATAAAGGATAGGGAAGGGAATGGATAAGTTGTAAGATGTGACCGCGATAAGACCATTACAAAGCTGTATGCCAGCCCGAATTAGAAAGAACACAATGGAAAGGGAATGAGTGAGTTATGAAATGTCGTGGTTCAAGGGGAACATTAGAAAAATAATGTGCGACTGCATGAATTATACGGTAGCTCAAAAAATTTTTAGATCCGATTTTTACGATCAGAGATAACGGAGATGGAACATACATTTGCGCTGACTAGGGGAAAAACCGTACATTATTTGAAAAATAAATTGTACGGAAATGAGCACTGAAAAGTGTTTCAAAAGAGAAAAGGAATTGCTTCAATCTGAATTTTAGAAGCATATGGAATAAGACATATCTTGAATTCGACATCATGTTCATTTTCGCCTCCTAGTGGCGAAAACGGTCTGCTGGTATTTTAGAAATTTCTATCTCCCCCTTGCATTAGAAAAAGCATCACGAAAGCCTCACAGTTCAAGAATTCTAATGCAGAAGAATTTTTTAAATCGAAATAACAGTTGTAGAGACTTTAATTCAAATAATACAGCACGGGTTCTTTTCTGCTTTGCCAGTCAATTATCACACCCACGTAAGTGAAATCTGTTATCCCTTCCAGTCTCTTTCCACGTGTCACAAAACTGATAATTATCGAAGTTTGAGTAAGAACCATTTACTGAAAATTTGCAACAATGATATTAAACTTTTACCACGTCCTGTTAAATTGATTTCGATCTTTTCGCAACATTTTAGCACTCTCAGAAACTAATGGTAAGCTATTAGCATAAAGCAAAATAAAATTAAAAAAACTGACGTTCAATATCCGAAATAGTCTACATCTCGGTCTTAATCTAAAGTCAAATTTCGGAATATTTACCAGCACTTTCTTCCATCGTGATTGTTGCAAGTTCTTGGTGCAGAGGATTTAAAAATAACTCATTATAAATGTTATTTTGTTCAGGAAACTGTAAACTCAGTAACTAAAACTCATTAGAATTTAATTTCAACAAGTAGAATTAGAATTTGATTTCAACAAGTAGAATTAGAATTTGATTTCAACAAGTAGAATTAGAATTTGATTTCAACAAGTAGAATTAGAATTTGATTTCAACAAGTAGAATTAGAATTTGATTTCAACAAGTAGAATTAGAATTTGATTTCAACAAGTAGAATTAGAATGTGATTTCAACAAGTAGAATTAGAATTTGATTTCAACAAGCAGAATTAGAATTTGATTTCAACAATTAGAATTAGAATTTGATTTCAACAAGTAGAATTAGAATTCGATTTTAGCAAGTGGAACTCATTAGAAAAATTATTTCACTCGAAAACAACTGTAATTTCATTAAGTAGAACTAATTAGAATTTGATTTCAAAAAGTAAATCTCATTATAATTTGATTTCAGTAAAAGAACTCACTGAAATTTGATTTAAACTAGTAGAATTCATTAGAATTTGATTTCAAACAAGAAGAGCTCATTAGAATTTGTTTTCAAGAAGGTTAACTCATTAGAAAAGTTATTTCGTTTGAAAAAACTGCAAAACAATTTAGTAACAGTAAAACTGCAAAACAATTTAGTGGGTTTTAATAACAAAAAAGCGGTTTTTTTTCGCAATTTACTACAATGTTGAATGTGTTTGCGAACTTTTAAATATAGGACACAGCTCGAGAAATTAAAAATGGGCAAATGAAACATAAATCATCAATAAAAACAATCACTTTAGTATGTTGCGAAACTGGTAACAAAAAATAGGGACAAATATCAGCTATTTGTAAGGTATCACAAAAAATACGTCTACAGAAATATTAACCAACTTACGATGAATGTAAAATTGCTATTTTCCAAATTTTTTTCTGGAAAAGAATTGCGTAGGTCTTTTTAAGAGCTCGAGTCTTCATGATCAAAGTGAAAATCCTCGAGTAGCAATGGGCTGGACAAATTGCTTGACTTACTAATCACCGTTAGATAACTGAAAAACTTGATTGGATACCAAAGGACAGGAAATGACCCAGAAGACAACCACTTTCGAGATGGGTGGATGAAATAAAATTCGAAAACATGTTGGAGGGAAAGTCGTGAAAAAGCCTTGGGGAGGTCTTCACCCAACATTGGATTGATAATGGTTGTTTTTCATTGTAATGATTTACTGTATATAGGGAGAATGAGAGCTATGATTTCTTTTAATTTTCAAAACCCCATTTTTTTTGTCTCTTTAACAGGGGAGTTACATTAAGCGCGAGGCATAAATTCTTCTAAAGAAAATATTTGTTGCACTTTATTTGAAACAAATCTTCAAAGGCCATTTTTTTAGCGTCAGAGGAATACTGGAATAGTGAAAACCTTTCTTTGGATAAAAACGAAATACCTCGCAAGGCCCCTCAAAATTGCAGCAGAACTACTTTTTTTTCCTTTCCCACTATTTTTCGATAAAATACCAAAGTCTTCTCAAACTTTTGACATTTATAATGCTTGGAACCTCTACTTTAAGTTTCAATAGCTTTGAATTCTCCAGTGTTATCAAAGACTCATTTTTTATGAAGCTAGTCTGCCAAACACAAATCTTGCAAAAGCAATCGAAATACGGGGCGAAAGAAATCCGATGTCTATGTTCTGTCAAGAAACTCCAACACATTTGTCGCGAGAACTCTTACATCATTCGAGAAACGTGAAGCTAGTAACGGCCAGGGAAAATAAAATAAATAGAGAAGATCGAGTTGTTCAGAATGTCTACGCTCGAAAGCACCCATTTTTCCAATTTATTTGTTCTCAGCTAAAGTTCGTACCGGACGTATCACACGGAAAAATCTTTATTTTCACACATAAAATTGTGACGTCTAAATGTTTGAAAAGAGGAAAACCTTACCTGTTCTTCAAATATAGCATTACTAAGACATTATATATATATATATATATATATATATATATATATATATGAATTAAAAAGAACGCTCTGGATAAAAGTCATGAATAGTGTACAAGATTTTTCCCAAGGGTAGGAAATTGTGTTTACATTATTTATTGTTCATAACTCTTTATACACATCTGCAGTGTATTTACAGACGCATGCGCAAATGCGATCTTCTACCTGACGAGACTGTAAAAGTAGATGAATATTTGCATATTGCATTGTAAGAGTTTCACAAAGAATTTTACTCAGAGTTGCTGACATGAAATACACAGCTAAGTTTTCCACTCCGACTTTTAGAAGTGTAGGATGTGCTCTAAAAATAAAAATACACTGCTGTTCATAAAAATTGCAACACCAAGATAGAGACGAAATAACAAAGTGAAATTTATGTAGTGGGTTACGATACAAGATATAAATGATGAGAAGTACAGTACTGTTGTGCAGAGGAAGGCACAGTACAGTACGTCCTCAATGTATGCAAGTTCGGTGTATGCGATTTAACTAATATGGGAGAAAGAAATTCTTTCAGGTGCTCATTATGTGCGAGAATATTTCGCTGTTATGTGATTCTGAGCGGTAGGAACTAAGTTGCTTGAAGCATCTATACCTGCTGCTTTCTCGTTTCAATGTGGATGGTCTTGATTGGACACAAGGAAGTTGTCGTGGTGTACAAGAAGAAAAATTGTTTAGTCTCTCAGTAAGTATTGTGGTTAAGTGGATCTGTGCTGTTTCGCGCTACGGATACTTCACGTATGCTCTTTTTTTATTATTGTGGAATTGAAACGTTCTGCAAGTGCTTTTACTTCTGATGAAACGATAAATAAGCGAAAGAGCAGCTTCTTAACTTCTTGAAGGGAAGTCAGATATTTTAGGACGCCGAGATGCTAGTGAATGATCAATTGCACTTGGGCTTGCATTCCACCCGTGTGAAACCACCATACAGAACATAAATAAGATTTTGAAGATGGCAATCCGTTTATTTGTTGTAAATATGACAAGGATGATAAGTCAGATAATATCTGAAAACTTGAAAATTTCGTCTTCCTGGAGCGGGAATCGAACCCGCGTCTACTAGATAGGCAGCGACCATCTCTGAATCAAATTGAAAGCGCATGAAATGTTATCTCCCAACGTGATGTCCAGCATTTATACGGCGGATTGCATGCTAGATTGGAAGCTTGTATTGTTGCTGGAGGAGGTGCCTTCTGTTCACTGTAATACTTATTAAAAGGTAAGAAAACTAGTTGATGACCATTAACCTGTACCGTCCAATTGCGGACTTCACAGGGTTAAACAAACTCTCTCGATATTAAAAGTGACGGCGTTGCGAGTAATCCTACCAGGATCCGACATTCCCCCCATCCGGATAGAATCGGTCCGTAGATCCGCAGCTTGCTGCTACCCCCGTGGGCCGCCACTTCTCACCTCTCCGTCATGACCCGTGTGTGCGTGTCATTTGGGCAGGGGTTAGAAAATGGCTCTACCCCTGTCTGGGAGAATCGATTGCTAGCGCGAAATATTTGGGGCGACCGCCCTTTATTCAAACAAAATACATACATGCACATATATACACTGAGGAACTCATCTTTACGTGCGAGGTTAATCCTTTGCTCAACGAACCCTCTCACACTGAAAAACATTGAACAATATTTACATTGAACTTATTTACACTTCCACAGGACTAGTATCAGTTCTGTGGTGATGACCCTGGGCTCGAGTCATCAGTTCCTCTTCTCCGTCTTCATCCCTCTTCCATCTTCTATCTTCTGCGGTCACCCCTGAATTAGGTAGACCGTCTGTTGCCCTCTGAGGTGCTTGACCATCTTGATGGTACCCTGTCTCTCTCTTGGGTACGCGAGCAGGATCGAGAGGTCCCTCGTCTTTGCCAATTCTGGCACCAAAGTTGTACTCTTTCCTGACAGAGAAAATAAACATTGAATCACTTCACACGTGAGATCACTTTTCTTTCTTAATAAGTTGTTGCTACGACATAAACCTCATAGATGCAGCTGCAATATTTAACCCTTTAGCGACCACGACCCAAAAATCTTCTATCATTCTAAATACGATAACGGCCGAAACTATCTGTTGGTTCACTTCTTCGTTTAATAACAACGATAGTGACTGAGGGTGACTCCTGCTGGTTCACATCTTTGTTTAATAACAACAATAGTGACTGAGGATGACTCCTGCTGGTTCACTTCTTTGTTTAATAACAACAATAGTCACTGAGGGTGACTCCTGCTGCTTCACTTCTTTGTTAATGACTGAGAGTGACTCCTGCTGGTTCACTTCTTTGTTTAATAACAACGATAGTGACTGAGGGTGACCCCTGCTGGTTCAATTCTTTGTTTAATAACAATAATAGTGACTGAGGGTGACTCCTGCTGGTTCACATCTTTGTTTAATAACAACAATAGTGACTGAGGGTGACTCATGCTGGTTCACTTCTTTGTTTAATAACAACAATAGTGACTGAGGGTGACTCCTGCTGGTTCACTTCTTTGTTTAATAGCAATAATAGTGACTGAGGGTGACTCCTGCTGATCCATCATAGGTTGAGAAAATTTGAAGAACACGTAAGGGTAGAAAATCTGACTCACTTTAGACACGCGTTTCGGGCGGCTATGGCCATTTGCATGTACGGGCGTTTAGGGCGTTATGGTCGTGGTACGTAGGGGCGTTTGGGGCGTTATGGTCGGGGCACGTACGGGCGTTTGGGGTGTTATGGTCGTGGTACGTACGGGCGTTTGGGGCGTTATGGTCGTGGTACGTACGGGCGTTTGGGGCGTTATGGTCGTTAAAGGGTTAATGGTGTTCTTTTTTTACTTTCCACCAGTGTTTATACCACACCAAGGAAATCTTCTAGGTGCTAAAACTGCCTTACTTTGGAAGCTGATATGATTCAGGGCTAACATCAGCTAATAAGGAAAAGTTGTTGCTAGATTTAAAGCAGCTAAATATAAACCGATGCTTCTTCTACGTGCCAACGCAGCATATGACTACAAAGTGAGACCTCTACTGGTCTACTACTTGTAAAAACACAAATTTGCCGGTGACGAGGATCGAAATTTGTGTCTCCTCGCTCTGGAGTGAGTTTTTCTAACTGACTAAACTACACCGACGGAATGTATCGCTGCAGATTTCTCATCTTGACACGTGCTTCACCTCTGTAGAACCTCTCATTATATCGCTCTTAACTTTTTCTCCTGAAGATGGAATATTTCATTAATTCCAGACGATGTGTGGAACGAACGTCACACATTTTTCGAGAAACCCAACGACCAGTAGATCCATTTTTACTCTCGGGCGCCAATGTGAAAACGCAAATTTTCCGGTGACGAGGATCAAAATCGCATATCCTGGCTCCGGAGTGAGTTGTTCCAACCGACTAAACTACACCGACGGAATGTATCGATGCATATTTGTCATCTTGACACACGCTTCACCTCTGTGTTACTTCACACACTATTAAATTCCACCCGCCCTGAAAAACGTAAACAAGAGCACTGGCAATCAAATAAAGAAATTGGTTAGCTGGGCAAGTTTTTCAGGATTGGTTCGCGATTCATTTTGCAGGTGGACATAAGAATTAGTTTCGGAAATCTAACGTAGGTATTAAAATTTTACTAATCATCGGAAGTGATCCTGCTTGTTTTGGACGATTCTGACACAAATTATTCTTCACCCACTTCTTCCGATATATAAGCATCTACCACTACAACCACAAATCAGCCAGATGGAAAAGTGTTGACATTGTAGTAAAAACAACGTTTCTGTTAATGTTTATGTTCATCTTGTTGTTGTATTAAAATTATTTCAATGTTGTTAAGATCCATTTGAAACATTATATGATACGTTGTGTTGCACGCAACCCCTCTTTCTCTATATATTAATGCATTAAATACATGCGACTTCAATTTATGCGAGTTTTTTGGCAGAAAGTAACCCTCGCATAAACCGATACCTTATTGCATTCAGCATTGAGTGTATAGTCCGGAATATATGTTTATGGAATGTTTTGACATGCTGCTTTTATTCGGACCAAAGGTCATAATTCTCTGAGAAAGCCGACGCGACGTGTCCTGACGGGCCAGTTGCTACGCAACATAGCTCAGACATGTTCAACAAACGATAAAAGTGGCGTGAGTGCAGGCCAAGGAAGAAATCACATACAACGGGCCTCCGCCATATGCGGTCGGGTGTTGTCTTGTTGAAAGATGGGGCTAAGGATCAAAAGATGGACCCAGGACCAAACTATGGAGCCAGGGATCAAAAGATGGACCCAGGGATCAAAAGATGGACCCAGGACCAAACTATGGAGCCAGGGATCAAAAGATGGAGTCGGGAATCAAAAGATAGAGCCAGAACCAAACTAGGGAGCCAGAGATCAAAAGATGAGACAAAAACCAAATTATGGAGCCAGGGATCAAAAGATGGAGTCGGGAATCAAAAGATAGAGCCAGAACCAAACTAGGGAGCCAGAGATCAAAAGATGAGACAAAAACCAAATTATGGAGCCAGGGATCAAAAGATGGAGCCCGGAATAAAAAGATGGGCCCAGGACAAAACTATGGAGACAGGAATCAAAAGATGGGTCCAGGACCAAACTATGGAGCCAGGAATCAAAAAACAAACCCAGGACCAAACTATGGAGCCGGGGATCAAAACATGGAGCCAGAACCAAACTATGGAACCAGGACCAAACTATGGAGCCAAAGATCAAAACATGAAGCAAGGAATCAAAAGATGGAGCCACGACCAAACTATGGAGCCAGGAATCAAAAGGAGAAACCAGGACCAAACTGTGGAGCCAGTGATCAAAAGATGGATCCAGGACCAAATGATGGAGCCAGGGATCAAAAGATGGATCCAGGACCAAACTATGGAGCCAAAGATCAAAAGATGAAGCCAAGACCAAACTGTGGAGCCAGTGATCAAAAGATTGAACCAGGACCAAACTATGGAGCCAGGGATCAAAAGATGGACCCAGGACCAAATGATGGAGCCAGGGATCAAACGATGGAGCCAGATATCAAAAGATGGAGCCAGGACCAAACTATGGAGCCAAAGATCAAAAGATGAAGCCAGGAATCAAAAGATGAAGCCATAAGACCAAACTGTGGAGCCAGTGATCAAAAGATGAACCCAGGACCAAATGATGGAGCCAGGGATCAAAAGATGGACCCAGGACCAAATGATGGAGCCAGGGATAAAAAGATGGAGCCAGGACCAAACTATGGAGCCAAAGATCAAAAGATGAAGCCAGGAATCAAAAGATGAAGCCAAGACCAAACTGTGGAGCCAGTGATCAAAAGATGAACCCAGTACCAAATGATGGAGCCAGGGATCAAAAGATGGAGCCAGGACCAAACTATGGAGCCAAAGATCAAAAGATGAAGCCAGGAATCAAAAGATGAAGCCAAGACCAAACTGTGGAGCCAGTGATCAAAAGATTGACCCAGGACCAAACTATGGAGCCAGGGATCAAAACATGGAGCCAGAACCAAACTATGGAGCCAAAGATCA
This sequence comes from Macrothele yani, assembly GCA_039090855.1. Taxonomy (NCBI): domain Eukaryota; kingdom Metazoa; phylum Arthropoda; class Arachnida; order Araneae; family Macrothelidae; genus Macrothele; species Macrothele yani. The sequence continues at coordinate 119,554,468 of CM077001.1, read as the reverse complement.
AAGGATGAAGCCAGGAATCAAAAGATGAAGCCAAGACCAAACTGTGGAGCCAGTGATCAAAAGATGGACCCAGTACCAAATGATGGAGCCAGGAATCAAGAGATGGAGCCAGGGATCAAAATATGGAGCCAGGGATCAAAAGATGGAGCCAGGGATCGAAAGATCGAGCCGGGAATCAAACGATGGTCCCAGGACTATACTATGGAGACAGGGAATACAAAATAGAGCCAGGAATCAAAATATGGGCCCAGGACCAAACTATGGAGCCAGGAATCAAAATATGAACCCAGGACCAAACTATGGAGCCAGGGAACAAAACATGGAGCCAGAACCAAACTATGGAGCCAGGAATCAAACGATGGAGCCAGGACCAAACTATGGAGCCAAGGATAAAAGGATGAAGCCAGGAATCAAAAGATGGAGCCACGACCAAACTATGGAGCCCGGGATCAAAAGATGGACCCAGGACCAAATGATGGAGCCAGGGATCAAAATATGGAGCCAGGGATCAAAAGATGGAGTCAAGGACCAAAAGATGAAGCCGGGGACCAAACGATCGAGCCAGGGACAAAAAGTGACCCAGGGGCCATTTCAACTTTTAAAATTTCATCGATGTACCTCTAGGTATTCAGGGTCTTGGCAATGAGTATGAAGAGGGAACGTGAACAAAATCTAATAATGCCCGACACTATAATTTTCCGTGCGGGGCCATATGAAACAAAGCGCCGATGGATATAATGAAGAAGGCGTTGTGCTAAAAGTGACCAAGTCTTTTAATTTGAAGATGCTGAGGCATGATTTCTGCGCATAAAATGCTGAATTTGATATGGCCTCCTTTAATGTTCTAATGGCTTCCGTAACGGGGATTGAAAGGTAAAGGAAAACCACGTCGAAGCTGCCGATAATGTCGCCTGGTAGGACAGTGAGTTGCTTGGCTTTCGTTATAAAATCCAGAGTGGGAATTTATTACAAAGTCCGACTGAGGAAAGAAACTCCGCAGAAATTAGGATAGTACTTTCTCTAAATGGTACGGAGGTGTAGACTTCCTGGATACGATGGGTCTCAGTGGGTTTCCGGGCTTATGGTGGTCTTCAGAAGAGCTTTGGGATCTGAGGTCCTGGTGGTAGTCTAGCGGCTTTCCTGAGATCGTCTGGAATAGCGGGCAACCGGGCCGCTCTTTGTACCTGTGCAATGCAATAATTTAGAGGGATCCTTTGAAGGGCTATAGAACCAGAGTCAGTGATAAAATCTTCAAGTTTCTTATTGTAGTCTGCTGCATCTATAATCGCTATCTGGCCAGATTTGTCCGTTAGAGTCAACACTATGGACGGGTCATTTCTAAGGATCGAATCTAGCCTAGGAATTATAAATTTGTTAGGCATTTTAGTATGATTGTACCGAGATCGTAATTTAGAAGAACAGAGCTGGCGTAGTTCATCTTTTGAGTCGTTTGGAAAATACACTGAAGTAGCAAATTATTAGGAAACTCCTAATAGCAATCAGACATGCGTCATCTTATAGCATAAAACAAATTTGCCGTTTTGACATATGCGTCACCTCTGGTTTCGGTACGTCACATATGTCACCCCTTGAGACAGGGCTGGGCCGAAATCGTAGGATTCTGGGTCAGCCAGCAAATTACACTTGAAGGAGAGTTAACTGTAGAAGAATGAATTCTGACTAATTCTGGACAATGTGTGGAACAAACATCCCACATTTTTCGAAGAATTCAACGGCCCTGAGATTCATCTTACGTTAGGGCGCCAATATAACCTAAAAGCCATTTTCCGGTGGCGGTATACGTATCCGCATTTTTTCTGCTCCGGGGCCAAATGCTTTCCCGATTAAGCAACACCGACGAAGTTTGTCGCTGCAACTTTTGCCGTCTTGACATGTGCAACACCTCTGAGGTACGTACGTCACAATCCTCACTAACGTATGCAATCATGGCCTTCAGATGGCTTTATAAGCAGCTCACTGCAAAAGATTCAGACGAGTACGAAATATAGATAGAAACAATATAGGAAAGACAAGTGGTTTAAGAAGCTTTGAAATAGTCAGATACACAGTCGAGTCACATTATTGTGACCACCTCCTACTTTGACGTCAACAGCGCGTAGCCAAGGAAAGAAAGCACGTCTCGTAGGCTGGCTTGGAGAGTATATAAGGTGTGCTGTAGGCATTCTGAAAGCATATCACTCGTTGCTATTATTGATAAAAAGGAGCGATTTATCAGATTTGTAAAAAGGGATGATTGTCGGCTTTCGGGACAAGGGTGGCAGTATTTTTAAACAACGCAGTTTGTGAACTGTTCACATGCTGCTGTGGTTAAAGTGTATCGTGACTGAAGAAATGGCACCAGTGCGAATAAGCAACGTGAAAACTGCGGAACATCACGTGCAAATGATGTGAGAAGTGAACGTCCGTTTCGAAGGTGTCTGAGGTCCGATCGAAACGCTACAGTGGAACAACTCACTGGCCGAATGAACCATGGAGCTACCGGAAGTGTGTCTAATACGACAGTTCAGCGAACCCTGCTGCGTATGGGGCTTCGATGCAGACGGATGGTCACTTCACTTATGCTAACGAAGGTCCATCGGCAGAAAAGGCTTACATTTGCACGGCAGTATCGGAATTGGACTTACGCTGATTGACAAGGAATTGCCTTCTCTTATGAGTCACGTTTTCTGCGTCATCGAACGGATGGATGTTGGCGTATAAGGAGAGAAACATCGGAGAACAAACACTCTTCAACCATTGCTGGAAGAACACAAGCTAATGGGGGCAGCGTTATGGTCTGGGAAATGTTTTCGTGGTATTCCCTGGATACACTCATACCCGTGGAAGGCACTATGGACCTGATTCTTTATGAAATCATTCTTGCAGACTACGTACACCCATACATGCTGATTGTCTTTCCTGAGGCGGTTGGGATCTTCCAGCACGAAAATGCGACGTGTCACGCAGCTAGAAATATCCGAGAGTTGTTGGAAGAGCAAGATGAATTCAAAGTACTTCCCCCGGCCCCCTAATTTCCCAGACTTAAACACAGTTGAGCATCTGTGGGACCACCTCGATCGTGTTGTTCGCTCTATGAATCCTCCACCATGCACCCTCCAGAATCTGTCATGGCTTCATATATCTGTGAACACCTTCCAGCACCTCATTGAGTCACTCCCAGCTCGTCTAGTTGCTGTCCGCGGCGCACACGACCGTTACTCTGGATATTAGGTGGTGGTCACGATGTGACTCGACCGTGTAGTTAGCTGTAGGCGGACAAGTGCAAGCATCTCAGGAAAGGCAAATCTTCTCGGCTATGCAAGAACAACTGCATCAACGGTGTACAACGAGAGGTGCACAAACAACTAAGCAAGCAGTCAGTGATTTTCCTGTGGGCAAAAATGACTGGTAGATGCTCGAGGTCAACTGCGGAGGGAGAGGATTTTATGATGCAACAGATTTACTCCATTGGATCAAGTAATCGTGCAGTACAACAGCGATATCTAAAGGATATTCAGCATACGCAACACGAAGCCCTTTGAGGGGAATGAGCTATAACAGCTTAAGTCCCCTTTGTGTCGTACCTACGTGTCCTCTCTCCAGAGCCAGTTATTCTCCCGACTGAACTTCACGGACTTTGGCTTACCACTGCAACTTGTCGTTTTGACACTTGCCTCACTTTAATGGTACACCACATATATATCCCCCTTCCCCTTTGAGAGAGGCATGGGTGGGCCGCGGATGGTCTAGTGGTCAGCGTTTGTAACTGCCACGGAGAAACCCCAGTTCGAATCCAAGCAGGTATTAACGCTCGAACCACTAAATATCCTCCGTTGCGTCTTACGGGCACGTTAAGCTGTCGAATCCCGAATACTGGCACCCCGATAATAAATGAGAGAGTCTTCCTAAACCATTCTACCTCGCTTCCGTGAGACTTTCCTATCGGGCAGTCTAGCCCAAATCGCCTAGCTTCCTATTTCTAAGGATTGTTTAAAACATGGGGTTAAACACTCCCTGGGTTATGCATGGGTACTAAATCCAAGGTTTCTTGACATCAGGCAAGTCATGCTTGAAGTAACGGTGGGGATTGGACACCGTAAGTAAATAGAAAAACAGTTTTGCATTTACCACAGTAGCGGGTAGATCCTCCATTTTGTAATATTACAGTAGTCACACGTCGATTTAAACTTTCCACGAGTCCATTGAGTACGGAGAGTGGAATGTTCTTTCTCCTTGAGGACGTTGGCCAACTCTGTCAGTGAAGAAGGTCGTCATGGTCTAGAGTCACCCGTCCTTCAAGTTCATACCATAGGTTTTCAATGGGTTGAGGTCCGGGCTCTGAGCAGTCCAGTCCATTCGCGAGAACTGATTTTCTTCGTACCACTCTATTGTAGCCCTGGAAACATGACAAGTAGCATTGTCGTCTTGGAAGAAGCAATAGTCGTGTCCCGTAGAACTATCCCATCGTTGGAAGCATTGAGTTATCCAGAACATCTCTATACAGCACAGAGTTCACGTTTCCGTGAATATCAACCAGTGGACTGAAACCGTACCAGCTGAAACAGCCCGTTACCATAAATCCACCTCCTCCATGCTTCACAGTCGTCACTGTACACTCCGGAAGCAGACGTTCCCCGGATGACTGCCAAATTCGGGCACGCCCATTCGGTCGCAATAATGTGAAGCAGAATTCGTCGTTCCATAACATCACCTGCCATTTTCCTAGTGTCTAAGTTTTGTGATGTTGACACATCGTAGCTGCGTGGCTTCATTAGTCTCTGTGATGAGAGGCTTATGGGCGGCTGCTCTGCCATGATAGCCGTGTGCATGGGCCTTCGAAGTGTTTTATTGGAGACCATAAGATCTGTGGCCATCCGGAACTCATGTGCTATGGCGTGCATTTAGTCGAGACCAGGTTTTCTGGATCTCCCTCTATAGCACCCTCCGGTCCCTGGTTTGAGGTTTCGTAGGTCTTCTAAGGTGAGGTGAATTCCTGCAATGGCCCGTCCTCTTCCGCTTGTTAATGACAAACTTCACAGTCGATCTAACGACTTGTCAGACACCAGCAATGCTTCTTACGCTCATACCTCCAATTGAGCAGCAAGTATAACGCCCTTTTCTAACACGGTGAGCTTTCGCCTGCGAGCCATTTTATCAACGACTGATATGAGCGTACTTCCGTTGCCGTTACTATACCTTATTGAACACATATATGCTGCAATAGTACAGCATTGCGTCCGCGTCGGGATCTTCAGTCACTCTTGTCCACATATTGTAGCTTGTTGTAAAAGAAGGAATTATACATTAATTTCGGACAATGTCTGGGAGAACCATCCCAGAATTTTCCCGAACCTCAAAGCCAGGGGATTCATTTATACGTTCGGGCGCCAATGTGAAAATTAATTCTTTTTGCCTCTAGTGGAATTCGAACTCAAGTCAACTAGCTCCGGAGCCAGCCATTCTCTCAACTGAACTACACCGACGTTGATTTACCGCTGCAACTCTTTTGTCGCCTCAGTGGCACGGCACAACTTCGTGTACCATTCGTCTTTGCTAAAACCCCAAAACAAAACAAAATTATTCTGCAGTGGGCATGGGAGCATCAAAACTGGACCTTTGAAGAACATTGCTTGAGCCGATGAATCTCACTGTCAGTTAATACATACGATGGGAGGGCCAAAGCATAAAGATAGCTGCACGAATGGGTGCATCCCACCTGCCTAGCGTCAACTGCAGAAGCTGGTGGAGGTGGTGATGGTCTGGGGTTTGTTTGCAGGGAGAGGGCTACTTCCAGCGGGAATATGCGTCATGGCACCAGGCTCGGATCGTCATGTAGAGGTCTCAGGAGAACGGTGACTTCAAAGTGCTACAATGTCCCACGCAGTGCCCAGATCTTAAGCCACTTGAGCACCTGTGAGATAAAATTCCCGATGGAGAGGGCTACTTCCAGCAGGATAATGCGTTATGCCCCCAGGCACGGATCGTCACGCAGCTGTTTGAGGAGAACAACAGTGACTTAAAAGTGTTAAAAAGTCGCACACAGCACGCAGATCTTAACACACTTGAGCACCTGTTGATGAAATTCCTGATGGAGAAGGCTACTTCTAGTGGGATTATGTGCCATGCCACTCGACTCATCACGCAGAGGTTTCTGGAGAACAGTGACTTCAAAGTTATAAAATGTCACACACAGTACCCAGATCTCATCACACTTGAGCACATGCGGGATGAAATTGCGGATGAAGAGGGCTACTTACAGTGGGATTCTGCGCTATGCCACCAGGCTCGGATTGTCACGCAGAGGTTTCAGAACAACAGTGACGTTAAAGTTTTAAAACGACTCACACAGTACCCAGATCTGAACCCACTTGAGCACCTGCGGGATGAAATTGAGACAGGCATGCGCAATAGAGATCCAGGAAACATTGGGCAATTGACGAACGCAATCACACCGTCTTTACTGAACATACCTGTAGAACGGAACCATCTTGTCGTTGAATCCACGCCACATGAAATAGTCTCTGTTCTAAAAGCCAAGAATGGCCCAACACGTAGGTGTTCCTAATTATTTGCAACTTCAGTGTATAATATGAATTGATTTCAAACTAGTCCCTTGAAAGAAATGAGTTTAATAACTTAGCAGTTTTAAAAACTGCTTCAGAAGGCAAATATGTTTCGAGTAGGTTATTTGCGATTCCCAGCTTCCTCAATCTTTTTTGAGGGAAAAAGCAATTAGTTTGACGAATTGTCAAGCATCGGAAAAAAAAGTAGTCGAAATACACCGAGTGATACTTTTTTAAAGAACTGGTCCTTGGATTTATTAAAAACTAGTTAATCCTATAATTCGGTTTAAAATTGCTTTTGAATAGAATAGTTTTGGCAGCTGGATGTTCACCACTGTGTCTTCAGCTTAATATGAAATAGATAACTTTTGGGGTGATAATGGAAGAGGTAAAAACCTCACATCATTAAAAAAATCATCTTCAGTGCTTTGCTTTTAGAGATTAATTCTTCGAAAATATGAAAAAAGATACCTTAGAGAATAATGCATGCAGTTATTAGAAATTTTTCAGGAAAATGAAAAAGCAATAGATAGAGGCAAAACGGGGTTGTTTTTTTTTTGCGCATATCAAATACGGAGAGCGATAAACTATGCCGTACATTCTTAATCATCACCCGCAAATCACTACATACTCTTTTTCTTAGAAAAAGCAATCCCCTTCGCAGCTTGCTCTTAATCGTTACGTAAAACAAAAAAAAAACAAAAAACAGAAATCTTCCCATCTCAACCTTTATATTGAAAATTCATTATAAGTGTAATTTTTTCAAATAATTTTCTGAAAGCATTCTTGCGGAGAATATAATAGAACTTTATTAACTTCTGGTTTTCCTCCGAGATCTTGACAGAACGCATATTAGCATATAGTACAACGGAAGGATGGATATTAAAGACTTCAGATGACCTGCATTCTCAGGTTGACTGCATTTCCTCTTCTGCTTAAAAATAAAAGAAATTGCTGATAAAGAGCAGATTATTTTTGTGCCACTTAAACGATTCACGTCAGGAGTTACAACGAAGCTCAAGCGAATTTCCAGACAATTTCATATGTCTCATATCTAGATGTTATTAATCAGACAAATATTGACGGAAACAGGCAATACCTAATAAAAACAAATTCGCCATTTAGTTATGTTGGTACTATTGATATCACGCATTTTGCATTTTCACTGACATTTACAGTAGCGAACATAAGTATTTGGCGAAGCACTTTTCGACCACAATATTTTTTCTGCTGGACTAAATCGGGTCATTTTGGGATATGATATGTGTTATTCAGTTGTAAACATGACCCATATGCAGATGGATCGGAAACCTTAATACAGATCAGGTACCGAGCTTAATCGCAAAGATCATACAAATTGACCAACAAAGTAGGTGTGTATCACATTCATTTAATGCAACGATAACAGAAAACAAGTACGAGAAAACGACAAAACAATAACTAATACTTAGTGGGATAACCACGAGACTTAATAACAGCTGCACAACGGGCCGGCATCGAGTCCACTAGCTTCTCGACGGTGACCTGCGGAATTCGCGCCCATTCTGCAGACAGCTGGTCAAACTTCTGGGCCCTATTCCGGCAGGTTTTCTTCGCACATCGTCTCTCCAGCTCCTCCTACATGTGCGCGATGGGGTTGAGGTCTGGAGATTGGCTTGGCCAGTCTAGAAGTGTAGCCTGTTGCTTCTGGAAAGCTGTCTTCGCTACTCTGGAGGTGTGCTTCGGGTCGTTGATCCATCCGGGTGGCATGTTCTGGTTTTCCCATGGGAAGACATCGTTGATGAGCATGTTCGTGTAGTTCTGGCCGGTAGCTATTCCGTCAGTCTTGATGATGGGGCCCATTCCATTGCGAGAGAAGGCGCCGTAAATGATGAGCGATCCTCCTCCGTGCTTGACATTCGGCTGAATGAACTGGGGGTTGAATCTCTGGCCACACGGACGTCGTACGTATCGGATGCCATCACTTCCGAACAAGGTGAACTTGCTCTCGTCGGTGAAAAGCACCTTATTCCAGTCCGCCGCTGTCCAGTGTCGATGAAGGCGCGTGAACGCGACTCTGGCTTGTCAATTATTTACTCAGATGACTGGTTTCTTGGCGGGGCGTCTTCCATTCAATCCACCAGCAATGAGACGACGGGAGATGGTCATTTGGCTGACGTTCAGGTCGTCGCTGTCGCGGAATTCGGTGGCGATGTCCACAGCAGTCAAGATGGGATCAGCCCGAGATCGGCGGAGGATGCGTCTATCCTGACGCAACGTAGTGGAACGAGGCTTACCACATCGCGGACTGTTCTCGACCGTCACAGTCTTCTTATAACGTTGCAGGATAGCTGAAATGAACCGGTGTCGGATCTTCAGGACTTCGAAATTTCGGTGACGTGCATTCCGAATTCCATCATGTTCACGGCCGCCTGGCGAGCTCCAACAGGGATCTCCGCCTTTTTACCCATTTCTGAAAACCTAAGATTGATTTATTATCACACTACACATCAGAAAACCCACAAAAATCACAAGAAAAGCATTAATACATGCAGCAAACAAATGGATAATAATTGACGACTCTTGAATATGGCCCATTTCGAAAGACAAATTCGCTCTGAGCGAAATACAAACTACGCGGCATTGTAACCCACGAATCAACACATATCATATCCCAAAATGACCCGATTTGGTCCAGCAGAAAAAAATTATCGTCGAAAAAGTGTTTCGCCAAATACTTTTGTTCGCTACTGTATAGCGTTCGCCGTGCAATGGCAATTGCGTCACTTGATGACATGCGTTCAGGGTCTAAGTCTGAGTTGTTCATTTTCGCCTCTTGTTCTCTTTTTTACGGTGTCCAATCGTAGGTTGAAGAAGCGTATATCCTCCAGCTTTGTCCGTCTGTCCGCACGATAACTCGCATAAAAATGGTTCGATTGCGATGAAATTTTAGTATATGATAGAGAATCACCTGAGAACGAACCCTATTGAAAATTGGTGAAGTGGGGTCAAGGTCAGGACATAGGAGCGGAATGCATTCCATTGCCCTTATGCGTCATAACTTGCTTAAATATGGTTCAACTTCGATGAAAGTTTAGTATGTCCTAGAGGACCACCTGGGGACGAACCTTATTGAAAATGGACGAAATGGGATCAAAAGTCAGTACATAGGAGCTGGATCCATTCCATTGCCCTTATCGTCATAAGAACTTACGTAAAAATGCTGCGATTGCGACAAAACTCTATGACGGTGTTCCGGAGGTATACTGAACCAGTTCTGTTGAATATAATCGAAATGGGGTCAAAGGGCAGGTCATAGGAGAGAGATTTATTATACAGCCATTATCCTCATAACTTGAGTAATGATTTCGGGTATGTTGGAAAGCGTATCATAATCAATGCATTGCATGATTTCACTAACTTGTTTGTTTATGTTTCAGGGTGTACGACCATCACGATTACTGCAAGGGCTATAGTTATTCTCCTATTTCCATTTTGAGACACTGGAGAGAAAAATAGATACACTGAGATGTCAGTTTATTAGACAGTCCTATCTAGTGTTGAGACGCTCTCTGACAGCCTAAATTTATCGGGGTAGGGAACGTACCAGTAAGTGCTTGCGTCGTACAGGCATGTTGAATATGACTGAGTTGCGCAGTTGCTAAACATTTGACAGCCGCACAGTCTCCATTTCATCCCAGAGAAACTCGATAGGGTTTTAATCGTGGATTGTACACGCAATTGAAGCAATTTCTGAAGCCACTGGGCGACGATGTAAGCCTGGAAAGCGGGATCGTTATCTTTGCTGGACGTATCCAACTGCTTGAGGATAAATCGTGTCCGCGAAGAGAAGAATTTTGTCAGCAACGATGTTCAGATGTCTTTCGATGGGTATCAAGGAGCCTAATGCTAGCCAGAAAAACCTTCTGTAAATCAGCATATCTCAGCCACCGGTCTGTGCTTTTGATAATTGACAGGATGGCTCCTATGACTCTTACGTTGCTTGCGCCAAATCTGGATCCTGCCACACGCATGTTGCGTCTACAGGGGACCTGTTTTCTGTCTTCATCGTTCCGGCGTCGATACTGCCACGTCCACTGGAGGCGCTTTATTGTGTTCTACGCTGACAACATTGGCAATCGACCATGCCGAGTGCTAATGCTGTCTGTTGTAACCCATTCGTGGTGACTTCGAAGATGAATTTCGTCACACTAATTTTCTGCAACTATTTGCCTGGTTTTCTTTGACCCGTCTGTTAGTTTGCACCATTCTCGTCAGTCTCATCTGTTTTCGTGCATAGGATCACCAGTTGCTGGAAATTGCACTGTACACCAGCCGGTTTAGAGATACTCGAAACAGCACGCCTCGAACCAATCTTTGTGCTACGTTCATACTCTCTTAGAGCACTCCTTTGGTGCAATCACACTTTTAACTGAACCCTAACTGATAAGGTGTTCCGCTTAATTTATACAGCACACCTCGCTTATATGACATCTTAGGTGTTGGAGTGAACAATTTACGTGACGATGGCAAATGTACCTATCGTAGGGAAGAGGTGATACTCATTGGATGATTGCAAGACATCTGACGCTCATTGGTTATTGCAAGACATCTGTTGCTCACGGGATGAGTACAAGACATCTGATGCTCATTGGATGACTAAAAGACATCTGACGCTTATTCGATGATTGCAGGACATCTGATGCTCATCTGGTGATTGCAAGACATCTGATGCTCATTAGATGATTGAAAGACATCTATTGCTCACTGGATGGTTGCAAGACATCTGATGCTCATTGGATAAGTGTAAGACATCTCATGCTCACTGGATGATTGCAAGACATCTGATGCGCACTGTATGATTGAAAGTCATTTGATGTTCATTGGATGATTGAAAGACATCTGTTGCTCAGTAGATGATTGAAAAACATCTGATTATCATTGGATCACTGAAATATATCTGATGATCATTGGATCACTGAAAGATATCTGATGCTCACTGAATATTTTCATGACATGTGATACTTATTAGATGATTGCGAAACATCTGATGCTCACTGGATGATTAAAAAACAAAGTAATTTTAATAGCAGCGTATGTATTAACATATTTTCTGAAAGATGCAGAACATTAAGTCACAAATAAAGAATCCGCCTCGGTGGCCCAGTGGGCTAAGCATTGGCTTCTCACCATTCGCTCAAATGGAATCGGACTCGAATCCCGGCAGGGCATAGACGGGCCACTGCTGCTTATAGCCCACTGGGCTGCTCACGATGGTCGTTAAACGGTAGAATGAAAAAATAAAAAAATAAAACGCAACTACGCGATCGTTCTGTAGAGAATGTTTTTGAGATTGCTTCATCGCCCATCTGAACAGTTATAGACAGCCCGATAAGCAGACGTTCTTTCAAAGAAAGGGAGTTTCTGCATTTTAAGAACGGTGTTTATTTAGAAAAATGTCTAAGGATTGCTTCAACTCATATTCCGGCAATAGTCCAGATGATCAACACATGGCACGATATACCATATTCTTTTTATCGCTTTTTCTCCGAAATATCTCACCGTTATTTAAAAAAAAGCAGGCTTACGTGTTTAAAAAGTATTTCTTTAATCGCATGTTGTTGCATATCAGCAGACTTATCACTGCGTCATTGTCCGTTTGACTAATAGCATCAACACTGAGTTAGCTTTGCACTAAGAACATTCCCCGTTTTACATATTAGGAGCGATGACGAAGTACCACGTGATATCAATGTCACGTGAGGCTACTATAAATTGTGCACACATACCCTCTGCACGTAATCAATTAACGTTTGCCAGTAATAAGTAAACGTGGCGAAGTAAGCTAATTTGACCGCACCCATATAGTTGGAGCCCGGAGGGCTGGTACCAGTATTTTGGAAACAGCTGCACGTGTTGGCTGTTCCGGTACTACTGTATCAAGGGTGTACCAGGTTTGGATTAACCATGCACAGATATCAAGCAAAAGGGCTCACATTGGTCAGACATGCACTGTTGAACCTAGAGGTGAGCGTCGGGTGTCACGACTGCTATCTCAGCAACAACGTGTAACGCTCACCGAACTCACCCACCATCACAGCAGCGGGGCTGTTCGACCTATTTCCACATGCAACATGAACAGTACTTTACTTCGCCTGGGGTTAAACAGCCAAGACCAGGAGAGTACAACAGCGGTGCAGTTCGACCTATTTTCAAATGAACCATGCGCCGTATCTTGCATCGCCTGGGGTTCCGCAGCCGGAGACCAAGAGAGTACAACAGCGGTGCAGTTCGACCTATTTTCAAATGCACCATGCGCCGTATCTTGCATCGCCTGGGGTTCCGCAGCCACAGACAAACGAGAGTACCCATGATTACACAAAGTTATCGCAAACAGCGCCTCATATGGGCCAAGGTACGTCGACAATGGATTCTCGACAGATGTAAGAAGGTCGTCTGGAGTGATGATTTCCATTTCCTGTTGCGCACCATGCTAATGGGCCGGTTCGCATATGGAGTAAACAACATGATGCCCTATCCCCTGTTTGCACAGATGGGGTTCAACAAGCCGATGGAGGTGCTGTTCTGGTCTGGGGAGCTTTTGAGCTTTTCCTAGAAAGCCCTATGTCCATCCATCATCATCCCACACATACTGAATGGCGAACGGTACAGGAACCTGTTAGCCGGGTTTACCCGGAGCACAGTGCCATCTTTCGATAGAACAACGCACAGTGTCATAGGGCTCGCATAGATTCTAAGTACTTGGAGGGACATGGCAACGTATTCTCTACGTTGCTTTAGCTCCCAAACTCCTCTGACTGTAATCCAATTGAACATCTGTGGGATATGTTAGAACACGTAGTAAGAACTGCTGATTCTGCTCCAGGGAATGTGCGTAAAGGACATGGGTCAAGTTACGCATGGAAGATGTACATGGGTCAAGTTATGCGGTGGACATGGGTCAAGTTACGCATGGAAGATGTACATGAGTCAAGTTATGCGGCGGACATGGGTCAAGTTACGCATGGAAGATGTACATGAGTCAAGTTATGCGGCCGACATGGGTCAAGTTACGCATGGAAGATGTACATGGCTCAAGTTATGCAGTGGACATGGGTCAAGTTACGCATGGAAGATGTTCATGAGTCAAGTTATGCGGCGGACATGGGTCAAGTTATGCATGGAAGATGTACATGGGTCAAGTTATGCGGTGGACATGGGTCAAGTTACGCATGGAAGATGTACATGGGTCAAGTTATGTGGTGGACATGGGTCAAGTTACGCATGGAAGATGTACATGGGTCAAGTTATGCAGTGGACATGGGTCAAGTTACGCATGGAAGATGTACATGAGTCAAGTTATGCGGCGGACATGGGTCAAGTTACGCATGGAAGATGTACATGGGTCAAGTTATGCGGTGGACATGGATCAAGTTACGCATGGAAGATGTACATGAGTCAAGTTATGCGGCGGACATGGGTCAAGTTACGCATGGAAGATGTACATGAGTCAAGTTATGCGGCCGACATGGGTCAAGTTACGCATGGAAGATGTACATGAGTCAAGTTATGCGGTGACATGGGTCAAGTTACGCATGGAAGATGTACATGGGTCAAGTTATGCAGCGGACATGGGTCAAGTTACGCATGGAGGATGTTCAACACCTTGTAGAATCTCTTCCTAGACGTCTGCGAGCCGTGATTGCACAAAAAGTTGGACCAACGAGTTATTAAGTAGGTGTTTTTAATGCAGTGTTTGTGTCTTACAGCAGCATGGGTTTTGCAGGTGTTGTTTTATAGAATCAATACGTGAATGCTCATAATAAATAAATGTAGCTGAAAAATACCATAGAGAAAAGATTTGTCTTTCCTTTAAACACGTGCCTTTTCAACCTTTTCTTTGTAAAGGAAGAAACATTCTCCATAATTCAAGTAAAGCGTTTTTTTCAAGATATATGTTTTTATGTGTTTGTCGAAACATCCTCAGAGAGAGAGAGAGAGAGAGAGAGAGAGAGAGAACTTCCTTCCCTCCAAGAACTCTCTGAAGTGCTGGTTTCGGGACGGAAGATGAATAAAATGTGAATTCATGTTTAGAAAACGACGAGAATAACATTCCATTGAGAGCAAAAGCGAAACAAATAGGCTGCTTTTGAACACTGAATGGAACAAAGTAATAGTGAGCAAGGAATGCACTCACACAGGCATGCACTCCTTACAGCTTTCTCGATTCGGAAAAGGGCTCTTGTCGCAAGAGCGTCGGCCGCTCCTTCACTGAACGAGGTATGCAACCTTATTTCTTTTCAACCCATGATGCTCGACTGCTTCCTTAGTATTTACCCACTTGTAGTTTTGCAACAAAATAAAGTTACTCCGCTAACACGAACAAACAGAAAGGAAATAAATTTAATGGCTGCTAAAAGCACTCTGGATGTCAAAACTTTCGAAAATATATTTTGGATTTATTAAGACCAGCCACTTTGCTAAGCATGAAGCATTGCAGAAGAGAGAGAGAGAGAGAGAGAGAGAGAGAGAGAAGGCTCGAGGAAAAATTTATATTTATTGCTTTAAAAAGGAGGGTAAACGAACTGTATTAAGAGCAAATCAAGGAGCTGATAAAAATAGCTTCCGGTCATGAATGGAATACGGGATTACACCATACAATACAAATTTTGAAGATGGCAATCCGTTTTTTGGTGTAAATATGACAAGGATGGTAAGTCAGATAATATCCGAAAACTTGAAACTTTCGTCGTCCTGGAGTGGGAATCGAACCCGCGTCTCCTAGATAGCGCCCGGGTATGCTAACCACTACACTACCCAGAACGACCAAGTCTCAAATTTCAGATTAATTACATCCTTACATCCTATTAATTACATCCTTACCATCCTTGTCATATTTACACCAAAAAACGGATTGCCGTCTTCGAAATTTGTATTGCATGGTGTAATCCCGTATTCCATTCATGATTTATCTGCTCCTCCTAGCAATCACGGGATAGGATTCTGAACCTTCAGATTCACTAAACATGAATGCCAGTTGCTTCGACTAGCGAATCCTGTGATGGTTATATTCAAATTAATAGGAAAACTTGAGACTTGGTCGTTCTGGGTGGTGTTGTGATTAGCATACTCGGGCGCTATCTGGGTGACGCGGATTCGATTCCCTCTCCAGGACCACGAAATTTCCAAGTTTTCGGATGGTAACTGACTTAGCATCCTTGTCATATTTACACCACAAAACTGATTACCATCTTCAAAATTTGAATATCTTCCGGTATTTTGCAATCGATTTTTTCAAGGAAAGAAATTTGAGAATGAAAATCAAAGCGATTAATCTGTATTCAAAATTGCACAACACAACACCATTTTTGCTGACTTACATCTGATACTTAGTTTTAACGTATTTCTATGTGCTGAAATAAAAAAAACATATAGGTTTTTGCCTAGCACGTCAAGTTTTTTCTCTAAAGAACTTTGAATGTTTAAAAATTAGCAAAAAGAGGGTGTTTCGGGCTAATGGTTTATGAAGTAAACAAATTTATTGATTAAGAATGATATTACAGTGTGCTTTAAAATATAATCGGCTAGCAGACAAGTATAGTAGCATACCTTCAACGAGTAAATTACTTTCGTTGCCATGGACGAAATTTTTGCTTGGAAAATTTCCTTGAGTGCCCCATACTCTGACAGTCCCTTTTAATACTACAACAGTAATCGGTCATCATACTGTATGAGTGTTCCACCTTCCTTGGTATAGTCACATAATAAAAATCATAAAGCTACTCGAACTGTTAAACAAATTTTTGACGGCTTTCCTGTCAGCCACGGAAGTTTTAATCCAATAGGAAGCGTGTTGTAGCCCTTGCTTTAAAAACAGTTTTTAAAGATAGTAATAATCTCAATTATTTCACTCGCTATGCAAATTATTTGAATGAGAATAATTTTCCTAACAAAAGGATCAAGTGGCGCATTACTTATACTTTTTTCTGATTTATATCAGCAAATCCCGCGTAAATTGTGTAATAAAAATTTCGAGTTATGGAAGATCATAGCGATAAATACAGAATGCGATAGTTCCAAAACTTGAAGTGATACAAAAAAGTGCGTGTAATATTTGAAATCAGCGTACCAGAATTAGTTAAAACGAATGTCAGATCTTAGTCAGCAGAGAAAAAAGTAAACTTTTTTTGGCCAGTGTAATAAATGTACGGGTCAAATGGGTCGAGATGTGATTTTGGGTCACTTGAAATATTTTTTCAGCATTTCATAATCTTCTTAATTGATTTTTCAATGAGTCAAACACGCTTAGAAAGGGTAAAAATTCTTACGTATTATGGCTTTTTTTTTTCGACATTTCTCTTACGGCACGAGACCCGAATCAACTTTCCTTTCCTTACCCCCGATCTGAAGACTTAACTGACTGCATATTTTTAGGTATCATGTGTATCCGCGTATCAGACCACTCGTGTAAAACCAATTTATCTGTAGTTTAGCAGCTAAAGTCGGGAAGAATTCGTGACCCCACGAAGAACCCAACTGTCGGATTTCAAGAGCTTGGAAAGAATGACATTTATATGTTAATTTAGAAGTGCATCTCCATGTGTTTAACGAATTGCCCTAATAAAACGTTTACTTTTCCATGCCTTACCATCGCTTTTTGTTATAAAAATTAATGGCGCAAAGATTTTTCCTTCATTTGTAAAATGAGATTCAAAATTGCTTTATGCTTTATGCGGGCTGGAGACAGTGAAACAGTGTGTGAAGTTTTAAGAGTTAATGCACTTAAAACGCTTACTCCTCATTCCTTACAACATATAAACTGAGATGCCAATTTATTAGGCACACCTGACCTCGTTATACAAATGGCTCACTCCGACACTTAAGACGACACGTGCATGCATACATTGTGCAGACATCAGGTAGGCCAGCTTGTAGAGCATCAGATAGAAATCGACGGAAGACTGGAATGGGCAAAACAGGTGATCTGAGCGACTTTGAACGTGGTAATGATGGTTAACATGAAGCGTACCGTTTGTGGAATCTCCCGGGTGACTGCCCCGGGCTTTTCACGCAATATTGTAGCAAGGGTTTGTCGTATATGTTGCTACACGTAAAACACTTGCAATGGCTTATCGTAGATGGTGACTTGCAAAACACAACCAATCTGAGGTCTTGTGTCCGAAAATGATGAATCAGAGGGATCAAAGAATGATGAATCAGAGGGATTCACGACATAGTTGCCTGGATGTTGTTGTCGAATCACGACATAGTTGTTGGCTGCTGTACCCATTCACGTCATAGTTATCGGCAGTTGTAGCCGATTCACGACATAATTGTCTGCTGCTGTAGCCATTCACGACATACTTTTCGCCTGTTGTAGACCATTCACGACATAATTGTCTGATGTCAGCGCCCATTCATCATGTAGCTCTACAATGATGCAGTCCATTCACAACATGGTTGTCGGCTGTTGTAACCCATGCAGGGCATAAATGTCTGCTGTTGTAACTTACTCACGACATAGTTGTATGCTGTCGTAGCCCATTAACGACATAGTTTGTCGGCTGTCGTAACCATTCACGACATACCTGTCTGCTGTTGTAGACCATTCACTACGCATTTGTCGGCTGCTGTAGCCCATTCACGACATACTAGCTGTTGTAGCGCATTTACGACATAGTTGTTGGCTGATGTCGCCCACTCTCGACATAGTTGTTGACTGATGTCGCCAATTCACGACATAGTTGTCGGCTATGTCGTGCCGATTCACGACATAGTCGTCGTTTGTTTAACTCATTCATGACATAGTTGTCGGCTGCGGTAACCCATTCACGACATGGTCCGATACGTGGTAGTTTGAAGTTGACGCTCGGAAAAGTTGAAATCTTCTTCTCTAATGTGCTGAGTTATATCCCATCTGTTTGCTTGTACGATTCTTGGCACTGAACCATTTATGTGATGAGAACGTTGTACATGATAAACCTTCATCTCAGTGTATACTCAGTGGACAAAAACCCATTTTAGATAGGGGTGATTGGCAGTTGAAATCTGCATCCCCTGCGTAGAGTGGAACAGACGCAAGCCAAACGCAGGCAATAAATAGGCGGAACGCAAGGGATTCCGAACAGTGTGTAGAAATAGACGAACATGGGTAAACATGGTGATCTCAGCGACTTTGATCGTGAGCGCATTCTCGGCGCAAGACAGATGGGTATCCCCAAATAGTAAGAACTCCAGGGTTTCCCCGAGGGCAACAGTATTAACGGTGTACAGCGAGTATACCCCCCGACGGACGTACACTCCCCCAGAGAGCAAGCGGAGGCTAACCACTCGCGAATGATGACGGAGTCAACGTAGACACTCCAGGCTCGTACAGACCGACCGCTTGACAACGGCGGCGCAAATCACATCCAGGCTAAAATGTCGGAGGCTCAAGTAGCATCAGCGAGCAAACGGTACGACGCGCGCTGCATACCGTGGGGTACGGGAGCCTACTAGTGTGACACTTTTGACTGCTCGTCATCAGACATTGCGCCTCGCCTGGTAACAGAAACATGAAAACTGGACTGGCTCTGCGTCGTCAGATGAATCCCGTTTTCAGCTGTACCGAGGTGACGAGAGGGTGCGGATGTGGCGTTCACAGCATGAGGCCATGGCCCCGTCGTGCTAGGTTGTCTCTGTTGAAGCGGGTGGTAGTTCTGTGAGGGTTTGTGGAGCCTTCTCGTGGGACACATTAGGTCCCTTAGTGTGTCTGGACAGGTTGTTAACCTCTGCGCCCTATCAGCATATGCTGGGTGATCACCTACACGCTTTCACGCATTCTACGGGCGATGGTCTCTTTCAGCATTACAATGGGCCACCCCACAGGACCGCAACCACCACCCTGGCATGGCTCAAGGAACACTAATCTGAGTTTTAAACCATCCAGTGGCACCCAAGATCCCCGGATTTAAACCTTAGAAGCTCTCTGGGATACCGTGGAGCGAAACATCAGATTCATGGATCCTGGAAAGACTTCCCGGGCGGCTTTGTGGTGAATGCTGCAACAGGCATGGCTGGCATAACTACGGAAACCCTCCAGCATCTGGTGGAGTCAATGCCTTGGAGTCAACAGGATGTTTTTCGCGCAAGAGGACCAACACGGTATTCCGCAGGTTTGTTTAATGTTTTGTCACTGTCGTCGGAAACTTAAGGAAGAACGTAAAGTCTGATGATGATTACAGATGTTTACCGCTTCTGAATTACTATCATTTAAACATATGGCGACGGAATTCTGTATTACTATCGTTTCATAGGACTAAAAGATATTGCTAATATGTACACGAGTGCGGCGCAACGTGTGAAGACATCTCATTATGCACAGCCTGCATGCAAATTTATTGTAAGCACGCCAGATCTGCCGAAGTGGTGTATAGGTAGGAGGACGAGTCCTGCCTCATATGAGTTCATTCTGTTTTTCATGTGTTTCAGCGGCGAAAAGAGAAACTGTGTGTCTTCCCTTAACAAAATAATGACTCATGCAGATAATACAGAGTAATTCAAAATGATTCTTCCGATTTCAAATGACTGCATTTTATGTGTTTCTAAATATACAGCGATCAATGTACATAGGATAAAGAAAAAAAAAGTGACCAAATTTTGTTTTCGTACCTTAAAAATGTTTTATGTGGCTTCCGTCGGTCACGCGAACTACGTCGAGAAAAAGTCGCAAGGTCTCCGGATCTGACCCCTTTTGTTCGCTGTGGGCAGGACGACAAGGCGCTCTACAGATGTCCCACCAGGTCTCCGAATTTGATCCCGTTTGGTCGCTGTGGACACGATGAAAAGACACTCTACAGGTGGACAGCCATGTCTTCTGATATGACCCCTTTTGGTCGCTATGGACATGACGACAAGGCGCTCTACATTTGGCCCGCCAGGTCACCAGAACTGACCCCTTGCGATTTTTTCGTTTGTAGGTGTGTTAAGGATAATGTGTATGTGTCACCATTGCCAACAATACTAGAGGAACTCAAAGTTCGCATTCATTATGCACTGCAGTCGTTGACAAAGTACATGCTTGATCACGTATGGCAGGAATTTGATTGGCGACTCGACGTAGTTCGCTTGACCAACGGAACTCACATAGAACATACACTATGTTGACAAAAGTCACCGGACACCTAGAAGAAACATATAACATAGCATTTATTGACATAAATTAGTACTTTGTCGGTCCACCTTTGGCCTTAATGCATGTACTGACCCTTCGAGACATGCTTTCGAAAAGGTTTTGGAACACAACAATAGATATGCGCTTCCATTCAGTATATATTGCTGCTGGTAACTGTTGCTTAGTAGTAGGCCTTGGTCCCTAACTTCTTATGCGGAGCTCTAATTCATCTCGTAGGTGCTCTATGGAATTAAGATCAGAGCTCTGTTCTGGCGAGTCCACACACCATACGGAATTATCGTCAAACCAAGCGGTGATAGTCCTTGCTTTATGGCTCGGTGCATTATCCTTCTGATACCAACAAGACTCGGTTCCATAGTATTATCACAGAGTTGGTAGGGCATAATTGTCTAGAATATCGAGGTAGACGTGCTGGTTAACAGGTTTCCCCATGATAACTAATGGGCCGAGATCATACCACGAAAAACACTCCCACACAAGTACACTGCCAGCTCCAAACGTGACCATAGGAACAGTAAACTGTGGTAAATAGCGTTCCCCTGGCTGTCGCCATACCCACACACGGCCATCAGACTGATGGATCGTGTATCTGGATTCATCAGTCCATAGGACCCGTTTAAATTGATCTACGGTCCACGATAAATGTTCTTTACACCATGCTAAACGGCAAATAGTATTCCGAGTGGAGATGAAAGGCTTATGAGCAGCCGCCACGACCACGGCAACCCATGAAATGAAGTTGTCTGCGAATGGTACGTGAGCATACCGAGTTTCCAGCATTTTTACTCACCGGTACACGGAGGTCTTGTGTAGTACTACTCTGTCGATTAGCTGTAACGACTCTCCTGAGGCTTCGACGTCCTCTATCACTGATTTTCTTTGGTCTGCCGATACGTTTTGCTGCTTCAGGCCCGCCATGTGTCATCCACTTATTCATTTGATCCAAAGCAGTTGACTTGGGTATGTTTAAAGGCCTCTCGGTTTCTCTTATGGACAACCCACTAATATAACACCCAACAATCTTTCCTCTCTGAAAGTCAGTTCTCTCCCGCCGCGACATTTTCACTCAACGTCACAGTGTGATATGATCGCGGACAGCTGCAGGCTTGTTTTTGTATCGTTTGCAGCTGTACGGCGCATCTTAACAATGCAGCCGATCCGTTCATTTGCTTTTGAAAGGGTGTCCGGTGACTTATGTCAATATAGTGTATATAAGGTATGAAAACAAAAATTGGGCAGTTTTTTCTTTATCCTGTATATTTAGAAACAAAAAAAATAGTCATTTGAAATTGGATGAATCGTTTTGAAGTATCCTCTATATAATGATTTTACCAGGTGCAGAAGGCCGAAGAATGCCGGACTTTGACCTATGTCTCCAGCGAATCTGCAGTTCACCACATAGTGTGTTGGCTGTGGTCAACTTTCAGGAGACACCGAACCACTACTTGATGTTTTTCTGAAGAACATTACCACTGTGTAAGTAGGTGAGATGACCATTACCTAATCATAGTGGCAAAACGGAATCGGAAAAATACTGCGATCCAAGTTCTCTAATCGTCTTCGAGAAAGCGCAAGTGTTTACATTTTTCCCCAAATCGTCTGATGATGTATAAATATAGCAGGACTACATGCCAATAAGCCCATACGCTGTCTACCATTACTCAGAGTGGATCATACAGACCTTAATCAATGATGTATCTCTCACGTTGACAGGTCTTCAGAGCAGATGGTCTATATAATGTTCACAGATGAAAGCCACTTTAGACTATCGTCAGATTTGTGGCGTCAATTGATCTAGTGAGAACGTGAGATTGTGTATGATGCCAGAAACGGGATAGATATGGTGGTCATGGAGTCATTGCGTGGGCCTGTATCAAAGTCGATTGGCGTACCGAACTGCAGGTGATAGATCAAGGGGAAATCGCAGTTCACCGTTACTGCAATGATGTGATCCTTTCCTACGTTCTTCTGTTCCGTTTACTCCAGGCACAGATTTCATTTCTTTGAACGACAAGACACTTCCGCATCACACAGAAAATGTGTGTGAAGTATTTTCTAGTAAGGATATCCGTCGGATGGAGCAATTCAATCGAACATACATGGATCGCTCTGGAGAGACATATTGCGCAAAGGAATCCTACAAGAAATCATTCCAGCACTTTTCCGGGCTCTCCAGTAGGATGGACAATTTACCGCAAGAGCTTACACCACTTGGCGCTACGCATAACACAGGTGCCAAACATTCATTGAGGTGCAGAGTGGACATCTCCCCTACTGAAGACTTCGCTCTGTAGTCTTTTTTTTGCTGTGTTGATGGAAGTGTTTCACAGGACGCAGGTGAGCTTGTACTACCTTTGGAACCTTTTGTTTCGTTTCGATCGCTGTTACGTATTGCTCACGAGTTTTGATATCACGCGTTTCATTTTACCGTTGCTATTACCATTGATACCACTTGCATATGAAAAACAGGTTTTTCCTGATTTTGACTAGTCAAAATGTACTTCATCTCTAAGTTTTGGACAGCAGTGTAATATACACTGGCGGAAAGTGAAAAAAGAACACCAAGAAGGAGACGTCTGATACCAACGAACTTTATACAGCATAACAACGGAATACAGAGAATTACGTGATCAAAACATAATGGCAAAATACAGCTGTATTTGCTGGTAAACTGAAAAATAACATTTCCATGTAACATGGTTAGTACGAGGTTGAACCGCCATGAACTGCGTCACACTGTGCAATTCTGGCATGGAGTCTGTCGTACAGATGTTGGATGTAAGTTTGGGGCATTGAGTTCTAAGCATCCTCAACCTGGACGCGTAAATCGGGGATGGTCGTGGCTGGCCGTGGAGACCGGATAAGTCGTTGTCCCATAAAATCTCACACGTGCTCAATAAGGGACAAATCCGGTGAACGTAAAGGCCATGGAAGTTGTCTCACACCCTGAAGTGCATGTTGGGTTGCACGTGCCGTGTGTGGGCGTGCGTTACCTTGCTGGACAACCCCACGATGGACCGATCTTACGAACGGCACAAGAACGGGCTGAATGATGTTGTTGATGTAGGAGGTGCTGTTTAAAAGAACCCGGTATAAACACTAGTTGTGTATGGGAGTGATAGCTGATCACTCCCCACACCAGGAGACCAGGTGTAGTCCCCGTGTGTCGCTTGCGGATGCTAGAAGGGTGGAGACGCTCCCCTGTGCGTCTGCGAACATGCATACGGCCATCGGAAGCTCCC
This sequence comes from Macrothele yani, assembly GCA_039090855.1. Classification (NCBI taxonomy): domain Eukaryota; kingdom Metazoa; phylum Arthropoda; class Arachnida; order Araneae; family Macrothelidae; genus Macrothele; species Macrothele yani. The sequence continues at coordinate 119,530,511 of CM077001.1, read as the reverse complement.
AAATAGAATCTGCTTTCATCGCTGAACACGACAGATCGCCATTGCGTTCTCCAGTACAGACGTTGGCGACACCACTGCAGACGTTCCTGACGGTGGGCTGGAGTCAGAGGTATACATGCAAGAGGCACATGTGAACGTTGCCCTGCATCCAGTAGACGTTTGCAGATTGTTCGCACGGTCACTTCACATGCAACGGCAGCTCGGAGTTGCGTCGCAGTAGATGTTCTGCTTGACAACGCCGCTCTTCTTATGCGTCGATCGGTCCGCTCATCAGTCCGTCTGTGACTCCCGGTTCCACGTCTTCTGGTGTGGGAATGTTCCTCGGACCATCTACGCCACCATCGTACCACCACCGATACTTCCCGTCCAATTCGCTCCGCAATACGACGATACGACCACCCGGCCTCACGGAGTCCGACTAGACAACCTCGCTCAAAGTCCGATAACTGCTGAAATCGTGCACGTCTTCCATGTCCAGGCATTGCAGCTTCTTCAGGGTCTTCGCACGTGTCCGTACGCCGACGACTGATTACATGCACTTCGCCGTACTCCTTAAATACCACCGACGATAATTTGCATATAATATGCCGTGCTGTGGCGTAAACGCTCACCGGTTGGTCCCGAAATTAACATCACACCTACATAAACTCTACCCCATCAACATATGTAAATTTCATGATCGTCCGCCAATTCCTTCTTGGTGTTCTTTTTTCACTTTCCGGCAGTGAAAAAAGAACACCATAATAATACACAGTTAGTCACACAAGTTCATGAGTAAGGGATAGGAAAGAATGTACGATGAATACTTGTTGCAGTAGAAAATATCTGATAACACAATTAAAATAATATTTCTTCGTAGGAATATATGGATGGACAAAGGGACAGTCATTTTTGTCAACTGCGTGTCGCTAAGCGTGCAGTCGGCCGCCATCGACCCATTCAAAAGTCCCGACAGTCTATGGGGACCAAACAATTGATTGAAATAGTGGCAAGAGGTGGCTCCAGCTGTTCGGAAATAGTCATTAGAAAAGAGCCGAAGACCAATGCCTACCGTAAACAGTAAAAATGAAGAACTTATTGACCATCTCATTCAGTAAGACAGATGTGTATCCATTTGGTAACTGTTGGACGCTGTACAAATGTCAGGGTGCAATGATTTGATCACCACCACAGATTCAGATGCAGAAAAATCTGTTCTCAGTGGTTGCCTAAACTGCTCAAACGAGGGCTACCAAAAAATGTGATCTGTGATGTTATTCTAAATATGTTTTGTACTATACATTAAAAAGCATACACCATCTTTGCACGATATATTTAATTTAAAAAATGACAGATATTTACATATTTAAAAGATTAAAAAACCCATGAGTACTTTCGGGTCGACAATCTCTTCTAATGGAGGAGAGCTGTTGCTAACAGTGTGCTCCCATATACATATATGTACGAATATGATGACGTGCCAGGTATGGACTAGCGTCGCAAGAGTGTCACTGTTGCCATCATTTCATGGCTAAATCACAAATCAGACGGGTCCATGCTGGAACATGATAAACAGGGTGCAAAAATATACAGAATATATGTATTTGTTAAAATTCACATATTTAACAAGAAATGTTATGTAAGTTCATAGCTGTAATTAGTCTTTTCCATATCCTGGGTAAGTCAATTGGAGAATTATCGTTACAGCGGCCGTCCCGGAAGGACTCGATATATAAACTTTCAGTTATATGCAACGAGTATACAGAAGCGGGTGTATGTAGCAGCTTAATGTTTTTCCAATCCGGTTGGACAGTTCCTTGTGCTACATTTCTGGCGAGAGCTGTGTTACTGTGGTTAACGCGAATGTCATATTTATGTTCCTGCATTCGAGTTTCAAGGCTACGTTTTGTAGATCCCACGTAGTTGCTTACGTGTTCACCATTGGAAACATCTATTAATGGTATATTATATACACCCCATTTACATAAAATATCAGGTTGTTTGTTCTCTATCTTTTTCGATAAGTGAAAATAGATTTCTGGATCTAATGCCAAAATGAGTATCATACTTCATACATGTGCGTGTCAGTACATTAGTAATGCTTGGGTACTGCTCCATTGTACCAACAAAAGGGCTACCAAAAAATGTAATCTGTGATGATATTTTGTTGGTATAATGGAGCAGTACCCAAGCATTACTAATGTACTGACACGCACATGTATGAAGTATGATACTCATTTTAGCATTAGATCCAGAAATATTTTTCACTTATCAAAAAGATAGAGAACAACCTGATATATTGTGTAAATGGGGTGTATATAATATACCATTAATAGATGTTTCCAATGGTGAACACGTAAGCAACTATGTGGGATCTACAAAACGTAGCCTTGAAACTCGAATGCAGGAACATAAATATGACATTCGCGTTAACCACAGTAACACAGCTCTCGCCAGAAATGTAGCACAAGGAACTGTCCAACCAGATTGGTAAAACATTAAGCTGCTACATGCACCCGCTTCTGTATACTCGTTGCATATAACTGAAAGTTTATACATCGAGTCCTCCCGGGACGGCTTCTGTAACGATAATTCCCCAATTGACTTACCCAGGATATGGAAAAGACTCATTACAGCTATGAACTTACATAACATTTCTTGTTAAATATGTGAATTATAACAAATACATATATTCCGTATATTTTTGCACCCTGTTTATCATATTCCCACATGAACCCCGTCTGATTTGTGATTTAGCCATGAAATGATGGCAACAGTGACACCCTTGCGACGCTAGTCCATACCTGGCACGTCATCATATTCGGACATACATATGGGAGGACACTGTCAGCAACAGCTCTCCTCCATCTGAAGAGATTGTCAACCCGAAAGTACTCATGTGTTTTTTAATCTTTTAAATATGTAAATATGTCATTTTTTAAAATTAAATATATCGTGCAAAGACGGTGTAGGCTTTTTAATGTATTGTATACTGTATGCACGACATCTTCATTAATACCGTGTTTTGTAATGCTGGTCCTGAGTACTTTAACGGGTTCATACTATGTGATTAATCACGACTTTTACATTATGATCCACGCCCACCAAACGTCAATCGATGGAATGCAAGCATCTGATCACATGCAAAGGAAATGCCAAAACTTCCCAAATCAAACATTCTCACGGTTACTTTCTTCTCGGAGCAAAATGTCATCATTTTCATCGTTATCATGGAAAGTGGATCAACCATCAACAAGAAACATTATCCCTGGAAAAACATAACCGGGTTTCAAAAACCAGAACAGCAGAACCCGGTCGGCCGAATGTCAAATTTTATCAGGGCAATGAGAGTCAAATGTCTCTTGTTTTCGAAAACCAGAACAGCAGAACCCGGTCGGCCGAATGTCAAATTTCATCAGGGTAATGAGAGTCAAATGTCTCTTGTTTTCGAAAACCAGAACAGCAGAGCCCAGTCTGCAGAATGTCAAATTTCATCAGGGTAATGCGAGTCAAATGTTGCTTGCAAAGATTCTAAAGCTGGGATGTCTCATCTACGTTACATTCCAGATATCTCGCTTTCTTATGTCTTTTTGTTTCGTAGACTGAAAGTATATCTGCGTGATAAGAAATTTTTGAGGGAGATCCGGAACTCATTTCATTCGTGCGGTAGTCAATTTTACGATGTTTACCACAGCATGGAAATAAGGCTAGAAAAATACATTGAGTGAAGGTCTTAACATTGAACGATATTTTCACACCGATGGAAGATTGTACAAGTTGTTTGGAAGGTAACTATAAACTAATTTCAAAGCGCAAAATTATTAATTTGATATTTCAGTTCGTTTGTTTTTGACCATTTATACTCACAGTAACTGTTCATCTATTTCAAGGTAAAGAAAATCATTATCTTAAAATGGTAGTTCGCACGTTATTGATCATTTCTACTTACATAGTCAGTCAATTACAAAAGACGTTTTGACTTCCATGAACATACAAACAACCCCGTGAAATTATTTCAATATTTTTTTAAAAAGCATCACCAGCTCCTCTTTGGGTAACTCTGAGGTAAGCCATTGTAAGAGGTAAACATTCTTGAAGTGCGCGCAGGTTTTCGTAGTAAATTATGTTTCGCTGCTCCACCAAGATTAATTTCAGGTGAGTACAAGTCTGATGAGCGAGAGAACCTCAGATTTTTTTAAGTAATCCGATTTCCAGAAATTTGTGGTGGAGTGCCACGTATCCATGCATCAGTATGAGCCGTGACACCATCCTACCGAAACCACCCATTATTCATTTCATCCTCATCGAGTTCACCAATGAATAGCAGAGAATATTCAAACAGCAAAACGTTGAAAGCTTATGGTTTCGCAGAAGAAAATCGGGCCAAATACTTCATTTTCTGGAGATTGCAATTCTAGAACACCAGGTTTCTGATGATGGAGAAACATTTCATGTGTGTATTTTCTGATGTTCATAATCAGATATTTTGAACGATCACGTACCCTGATAAATGGAACCATGTTTCATCAAAGACCCACCCCGGTGGCCGAGTCTCGGATGGTGTGTTTGATGATGGCGCCAACCGTGTTTCATGTTTCTATAAACTGTCATGAGTCTTTGAATGTCATTTTCTCGCGTAAAGTACATGTCTCTGATCCATGCGTAAGAACTCGAAGTATGCATTGTTTAAACCCCTTTCCTTTGAGACATATCGGTAAATTGCTCATAAAAATTACACTTTTTCTTCTAAAGGCGTTCCATCCAAGTTTTATATATCTATTGATTTCTTCTGTATGACCCCAGCTTGATATCTATTGTCCAAGGTAGGTGTAATCATCAATTACTTCTAAATTTGCCCGTCAACCTCTAAAACTTCAGTTCTTTTAAAAATAATGTACATCTCAATTTTTTTTGCGCAACTCTGTGTTTTGAGAATTTCCCAAGACAGAGAGAGTCGCGGAAGAATGTCCGGGTGTCCTTTATCCAGCAGGTAGATTGGAAATGGTTATTTTACACTATAACGTAAGTTTGTCCGCGCCGATCACCGAACTCGGATCCCCTCACTCCGGAGTAAGTCGCTCTACCAACTGAGCTACGCAGACAGAATGTTTCGCTGCTATCTTCCTTTATCTCATGGGCGTCCTGCGGTGCAGGCACGTCACTTCTCGCCCCGCCTCCGAAAGAGGGCCTGGGATTGCAAAAAACGTAACAGTCGGGCCATAGCCCACGGGTCAACCGGGACTATGTGTCGCTGTAGGCAGTCATCCCATGAAGAAAGTGCATTTGAGAAATCCCAGACAACTTGGTGCGTGGATCGTAACATCACACTGATTTATTTTTTCGAAGCACTGAAGAAGGGATTCTCATTTTTTCTGTCCCGCCGTGTGGAAAGAATTGCGAGAAATTTTAACAGCTGGGTCTTCCTGGAAGTTCGGGCGCCAATATCATGTACAAGTTTGTCCGCACCAGACATCGAAGCCGGTACCCACACTCCGGAGTAAGTCGCTCTCCCAACTGAGCTATGCGGACAGAATGTTTCGCTGATATCTGTCTTTATCTCATGGTGCGTCCTGCGGTGTAGGCACGTCACAACATTGTTGTAATTGAAATAATTAATAACTCATCAGGCTTAAGGAACCGACGAAACAGGACACTTAAAACAGTATTTTTGTGGATTTAACACAAAACATGTGCCTTCATCTCTCTCTCTGCGCTTTGACAAGGAGGACAAAGGAGTAGATGTTAGTGGTTTAAGAGCCAGAAAGTTTCTCCACCAAAAACGCAGGCGAACAACACTTCAAAAGATTAGTCTACAAAGTTGCGAAAAAATTCCCAGGGACGTTTTGAATTTTTACTTTGTAGCTGATGTCCTGAGGCTAGGTATTGAAAAGAAGAAAGTCAGACATAAATCTTGCGCTGCGTTGAGCCAAGGCCGTCTAGAAAGTACTAGGCCATGACATTAGAGATATGAGTTACCTCCATTTGTGACACCACTATAATGTTACACTGATTACTACGTCGGTGTCGTGTTTTACCCCACACACGACAACATTGGAAACCAATCGAAAGTTTTGGTTTCCGCGTGACGTCACTAAATGAAGGAACTCATTTCTCTAGTGTCCCGGCCTCGTATTTTCTAAAATGTCTTGGTTGAGCCCATATATGGAGTTCACAGGACGTTTAACCACTGACCTGGTGGGGAGAAGAATCTGGAACAGAGACGGACAATACCGCCCGCTGACCGATTGGTCTGAGGCTCTGGTTTCTGATTATTTGTTCGAGATCGGCCCGGACTCTAGTCCCAGATGAGATATGGGTGGCGGGGTTGGCTCCGTGTCTTTCCTACAACTGACCGCACTCTTACTGTCATATTTCATAGCTTCAAAGAGCTAAATGAAAAATATAACTGCCCTCCCCATAACTGTCTGTCATCCTAATTTCGGTTTTTCTGCTATTACTAAAACCATTGACTTAATTTCAAGCTTCTTATTAGTTCTCTCGTTATATAAGTAAATACTGCTACCACCCCTCTTAATATACGAATGTAACCAAATACCCTTATCAAACACTTCCTAAGTGCTTGATAAGGGTATTTATACACCGATAAGCCATTACATTATGACCACTCCCAACCTAGAGAAATGAGCACACCTGGAGACGGAACGGTGGCGCAGGTGAAGTTCACAGAACAGTATATATGCAACCCGAGGAGTGGCTTTTGGTTAGAAGAGTGTTCGGTGTCAGAATGGGAAAAGCTGTCAATTTATCGGAGTTTGATAAAGGACAAGTGATAGCACAGCGCCTAGGAAATACGATCTCGGAAACTGCGCGGCTTGTGGGTTGGTCAAGCGCCGCTGTAGTGGGTGCGTATTAAACGTGATGCACAGATAGATAAATGACGAACTGTCTTCGAGTCGTGTATGGTCCGAAGCTGATGGTCTGACAAATCAAGATTCCTGGTGCATCACATAGACGGCCGTGCGCGGATACGCCGATTACCAACATTGGCTATAGCACCTGGATGCACTGTTGGGCAGAAAACAGGCCGGAGGCGGTGGTGTTATGCTGTGGACAATGTTTTGCTGGGACACTCCAGGCCCCATTTTCCCATTAGCAAAATCCCTGAGAGCTGTCAGGTATCTGAACATCGTTGAGGACCAAGTTTACCCATTCATGGCAATTGTGTTCCCTGCTGGTGATAGTCATTACTAGTAGAATAATGCGCCATGCCACAGTTCCAGAATCGTCAAATAGTAGTTCGAGGAACATGCTGGTGACTGTCTGTTGATACCCTGGCCTCCAAAGTCACCTGGCATGAACCCAATCGAACATTTGTAGTACCATTTGGAAAAGCGGGTACGCGCTAAATCACCATCATCTCAAAATATACGGAAACTGGAGGACCTGCTGTTGACATTATGGTACCAGATACCCCAGGATACCTATCGCCACCTCATCGAATCGATGCCTCGCCGAGTGGCCACTGTTTTGCGGGCTAAAGGGGGTCCTACAGCTGATTAGGTAGGTGCTCATAATATAATGGCTGATTGGTCTAAATCGACATCGTACTGCCCTAAATTAGGGATAGGTGACAGCTTATAGTCCTTAGAGTTGCACACGGTGGTCGCCAAACCCTCAAACGACCGCTCCGGTAGCGCAGTGGTCTAAGCACTGGCTTGTGATCATTCGTCCGAGATGAGTGCGGGTTCGAATTCCAGTGAGGCATGGATATGGAGTTTGTGTTACGGTACTGGCTCTCTCCTTTCCCTGGAGCCAGTGGCCCTAAGTTAGGGACGGGCGATGAGTTGCTCATGTTGATCGTTAAACCTCCAACCAAAAAAAAAAAAAAGCCCTAAAAAGAGCAAAACATTCTAGAGAAGAACAGTCGGAAGAATCTTGTAATCACACGTAATTACTCCATTATAGCCTTCCGAACACACGTAAAACAAACAAGTTACGTGTTTCTCTTCTTTGAAGTAGCTTGGAAGAGATGAATACACAAAGAGTAAAAATAAAACTACTGCCGGTACCTTAAAAACTCTTGGAAAAGTGATTAAGTACGAAGCATCCTGCATCATTCTATAGTAGCGAAAAAGCATGCTCAAGATTTTCCGGAAATTTGCAGTTCGCAAGACACACACGCACGCACAAATCGGAATTTTACAGAAAACGCATTACTGAAAACCGGTTGAACTTCAAGAAAACGTATCTAAAGTGTTCATACACATAGGTATAATTTCAGTTATTCATCATACTACCGGAATGTGGGGAGAAAGCATGTGAGAAGATTTTCTGAAGTGGAAATATTCCTTCTTTCGAGTTTTGAATATAATCCAAAAAATTCTGCGTTCGAAAGTTGAGTAAATTTTTCCAGATGATAGCTGGGCTGTTTCTTCCTCCTTTTCACCGAACTCGTAATCTGTAAGATGGGAAACGTAGCTTGCTTCTTTAAGAATTCATTCTATTTTATTTTGATAAATTATCGACATTAAATCTGGGGACTTCAGATTTTCTCTGCTATAATTTCATATGTTATAAACAGATGGCAAAAACGGAAAATGAAAAACAGGAAATATATTTGTACGATTGAGAGCAAAGAAGCGGAGAGGAAAATATATCTCAAGACTGACGAATTATGAGATAAAGAGAAAAACTGGAGTCTAGAGAAAAAATTTTGGCGTATGAGGAATGAACTGACATCATGAGAAATGGGCGTGAGAAGAACGAAAACATTGATGGAATGCCACGTTTGGTCAGATTTCTTATTCTGCTGGCGCCGGGACACGGACAATGGACAAAACCTCAAAGGAATCGAAGTCATAGATATATATCTATGTACAGGTATGGATTTTTTGCGATGCAGTATAAAAAACTTAGGGACATTAAAAAAAATTGTGCGATATAGACTATTTTCTTCTGGTTGGAAAACCATAGTCCCACCAGAGCCCCTTCTCTTTCTCTCCCTCTCTCTCTCTCTCTCTCTCTCTCTCTCACCAGTGAGATAATGTGGTGGGACTAATGTCGTAATGCGGAATATCTTCGGAAAAAATCTGCTTTTATGTATTTACTCTGACATCATAATACACTGAGAAATTTTATTGTCCTCTCCCTTTTTGTCGCTATCTTTCTCTCTCTCTCTCTCTTACCCTTTCACTCTTTTTCTCTTTCACTCCCCACATTTTCTTCTCTTTGTGTTGCTTCTATTTCTTTCTGCACCTTTTCTTCTCTTTTTCCCTCCCCTTCTTTCTCCCTCTTTGTCGCTTTCTCACTCCTATGCTCGGGCTCTTGCTTTTCTCTTTATTTCTCTCTTCCTCTCACTTTGTTTTCTTCACACTCTGCGTCTTTTACTCTTTTCTTTTTCTCCTCTCTTTCTTTCACCCCTCTCTCGGTTACTTCCATTTTATTTCTGTTTTGCTCATTCCGTTTCTATTTCCTTTCGGTTTCTCCTCTTTGTTTCTTTCTCCTTCTTTCGCTTTCTTTTTTGCTTGTCTTTTTTGTATCTTCCTTTTCTATTGTTTCTTTCTCTCACCCTTTCTTTTCTTTCTTACTTCTTCTTTTTTCATATTTTCTCCTTTTTCTCTCTCCTCTCTATCTCTCTCTGTTTCTTTCTACCTATATCTTTCACTTTCTCCCTCTATCCTTGTTTTCCATCTTTTTCTCTTCCTCCCACTCCTCTCTCTCTCGCTCTCTCTCTGTATTTCATTCTCGTTCTTCATCTCTCTTTCTTTTCTTTCTTTCTTCTTCCTATCTTTTCCTCTTTCACTCTCTTGTTCTTCCTGCTTCTTTTCTGTTTTTCTTATATATAGATATCTCTCTCGCTCTTTCTTTCTCTCTGGGTTTTCCCTCTTTTCGTCTCTGTTTTACTATCTGAGGAGAACAGAGCTGTTTGTACTATGATCAATTAAAATGATAAGCATTTTCTTCAGGAAGTCTGAATCAGCAATAAGAAAAATGTAACGACGCTCTGTGGCACAAATTCCAGATAAGAAATAAATTCTTTTGTCATACAAACATTTTTAAACAGTCTAAAGTATTTAATTAAAATTCATTGAATTTGCAGACCGATGATGGAAAGAAGGCAAAATGTTGCGTATCTTCAACTCTCAGACTACGAGAAAGGACAAATAATTGACCTAGCAGAAGAAGAGGTGCTAATCTGCCAAACTGATCAATGAGTAGATAGGAGGGTCCTCGCAAACGTTCTGCACACTGTACATTTTTGAGAAAAGTGTGAAGTAAAGGAGAAAACTTATCTTATTGCCGTTCATTGTACTCCCCTCCGCTGCTAATGACAGCTTGCCAGCAGTGAGGTAGGTCCTGTATGCCCCGTAGTACGCCATCTTTGATCAGCTGTCGTATTATTCGGGTCACGCCCAATGACAGTTCGTCCAGCGATTCGTTGAAATGCCACGGAACCGATTTTTTAACTATGGGAAGAGATCAAATTCGGGTGGACTGAGATCAGGGCTGTATGGTGGGTGGGATAAAGTTTCCCAGCCATATATTGACAAAAGTCCCCGTACAGACGCTGCACCATGACACGATGCGTTGTCATGCAGCAAGATAGCTTTCGCTTCCAAAACGTTGGGACGATTTTGACGAATATTTGGTCTCAACTTTGTCCTCAGAAAGTCACGATAATATTGTGCGTTGACATTTTGCTCTACCGGTACTCGATCAGAGACCAAAACATCCTGGGCATCGTACTCAAAAATCATCATTTGCTTCACTTTGAATTGTTGCGCCGACGACACGTTGAGGGATGTGGGGAACTTGGATGCCTCCATTCCGCTTATTGTGACTACAGTTCTGGCTCAAAATCACGGATGATGCGATACTTCTGTTCAGGAAGATGTCTCCCTCCCCGTAGAACCTGCGGAGGGTGATCCTGTGCGATGCTTCCTCTGGTTGCCCTTTGCTCGGGGCTGAGTTGATGGGGCACCCAACGCTCAGCGATTTTTCTTTTTCCCAGTGAGTCGATCAAAATCCGGTGAACAGACATGGTGGATAAATTTGTCGGATGAGCAATCGCCTCGACAGTCAAAAGATGATTCTCTTTGAGAAGCGCTGTAACAATGCTGACAGATGTTTCGTCTGTCGCCGTTTGAGGTAAACCTGAGGGGTGATCATCTTCGATGCTGCTTCGGCCCTCTCGAAAGCGCGATGCTCAGCGAGAAATTGTGCTCCGATCAAGAGTTCCTTTCCCACAAACTTCTTGCAAGACAGTGTGGATCGGTGTTTTCCCAGTTTCTATTTTCACGTACGAGCGCTGGTGACTCGACCTGAGGAGCTGCACGCTTCGATTTCCAAACCGTCCCACGTCTTCAAAGCAAATGATAGCGCGTCGTTCTGACACCACTGCGTTGTTGAGAGTCTGACCTTGACATGACGCAATCGTTTTCTCGATTGCATCAACCGCTTATGTTTTAGATTAACATGTGCGGAACTTTTGTTATCACCCTCGTAGACAGGTGTCGATACTCGACAAATGTAGGACGCAGTGTAAAGAAGAAACAACACGTTCTTGAACACCGGGCGGAGGACATTCCGGAAGTAAAGACAAAGGAAACGAGAAAGGGCTCTGGGCTTTGGCGAACTGGTTAGCATCTTCTTCCCAGATCACCGGTATTGTGCTCGGCATGACACCTAACATAGTTCGTGTTCGATTTGTGAAAGCGATATTGAAGTCTGGAATCTGACTCAACGTTTTTCTTTTAACTCCAGCTCATTGCGATGAACGCTTACAATGGTGTTTTTAATGACTATATTGGAGGTGGAATGGCATTCAACGTTGCTTAACAATGAATGCTTCATCTTCCTCGGTAAGCATTATGGGTGAAAATTGATTAGATGATGCCTGGCAGAAAAAAAAAATCGCGAGAGTACTCTGGTACTCTTTATAGATAATTTATGCTATGCATCTTTCGCATGCCAAGATATTTGTGGGTGTGAATATAAAACGACTGTTTTGAGAGTATTTTATTTACGTGCACAACTCATTGCATTTATTAGCGTCACTCACGACCACATGGAGCCACAGCCAGAGTTGGAAAGGGGTAAAAAATTTTGAACCCGGACTAGACCCGGACACGTCCGTCACATAATTGGATCCGCCCCTGATATGACCCGGACAAATCTGCTTTGAACTTGTGACGTACCCTCCAGCAGGACGCACACGACATAAAGGCAAATAGCAGTCAGAACGAACGTCCGCGTAGCTCAATTGGTAGAGTGATTTATTCCGGAATGAGGCGCCCCGGGTTCGAGTCCCCGCGTAGACAAAAATGACGGAGTAATTTACTTCGTTATAATGGCGCCCGAACTTTCCGGATGACCCGGCCGTTCAAAATCTCGCAATGGTGTGATGTTCTTTCCACACCGCGAGATAGGAAAAATAAGAGAATCCCTTCTCCAGCGCTTCGAAAAATAAATGTGTGTGACGTTGCATTCCACACACCAGATTGACTGGGAGTTCTCAAGTGCACGTTCTACAGCGGATGGCTGCCTGCAGCGATTCATGATCATCCCTGGGCCATGCCCTCGGCACTCTTTCGGGAGGGGGTGAGATGTGACGTTCCTGCCAGCAGGACGCACACGACAGAAAGGCAAATAGCAGTCAGAACGAACTTCCGCGTAGCTCAATTGTTAGAGTGACTTATTCCGGAATGAGGGGACCCGGGTTCGATCCCCGGCGTGGACAAAAATGAAGGAGAAACTTACTTCGTTATGAGCTATAAATTCGAATATATCATCATCACCTTCATTGTCAGTCATTATCAGTCTACTGCTGGATGACTTCTCCCCGGGTTTCTTCCACAACGGACCATCTTGGGCCAGTCTTCTCCATCCATACATTTCCCACGTGGTCTTATTCTGGGTCTTTTTCCCTGTCTCTTGGAATCCGGTCTAAAATTTCGGTTGTTCATCGGTGGTCCGTTCTCCTGGCAATATGTCCAGCCCATTGCTATTTCAGGGATTTTACTCTAATCATGATGTCTTCCACCCTTGTCATTTTCCTTATCCACGAGTTCGTCTTCTTATCTTTCTTGGTTACGTCAAGGCATCTCTTCATGCTGCTTTCAGCTGTCTGCAGTCTTCGTATGTTTTTTTTAGTTAAGGTCCATGTCTTGTTTCCGTACGTAAGCACTGGAAGAAAGCAATGATTAAACGCTCTAAGACATAATGACGTGTTACTGTTAAAAACTGTACTGTTTCTTCCAAAAGTTATCCAACCAAGTTTTATACGCCAGTTAATTTCTTCATCAATGTGACCCTCGTTTGATATCTGCTGCCCAAGGTAAATATAGGAATTGGATCTTCAGCTTTTCCCCATCAACTGATAAATCTTCATTCCTTGTAAAAGCATTGTACGAATATATCGGTTTTGTTTTCTGGAAGCTAATTTTTAATCTCATTTCTTTACCCTTCTCAACAAGTTCCTGGATCATCCTCTGCAGCTCTGAAGGGTTTTTTGAAATATTTTTTTCTATTCAAAAATAAAACGGAAATAAAACTGGGTCGAAATCGTGTCACGAACACCTTGACCCGAAAGAAATTGTCGATTCCGTGAACCGTAACCAGTTTCCATCGCTGGCCACAGCCCGGTACATACTAAGCGGAATTAAATCAGAACAACGAACAGTAAGGTTTACTAATTCCTGCCATTGAGTGGTACTTAAGTAGGTGGAATAATGAATGCTATTCTCGTAAAACCAATGAAAGAAGATATGTGAGTCATAAAATCAAATATTTACTAAACTATGACGGCAGCAAAAGTAAGCATTTCGAGTTTTTAGTTTTTTTTAAAACAATATCTATTATTATTATTATTATTCAGATTTAGACACGTAAGAAGTGACCCTGACACCGATGAAATGTAATGCATCCACGAAAGTCCATCTGCGCATGCGCAAGCTAAACTGATCTCAACATAGAAAGAAAAGCTGAATCCGGGCCCTAAATTAGGGACGAGCGATTGCTTATAACCCATCAACTTGTTTACGGTAGTCGTTACCCCCACCCCCAAGAAAATATTTCATCTGTAATTAATGAACGGATCCATTGGCGGATGTTTCATGTCTTTTGCTTGAATCAGTGATCTTTGTCATCTGACTTGATAAATCAGTAAACGCTTTTTTTATTTTTAAATGATAAACGTTCCTGTATAGGTCCGGCCTGGCCCTTATCCACACGATATTACTGACTTGATAACAAAAAAAAAAAAAAAAAAAATCCCTGTCCCTTACTTTACTGGACGAGCAAAGCCCATGCAGCTTCTACGAGTTAAAATATTGTTAAATCTTGGCTTTATTTAAAAATAATAAATCCAGGACTTCGAAAATCTGGCTGTAAGTTGATTCAGCGATATCGTTTTCTTTTAGAGTACTTTCTAACCCTAAATCATGATAGGTTTCTTATTTTCCGGTAATCTATCTTTTCTGTACTTTTTGTTGTGTTTCAGTGTTGCTTTTCCTTTCTATTTTCGTTAGCAACCTTGGTGTTTCGCGCTCTTTATTCCACTGAGACCTTTGTGTCAATATAAACAAAAGCAGCCAACCAACCAACAAACCAGCATCCAATTCCATTCATTTATTTGTCATTGGTGCAAGCGACTGCCGAATAGAACCACCATAGCTTCGATGTTCCAAGATCTGCCTCCTGGTTCGTGTTAAGATGGTATGCATGCACATATTTAGAGATAGGGGAGAAAAAGGGCTTTAGCCCTCGCCGAAAGTTTTTAATTGTTTTTTTTTTTTTTTTGTTAAAATGCTACTTACATTGTAAAATGCGACTTATATTACAAAAAATGCTTTTAATTAATAAAAAATGCACCAACCTACTTTAGTAAAATACACTGTGCAAAGAAATTATAAATGCAGTGTCGTTCAAAATAGTATAACCATACTAGTAATTCGAATTTCTTGACGTAGAATAGTAATCAAAATTTCCAAGCTTTGCAAAACAATCAGATGGGTTTTCAAGGAAAGTCGACAGCTAACAGACGGCTTTTTTAAGGAAAGCAGACAACCAACTGTCTACCAGACAACTTTTTCAAGGAAAACAGACAGCTAACTGTCTACCAGATGGCGTTTTCAAGGAAAGCAGACAACCAACTGTCTACCAGACAACTTTTTCAAAGAAAACAGACAGCTAACTGTCTACCAGATGGCGTTTTCAAGGAAAACAGACAGCTAACTGTCTACCAGATGGCTTTTTCAAGGAAAACATACAGCTAACTGTCTACTTTCCTTGAAAAAGCCTTCTGGTTGACTTACAAAAGCTTGGAAACTTTTATTCCTATTCTTCGCCAAGAAATTTCGGTTTACTAGAATAGTTATGCTATTTTGAATATAATTGGTATATAGTTCCTTATTATTAATTACGGTGACGTTTTTAGATCGGCGAATAGAAAGGTCGTTAGTAGAACAAAAAAACCCAGGCTGACTATGCGTGAACTCCTTATTTTCTTCGGCGAATTACTAAGGCTGTAGTCCGGTCAAAATAAGGTTTTCAGATGAAATAAATATGAAAATTTTGAAACTTGGCACACTTGTTTATAGGTATCTAGTGAAGATTATATCAAAAGTCCTGACAAATCAGAGGTGATCTCTAGCCGCCATCTTGAAAAATAAGTACGTTTTTTCGGTTTTTCGTGAATATCTCAAAAACGGTTGGTCGTAGCCCAAAAAATACTCTTTACAAAATTGAAGCTTATAAAATTTCCTACAAAAAAGGTTCATTTTACTTTTTTGTATCTTTAATAGTTTCTGAGATAATCGGGTGTCAATATCCTACTGTTTTGCTGATCGCTACGTTATCACTAGCTTATTTCTATGAAAAACCGTAGTGATAACGTAGCGATCAGCGAAACATTACAACATTGACACCCGATTATCTCAGAAACTATTAGAGAAACAAAAAAAAAGTAAATAGAATATTTTTTGTAGAAAATGTTGTAAGCTTCAATTTTGTAATTAATATTTTTTGAGCTACGGCCAACCGTTTTTGAGATATTCACAAAACAACCAAAAAGGCGTACTTATTTTTCAAGATGGCGGCTAGAGCTAACCTCTGATTTGTCAGGACTTGATATAATCTTCACTAGATGCCTATAAACAAGTGTGCCCAGTTTCAAAACTTTCATATTTATTTCTTATATTTGCCCATTTTCAGCCTTCGTTGATTGGACTACTGTGGAAATCGCGGGTCCTGAGTAGGAGGGGGGGGGAAAGACTCCATGCATTGTGAAATAAATGGAGTCCCACGCATCTGATGACTCGATCACCGAGGAATTCATGAATGGTTTTTTCCTGTGAACATACACTTAGAGACAAAAGAGAATTTCTATGTGGTCGCTTAGTGACGAAATTATATTAGGTAGCAAAACAGCTCCTTTTCCACTTTATTTTCACGGAGACCCACAGGCGGCCCCGGTAGCCGAGTGATCAGAAGCGTAGGTTCTTGGCTAATCTTATGAGGTGGGACGAAATACCATATGGCAAGGGTGCTGGTTCTACTGGTTCTATCTCTTCCCTGAAATTAGTGACCCTAAATTAAATATAGGCGGCTGCTTGAATGCGTAAGAGCTGCTCACGGTGGTAGTTATACACAAAAATAAAGAAACATAAAAGGAGACCTATAGAAGACCAATAAACAGTGGCGTATCTTGGGTCCGATACCTGGGCTATCTCACCCGCTCCCCCACCCTCTTCCCAGTATTTTTTTTTTATTTGCGAAGTTTAATTTTCAATTGTTAATAATAGAAGTAACTTTTTTTCTAAATTTTAGGTACATGCCATTGCTAACATGATACCAAATAATTATGAAGATTAGGATTTCAACACTTATTTCTACATGAACTCCATTTTTCTTCTGAATACTTTATTTGTACATGAACTCCATTCTTCTTTCCTTTTGTGTGAACTTGAGTGTTACGTTTTCGTAAAATGCTTCTTCCGAGTACTTTTTCATATTTAGAAAGAATGTTTTTCTCTACTGACAAACCAGCCAAGTTTTTCGAATGTGGCTTGTGTGGCTCTAAGATATATAGCTTGATTCTTTTTAATGCAAAAAAACTTCTTTCGGCAGTTGCAATTGTTGATGGAAAGCTCAATATGAGGTCTGCTAATTTGTACATCTCACTAAACACTATGTCCAATTTATTCAACTTTATGTAACACGTAATGTCTCTTATTGATTTGTTTTTGTATTCATCAAAGAAATAAAACACTTTCAGTTCAATTTTTTTGTCGAGCTGTATCAAAATTTGAAGCATAGAGTTTTTTACGTTCTGACAGTAGATATTCAGGGAAGGTTTCACAAAATTTATCAAAACAGTTCAAATCCAACAAAGCCACGGATTTAAGATACAGTATCTCAGATTTTAATTCATTGACACTTAACAAAAACTGAACAACTCTCGCGAAACACTCTTATGGGCGGAAGTATGCGAGTGCCTGAGATAGTCTAAGTCTTCTCTATTCTGGGCGAACCGTTTCCCAAAGCAATGGCCCATTTCCCTCTACCAGCTGATTCATGTTGTCATGAAAACGCTAGCAGGTTATGGTACGGGAGGTTTTCGCATCAGAACTGCAAAGACTCTGGAAGAGCTTCTTGCGTTATGCCGTTGGCTTTCGCTCGCCAGACTGAGTCAAAGAAACGAATTCGCACGCGTTTTTTTAGCAGCGAAAGCATCGACATACACTGGCGTGCAAAAATTAAGGACGAGACCGATTTTCGAATGTAACGTTGTGCAGAAGTGATCCACATCGACTCAAATCATACCATAAGATCCCCAAGATGTAAGAATATGGGACAAGTGAGCAAAACCGTCCAAACAAGGAATCCAAAGGATACAAAGGCACTTTATTTAAAAGGTAGCTTCGAGCACAACTGGACAGAAGACAGAAACTTCAACGTGACAGGCGGCTGCCAAGAAAAATCTAGTCTTTAGTAGGGGATATGATCACCCCTGACTGTGTTGCAGAATTTACAACGTCTGTCCATGCTGAGGACGAGGTTGTCAAGGAGCTGTTGAGGCATCGCGGCCCATTCTTCTTGTAGCGCCAATCGCAGCTGCGGAATCGCTGCTGGCTGCTGGGGACGTTCTTCCAAGTGTCTCCCTAGAAGGTCTCACACGTGTTCGATTGGATTTAGGTCCGGGAACCTTGCGGGCCAATCCATGCGTTGAATATCTTCACACTCCAACTGCTCTGCGGCAGCCATTGTACGATGAGGTGTAGCGTTGTCGTCCATGAAGAGGAACTCAGGATCCACTGCACTTCTAAACCGACGCACGTGAGGCAGGAGAACCTCGGTACAATAGCGGACACCAGTGACTGAACCTATTTGGAAGATGTGGAGGTCAGTACGGCTACCAAGCATGATACCGCCCCAAACGAGAACTCCGCCACTTCCAAACCGGTTCCTTTCGATGATGTTGGAAGTGTGATTGCGAGTTTCCTGCTCTCTCCACATGTGTATACGTCCAGAATTGCTCGTCAGACTAAATCGGTTCTCATCCGTAAAGAGAACTCGACCCCATTGCTGATGAGTCCAGTTCTTGTGTTCCTGACACCACAGAAAACACCGTCTCCGACGAGCAGGCGTCAATGGCACACACCGTACTGGTCGTCGTGCAAATAGAACACCTTTGGGCAACCTCCTGGCCACGGTAAAACGCGATAACGGACGTCCAGTTGTCTGTTGCATGTGCCTTGCGATTTCTCCCGCTGTCTGCTGTCTGTCTCTTCTCTCCTGTAGGACAATATACCGGTCGTCCGCCGCCGTGGTTGCTCGTGGGCGACCACTGCTAAACTCTCGAACAGCTGTACCTGTCGTTTGAAATGCTCTCCAAGCTCGTGAAACGATGCTGTGAGCGATCCCGAATTCCTCGGCTATACTAGTCACACTTCGAATTTCTTCCAACTTCCTAATGACGCGACCTCGAGTAAAGTCATCCAGATGTCGTCTACCGGATTGCCTGTAGGCGACATCACACGGTGGCAGCAAATCGACGTCGTTCAAACCGATGTACACTGTGCAATAGCTTTCACGGAATTGCTGAGCGTAGTACACCGCCCGTGTGCTTTATACCCTTCCGACACTCCCCTCCACCTACGTCATGCTGCATATATGCGCATGCCCTAGCGTTCCGGACCCTAGTCTATCTCCTGAGTCGTCTTTCGGTCCGTTCTGCCTGCTGGTACCGCTGTTATGCTAATTTCTTCTCTTCGTCCTTAATTTTTCCACACCAGTGTATTTTAATACCGTTCATAATTGGCTTTTATTTGTGTGTACTTAATTCAGTTTTATTTGTGCATTCTCTGGGCTTCGCAGCTAGCTTAGCTAGCGTCGAAAATAAGCCACTGCTAATAAATGTCTTCGCATACACGCAGATATGGTGATGGGGAATAAGTCTGTTGTATGGAAGTATAAAGGAGAAACGCAGTGTTATGACTACTCCCCCCCCTGTACCTCCTCACTTGTGGAACGTTCCAACCGAATCCAGTCTATAATGCGATAAATATCTCTTATGCCTTAAAATGTAACTTTTATTGAATGACTTGACAACGATCTCAATGCTCCCAAAGCAGCTCGAATTTCTCGTTGGTTCTCTATCAGGCGAAATGGCTGGCCTCTTCATTCCTTGTGCAAATCGTAATTTTCAGCCTCCATTCATTTGGCACATTGCTCTCCCTGGAATGCTTTAATGGGTTCGTTGAACGTCCATTGGTTGAAGCTACCTTGTATTCATGACTGCAATCACACCTAACTGCTCGTTTAATTCCACGAGGACATTTCCACTCCGTCTTTGATTGTTACCATCACGCTTTCTGGCCTTTAAGCTTTCTTTCCTTTGTGCTCTGTCTCTCTATAATAAAACTCCCTCGATGTGTAAGACGAATTCGGGTTTATAAGGAGCATTTTCTTGGAAGAAGGAGAGTCTTGCAATCTAGTGAACACAATTGATACATTTATTTCATTATTACCGGCAGGGCTGAAAATTATTATACTTCGCGTTATAAATTTTTACTTCAGGAAGCAGATAAACCATGGTTGTATGAAATTGTTTTATGAAAAACTTGCACACTCACTGGCCAGATCAATATGATCACCACTGTTTCTAACGGAATGCGTTCCACGACATGAAGTAATGGCGTCACAGGCATGCGCGGAAAGTAAGTATGTAGATGAAAATGGCATGCATGGTGAGTCAACTCAAAAGGATGAAGCCCGTGAAATGATCAAAGAAAAGAACTTGTCTAAGTTTGAACTGGGAATGATTATTCGACTAGACAGCTGGCATAACTAGGTCCGATCAAATTGTTTCGAGATTAGGCCGATATACAACAAGTACTTACGTTACTGAAGTCTGGCCATGATCTACCTCAAAGTAGGCGTTTTTGCCACTGTGTTGGAACGCCCCCGGGAAGTCGTGTTCACGAATGATGTCAAGCACCGGCTGCGATCCGCGCTCGATCTTGTCCACGGTTTCAAAACGGCGACCCCTGAGCTTCATCTTCATCTCTGGGAGCAGAAAGAAGTCGCAGGAGACCAAATCCGGCGAGTAAGGTGGGTGAGGAAGGTAGTCATGCTGTTGCGGCTGCAAAACTGGCGTGTTGCTAAGTCTCTGTGAGCTGCTGCATTGTCCTGATGGAAGCAGGAAATCGCCCCTGCGCGACATTTTAGGTCGTCTGAGGCGAATGTCGTCCCTAAGACGCCGCAGAACATCGCAGTAAAGAAGGGCGGTGACGGTCTGGCCCTGGGGGACGAATTCACGGTGCACAATCCCACAAATGTTCACATCTTTGGACGTTTTGCTCGTGGACGGTCGCCCTGACCTCTGGTCGTCTTCCAGTGCCGTTCTGCCGCTCTTGAAGCGCGAGTGCCACTCAAATCACCTAGCACGTTTCATTGTTTCATTGCCATAAACCTGCCGCAACATTTCATGCGTCTCCGTTCCCGATTTGCCGAGTTTGACGCAGAATTTGATGTTCGCTCGCTGCTGTAGTTTGCAGTACATACCGAAATCGCAGCTGTGTTTTGCCCGTGGTCACCAAATATCGTGTAGCACAGCTCCCGATTCTCACAGAACAACGCGACTTGGCACAATGACTCGTGAAGGTCACTGCCCTCGACCGCTGCTCGAGCATATGCGTACTGCCATCTGTTGGCGCGCTACGTACCTAATCTCAGAACTTTTTGATCGCACTACGTATTAGCAACCGAAGGCATTGTTGGCTGTTCAATGCCCGCCTTGGAAAAGCGTGGCTGGAAGGGTGAGAAGAGAGACAGATCAACCTCGCGTACAGGAAAGTGGAGAAAACAATCTGTTGAACAGCGAGGTGAACCCACCGGACTATGATACTCTGTCCCGGACAACAGAATGTCCCGGATCTCTCACTTAACGACAGACTATGACGAAGGCGCTCAGAAAAGCATTGCCAAACAAGCAATCAAACGAATGTTCCAACTCAGTGGGAACGGGAGGCTGCGACTCGACATTACATGACTGGAAAAGCATCGCTTTGTCTGATAAGTCCAGGTTCCGGCTCAAGCACTCTGACCGACGGGTCAGTTTTCAATTCCGCGCAACTGAACAGCTGCAACACTCACCACCGACTGCAACCAAATCGGTGGCGGAGGTATTACGAGCATTATGCTTACAGACATCACTGGGTTCCTCATTTCTTCAATGTGAATCCCATCGAACATTTATGGGGTGCAATAGAACTAAGAATTAATTCGGACGTCTACGCCAGTGCCTCGTTTCGTCGCTGAACTCTGGTGCGGTCTCCTGTCTAGCTGATTGAGAATACTTGAGGACAGATTCCTCGAACTAGTGGAGTCGATGTCATGCCGGGTGCAAGCAGTAATCTCGTTGAAAGGCGGCTCAGTAAACTATATGTTAGGTGGTTAAAATACTAAGGTGTACGCGGGTATGTTTTTCACATGCATATGAGGCAGTGCTGTTCATCTGCTTAAATTAATGTACGCACCGGATAGCTGTGTTTGTTTGCATACTGCGAGGGAAACACGTTGTCACACAGCGTATGGAAATATATATTTCAATAAGTTATTATTATTATTATTTTTTTGATTGGAAGTTTAACGACCACCGTGAGCAACTCAATGGGCTATAAGCAGTGGCCCGTCCCTAATTTAGGGTCACTGGTTCCAGGGAAGGGAGAGATCCAGTGCCGTAAGACAAACACAACATCCATGCCTGACCGGGATTCGAACCCGGACCCCTTACGGACGAATGATCAGAGGCCAGCGCCTTAGACCACTGCGCCACCGGGGCGGCAAATAAGTTATGTAGGGAATAACCATTTCTCTCTCTCACTCTTTGTATTTGTTTCATTGAAACATTAGACTAAATAAAAATATACTAAAGTCAGACGAAGAAGCCACAATCACGACTCATCCACTGACCCCGGGTTGGAATGCTAATGAGATGTCGGCCTACTTATTTTTTTATTGAAGGTTTAACGACCACCGTGAACAACTCAATGGGCTATAAGTAGTCGCCCGTCCCTAATTTAGGGTCACTTGTTGCAGGAAAGGGAGATAGCCAGTGTCGTCAGACAAAAACAACATCCATGTGTGACGTGCCTGCCCCGCAGGACGCACACGACATAAAGGCAGATAGCAGCAAGAACGAACGTCTGCGTAGCTCAGTTGGTAGAGCGTCTTGTTCCGGAATAAGTGGACTCGGGTTCGATTCCCTGAGTGGATCAAAAATGACGGAGAAATTTACTTCGTTATAATGGCGCCCGAACTTCCCGGATGACCCGGCCGTTCAAGTTCTCGTAATGGTGTGATGTTCTTTCCACACCGCGAGATAAGAAAAATAAGTGAATCCCTTCTTCAGCACTTCGAAAAATAAATGTGTGTGACGTTGCATTCCACACACCAGATTGACTGGGCGTTCTCAAGTGCACGTTTTACAGCGGATGGCTGTCTGCAACGATTCATGTCACACTGCCTGGATTGTTTGAGAATGGTGCGCTGGACATGAGGAAGATTTCCATATCTTGTCCTGGCCTCGAAATTCTCCAGGCATCAATCAAATTAAACATCTGTGGTACGTGTTAGAACAGCAAATCCGATCAGTGGCGGCTCATCCAAGTTACTTACAAGGGTTGAAGAATCTGCTGGTGACCTGTTGATACCAGATACCACAAGACACCGTCAGAAATCTTGTAGTGTCCATACCTCGCAAGGTAAGAGCTGTTTAGGCGACCCATGGAGGTAGGAATAAGGGGAGAAAACTTTCTCCGTTGGGTCAATGCAATCCAAGTGAAGCCAGCGAAACGACACGCCTGTGACGTCACGTTAGCCATCTTAAGACTGACATGAGCAGATTATGCAATAGCTGTTAACGCTGTGCGAGGCATGAAGTTGGCAATTTGTTTTTAATATTAATAAATTTGCCCTACTTTATTACATTAATCGTTGATAGACTGTTCTTAAAAATATTATTATTTGATTTATTAATGTTTACGGCGTTACGGCTAAACATTGATAAATCAACTAATAATATTTAGAATTTAGGGAAAATTTCGGTATTTAGAATTTAGGGAAAAATTCGACTGGCTTCTGGGGATCAGCGTAGGTACTAAGGATGTTGCTTGTTCCTAGTTTTATATCAAAAACTATTTAACATTTATTGCTGTTTGTTGCCTTTTATTAATCCTACTGTTATAACACGAATCAATTTCATTTCTACGTTCAGGTTTCATAAAATTTTCTATGCTTACTGTTTAAGGTTCTGTCAGCAGTTTGCCGCACCTATGCATTTTCCCGCCCAATGCCCCCTGTAGGGGGTATTTTTCGGGAGTGTTGGAACATTTTTAGACCAAACATGTAGTGCATGATCTCTTTTACCTTTTGGCAGTACTCAAGTCTCATTAACTCTTCTGGGTTTTTCAGAAGAATTCCGAGCACATTGGCTCCTGAACTCTAATTCCATGTTTTCTATTCAGTAATCTGTATTTGTCAGACAGTTTTGTGGAGTTTCATTTTATGTTTCACTTATACACTGAGTGCTCACTTTATTATGACCACCCCCTCAGTACTTCGTTGGGCCACCTTTTGACTTTAATACTGCATCGGTTCTTCGTGGCATGGACTCCACGAGATGTTGATAGGTGGTTTGTGGAATCCGAGACCATGCTTTATGAATAGCACTTTCCAGGAGTGTGAAATTGCAGGGTTGTGGATCCAGCTTCTGATGGCTCGTTCAACTTCATCCCACAAATTCTCAATGGCGTTGAGATCTGGAGATTGTGAGGACCACCTAAGCAAAGTAAACTCACCGGTATGTTCCTGTAACCAATCCTGTACAATACGCGCACTATGGCAGGACGCATTATCTTGTTGAAAGTAGCCATCGCCATTAGGATAAACCGTCCACATGACAGGATGCACTTGGTCCGCAACGATGCTTAGATATGATGTGCCAGTCAGACGTTTATCAACACGAATTAAAGGGCCCAAAGCATGCCAGGAAAACATTTTCCCAAATCATAACGTTGGCTCCACCAGCTTGAAGGGTTGTATCAATGCATTTGTGGTCCATGCTTTCGTGCTGTTTCCACCAAATTTTCACTCGGCCATCGGCATGGTGCAACTGAAAACGTGATTCATCAGACCACATAATTTGTTTCCAATTATCGACTGTCCAATCCTTGTGCTCCTTTGCAAACTGGAGACGCTTTCTCTTGTTAACTGCAGACAGCAAAGGTGTTCGAACAGGCCTTCGTCTGCCATATCCCATCCGATGCAGTGTATGGAGAACAGTGCGTGCAGAGATCATTTGAAGGGATCCTTGATTAAGATGGTCTGTAATTTTCTGCACTGTTTCCCTTTTGTTGTCTGTTACCAGTCTGGACACTCTCCGTTTCGCCCGTGCAGTCACTAGTCGATGACGACCACACGTTGCACGTAGAGACCCAGTTTTTTGGCTGACAGTCCAGTCTTTAAACACTTTAACAACAGCTGCTCTGGAACATTTCGTGAATGCGGCGGTTTCAGTGATACTCGCACCATTGGCTCCGAGCTCCTACAATCATCCCACGTTGAAAGTCCGTTAAATCGCATTTTTTACCCATCTCGTCACCCAAAAATCTCTTCTACTACAGCGCAAGCACTAAGCTTTCCCTTTTTATACTAGCCTCGCCCTCTGTTGGCAACAGCGTGCATCCATAGCTCATTTGCTTAAAACTGTCAGGTGGTTATAATAAAGTGGCCACTCAGTGCTAATATACGCCCAGAAAACCGTCCGTTTTTGTATTAGAATACCTGGAATTTTAATTTAGGGCTGATGAACATGCTTTTGCAGGAAGGTGCATTTCTACAGTATTTGGAAAAGCAATACAAAATCCCTAAATAAAACTTGAAAAGTGCATGCAGGGTTCAGTTACATATCTCCCAGCTTTATAATATACCTTGACTGTACAATCTAAATGGGAAGATGCATTTTCACTTGTGAACAAGCATATGCCTTGAAATATGATTTTCCCGCGGTAATTGCTTGGAACATACATGGCATTGGTAAGGCTTTTCACCTGAATGAACAAGCATATGCCTTGGAAGATTACCTTTCTGAGCAAATTGCTTAGAGCACAGATCACATTGATGAGAATTTTCCCCTGTGTGAAGGAGGATGGGCTGTGAAAGAAGACTTCCAAGAAAATTGTTTGGAGCATACATCTTGTTGGTGAGGCTTTTTCCCCAGTATGAATGAGTAAATGCTTCGAAAGATCACTTTTTCGGGCAAATTGCTTGGAACATACATAACATTGGTAAGGCTTTTCACCTGAATGAACAAGCATATGCCTTGGAAGATTACCTTTCTGAGCAAATTGCTTAGAGCACAGATCACATTGATGAGGATTTTCCCCTGTGTGAAGGAGGACGGGCTGTGAAAGAAGACTTCCAAGAAAATTGTTTGGAGCATACATCTTGTTGGTGAGGCTTTTTCCCCGTATGAATGAGTAAATGCTTCGAAAGATCACTTTTTCGGGCAAATTGCTTGGAACATACATAACATTGGTAAGGCTTTTCACCTGTGTGTATAGCCATATTGCTCTGAAAGATCACTTTTCCAAGCAAATTGCTTGGAACAAACATCACATTGGTAATCGTTTCACCTGTGTGCATAAGAATATGCTGAGAAAGAGGACTTTTCCAAGGAAATCGTTTGGAGTATACATCACATTTGCAAATCCCCCCCCCTCCATGTTAATGAGTATATGCTTCGAAAGATGATGACTTTTTCGAGCAAATCGCTTGGAAGATACATCATTGGTAAGGCTTTTAACCTGTGTGCATACGCATATGCTCTGAAAGATGACTTTTCCGAGTTTCTATTTGAATTTTTTTTCTCTGTTAGCACAACAAAATGTCATACTGTTCGGTGCCAGTCCGTCAATAAAAATGGGAAATTAAGCTGGTCCTATCTAAAATTACTTCATATACGCGCTTGACTACTACCTTCTCTTCGGAAACTAAAAGATTTCACATTAAATGTTTCTCCGTTACTTACCTGCGAAACGTAACTCCAAGAGGTGGTCGCTCGGAATTGTTGTGACATCCGTACGCGCAACAACACACCATTTCTAAAAAAAGGAAACTTCAAATGTCGAAAATCAAACTTGTCACTTACGTAACCCAATGGCTCAAAACCACTATCAGAGTCTTGTGATGACCCTCACACCGTCAGCGTCGTCTGCTAAGAAAGCTTCAAGTTTGTGACGTCATACTTTCTTCCCTTATTCCTACCTCCATAGGAGGACCAACATAATACTAGGCAGGTTGTCATAATGTTTGGCTCTTCTGTGTATCTTGTGCTCTAAAATACGCGTAGCTACGTGAATAAAACGGCCAGTGTGGGAGAGTCAGCAAAAACATTCGTAACGTCAATTGTTTATTCTGCACGCACGGGAAGCTCAAGTCACCAATACGCTGTAATCATCACGTTGTACCGCTGACAAATGTTATGAACTTCCTGTATTAACACATAAATTTCTATCATATAGCTACAACACTTATTTGTCGATTCACACAAATATACAACAGATTTCAACCTCTTTCGTTATTCCAAAACATTCGCTAACATATCCATTATGTTCATATCCTCTACGCATTTTCATTTAACCTAATCTATTATTTTCTTCTGACTCAATGTCAGCGTTGCCTAAGTGTAAAAGCTGTTCGGGGAAATAATGTACTGTTCAGTGAGAAAAGTTTAACAGAGAAGTAACGAAATTTATTAAAGAAAACAGAAACCCAGAAGGATGGTTAAATAGAAGTAAACATCAAGTTCAGTTTTTAAGTGATCAGGTGTTGGGTTTCAAGGATTTGAACCACGAACCTACGAAGAAGTATGTGGTGACTCAATTGTAAGTCTTATAACTGAGGAACTATTTGTAATGGGAAAGCTGATTTCGTAAGAAAAATTCTATATAATATGTAATTCTACCACCACGATTTGTAAACGGGGAACGAATGCGGTAAAATAATATCATAAATATCAAAACCCTTGAAGTCAAATTGAAGCTGTGCCAAATATAAGTATGAAATTTACTTTATTTATTTAATTTAAATTATAATTTTCTGAATAGAATACGGTATTACACCATACAATACAAATTTTGAAGATGACAATCCGGTTTTTGGTGCAAATATGGCAAGGATGGTAAGTTAGATAATATCCGAAAACTTGAAAATTTCATCGTCCTAGAGCTGAAATCAAACCCGCGTCTCCCTGGTATGTCACCCACTACACCACCCAGAACGACCAAGTATCATGTTTCCGATTAATTTGAATATAACCATCTCAAGATTCGCTAGTCGAAGCAACCTTAATCGGAAACTTGAGACTTTGTCGTTCTGGGCGGTGTAGTGGTTAGCATGCCCGGGCGCTATTTGGAAGACGCGGGTTCGATTCCCGCTCCAGGACGACGGCATTTTCGAGTTTACGGATATTATCTGACTTACCATCCTTGTCATATTTACAACAAAAAACGGATTGTCATCTTCAAAATTTATAATTTTCTGTTGCGTAAAATTACCAAGAATTGATTTAATTTTTTTAACACAAATTTCGTCAAGTGAATTGCTTTGCCATAGAATTCAATGATACAGAATATTCGTATTAACAAACTGATGTAAAAAAAAAATAGAATCGTTTCTTAGTAATTCTACAAAAATTTGTTAGCAGCAGGTTTAATTACTACCTAAAAACATTCATTGAAGAAGTTTAGATACATATGTTGTTATGAAAAGGGAAATGACTTCTATGTAGAATAATAGGCTGTGTGCCTTTCGCCAGAATATATTATTTTAAATATATTTGATTAATTTATGATTGCAATAGAGTTTCCTATTCTCTCCGTTAACGTTTTAGGAAAAGATGACATTTATTATAAACATCTTAAAAATATGTTTCTATTCTTCACGTTTTGTTTCAGTAAATAATACTAACGCACCACGTAAATCTAATATTACAATCATTGATTATCATTTTCAAGATTCGTCTGAGCATACAAAAAGCAGAAATAAATGAGAAAATGCGGTGATGCTTTCTTTGAGACTTTGGGGGTGGAGAGAGCAAAGAGTATCGTGGGTTCTTAGTCGTTTGTTTTCATTTACTGGCAGCAAAATAAATGTGATTTCATGAATAATGCAAAGGAATTTATTTTCTGAAAAATATATCAGCAATTCTTATTTACAGAGACTTCCTTTTACAAAGGCCGTTCCGTAAAAACTGAGAGTAATTTTTTTTGAGTTGACAACAGTACGAAGTGGGGGAAAAACCACACAGACGACTAACTGAAATAAGGAAGTATCTATGGCAACAGTTGTTAGTCCTGGCAGAGGATTCTGGTTTTGTTATCACGCAGCTGTTTAAGGTAGGTCTGCATTTCGCAATCCAGCTATGGAGGTGAGTGATTCAGAGTGAAGAAGTGAAATGCATTGTGCGATAAAATTGTGCTATCGTTTGGGTAAAACGGCTCCAGAAACAGTTGATTTAATGAAAATAGCTTGCAAAGATAAATGTGTGGGTGAGACAACTATTTTTAGAACGCACCATTCAAGAAAAGGGGTTTTGTCGACAGTACTCGCTCCTAGGCCTAGTCGACTTGAAAGTGTTATTACGGAGCGTATTGGTAACACTGTTCGGGAAATCCTGCAAGAAGATCGACGAATGACGTGTGAGGACATGGCGGCGTCAACTAACATTTCAAAAACCGTTGGTATTCCGCATTGCACGCGACAAATTACTACTGCATCGTGTGTGTTCCAAATGGATGCCCCATCACCTGACGAGAGAAAAATTGTTGGGCAGAGTTCACGTGCGTCATGAGTGGAAACAAATGATTGCAAAGGATATAAACCTTCTAAACACACTAATAACTGCCGATGAAACATGGGTCCACTATGTCGGCCCCCTCACTAAGCGCGCAACGAGTGTCTGGAAACGCAGGCTCGCCTCCTCCGAAAAAAGTCCGCCAAACCAAATCATATGGGAAGATGATGATGATGATAATTTTCTTTGATCATAAAGGTGTAGTCTACCAGCATGCCGTTCCTCCACAAATTACTGTCAATGCTTTTCATGACATGATTCTTAAAAACAAACAATTGTGGACGTGAATTGACGTGGACGTGTATTGCATTTCAGTCTTGAAGCGTGTGTGATGACACATATCGATTAAGCGTATGCGACGACACAAATCGATTAAGCCACCGGAACTGGTGGGCAAGTGGACCCTACATCATGATAACGCCCGCCCGCATGTGGCTGCTTGTGTTGAACAGTTTCTTACAAAATGCAGTATTGAAATCCGACTTCACCCCGTGCAATTTCTGGTTGTTTCTAAGAGTGAAGGAGAAGTTCCGTGGCGCAACATTCAACACAGATGCTGACGTTATTCAAACTGTATAGGGGTCGCTAAAGCAGCTTGAAGAATTGGACTGAACGACGGGACCGTTGCATATCATCCGAGGGAAGTTACTTTGAGAAAGAATAGCATATGTTTTGCTGTACCTATATTTCTTCATTTGGTGTGATTTTACACTCAGTTTTTATGAAACGGCCGTTGTAGTTGGCGAAAAATTGAGAGATAATACTAGATATCCTCTTCCAATGTTTTACTGAATTTGAAGCTCCCCATAATTACGAATCCACGTCAATTCGGAATAGAACTGAATCTTTGGAAGAAAAACTTGGCCAGTCATAGAAGGACAGACATTTTATCTGTGCTAGCTTCTTAGCCGTCTAGAATCTGTTTATCTTTGATGACGTGGACGTGAATGATTTAAAAGAATATGCACGCTGTAGTTAAAACATTAATTTAGTAGTAACACCAACGTGCAACATTTTCGAATCTGTGTGCCGGAGTTGGACCTTCAATGAAAATTTGGTTCGCACATGAACTGGTACACTTTAATATTGACAATCACTTGCATTCTCTTGAAGCATCCATTACTGAACACATGCGACAATGGGTGAAACGCAGGCACGCGGCGACACGGTTCAGCTTACGACTGCGAAAGACTTGTCGCACAAACCCGTATTTCGGAATATGTGAATTTGGATAATATGAAAATTCCGCTGTATTATTTAACATCTTATGCATAATGACAAAATTAGAATGTATGTGCGTGTGGTAGCTATTCGGAAACTAGTGGTATACACTACAAAATTTGCCAAATGGATTTTGATTGCTGTCTGGGTTGCAGAATTCGGTTTCAAATCGGAATTTCCAAAAATGGTTCTCATAGAAGCAAAGATATTATATTAACCATGCTTTTTCTACAAGGAAGTTTTGAGCTACACAGCCGAGAAAATCAACGTGACCTTGTAAGCGCATGTGCGAGCTGCCATTTGTGCCGGGATGAAAATGTTCCATCCGAGCTTGCATTGCGAAAAGCAAAACAACTTCCCTTATTTGGCCATTACTATTCCAGCAGTGATATTGATGTTTGATGGCTACGAAACTGTGCCACACACCGATGCAATACTGGGAGCATTTGCCAACGAATGTGTTCTTTAGTTTAAAAGTAGAAAATGTAGCAAGTGTTCAAGTTAAGTATATTAATGTAGGGTTAAGGCTCATTTGCGTTACGTTCCTTTTGAAAGCCCCATTATATCCACAAGGACAAAATTAGAAAGAAAGCACGAATAAATTTATGGGCGTAGGTAAAGATATGGAAGCAGAAGTAAAAAGGTGGAAAAAAGAAACACTCTAGCATCCAATGTTTAGTTTAAAAATTGCGGTGGATCAGTGGTCTAATCGCTGACCTCAAACTGTGGGTCCACGTTCTAGTATCGGAATGGAGCATGAGTGGTATGTATGTATGTTGTACGACACTGGCTTTTTTTTTCTTTTTCAGGAGTTAATGACCATAAATTAGAGACTGGCGATTACTTATAGCGGACTGAGTTGCTCACGAAGATCGTTAAACCCCAAATGAAAAAACGATCTTATGAATATTTTGCCGTACTCGTGCACCACAAAAATAATATTGCTGCACTGTTAACAAAATTTGCTTATTTACGTATTGTGACGTACTACAGAGGTGAAAACACGTATGAAGACGACAAATCTGCAGCCAGACATTCTGTCAGCGTAGCTCAGTTGGGAGAGCGAATTACTCCGGAGTGAGGGGACAAACTTGTGTTTTCACATTGGCGCCCGATTGTGGAAAATGGATCCACTGGCCGTTGGGTTCTTTGAAAGATGTGTGATGTTTGCTCTAGAGATGAGCTCGGGCCCGGGCTCGGACGGACTCAGAGATCATTGACTACCGAAAAACCCGGTCCCGCGCTCGGAATTACACGTCTCGAATTTCATTATTGTAATTAATTCTACACGTGTAATTCCGAGCCCGGTTGAATTACACGCGTTGAATTTCATTGTGGATTTGTTACCATGGTGGAAGGTTTTTCAATCTCCTAAGCTAGCTGCCATTGCAAGACAAATCTTGCTTAGCAAGACTAGCATTGTCCAAAGCTATGTCCCAAGCAATGATTAGTTTAAGGACGTCTGGTATTGAAAAACTGGGAAAAAATCACATTCCCATTTTTTGTATTTTGTTAAAAATCAGGAATCTTATCTTTAAAATGACGTATTAATTTCCAAAATTGTGCAACTAGAAGTATTGTTATTTATTTTTAAAAATTTCCTCACTGCCGTGAATTTTGGGGTGACGTTGGTTTTTAGTGCAGCAGGTCGAGTTTTAGAGAAAAGAAGATCAAGTTGAAGCGCTGAGGCATTAGATGCAATTCTCTCTCTCTCTCTTATTTCATGACGAACTTGATCTGGAAACTGCACACACATATGATAAAATTATGATTATTATACTATTAAGCGCAAAGCTTTGTTAATGTTACAAAATGCAGAATAATCTGGTCTGGAATGCTTTTACGTTCTTTTTTTTATTTTTGGAAATTTCCCTACATGATTTTTTTTATATTCTACTACATCACTCTAAACTACCTTTACCAATTAGCATATATGTAAATTATATTGCAAAGATTAGTTTTCTAGAGTCAAAATTTCAAAACTTTGCAACTGTTTGTACGGCGTTGTGCGTTTCATAATGCAATTTATTAAAAATAAAAGTAAATTTAGAAATCAAAAAGAAATAACAAATGGAATTTTTTGTTTCTAAACGATTTTTTTTCTTCAGCTTTTACCAAAATTACTGATTCCCCTGATACGGTCGAAGGGCACGTTGATTATTTATTTATTTTCAAATTTACATTTTAGAACATTTGGCTTTATGCGTAGTATTTCTAAAAACATATTAATATTGTGAAGTAGATTAACTGACCTAAACTTTTTAAACTAATGATTTTTAAACTGATCCTTGCTTGGGCCATATTTTTGGCCATCAAGGGCATTTCTTTGGCCATTTTGCTTATCAAAATTTTTTTCAAGAATCCGGGCCCGTGCTCAGCAGACACGTGTAATCAAAGGAAGCGGGCCGGGCCCGGGCTCCTAAAATTGAGCCCGAACTCATCTCTAGTTTGTTCCACACATTGCTTGGAATTAATAAAAAAATTCCTACTTCACTTTAAAGGCAAAAACAAAAAAAGATGAGAGGGAGATGATGTGACGTACTACAGAGGTAAAGCACGTGTCAAGACGACAAATCTGCAGCGAGACATTCTGTCCGCGTAGCTCAGTTGGGAGAGCGACTTACTCCGGAGTGAGGAGACACGGTTTCGATGACCGTCGCGGACAAACATTTGTTTTCACAGTATGCAGTGCCTAAAAAACAGTAACATTTTCGTGGTATGGAGGTCGTACTTACAACAAAATCGGTCATAGCATTAAAAAACAGAATATGCGAATTGTAAAAACCTGAAAGAAATACGGGATTACGCCATATAATACAAATTTTGAAGATGACAATCCGATTTTTGGCGTAAATGTGACAAGGATGGTAAGTCAGATAATATCCAAAAACTTGAAAATTTTCATCGTCCTGGAGCGGGACTCGAACCCGCGTCTCCCAGAAAACAAGTTTTCGGATATTATCTGACTTACCATCCTTGTCACATTTACGCCAAAAATCGGATAGTCATCTTCAAAATTTGTATTATATGGCGTAATCCCGTATTTCTTTCATGATTTATCTGCTTCTCCGGGCAATCACGGGATAGGATTATTAACCTCCAGATTATCTAAACATGAATGCCGGTTGCTTCGACTAGCGAATCCTGTGATGGTTAAATTCAAATTGATCGGAAACTTGAAACTTGGTCGTTCTGGGTGGTGTAGTGGTTAGCATACCTAGGCGTTTTCTGGGAGACGCGGGTTCGAGTCCCGCTCCAGGACGATGAGAAAAAAATTTCCAGTTTTCGGATATTATCTGACTTACCATCCTTGTCACATTTACGCCAAAAATCGGATTGTCATCTTCAAAATGCGAATTGTATTTTAAAGCTTATGCCTAGACAATCCTAGGTACAATTCAGCAAGTGCATATGCCAACCCGGTGCCTGAGTGATACGTAGCGTTGACTTCTAATTATTCGTAGAAGAAGGGTCCGCATTTGAATCCCGGGGAAATATAGATGATGTGTTTGCCTATTAGCTATGGCTTTCTCCCTTCGCTGGAACCAGTGATTTCAAATTAAAAAAGGTTAACTGTTTATAACCCACTAAGTTGACCCCCCCCAGGCTAACAAACCAGCAAGTGCATAATAAAACACGTATCATCATCATCATAATCAACCATGGGTACAATTCCTGTTGGTGTCTGTTGCCATTTTAACAATATTGTCCCATTGAAGTATGTTCGTTACAGTGTGGCTCAATTCTTGAAGAGTTCCACAGCACCAGTCTTTCATATCGTCAGCCCACACACGGTGAGGGCGTCCTCTTGCATTTCATTCACACATATACTGCATGTGAGTTCAAATGACGAATCTTTCCTGTTGGGATAATTCTAAAATGCTGAAAACTAGTTCTTTGTATCATGGGATTGATCACGTGAAACGTAGATTATCAACGTGCAACACACTGTGAATAAACCGTGCCTATGGCTTCGAAGTTATATGTGTACTTTTCTTTCCAATTCTGAATTCCATGACCGCTGTAAGCAATTCTTTCAGCTATAAGCTATCGCGAGTCCCTGAGTTAGGGCCATTAGTTCCAGGGAGCGGGCAGAGGCTCTATCCGAGCAAAACATCCATGTCTCATCCAGAACTTGGGCACGGGACCATCTCGAATGAATGGTGAAAGCCTGGGCCTCAAACCATTTGAACCCGGACTCTTCTCGGACGAACGGTCAGAGCCAGAGATTCAGACAGCTCGGCTACCGAGGAGGCTTGTGAACTGTTTTGCGTGCATGAATTTTGGGATACAACATCGATGTCGATGAGCTTTGCGAAGAGTTCATCTTTGAGCTTGTAACGAACGAGCCCTTTCCTACCGGTGTTGGTATTCAAATCAACGTCTTCCTACTCCGGAGTGAGATGTTCTCCCGACCGAACCACGCCGGGAAGGCTTATCGCTGCAAATTGCCGTTTTGAATCATGCGTCAGTTCAGTAGTAAGTCACACATATCTCTCCTTCGCCTGAGAAAGGCGGGGACACAAAATCTCTGGTTTCGAGTCCGCAGACAAACCCTGCTTGATGCAGCTCACTGTAGAAGAAGGAATGTTTTGTTTTGTATTTCCAAACAACATGTGGAAGAATCATCAAAAATTGTTTTCGAAATTCACGACCAGAAGATTCATTTTACGTTCGGGAGCTAAGGTAGCGGACATGCCCTTTTTTCCGGTGACGGTGGATTTCAGCTTTTCAGCACCGGCAACTTTCTTCGAGTGGAATATTCTACCAACTGAACTATGCCGGCAAGCCTTATCGTTGCAAGTTGCCGTTTTCACTCATGCGCTATCTCAGTGATACGTCACAAGTCTCCGGATAGCTTTTCCAATTTAACAGGTCTAATGTGGCCATATTGGGCAAGTAAGGGTATCTGAGACCCAGAAAATCGATTGGTGGACGTAAAAAAAAAAAATAAAGCCCAGGGATCCCAACTGCACACTAAATGTAATCAACAGTATTCGCTTAATTGTCGGTTGGCAAAGGCTGGATTTCGTCGGGAAGTCTCCCACTCGACTTCTTATAATACCGTCAAAGATAATTTTGTCTCTGCTTCAAGGTTTAACGATTACCATGAACAACTCATGAAGCTGTAAGCAGTCGCCCGTCACCAATTTAAGGTCACTAGTTTCAGGAAGCGAGTGACTTTAAATTAAATATTCGGAAGTCGAACTCCGGCACACGGAGGAATGGCCAGAAGCCAGCGCCTCAGACCACTCGGCCTCCGAGTCGAAAGAGACAGTCTTTACTCACAACGAATTTTTAAATTTCGTGATCAGAAGTTTTTGCCTCGCCACGTAACGGAACGGAACTGTTGCAAGAGATTTCAGCGCTATCTGGTGAGCCATGCGTTTAAAAATTGTGTCCGCAATGAATGAGCGTGATAGATCTATAAAAGTTATTCAAATAAAAAATAGCTGCTCCGGTGGCGCAGTGGTTTAAGCGCTGGTTTATGACCATTCGTCAGAGATGGGTCCGGGTTCGAATCCCAATGAGGCATGGATGTTGTGTTTGTCTTACACCACTGGTACTCCCCCTTCCCTGGAGACAACGGCCCTAAATTAGGGATGGGCGACTGCTTATAGCCCACTGAGTTGCTCAAGGTGGTCGTTAAACCTCCAATCTAAGAAATAAAAAAAAATAAGAATCAGGAGATAGGGCCCTGTTGCAGGTGGAATTCCGCCACCAGTAGTGGGCCCAGTATGCCCAAAGAGAAAAGAGTAATGAGCCACATAGGGCGGAGTGTTGTCATAACACACCCAGAGAATTCAAAGGACACTCGCTACGACATGCATATATCCAAGCAAAGGTAATTAATGCGCCGTGATTAACTTCCTGATCAAGTAAGACGCTATGGAGAGATAAGATAAGATGTTTAAGTCACTTGCTTCTACCCACTAACACGATGTCCTTGTCAGGGTAACTTTCCCTTCCCCATCAGGCTTTGGGTCATGGAGCACAGAATAATGGGCTAGAGCGACAGCGCCTCTAGTGAGTATCACTTGTAACAGGTTAATGGTCGGTACTGCTGAAATGATAGGGAGGAAAGGAATTGCTTTGCTGTAACTTTCGTAAAGCCCGGCACCTTTGTGAACATTTCTGTTTGGGAAGCGCAGAAAATTTTGGACACCATTTGGTTCTGGTACATAGGCCGTTTAAAGGCTAAATGGTGGAAGCAATTTCGAGAAGTTAGTCAAAGGACAGCTGACCTTCGACGACCTGGGCAAGTCACCGCGCCATCACACAAGAAACAATCACATTGACGAACAATGCGGTGAGGGAAAAGCGTAGAAAGCAGTCTTCTCCATATACTGCCTCATACTCTGAAAAATCGTGTCTTATCTAGCGGCTTCCTTGATGAGGAACAACTCAGCTTCAGGGCGGTGCGAACGCCAAGCTGAAATTCTCTTTTGTTAAATGGTAGTGAATATTTATGTCAAGAAAAAAGAAAAGAAAAAATGCAAAATCCTATTGTCGCAAAATCAAGCTGCTTTCGCCAGGAAAATCTGGAACGCCTCTCGTACTCAATCAACTAAATACCGTGATTCCCGAAGTTATGTGGAAATTACATAGGCAATACAACATTGCCAATGAGTAGGCTTCTCTGTATGACTTCCCAGATAAACAGTGAAGTACGTAGCAGTTTTGCAGATATACATGGGAGATTTTCTGGGAATAGCTGTCCAATCGGGAAAGATAAGTAGCAGATGAGTCCAACTGGTACCTATCCCGATTTTGACGACTCAAGCGCCACTGGTGCATACAAAAGGAAATATTCAGAAAGAAATCTTCCAATTTTAGACACTTCTTCTTAAGATACAAATCCTAACGCCGAACCCAATGAGGAATCATTTTGGAAACAAACCCAGCACCACCACCCTTTTCCGTTTGGAGGGAGGTGTGGGGACACCGAAATATAAGGTAAAAATTCCAATTTTAGGCGTGTCTTTTTTTAAAAAATCTGTAGACTAAAATAATGACAGTCGGGGAACGACCATGGTGTCTCTGGTGGTGAATTCCGTAAATAAAAAATTAAAATTAGACTTCTCCGCAGCTTTCTGTGAACAAAAATTAAAGAGAGAGAGAGAGAGAGAGAGAGAGAGAGAGAGAGAGAGAGAGAGAGAGAGAGAGAGAGAGAGACCGGAAACATTTGGAAGGTCAGTCTGGGAACAACGATAGCGCCTACAGTGGGGAAGCACATAATTAAAAAGTAAAATTTCAAATTACGGCAACACGTACTGAGTGAAAAAGGTTGAAATTTTTGAACTAGTGAAGGTGTCTGTCTGGGAACAACGACAGCGCCTCTAGTGGGGAATCGCGTAACTAAAAAGTAAAATTTCAAATTACGGCAACACGTACTGAGAGAAAAAGGTTGAAATTCTGGAACTAGTGAAAGTGTCTGTCTAGCGTTGATGGCTGGAGAGGATAAAGAGTCTCCCTGTTACTAGAATTATCCAAATCACCACAATAGAGTATCGTTATAAATAGCGCAGAAAATAACGTTGATTTCGGCGTTGACATCGGGACCAAAAGGCGCAACTGTAAATTTGTGGTGCACACACATTTTTCACATCTGGCTGAAAACCCTAACAGTCCAGGTCACACACACACACACACGCCACACACACACACACACACACACACACACACACGCCACACACACACACACACACACACACACACACACACACACACACACACACACAAAGCCTGTGGGACGTTAGGTGTTAACAAATTGTGTTGCATTGTGCGCTTGCGACAAAATCATTTTAAAAACAATCTAGCAAGTAGAACAATAAAATTACTTAAAAATAATCTAATAAGTAGATCCTTCCTTCCTGTTTTGTTTTAAGAGTTCATTGAAACCCCTTTAGAAAAATCAGTCAATTTAATTAAAAGTTATTCAGGGGAAGTGTTCGATGAAACGCTATGTTATGGGTTACTTGAATACCAGTTATTAACACCGATCACGCATGAATGTATTTCAAAAACTGAAACTGAACGAATAGATAAATTTAGGCTCATGACTTTTCATGGAAAATTTACTGGTTGCGCACATAACAAAGTTGCATTTCGGAGATAAAACAGTTTCCCTAATTGATATGGAAACAACTGAAGAAATGCAAATACTTTCCGTTACCTTGCTCTTCGGTATTTTTCATTTAGCTTATTTTTCATCTTATTTTTTTTAGGTTCCTCCGAAACATACTGCTCTACATTTATTTCGAATTTCTTTTTATCAACACTTATATTTAATCAAGTCAGCGTGGAACGGCTTGCCTTTTCTTTACTTGCGCTGTGTTTTACATTTTCACGTTTTTCGTGGAACATTTTTCTACTTATTTACAAACGTTTTCAGTATTAGCAAGTTAAAAGAGCTCACGTTACTGCTGGTGTTGTCTCTAGAGAGATTTTGGTATTTATTTAAGCTTCATCACATTTCGCCGAATTCTCCACAAAATGAAAGTGCTTTAATCGTTTAAAACCGTTTTCCAGAAATATTTTTTTGTTTTAGTTTGATTTGCATGAGTAGAAATATTCTGTTATTCTGCTGTTAAACTTTTTTTTTTTTGTTTTAGCAATATTATTTAAAAACAGTAAATCTCCGTAGACTACCACCTGTAGTATCGACATTGTATGTCCCACGAAATACATTACACAGAAGAGAAGTAAAACTAAAAACATCAAAATTTGAATTTTTGAGCGAAAAAGATTGTGTTTGCTACATAGCTAATAAATACAAAAAGTGAGTGTTAAAGCGTACAATACGATTCATTCAGTAGGTATTTTGTTTGCTCACAAAATGATCTGGTGGCTTCGCTGTACTTTACAACTCTATTGAATTTACTGTGATTCGGGACAAGCTTAGAAACACCTGTGGCTAACTGCTTATTATACGACTTCGCTATCATAATCATTATCAGCAACAACAATAATTCCCAATCCACTGATGGATGAAGGTCTCCCCAAGTATCTTCCATAAATTTCTATTCTGGGCAATTCTCTTCCATGCCTCTACAGCATACCTTGTAATTTTATGTACGCATCTCAAATGTGGTCTCCTACTGGGTCTTTCCTGTTCCTTGGTATCCCATCAATCTTTTCAGTTGTCAAACGGCAGTCGATTCTCTCAGTACTATGTGCAGTCCATTGAAACTTGAAGATGATTTTCACTTTTATAGTTTCTTCCACTTTTGTCATTTTCCTGATCTATGAGTTGTGTCGTACTTATCTCAGAGGTGACACACATGGTCAAGACGCCAAAGCTGTAGCTACAAATTTGGCCAGTGTAGCTTAACTGGAAAAGCATTCAGCTCCGTAGTAGAAGGATGCGACTTCGATTTCTACCACCGGCAAATTTGCGTTACACTATAAAGTTTCGTTAACCCTTCAATCGGCTGGAACGAATAACTCGAGGTTAGCAAAACGTCCTGAAATCTGCTCGAGCAAATATATATTGGCTGTCTAATAAGTTGGTTGTACGCTGCTGGAACAGATGGACCAACGCCTCAGGAATCGTAGCTTTTCCCTCAAATTTGCGTTACGCTATAAAGCTTCTTTAACCCTTCACCCGGCTGGAACGAATAACTCGGAGTTAGCGAAACATCCTAAAATCTGCTCGAGCGAATATATTGGCTGTCTAATAAGTTGGTTCAACGCTGCTGGAGCCAATGGAGCTATGCCTCAGGAAGCGTAGCTTTTCCCTCAAATTTGCGTTACGCTATAAAGCTTCTTTAACCCTTCACCCGGCTGGAACGAATAACTCGGGTTTAGCGAAACATCCTAAAATCTGCTCGAGCGAATATATTGGCTGTCTAATAAGTTGGTTGAACGCTGCTGGAGCCAATGGAGCTATGCCTCAGGAAGCGTAGCTTTTCCCTCAAATTTGCGTTACGCTATAAAGCTTCTTTAACCCTTCACCCGGCTGGAACGAACAACTCGGGGTTAGCAAAACATCCTAAAATCTGCTCGAGCGAATATATTGGCTGTCTAATAAGTTGGTTGAACTCTGCTGGAGCCAATGGAGCTATGCCTCAGGAAGCGTAGCTTTTCCCTCAAATTTGCGTTATGCTATAAAGCTTCTTTAACCCTTGAACCGGCTGTAACGTATAATTCGTGGTAAGCAAAACGTCCTTAAATCTCCTCGAGCGAATACATATTGGCTGTCTAATAAATTAGTTGAACCCTGCTGGAACGGATGGACGCCCAGGAAGCGTAGCTTTTCCCTCAAATTTGTGTTACACTACAAAGCTTCTTCAACCCTTCAACCGGCTGTAACGTGTATCTCGGGATTAGCAAAACGTCCTGAAACATTGTGAAACATTGCGTTATTTTCCATTTGAGGTCTAAAAAACATTTGATAAAATAGTATATTCTGTGGAAGAAATATTCTTCTCACAATACGTGGAAAAACTTTTGTCAGAATTTTTAACACAGTAAGCAACGACATGGCAGTTCAGAGATGTCTGACTGCTGTGTTAATAATTCTGATAAAATAGATTCTACCTTTCTTAAATGAATCACGTGTTGTAGGCTAATATTCACAGGTTTCTCTAAACAGTAAGAAAACCAATAAATTTGGGTGTAGGGTTAAGTGAATATATTGGCTGTCTAATAAGTTAGGATGAATGCTGCGGGAACGAATGGACCTGCGCCTTAGGAAGCGTAGCTTTCCCTTTAAATTTGCGTTATGCTATAAAGTTTCTTTAACCCTTTAACCGGCGGGAACAAATATCTCAGTGTTAGCAAAACGTCTTGAAATCTGCTCGAGCGAATATATTAACACTCTAATAAGTTGTTTGAACGCAGATGGGAGGAATGGATTTGTTCTTCAGAAAGCGTAGCTTTCCCCTTAGCTTTGTTATTCAATGTGGTTGTTTAGGGAATTATGGACACCAATCCTTTATGACTGATTACCTGCTAAAAGGGCTATAACAATGTCGACGAATCTAAGGAAGGAGAGAAATGATGTTTGAATACATTGTTTTTCTGTCCACTGGCATGATGTCCGTGTCAGTGGGACGAACTTTTCCCTTTATGATTTTGGTCGCGGAGCAGAAAATGAGCGACAGAAGCTAGCTCATGTTAAAATAACGGGTTTATAGTCAGTATTGCTGAGGTGAATAGGAAAGGAGTTGTTTTTTCTGTAGCTTTCGTAAAACTCAGCAGCTATGTGAACAATTCTGTTTGGGGAGCGCAGAACACTTTGGGTACCATTTGGTTCAGATCATCGGCCACTTAAAGGATTAATCAATCTTTCTTGGTCACACTAAGTATACACCTCTCCACGCTTCTTAGAGTTTTCGGCAACGTTTTTACACGTATGCTCAAAATTAAAGCAACAACCTCGTTAACAGAAGAATCTCGCCCCCGAAACCACCTTTAGACGCTACACAAAAAGCTAATTATGCAAAGCAGCAATGCTATCGCCAATAAACGAACAACAGTGTTATAGGAAGCCACGGGTCAGCAAAATCTGTAATTTGAATATACCCCACAACGTGGATTTCGTGTATAAACGAGTGGAGTCGAATATACACTGTCGAGTCATATTATTGTGACCATTTCTTGCTTTTGACGTCAACTGCGCGTAGCCAATGAATGAATGAAGGCACGTGTCGTGAGCTGGCTCAGAGGGTATATAAGGTGTGCTGTAGGCAATCTGAAAACATATCCGCCGCGGGTGGCCGAGTGGGCAACGTTCGTGACTGCCACGAGAAGGGCCTCAGGTTCGATCCCAGGCAGGTACGAACGCTCGATCCACTAAATACACGCCGAGCGTCGGATGGGCACGTTAGGCCGTCGGACCCCGAGTACTGGCCCCTCGGTAATAAATAAGGGCGTCTTTCTCCCCTTTCTACTTCGCTTCCGTGTCACTTTCCTATCGGGCAATCTAGCTCAAATCTCCTAGTTTCCTATTTCTAAGGGTTGTTTAAGACCTGGGGTCAGACACTCCCTTTCTAAAATCCTCTACATATGATTGTGATCGTGAAAACATATCCCTTGTCGCTGTCATGGATAAAAAGAGCGATTTATCAGATTTGAGAAAAAAGGGATGATTATTGGCATTTGGGTCAAGGGTGGCAGTATTTCTGAAACAGCGCAATTTGTGAACTGTTCGCGTGCTGCTGTGCTTAAAGTGTATCGTGATTGGAGAAATGGCACCATGGCGAATTGGAGATGTGGAAACTGCGGATCACCACGTGCCATTCATGTGAGATGTGAACCTTGGCTTCGAAGCTGCATGAGGGCCGATCGACACGCTACAGTGGAGCAACTCACTGGCCGAATAAATCAGGGGCTTCCGGAAGTGTGTCTAAAACAACAGTTCAGCGAAACCTGCTGCGTATGGGGTTCCGATGCAGACGGATGGTGACTGCACTTATGCTAACGAAGGTGCATCAGCAGAAAAGGCTTACATTTGCACGGCAGTATCGGAATTGGACCTCCGCTGATTGGCCAAGGATTGCTTTCTCCGATGAGTCACTTTTTCCTGCTTCGTCGAACGGATGGACGTTGACGTATAAGGCGAGAAACATCGGAGAACAAGCACTCTTCAACCATGGTTGGAAGAACACAAGCTCGTGGGGGCAGCGTTATAGTCTGGGAATAATGTCTTTATTGTTTGTTTTTTTTTGATTGGAGGTTTAACGACCACCGTGAGCAAATCAATGGGCTATAAGCAGTCGCCCGTCCCTAATTTAAGGTCACTGGTTCCAGGGAAGGGAGAGAGCCAGTGCCGTAAGACAAACACAACACCCATGCCTCACCGGGATTCGAACCCGGACCCCAGACGGACGAATGATCAGAGGCCAGCGCCTTAGACCACTGCGCCACCGGGGCGGCTTATTGTTTTTGTTTGATTGAAGGTTTTACGACCACCGTGAGCAACTCAATGGGCTGTAAGCAGTCGCCCGTCCCTAATTTAGGGCCACTGGTTTTAGGGAAGGGAGAGAGCCAAGGTCATAAGGCAAGCACAACATCCATGCCTCACAGGGATCCGAACCTGGACCCCTTTCCGACGAATGATCAGAAGCCATCGCTTAGACCACTGCGCTAGCGGGGCAGCAGGTATGTTTTCGTTGCATTCTCTATGTCCACTCATACCTGTAGAAGGCACTATGGATCGAATTCGTTATGAATACATCTTTGCAGACAACGTAAACTCATACTAGCTGATTGCCTTCCCTGGGGCGGATGGAATCTTCCAGCACGTCAATGCGACATGTCACACAGCTAGAAATGTCCGAGAGTGGTTGGAGTAGCATGATAAAGACTTCAAAGTACTTCCATGGCTCCTTAATTTCCCAGACGTAAACCCAATTGAGCATCTGTGGGACCACCTAGATTGTGTTGTTCGCTTTATGGATCCTCCACCACGCACCCTCCAGCAGCTGTCAGATGCACTACAGTCAGAATGGCTCCACATACCTGTAAACACCTTCCAGCACCTTATTGAGTCACTCCCAGCCCGTCTAGCTGCTGTCATATGCACCGCAGTCATCATGGCTCCACATACCTGTGAACACCTTTCAGCACCTTACTGAGTCACTCCCAGCCCGAATAGCTGCTGTCCGCGCTACACACGGCGGTTACTCTGGATATTAGCTGGTGGTCACAATAATGTGACTCGACCGCGTATATGTGGGCAGTCTTGGGGGCTGCATTATCAGGTGCAGTGATGAGACATCACTATGTCTCAGGGAGTTCGTTTAGATGATTTATTACGGTAGAGAGCTTTAAAGAGATAAGAAGCAGCACAGCCTAAAGCTGAATTGGCCAAACGATAAAATGCGGATCGATAAGTGTTATACAGCCTCTGGAGGCAATTTCAGGAAATTGGAAACATCTCGATATGACCGGAGCAAGGACGTCGGAGGGTCACTTCCGCTCGACAAGACCGTTTATTAGTGTTAACTTCTAGGCGTAATCGAAGCAACACGGCATACCAATTCGCCCACATGCTCACTGCGGAGTCTTTGCGGATTGTGACCCGACATGCGAAATACCGTAGATTGCATAAGTGATCTATATGAAGACGGCCTGCTGTGCGTGTTGTTTTGAGCGTATCCTAGAGAAGAGCTCGCTTCGAAT
This sequence comes from Macrothele yani, assembly GCA_039090855.1. Classification (NCBI taxonomy): domain Eukaryota; kingdom Metazoa; phylum Arthropoda; class Arachnida; order Araneae; family Macrothelidae; genus Macrothele; species Macrothele yani. The sequence goes on along the minus strand of CM077001.1, from coordinate 119,485,801 downwards.
GGTGCCACGATTATGTTCATTGGACACACCAAGGAAGAACACGCTTACTCTTTGCCGACGAACGCGGATTCCATTTAAAATCAAATTCTGGGAGAAGATTTACATAGCGAGAACGTAGAACACGTTATCATCAGATGAATAATGGGGAACGGGACCATCACGGAAGTGGTGGAATAATAGTTTAAGCTGGAATATGTAACAACGATTGCTTACTTCTGCACGGAACAACCAGGAAAAACCTTTGAGATGCACTGAAGAGCAATTGAATTAGATACAGCTGGCGATATGCAAATATGGCGCTGAGGGCGGCCCTGTAAACGGAAACGACATGACATATGCAGCGATCCGACAATATAAGGAGTGATGCGACGGGAATCAGTAAGAGTCGGACGCACTATGGGTAAGACGAAGGATCTAAGCTCATTTGATCGTGGGTAAATTGTCGGGGCCCGACGAATGGGTCACTCCATCTCGGAAGTCGTGCAGACACTGGGATTTTCACGAGCCACTGTGTCACGGGTGCACCGTGAGTACATCGAATCCGGTAAAACCATTCCTGCAAGGGCCAACTGCCGTGGACAACAGCGTGTGGATGAGCGTGGTCATCGCCGGCTAGCTCGCATTGTAACAGCGGATAGACGGGACACAGTGCAAGAAATCACTCGGCAATTTAACACTGGTGCACAAAAACGTGTAAGCAGCCACACCATCCAGAACCATCTCCTCGCTATGTGGTACAGAAGCCATCGTCCCACGAGGGTACCGCTGCTGACCGCACATCACACGGTGCAAAGATTAGCATGGGCGCGGGAACATCGCTACTGGACCCTAGACATGTGGGAAAATGTTGCCTGTACTGATGAGTCGAGATTCACGTTGGTACATGCGGATGGCAGGATACGAGTACGGCGCAAACCACATGAAGCGATGGATCCTTCTTGCCAGCAGGGTACTCTTCAAACTGGTGGGGGTGGCATTCTCGTCTGGGGACTGTTTACGTGGACTGAAATGGGACCCCTGGTACGTGTGACATCGTCCCTCACAGGTCAACGTTACCGGGTGATCCTGGACGACCATTTGCTCCCGTTTGTACGTCTTCAACATCCCACTGGGGACCTCATACTGCACCAAGACAATGCACCGTGCCATCGCTCCCAAATTGTATCAGAATAGTTGGATGAACACTCCACCGACGTGACCTCGCTTGCTTGTCCAGCTAGGTCACCTGACCTCAATCACATCGAGCACATCTGGGATGCCATCGAGAGAGATGTTCGAGGCTCTGACCCCCTCCATCAAATCTTCGTGAACTGTGAGAGCTTGTTCAGGGGTCGTGGATCCGTACGGTTTCCCAACGCTTCCGGTGTCTTGTCGAGTCCATGCCGAGAGGAATCACCGCAGTCATCAGGGCAAAAGGTGGTGCTACATGTTACTAGACAGGTATCTCTATTTCAGTTGCTTTTCAGTGTATAATCGCTGCACGATATTACGGCGAGATCCTGGTTCCTCATGTTCTTCTTTTCAGGGGTGCTGTGGGTTCATGGTTCTGCTGGTCAATGAATATTTTGAAAGCGAAGATATTGCGTATATGGATTATCCGATACTGCCACTAGATCTTGATCCCATTGAGCATGTTTGGGACACTTTGACTCACGAATTGCTACTCGCTCCCCTATTCCTACATCTCTTACAGTGTGCTTTTCTGGAAGAATGGGACTTAATCCCACAGCCTTTTTTGAGCACCCTCATTTAAAGCGTGATTCAGCGATGTGAAACTTGCATTGCTGTCCGAGGCGATCGCATACCGTATTGGAGACTAGTACCGTTTGTTCTGTTGATTTATTTGATATCGTTTCATGCCTTATTTCAATTACACAAATTTTGAAGATGACAATCCGATTCTTGGTGTAAATGTGACAAGGATGGTAAGTCAGATAATATCCGAAAACTTGAAAATTTCGTCGTTCTGGAGTGGGACTCGAACCCGTCTCCTAGATAGCACCCGGGTATGCTAACCACTACACCATCCAGAACCACCAAGTCTCAAGTTTCCCATTAATTTGAATATAACCATCACATGATTCGCTTGTCGAAGCTACCGGCATTCATGTTTAACGAATTTGGAGGTTAAGAATCCTATTCCGTGATTGCCCGGAGAAGCAGATAAATCATGAAAGAAATACGGGATAACACCATACAATACAAATTTTGAAGATGATAATCCGATTTTTGGTGTAAATGTGACAAGGATGGTAAGTCAGATAATATCCGAAAACTTGAATTTGGGAGACGGGGGTTCGAGTCTCTCTCCAGGACGATGAAATTTTCAAGTATTCGGATATTATCTGACTTACCATCCTTGTCACATTTACATCAAAAATGGGATTGTCGTCTTCAAAATTTGTATTATATGGTGTAATCCCTTATTTCTTTCATGCCTTATTTCAATTATTTATTATTTCACAGGCCATGATTTGGGTTCATTCTCATACGTCTTTGTTCCCTTACATTTACAAGTGTGAAATAGTGTACCACAAAACATAGATAAGGATCCTTTTCTTATATTCACCAGATTTTTTTTTTGGTTATTGCCTATTAACTTGGTTTCTCGAGTTGTTGCTTTAATTTTGAGCGCCACTGGATGTATGTTTTAATTAAGATCCATGTCTCATATTAGCAAACAAGAACTGGAAGGATGCATTTTGATTGAACATTTTCTCTCTAGAACGTAATGGCAACTTTCTCTTTCAAATTGTGCTGTTTGTTCCAAATGCACTGAGTACGCCTTTTAATTTGTTCTTTAATGCGACCCTAGCTTAACATCTGTTGTCCATGATATCAGTTACTTCTAGATTTGCCCATATATCCTTCACTTCTTGTAAAAATGTTGTATATCAATTTTGTTTTCTGTAAGTTAATTTCTAACATCACCGACTTACTCTTGTCCATAAGTTCCTGGATTATGCACGACTTCCTTGTGTAAAAGCCTATATAAAGTATATATTTGGTAGAGACTGAGCTTAACCGCGTGGCTTCTTCATCTTTGCAGAAATCTGAGGTACTTAGCTACAAACAACACACCTCTCCACTAAGTTCTTTACTGGCCTTTCTACCTCCAGCCCTCCAACTTCACCTCGTCTAAGTTAACTCTTAGGTTGGGCATCCACCAGTTGCATTTTACGCAGTTTGGTATTCTGCCCCGAATTTCTACTGAAATATAATTTATTTTTGAATATCCTGTTATTTCCCATGCTCCGTAAATGACCTAACCAACATAAACGAGAAGCCTTAAGTTCGTCCTTAACATTGTTATGGCGTACTAACTACACAGGTGATGCACATGTCATACGGAAAGTAACAGTGGAAAACCTTAGTCGGCATAGCTTAATTGGGAAAGCATTCAGCTCCGGAGTAGAAGGATGTTGGGGCTCGAGATGCGCCACCGGTAAATTAAATTTGGATTACATATTGGGGCTCGAACGTAAAATTGGATCTATTGGCAGTTAGGTTCTTCGAAAAATGTGTGATGTTCCTTCCACATTTTGTTTGCAATTAAGTCAAATCCGTGTCGGGTCTTTGAATATGAAATTTTCTAATCGAACTGATAATCGATGTCGTGCATAGTCTTGTTTTCTTGACGGTGGATGGGAAATGATGGCCTCTGCTTGGGGAATAAGTTTCAACCTATTAATCCTGGAGTTCGGGAAGGCAAATTTTAGGCCTTTATTTAGTGCTGATATTTGGATTTGGTTTAGAGGACAATCACTGTAGTTGATTAAGTTAGTTGAAGGTTGTGATTGATGCTGGTTAGGCCTACGTGTACATGAGATACGGTTCTTCTCAACAACATCCTGGTCTATAAGATTACGTAGTTTATGGATGTGTCTTTTCTGGGCTTGCTTAACTTCAGATTCGATAATAGCCGTAAGTTCTGTGAGGTATTTACTGAAGTGAATAGTATGGCTATCACCAACTAGTTGTAATCAGCTAACGTGACATTGTATCACATATTAATATCTCATGTCTATATCATGTCACGTAACATTCTATTTAAACGTATTCCTTCTTCTCTTTATGTATCTGACGATGGGTTCTAGGGAAACCTGAAAGTTCTTATACATGTATATACAATAAAATCTTTAAATTCAGCCCATGAATTTGAATTTGTATTGTGATGTGATTCTTCTTATCAAGATCGTGCATCTAAGGCAACTACCTTGATTACTTTTGATTATCTTTGCACGAATTTAAATCTAATTTATTAGGTGTACAAATAATTTTTAAATCGTTTTGTGTGTGACGTATGCCGCTAATTTACATATCCGATATTCCTCCGTGTTGTTGTCATGTGATTGTAACTAATCCAGAGTATAAAATGTGACACAGAAGTTTGCCCAACAGTCAAACGTACTTGCACATCGGTAGGTGAAAGATGACAAGCGATACTGCACATATTCGACACTGCATTCGTTACGAATTTCATCCAGAAAAATGTGCCGCAAAAGCATGTGCATTGATCTGTTCTGTTCTGCGGGAGAATATTGTATCGAAAAGCACGTGTGAGTTTTTATTTAGACGGATTAAAGCAGGTAATTTTGATGCTAGCGATCGAGAAGATAACGGCACCCCGCAAAAGGTTGCACATGGGAAATTGCAAATATTGCTGGACGAAGATTTGCCTCAAACGCAAAAAGAATTAGCTGAACAATTGGGCGTAACTAAACAAACCATTTCCAATCGTTTACGCGCAATGGGAAAGATTCAGAAGGAAGAAAAATGGGTGCCACATGACCTAATCCAGAGGAACAAAGATGAGCGTGTCATGAAGTGTTTGAATCTGTTGAATAAACAACACAGAAAGTCTTTGCTGTAGAAAATCGTTACGGGTGATGAAAAGTGGATATGGTACGACAATCCGAAACGCAAAAAAAAAAAATACTACTGGGTAGACCACGGTGAAGCAACGACTTCGACACCAAAACGAAATATTCATTTCAAGAAAGTTCTGCTGTGAATCTGGTGGGATATGAAGGGTGTGCTCTATTATGAACTACTGGAACAGGGTAAAACTGTTACTCCTGATCGCTAGAAGCAACAAGTGCTGCGATTGAACCAGGAAATCTGTCGGAAACGTCCATTCACAGGCAAAGGATTGTGTCTTGTGAAATTAATCTGCATGACAATGCTAGGCCGTATGTCGCGAAATCGCTCAAGGAAACGTTATTGACGCTTGGTTGGGACGTTTTAGAGCACCCGGCGTATAGTCTCCGCATAGCATCTTCAGACTATCATTTGTTCCGATCGATGCAACATGGTTTGTCTGCTGTACGGGTTCGGACATGTGACGAAGTGCAAAAAAGGGTTGAAAGACTTCATCGCGTCACACGACGAAGTATTCTTCATGTCTGGAATCCGTCAGCTGCCCGACCGATGGCAGAAAATGGTCGATAATGACGGCGCATATTTTGATTCGTAAAGGTATTGTTGTTTAATCTCAAATTACATGTTCCGTTGTCTTAAAGCGCTTTAAAACTTATTTGTACACCTAATACATTCGTGGATCTCTCTCTCTCTCTCTCTCTCTCTCTCTCTCTCTCCATATGAATACAAATAATTTAACATTTCGTTTTCGTGAATCATCCATTGTAGTGAATATTGCTCGCGCTTGTTGACTACAAGTTGGTCGGACGAAGACCCAACATTTCACAATCGTGGACTTCTCTCTCTCTCTCTCTCTCTCTCTCTCTCTCTCTCTCTCTCTCTCTCTCACTCACTCACTTACTCACTGAGTTTCCACATAAATGCACTTGTTTTAACATATCGTTTTCGTGAATAGCCCATTGTACTAAATATTGTTCTATTCTCATTGCACTTTGGCTCATTGCGCACTGTTCTTTGAGCTGTTATCTCAGAACGCTTTATACCTTAGACTTCTGTTTGACCCGCTGTCATTGTTGCTAACTTCCAATTCATCGGGAGAAACTCTGTGGCGTTAAGTTTAGAAAACCTTTAACCAGAAGAAATTAAATTTGCAAAAAGACAAAAGAACTCAGAAAAACCGTTAAATTAAAGATATTCGACATAAGTGCTTCATCTACGTTTAAACCTTCAAATATCAATATCATGCGTTAAAGTGTTTGTGTGAGTGTGCTTTATATTTTTCTAGATTTTGAAAATAAAATATTTGAAGATTTGCCCTCAAAATGACCCCAGAAAACCCTTGCGAAGGAAGCCACATGAAGAAAATCTTACAGACGAGAGAAACTCTCAGCTTAAAAAATCTTAACATGAAAATAAAGTATCAGTTCAGTTCGTAGCATTTTATTATAATTCATTATATCTTACACACCCTATTGTAGACTTCTGGTTACACAATTGAAAAGGTCACGCCTCGCAACTGTTTGATATACAGTAGAAAATTATTAGTAAGCAAGGTAGCAGTAACATATTGAGTACCAAAATTTAAAGCTTGATTAGAATCTGCAGAATACAATACTTTAATCTGAAGAGTTAAGTTAGAATAAGGTGTAAAAAAGCTTCCCTGAATTCGTTCAATTTTTTTAAACGCTTTTTCATTTCTTTCCTTCTTTTACTTCTGTTTTGTTGTCGTTTTCTGTACGTACGCTCTACAAATAGTGACCTATATCGAAACAAGTTAATGAACGAGTGCTCATCGCACGGCATAAAACACTGTTTCATAAAAAAGCGTCAACTCTAGGCATAAAACCTAATTTCTTTTTCTCATTTTTCTTTATCTTTTCTTTTTTGAGGAGGATTAAATACTTCTGGATTTTTTTTTATTTTCCTTTGTTTACCCATCATTAAAAACCAGCACGCAAACTTTCCGCATTGTGGATTTTATCGAAAATAATTTGCATCATACAATGTTGTAAGGGCTTTCAGCGGATCTTCAAAAAATAAATTAAAAATGACTCTAGGGATGCTGAAAAAGAATAAAAAACGACAACTTTGTTTTAGCTATTTGTCCTTTCTTTCTTTCTTTCTCGGCCATGAATTACCAATATGCAAAATCTCAACTCTTCTAAAAATCCACCTTAGGAAATAATTTTCGACAGGATAGAATGTTGTAACATAGAAAGAATATACTGAGTGTCGTAAACCATTAAGAAAATCTGCTTTGAGAACATTAAGGTGCTTCCATCTAAAATCTCTGCCTTATGTTTCTAATGGTAAAACTTCTTTACATATTTTCTTCGCAATTAATGTATTCCCAAGGATGAAAATTTGCACATCGATAAAACTAACTTTAAGCTACAGCATGGGATATTTAATATTTGCTAAAACATAACCGTAATTATATTAAAAATCAATCATTTTTCTTTGAGTAATGTTCAGACCTTTTAATAGAAGGCGCGAGATGTGCATTGATGACGTCAGTAGACAAACAAATGTTGGATTGCTTTATTATGGCTATGTTTTAGCAAGTATTAAGTATCCCATACTATAACTTAAAGTAAGTTTTATCGATGTGCAAATTTTCATCATTGGGAATACATTAATTGCGAAGAAAATATGTAAAGAAGTTTTACCATTGGAAACATGAGGCAGAGATTCTAGGTGGAACCTCCTTAATAAAGTTCAAATTCAAGAATTTATTTGGACAGTTTAACAGCTTTTCCAAGCTGCTTTTATTCAGGAACATTTTCCCATTTATTCGCACTTTAGATCCCTTCATTTTGTTTAAAGGAAGTTCCAACGAATGTATCGAACCATCGATGTGGTTTTACAGAAACCATATTAGCAGACTATATCATTTAAGAAACAACAAAAGACGTACATCGAAGTAGCAAATTATTAGGAATCATAGGCGGGGATCGGGGAGGTCAGAGCCCCCCAGATTTTCAGAGTCGGGGATCCTCATATATATATGTGTACATTTGCAGAAATAAGGGTATATGTTCATTTCGGCAGCATGAAATATGTCGCCACCTTGTTTTTCTGAGGCAGAGCACATTTTAGTATGTCTTTTGAGATACTTTTGAACAAACTACGGATTTCCAAAAAAGGATCACTTTGTTCGTCCGTCTGTTTGTAAACACAGCATTTTCTCATCTGCGAGTCGGACTCGTTAACTTAATTTTCTCCTGAAAAAAAAAGCTATGAATGACGGTCCACTATTATAAGGATGACGGTGCACGCATTTTCGGATTTCTCACATTTTTCTCGCTAGGTGGGATTAAGTTATTTCTCTTCTTCGCAAGATATCCCTATATAAAAAAATAGAGACTAGTAAAATTATTTTACCCATCCACTGCACTTCCGGGGCGGATTGCGAGTTGTCAGAGTGATACTGTTTAAGATTATGAATCAGTACATACAAGAATAAGGCGAATTGTGAGTGTGAAGAACAAAATCTCGCGTGTGAAGCTCAAGTTCTGTGTAAAGATCAGTGTAAATGGGAACGTTTAATAATTTAGTAGTAGTTAACTTTTGGCGGACTATCTTACTTTGAGCAGTAAACCGTTCCACTTTCAGAGAACAGCTTTATATGTCTGTCTGAATGCATAGATATAATTACGTGTAACAGGGTTAATTACATTCTGATAGTGCAGAAATGAGGGCATACGTAGTGCGATCAAAAAGTTCCGAGACTAGGTACGTAGCGCACCAACAGATTGTAGTACGCAGATGCGCAAGCAGCGGATGAGGGCAGTGACCTTCATGAGTCATTGTGCCGAGTGGCGTCGTTCTGTGAACATCGGGAACTGTGCTACACAATATTTGGTGACCACGTGCTGCGATTTCAGTATGACTGCAAACATCAAATTCTGCGTCGAACTCAGCCAATAGGAAACCAAGATGAATTAAATGTTGCCGGCAGGCTTATGGCAATGAAGCAATGAGTCGTGCGAGGTGTTTTGAGTGGGACTCGCTCTTCGAGAGCGGCAGAACGGCACTGAAAGACGACAAGAGGTCAGGGGAACAGTTCACGAGCAAAACCCCCGCACATGTGGACAAAATTAGGTAACTGATGTATGAGGATCGTCGGAGAACCATTCAAGGCATTGCTACCATCGTCAATGTGTCATACGGAACACAGGGCTATAAAAGGGAGAAGGGCTGATCCATCGCTTTGAAAAACCGAATGCCGACACGGTCCTCGGGGAAGAGGTTGGGGGACCATTTGTGACCTCCCCGTGCTGCTTGGAGCTCTTCCTCTCGTGCTGCTGAGCTGTCGTTGTGAGCAGTTTTCTAGTCTGTTATGTTTCATCATACTAGATTGTTTTATCGTTTGCAATATACGAGTATTTATTTGCGTATGAATGCTGTATATTATACATAGAGAGAGAGAGAGAGGGACAAATAGATCGCGCGAATGTTTAAGAGTGTATGTATCTATTGTATGCGTATACATAAATAGTTTACCTTCGTAAGTTGGTGAGCCTTTTTCTTTTGTTATAAATGTCTTCGTGTACAGTTGCAACGTGCCGAAATAAACACAGAAAAAGAAAAGGGAAATATATTTTGTTTTTCATGCTTTTCCTCGGACCAATCCAGTGCTCGCAAAAGAATGGATGAACAAGTGCCGCAGATTGGTCTCGATTAATGTTAAGTACGCCAGAATTTGTAGCGAACATTTCCAGAGTTGGGATTACGAAGATAATATATGAAAAATCGATTACTTGGATTGCCTTTGCGAACGATACTGAAATCTGGTGCTGTTCCCAGTATAAATTTACCTTCTTTAATTTCTAAAGAAATAACACCCAGGACCCAGAGACACAGGAAAAGAAACATTGTTCGAAGTGCTTCGGAAGGATTGAGCGAACTGAGCCCGAAGAAAATTAATCTGGATGCTGAAGGTGAAACGGACGCTTTTACGAACTGTGTAATAAGTAACAACATAGAGACGGCAGAATGCCCTAACTATAAGTATCTGAAAATTTGTAATGATAATTTAATGGAAAAAGTTTCAACACTGGAGAAAGATCTCCAAACTACAATGCAGGAAAAAAAGTAGAAATCACAAAGTTTCTGTTCAGCGATCGAAAAGATGGACCATTTATAGGAGATCTCTAATATCTCAAATTCAACAATTAAGAAGCCAAATGAAAATATTTCAGAAAAGGAAACGCAAATTAGAAACGTTGGAGAAATGTGTCAACCGCGTTTTCACGAAGACCCAAGTCGATCCTCTTACTTCGAAAATGAAAAGGATAAAATGGACGACAGAGGATATATCTAGATGCATAGTAATTCGACCACTTTCTTCAAAATCATATGATTTCTGGAAAGAAAGGACGAGCGTTCCACTTCGTTGGTGTGCAAAATTTACACGAAGTCGTGGGATGCAGAATGATGTTCTTCTGCTTATGAAAAAATGTTGCGAAAATTTAAGTTTCCGTGAGAAAATCTGTGTTCTGAGTTTTGATGAAATGCACGTAGATTCAAAGTTGTGCTATGACTCTCGAATGGATCAGATACTCGGTCCATTCAGGAAAGTTCAGTTCATTTTAATTAGAGGTCTGATTTCTCAATGGAAGCAGCCAATTTTCTTTGATTTTGATATCCCCATGACAAAAGAGCTCATTTTTAATGTAATTAACTCACATACAAACAAGTGGCATAGAAGTAATGGCAACAGTACTCAAAGTTCTGGAGTTGGTGTGGGGTACATTCTGTTTCCAGATTCCTCAAACACTAAAGTAGAACACACAGTCGTCAAATAACTCAAGCATGAATTTAACATACGCCTCTTAATTAGTGTGATAACTTCCACCATCTCCACCCTACTGCTTCTCAAAACATTATACAAATTCGTATATACGAGGGGATGCTGATAAGTTCTCGGCCACACCATGAGGGAAATGGCTAGAGCCAAGAAACTTACAGATTATTCCACATATTTACCCCGAAGTTCAACACTCTTGGCACAGCGTTTCTGGTGTTTCTTTAACCCTTCCAAACAAATTCTAAAATCTGATTACTCACTGCTGCTGATATCATCTCCGAATCATTCGAAAAATATTTCTCTTTCAAACGTTTTTTAAGGTTTGGTAACAGGAAATAGACCGATGGATCAAGGGCTGGTGAGTAGGGTGGATGGTCTTTGCACTTAAACACCAGATTCCTCAAAACATGCCAGCCTTGTGAGCCGGCGCATCGTCCTGAAAAAGTCAACGCCTCCTTTGATCGGCACAGCCAGTTGGAACAGTATTCAGCATGAAAAAAATACGGGATTACACCATATAATACAAATTCTGAAGATGACAATCCGATTTTTGGTATAAATGTGACAAGGATGTTAAGTCAGATAATATCCGAAAACTTGAAAATTTCATCATCCTGGAGCGGGACTCGAACCCGCGTCTCCCAAATAGCGCCCGGGTAAGCTAACCACTACACCACCCAGAACGGCCAAGTCTCAAGTTTCCGATTATGTGATGGTGATATTCAATTATGGTGATATTCAAATTAATCCGAAATTTTAGACATGGTCATTCTGTGTGGTGTAGTGGCTAGCATACCCGGACCCTATCTGGGAGACGCGGATTCGAGTCCCGCTCCAGGACGATGAAATTTTCAAGTTTTCGGATATTATCTGACTTACCATCCTTGTCACATTTACACCAAAAATCGGATTGTCATCTTCAGAATTAGTATTCAGCATTTATTGTTTAGCCCTTTCGGAGATAGTCAGTCAGTAAAACGCCTTTCGAATCCCAGAAAACCGTTGTCATGACCTTTCCTGCAGACCTTTGTGCCTCGAATTTCTTTAGCCGTGGAGAACCAGAGTGCCGCCACTTCAGGGACTATTGTTTCGTCTCTAGATCGTAGTGATGTAACCTCGTTTCATCAACAGTGACAAGTTGCTGCAAAAAATCATCCCCAAAGCGCTCAAAATGTGCAAAACCAATTTGGAAGTGTCCACCCGTTTTCGTTTCTCATCGGCTTTCAAATATTTGAAAGTGTCTCATCGGATTTCAAACATTTGAAGTGTCTCATCGGCTTTCAAACATTTGGAAGTGTTTCATCGACTTTCAAACATTTGGAAGTGTCTCATCGGCTTTCAAACATTTGGAAGTATCCACCCGTTTTCGTTACACATCGGCTTTCTCATCGGCTTTCAAACATTTGGAAGTATCCACCCGTTTTCGTTACACATCGGCTTTCTCATCGGCTTTCAAACATTTGGGCGCCCACTTTGCTGACATCTTCTTTATATCCAAGTGCTCATGAAGTATGAACCCAACACGTTCCCTGGATATCTCCAGTGTCTCTGCTGTTCTTTTAGCCGAAATTGACAAAATCAAGTCATGAACACGATCAACAATTTCGGGTGTTGTCACTGTTGAAGGCCTCCCATATCTTGCTGCATCTTCGGTCTCGAAGTCTCCACAGCGAAAGTTGGCCCACCATTTCTTCACAGTGGAATATGGAGGACACTTGTCACTTAATGTTTGCGTCATGCACTCATAGATTTCCTTTGCAGTTTTCTTCTGCAGCAACATAAATTTCACGACAGTCCGGAATTCCACATTCGAAAATTCAACACTTTACCCTGATATGATTCAATTCAGGACGTCAAACATATGCAAAAAACAAAAGTTATCTGAAAATTGGAACTTTGCAATACAAAGGAACACTATTTCGAGCTGCGGTGACAAAATAGTTCTACAATTACAGGAAGGTGGTTAGGCCGAGAACGTTTCAGCATCCCTTTGTATATCGTTCAATTCTTGCCTCAGACACCCACACGTCATTCGTTCCGACCGCAGGGGTGTTGCCAACCATACTCTTGCGAAAGAGACGATATCACGTCAAGTTTGAGAAATGCTAAGGAGAACAAACACAAATTTACACAGAGAAAGAAACCAAAAAGGAAAGTTAAATAAGAGTATATGTCATACTACTATGTAAACCTGGATGCATTCCTGTTTCCATCGGGATTTAATTTGAAATGCAATATTAATGCATTTACCAATTCTTTCATAAAATACGTTCTGAAGGTTCTTGTTTAGTGGAATAGCAACGTCAATCAATGTGGCAGCAGTTCCCGAACTTCTAGCTCAGCAGAGCTTTTTTCATCCAAGGAGGAGGCCGCGGTGCCTCAACATTTTTTCTATGCCCATGTTTATATCCAGTACGAAATCGTGTTTCTACAGGCAATGAAAATCTAAGAATACAAATTTGGAAGATGTGAATCCGTTTATTGGTGTAAATATGACATGGATGTTAAGTCAGATAATATCCAAAAAACTTGAAAATTTCGTCGTCCTGGAGAGCGAATCGAACCCGCGTCTCCTGGATAGCGCCCGAGTATGCTAACCACTACACCACCCAGAACGACCAAGTCTCAAGTTTCCGATTAATTTGAATATAACCTTCATAGAATTCGCTAGTCGAATCAACCGGCATTCATATATAGCGGCATTCAGAATCCATTACCGTGATTGCCTGGAGGCGCAGAATATCAATGAATGAAATACGGGATTACAACATTGTGCAATATAAATTTGGAAGATGTGAATCCGTTTATTGGTGTTCATATGAAATGGATGTTAAGTCAGATAATATCCGAAAACTTGAAAAATTCTTCGTCCTGGAGCGGGAATCGAATCCGCGTCTCTGGTTGCTTCGACTAGCGAATACTGTGATGGCTATATTTAAATTAATCGGAAACTTGAAACTCAGTCGTTCTTGGTGGTGTAGTGGTTAGCATACTCGAGCGCTATCCGGGTGAAGCGGGTTCGATTCCCGCTCCAGGGCAAGGAATTTTTCTACTTTTCGGATATTATCTAACTTAACATCCATGTCATATTTACGCCAATAAATGCATTCCCATTTTCCAAATTTGCATTGCATAACGGTGCAATCCCGTATTTCATTCATTGAAGATATAAGAATTTCATTTCTGAGAAATCTGAGAAATAGTCTTCATTTCAGAGAAGCAATGGTTTTATTGAGCTTGCAGCATACCTGACACTTTCAGTGTTTCTGATATTGTAGTATTCTTTCATAATAAAACCAATACAGATCAAAGAAGAACGAAAATGCTATAACATATCGCTCCTGAAACAGTAACCGAACGTGTTGCGTCGGTGCATTGTTTCAGGAGTTGTATCGTTCTTCTGAGAACTAACGCGTTCGAGAAGCGTCCTATCGCAGCTTCGGAGCAATACAGCAATTTCGATCATCGGACCTGACAGCACGAAGGAGTGAGAGAAAGATTTGGGACACTTCAGAGGCGATGACGATAGGTTGTGCTTTGTTTTGCCTGCCTGTTTCGAAACTGCTGCCACGCTGTTCCAAGGATAAAAAGCTCATTCTACGCGAGTGCTCGAAACGCGGCGGTTGAGACGCGAGCTGCTCCCCTTTTCAGTGGCCATTTTACATTGGAGCGTTCCAACCGCACGCTGTCGAACTGCTCGGAAACGCGAGTTCATTCTACACGTGCGTTTGAACAACGCGTTTCATTAGTTTGCTCAGTTTCAGAACGAACGCTATTCAGTTAGGATGTGTGACTACATCACTGTGGAAGCGCCGTGTTGTAACGAACGTGCGTGTAGATTGCACAACGATACGAGCGCTCACGTCGCCAACGCCCCCTACCGCGTTGGAAGCGCTAACGCCGCCATTGCAGGCGTCAGAAGTGCTCGTCTAGAATGGACTTCGCGTTTTTCTATACTTGATCGTTGACTTGTGCGGTTGGCGTAGCCACGCGTTTAACGGAGCGTCTTAACTGCCACGTTTTGTGCGCTCGTGTGGAATGAGCTTAACGAACAACTACGCGCGGCTTTCAATATCGGTCGCTATGTGGCACTGGTACATGCTTTGAAGGAAACATTATATACATTAATTATATATGGAAATTTGAGGAAGTACGTAATTTTTTTTCGGTGTATTTTCTTTGTCGAACATGATAGTTTCACGACGGATTTTTCACAGAAAGCGTCGCAGACCTCTTGCTTTGTGGACGCCCCGGGCTCCGCGGAGCACACTTTGAGATCTGCGTCATATAGGTATTTTCATTATTTTGTCTCTTATTGATTATATCTAGTCTCTTGTGTTAGCGATCTTGTGAGTGAATATCATTCTGCCAGCATATCATCATCATCATCATTGTCAACCATTATCAATCCACTGCTGGACGAAGGTCTCCCCAAGTTTCCTCCACAACGGTCTGTCTTGTGCCAGTCTCCTCCATGTCACCCCTGCATACTTTCGAATTTCATCCACCCATCTCCCATGTGGTCTTCCTCTGGGTCTTTTCCTGTCCCTTGGAATCCAATCTAAAATTTCGGCTGTCCATCGATGATCTGTCCTTCTGGCAGTATGTCCAGCCCATTGCCATTTCAGGGATTTAACTCTGATCATGATGTCTTCCACTCTTGTCATTTTTCGGATCCACGAGTTTCTCTTCTTATCTCTCCTGGTTACACCAAGTATGCACCTCTCCATGCTTCTTTGAGTTGTCTGCAGCCTTTGTATGTCTCTTTTAGTTAAGGTCCACGTCTCTGCACCATACGTAAGCACTGGAAGGATGCATTGATCAAACACTTTTCTTTTAAGACATAATGGCATATTGCTCTTGAAAATTATGCTGTTTCTTCCAAAAGCTCTCCAGGCAAGTTTTGTACGCCGATTAATTTCTTCATCAATGTGACCCTCACTTGATATCTGCTGTCCAAGATAAACGTACGTGTCTGTTATCTCCAGCTTTTCTCCATCAATCGATAAATCTTCATTTCTTGTAAAAGCATTGAACATCACTTTTGTCTTCTGAAAGTTCATTTTTAATCCCACTTCTTTACTCTTGTCAGCAAGTTCCTGGATCATACTCTGCAGCTCTGATGGGCTAGTTGCAAAAATGACTACGTC
This sequence comes from Macrothele yani, assembly GCA_039090855.1. Lineage (NCBI taxonomy): Eukaryota > Metazoa > Arthropoda > Arachnida > Araneae > Macrothelidae > Macrothele > Macrothele yani. The sequence goes on along the minus strand of CM077001.1, from coordinate 119,469,958 downwards.
ATCAGCAAAACGAAGGTGGGTTAGATAATCTCCATTAATCTTTATCCCCTTGTTTTCCCAGCTCAGTGACTGAAAAACACCCTCCAATGTGGCATTAAAGAGCTTCGGAGATATGGTGTCACCTTGTCTCACTCCCTTTCCAATTTTTATGTGTGTTGTATTTTCAAACAGCCTAATCTTTGCACTTGCATTTTCATAGATGTTATTAATAATATTAATGTATGCATCTTCAATACCACAGGTTTTCAAAGCCATTGTAACTGCTGATGGTTTCACCGAATCAAAGGCTTTTTCATAATCGATAAAAGCCATGCACAATGGAAGTTCATATTCCCTCGCTCTTTCAATTAGTTCTCTCAGCACATGGATATGATCTATTGTGCTGTAGCCACTCCTGAATCCAGCTTGTTCTCTCGGTTGAGCCATGTCCAGTGTTACCTTCAAGCGGTGTGAAAGAACTTTAGTGAAGATTTTATAAACTACTGATAGGAGGCTGATAGGTCTGTAGTTTCCGAGATCCTCAATGTCACCTTTCTTATGTAGCAGGATCATTGTAGCGGTGTTCCAATCCTCAGGAATCTTTCCTTCATTAAGGCATAGAGTGAAAATTTGGGCGAGTACTGTTTCGATTTCTCCACTTGCTTCTTGTATGATGTCTACAGTAATTCCATCTTCTCCTGGAGCTATTCATTATTATATGGTGTACTGAGAACTTATTATTTTACGATATTAAGTATTCCATTTATTGATGCACAAAATCGTTGTCTATCCTATTACATCTCATTAACTGTGGGATGTTTCGGAAAGCAAAAAATAAGACAGCGGCAGAACTGAAAATCTGTAAGACATTACATGGAACAGGTAAAATTACGTTCAAGATTTCCCCAATTTTAGTAATAAATAGCTTCTTGGGGCTGTTATGGGTAGCGGCACTTATTAACGCCCTTATAATTGGACCTTTGGGATGTTATTGTTTTGACGAAGGTAATTTGTTTACGTAAAATTGCTGTTTGAAGGTAGGTTTTCCTGAATTTGAAACCATTTAATCTACGCTTGCGAAATTCTACAGAAATCTAATATGATATAAATTTAGCCTGGAGAAAAAAGTGTAATGGATCTTCGTAGACTTTAGAACAGATAATTTAAATCGTGCTATTGTTTCTCTGTTAAACAAAATACAGTATCACGTTTTCATGTATTTGCACCATGATGAGATATGTTATGAAACTGAGTTTTCCGCCAGACATAACTTCGAATAACAATCTACAAATAACAGAAAGAGTTCCTGAAAAAAGAAGTAATGTATCTATAATATTATTTTTTGTCTCGCTGTCGGTAGATACGAGATTTCTCATCCATCGTTTGTATGCGTAATATTATTTTATCGTTCAATATCTGGGATTATATTCATCATTAAATGATTCAGGTGTTTTACAGTTTTTTCCATGTGAGTATGTTTCCTAATAGGTAATACAAACGTATTTGTGTATAACATCTGCACTTTAAATAGATGATTTAGGAAAAGGAAATCCTGCACTAACAGTTAGAACAACAAGAACATTTTCGAATCCGTGAAATTAGTTTTTCTTTCAATTGCTGGAACTATACAATACAAAAGATGATTCAATTGTTTCCAAGTTCTTTTTCTGGTGAATATAATTCCCAATAAGAAACACAAGGAATTTGTTTACAATATCTGCACTTCTGATAGACGATTTAGAAAACACATCTCCTTGCCATGACTTCAAATTTCTATTATATCTCCTTGCATTCATAGTTGGAACAATGATAAACGTTTTGAATCCCAAAGATTCTGTTTTTCGTTCAATAGCTGGGACTATAAAAACGATGACTGAGGTAGTTTCAAGTTTTTTCGGGGAATACGTTTCCCAAAAGGTGACACAAATGAATTTCTGTATCATATCTGCATTTCTAATGGACGATTTAGAATACCAAACTCCTTGAACTAATGGTTAGATGACCACAGAACAAACATTTCCACGTATATTTAACTTTGCTTGGCGAAGGAAATGTGGCATATGGACAGCGTCATCACCATCCCCATAGTAATATCAGCCACAGGAGTTGTACCTAAAACCATTCACAACTCTATACAGACACTAGACCTCCAACCTAACCCCTACATGGAACTACAGAAGGCAGCTATCCTGAACACTTGTAGGATAGTGAAAAAGTTCCTGGACAACTGAGAGAAAGAAATACCAAGTCCCATGCAAACTTGGTATGGAAGAGAAGAAAACCTCAGGAAGAGGTGGAATCTCTTTTTATAATAATAATAATAATAATAATAATAATAATAATAATAATAATAATAATAATAATAATAATAATAATAATAATAATAATCAATAGGATTTCTACAATCGATAAAACATCCAGAAATAGAAATAACTACACCGCTGTCTGTTGAAAATGCAACACCAAGACAAAGCTGAGATATTGAAGTGAGATTTATAACGTATATTACTTATGATATAAAATGTAAATAATCAGAAGTACAGATATGTAAATTATGCGAAACACACACACAATACTCAATGCTTTGTGTACCCACCAGAACCGGCGTAACGGCTCGTGCACGGCATCGCATCGCCTGGAAGATGTTCTGGATGTGTCACTGTGGAAGATCATTCCACACTGTCTCGATTCGTATCCAAAGTTCATCTTGGGTAACTACAGGTAGAGACTCTCGAGCGGCCATAACCTACACTTGTTCAATGGGCGACAAATCAGGCGAAAACGCTGGCCAAGGAAGATGCAGCACATGTCAGGCATCTAGAGGTCGTAAGACATTCGCGCCACATGTGGTCCGGCATTGTGCTGTTGAAAGATGGCACCGAGGACCGTCTTCATATAATGCAGCATTTCAGTGTCCACAACTTCTGCGATGTACCGCTGGCTAGTTACGATTCCCGCAATGCAAAGGAGGCGGGAACGTGAAAGGAACCCAACAGCGCCCCACACTAGAACGCCAGGTGTCGAGCCAGTATGACACTGAATAATGAATGCCTCCAGCAGCCATACAGCACAGTGTCGCCGTACAAGGATACGTCCATCATGGGTCATTTGGTTGGAGATCGATTTGTCGGCAAACACTGTGCGCTGCCATTCATCACGTCAGTGTCTGCGTTCTTGGCTCTATTGGAGTCAATGACTTCTGTTGTTTAAGGTCAAGGGAAGTCGAAGCAACTGACGGAGAGCGACGAAACCTCTCTGGCGAAAACAGTGTAGGACAGAGCTGGCAAACAACCCTTTATGTGATACAGACTTGGTTGGATATCGACTTCCACTGTTGTGTTAATCCACGAGACGTGGCTGTTCGGTCTGCCAACGCCACATGGTGGAAATGACGGTCTCCCCATGCGTTCGTCTGTCGCTGGGCTCCAGACCCCTCACGTCGGAACGTCAGTCCTTCCTCGTCCCACTGAAGCCATATTTATATCACTGCTGTGCTCGTGTCACGTCCAACACGAGCGCAATTTTGCGGAAGGAAAGTCAGCCTTTCCGCAGTCCAACATATCGGCCTCGCCCAAAGTCCACCAGCAGTAAGTACTGACTGATCTCGACAGCTTCGATAAGACAAACTAAGTCACTGCTACTTCCTTACAGCCACAATTCGATTTTGGCAACTTGCCCTGTGCGTCCTGCTTTCATTCCTCCTGAGAGACAGCTGCGGAGGCTGGCTAGCAGAAATCATTTGTATCTAGGCTGAGGTTGTATCCGTTTGCGCCTCCTCACGTGACCTACCCATTCTGCGAGTTTTAGTTCGATCTCGCACGTTCTTCCTGCAGTTGCATTTTCACTAAACACCAGTGTATTTATTTTCACTAGCAGCTGAAAAGTATGTTGCGAAAACCAACGAACTGTGCACAAAATGTTTCTTATAGTGGAAAGAAGACGTCAGAGACAAAGGGATTTTCAGATCGAACAGTTAGAGGAAGAAAGATGTAGAGTGAAACATGATATAACTTTACGACCCCTAAAGGAAAAGCTGTGTGTTACTTAAAGAAGAAGACGGGTGCGAAATGCACTTCATGATGATGAAACATATTTTGAAGATTCCAAATTAAATAGTATCCAACAAAAATGGATTTTTCTAAGAGCTTTTTCGAATTGAATAAACTCTTTCAAATAGAAATATGGGCTGACGCCTCCTAGCTGACGAATTTTGAATAATGGAAAAGTAGAAAATATGCGGAAAGCATTCGTCATAACAAAAAGGTATTATAAGAAAAAATAATTTTACAAATACGTCTCATGGAGGGAAAGGTAGCGAGAAAAATGGTTTGACGCTTACGCCACTTAGCGGAAAAACTGAGCACTGCTTAAGGAGAACAATTTTCTCTATATTTTCTGTAGAGAATGACATGCAGTAAAAAGTGGAACATTTTTAATAGGATTTTTAGAAGCCGAGATACAGTTGCATTCAGAAATACACACTAACGTCACCAACCTCTAGAATATTAACCTCAAAAGACCCCCGAGCACATGAAAAATTCCCCAGAGTGAATGGTATCCCATGTTAATTTTTTAATGAGTATCTGGTGTTTATCTTTTTAATCGGACTTTTAGAAGCAGAGATATTGAAAAAGAAGTTCAAACATTTGCGCCTCCTAGCAGGGAAATTGTGCATTATTTGGGGCAAGAGGTGCCACAGAAAATGTTTTCGTATTTAGTGCAATATGGCCGATAAATATTTTTCCAATCGGGTTTTTAGACACGCAGGTATCTCTATAAATATGCTGTAAACGGTAACTTAAACTTATGCCCTAGAGTGAAAACACTTGGAATTACATGCAAAACTTTTCCCACTAAAAACGCTCCCCGATAAAGAAATAATTTTTCAAATCGGACAATTGGAAGCAGATATATCGGGAAAAGTATGGTATATATCTACGCCCCTAGAAGCAGAGATATCGGGAAAAGTATGATATATATCTACGCCCTTAGAAGCAGAGATATCGGGAAAAGTATGATACATATCTACGCCCCTAGAAGCAGAGATATCGGGCAAAAGTATGATATATATCTACGCCCATAGAAGCAGAGATATCGGGAAAAGTATGATATATATATACGCCCTAGAAGGAGATATATCGGGAAAATTATGATACATATCTACGCCCCTAGAAGGAGAGACATCGGGAAAAGTGTGCTATATATCTACGCCTCTAGAAGCAGAGATATCGGGAAAAGTATGGTATATATCTATGCCCCGAGAAGCAGAGACATCGGGAAAAGTATGATATATATATCCAAGCCCCTAGAAGCAGAGATATCGGGTAAAAGTATGATATATATCTACGCCCCTAGAAGCAGAGATATCGGGAAAAGTACGATACATATCTACGCCCTTAGAAGCAGAGATATCGGGAAAAGTATGATATATATCTAAGCACCTAGAAGCAGAGATATCGGGAAAAGTATGATGTATATCTACGCCTTTAGAAGCAGAGATATCGGGAAAAGTATTATATATATATCTACGGCCCTAGAAGCAGAGGTAACGGGAAAAGTATGATATATATCTTCGGCTCTAGTAAAACTGCTATCAGAACCACCACTTTGTGAGAAGGCTTTCCACTAGATTTTGGTTCGTTGCTGCTGAAATTGTCTTTAATTTTGTCACAAGCGCATTAGTCAGGTCGGCCACAGCTTTCGGTTGGTTCGGCCGGGTTCGCAGTCTGGTATTCCAATTAATTCCAAAGGTGTTCCAGGGGTTAAGATCGGGCACAATAGTGAAGTTCTTCCTCACCTATCTCATCAAATCATTCCTGCATTTACGCTTAGTGGATGAGGGCATTCTGCTATTGGTAAAGGAGAAGGCCTTCACCAAAGTGTTACCATAATATTAGGAACACGGAATGTTATCCCTGCAAGGACCTCGCCTGGTGGACAAGGACACTGCGCTTTTGGTAAAGTAGAAAACCTTCACGGAAGTCTGGCCATAATGTTAAGAGCAGAGAATTTTATTTCTGCAAGGGCTTCGCTTATTGGGCGGGGGCATTGTGCTGTTGGTAAAGGAGAAGGCCTTGACCGAAGAGTTACCATACTATCAGGAGGACAGAATTTTATTCTTGCAAGGACCTCACCTGATGGACAAGGACATTGCATTGTGGTGAAGGGCAAGGTCTTCACCGAAGCGTTCCCATCATGTTAGGAACACAAAATTTCATTCCTGCAAGGCCCTCGCTTAGTAGACGGTGACATTGTGCTGTTGGTAAAAGAGTAAAGAAGGCCTTCACCGAAGTGTTGCCATCATGCTAGAGGCACAGAATTTTATTCGTGCAAGGACCTCGCTTAGTGGACGGGCACATTGTGCCGTTGGTAAAGAAGACGGCCTTCATCTAATTGCCATAATGTTGGCACAAAATTTCATTCCTGCAAAGCCTCGCTTAGTAGACGGTGACATTGTGTTGTTGGTAAAGGAGTAAAGGAGAAGACCTTCGCCGAAGTGTTGCAATAATGCTAGGAGCACAGAATTTTATTCCTGCAGGGAATTCGCTTAGTGGATGGGGACAGTGTGATTTTGGTAAAGGAGAAGGCATTCACCGAAATGTTGCCATAATGTTAGGATCATAGAATTTTATTCCTGCAAGGACCTCGCTTAGCGAGCGGGAACATTGTGCTGTTGGTAGGTCTAAAACGAGAAGACCTACCACAGCACAATGTTTCCGCCACATTTGAGAAGGTCCTCAATGAAGTGTTGCCATAGTGTAAGAAGCACAAAATGGTATTCCTGCAAGGATCTCGCTCAATGGGCGGGGACATTGTGCTGTTTGTAAAGAAGGTCTTCACCGAAGTGTTGCCATAATGCTAGTGGCACAGAATTTTATTCCTGCAGGGAACTCGCTCAGTGGACGGGGACAGTGATTTTGGTAAAGGAGAAGGCATTCACCGAAGTGTTGACATAATGTTGGCACAGAATTTCATTCCTGCAAGGCCCTCAACTTAGTAGACGGTGACATTGTGCTGTTTAAAGGAGTAAATTAGAAGATCTTCACACAAGTGTTGCAATAATGCTAGGAACACAGAATTTTATTTCTGCAGGGAACTCGCTTAGTGGACGGGAACAGTGTGGTGTTGGTAAAGGAGAAGGCATTCATCGAAGTGTTGCCATAATATTAGGAGCACAGAATTTTGTTCCTACAAGGATCTCGCTTAGCGGGCGGGAACATGTGCTGTTGATCGGTCTAAAAAGAGAAGTCCTACCAACAGCACATTATTTCCGTCTCATTTGAGAAGGTCCCCAATGAAGTGTTGCCATAGTGTGAGGAGCACATAATGTTTTTCCTGCAAGGATCTTGCTAAGTGGACGGGGGCATTGTGCTGTTTGTAAAGAAGGACTTCACCGAAGTGTTGCCATAATGCTAGTGGCACAGAATTTTATTCCTGGAAGGATCTCGATTAGTTAACGGAGACATTATGCTGTTGATAAAGGAGAAGGCCTTTACCGAAGTGTTGCCCTAAGTTAGGAGCACAGAATTTTATTCCTGCAAGGAACTCGCATTTTCGGGCGGGAACATTGTTTGTTGGTAGGTCTAAAAAGAGAAGACCTACCAACAGCACAAAGTTTCCGCCTGATTTGAGAAGGTCTTCAATGAAGTGTTGCCATAGTGTAAGGAGCACATAATTTCATTCCTGCAAGGTTCTTCCTTAGTGGACGGGGATATTGTTTGTTGATAAAGGATAAGACCTTTACCAAAATGTTGCCATAATGTTAGGAACGCAGAATTTTATTCCTGCAAGGGTCTCCTTTAGGGGACGAGTGTATTGTGCTGTTGGTAAAGGAGAAGGTCTCCAATGAAGTGTGTTGCCGTAGTATTAGAAGCGTAGAATGTTATTCCTGCAAAAACCTCGCTTAGTGGAAGAGGACATCGTGCTATTGGTAATGAAGAAGGCCTTCACGGAAGTGTTGTCATAATGTTGGGAGCACAGAATTGTTGAAAATGTCATTATCGGCCGCAGCGTTAAAATTACATTGCATTGAAATTAGAAGACCTATACCAAATCATAAAAATCTTCCCCAGAGCTCGATGTCTTCTTCACCAAATTTCACAGGTGGTACAACACAGTCGTGTAGGTGGCTTTCATCTTGCATCTTCCACACCAGAATCTCCCATCAGACTGCCGGATGGTGAAGCGTGATCTTTTGCTATAGGGAATGCGTTTCCAATGCGCCAGAGTCGACTGGCCCGGAGTTTTATACCACTGCCATCGATGCATAGCGTTGATAGGTTGGTCTGCAGCTGCTTGGCCATGGAAACCCTTCACTTTCAGCTCCCAAAGGGACATTATGGTGCTGATGATACTTTCAAGGCAATTTGTAACTCGGAAGTGAGTCTTACAACCGAGGACAGTTGATTTTGTACACCACCCTCTTCAGTTGTCGATGGTCCAGCTCTGTCATCTAAAGTGGGATCAGGTCGTGATTGCGCTATTGTCGTTCCTAGGCTTTTACACTTCACAATAAAAACACTTACAGTTGATCGAAGCAGCTGCGACAGGGCAGAAATTTCAGGTACTGATTTGTGAAGATGTCATCCTACCACCGTGCCACGTTCAGAGTCACTGAGCTCTTCCGTATGACCCATTCTACCGTTCATGCTTGTCCATGATGTTTTCCTGTTCCCGTCCGACCTTATATACCTGAATGGCCATGGCTGTGACGCGTATGGGTAAATTAAAAACTCAAAAGCGGCGTCCGTATAACTTTGATCATATAATATACACGGTCGTATCAGAACAATATGACCACCTGCCTCATAATGGGGATACCAACACTTAGCCTGGATGACAGCGGAGAGACGGTGGGATATGGATGCAATGAGGCCCTGGAAGGTTGCTCATGGCACACGTGCCCATTCAGACTGCAACAGAGCAGGGAGGTCCCTGAGATGATGTGGTTGTGAGTCGGCACATTGAACTTATTGATCCAAATAGTCCCACAAGTGCTCTATGGGACTGAGGTTGGGCGATTTCGCCGGCCAAGGGAGAACGGACGCATCGATGTCGTGTTCCTGAAACCAGTCACGCACCTCCTTAGCGAAGTGACACGTCGCATTGTTCTGTTGGGAGTCACCATTACCATCAAAGTAAACGTCTAACCTGAAGGGTTGCATGTAGTCAGCGAGGATAGACAGGTAGCCATTAGCGTTCAGGGACCTATCCAGTGGTTCCAGAAGCCCCAGTTCTTACCAGGAAAAACATCCCCCAAACATGCGCACTGCCACCGACGGCCTGTACTTGACCGATAAGCGTGTCCAGGTGTTGGTTCTCGTGTGTCTGACGTCATATCCGCCACCTCCCGTCACTTCTGTGAAGTAGAAACCTCGAGTTGTCGGGGAAGGCAATCCTTTTCCTACTCTTCCACTGTCCAGTGACAGTAGTCCTATGCGAACTGCGGGCGTCGTTACCGATGGACGCGTGTCAACATGGGCGCACCTTGACGCATCGTCGACTTTGGAGACTCATGTATATCAGCGTTCGGTCTACTGTTGTCGGAGACAGGCACCTGGGTGCCCCAGCGTTCATTTGTGTGGTCAATTGCTACACCTGTTGCGCGTCGATTGCTCTTTAGCAGTCGACAAAGGCGACGTTCTCTTATACGGCCGATGGCCTTTAGGGCTCCATAGTTATGACGTCAGGAGGTACTCGGTGTTCAAGCTGTCAATTCTTAGTATGTCCTTACTATAGCACCTCGCGAACAACCCACGAAGTCTGTTGTTTCTGAGATCTTCCACTCTTGGCGCTGCGGCCAATGGTCATTCCTTGTTGAGCTTCCGTCAAATCAAAACGTCTGCCCATTGTGCTCACGTGACGTACTATGGCTCATCTGTCCTGGCCGGCAGCTTTTATCTCCGTGCGGTCGACCTTGTTACGTGCTCTCTGTGACACGCCTGAGCGGGTAGACTGATTCCGAAGGTGGTCATATTATTCTGATATGACTGTGTATGTCAAATAAATACTTATAGCACTTGGGCTTACAGCAATTACTTACCATGATCTCCTTTAAGTGTACCTTGAAAATTTTAATGAGGACACATTAATGCCTAGCGGGCACCAGAATACTTGCACTGTTTGACACTTTTAGTTTACTATTAATGAGTATAATTGTATAATCTTCTCGTGGCTGCTTCTAAAGGACTTTTTAGCGTTTGCACTGTTTGCAAGTCACCATCTGTTTTGCTTCCTTCATTTTCCTGTTACTTTCTCAAAGGAGATTTTCAACGTTAGTAAAAGTCATTTAAGACCTTCCACTGACAGTCAACTTTTCAGTTATCGAATAACTTTATAGCTCACTCTTCATCGTGAAAAACGCTGCATTGATTCTAAAAGCGGGGAGTTTCCTGTGACAAGTATTGCATCTGGGAAAAAATAGGATGTGCTGCGACTAGAGATAGCTCAGTATGAGTTTCGATGATAAGAGTTTATCTCAAAGGGGTTTCCGTAATCCGATTTGCTTCACTTTATTAAAGTATCAGTGATGTTTAACAAATATCAAGCGATACCACGGATTTTCTCCTTTGTTTCACATGTCATAAAATTTATTCCCTTATCTTGGGAGACGATGACTTTTCTACATTTTTCGGCACAGGAAATATTTTGGATCGTCTTCGATTTAAGAGAAAAGTGACAGCAAATAAATTCTTATGCACTCTACTTTTCATTGTATTTATCCTTGAAAACCAGGATATCTTCTTTCATTCGTTTAACGGTATCGATCTTCAAAAAGTCGAAAGCATTTATTTAGGTTTTAGTGGATTTTATTAGCACATCTGTGGACATATATGGGTATTAAGAATAACAAAATGGAGATGCTTGTCACTTTGCTTATCCAACATTGCTTTTGTGCAGTTTCTCAGAAACACATATAATTTGTCAGTTTTTTTTCCGATTGGAGGATTAACGACCACCGTGAGCAACTCAGTGGGCTAAAGCAGTCGCTTGTCCCTTATTTAGGGTCACTGATTCCAGGGAAAGGAGAGAGCCAGTGCCGTAAGACAAACACAACGCACACAACAACCATGCCTCACGGGATTCGAACCCGGACCACTTTCGGAAAAATGATCAGAGGCCATCGCTTTGACCACTACGCCACCGGGGCGGCTAATTTGTCAGTTTCTAAGAGACATAGGATTTTTCAAGTGTCTGAGAGACATAAGATTTGTCAGTTGCTAAGAGACATCTAGGATTTATCAGTTTCTAAGAAACATATCGGATTTTTCAAGTGTCTGAGAGACATAAGATTTGTCAGTTGCTAAGAGACATCTAGGATTTATCAGTTTCTAAGAAACATATCGGATTTTTCAAGTGTCTGAGAGACATAAGATTTGTCAGTTGCTAAGAGATGTATAGGACTTATCAGTGTCTAAGAGACATCTAGGATTTATCAATTTCTAAGAAACATATCGGATTTGTCAGTTTCTAAGAGACATATAGGATTTGTCAGTGTCCAAGAGACGTATAGGATTTTTCAGTGTCTAAGAAACATCTAGGATTTGTCAGTTTCGAAGAAACATATAGGATTTGTCAGTTTCTAAGAGACATATAGGATTTGTCAGTGTATAAGAGATATATAGGATTTGTCAGTTTCTAAGACATATCGGATGTGTCAGTGTCTAAGAGACATATAGAATTTGTCAGTTTCTAAGAGACATAGGATTTGTCAGTGTCTAAGAGACATATGAGATCTGTCAGTTTTTAAGAGACATATGAGATTTGTCAGTTTCTAAGAAACATAGGATTTGTCAGTTTCTAAGAGACATATAGGATTTGTTAGTGTCTAAGAGACATAGGATTTGTCAGTGTGTAAAAGACATATAGGATTTGTCAGTTTCGAAGAAACATATAGAATTTGTCAGTTTCTAAGAGACATAGGATTTGTCAGTGTCTAAGAGACATATGAGATTTGTCAGTTTCTAAGAGACATATGAGATTTGTCAGTTTCTAAGAAACATAGGATTTGTCAGTTTCTAAGAGACATATAGGATTTGTTAGTGTCTAAGAGACATAGGATTTGTAAGTGTGTAAAAGATATATAGGATTTGTCAGTTTCTAAGAGACATAGGATTTGTCAGTGTCTAAGAGACATATGAGATTTGTCAGTTTCTAAGAAACATATAGGATTTGTCAGTTTCTAAGAAACATATAGGATTTGTCAGTCTAAGGGACATAGGATTTGTCAGTGTCTAAGAGACATCTAGGATTTGTCAGTTTCTAAGAGATACATAGGATTTGTCAGTGTCTAAGAGGCATATAGGATTTGTCAGTTTCTAAGAGACATATAGGATTTGTCAGTGTCTAAGAGACATATAAGATTTGTCAGTTTCTAAGAGACATATAGGATTTGTCAGTGTCTAAGAGATATACTGAAACTATGTTTTGTGTGTAATAGGTATAACCATTACCAAGAGTTTACATGAATTAAATTTTTTGCTTTACCTGATGCACGATTTTTACAGTACGTACACTAAGTAGATAAAATGTTAGAGACAGGGAGGATGGACAATTGGCATGGGCATCCCACCCGCATTGTGGAACAAACAGAAACTGAACGCAGGCAATAAATACGCAGACAACCGTGCTTCCCAGCATTGGAATTGCCACTCGTACGGTACAAAAACGCCAGTACAATGATACCAACGCGCGTCAGTGAACACATGAGGCTCGGACGCACTAAAATCCGAGAAACGGACCGCAGATAGCACGACTGCGCGGGATGACAGCCAATTATCATGGTTTGGCGTTATTGGGTTCAATTCTTGATCTCGCCTGATACTAATTGAGGGAACCCTCAACAGACTGCGATACATCAGGAATGTTTTAAAGGTAATACCCTTCCTTCAGAATTGGCAGGGCGCATTATTACAGCAGAACAATGCTCGGCCACATGTGGCCTTTAATGTCTATAACCTCTTCAACGCACCGCAGATACAGGTTCTTCCCTGTACTGCACGCTCGCCGGATATGTCCCCGATTGAATATGTCCGGAGCATGGTAGCTAAGCGATTGGCCCGTCAAGTACCTCCGCCAATCACCATAAATGAACTCTGGTGTCGCATAGAAGCAGCCTGGCAGGCTATTCCATAAAACTATATCAAAATCTTTTCCATTCAGTGCCACGCAGTTTAGAGGCTGCTACTGTTGTTCTAGGTGACTTCACACGACACAGGGTTTTGAAGTGAAAAATTATTGTATAGTATTGAAGCAAAGTAAAGTGAATTTGCTTGTACCACTTACTGGTCATCCATGTAACAGCTCTACATATGTAATCAGTTATCTCCTGTAACATGAGGAACCTGTGATATAAATTTAATTTCAATAGCGCGATGATTTCTTGGTGTTGCAATTCGATTTTATTTTAACACACAATTAGTTATAAACATACTCACTATGAAAAAAAAAGCCACACATACACAAAATTCAAAATACATCCCCTCTAGATCCAGGTATGATCACCTGGTTATAAAAATTACAAATTTGTCCTACATATGTAAATTTATTGCCCAGTGGTATGTTCGTGAGGTCCGGGAATTAAATGGAGCCAACAAAAATAGTGTCATATAATCTAAGATCTGCATATTCAATACGACTGTCAGCGTGAAAACTTCTACGTCCATAAAAGTTTCAGTTCAATCCGATGCTTCCTTCTTGGCGCGCAAATTTCATTGTCCGTGAGTGTACATACGGAATGCCGTAGTTTCTACGGATTTAGTTGTCTGCCCGCTGTCGAAACTACGGATTCTACAAATTTGCGACACCGTGAGCAACTCAACGACCACCGTGAGCAACTCAATGGGCTATAAGCAGTAGCCCGTCCCAAATTTACGGTCACTACTTCTAGGGAAGGGAGAGAACCAGTGCCGTCAGACAAACACAATATCCATGCCTCACCGGGATTCAAACCCGGACCCCTTTCGGACGAATGATCAGAGGCCATCGCTTAGACCACTGCGCCACCGGGGCCTTTTCTGCTTTGCTATTATTTTATGATATACGTACATAACATTCTTAAGCGGATTCGCGGAATTCTACTTTTTTGCTTTTTGTCATCATTTACATCATTCTCAATATCGATGCAAAATTGATGAGAATTCGGGCATGGTCGTTTTCCGTCTGTGGACGGTATTTCGTGTTTCAAAACTTTCGAAGACCGTAGTTAAACAGGGTGTCACGTCAATTCGTCGCGTGCGTCAATTCGTCGACTACGTCAATCTGTCGACTGCGACGATTCGTCGCACGTCAATTCGTTGACTACGACAATTCGTCGCCTGCGTCAGTTCGTCGCGCGTCAATTCGTCGACCACGACGTTTCGTCGAGCGTCAATTCGTCGTGGACAAATTCGTCGACTACCTCAATTCGTCGCGTTTATAGATTTTGGTTACATACAAAACGAATGCAGGAAAACGTACGATTTAAAATTTTCGTGAAATCTAGTTTCCATTTCAGAACCATAAAATTTGGTATCATGAAACTCTAACTTAGACGCTAGACGGTTTTTTGAAGGGGTTGGAGCCCGGGGATCAGAGCCCCCCCCCCCCTCATAAAAAATTACGTGAAATCTATAGTTTTCATTTTAGAACCACAAAATTTGGTATACTATCTCATGGTACTCTAACTTAGACGGTACACCGTTTTTGGAACGGGTCAAGACCCGGGGGATCAGAGCCCCCTACATAGAAAATTTCCTTAAAAACTACGGTTTTCAATTCAGAACCACCAGTTCTGGTATACTATCTCATGGTACTCTAACTTAGACGCTAGACGATTTTTTGAAGGGGTTGCAGCCCGGGGTAAGAGCCCCCCTCATAAAAAAATTCGCAAAATCTACAGTTTTCAATTTAGAACCACCTAATTTGGTATACTATCTCATGTTACTCTAACTTAGACGCTAGACGGTTTTTGGAAGGGGTTGGAGCCCGGGGGTAAGAGCCCCCCGTCATAAAAAATACTGTAAAATCTACAGTAATCAATTTAGAACCACCAAATTTGGTATACTATCTCATGGTACTCTAACTTAGACGGTAGACCGTTTTGGGAACGGGTCAAGGCCCGGGGTCAGAGCCCCCCCATAATTTTTTTGTAAAATCTACAGTTTTCAATTCAGAACCATAAAGTATGCTATCATGAAACGCTAACTTAGACGCTAGACGAATTTTGGAAGAAGTTAGAGCCCGGGGGTGAAAGGCCCCCCCATAAAAATTTCGTAAAATCTACAGTTTTCAATGTAGAGCCACCAAATTTGGTATACTATCTCATGGTACTCTAACTTAGACGGTAGACCGTTTTTGGAAGGGGTTGCAGCCTGGGGGGTAAGGGCCCCTTCATAAAAAAATCGCAAAATCTAGTTTTCAATTCAGAACCACCAAATCTGCTATACTATCTCATGGTACTCTAACTTAGACGGTACACCGTTTTTGGAACGGGTCAAGACCCGGGGGATCAGAGCCCCCTACATAGAAAATTTCCTTAAAAACTACGGTTTTCAATTCAGAACCACCAGTTCTGGTATACTATCTCATGGTACTCTAACTTAGACGCTAGACGATTTTTTGAAGGGGTTGCAGCCCGGGGGTAAGAGCCCCCCCCTCATAAAAAAATTCGCAAAATCTACAGTTTTCAATTTAGAACCACCTAATTTGGTATACTATCTCATGTTACTCTAACTTAGACGCTAGACGGTTTTTGGAAGGGGTTGGAGCCCGGGGGTAAGAGCCCCCGTCATAAAAAATACTGTAAAATCTACAGTAATCAATTTAGAACCACCAAATTTGGTATACTATCTCATGGTACTCTAACTTAGACGGTAGACCGTTTTTGGAACGGGTCAAGGCCCGGGGGTCAGAGCCCCCCATAATTTTTTTGTAAAATCTACAGTTTTCAATTCAGAACCATAAAGTATGCTATCATGAAACGCTAACTTAGACGCTAGACGAATTTTGGAAGAAGTTAGAGCCCGGGGGTGAAAGGCCCCCCATAAAAATTTCGTAAAATCTACAGTTTTCAATGTAGAGCCACCAAATTTGGTATACTATCTCATGGTACTCCAACTTAGACGGTAGACCGTTTTTGGAAGGGGTTGCAGCCTGGGGGGTAAGGGCCCCTTCATAAAAAAATCGCAAAATCTAGTTTTCAATTCAGAACCACCAAATCTGCTATACTATCTCGTGGTATTCTAACTTAGACTGTAGACGGTTTTTGGAAGCGGTAGGAGCCCGGTGGGGTTAGAGTCCTTCCCCCGTAGAAAATTGCCGTAAAATCTAGTTTTCAATTTAGAACCACCAAATTTGGTGTCATGAAACTCTAACTTAGCGGAAGACCGTTTTTGGAACGGATCGGGGGCCGAGAGGTCAGACCCCCCCCCCCCCCGGTACAAAATTATCGTAAAATCTACAGTTTTCAATTTAGAACCATCAAATTTGGTATACTATCTCATGGTACTCTAACTTAGACGGTAGATGGTTTTTGGAATAGGTCAAGGCGCGGGGGGGGGGTAAGAGCCTCCCACATAAAATTTTTTCGTAAAATCTATAGTTTTCAATTTAGAACCACCAAATTTGGTATACTATCTCATGGTGCTCTAACTTAAACGGTAGACGGTTTTTTGGAACGGGTCAAGGCCTGGGGGTAAGTGCCTCCACATACAAAATTCTTCTTGACAAGTGGTCAGCAGCCAGCCCCTGATCACTCCGCCGCCGTAGCGGCACACGTTGAAATGTATTTTTCATACAGCCCCATACGCTCTTATGGACATACTAGATTGAACTGGACGCAAATAAATCATTAATATAATTTGTACTAGCAGGGATACCAGTTATTTGCCAGGTACATATTGCTATTTGTGGAATCACCAAGTTCAGCGGGTGAAAGTTAATGAATGAAAAAGATATTCCTGCAATTTTCCAATAAACTTATTTTAAATTTTTTGATATAGTTAATTTAATTTTGCGAAACAAGAAAGGAAGAAAAAGGAATAGGAATACTTACCTTCTAGGAGACATCTATAGAACTGCAGTACATCTGCTGTGTGCTTCTGTGAATCCCGCAACAAAAAAATGCAATGTACCTATGTGATGTCGATTGCGTTCGACTTCACATTGGCATTGATCATCTTTTTCTTACCGTTTTGAATTTTGAATATCTAGAACTCTCTATTTACAGTACATTATATTTCTTCCGGATAAGCCGTTCGTTGGTAGTGAAAGCTAAACTATATTGATTTGTGTTTTTAATACACCATTAAACGCATATTTTTGAACTTTATTGTTATCTACAGTCTCTAACTTAGACCGTAGGTTGGTTAGTTGGTTGGTTGATGGTTTATAATGCAAGGCCCTCAAAGGGCCAAAGAGCGCCTTAGAACGTAGATAGGGTATTCTTAAGAGTAAAAAACAAAGCTTTTTATGAAAATTTTGTTTGGGGCTCCCTTGACCAGGGCCCCGACCCCTTCCAAAAACCGTCTACCGTCTAAGTTAGATAACCATGAGATAGTATACCAAATTTGGTAGTTCTAAATTGAAAACCGTAGATTTTACGAAATTTTTATGTGGGGGGGGGGGGGAATCTCACCCCCGGGCTCCAACCCCTTCCAAAAACCGTCTAGCGTCTAAGTTAGAGTTTCATGATATATAATGAATAAAATTCTCTGGCTGGACGTGTAGTGCAGGAAAACTTACGTTAAGTCACGTTAGGGTTATTGAAAGGTTACTTGACGTAGCTAAAGTGTGCTTAATCTTCAAAGTGCTAGAGTTTGTTTAGGTAAGACACGCACGTGCAATAAATTCCAAGAATATGGAATTTATTTTTACTCAGCGTTCTTCATTATCTTGAATAACAGTAATATAACTTCGGTTTTAGTACATTAGTACCTTGAAGGCTCCTTATTAGATCGGTAAACACAATATACCCTGAACTTAACGAAAACACTCAATGAAATAGACTTAACGGCCAGACAGAGGTCTGACAATAAAATGAACTAAGAAAACGTACTCACTTTTAACCTTTTATTGGGGAGCTCCTGGTATTACTCAAATACACACTCCAAAATAACACAACTACTGATAGCCCGAACTTTCGTACTATCGTGATATCGTAGAAACGTAGGTAAATCGCATATCAATAATCAGGAAGAACCTATCACATATATAACGAACCTCTTTGGTATACTTGAGCGCGCCTATATATACTGCATACCACCACGTCATGACTTACACTCGTTGCCACATATAATTCAGCGGGAGAAACAACATCTCGTTAAGTGAGAAGATAATTTGCATAGGAAAATAACATAACAAGAGATAGTAAAATCAAAAAGAAACTGAATCTAGAGTATACGTTACAGATACCATATTTGATGATTCTGAATTGAAAACTGCGGGCGCTCTGACCACCGGGCCTTGACCCGATCCAAAATCAGTCTACCGTCTAAGTTAGAGTACCATGAGATAGTATACCAAATTTAGTGGTTCTAAAGTGAAAACTGTAGATTTTACGAATTTTTTTATGAGGGGAGCTCTGACCCCCGGGCCTTGACCCATTCCAAAAACGGTCTACCGTCTAAGTTAGAGTACCATGAGATAGTATACCAAATTAGGTGGTTCTAAATTGAAAACTGTAGATTTTGCGAATTTTTTTATGAGGGGGCCCTTACCCCCGGGCTGCAACCCCTTCAAAAAATCGTCTAGCGTCTAAGTTAGAGTACCATGAGATAGTATACCAAATTTTGTGGTTCTAAAATGAAAACTGTAGGTTTTACGAAATTGTTATGAGGGGGTGGGGGGCTCTGACCCCCGGGCTCCAACTCCTTCTAAAAACCGTCTAGCGTCTAAGTTAGAGTTTCATGATACCAAATTTGATGGTTCTGAAGTGAAAACTAGATTTCACGAAAATTTGTATGTATGTGGTTGGTGGGAGTGGGGTGGGTGGCTCTGACCCCCTCCGGGCCTTAACCCGTTCCAAAAACCGTCAATCGTCTAAGTTAGGGTACCATGAGATAGGATACCTGATTTGGTGGTTCTGAATTGAAAACTAGATTTTACAAAAATTTTGTATATGAGGTGCTCTGATCAACCGGGCCCTGACCCCTTCCAAAAACCGTCTACCGTCTAATATTTTTAGTGCCAAAGAAAAAGCGTAATATTCCTATCCTGTCTGAGTGTCCAAACTTTATAAATTTGATCAGAGAGGAACACGTTTGAAATCGTACGTTTTCCTGCATTCGTTTTGTATGTAACCAAAATCTGTAAACGCGATGAATTGACGTAGTCGACGAATTGAGGTAGTCGACGAATTTGTCCGCGACGAATTGACGCGCGACGAATTGACGCACGCGACGAATTGTCGCGCGACGAATTGACGCACGCGACGAATTGACGCGCGACGAATTGACGCACGCGACGAATTGACGTATAACCGTTAAACAGGGTAAAAAAAATGCCGTAATCGTAATTTTTTTCTCCCGATGCTGCCTTTGTGTCCCGTATTCTTGTTAAATATCATTTTATTGCATAAATGTTTCAATTTCAGCTTGAATCTGTAGGCAACAATTTGCGATAATGGAAGTTAGTAGATGCCGAGAAAATTTTCCTCCGTAATCTTCAGGCATAAGATTCTTCCGCGAATTCGAGGAATTCCGCCTTTTCGTTATTATTTTGGTCATTTACGAGATCGATGCACTAGTGAACAGAAATTTTTGGAAAGGGGAGGGGGTGGTGGGGGCATGTTCGTCTCAGGGCGGAATTTCATCTTCACGAAACTTTCGAAAAGGGAAGGTCGACAGAGTTCAGATTTTTTTCCATGATCGTAATTTCTTTTATCTTGCGTTGTTGCCTCTGTCCAGTATTACTGTTAAATAACATTTTACTGCATAAATATTTGTATTTAAGCTTGAAAATAGGCGGAAAACAAAACTGGAAGTCTGACGTCTTATCCGTAATTGCATCCCCCCGCCCCGGAAAACAAAACTGGAAATCTGACGTCTTATCCGTAATTGCATCCCCCCCGCCCCCCTGCGCAAGGTTCCCAGCCTCCTGCGTTGTAAAATACCCCTCGTCTCATAAGTTTTTGCATTTAAGCTTGATAAGGGAAAGGAATAATGTCCGAAAACAGAAGTGACGAAGTTGAAAATTTTCTAAAATTGATACACGGGGTTCAAAAGTATTAATATTCTTTCAGTTACACCATTTATCTGAAATAGTTAAAGCTTTGATATCATGTGCTCATGGTCCTCAGGCTGAAACTTCTCTCAGCATGATGGATGAAATTATTGATATTAGAGGGCATAAAGAAAAGAAAAGAAAGAAATGTTACAATGAAGAAATAGGGAGATAAAGAAGATATTAGCAGAAAAAAAATTAAGCAATGGATGCTGTGCTGCTGCAGAGTCAACAAAAGACAAACTAACAGTAGTCCGCATTCTTGGTGTGTGTTTTGATTTTTCACCCAGTTAAAACACGTTCAGCTTTTTTTCCTTCTTTGGTCTCATTGTGTCATGAACTGTAGTTTTAGAGAAGGTATGATCATAAGGTAAGTAGGATATGAGTATAAACATACGGTACTAGAAGGTTCGCGCACTGTGCGTTTACTTGCTTAGATCGCCTATTTTTATCAAGCGTTGTGGAACTCTGAACATATCTGACTAATTTTTACTTGTGAAAGTTTTAAACTTAAATCTCGCAGTGTTATCTATCGTACCCTCACCATGGGAATGAACCTTCTGTTCGCACACGTTACGTTTGTTTCATTAGTGTTCTTTTTTGTTTTAACGTTTTGTTGTGGCGTGTATTTCTTTTACACAAAGAGTTGGATCGTACCGTAAAAAAGTGTTTATGTATGCCGCGCAATAATAGTAGTTACTGCTGGCAAGGCTCTTACCAATGTTGGCAAGTAAGTAAGTAAGTATGTATGTATGTATGTGTGTATATCACACAAACACACACACACACACATATGAGACAACCGATACCTACATTTATTGGCAGCCAATGAGAATTGTTCCGTGATTCACTAAACGTGGAAAGAGCGATGACCTCTGTTTGAAGTTCCTAGTCCACGTCAAATGTCTGTATCACCTACATTTATCTTGGGCAGCAGATACCAAGTGAGGGTCACATTGATGAAGAAATGACTCGTCGTATAAAACTTGGATGGACAGCTTTTCGAAGAAACAGTACAATTTTTAAGAGCAGTATGCCCTTATGCCTTAAAAGAAAAGTGTTTAATCAATGCATCCTATAAGTGCTTACGTAGGGATCACAGACATGGACATTAACTAAAAAAAGACATACAAAGACTGCAGACAACACAAAGAAGCTTGGAGGTGTAACCAGGAAAGATAAGAAGAGGAAAATGGCAACAAGAGCGGACGACATCATGACCAGAGTGAAATCACTGAAATGGCAATGTGTTGGAGATGCTGCCAGAAGAACGGACCACCGATGGACAACCGACATTTTAGACTGGATTTCGAGGGAAAGAAAAAGACCCAGAAGAACATCTAATGGGAGATGGATGGATCAAATTCGAAAGCATTCCGGAGTGGCATAGAGGAGACAGGCTCAAGACAGACAGTTTGTGACGTGCCTGCCAAGCAGGACGCACACGACATGAGGGCAGATAGGAATCAGAATAAATGTCTGCGTAGCTCAGTTAGTAGAGCGACTTGTTTCGGAATAAGCGGCCTCGGGTTCGAATCCCGGCGTAGACCGAAAATGACGGAGAAATTTACTTCGTTATAATGGCGCCCGAACTTTCCGGATGACTCGGCCGTTCAACATCTCGCAATGGTGTGATGTTCTTTCCACACCACGATATAGGAAAATAAGAGCAGCGCTTCGAAAAATAAAAAATATGTGATGTTACATTCCACACACTAGATTGACTGGGAGTTCTCGAGTGCACGTTCTACAGCGGATGGCTGCCCCTGCAACGACTCATGGTCACGGCTGACCCGTGGGCCATGCCCCCGGCCCTCTTTCGGGGGGGAGATGTGACGTGCCTGCTAAGCAGGACGCACACGACATAAAGGCAGATAGCAGTCAGAACGAATGTCCGCGTAACTCAATTGGTAGAGTGACTTATTCCGGAATGAGGGGATCCGGGTTCGAGCCCCGGTGTGGACCAAAAATGACGGAGAAATTTACTTCGTTATAAGTTGTGGAAGAAACTTGGAAAGACCTTCATCCAACAGTGGATTGATAATGGTTGACCACTAACATAGTGCATCAAGAATTGGAGTGATATAAATACTCACATTGCTGAATTACAGGACAAGTTCATTATAACCTCTGTTGATAAAAGTAATAATAATAATTATGCTTTTATCTGTAAGAAATTCTATTATCAAATAATGTTTTTTGAGATTCTTAGTGGCACTACATACAAACTCATAACTGGACTTGATCTTCTTGTTTTAAAGAAAAAATTTATTGCCTTTAATAAAATATTAAATATCAAGAAATTTCAATTGGAATTCCCATATATTTTTTGCAACTCCAAAATTCCATAAAAGTCCTATTAGTTTTCGCTTCATCACTTGCGGAATAAGGAGTTACCAAAAGCATGCTGGTATTGCTTTCCATGGATTACTTCACATTATTCATGAAAAAGTTTCTTCCAACACTTGGATTATTGGGAACAATAAAAAAAGTACTGGATTTTATCACTCTAAGGCAAAATGACAATTTTGTTATAACAACCTATGGCTTCACTAATTTGTTCACTTCCATACATCTTGATGACTTAAGGAAGATTTTAGATTATTATTTTGTCTAATTTAGAAACCCTTTGCTTATTGAAGAAAGATTTTGGAATACCTTATGCAATTTTTGTGTCATGCACAACTACGTATATTTATGAAACAAAAATGTGTATATTTCAATTAAGGGCAGTACTATGGGCACATGTTACTGTAGTGTTTTGGCAAATTTATACCTACATTACTATGAATTTCGTTCTACACCTATTGATGTTTATCCATTTAGATATGTTCACGATTTGATTGTCTTCAGTTCAAGTTATACCCGACGAAAATCTATCTAAATAATTTGGTTTTGATTATGGCAGAATCAGGTTATTATTCATATTTCCATGATTTGACTATTCATTCAGATCATTTTGGTATTATTACTGATGTTTATGATAGCAGTGTTTGTTTCACTTTAATGCTATTCTTTTGAGTAATTGGTTTTCTAATCTCTCAATCAGTATTTATAGAAATATAATTTCTCAGTTTTTGAGAATTAGCAGGATTTTTAATAATAAAATTAAATATTACCAAACAACTTAAATTGTTTTTTTCTTTTTGTATTAACAATAATTATCCATTTAATTTTTGTGTATTTCATTTTAAAAATCTCTTAAACACTTTTATTCTAAATAACTCATATATTATGTATTATAATCAATACTACAGATATCTCTTGTATCTGCTAATATAATTTTCGGGCTACATAAAAAATTCATTTCTCCCGAGTCACCCCGGAAACTTAAATATACATTGCTTACATTCATTGCCGATTAATTGTATTACACAAACTAGATGTCGCCACTGCAAATAATTGAGGTTTGCTGCGTTATTCATTTGTAGTTCACTTTGGATTGTGTAGTTGTAGGTTGTGAGTCCTTTGGATTTTCTGCTGAATTTTGACTGTCACTGAAGCTTTGGTAAGTGCTGTTTGATTTGTTAGTCCACGTTCCTTGTTCAGGTAGCAAAGACTGGGTGAAATGAAATTATTCCTAAAGGTACTAACTTTTATTTTTGGCAAAGATTTTTAATCACCCGCATGAAACCTGAACTGGGGTGGTCAGTAGTCGGTGATGTCTTTCCCTGAAGAGTGGTCGGTGATGTCTTTCCCTGAAGAGTGGTCGATGATGTCTTTCCCTGAAGACTGGTCGGTGATGTCTTTCCCTGAAGAGTGGTCGGTGATGTCTTTCCCTGAAGAGTGGTCACCGACTGTTGACTACCTTTTGTATTTGTATTTGTATCTATCTTTGATTGTTTAAATGATTCATAACTTAAGGTTTTCCTTTTGCTTACAATGTGGTTTTTATGGTTTGATATTTTGTTGTTTTGAAGGTTCTTTCCTTGGTGCTTTGTGTGTTCGTGGGCGTTGTGATTTGGACAGGACATGAAGCCTTTGATATATTACGTTTCTAGTTCCTGCAGCATTGCGCTGTACTGGAGGGGACTTGGTAATTAATATTGGGCTGTTTATTCTATTTACTTTTAATATATATATATATATATATATATATATATATATATATATATATATATATATATATATATATATATATATATATATATATATATGGGATGTAAGGTCAGGTGATGCGTAACATCACAGCCTCTCCTTGACAAATGTCAACCCCGCCTTCTCGTGGTGCATCCTGTTTCCACTAAAGGGGCTCTGACGACCGCCCATAGCGGTATAACTATACCATCGGGATTAGAGGAAATTCTATCCCACACTCACCAACCCGCTTGGCCAGCGTGGTGAGTTATGGCCAAACCCCTCCAAAATGATTCCACAACTTAAATCTTGGCCCTCAGTCTCCGGCAGCTGGAATGTACCTGGCCAAGGCAGCGGCCAGTGCGACATGAAGGCAGAGGGTGCTAAGAATCCCCGGAGGACCGGACTAGGCTGCCATCTGATGCTGACCTTGGCTACTTACAATGGACGCTCCCTATCTTCTGATTCAAGGCTTCTTGAATTGGAAGAGGAACTACAAAGGATCAAGTGGGACATCGTGGGGCTAAGTGAGGTAAGGAGAAAAGGAGAAGATCTCATCGAACTGAAAAGTGGACATCTCTTCTACTATCGTGGGACAGATACTGGCAGAACTAGTGGTGTTGGATTTATAATAAACAAGAAACTGAAGGATAAAGTTGTAGAAGTTGAAAGTTCCTCTGACAGAGCTGCACGACTTGTTATCCAACTCTCGAAAAGATACCAGGCTCAGATTATTCAAACTTATGCACCCACCACAAGTCATCCTGAAGAAGAAATTGAAGAATTTTATGAGGAAATTTGTCATCTAAATAATAAAGGTAAGCAGCACTTGAAAATAATTATGGGAGATTTCAATGCAAAAATAGGGCAACGGCAACAGAATGAAACTTCAGTAGGTAAATTCGGTCATGGCAACAGAAACCAGCGTGGAAATACTCTCGTTGAGTTTGCAGAGGC
Source organism: Macrothele yani (assembly GCA_039090855.1). Classification (NCBI taxonomy): domain Eukaryota; kingdom Metazoa; phylum Arthropoda; class Arachnida; order Araneae; family Macrothelidae; genus Macrothele; species Macrothele yani. The sequence continues at coordinate 119,444,746 of CM077001.1, read as the reverse complement.
AGAAGGGTTTTTCATCTTGAACTCCTTCTTCAAGAAAAAGCCACACAGGAAATGGACATGAAGACATCCAAATGGGACGACAAGTGAAACTGATTTTATTATGTGTAACAAAAAATTCGTCATAGAAGACTGCAGTGTGCTAAACAAGTTCAACACAGGTAGTGACCATAGATTGGTGAGATGTAAGATGCACCTCAACACTAAACTTGAACGTGGCAAGCTCATAAGACAAACAAAATGTATTGACATAACCAACCTTAAAAAACACCATAATACCTTCAAGTTGGAACTGAAGAACAGGTTCTCTGCTTTAGAAGGCCTAACATCGGAAGAAGTGGACATCTCTGAAGTTAACAGAAAAGTAACCAAAGCTCTTATGGAAACAGCAACAAAACTAGCTGGGTCTAAGAACAAGTTGCATGTGAACAAATTATCAGGAAAAACCAAAATGTTGATGCAAAAAAGAAGAGAGATGAGGACAACTAAAGAAGATGTGACTTCCAAAGTGGAATATATAGAGCTATGAAAGACAGTAAGAAAAAGTATCACTGAAGACGTAAGGAAATTCAATTGTGAACTAGTGAGGAAAGCAATTGAAAACAACCAAAGCCTAAAGATAGCAAAGGGACATCTCAGTAAGGGGAAGAAAACAGATTATGGCACTGAGAAAAGAAGATGGTTCTGTAACAAGAAATAGAGGCGAAATTTTGACAAGAGTGAAATATTTCTACTCCAAATTATATGAAAGGGATGATATATGCACTCCAGACATCATGAAAGATACCAGTACCAGAGTTCCTCCAGTCCTTCCAGCAGAAGTTGCACATGCAATCAAGAACATGAAGCGAGGAAAAGCTCCAGGAGAAGATGGAATTACTGTAGACATCATACAAGAAGCAAGTGGAGAAATCGAAACAGTACTCGCCCAAATTTTCACTCGATGCCTTAATGAAGGAAAGATTCCTGAGGATTGGAACACCGCTACAATGATCCTGCTACATAAGAAAGGTGACATTGAGGATCTCGGAAACACTGGACATGGCTCAACCGAGAGAACAAGCTGGATTCAGGAGTGGCTACAGCACAATAGATCATATCCACGTGCTGAGAGAACTAATTGAAAGAGCGAGGGAATATGAACTTCCATTGTGCATGGCTTTTATCGATTATGAAAAAGCCTTTGATTCGGTGAAACCATCAGCAGTTACAATGGCTCTGAAAACCTGCGGTATTGAAGATGCATACATTAATATCATTAATAACATCTATGAAAATGCAAGTGCAAAGATTAGGCTGTTTGAAAATACAACACACGTAAAAATTGGAAAGGGAGTGAGACAAGGTGACACCATATCTCCGAAGCTCTTTAATGCCACATTGGAGGGTGTTTTTCAGTCGCTGAGCTGGGAAAACAAGGGGATAAAGATTAATGGAGATTATCTAACCCACCTTTGTTTTGCTGATGACGTAGTGATTTTTGCAACTACCCCATCAGAGCTGCAGAGTATGATCCAGGAACTTGCTGACAAGAGTAAAGAAGTGGGATTAAAAATGAACTTTCAGAAGACAAAAGTGATGTTCAATGCTTTTAAAAGAAATGAAGATTTATCGATTGATGGACAAAAGCTGGAGATAACAGACACGTACGTTTATCTTGGACAGCAGATATCAAGTGAGGGTCACATTGATGAAGAAATTAATCGGCGTACAAAACTTGCCTGGAGAGCTTTTGGAAGAAACAGCATAATTTTCAAGAGCAATATGCCATTATGTCTTAAAAGAAAAGTGTTTGATCAATGCATCCTTCCTGTGCTTACGTATGGTGCAGAGACGTGGATCTTAACTAAAAGAGACATACAAAGGCTGCAGACAACTCAAAGAAGCATGGAGAGGTGCATACTTGGTGTAACCAGGAGAGATAAGAAGAGGAACTCGTGGATCCAAAAAATGACGAGAGTGGAAGACATCATGATCAGAGTTAAATCCCTGAAATGGCAATGGGCTGTACATACTGCCAGAAGGACAGATCATCGATGGACAGCCGAAATTTTAGATTGGATTCCAAGGGACAGGAAAAGACCCAGAAGAAGACCACATGGGAGATGGGTGGATGAAATTCGAAAGTATGCAGGGGTGACATGGAGGAGACTGGCACAAGACAGACAGTTGTGGAGGAAACTTGGGGAGACCTTCGTCCAGCAGTGGATTGATAATGGTTGACAATGATGATGATGATGATGATATATATATATACACTATATTGACAAAAGTCTCCGAATACCACTTCAAAATCAAATTAACGGATCCGCTGCGTTGTTAAGATGCGCGGTACAATTGCAAATGGTGTAAAAACAAGCCTGCAGCTGACCACGATCATATCGCACTGTGATGTGGAATGAAAATGTCGCAACAGGAGAGAACTGACTTTGAGAAAGGAAATATTGTTAAGTGTTATATTAGTGGGTTGTCCATAAGAGAAACCGAGAGGCGTTTGAAAATACCCAAGCCAAATGTTTTGGATGCACTGAATGAGTGGAAGACACATGGCGTGCTTGAAGCAGTAAAACGTACCGGCAGACTAAAAAAATCAGTGATTAGGAGACGTCGAAGCCTCAGAAGAGTCGTTACAACTACTCGACAGAGTACTGCACAAGACCTCAGTGTACAGGTGAATAAAATTGCGGGAACTTCGGTATGTACACGTACCATTCGCAGAGAATTTCATTCCATGGGTTACCATGGTCGTGCGGCTGCTCATAAGTCTTTCATCTCCACTTGGAATGCTACTCGCCGTTTAGCATCGTGTGAAGAGCATTTATAGGGGACCGTAGATCAATGGAAACGGGTCCTATGGACTTATGAAACCTCTAACTACACAATCCAAAGTGAACGACCAACTGAACAACGCAGCAAACCTTAAATAAATCAGCAAACCTTAAATAAATCAGCAAACCTGTTAACCAGCACATCTACCTGGATATTCTGGACAATTTTGCCCTACCAACTCTGTGGCAATACTATGGAACCGACCCTTGTTGGTACCAGCAGGATAATGCACCGAGCCATAAGCAAGGACTGTTACGGCGGGGTTTGACGATAATTCCGTATCGTGTGTGGACTGAATGCACAAATCCCTGATCTTAATCCCATAGAGCACCTATGGGATGAATTAGAGCGCCACATAAGAAGTTTGGAACCAAGGCCTACTACTAAGCAACAGTTAGCCATAACATTATGTACTGAATGGTAGCGCATACCTATTGCTGTGTTCCAAAACCTTGTCGAAAGCATGTCTCGAAGGTTCAGTGCATGCATTAAGGCCAAAGGTGGACCGACACCGTACTAATGTATGTCAATAAATGCTATGTTGTGTTTCTCTTCTAGGTGCCCGATGACTTTTGTCAGTATAGAGTATATATATATATAAGTGGTGATTATCTTTCATGTATCTTTTATTTGTATATATTCTCTATGTTGTGTGCCAGTGTAGTAGAAATTGTGTTCAGTGAAATGGTTGACCTGTCAACTTCCAAAGAGAACAAGTCTAGGGAGTCCATTTAGCAGGAGCGTCTATAACCATAATAGCCAAATTGTGTAGTACTTCAAGAACAACAGCCTCGGCGTTTAATCTGATTTAACAGTAACTTTTGCTGTTTTCCTGTAGCTTTCCTTTCTATCACTAGGACTGAATAAATTATCTGAGTTCGTAATTCATCGCACAGTCTTTCATCATGGCTAGTCAAATGATCAACATATTTGTCTCTACCCTTCTAACAACATTTTGCTTCACATCTGCAACAGTTTACCATAAGAACGTGTCCTGCCAGAAACTCCCCGCAAATAAGTCCTCTCTGGAACAGACATACAAATCCCGCGTTTATCCTGCGGTACTTAGGTTTCACTACAGTATATCAAAGTAGCCGCACTTGCTCTTTGTATATCCACTGATTTCTGTTTGCTCGCTTTCCACGGCAACTGCAGAAAAATATTAATTGCGTTATTTCGAGTTTATTGTTAGAAAGAAAGATGCCCATTCCAAGATGAATCAACCCTTTGCCATGTCGTCAAAGGGGCGAGCCGGATCCCGAGTGAAGCTGGTTGGAGTGCCTGTCCGATGACTTTTTTTTTTTTTTTTTTTTTTTTTTTTTTGGAGGTTTAACGACCACCGTGAGCAACGCAATGGGCTATAAGCAGTCGCCCGTCCCTAATTTAGGGTCACTGGTTCCAGGGAAGGGAGAGAGCCAGTGCCGTAAGACAAACACAACATCCATGCCTGACCGGGATTCGAACCCGGACCCCTTACGGACAAATGATCATAGGCCAGCGCCTTAGACCACTCCGCCACCCGATGACTTTGATTCCTGTACTACCCCGTGAAACCAGTCTCCATACTGGAGACGGAAGACTCCTCGCAGCCTTAGATGCTTATTGGAGTACCCCCCTCCCCCTCCAAACTATACGTGTCATTATTTCCTCCATTCTAGTTTTCCTAAATAACACAAACGAACATTTTGATTTCATCTGAAATGCAACAGTAAGAAATAAAAATTGATTATTATTATATCGTTTACTGAACAGCAGATGACCTGCATTTCAGTTATTTAGTTTAAGTAATAGCAATCAATCTTCAAAGGTCGAGAAGAATGATAGGAAGTTCCCGTGTATGTGAAGAACTAGACATCGCATATTGAATTGTTGCACAAATGAATATGTTGTTGAGGTTGTTCAGAAGGGAGATAAAGAGTAATACATTAATGAGTCTGTTTGGTTTCGCGACCCTATGCACTCGATGTCAAAAGAATTCACAGCAAGTTTAGTGCCCGGTCATTATCAATCATAACGTCTGTCGGTTCTTCTTCTTTATCATGGCAAACCAGCACGAAACTTTGTCTCCATAAATAATCCTCGGAGAAAGTCATTAATAACCTGAAAACTCGTTTTGACAGATCCGGATATTGGTTTTTAGTAGGTCTGAGAAAGATGTTATGTGTTCAGGCGAACTGATTTCACATCACCATCTGCTAAAAAAATAAAGAGTTTTATGCATTGTAAGAATAGCGAAATGACGTGAAAGGATACATATATCAAGTCGATGGCGGAACTAGATAGAGACGTGTCCATCAGGAAACACGGCACGGCTAATGTCTCGGATTTCTCGACTAATACTTTTTCCGTACCAGATAGTTTTTCCCAAAAGTAAGGGACCTCTTCTAGAGAAAAAAATCTTTCAATTTTTATTGAACACTAAGCTGGCATTAACAAGGACTCAAAGTACGTGGTGATGGTAAATGAAAGTATGAGAGCACGTGGCTCTGAGAAAACGTGGTCATTTGTTAATTATTCCACAACATATTGCGATGCTCTTTGCAACGGAGGAGGTAGGTTGTCCACTCAGAGAGTTGTTTGTTAAGCACCAACTGGAAAGAAAGGGGAATACATCTCTAAGAAGAGTCACTACCCCGGACCAACGGCTTAACCTGACTTCCGAACCTTGGGAGGTGTTTGATCAGTATCGTCCCGTGAACGTTTATGTGCAGTCACGTAAAAATTGAAAAAAAAATACACCATTTACAGCAGAATTCCATCCTACGACTTTTTTTTATTCTTCCGTTACGTTGACGTCGACATCAAAATCTTCGGTAGAACTTCTTAAATTGTTACTAAACATTTTTTACATAATATGTCTTGTTTATGCGTGTATTGTGCGAATAAGTTTTTATTCGCACAATTTAGTGACCCAAGGTATTAGTTCCCTCAAGCATTTATCCAAACCAAGTTGCCGCAGTGATCTAAGCGATGGCTTCTCACCATTCGTCCGAGATGGGTCCGGGTTCGAATCCCAGTCAGACATGGATGTTGCGTTTGTCTTGTTGCCGTGAAAATTCTTCTCATTTCGGACACATTGCTTCTGGTAAAGAAATACCCAAATTCGGGATTTAATTGCCTAATCAATTGTACGTATTAATTACTTAACATAATTAATTAATCATTTCCTAATTGGGTGTAGGAAGCATTATCCCAACCCAGGTCGCATAAGGATTCCCTGGTTTCTTTTCTTTTCTTTTTTCTTCTTCTTGCTTTCCCTTCGCGTGGGAAGAAGATCGAAACGCAATCGCTAGACCAGGTGAAAATTTCGCAAGCGAAGTGAAGTTTATTTTTCATTGCTCAGTATTTGCAAAGCAACAACACTACGGATTACATAATGCAGCCCTAGCTAACAATAGGCCAGTGGTGACTACACGGTGAAAGTCCCAGAAGGAATGCTAAATCTGGTAAGAAGGTAAAAGTAGGTAATAGCTGTCACCCAGGCTCTGTGTCGGGGAACATTATTCAATCGGGCATACGTGCCTCCGGGCATGCTTAAAGATTTAACAAGTTAGTAAAATCATGCAATGCATTGATTATGATACGCTTTCCAACATACCAGAAATCATTACTCAAGTTATCACTCTTGGAATAAATCTCGGTCCTGTGCCCTGACCTTTGATCCCATTTCGATTATATTCAACAGAACCGGTTCGGTATACCTCTGAAATAACATGATAAAGTTTTGTCGCAATCGAAGCATTTTTACGTAAGTAATGATGCATAAGGGAATAGGTCCAGCTCCTGTGTCCTAACCTTTGACCCCATTACGCCCATTCTCAATAGAATTCGTCCCCAGGCAGGGGCAGGTCCCCACAACATACTAACATTTCATCCAAATCGAAGCATTTTTACGTAAGTTATGACGCATATTGGCGATGGAAGTGATTCTGCTCCTATGTTCTGACCTTTGACCCCATTTAGCCCATTTTCAAAAGGGTTTGTCACCAGGTGGTCCCTTACCACATACTAAAGTTTCATTGAAATCGAACATTCTTTACGTTAGTTATGACGCATAACAGCAAAAGTGTGACGTCATAAAACTTTAATAGGATCCACACACAACGCGTGACGTAATGAGACAGATGGCGTGACCGCGCGCCATCTGTCTCAAACACGAAATTGTGACGTCAAAAGATTTCTAAGCATTGGTAGCATTAATGGAACGACGCCATGACATTAAAAACGTTATAATTCGGGCTGGTTATTTAACCCACTAAACGAATTCTCCTAAAGTCGAGATCAAGCTAAATCGATTTCTAGTACCAGAAAACGGTAGGTTAACGACTTTCATCAAAATTCTTAGAGCCGTTTTTAAAATAAAATGTACATACATACATACAAGAATTGCTACTTTAAGGTGGACGTCAAGTAATTTTGCTTCCTATACTTCGAATGGAAAGACTTCTGTACACATTTTCTACACAATTAATGCGTTCCCAAGGATGGAAATTTGAACATCGATTAAAATAGCTTTATTTCATAACTTGGAATACTTAATATTTTCTAAACCATAACCGTAATTATGCAATCCAACATTTATTTATCCACTGACGTCATCATAGCACAGGTCGCGCCATCTTTTTTCTGGTTTCAACACCACCAAAGGAGACGTTATTGTTTCTTAATATAATTATGCTTACGTTTTAGAAAATGTTAAGTATTCCAAGATATAGTATGAAGCTATTTTAATCGATGTTCAAATTTCCAACCTTGGGAACACACTACTTGTGAAGGAAATGTGTACAAAAGGTTTTCCATTGGAAATATAGGAAGCAAAATTACTTGACGTCCACCTTAATAGTGTGGGATAAGGGCGATGGACTGGATCCCGATCCTATGTCCTGACCTTTGACTCTATTTGTCCCATTTTCAATAGGGTTCTTCTCCAGGTGGTCCCCTACCTCATACTAAAATTTCATCTAAATCGAACCATTTTTGCGCACCTTATGACGCATAAGGGCAAAGGAATGCATACCGCTCATATGTCCTGACCTTTCACTCCACTTCACCCATTTTCAATAGGATTCGTCCCCAGGTGATCCCCTACCACATACTAAAATTTCATTGAAATCGAACCTTATTTACGCAAGTTATGACGCATAAGGACAATTGAATGAATTCCGCTCTTATGTCTTGACCTTTGACCCCACTTCACCCATTTTCAATAGGGTTCGTCCCCAGGTAGTCCCCTACCACATACTAAAATTTCATCGAAATCGAACAATTTTGCGTGAGTTATCGTGCCGACAGACAGACAGACGGACAGACGGACGGACGGAAAAAGCTGGAGTATATACGCTTGTTCAACCTACTCTTGGAAAGCGTAAAAAAGGGTTTTCTCGGATGGTCTGATAATAAAACTCTGAAACATTGTGACAGTTAGGGCCAAATAAATGTTTAAAGGGCTTAGTTCAGCAGTTGGTCAGCTGGCTAAATGTCATACTTCATGGAATACTTTCAAGTGACATACTTCATGGTATGCTTGCCATATTTCATGAAATACTTTCAAATGACTCACTGTTTTTTTGGATTTTTTTTTACACACTCCATGAACTACTTCCAAACGACTAAGTCTTCATGGAATAATATCAAGTGACTCACACATTAATAGAAGAGTTCTAAATGATCCACACTTCATAAAATTCTTTCAAACGACTCACACTTCATAGAATAGTTTCAAGTGTCCCATACTTCATAGAATAGTTTCAAGTGTTCCACACTTCATGCAAATAGTTTCAAATGACCAACACTTCACGGACTACTTTCAAACGACTCACACTTCATGGAATAGTTTCAAATGACCAACACTTCACGGACTACTTTCAAACGACTCACACTTCATGGAATAGTTTCAAATGACCAACACTTCACGGACTACTCCCAAACGACTCAAAATTCCTGGAATAGTTTCAAATGACCCACACATTACTTGAATAGTTTCAAATCACCCACACTTTACGCAATGCTTTCAAATGACTCACACTTCATGAAATAATTTCAAATAACCCACACTTCACGTAATACTATCAAATGACTCTTCATGAAATAATTTCAATACAAGTATTTCACTTCATGGTGTACTTTCAAACAACCATAATATTTTAATAATTAAATAGTTGATATCTTTTGTTAATAAACCTAAAGGCGTAATTTAAAAATCTTAAAGTAAAACGATATTTGTTTGTTTATAAATGTCTTGATTTATTCAAAAACACAAAGAAAAAAGTATTACGCCGGCATCGCTTTTTAACATTTTAACCGTCAAGCCAGTAAGTAAATCAACCACCGTAAAATGGTGTCCGATTCATTTAAATGGAAAACTTTCCTGGCTGCTTACTGGTTGTGAATGATTAACGACACCACGCTATTAACAAACAACTGATGTTTATGGGAAAATATTCTCGATTTTTGCAACAAAAAAAAAAAAAAAAAAAGGAAAGAAAGAAAAAATCAGGTAAAAATTGATTGAAAGGCATCGACGATGCGAAAGTATCGTTGACATAGGTCTATTAATTCTCGATTTTTTTTGTCGTACTTCATCAAACCAAAAGTTTGCGACAATACATTTTTTGAGAGTTTAAACTACATCCTCAAATTTTTTTCACCGCTTTTGCTCAAAGTGATTTACACAGAAATTGCTTTATACTCTAAATTTAATTGCTTTTGAGACCAATCAGTGATTAAAAAGCTTAATCATATATAAAGCAGAAGTGAAGAGTGATGGCGGAATTGGTGGTGTAATGTCCATTAGCAAAGTGAAATCTAATGTTCTTCTCTTGGGTAAAAAAAAGTAATTGTTTCAAGTATGTCCTCTTTTAGGTACGTTAAGCTTTATCCTGTGAGCCAGTAGTCCATTAATATGCCATGTTTTACGTTCGGGATCATGTCTTTGGAAGCTTACAACGGCAGACAATGCTTTTATTTATCAAAGAGGGTTTGCAAAGAAGACCAAAAAACAATATACACCGTTTGTGGGAGGTTGACAATGCGTATTAAAAATATATGAAAACGTTGCGATCAAAGATAAATCTAAGCAACTTTTCCACCTTTCAAATGTGTTTTAAAAGAGTTGAATCATTGGACAGATGAGTTATTGATGGTGTAATCATCCTAGTAATGTGCCACGTTTATGTGTAAGTAGTACATAAATGCAGACTAAATTTCCAGCTCTAAAGATAAAAGATACGGTATACACTCATTGACAATGAAATTGGCTGGAGCGGTGATTTTGCAAACTGACAGGATTCTCAAAAAGTGAGATACCAAACGTCTTTAATCAGTGAAAAAATAACCCACATTGCTTGTCTAAGAGAGCGTGAGTGACGATAATCTGTTAGAAACATGATCGCGGTCATCTACGAAGGCTTGTAATGAGAAACGCGACATCCAGTATGCCCGAAATTGACCGAAGCATTTAATAAAGGTTGTTTCAAACCAATATCTCGCCGCCCCGGTGGCGCAGTGGTCTAAGGCGATGGCCTCTGATCATTCGTCCGAAAGGGGTCCGGGTTCGAATACCGGTGAGGCATGGATGTTGTGTTTGTCTTACGGCACTGGCTCTCTGCCTTCCCTGGAACCAGTGACCCTAAATTAGGGACGGGCGACTGCTTATAGCCCATTGAGTTGCTCACGGTGGTCGTTAAACCTCCAATCAAAAAAAAAAAAAAACAATATCTCAGTGAACTATGCCGAGGGAACTGAAAAGGATCGATTTTGGCAGTCGCATTCCTATTCGAAAAACACTAATTTAACAGGGAAGTTCGTCAACTGTGGTGGCAGGAATACCGTGACCGGATGTTGGAAGACTGGAAAAAGGTTATTTGGTCCAATGAGTGACGGTACACCTTGTTCTGTACCGACGGTAGGTACAGAATTTGGCGGGTGCCCCACGAAGCAATTGATCCAGCTCGCCTTGTATTGTAAACACAACTCAAGGTTTCTGTTCTGGCTTGATGGTGTGGGACACATTCTATTGGTAGGGTGCGAGTCCCTTGATATTGCTGGAAGGTCGGGTGTCCTCGAATCGTTTTCTGAACATTATTACCGATCAAGCCCATCCTGCAATGTTGACTTCTTATTACTGCCGCTCAAGCCCATCCTGCAATGCTGACTTTTTATTACTGCCGCTCAAGCCCATCCTGCAATGTTGACTTCTTATTACTGCCGCTCAAGCCCATTCTGCAAAGATGACTTATTATTGCCGATCAAGCCCATCCTGCAATGTTGACTTCTTATTATTGCCGATCAAGCCCATTCTGCAAAGATGATTTCTTATTATTGCCGATCAAGTCCATCCTGTAATGTTGACTTCTTATTATTGCTGATCAAGCCCATCCTGCAATGTTGACTTATTATTATTGCCGATCAAGAAGTCCAACATACAATGTTGACTTCTTACTATTGCCGCTCAAGCCCATCCTGCAACGTTGACTTCTCATTATTCCCGCTCAAGCCCATCCTGCAATGTTGCCTTCTTATTATTGCCGCTCAAGTCCACCCTGCAATGTTGACGTATTATTATTGCCGATCAAGCCCATTCTGCATAGATGACTTATTATTAGCCCATCCTGCAATGTTTACTTCTTATTATTGCCGCTCAAGCCCATCCTACAATGTTGACGATTATTTTTGCTGATCAAGCCCATTCTGCAAAGATGACTTATTATTAGCCCATCCTGCAATGTTGACTTCTTATTATTGCCACTCAAGTCCATCCTGCAATGTTGACTTCTTATTAGTGCCGATCAAGCCCATCCTGCAATGTTGACTTCTTATTATTGCCGATCATGCCCATGCTGCAATGTTGACTTCTTATTAATGCCGATCGAGCCCATCCTACAATGTTGACATCTTATCTAACAGGTGACGACTGTTTCATGGACGACAATGCTACTACCCATCGTGCAAGATGTGTTCAGCACTAGTTCAACGAGCATGACAACGACTTTCGTCATCTTCCCTGGCCACTACAAAGCCCGGATCTGAACCTGATTGAGAATGTGTGAGACATGTTAAAAAGAACAGATGCGAGAGCAAAATCGTCTTACGTCAAACTGAGCCAGTTACAGGGACTGTCTTTGTGACATCATCAGATGTCTGGTAAACATCTTGTATGTTGTATACGTAGATGCACTCCCACATCTTGTGGACTCTATGTCAAACCGCATACGTAATGTAGTTCGGGCTAAAGGGTGTCCAACCTGGTATTGAATAAAAGTTTCTAACTCATAGGTGTAGATGTGGAACAGTGAGTTAAATAGCGGTGGACTTGGATACATTACAGTGCCAAAGGGGTATCCTATAACACTGTTCGCAGTACATTGCTTTGTATGACAGCAGAAGACTTGTTCATGCACTATTACTGTTATACACCGTTACAACAGCAGAAGGCAGTCCATAACGGATTACTGTTATACACCGTAAAATAGCAGACCTAGAATAAAAATACCAACGTTTACCACAATCAAAGGTTTATTACATCGACTATAGTTTCGCACAGCGTTTGGCTCTGCTTCATCAAGACGAATGGAGCGTAAACATTCAAATCTTTGTGACATCATCAGAGTTCTGACGGTTACGGTTATTGGTAAGTTATTTCCTCGCGCTTGAAAGAAATGGAGTCGACGTCATGTCGTTGACAAGCAGCGAAGAGTTTCGGTATATGTGGAAAGGTTCTAATACATTAAGCTTGATAGTGTAATCAGGTTTATCAATGAGCGTAGCGTTTCCAAACGAAAATGTATGGTTATTTTCGTGACAATGTTGGGTTACAGACGACTTCTTCAGTTCACAGTTCCGTACATAGGTCTTGTGTTCCTTCACACGGAAACGTAAAGCCCTGTGGGCCTGTCCTATATATGAAAGTCCACATTCACAAGGTATCTGATAAATTTCCCAGGAATGCATGTCTTCGACGTAGTCTTTTGATCCATAAAAAAAATCTTTTTTACGGGCTTCAGAATAACTTTGAAATTAAAACTCTTAAGAATTTTTGAAATTCCGAAGCAAATCTGAGGAGTAAATGGGATAACTGCCCAATTCTCCCGTAATGGGTCGTCTATTGGCGTGAGCGAGCAGACAGGCTTCGCTTTCCTATTTATTTTCTTTATTGGAAGTTTAACGACCACCATGAGCAACTCAATGGGTAACGGGCAGTCGCCCGACCTTAATTTAGGGCCACTGGTTCTAGGGAAGGGACAGAGCTAGTGCCGTAAGAAAAACACAGCATCCATTCCTCACCGGGATTCGAACTCGAACCCCTTTCGGACGAATGATCAGAAGCCATCGCTTAGACCACTGAGCCACAAGACGGCCCTAAATTTTTGGACAGCTTTATCTACATGTAAAACGGAAGTGCTATATCCTCTGTGTACTGCAATTCGTTTAAGAAAATCAAGCTCTTTCTGTAAGCAATCCTCAGTTGAGCATATATAAGTATTGCACGATATACGCATGTGTAGAAGGAAGAGATTTTTTGTTTCCATGGGTGATTTAATTTTGCATGTGTGGGTAAGGAAACAGCAAACGGATTTCAATAAACTGTTGTACTAAAGGATCCTTCACAGCGTGACAGAAGGACGTCAAGGAATGATAAGCAGTCATTCTGTTCAGTCTCATATGTGAATTGTATATGAGGATCAATTGAATTAAAGGTTTATGTATAATAAACCTTTGATTGTGGTAAACGTTGGTATTTTTATTCTATCTCAACACCACAAGTTCTGTAGCCGTAAATTATATATAGCAGAAGACCTGTTCACACACGATTATTGTTATAGAACCCAGCAAAAACAGTCTTGCTGGGCCAGTACTGGGCCATTGCTGGCAGCCAGCACTGCCTGCAATGGCCCAGCACTATGTTGCCGCTGCCGAACCGTCAATAAAATGTCCGGGCGGCCAACAGAAGGGCCAGCAGCTGGCCAACAGTTGGCACCCCCATCAGTTGCCATATGCCACAACAGGGGAAGGGTGATTGACTACATGCACTTGTTTTGGTGCCAGATATTGCTGTACTCTGACTCCTCTGTGAGCGGGTGCGTTATCGTGAAGAAGGAACCGTTGCCCGCTATTGTTCTCATACCTGACATGAACAATCCCCTTCCACAATCGTTCTAAAATGGATTTGTAAGCATTGCTAGTGACAGTTGTAGCTTTAAGAATGAACCGGTGATGCAGAATTAGTCGTAAAAACACATAATCATTGTCTTGAATTTGAACTACTGTAACCTGATCTTCCTTTCTTTGTATGACGCCAACTTTCGCTGAGCGCTCTGTCGCTTTGCCGAAAATTTGGCATGCTTCTGGTCGTCTGAAAAAGCACGCGGAACAAAAATGAGCAACAAATGCCTGAAACTGGCGCGATCTTTCCGAAATATGGTCTCGTGTTCAAGCCTGTCTCGATGCACACTTTCAACACTGTTTACGATATGGTTCTGTTTTTCATGGACGATGGCATGTTCTTAACAAATATCTTTCAATTTCTATAATTATTCACGATGTTATTAATAACAAGTTAGTAAAATCATGCAATGCATTGATTATGACACGCTTTCCAACATACCAGATATCATTACTCAAGTTATTACTCAAGTTATAAGGATAATGGCTGTGGAATAAATTGCGCTCCTGTGCCCTGACCTTTGACCCCATTTCGATGAGATTAAACAGAATTAGTTAAGTAAACCTCCGGAACAACATGCTAAAGTTTTGTCGCAATAGAAGCATTTTTAGTCAAGTTATGAGGAATAAATCTCTCTCCTGTGCCCTGACCTTTCACCCCATTTCGCCCATTACAGGGTTCGTCCCCAGTTGTGTCCTACCATATACTAAAATTTCATCGAAATCGAACCGTTTTTACGCGAGTTATCGTGCGGACAGACAGAGATACTGACAGAGCTGGAGCATATACGCTTCTTCAACCTACGGTTGCAAAGCATAAAAAACAGGTCAAGTAGCTAGTGGGACTCCCTGTATGATGTGTTGTGTGACGGCGAAATGTTAAATTCGTGAAACTGGAAATACGTATAAAATCATCGTGAAAAGATTTTTTGGTTAATTCTGAACAATATTTCTTTTTCTGTACGCCGATTGGAACGGTAGTTTCATAAAAGATTTCGCTCTGGGATGAAAAATTCTCCTAAATCTGAAGACATTCAGATTGTTTTTCTTGTGATGGAATAATTTTTTTCTCTACAGGGGGAAGAAACCCGGAGAGTCTGAAGGATGGAAAATAGGTATTTTATGTTCGCAGACTTCCTATGTATGTATTTCCATTTTATCCTATGCTTAAATACTGTAGTTGTCCTTCTTCAAATATGCATTGCATTTTCATTCGCTTAAAATTTGAGGAATCTTCTCCATGTTAACACCGAGGTCACATTTCAGTATCCTCAAGGTCACACAATGATCCCTTTTTATTCTTTTGCGAACTTTCTCAATGAGTTCAGATGTCCACACTGAAATCTTGCATCCGGAGCTTTCGTCATTTTCCAAATATTCCGGTCCATTCTTTAAACATTATATTGGAATATTTATACACGAGATATGCAATTGGCTCCATACACATCACGCAATAATAATAATAATAATAATAATTCATCTGTGTCAGATGCAGTTTTACCGATTTTCAAACAGAACTAGATATTTGCTCTCTGTAAATAGACAAACGTTCCACGTTTTTCTTCAAATAACACCCAGCAACCGAAAAATAGTATTTCGACACCGCTGGGAGAAGCGGTGTCGAAATACAACTTTTCGGTTGCTGTGTGTTATTTAAAGAAAGCCGTGGAAAGAGCGATGACTTTGACTATTTACATTGTGTCCACGTACTTAGAAGATTTTCACCATTTCTCTCGCCCTTTGGATTTATTAGCTATAATTAAATAGCGTGTGCCGTTAAGCCCCACCAGATGTAAACGTCTCAGTTGCTGAACCCATTCCTACGAATTTGTGAAGTCAGATTATGACAGATAGCGCCGTGAATTGTTAGCAACGTAGCGTAAGGCGAACGCACTCGGCCCGTTGTCGAGAGATCTGGGGTTCGTTCCCAGCGGTGTCGAAATACAAATTCTCGGTTGCTCTGTGTTATTTAAAGAAAAACATGGCAAGAGCGATGACTTTGTCCATTTACATTGTCTCCACGTATTTGGAAGATTTTCACCATTTGCTCTCTGCTCCATGACGGAGCTGTGACAGTGTTATTCCTCCGAAGTCATGTCTAACGTAAATAATCATCCGCACAATTCTTAAGCAAACGCTGGTGCCACCTCATGGCAGATAAATGATTTATCAAAAAAGCATACTTTCCCGACCAGTGTGTTTTACCGGAATTAAAAAAAAAACAGTTTCATTACTTTATTGCCACATTGTGTACATCTGTCACATTTTTCATTTGATGCATATACATTATACTATGAGAAATGCCTACTAAATTCAACAGAATTCATTCGCTAATAGTTTTACAAAGGCATTGTACTTACAAACATGCAACAAATTTAATTATTACATTCATAGCTCAATGTGGTAAAGTATGGATTTTTCCAAATAGCAAGAAAAAAAAAGGCACAGAATATATGGATCTGGTGGTATTTTTGGCTGTATTAGATTTCTGTTTATCGTTAAGATACCAATTCAGAAGATAATAAGTCTGAGAATTTTTTTTAATGGATGCTTATGCAAATTTATATGATTCCGAATGCATGCACAATATCTTAAGTCAGCCCACTGTTTTTCAAAATAATTTATTCCTTTAATAAGTCGTCTGAGACAACTAAAGCTTAAAGCGATGTTCTAGTTTCTATTTATTTATTTTTTGTCGGGAAGTGATTTTCTTTACATAACTTCCAGATAGAAAGAAAAGGACAGAGTATTTGGACCTAGTGGTATTTTTGGCTGTATCATATTTCTGTTTATCGTTAAGATACAAACGCTGAAAACAATAAGTTTGGGAAATTTTCTTTTGAATGGATGCTAATGTTAATTTACATATATGGTTCCAAAGGCATACACAGTGTCTGAAGTCAGCCCACTGTTTTTCAAAAAAATAATTCCGTTTGTAAGTCGTCTGATGCATTTAAAGCCTCGAGCGGTTTTTTAATTTTTTTTTTGTCGGAAATTAACATAACTTTCAAATTAGAATTATATAAAATATTTCATAACTAACTTAGCTATTTTCAACCATAACAGCCATCAAGGGAAGTCACTGCTAGACATTTAGAAGACTGTCAAAGCAGTAACATTTAAAAAAATCGTAAGCTTTTATTTTTATTTTATTCTATTCACTTTTTGATTTATGGCCGCAAACAACGTCGTCCAACCCGTCAGACACAAAAATGGATGTATACAAAAGCAGAAATTTGAATACCTTGTGACGTACCTGCCAGCAGGACGCACACGACATAAAGGCAGATAGGAATCAGAATAAGCGTCTGCGTAGCTCAGTTGGTAGAGCGACTTGTTCCGGAATAAGCGGCCTTGGGTTCGAATCCAGGCGTAGACCAAAAATGACAGAGAAATTTACTTCGTTATAATGGCGCCCGAACTATCCGGATGACCCGGCCGTTCAAAATCTCGCATTGGTGTGATGTTATTTCCACACCGCGAGACAGGAAAAATCAGAGAATTCCTTCTCCAGCGCTTCGAAAAATAAAAATGTGTGATGTTGCATTCCACACAGCAGATTGACTGGGAGTTCTCAAGTGCACGTTCTACAGTGGATGACTGCCTGCAACGATTCATGGTCACGGCTGACCCGTGGGCCATGCCTCCGGCCCTCTTTCGGGGGGGAGATGTGACGTACCTGCCAGCAGGACGCACACGACATAAAGGCAGATAGGAATCAGAATAAGCGTCTGCGTAACTCAGTTGGTAGAGCGACTTGTTCCGGAATAAGCGGCCTCGGGTTCGAATCCCGGCGTAGACCAAAAATGACGGAGAAATTTACTTCGTTATAACCTTTAAAAATTATAACCTTTAAACCTTCGTTATAACCTTTAAACCTGCCAGCAGGACGCACACGACATAAAGGCAGATAGGAATCAGAATAAGCGTCTGCGTAGCTCAGTTGGTAGAGCGACTTGTTCCGGAATAAGCGGCCTCGGGTTCGAATCCCGGCGTAGACCAAAAATGACGGAGAAATTTACTTCGTTATAACCTTTAAAAATTAAAAATCTCATGGGGAACCTGTTGCTCTCACGTACACAAAAATTCAGTTTGTTCAAATGTAGCATCAACATTTCAATCGCAATATAAAAGGTCGTATCATTATAATAAAAAGTATCACTGAAGACGTAAGAAAATTCAACTGTGAACTAGTGAGGAAAGCAATTGAAAACAACCAAAGCCTAAAGATAGCAAAGGGACATCTCAGTAAGGGAAGAAAACAGATTATGGCACTGAGAAAAGAAGATGGTTCTGTAACAAGAAATAGAGGCGAAATTTTGACAAGAGTGAAAGATTTCTACTCCAAATTATATGAAAGGGATGATATATGCACTCCAGACATCATGAAAGATACCAGTACCAGAGTTCCTCCAGTCCTTCCAGCAGAAGTTGCACATGCAATCAAGAACATGAAGCGAGGAAAAGCTCCAGGAGAAGATGGAATTACTGTAGACATCATACAAGAAGCAAGTGGAGAAATCGAAACAGTACTCGCCCAAATTTTCACTCGATGCCTTAATGAAGGAAAGATTCCTGAGGATTGGAACACCGCTACAATGATCCTGCTACATAAGAAAGGTGACATTGAGGATCTTGGAAACTACAGACCTATCAGCCTCCTATCAGTAGTTTATAAAATCTTCACTAAAGTTCTTTCACACCGCTTGAAGGTAACACTGGACATGGCTCAACCGAGAGAACAAGCTGGATTCAGGAGTGGCTACAGCACAATAGATCATATCCACATGCTGAGAGAACTAATTGAAAGAGCAAGGGAATATGAACTTCCATTGTGCATGGCTTTTATCGATTATGAAAAAGCCTTTGATTCGGTGAAACCATCAGCAGTTACAATGGCTCTGAAAACCTGCGGTATTGAAGATGCATACATTAATATTATTAATAACATCTATGAAAATGCAAGTGCAAAGATTAGGCTGTTTGAAAATACAACACACGTAAAAATTGGAAAGGAGTGAGACAAGGTGACACCATATCTCCGAAGCTCTTTAATGCCACATTGGAGGGTGTTTTTCAGTTGCTGAGCTGGGAAAACAAGGGGATAAAGATTAATGGAGATTATCTAACCCACCTTCGTTTTGCTGATGACGTAGTCATTTTTGCAACTACCCCATCTGAGCTGCAGAGTATGATCCAGGAACTTGCTGACAAGAGTAAAGAAGTGGGATTAAAAATGAACTTTCAGAAGACAAAAGTGATGTTCAATGCTTTTACAAGAAATGAAGATTTATCGATTGATGGAGAAAAGCTGGAGATAACAGACACATACGTTTATCTTGGACAGCAGATATCAAGTGAGGGTCACATTGGTGAAGAAATTAATCGGCGTACAAAACTTGCCTGGAGAGCTTTTGGAAGAAACAGCATAATTTTCAAGAGCAATATGCCATTATGTCTTAAAAAGAAAAGTGTTTGATCAATGCATCCTTCCAGTGCTTACGTATGGGGCAGAGACGTGGACCTTAACTAAAAGAGACATACAAAGGCTGCAGACAACTCAAAGCAGCATGGAGAGGTGCATGCTTGGTGTAACCAGGAGAGATAAGAAGAGGAACACGTGGATCCGAAAAATGACAAGAGTGGAAGACATCATGATCAGAGTTAAATCCCTGAAATGGCAATGGGCTGGACATACTGCCAGAAGAACAGACCATCGATGGACAGCCGAAATTTTAGATTGGATTCCAAGGGACAGGAAAAGACCCAGAAGAAGACCACATGGAAGATGGGTGGATGAAATTCGAAAGTATGCGGGAGTGACATGGAGGAGACTGGCACAAGACAGACCGTTGTGGAGGAAACTTGGGGAGACCTTCGTCCAGCAGTGGATTGATAATGGTTGACAATGATGATGATGATGATCATTATAAGAATAGTAGATTTTTTGTTGTTTCGTTACAGCCTATTAGAATACAGGAAGTATTTATGAAACTGCGATTGCAAACTTGACCTTTTCATTCGAACATATGATAACTCATTCCTTATTAAATTTGGATGTATCACTTCTGCTTGGGAATAAAAGCAGGTCTTGCATTTTTTTAAATATTAATACAGATGATAAATCCCGTATTCTTTAGGTAGACGTTTTGAGTTTCCAAAGCTTTTTAAATATTTCTTTGTTTTATGTTAATATAATTTGCAATGGAAATGCTCGTTATTTTCCTGTTTACGTACATATATATATATATACCTTGAGATTCGTCATCTAAATAATAAAGGTAAGCAGCACTTGAAGATAATTATGGGAGATTTCAATGCAAAAATAGGGCAACGACAACAGAATGAAACTTCAGTAGGTAAATTCGGTCACGGCAACAGATACCAGCGTGGAAATACTCTCGTTGAGTTTGCAGAGGCAGAAGGATTTTTCATCTTGAACTCCTTTTTCAAGAAAAAGCCACACAGGAAATGGACATGGAGACATCCAATTGGGACGACAAGTGAAATTGATTTTATTATGTGTAACAAAAAATTCGTCATCGAAGACTGCAGTGTGCTGAACAAGTTCAACACAGGTAGTGACCATAGATTGGTGAGGTGTAAGATGCACCTCAACACTAAACTGGAACGTGGCAAGCTCATAAGACAAACAAAATGTATTGACATAACCAACCTTAAAAAACACCATAATACTTTCAAGTTGGAACTGAAGAACAGATTCTCTGCTTTAGAAGGCCTAACATCGGAAGAAGTGGATATTTCGGAAGTTAACAGAAAAGTAACCAAAGCTCTTATGGAAACAGCAACAAAATTAGCTGGGTCTAAGAACAAGTTGCATGTGAACAAATTATCAGGAAAAACCAAAATGTTGATGCAAAAAGAAGAGAGATGAGGACAACTAAAGAAGATGTGACTTCCAAAGTGGAATATATAGAGCTATGCAAGACAACACGAAAAAGTATCACTGACGACGTAAGGAAATTCAACTGTGAGCTAGTGAGGAAAGCAATTGAAAACAACCAAAGCCTTAAGATAGCAAAGGGACATCTCAGTAAGGGAAGAAAACAGATTATGGCTCTGAGAAAAGAAGATGGTTCTATAACAAGAAATAGAGGCGAAATTTTGACAAGAGTGAAAGATTTCTACTCCAAATTATATGAAAGGGATGATACATGTACTCCAGACATCATGAAAGGTACCAGAGTTCTTCCAGTCCTCCCAGCAGAAGTTGCTCATGCAATCAAGAACATGAAGCGGGGGAAAGCTCCAGGAGAAGATGGAATTACTATAGACATCATACAAGAAGCAAGTGGAGAAATTGAAACAGTACTCGCCCAAATTTTCACTCGATGCCTTAATGAAGGGAAGATTCCTGAGGATTGGAACAATGCTACAATGATCCTGCTACATAAAAAAGGTGACATTCAGGATCTCAGGAACTACAGACCTATCAGCCTCCTATCAGTGGTTTATAAAATCTTCACTAAAGTTCTTTCACACCGCTTGAAGGTAACACTGGACATGGCTCAACCGAGAGAACAAGCTGGATTCAGGAGTGGCTACAGCACAATAGATCATATCCACGTACTGAGAGAACTAATTGAAAGAGCGAGGGAATATGAACTTCCATTGTGCATGGCTTTTATCGATTATGAAAAAGCCTTTGATTCGGTGAAACCATCAGCAGTTACCACGGCTCTGAAATCCGGCGGTATTGAAGATGCATACATTAATATTATTAATAACATCTATGAAAATGCAAGTGCAAAGATTCGGCTGTTTGAAAATACAACACACATAAAAATTGGAAAGGGAGTGAGACAAGGTGACACCATATCTCCGAAGCTCTTTAATGCCACATTGCAAAATGTCTTTCAATCACTGAACTGGGAAAACAAAGGGATAAAGATTAATGGAGATTATCTAACCCACCTTCGTTTTGCTGATGACATAGTCATTTTTGCAACTACCCCATCAGAGCTGCAGAGTATGATCCAGGAACTTGCTGACAAGAGTAAAGAAGTGGGATTAAAAATGAACTTTCAGAAGACAAAAGTGATGTTCAATGCTTTTACAAGAAATGAAGATTTATCGATTGATGGAGAAAAACTGGAGATAACAGATACGTACGTTTATCTTGGACAGCAGATATCAAGTGTAGGTCATATTGATGAAGAAATTAATCGGCGTACAAAACTTGCCTGGAGAGCTTTTGGAAGAAACAGCATAATTTTCAAGAGCAATATGCCATTATGTCTTAAAAGAAAAGTGTTTGATCAATGCATCCTTCCAGTGCTTACGTATGGTGCAGAGACGTGGACCTTAACTAAAAGAGACATACAAAGGCTGCAGACAACTCAAACAAGCATGGAGAGGTGCATGCTTGGTATAACCAAGAGAGATAAGAAGAGGAACTCGTGGATCCGAAAAATGACGAGAGTGGAAGACATCATGATCAGAGTTAAATCCCTGAAATGGCAATGGGCTGGACATACTGCCAGAAGGACAGACCATAGATGGACAGCCGAAATTTTAGATTGGATTCCAAGGGACAGCAAAAGACCCAGAAAAAGACCACATGGGAGATGGGTGGATGAAATTCGTAAATATGCGGGAGTGACATGGAGGAGACTGGCACAAGACAGACCGTTGTGGAGGAAACTTGGGGAGACCTTCATCCAGCAGTGGATTGATAATGGTTGACAATGATGATGATGATGATGATACCTTGAGATGCTTCCTTGTCTTTCAGGATCAAGCGCAGACAAGTGACCTCGTCTAAAGGCACGGAACAATAAGAAATATTCCATTATACAAAACGTACGCACTCTGTACTTTTTTCTGCGAAATACAAGAAAAAAAAATACTTATATATCCACTGAAAAGAAACTAAGGCAGTTTTGAAATATATTTTTCATATCTCTCAAAGCTTTTTAAGTGTGGCTCTGCCAAAGCCTTTGAATCCTTTCTTCCTTTTTCTTTCTTTACAGATGAAAGGCGAATAAAATGCAATGCATATTTGAAGAAGGACAACTATTTGGCATATGATGAAATGGAAATACATAGGAAGTCTGTGAACATAAAATACCTATTTTTCTATTTTCCTTCAGACTCTCCGGGTTTCTTCCCTCTGTAGAGAAAAAAAAATGGTTCCATCACAGAAAAAACAATCTGAATGTCTTCAGATTTAGGAGAATTTTTTATCCCAGAGCGAAATCTTTTATGAAACCACCGTTCCAATCGGCATGCAGAAAAAGAAAAATTGTTCACAATTAAGCAAAAGTCCTTTCACGACGATCCTATACGTATTTTCAATTTAACGACTTTAACATTTCGCCGTCGCACAATACATCATACAGGGAGTCCCACTAGCTACTTTACCTTTTTTTTATGCTTTCCAACCGTAGGTTGAAGAAGCGTATATGCTCCAGCTCTGTCAGTCTCTCTGTCTGTCCGCACGATGACTCGCGTAAAAGCGGTTCGATTTCGATGAAATTTTAGTATGTGGTAGGGAACAACTGCCACTAGGTCAGGACACAGGAGCGAGATTTATTCCACAGCCATTATCTTCGTAACTTGACTAAAAATTCTTCTATTGTGACAAAACTTTATCATGTTGTTCCGGAAGTATACCTAACCGGTTCTGTTGAATATCATAGAAATGGGGTGCAAGATTTATTCCACAGCCATTATCCTCATAACTTATGCTTCTATTGCGACAAAACTTTAGCATGTTGTTCCGGAAGTATACTTAACCGGTTCTGTTGAATATCATAGAAATGGGGTGAAAGATTTATTCCACAGCCATTATCCTCATAACTTATGTTTCTATTGCGACAAAACTTTATCATGTTGTTCCGGAAGTATACTTAACAAATTCTGTTTAATCTCATCGAAATGGGGTCAAAGGTCAGGGCACAGGAGCGAAATTTATTCCACAGCGATTATCCCTATAACTTGAGTAATAACTTGAGTAATGATATCTGGTATGTTGGAAAGCGTACCATAATCAATGCATTGCATGATTTTACTAACTTGTTATTAATAACGTCGTGAATAATTATAGCAATTGAATGATATTTGTTAAGAACATACCATCATCCGTGAAAAACAGAACCATATCGTAAAAAATGTTGAAAGAGTGCAGGCTTGAACACGAGACCATATTTCGGAAAGATCGCGCCAGTTTCAGGCATTTGTTGCGAAACGACCGGACAGCTTGGACTACACCTCTTTTTTCGATGAAGCGTGGATTCACTTATCGGCATATATATTATATAAATGCATAAACCACCCGTATATGAGCAGCGCCAAATCCTCACGCATTTATCGAGAAACCACTTCACGCACACAAAATTGGAGTGTGGTGCCCACTGTCACGTTGACGGATCATTGGGACCATCTTCTTTCAGGATGCGGTCACAATAACATGAAAAATTCTCAGGAATATATTAACACCCTGAAAAGATGACCACTGGATATTTTCAACAAAATGGGGCAACTTGCCATACATCACATGTGAGTATGGCTGAAATTGAAGTCATTCTTTGGAGATCTTTTTTTTTTTTTTTTTTGATTGGAGGTTTAATGGCCACTGTGAGCAATTCAATGGGCTTTAAGCAGTTGCCCGTCCCTAATTTATGGTCATTGGCTCCAGGGAAGGAATGGAGCCAGCACCGTACGACAAACACAACATCTATGTCTCACCGGGATTCTAACCCAGACCCATCTCAGACGTCTTGGAGATCGCGTGTTTTCTAATGGAATGTTTACACCTCGATCTCCTGACGTAATACCGCCCGATTTCTTTCTCTTGGGTATCTCAAATCAGTGGTGTTTCAAAAAGCAGACAATCCTTGAGGCATTGAAGAACAACATCTTTGAGGCAGTGGCAGGGTTTACGCCGTAGCAACTGGTGCAAGCTTTCAGAAACGTGGAGTCTCGTGTTCAAGCGTGTCTCTATGCACAGGACGGACACTTTCAACATCGCTTATGATATGGTTCTGTTTCCCATAGATGAAGGTATGTTCTTGCCAAATATCGCTCAATTACCGTAATTATTGACGATGTTATTAATAAAACCTTGGGTAAAGTAGCAAGTGTGACACTCTGTATATTAGATAGCAAGTGAAAAGCAAGAAACCTCTGACCAGAGCATCTGGAGGAAGGTATTTTCATCGAAACATGCATATTTGGCAGAGGTGCGTTGCTTTTTAAGCGCTGTCTTTGTGGTTCATTTAGGAGAACAAGCGCTCCGGTGTAGAAAAAGGTGATTTCGAATCCAATTGCCGGCAAAAGGAATGTCGTATTGGCGCCCGAACGAAAAAGAATTTTCTCGCCGTCAGAATTGAAGACACAATTGTGTGGTGGTTCTTCCTTACAACGTGCGTAAATAGTAAGTAAACACTTCTGCAATTAAATTGTCTCAGACACGAGGTTATATAGAATTTGTTTTTCGAGTGGGGAGGGAGGGGGAGACAAAAAATGGAAGATTTTGAAATCCATTAGAAGAAAATAAAAGTCAATGACAAATAGAAGAAAAATTTAAAGCATTTTTTCCAATGTAAGTTGATTCATTTTTATTAAATTAAAGCATTTTTTTTCTAATGTAAATCGTATTTGAACCAACAAGTTAGTAAAATCAACCAATGCATTGATTATGACACGCTTTCCAACATACCAGAAATCGCGCGGACACACCTTCCTCCCTACCCTGACTGTTAATTCGTTCAGAACAACATGCTAAGTTTTGTCGCAATAGAAGCATTTTTACCCAAGTTATTACTCAAGTTATGAGGATAATGGTTGTGGAATAAATCTTGCTCTTGTACCCTGACCTTTGACCCTTTTTCGATGATGTTCAACTGAACCGGTTAAGTATTCCTCCGGAACAACATGATAAAGTTTAATCGAAGCATTTTACGTAAGTTACGACGCATAACGGCAATGGAATGGATCCTACCCCATATGTCCTGACTTTCGACCTCCATTTTGTCCATTTTCAATAGGGTTCGTCCCCAGGTTGTGCCCTACGACTTACCAAAATTTCATCGACATCGAACCCTTTTTACGCGAGTTATCGTGCGGACAGATGGACGGACAAAGCTGGAGCACATACGCTTCTTCAACCTACGGTTAAAAGCGTAAAAAATACACAGAAATGAAACACTTTAGGAGGTGCAAGGCTCCTTGGGCCCCCCCTCTGAATACGTTCCTTGGTTGCCGAGTGTTGCTGCATGTTGACCCGAAACATGCTGGGCGATTTGGTGCTCCGCCTCTCTCGGGGGATTGTGACGTACAGGGGTTGGACAGAATAATGTGAACACCTAGAAAAAGAAAGTTTTACGAACCTAGTAGGGTATGGGACCACCCTTGGCGTTCAAAACCGCCTGAATCCTCCTTGGAATGGACGCTTACAAATCTTGAATGCTGGTTAGTGGGATGTTACACCATTATTCATACAGAAACTGCTCCGGGTGCTTGAGAGATGCAGGAGGAGGATATTGGGATCTTACTGTGTTTTCCAATACAGATCCCAATGGCTCGATGATGTTTATATCTGGTGATTGGGGAGGCCAAGGAAGGTGTAAAAGTTCTCCCTATGCCCCAAACCATGATTGGGCATTCCGAGCTTTGTGAATTGGGGCGTTATCATTTTGTAGACGGCATCCGTTTCGGGAAACAATGCCTGAGCCATTGGATGAACGTGGTCGGCCAAAACAGTTTTATACGCCCTTCCAGCCATCCGTCCTTTCCAGTTGATCAGGGGACCTGCTGAAAACCATGTTATGACCACCCAGAGCATGACAGGACCACCAACATGCTGCACTGTTGGAAGCAGACAGTCTGGGTTGTACGCTGCTTCTGACGGTATTCTCCACACGTAAACACATCCTGCGGTGGGGAATAGTGTGAATGTGGATTCATGGGACCACATTACACTCTTCTGTTAACCGGCAGTAAATGTCGTATGATCCCGGCACCACTGCCTTCGCCGTTGTGCATTTACTCTGGTCACCAGAGGTTTTGCAATAGCAGCTCTGCCATGAATATCTTGTTTATGCAGTTCCTTGCGCACTGTTTTCGTTGATACTGGGTTTCGGATATGCAAATTAAGCTCCGCACTAATTTTCGGCGCCGTGGCAAAGAATATCTAACGCTTAAAGAAGGTCAACTCTCAGAGAGATAACGTAAAACAGCCGGCA
This sequence comes from Macrothele yani, assembly GCA_039090855.1. Lineage (NCBI taxonomy): Eukaryota > Metazoa > Arthropoda > Arachnida > Araneae > Macrothelidae > Macrothele > Macrothele yani. The sequence goes on along the minus strand of CM077001.1, from coordinate 119,417,552 downwards.
ACAGCGCCACCACATCTTAAGAGGTAACATGCTCTGCGGGATAGTTAGCATTCAGGAGCAGAACACGTTAGGGAGACTTCGGCAGTGAAGCCTTTCTTTGATCCACTATGGTTTCCTTCTATCTGATGACTATTTGCTTAGCGCAGTTTTTTGTTGTTGTTGTATTCTGATATCCCGCCCATCCTTTATTTTGGTGAGAAAAATATGCAATAGCATTAGTATTACTATTTAAATTAAATTTCAGCAAAGGTTTTAGTTAGGCCTAAGGATCCGTACAAAATGCAGACATTCTCCCTAGTATTTGGCATTACTGAAAATATTTCTGAAAAACTGAAGAACAAACTAACCCGATTGGCGTAACAAAACTAACATATCCGATTTGCGAAGTGATTATGCTACCGAGAAGGTAACAATCACAGCTCAGCTGACTGCACTTTACCCAAAGAATTGAAGTCAACAGAAATACGCATGCGCAGTCTGCTCTGTCTGCTACGGCATCAGCCTGTATGTTGGCTTCCGTGCACTGCATTTTTTCTCAGAAGATATGGCGGGGGCCGTCTCGCCGAGCCTTAACTTCTTCTCGTTAGATATTCTTTGGCCGTGGTCTTTCTTGTTGCGGGTAACAACCCTCTTTAATGCTCTCCTGTCATCAGTCAAAGTGGTTTTCTGACCGCTCTTATGTTTCGCAGACTAGCTCTCGATAACAGCCGCTGCAGAGTTTTCTTCTGATCTAACTAAAAGTCAGTGATGTCGCCTTGTTTTTCTGTAGCTTTCCTAACTGATATCACACAGGACTTTAATGCATTGAACATTTCTCTGCAAGGGAAGCACCAGAATATCTTTGATCTTTGCAGTCATACAGCTAGTTTTCATTACATGATGCCACTGTTAAAATCAAATCTAGAAAGATACAATTTGACTAAATTCAAATCCTGCATGGAGCTGTATTTGTTCCTCAGGTCGACACTCTTATTAAGAAAATGTCTACAGGTCAAACAATTTGACAAAGTCTCATCAAGCATACATTTTTTCAGCATCTACTGAGTGCTGACACCGAAGGCACAAATCTCATTTATTAAATAGAATTATGTGAACTTCAAGGAGTGGAATTTGTTAGAGATCGATCAGAAACTGGAGAAGTGTGGTCTAAAGAGTTTTTTCCCTGAGAAATACCCAAATATAAGAGGTTTCGGATTAAAATTACTTCAGTGTTAGGAAGTATTTTTATATGCAAGTGGACATTTTTATTGTGAAACAAAGTCAAAACTCTGGAATAGTATAAATGATTCTACCTCGGAACAATTTCTTTGATTTTTTTTTTATTGAAGGTTTAGCGATCGCTGTGAACAACTCGATGCACTAATGCAATCGCCCGTCCCTAATTTAGAGCCACTGAATAAAAAAAGACATCGCTTTTTCCACGTTGTAGCAACACACAACAACCGAAAAATTGTTATTCGGCCACCGCTGAGGAATAGAATCTCAGATCTCTCGATATCTAGCCGAGCGCGATAGCCTTACACCACGGTGGCCAACAATCCAGATGGAGACGTCTCAGTAGCTGAGCCCATCTTACGGATTTATGATGTCAGAAGCTAACAGAAAAACACACATAGCGCCGTGGATTGTTGGCCACTGTGGTGTAAGGGTAACGCGCTCGGCTAGATATCGGGAGATCTGGGATTCGATTCTCCAGCGGTGACCAAATAACAATTTTTCGGTTGCTGTGTGTTACTACAACGTGGAAAGAGTGATGTCTTTGTTTATTCACTGACGCCACGTATTTGGAGGATTTTCACTTTAGAGTCACTGGTTCCAAGGAAGTGAGAGAGCCAGTGCAGTAAGACAAACACAGCATTCATACCTCACCGGAATTTGAACCCGGACTCATCATGGACGAATGGTCAGAAGTCATCGCTTAGATCACTGTGCCACCGGATGGCTCTTCGACTTTCAACAAAAGTATCGAAGTGGACTATGGACATGCAACAACTTTTAGTGGCGTTTAATAGTCCACATTTCTCATTAACTGTAAGGTTTTTTTTTTTTAATTTTTAATTTCAAATGTTCTATTATTAATTAAAGGAGATTAAATGCTTAAAACAATTTGCATCATTCTATAAATATTTAGAAAAAAAAATTGTAGTCCACCACCTAAATCTTTTAAAAACCTTGGCCAGCGGCTCTAAAAATGTTTTAAATAAATAAACATACGTTAGTTTCCATTATTTATAATACATTCTATCATATTTAACGTAATTTTGATTTTAAAGAAAATACAAGGGACACAACTAAATCGATACGAATCCCGGGATCCCGGATCGGTATCAATTTAATACCGGAATCTGGGACATGGGTCGCCCAGGTGGCGCCTTGGTTTCAGAGCTGGCTTCTAACCGGTCGTCCGAGTGGGTTCGAGTTCGAATCCCCGCTGGCGTATTGATGGTGCTTTTGTTTTACATTGGATCTCTTCCTTCCCAGATGCCAGATAGTCTTAAATTCGGGACGTATGATTGAATATAGCCTATTGAGTTGCTTTCCGTGGTCGTCAAAGCTCGAAATTAACAACAACAAAACAAGGCAAAATCTCGAATATAGCTCATCCCAGTAGCGCAGTGGTTTGAGCGCTAGTTTAATACTATTCGTCCGAGTGAGCTGGTGGTCGAATCCGAGGTAAGCCATGGACTGTGTGTTTTCCTTACGGCACTGGTTTTATGCTTTTCCTAGAACTAGTAGCCCCCAAATTAGGGATGGGCGACTACCTCATAGCCTTTAAAGTTCCTCATGATGGTGGTTAAACCCTAAAAAAAAAGGAAAAAAAAGTATCGGGAATCACAAAATAACGGGAACTGATAATCCCTAGCTAGCTGACTAACCACTCGCTCTGCAGGCTCCATTTCCTTATTAAGCTAGTCGTGCAGATTGTCAACTTATTAGTGAAGAGATAAAAGCTTTTTGCTTCCATGAAACTGTATACATTTGATACTTTTGTGGAGACGTAGTTAAAAATCGAAAGCACTGATTGTAATGCCCATGCTGTTGCGCGTCGTAGAAGAGAAAATTCCGTTTCTTTTCTTAAAATCTCATTATTATTTATCATTTTATTGTAAAGTTATGAAGGAGAGGAAATTTTTCCCAAAATGAGTTTCCTGATGATATGGGTTTCATTCATAACGAGTTGATTTACAGCGAGTTTGGGAAACGTTGAATGAATGTTGGGTAATGTAGGCGTCACCTCATTTGGGATGACAAAGGATCATTTTAGCGTTGTATGGAAAGTAATAACAAAATCGGATGAGATGCGGAAGATTTGGTGATTGAGCAAACAAACGATGCGTCGGTGATTTATTTTTATAATGACAAGTTACAACTTTTTATTTTTTTTCTCACGGAAGGGGAAAATAGCTCCATTAACAAAGCTCTTGCTGTCGTGCTGCGATGTATTCATCGAGCAAATGGAATCGTGTATCTGTTTTCGTGTATTAATGTTTCGTCTTCTCTCTGCGGATATTAAAATGAGTTCAGTGTTGCTTCTGCCTTTGTAGGAGCTTTCCAGAATTGGAAGATGTTGCGACAAGATTACTTTGAAAAAAATGCAAGATAACTATCAAGCTGTTGCGTAAAAGATACGAGACTAAGTGTAATATCTGCGCCAACTTTCTGTGATTTGACATTATTCCACTGGAATGCACATTTCGGAATGTAAAAATCAAAGATGAGTCTTGTGTAACTTTCTCTTACCCACAACAAGAGACAATGTAGTGTTGCGCGGTTGTTGTTAATAGTCTTTTTTTCCACATTAGAGAACAACGAAGTGTTGTTTTTAATATTTTTTAAGATACCCTGATGGAGCAGCAGTCTAAGCGTTGGCTTCTGACTTTTCGTTGAAGATGACTCTGGGTTCGAATCTCGGTAAGGCATGGATGTTGTACTTTTCTTACGGCACCGGTTCTTTCCCTTCCCTGCAGCCAGTGGCCCTGAATTAGGGTCGGACGACTGCTGATAGCCCATCGAGTTGCTGACGGTAGTCGTGAAATCCCCAATCAAAAATAGAAACAATTTCTCACGTTCGCTATAGCAGAACACTGAAGTGCTGTACAACTGTTTTTTATAATTTAAGTTTATTCTGTAACTAGAGAAAGAAAGAAGAGTTGGACGCGATTTTGTATAACACATTGATTGTTCTTTTTTTTTTATTGGAGGTTTAACGACCACCGTGAGCAACTCAATGGGCTATAAGCAGTCGCCCGTCCCTAATTTAGGGTCACTGGTTCCAGGGAAGGGAGAGAGCCAGTGCCGTAAGACAAACACAACATCCATGCCTCACCGGGATTAGAACCCGGACCTCTTACGGACGAATGATCAGAGGCCATCGCTTAGACCACTGCGCCACCGAGGCGGCACATTGATTGTTCAATATCTGCGTGTGGTGCAGTTGCTTTCAACAGCATTTTTATATTCGCATGAAAGTTTCCCAGTTTAAGATATATATATACACTATATTGACAAAAGTCATCGGACCGGACACCCCTTCAAAAGCACGTGAACGGATTCGCTGCGTTGTTAAAATGCGCGGTACAGCTGCAAACGGTATAAAAACAAGCCTGCAGCTGACCGCGGTCATATCGCACTACGAGGTGGAGTGAAAATTTCGCGACGGTAGAGAACTGATTTTGAGAAAGGAAATATTGTTGGGTGTTATATTAGTGGGTTGTCCATAAGAGAAACCGAGAGGCGTTTAAATATACCCAAGTCAGCTGTTTTGGATGTACTGATTAAGTGGAAGACACATGGTGAGCCTGAAGCAGCAAAACGTACCGGCAGACCAAAAAAATCAGTGATAGAGGACGTCGAAGCCTCAGGAGAGTCGTTATAGCTAATCGACGAAGTACTGCGCAAGACCTCAGTGTACAGGTGAGTAAAAATGCTGGAACCTCGGTATGTACACGTACCATTGGCAGAGAATTTCATTCCATGGGTTACCGTGGTCGTGCGGCTGCTCATAAGCCTTTCATCTCCACTAAGAATGCTACTCGTCGTTTAGCATATGTGACGTATATTCTAAATTAACTTTCCTCTTTAGTTTCTTTCCCTATGTAATATCTTTTCTCTTAAACGAATACGTTTGGCAACAATTGAGGTTGAATTCACGTGACGTATGCCTGAGATAAGATAAGAACCAGAGATAAAAACGACGACTAAACTGTTACTTGGCGAGCGTTGGGTTGTAAACTGATTATTGAAAGGAGCGTTGTGTTAACAATTGTGTGGTGCGAGGAGAGTTTAGTGCAATATGCTATGCTACGACGTGTTTGCTACATATTGAATAAAGCAACTTTTCCGTAAGTTTGACTTTTCTTGTTTACATGTTTCGTCTGGCCGTTAAGGTTAATTTTAGGAACTATTTCTTCGTATAGTGATGTTTTAAATTAACGTAGAAGTACGAAAAGACTTCTACATCATACATGGTGTAAAGAACATTTACCGTGGACCGTAGATCAATGGAAACGGGTCCTATGGACTAACGAATCCAGTTACACTATCCGTCAGTCTGATGGCCGTGTGTGTGTATTGCGGCAGCCGGGGATCGGTATTTACCACAGTGTACTGTTCCTACGGTCAAGTTTGAAGCTGACAGTGTACTCATGTGGGGGCGTTTTCGTTGGTATGGTCCCTGCCCATTGGTTATCGTGGACAAACCTGTGAACCAGCACGTCTACCTCGTTATTCTCTACAATTATGCCATACCAACACTGTGGCAATACTATGGAACCGAGCATTGGATAATGCACCGAGCCATAAAGCAAGGACTGTTACGGCGTAGTTTGACGATAATTCCGTATCATGTGTGGACTGGCTAGCACAAAGCCCCGATTTTAATCCCACAGAGTGCCTATGAGTTGAATTAGAGCGCCGCATAAGAAGTTTGGAACCAAAGCCTACAACTAAGCAGCAATTAGCGGCAGCATCATGTACTGAATGGAAGCGCACACCTATAGCTGTGTTCCAAAACCTTGTCGAGAGCATGTCTCGAAGGGTCAGTGCATGCATTAAGGCCAAAGGTGGACGGACACCGTACTATTGTATGTCAATAAATGACATGTTGTGTTTCTCTTCTAGGTGTCCGGTGATACACAAGTCAAGTGTTCCCTTGATAGTCGGATTATCAATAGGATTCTTCCACGTGTAAAAACCATCATAAATAATAATGAGCTTCTACCACGTGGAAACCCATAACAGCCGACCTGTACTCCTGCCAACTGCAATGGTTCATGTTGCACTGATTTGCAAGTATCCTGCATTGGTTAACTAGAAACATGTGCTGTTCCTTCAGGACAACGGCATACACCACTCAAAGGACAGGGCTCTTGAAACCATAAGGCGTCTTGTTCTGGAAAACGTTGTGTCACCCAAAGATACTACAGACGCTTATTTCTCGGATAACCCCCATTAGACAATCACCTCCAAGGACAGGAGTTCTAAAACGAATAATATATCCAAATTGCTCTGGACTCCTTTCTTGTATCGAAACACACGGTATGTATTTTTCCATGGAATCAAAAACCATTCGCTTACCCACATGATAGTTTTCCGCTGGAAAACCGCTGTAGCTGCACATGTGAACTTCTTTACGGAGCGTTTTTCTATTATATGTGTGTGTTTTTTATCTACGAGTATTTTACAACGGCACGATCTTGTTTCCTTACCATAATTAATTCAAACACTCGACGTGGATCAGGAACACCAAACAGAAACCATCGACATTAATAAGTGAGTCACTGAAAAATTCTCATCGGCCGCCACCCGGAATCGAACCCAGGGTCTTCCAGTTACGCGCCGGACATGCTACCACTGCATTGTTCCCTGACTCTCTTATTAACGTGGAAAGAGCGATGCTTTCTGTTTGTTATTAATTACCATTCGAACTACGCACAGTTTCTGGTAGCGTCCTTACCATTGGCAAGCAGCATATTTAGAAAAACTTTTGTTCTTAAGAACATTTCAGGAGTAATGAGCACGTCCTTTCACAAAAAGAATAGCATTTCTCTTTTCTTTTTCCCTCATTTTGTACTTTCTCCCCCCAAATATTGGAAAAGCAGCTTAGTAGTTATTCTCTCTACTCACTTTAGCTGGCTGCAGCAAGGACAGCGGGAGAAAAATTCCTCGTGTGAACTGAGATAAGTGATTGTTATTTTCTTCTCTTCAAAGTGAGTTGAACAAAATGAGCTAATGCCCATGTTTCATCCTAGGAGTTTCGCCTCCCTCGCGAGTTTATAAACGTTCCGTAAAAATGGATGGCGACGTTCACAACTTGTGTCCACTTCGCGTCGTTTATACAATAGTCTTTTTTATTACCTTCCTCTCCGTGTTTCATGATGTTAATTTCTACCCTCCAATTACTTCCCAGCTCTGCATTGCCCCAGGATATGATGTGCATGTACCTTTGTGTTCCTGCTGATATTTTGGGAAGGAATTATCTGCTTGTAAGAACGATCCTTATAATCTGCATAATTTTCTTTGTTTGCTCCGTCTTTGCCATTTTGTAAACATTATCCATCCGTAGCAGTTATGCAAATTGTATATTTGAACTTTGCGTGTTTACTACACCACTCTTTGTTGAAAATGAAACACCAGGAAAAACGTGTGAGGTCGGACTGAAACTCGCATGGTGGGTAGATCAGGTAAGGAGGTGCAAATTATTACAACCATGCAAATGAATTTTCGTAAATTATTTTCGCCCTTGTAGTATACTTTGAAGATTCAAAAGTCATTGCCGTTTTCTGACAGTTGATGAAACCGTTTATAAATGCATAAAAGTGAAAGCTTAATCTTTAAAATAGCGTCCATCGTGATTGATAGTCCTACACAGTCGTGATGCCATGTCTTGAACCCCCTGGGCCACTCCAATGGCGCAATGGTCTAAGCGATGGCCTCTGATCATTCGTCCGAAAGAGGTCCGGGTTCGAATCCCGGTGAGGCATGGATGTTGTGTTTGTCTTACGGCACTGGTTCTCTCCCTTCCCTGGAACCTGTGACCCTAAATTAAGGACGGGCGACTGCTTGTAGCCCGTTGAGTTGCTCACGGTGGTCGTTAAACCTCCAATCAAAAGAAACAAAAATCCCCTGGAAAAAAATTTCTTTGGTTTCGAAGATAAAAGGTCTTGAACCTCAGGCTCAAAATCGTCGATCTTTTGGAAATATTTTCTACGTAGAAAATGTATCATGGATCAGAATAAGTTAAATTCCGAAAGTGCAATATCCGGATTATTAACAATGTAAGAGCATTAGTTCAATACCCTCAGTTGCTGTAATTTTTCCTTAGTTGATCGGGAACGACGGGGAGGAGCATTATCGTTTTGGAGGATAACTAGTTAACGGTTCACCAGAGCCAGGTACTTTCGGCTTAAATCGGCATACATCCGCTCCAACTGGCCAGAGTGCAGCTGCGCAGCAATACCTCAGCCATCTGGAACCAATTCCTAATGAATGAGCCCCCCCCAAGTTCTACCATACGTATAGCATAACTTTGTGCTCAAATCGTCCCCTTTTAAGGACTGGTTCTTGTGGCTTTTTGGGATCTAACCACTGTTTTCTCATATCAGGATTCTGGAGAAATATCCACTTTTCATCACACGTGGCAATTCGCCTAAAGAAATGATCATCCTGCATAATGAAATTTGTCTTAAGAAATGGTCATCCTGCATAATGAAATTTGCCTTAAGAAATGGTCATCCTGCGTAATGAAATTTGCCTAAAGAAATGGTCATCCTGCATAATGAAATTCGCCTTAAGAAATGGTCATCCTGCATAATGAAATTAGCCTAAAGAAATGGTCATCCTGCATAATGAAATTTGCCTAAAGAAATGGTCACCCTGCATAATGAAATTTGCCTAAAGAAATGGTCATCCTGCATAATGAAATTTGCCTTAAGAAATGGTCATCCTGCATAATGAAATTTGCCTAAAGAAATGGTCATCCTGCATAATGAAATTTGCCTAAAGAAATGGTCATCCTGCATAATGAAATTTGCCTAAAGAAATAGTCATCCTGCATAATGAAATTTGCCTAAAGAAATTGTCATCCTGAATAATGAAATTCGCCTAAAAAAATGATTATCCTGCATAATGAAATTTGCCTTAAGAAATGGTCATCCTGCATAATGAAATTTGCCTAAAGAAATGGTCATCCTGCATAATGAAATTTGTCTAAAGAAATGGTCACCCTGCATAATGAAATTTGCCTAAAGAAATGGTCATTCTGCATAATGAAATTTGTCTAAAGAAATGGTCATCCTGCATAATGAAATTTGCCTAAAGAAATGGTCATCCTGCATAATGAAATTTGCCTTAAGAAATGGTCATCCTGCATAATGAAATTTGCCTAAAGAAATGGTCATCCTGCATAATGAAATTTGCCTAAAGAAATGGTCATCCTGAATAATGAAATTCGCCTAAAAAAATGATTATCCTGCATAATGAAATTTGCCTTAAGAAATGGTCATCCTGCGTAATGAAATTTGCCTAAAGAAATGGTCATCCTGCATAATGAAATTTGCCTAAAGAAATGGTCACCCTGCATAATGAAATTTGCCTAAAAAATGGTCATCCTGCATAATGAAATTTGCCTAAAGAAATGGTCATCCTTTTTTCCAGCTATTGGCGACACACATCGCTGAGATGAGCAGCAGTCACTTCATGGGGTTCTTTGGCAGCTTCTGTGCGTCTTGCCTAGCTTGCGCAGTTCGCGAACAATTGTGGGCTGATTTCACAATTATCTAGTGCTCGTGCACGGATTTGACTCTAACTGCTCAGTATACAGCGTGATTGTAAACTCCTTCAACAAAACAAGATTGGTTATAGTACACATCAAGACGAGCGATTTTTACAATGGAAACTAGGGCCGCATTCCACTCCTAGTGCTAGAAAAGAGAAAAGTTACATATCCACGTTAAGCCTTAAACAGTAAAAACAAAGAGACATACCTAATTTATGAGTTGCACAATTCCAATCGCATCAGAGAAAGACTCAAAGGAGCTGCTCAAACTGGCGTCCAAGGGCGTCGTTGCGCAACCCACACCTTCGAATGAAGGACTGTCGCACCCTCTCTTAGACTCCCGTTGTCGTGTTGATCTTGTCAGCAGCAACAGCGACTCTCGCGACGAGATCTTCCAGGGAGTCCACAGGTATCTAGCACACCAATGTTTTCATGCGCCTTCAGAAGAAGAAATCCAGTGGATTAAGATCCGGGGAGCGTGGAGGCCAAGCCACAGATCCACCGCGCCCAATCCACCGCCCGGGATATGTCGCATTTAGGAAGTATCGGACCTCGGAGGAAAAAGGTGCTGGGGCCCCATCATGCATAAACCATATGTCCCTCCGTGTGGTGAGCGGAACATCCTGCAACAGACCAGGAAGCACTTGCTCCAGGGACACACGACACGCTGCGCCGGTCAGACGTATACGTCAATTCTCATGTGATGATCGCACGGAAATAACGCTGAACGGATTAGGTTGCGTTTTTAAGTGTTTGCACCTTCATCATCTACGCACGTGTTCAGCACACCTGATTTGCATCTTGTGCGTCTCATGCACTGGTTGGAACTCGGTGTGCCAGCTGGGCGTTTTTCGAACGTGCTCTTTTCTGGCATTAGGAGTATAATGCGGCTCCAGGTTCCATTGTAAATATTGTTTGTCTTGATGTGTGCTGTCACCCCTCTCGTTTTGTTGAAGAAGTTTACAATCACCCTGCGTATCTTCAGATTTCATCGGCGAAGGTCTTCCAGCACGTGCTTTGTCTTCAAGGCTTCAGTGTTCATTTTAAATCGCTGAAACCAAAACCTTACCCTTCTTTCAGATTTCAGACACTGCTCCTTCACCTTCCACAGCACAAGTTTTTCCCACTGCAGCTGTCAAATTCTTCTTAAAGAAAATCCATGACAGCACTCGGATCATGTATTTTTTGCCAATAGCTTCTGACAGCAGACAATTTTTCAATAAATCCCGGCAGCGTATCCTCCGATTTATATGAATTAGACAATGCCAGTTTTCCGGTCACACGTTGTTCTTATCTGCACCACGCATGCGCACCGAGTAATTGCCTGACGCAGGATAGTTTTTCAAAACCGCAATGATTTTGAATCATCCTAATAAAAAACATGGCTCACAGGGCAAGTTAACTCAATCGATTCGCGAGAATTGAAGCAGTAAGGTAATAGTAGGAACCCAGAATGCACCGCAGCAGCCGAGGAGTCCCTTCTACAATGAAAATAACATAATATGCTGTTGTTAGGAAATAATAAAAGGCCACAAAGGTCTTCGGTTCAAAAAACCTCTTCACACAATTCTGAAATTCAGTTTTAAGGAACTATTTCAAAATATTTTGGAATTTTCAAAAGTATTAGAAGTTTTGCGAAATATCGTATTAACAGGAACTGAGAGATTGTTAAGCATATTATACATTACCACCCTGAGTTTTTTTTGGGGGGGGTGAAGGTTTAACGACCACCGTGTGCAACTCAATAGTAGGTTTCCAGGTTATCAGTCGCCCGTCCTTAATTTAGGATCACTGACTCCAGGAATGGGAGAGAGAGAACCATCCAGCACCTAAGACAAACACAACATCCATGCCTCACCGGGAATCGAACCCGGACCATTCTCGGACGAATGGTCATGAGCCATCGTTTAGACCACTGCGCCACAGGGGCGGCTACCCTGGAAGGATGAACTTTCTTTTTAATTAAACTTGGAAACTATTTCCTATTCATTTCTCTGTATCGTAAAAAAGTAGGTTTCCAGGTTACCTACAGCAAACAATTATATCTAAAAGGGTAAATAAACATTTTCGTTACTTATTGCAAAAATTTTGCACCTTAAGAACTGCAAAGAAAAGAAGATATTGTGACTGTTTGTGATGGGTATGTGTTTCCGGTTCGATAGCTGTTTTGTTCCTTGCCTTTTAGAAAGACAGGTATCAAGTAAAAATTAAAATTTGAGAGACGTAGAGGAAATTGTTTTCTTAAAAAATCTGGAAGGTTGTGTTGTTTTTCTCCGCAAAAGATATAACGATGCAATCACACATCCGTCTACCAATACGAAAAAGAATTTTCCAGTCCGTTTTTCATGGTAAGGATTTCGTGATAAACGCAGACAAGCTCTTGTAAAATGTAAAAGAAAAATGTACTCCAGAAAATGCCATAAAACATATTGAACTATCGTGTGCATCTTATTTCTATACGAAACAGGAAACAAAATTCAGTCTGGTTTCAAGATATATTATCGTGACATATGTAGGTGTACGGCTTAGTGCGTACTCGTATAAGTAACACTGGGCTGCACTTTTGCATCAGTTGAGATCGAAAACATGTACAGTCAAACTTGTATATAACGAAGTTAATGGGAAAGTTGAAAACATTTGATGTATGCGAATTTCATTATAACTCAACATACACTATATTGACAAACATCATCGGACACCTAGAAGAGAAACGCAACATAACATTTATTGACATACATTAGTACGGTGTTGGTCCACCTTTGGCCTTAATGCATGCACTGAACCTTCGAGACATGCTTTTGACAGGGTTTTGGAACACAGCGATAGGTATACGCTTCCATTCAGTACATAATGCTGCCGCTCCTTGTTGCTTAGTAGTAAACCTTGGTTTGGAACATTTTTTGTGGCTCAATAATTCATCCCATAGCCTCTCTATGGGATTAAGATCAGGATTCTGTGCTGGCCAGTGCCAACACGATACGGAATTATCGTCAAACCGTGCCGTAACAGTCCTTGCTTTATGGCTCCGTGCATTATCTTGCTGGTACCAACAAGGCTCTGTTCCATAGTATTGCCACAGAGTTGGTAGGGCTTAATTGTCCGGAATATTGAAGTAGACGTGTTGGTTAACACGTTTGTCCAAGATAACCAATGGGTCAGGACCATACCACGAAAAACAACCCCACACAAGTACAGTGCCAGCTCCAAACTTGACCGTACGAACAGTAAGTACACCGTGGTAAATAGCGTTCCCTCGGCTGCCGCCATACACACACACGGCCATCAGACTGATGGATCGTGTACCTGGATTCATTAGTCCATAGGACCCGTTTCATTGACCTAAGGTCCACTATAAATGTTCTTTACACGATGCTAAACGACGACGTAGCATTCCGAGTGGAGATGAAAGGGTTATGTGCAGCCGCACGACCACGATAACACATTGAATAAAGTTCTCTGCGAATGGTACGTGTACATACCGAGGTTCCAGCATTTTTACTCACCTGTACACTGAAATCATGTGCAGTACTCCGTCGATTAGCTGCAACGACGTCCTCTATCAATAATTTTCTTTGGTCTTCCGGTACGTTTTTCTGCTCCAGCCACGCCACGTGTCTTCCACTTATTCAGTACATCCAAAAAAGTTGACTTGTGTATGTATAAACGTCTCTCGGTTTTCCTGATGGACAAGCCTCTAATATAACATCTAGCAATCTCTCCTTTCTCAAAGTTGGTTCTCTCCCGCCGCGACATTTTCCCTCATCACTCACCCTCACAGTGCGATATGATCGCAGTCAGTTGCAAGCTTGTTTTCATACCGTTTGCAGGTGTACCGCGCATCTTAACAATGCAGAGGATACGTTCATTTGATTTTGAAGGGGTGGCCGGTGACTTTTGTCAATATAGTGTACATATTGTGCCCGTGAAGTAATGACACAAAAACTATTATATCAGAAAAACAAGCAATGTTTTGAATTCTCATTTACACAGATTCAAAATAATCTCCATCAACTCTACACAACGGTGAGATTTTTCGTGCAGGTGTTTAAAGGCACGGTGGAAACTGCGAATCGGAATCTCCTTGAGCCTTTTGGTCACACCTCGCTGGATGCCCTCAATGTTGCTGAAGCCCTCCCTTTCGAGACATATTTCACCTTTGGAAAGAGGAAAGAGTCTGCGGGAGCCAAATCTGGTGAATAAGGTGGATGTTTAATCACGCAGATTGACTTTGAAGCCAGAAACTTCTTCACACGAAGAACACAATGTACGGACACGTTGTAAAACAGAAACCAATTGCTTTTGTGGAACAGTTCTTTCCTGACACGTCGCATCTGGACATACAGACGTTGCATTAGTGCTAAATAATACTGACCGTTTGCTGTCGTGCCGTCAGGAACAAATTCGCAGTGGATAATTCCAGCAGTGTCGGAAAAAACAATGACGATTGTCTTGACAAGCGTGATTTTTGCTACCGGAGCAGTAATGTATTCAGTCATTTCCTCGGGGGAGCTTACCCCCCTCCCCCTAGCCCTTTATATTTAATCTAATTGTCTTCGTTTATAGCAGCATGTTTGGAGAAATTAATTTAAAAAAGACGTAAGAAAATGTGGGAAAATGTTGTAATAATGAAAAAAAAAAAAAAGCATCCACATGGACTTTAACCTGAAATTTCTATCATCTTTCATAAAAAACGTGAAGCAGTCCTCACTGAAAGGGGCAATTTTTCAATCACTGACAAGTCGGACTACTTCCGCAATAAAACCCAAATTCCACAGAGTAGAGATGTATGCACTGCAATACATTATCATATTTTGGAAGCTGGCATTCAGCTTTATTTCAGTCTTCTGGATGCCAACTTTCTATGTATACGGTTAAACCTGAAACGTGACGATAGTGCTCCCAATGTAACAAAATGTTTGCTACCTAATTTTGAAAAATAGCAAATTATTAGAAATTGTTCCCATAAAAAGTGTGTTTTTTCTGGCGGTGGGGTGTTTACACTTTGTGAAAACAACAACAACAACGAACAAAATCTAGGCACCTCAAACTGGCATCCAAATGGTTAGTTGTTGTGTTTTTTACTACTATGTGCTAATCTGAATAATTGCCGCCCCGGTGGCGCTGGCCTCTGATCATTCGTCCGTCTGGGGTCCGGGTTCGAATCCCGGTGAGGCATGGGTGTTGTGTTTGTCTTACGGCACTGGCTCTCTCCCTTCCCTGGAAGCAGTGACTCTAAATTAGGGACGGGCGACTGCTTATAGCCCATTGAGTTGCTCACGGTGGTCGTTAAACCTCCAATCAAAAAAAAAAAAAAAAATCTGAATAATCTGAAGGGGCTGAAACCAAATGGCAGGGGGATGACTTACATCTTACGTTTCCTGACAACACACACTGCAATCATTCCTTAATAAGCAGAAACAAGATTGTATTACGGCGAAGACAGTTTTACCACTCCTAATGTTGTAATTTTTTTGGGGGGACGGGGGGATTCTACAGCACAGCGCTATCTTACTAGCATCCTTAATATTTTACACCACCCACTGATGTTTTACACTACCCGTGGTGCATTACTGAATTAAAGCAAAGGCATAACATTTTTACATTTTTAATCAGTTGTATGTGTAGATTCCTTGGATGTTGCATTTGTGATATACGAGCAAAAGGACAATTTTATACTCTATTTAAAATTTCTATACGTATTATTGTAAACACTATATTGACAAAAATCACCGGACACCCCTTCAAAAGCAAATGAACGGATCCGCTGCGTTGTTAAGTTGCGCAGTCCAGCTGCAAACGGTATAAAAACAAGCCCGCAGCTGACCGCGATCATTTCGCACTGTGAGGTTGAGTGAAAATGTTGCGGAACTGACTTTGAGAAAGGAAAGATTGTTGGGTGTTATATTAGTGGGTTGTCGATAAGAGAAACAAGGAGACGTTTAAACATACCCAAGTCAACTGTTTTGGATGTACTGAATAAGTGGAAGACACATAGCATACCTAAAACAACAAAACGTACCGGCAGACCAAAGAAAATCAGTGATAGTGCACGTCAAAGCCTCAGGAGAGTCGTTACAGCTGATCGACAAAGTACTGCACAAGACCTCAGTATGCAGGTGAGTAAAAATGCTGGGGCCTTGGTACGTACGCTTACCATTCGCAGCAAACTTCATTCCATGGGTTACCGTGGTCGTGCGACTGCTCATAAGCCTTTTATCTCCACTTGGAATGCTACTCGTCGTTTAGCATTGTGTAAAGAACATTTATCGTGGAAAATAGATCAATGGAAACGGGTCCTATGGACTGATGAACCCAGATACAAGATCCATCAGTCTGATGGCTGTGTGTGGGTATGGCGGCAGCCGGGGGAACGCTATTTACCACACTGTACTGTTCAAATTTCGAACTCGTGTGGGGATGTCTTTCGTGGTATGATCCTAGCCCGTTGTTTATCGTGGTCAAACCTGTTAACCAGCACGTCTACCTTGATATTCTGGACAATTATGCCCTACAAACTCTGTGGCAATACTATGGAACCTAGCCTTGTTTGTACCAGCAGGATAATGCACGGAGCCATACAGCAAAGACTGTTATGGCGTGGTTTGACGATAATTCCGTATCGTGTGTGGACTGGAAAGCACAGACCCCTGATTTTAATCCCATAGAACACCAATGAGGTGAATCAGTGAGCCGCATAAGAAGTTTGGAACCAAGGCCTACTACTAAGCAACAGTTACCGGCAGCATTATGTACTGAATGGAAACACACCTATCACTGTGTTCCAAAACCCAGTGAATGCATTAAGGCCAAACATGGACCGGCACCGTACTAATGCCTGTCAATAAACGCTATGTTGTGTTTATTTTCTAGGTGTTCGGTGTCTTTTGTCAATATAGTGTATATACACTGCTGGCCGCCCAAAATGCAACACCAAGAAGGAAGCATCCGATTGGCCTGAAATTCGCAGCATGCGTCGCCCGCGAGAGGACATGCAAACGATTAGCTTTGCAGGGCATACGCAAATCATGTGCGCCCGGCACGCCCCCGAGAAGCACTATAAGAAGGGTGCACAGAAGACGGGGTGTAAGTAGTGGAAGAGTGTTGTGCTGCCGGACCTGTACGTGGGAAGCTTCCTGATGCCTCGTCGCAGAATACGGCAGTCATTCCAGCACGTTTCGGAGTTCGACAGAGGACGAATAGTGGCTTATCGCGACAGCGGTTTATCGTACCGAGACATCGGCGCCCGTGTGGGACGACATCCAGCCACAGTGAGGCGAGTATGTATCCGGTGGGTGCAGGAGGGACGGACGGACCGACGTGTGTGATTGCCGCAGTCTCCTGCACACCACGGAACGAGAAGACCGGCATGTTGTGCGGCGGGCATTGACGGCTCGCTCCGCCACATCACGAACGTTAGCGCAGAACTAGGGTGTGTTGCGCAACAACCTGTGTCAGCACGTACCGTTCGACGTCGTCTGCAGGAGCGTGGACTTGTCGCACGGCGCCCATTTCTCCGATTACCATTGACGTTACACAACCGGCGAGTGCGGCGGCAGCGGGCCGTTGAACGCCGCACCCGGAGTACGAAATGACACGACATTGTCAGCTCCGACGAATCCCGCTTCTGCCTGCAACACCACGATGGTCGGGTCCGCGTGTGGCGGCACCGCGGCGAGAGACTGTATGACGCCTGCATTATGCATCGCCATACCGGTCAGTCACCTGGCGTTATCGTTTGGGGCCCAATTGGATATGACACCCGCACTCCTCTGGTACGCATCGCCGATACACTCAACAGCCACCGTTACATCTCCGACGTTTTGGAGCCTGTAGTCCACCTTTACCTGCAGGACCTGCCAGCGACAACGTTTCAACAGAACAATGCGCGCCCGCAGGATGCACGCATCGTGCAACAATTCTTCAGGGCACAAGAGGGGTCACTGCTGCCGTGGCCCGCCTGTTCTCCCGATATGTCGCCCATCGAACACGTCTGGTCCCTGATCGGCAACCGAGTGGTCCGGCAAGCACCACCCGCGGCTACGTCTGATGAACTGTGGCAACGTGTGGAAGCAGCCTGGACCGACATACCCCAAGCCCACATCCAAAGCCTCTTTTGCTCCATGCCGCGGCGTGTAGCGGCCGATATTGCCAGCCATGGGGGGCACACTAACTATTGATTTCTGCGTGTTCCACCAGTCGCACGGGCCTGTAAGCTCAATCGTTTTATCTTTGTATCTGTTGTTATGTGTCCAGTAAACCTGGCTTTGCTATCTCGTGTTCTTCTTGGTGTTGCATTTCGGGTGGCCAGCAGTGTAAATAACAAAACTGTGTTTATGTGTGTATAATCAGTCAACAAGTTTCAGCCCTCTCAAAATTTGTAATTGCCCTCCCCGGAAAAAAAGAACTCTCTGAATGCAACGCAGAATCGGACTTTCTTCTGCCTGGAAGAAAACGTAATACATCTTTTAATGCTTCGGAGTTTTGTTTCAGAATCAAACTGAAAACACCTACTTTCAACACTGGTGACAATTCTTTGCAACAAATCACGATTTTGATCAACTGAATGGATGAAATTTTGAGAACATGCATCACGGTGCTCTCTCTGTTCGCGTGTCAATGTGTGCAGCATAAACCTCGAACAAATCTTCCTCTTTTGCAGATTTTTTTCTGAGATTTTCCTGGACCGTTTCCTTACCGACACCAAGCTGTTCAACGAGTAGCCTAGTGAATATTAGTCTGTCATGGGCAACAATTTCGCCTACCTTCACCGCATTTTCATTTGTCCATGCAGAAACTGGACATCTTGTGCGTGGTTCATCTTTCACCGTTGAAAACCAGTGGGCCATCCCGGTGGCGCAGTGGTCTAGACGATGGCATCTGATCATTCGTCTGAAAGTGTTCCGGGTTCGAATCCCGGTGAGGCATGGATGCTGTGTTTGTCTTACGGCACTGACTCTGTTCTTTTCCTGGAACCAGTGACCCTAAATTAGTGACGAGTGACTGCTTATAGCCCATTGAGTTGCTCACGGTAGTCGTTAAACCTCGAATAAAAAAAAACAAAAAAACCAGCGTAACTTCTGTGCACGGGTCAGACAGTCATCGCCATAGACTTTGTTTAGGTCTTGGTATAATTCCGTGGCCGTTTTCCCTAATTTACAATAAAATTTTATCTCAGCTCTTTGCTCCATTACGTAACTTCTGACATGCTCCACTCGCAGAATCTTACTTAAATAGTGACCGCACGTAATCTGCTGCATCACCCGACTCGAAAGTTGCTCCTGCGATTGCAGCACACTCTAACGGCTAAAACTATAAACACATTGTTACTTTTATTTGAAATGGCTGTCCCGTAAAAAATCAGTTTCATTACTTAACGGGCACAGTGTGTATCAAAAGAGCAATTTTTAGCGAATTACATGTCAATCAAGAACGATTTACCAATTAATCGAAGGTAAATAATACTGATCAATTAAAAGCAAAAGTAAGCATTAACAAGTTAGTAAAATCATGCAATGCATTGATTATGATACGCTTTCTAATATACCAGAAATCATTACTCAAGTTATTATTCAAGTTATGAGGATAATGGCTGTAGAACAAATCTCGCTCCTATGACCTGACCTTTGACCCCATTTTGATGACATTCAATAGAACTGGTAAAGTGTACTTCCGGAACAACATGATAAAGTTTTGTCTCAATCGAAGCATTTTTACGTAAGATATAACGCCGAATTAGGGCCATGGAATGGATCTCGATCCTATGTACTGAATTTTGACCCCATTTCACCCATTTTCAACAGGTTCCGTCCCCAGGTTGTCCCCTACTACATACTAACATGTTATCGACATCGAACCATATTTACGCAAGTTATGACGCATAAGAGTAATGGAATACATCCCGCTCCTATGTCCTGACCTTTAACCCCATTTTACCCATTTTCAATAGGCTTTGCTCCTAGTAGGTCCCCTATCACATAGTAAAATTTCATTGAAATCGAACCATCTTCACACAAGTAATGACGCATAAGAGAAATGGAATGCATCCCGCTCCTATGTCCTGACCTTTGACCCCACATCACCCATTTTCAATAGAGTTCGTCCCCTGGGGTCCCCTACCACATACTGAAATTTCATCGAAATCGAACCATTTTTACGCTAGTTATCGTACAGACAGCTGGACGGACGGACAAAGCTGGAGCATATACGCTTCTTCAACCGACGGTTGGAAAGCGTAAAAAATATGGATCTGATCTGCTATAAGAGCAAAGCATTTAATGTAAAAATAAAAGTAACTGCAAAATTTTGAAATTTTATTTGTTATATATGTTTCGCTGTTTGCAAATTATGTCGGAAATATGTATTAATTGCTGCTTGTTTTGTGCTTGTTATGATAGCAGATATTAATTGTCATCAACTTCTTTTAACGATGTGGTCGAGATGTTTCTAGATGCAAAATAAACTGTAAGATTTTTTAAACATTCAGTAGCAAATCTTTTTAAAATTTTTTCTTTTCTATAATGATTTCTTTCTCATCGCTTTATTTATTATCATTCTTGCCCTGCGTCTGCCCTACTGTTTCCATATCTTTTTGAATTCTCTCTCTCGAAATTTTTTTCCTTTCAACCCTTGACGAACCGTTTCTGAATCGGTGGAATACCAAACGTATTCATAGCCTGAAATTTTTTCAATTCATCCTTGTTACCTGAAATTGCAGAAATAGAATTCGGTGGAATACCAAACGTATTCATAGCCTGAAATTTTTTAACTCCTCCTTTTCCTTCTAAACGGATTGCTTTCATGTTCTCACTGAGCGCTTAAGTTTTACTTTTGCTTAAAGCCATGGTTTTTCGATTTTCGTGAGCACATTACATAAACTACCGAGTAGTCGAAGTCTAACTAAATTTACTAAATGTGACAAACCTAATTTTTGGTTTTCTAGGCGAGACTACTTGAACAATACCCATTAAAGAGCAAGGTGACATACCCGATGTATTAGGTGCGCAACTTAATTATCGGCACCTAACCGCAAGCGATCACAGAACGTCGGCAAATGCAAATAGCTGTGTGGAATAATGGCTGATTGCAGCGCCATCCAACAGTTTTCCAGGCAACCGTAACCGCTCACAGCTGTAGTGACACAAGGGACGAAAGTTGACGGTGAAAGCAATGTCGTTCAAGAAGCAACATTTGAGCCACTGCTTCCTGTTCGCGTTTCAGCTGAAAACAAGTGCCGCGGAAGCCCAGCACATGATCTGTGCTGCTTTGGTTCAGGCTGCTGTGTCCTACAGTACGTGTAAGATGTGGTTCCAGCGGTTTAAGCAGGGAAATTTCGATCTGTGCGATGCAGAACGTCCGGGACAGCAACAGAAAGTTGACGATGAGGAACTGGAACAAATGTTGGACGCGGATCCCTGTCACACACAGTCAGAGCTCTCCCAGGAACTGGGAGTAACACGGCAAGCCATTGCAAAGCGCCTGCACAAGCTTGGACGGATTCACAAGGAGGGCCGTTGGGTGCCCCACCAACTCACAGCTGCGAACAAGACTAGGCACTACGATGTTGCTGTGTCCTTGCTCTCCAGATTCAAGAAAAATGATTTTCTCCACCAGATCTTGACCTGTGATGAGAAGTGGATCCTCTACGATAGTATTAAGCGGCGCAAATCGTGAGCTTATCCAGGTCTGCCTACCACCGGTACCGCCAAACCGAATATACATGCCAGGAAGTTGTTGCTGTGCATATGGTGGGATCAGCGCGGTGTCGTACACTATGAGTTGCTCAAACCTGGTGAAACGGTCAGTGATGAGGTTATTGACAGCAACTCATTCGTGTGAGTGACGCAATGGAGGCGAAAAGGCCATACACCGGCAAGAGCAGAATGTCGGTCCTGTTGCTTCAGGACAACGCTCGTCCTCACACCGCGAAAACGATTTTAAACACGATCACCAACCTGGGATGGAAGATTTTGTCCCACCCGGCGTATTCTCCAGACTTCGCCCCTTCGGATTATCACCTCTTTCGCTCCCTGCAACATCACCTTAGTGATACGCACTTCACTTCTGTCGAGGAGGTCTGCACAAGTATTTATGACTTTATCAACTCGAAACAGCCCTCTTTTTTCCCGCAGTGGCATTCGGCAGCTCCTTGACCGATAGCTCAAATGTATCCAACGCGACGGGGATTATTTCCCTGATTAGGTGCGTATTCGATTTGCTATAATTTGCTGCCAACGTGTCGTGCCTGTGGCCGAGAATTAAGTTGCGCACCTAATAATATGGAATAGTCGGAAATCATATCACTGATATGACGTAAGGGATCAAATGGAGGAGATAAATTGCACTTGCTTAAAAGAATGTGCGTGTGGCGGGGAGAGGGGCTGCAGGAGGAAGTTAAAAAGACGCTCAAACATCGTTGTCTTTATGCAAAATACTTCTGTGTTAGGAGAACCAAGGGGATGTTGCAAATAGCCAGTAATATCCCTAATTATGCGGTGAAATAGTAAGGAGCAAAAACAGGGTGAATGCCACTTATTTTGCTTGCTTATAATTTCACTAAACTTCTATATTTGCGGTTTTTCCAGCACATATTGATCGTAACATGCGGTTAAAATAACAAGTGAGAATGTTACGAAGTTCAAGGAATTCATTAAAACTTCGCTTTACGCAGAATTTCGTACCTTGCCAGCTCATTATATGTGGGTCCGACTGTATCAAATTTATATCCTCTAAGCAAATGGATTTGAATTTCGGAATCGGAGACATCATTTCCACATAACTGACAGGCAAAGAGGTTGTACAGCAAAATCGCTTCTTCAGGGACCATACCTCACCGGGATTTGAACCCAGACCCATCTCGGACGAATGTTTAGAAATACGCTACCTGGCGGTTATTGGGAGGTTCCACATATGCATTTCGGAAGTTCTGATTAATGTCAACATCAATTTCTGGGAGTCTTGTCCATTATAAGACATGCTATTCGGCGGGGACTCTGGGCAGAGGATAGGTCAGTATTTCAGGGTGTGTGTTAAGAAGAATTTTAACACTTCTCCTTTTTTTAAAACAAAAAGACATTATGGAGAAAAAATAAAAAATAGACGTTTCCTAAATTTAAGAAGTTTTGTAAGGATCAGAAAATGCTGAAAACCACAATGACGGTCCTTAGTTATTATCTTTATCTGTACTGAGAATAATTTTTTCAATACTTTTGTTTTTGTTTTTAGGCGGAGGAGAGAGTTACGGGGACTTGGGAGGTTTGCAATACCGAAAAATCTATTTCTGGTTTTTTGCATATTTTCAATAGTGCAATCCTTTAAAAATATCTTCCCGTTTGAATTTTCGTTCACAAAATTGTGGTCAGGGGATCATAAAACGTGACGTGGCGCGCGGCCGGACATTCGTTTGTGTGGAAAACAGCCACAAAAGAATCATTCAGCGGCATTGAAATCGTACAGATTGCTACATATACTGCAGTTGTAATCTTCAATGATGGCTAAGTTCGTCTGCTGGACATGGATTAGATTTACAAGTGGGCCCGCGTGCTTTCGAGATGTCCAGCGAGCAAAACAGTATTTGCTTAGCGGGCGCGGATAAAAAGGAGCTCGGCAGTATGCAGGCTCGATAAGAAAAAACACACATCCTGTGGCTGCTACTGAAGCTGAATGTACCTTGGAAACTCCATTCTATAGTGCAGGAAATGTTTAACGCACGACTGTTCTATCATAAATATTTCACCGAATATTTGAACGCAATTTTCTCGAAACTACATGTTTTGGGTGATTTTACCACAATGTCTCAAAAACCGCTGGAGATATCAATTTGAAATTTATACCGGAGTTGTAAAATATGATGACGCATTAATTATACCTGCCATCTAATTGAATAAAAATGTTTTCACCATTTTATAATAACGAAGAACTCGCATTTTTAGCACGTCTATGTAAAAAAAGAGCGTGCTTATGTTACCGGTTTGACCGTCCGTCCGTCTGTACCCACGATATTCTGCAACTATTAGTCCGATTTGAAAAATTCTTTTTGCATTGGGAAGCTTGAAATATGCGAATGATGATCCTGCATTTCATTTTTTTTTACGATCTAAAATTTCGCCGTTAGAGGGTTTAACTGCAGATGATGTCGAATTCAAAAATACTTTTTATTCCACTTATTGAAAAAATTATTTACCTTTCGATTCTATTTATATCCAACAGTATTTTAGATATAGTTGCTTTTTCAAATAACGCACAGAATTTTTGCTAGGGGGCGTAAAAGTAAATTAAATTTTTCCCGATAACTTTTCTTCTAAAACTTCGATTTGAAAAATGTTTTCTTTAGCGAATACACCTCCTGATGGAAAATCTTTTGCAAATAATTTCAAATTTGTGGTAAAGAATACTTAGGCCACCAGGGGGCGTAAGCGTTAATTTTTGCTTCCGATGTATTTGCCATAAAATCTGAGCTTCTAAAATATCGATTGAAAAAATTATTTCGTGGACTGATGCCACTCATGTCGATAAAACTTTTCGGAACATTTTCTTCTTAAAATATTACACAGTTTTTCCGCCAGGGGGCGTATATATATATCTTACTTTTCTCAATATCTCCACTTCTAGTAGTCCCATTTGAAATATTCCTTCTTTGTTGGATAGTGTTTTCAGTGTGACATGTTTTTCATATAATTTTAAAATTTTCAAGTAATTCATAGACTTTCTGCTAAAGGGCGTAGAGGTAAATTGCGTTTCTTCTTATATCTCTGCTTCTAAATCTCCGATTTGAAAAATTATTTTCTGCACCAGATACAGCTCCTGATGGGAAATCGTTTGCACATAACTTATAATTTTTGTAAAAAAAGGTTTGGCCACCACGTGGCGTGATCCATAATTTCAGCTTCTGATGTATTTGCAGCAAAATATGAGCTTCTAAATTCTCGACTGAAAAAAACGTCGTTTGTAGACCGATACAACTCATGTCGACAAACCTTTTAGAAACATTTTCTTTTTTAGATAATGCATGGTTTTTACGCCAGGGGCGTAGATGTATATCTTACTTTTTGTCAATATCTCTACTTCTAGGAGCCCAATTTGAAAAAAATCCTTCCTTGTTGGATAGTGTTTCCAGTGTGACATGTTTTTCATATAATTTCAAAATTTTCATGTAATTCATAGACTTTCCGCTAGGGAGCGTAGAGGTAAATTGCGTTTCCCCTTATATCTCTGCTTCTAAATCTCCGATTTAAAAAATTCTTTCTGCGCCGGATACAGCTCCTGATGGGAAATCCATTGCGCGTAATTTCTAATTTTTTTTAAAAAATGGTTTGGTCATCAGGGTGCGTAAGTCTTAATTTCCGCTTCTGATGTATTTGCAGCAAAATCTGAGCTCCTACAATCTCGGCTGAAAAAATTGTTTTTGTGGATCGATACTACCCACGTCGATAAACATTTTAGGAACATTTTCTTCCTGAAATAATGCATGGTTTCTACGCCAGAGGGCGTAGATGTATATCTTATTTTTGCCAATATCTCTACTTCTACTAGTCCGATTTGAAAATTGCTTATTTGTTGGATAGTGTTTCCGTTGCGAAATGTTTTTCCTATAAATTCAAAATTTTCAAGTAAATCATAGATTTTCCGTTCGAGGGGGGGTAAATTGCGTTTTCTGCGTTATTTTGCTGCTAAAGCTCCGATTTGGAGAATTCTTCCTGTATCGCATACTACAGCTGATGGAAAATATTTTTTATGTAATTTCTAATGTTTGGTAAAGAATGGTTTGGCCACCAGGGGGCATAAGGGTTAATTTCTGCTTCTGATGTATTTGTAGCAAAATCTGGCCTCCTGAAAACTCGACAAACTTTTTTTTTCTTGGACCTATACCGCTCATATGCAAAAAACTTTTGAGAATACTTCTCTCCTAAAATAATGCATGGTTTTCCCACCAGAGGACGTAAAGTCACATCTTATTTTTGTCGATATCTCTGTTTCTAAGAGTCCGATTTAAAAAATTCTGTGTTGGAGAGCATTTCCGGTGCGAAATGTTTCTCATATAAATTCATGTTTTTCTTAACGCACAAGTCTGCAACCAGAGGGCGTAAGCTCACGATTCCGTTTACAGCAATATCTGAAGGATTACAAACCCGATTGAAAAACTTCTTTTTTCCGTCAGATACTATAGTTTTCTATACCGGTTCCATTGACTTTGAATAGCTTTGATAAATTTAATTTGCGTCAGAACGAATTCAAAAGACGTGCTCATTACACCCGAAAATTCGGTGTCATCTTTCTTGTTCGTTATCGGAGCGCCATTTTTTGCATTTTGTTTTCAATTTTTCAGGAATAATCAATAGAGGGAAGCCTAAGAAAAAGAAATATTCCTGGGATTTCACGTAATCTTCATCCATTCGACTGTAATCGTTTTAAAATCGGATCTTGCATAGTTTGCCTCATTACGTTGGATCGCCAATATTATTCATCTGGGAATAAATATCGCGACATTTCCTTATTTTATCATTTTGAACTAAATATCCCTACGCAGACAACACGTTTTATATTTATTCGCGGCCTTGTTATAAACAATTAAACGCAAGCCACTTTTTGAAATGTCAAACCCCTCTAGTCCCCTTAAGGACCACCGCGAGCAACCCTAGGGGCTATGAGAAGTCGCCCGTCCCTATTTTGCGGCCACTGGTTCTAGAAAAGGGAGATAGATAAGCACACCACGTTAAATCGACACGTCATCGTGACACGGACCGTGTCTTATCACGAACGAACTGGTACAAACCAGTTCACAGATCACTGTGCAATCGAGACCGCCAACTTTTCTTCATGATATGGTATCGTAGTATATGGGCGTATACATTTAAACCACAGAGCGTTAATGTTTTGTATCGGCAAAAGAGAGAATTATGTATAATATTTGCACCCAGTACTCTTAAGATCCAGAATCGAAGACATTGTTTCCATAGACGGGCGGATAAACAGACAAAACTTTAGTATGAGAACAAACCTTTCGTTTCTTTAAAACAAAAAAACAAAACAAAAAACTTGTTAAGGTGGTTTCATTTAAAATCTCTGCCTTATGTTTCCAATGGTAAAACTTCTTTGTATATTTTCTTCACAATTAATGTATTCCCAAGGATGAAAATTTACACATCGATGAAACTAACTTTAAGTTATAGAATAGGATACCTAATGCTTGCTAAAACATAACCATAATTATATTTAAAATCAATCAGTTTTCGTTGAGTAACGTTCAGACCTGTTAACAGATGGCGCGACCTGTACGTTGATGACGTCAGTAGACAAACAAAACTTGGATAGCTTTATTATGGTTATGTTTTAGCAAGTATTAAGTATCCCATTTTGTAACTTAAAGTAAGTTTTATCGATGTCTAAAGTTTCATTCTTGGGAACATAATTGCGAAGAAATTATGTAAAGAAGTTTTACCATTGGAACCGTAAGGCAGAGATTTTAGGTGGAAACACCTTAAAATAAAACATGTTGATCACTTTTTAAAAGATACACTAAAATATAGGAAAAGAAAGAGGACTGGCGTTCCTTGAATGCAAAAATATGAAAAGGTTTCGCATGTTTTCCTTTCAAATAAGTTTTGTGAAGTCACCACGGAGGTTTGTGAATAAATTAAGAATAATTTTCCCTCATCCTCTGACAGCTGAACTAGATACTTGACACTTCGTTACGACAAACTGCAGGCGAAGACATACTGTCAGCAGCATTTCATCTGAAACGTAAAACTTTCGTTTTCGTGTCAGTCTCTCTCCGAGAAAGTAATTAAAAGTTTAATTTTATGAGGAAATCTCATTTTTGCTTAGTTCCTGTGCACACAGCGTATTTCTAGTTGCGGTAAAAATCCTACTACACGATGATTAATGAATTTCATTACAACACGCAGAGACGGGTTTCTTAAAAGCGTGAATCTGAATAAGATGGTTGGTTGATGTTAAGCTCTTTGGGGTTGAAGGTTATTATTAAAGTTTTAAAGTTGAAGATGTCCCAACGGAATACATTTCGCGTGTGTGGTGGTATTTCTTCTTTGTCCAGCAATTATTTCCATCCCAGAAATATGTCTTCTTAATCAGTTGTTTCATGTTGTCTTAAAATTAGGCATGATGTCCCACAGGAATCTGGTATGTACCATTTTTAGTGCTTTATGCGGAGATTGCTTTTCGATCTTCAGATTATGACCGCAGTAATTTCTGGGAGCTCTTACATCCTCGCTTTCGAAATGAGAGCATTTCGTGTTTATCGCCACCGCAAAATAAAAAAAAATAAAAAACACCCTCCTAAATTGAGCCGCATTTTCCAATTTTCGCAAAGCACCAGTTTATTGTCTCATTCAGCTATGAAAGTGAGACAGACTTTAAAAGCGGTCTTAAACGCGCTGTTGAGACGTGCTCCTGTTAAGTAAGCTGTGCGAAAAATAAAACGGGACTTCCCCATCTCCTCCTGCTTCCACATATCCACCGAAAGCATGCGCTACTTCTTTTGTTTACGATGCCGAAAGGCAACAACATAAATCTCTGGTGCGCAAAGCCATGATTTCCACGTGTGAAAAAGTTGCAAGTTTCAATTGAATCCCCCTGTAAATGTTCCGCCTGGTTATCACTCTTGAACTTGAAACATTTTTACGATGAAACCCGTAACGTGTTTTATTACACATTTCCCTCATTTATTGTCCTCTGTGTAAATAAATTTTTGTAGAACTAAGAATGAAAGGCTTTCAGGATCCCAAGTACTGTATTTTGAATCAACATTTTGCTGCAGGGCCACATTTTAAACCACAATGTTCGCAAAAGTTTACGCAATTGCGATTGAAGTTATAGCAGTATATAAATTTGTGCGTAATTTTATGACTAAAATTATTCAGTCCATTGGGTTTAGAGAAAACAGAAGCAAAGGAAATTTGCACATTAAGTGAAACATCACATTTGAAACAGAAGTTAGCATATATTCGTGAAAATGTAAAAAATGAGCAGAATTTCTATAAATTTCAGTGCGAATCTGTTGATTACAGTAATTCTGCGATCCTTTAAGAATTCTAATTCCACACAATTTTCATTGAACCTTTGACCCATTAGCTGGCTCCAAAGAATTTATTTGGGGTTAGAAAAAAGGGCTGAAATCAATCCGATCGAATATTTTCGCTGTCTCGGAAGTGGATCAAACGAACAACGGATATTAAGAACAAGGCGCAGTGGTCTAAGGCGTTGGCCTCTGATCATTCGTCCGAAAGGGGTCCGGGTTCGAATCCCGGTGAGGCATGGATGTTGTGTTTGTCTTACGGCACTGGCTCTCTCCCTTCCCTGGAACCAGTGGCCCAAAATTAGGGACGGGCGACTGCTTATAGCCCATTGAGTTGCTCACGGTGGTCGTTAAACCTCAAAAAAAACAAAAAAAAACAAGGCTATGACATTATAGAGAGGAGTTTCGTCTTTTTTGTGACGTCACTCTGATGTTACAGTGCCTGATACGTCGGTGTCGTATTTGACGTCATACACGACAGCGTTGAAAACCAATCGGAAGCCTAGGTTTCAGCGTGAACGTCACTAAAAGAGAGAAACCATCTCTCTGATGTCATGTTTTCTATATGGCTTTCGTCAAACGCGGCTGCAATGAGTGAGCCTGCGCATCAGGAAGCATTTGCTGTTAGTTTTGTTATTAAAAGTGGTCATTTAGGATAATGATTGACATAAATCCTTTTGACTGATTACCTCTTAAAAAGGCTACAGCGAATGTTTACGCATTTGTAAAATGTTTTTGATAGCAATTTCAGAAAATAAAAGAAGTTCAAAGAATCGGAACTGGCAACAGCGTCTTAGATGAACACGAAAAAAACATCTGCTGCAGTTAAACATCGTCTGCTAAGAAAATGACGCACGCAAACAAGCTGTGGAAAGAAGGTTATGTTTTTGCTCCTTAGGATGAGAAATGTTCGTATTCTGTAACTAAAAAAAGATGTGAAAATCATGGAATGAGCATTTCTAAATGCAATATTATTAATAATAGTGGGGGAAATCGTCAAGCATTGCTTTTAACAGGAAACAGAATACCAAACGAATATCCAAACAAGTTAGTAAAATCATGCAATGCATTGATTATAATACGCTTTCCAATATACCACAAATCATTACTCAAGTTATGAGGATAATGGCTGTGGAATAAATCTCGCTCCTGTGCCCTGACCTTTGATCCCATTTCGATTATATTTAACAGAACCAGTTCAGTATACCTCCGAAATAACATAATGAAGTTTTGTCGCAATGGAAGCATTTTTACGTAAGTTATGATGCATAAGTGCTATGGAATAGATTCCACTCCTGTGTCCTAACCTTTGACCCCATTTCGTCCATTTGCAGTAGGATTCGTCCTCAGGCAGGCCCCTACAGCATACTAACATTTCATCTAAATCGAAGAATCTTTACGTAAGTTATGACGCATAATGCCGATGCAAGTGATTCCGCTCCTATGTCCTGACCTTTAACCCTATTTCACACATTTTCAATAGGGTTTGTCCCCAGGTTGTCCCCTACCAGATACTAAAATTTAATCGAAATCGAACCTTTTTTACGTTAGTTATGACGCATAAGGGCAGTGGAATGGATCCCGCTTCTATGTCCTACCCTTTGACTCCATTTAGTTCACTTTCGATAGGGTTCCTTCCCAGGTGATCCCTTTCCTCATATTAAAAGTTCATCGAAATCGAACGATTTTTACGCGAGTTATCTTGCGGACGGACATACGAACACAACCCGTGACGTAATGAGGTAGATGGGAATCGCTACCATCTGCTCGCAAGAATGTGACGTCATAAAACTTTAATAGGATCCATACACAATGCGTGACGTAATGAGACAGATGGCGTGACCGCGCGCCAACATCGCAAGCGCGAGATTGTGACGTCATAAGATCGTTCCCAGGTGGTCCCTTACCACACAATAAAATTTCATCGAAATCGAACAATTTCTACGCACGTTATGACGCATAATGGCAATGGAATTCATTCCGCTCCTATGTCCTGACCTTTGACCTTACTTCACCCATTTTCAACATAGTTCATTCCTAGGTAGTTCCCTGCAATATACTAAAATTTCATCGACATCGAACCATATTTACGAAAGTTATGACACATAAGGGCAATGGAATAGATCCCGCTCCTATGGCGTGACCTTTTGACCCCACTTCACCCATTTTCAATAGGGTTCATCCCTAGGTGGTCCCTTACAGTATGCTAAAATTTCTTCGACATCGAACCATATTTTCGCAAGTTATGACGCATAAGGGCAACGGAATGAATCTCGCTCCTATGCCGTGACCTTTGACTCCATTTCGTCCATTTTCAATAGGGTTCGTCCCCAGGTGGTCCCCTACCACATACCAAAATTTCATCGAAATCGAACTATTTTTACGCGAGTTATCGTGCCGACAGGCAGACGGACAAAGCTGGAACATATACGCTTCTTCAACCTACGGTTGGAAAGCGTAAAAAAGGTACATACTTTTACGACTATTTCAAAAGTAGTTCCTGGTTTCAAAGGAAAATCCACCGACCGAGCAATGGCTAAGTCATTAAAAATATCTGTATCAAGTGTAAACAAGGTAATTAACAAAGATTTGAATCTGAGAAAAAGCCTAATGTTCTTCACCTTTTACCTAGGTACGTGACTGAGCGCAGAACACGGTGTAGACTTCAATATAAAAACCACTTAGCCGGAGAAAGATGGAAATTTATTCTTGCTGTTGACGAAGCATGGATCTACCTAAACGACTGTAACAATAAAAGGTTGATTTACGATCGCAAAAGACCGGAAAAAAAGTTAATAAACTTGGTTCCAAGAATGCAAAGAACGTTTCAGTAAAGGATTCATGATTATTACAGGTTTCTCATACAATGGGAATTTTTTTTTTTGATTGGAGGTTTAACGACCACCGTGAGCAACTCAATGGGCTATAAGCAGTCGCCTGTCCCTAATTTAGGGTCACTGGTTCCAGGGAAGGGGAGAGAGCCAGTGCCGTAAGACAAACACAACATCCATTCCTCACCGGGATTCGAACCGGGACCCCGTTCGGACGAATGTTCAGAGGCCATCGCTTAGACCACTGCGCCACCGGGGCGGCACAATGGGAAATTAAAGCTAAGAAAAGTTGAAAGAATGTTAAAATCAATTCTACATATCACCAAAATAATGTCTTAACTCCATATTTAAAAAGAAAATACGATTACTTTATCAACAAAGCCTTCAAAGAGTAAAATCATCAGAATGAGGCTACCAGTCATACATCCAAATCTACCATCCATTCTATTTCTTGAAAAAATCAAAAAATGAAACGGGTATCAAGTCTATATCTGTTACTCATGTTCCTTCAAAGTCCACTGTTGTTTCACCAATGGACACATCAGAGGACTTAGAAGGAATATGAGCCTTCGGACTGCTAAAAGGACAGCATTTTGAACGCAGACCTAAAACAATGATTCATCATCATCATCATCATCATCAACAACCACGTTAAGGTGACCAGATATTGCAACACTGATTTGAGGACCAAAAGGGCGTGGCGTCCCCAAATCGGCAGTTCATTTGGGTACATATACGTACACAAAATAAATATGCAAATCTTTTTGTCACAATACTGCATTGCTCCAATAAGTGTGACATTACATATGAAAATTTATGTCTTAAAAAGATATATCTTGTAGAATGTTGGTAATTTGTATTGACAAAGTAGAATTATGATGGCCAGAACATATTAGCAAAAGTGAAATGCTTTGCCTTGTATATGGGCCGAATTAAAATCAACCTGCACACCAAACTAATTGCATGGGGAATTTTTCATTTTGCCAAAGTTTTTGGTGAAACGTAGATCAAGAACAGTCGAAATTTGACAGCGCCAGTAGTTCAGTGTCCTAGTGCTGGCCACTGACCATTCGTACAAGTGGGTACGAGTTCGAGTCCCGACTCCCGACTGAGACATGGATGGTGTGTTTGTCTTACAGCACTGGCTCTCTCCCTTCCCTGGAACGAATGTTTCCAAATTAGAGACAGGTGCGCAGTGGTCTAAGGCCTTGGCCTCTGATCATTCGTCCGTTAGGGTCCGGGTTCGAATCCCGGTCAGGCATGGATGTTGTGTTTGTCTTACGGCACTGGCTCTCTCCCTTCCCTGGAACCAGTGACCCTAAATTAGGGACGGGCGACTGCTTATAGCCCATTGAGTTGCTCACAGTGGTCGTTAAACCTCCAATCAAAAAAAAAAAAAAAAAGAGACAGGTGACCGCTGATAGTCCTTAGAGTTGCTCGCGGTTGTCGTTAAACTCGGAAAGAAGAAAAAAAAAAGAAGTCAAAATTTGTTTTCACAAGAAGCATGTCGGAAAATTACTACAACGAAGACTACTTTTAAGAACAATTTTCATTAGAAATCTAACGAGCTAATAAGGAAGTGTAAATTCGTAGACATTTGAGGACAATCATTGAGGACAATTTGCGTCCCCAAAGGCATCAGATGTTTTTGAGGACAGTAAGCTAAATTTGAGGACTGTCCTCAAGAATTGAGGACTTCTGGTCACCTTACCATAGGTATCTGAGGTGTCTTCCCGATTGCGGACGACCCAGTTGCGGACAGGGGGAAAAACAGTTCAAATTGCGGACAGATCCCCGTTCTGTCCGCAACTGGGAAAAGGGGAAAGGACTTAGCGAGGAATTCGGGAAACAAGAAAACACACCCCATTCCTAATCCCTCACCAGAAGGGTTGAATTTTATTTGAAGTCATTCAAATATTGGAAAAGTGGTATACGGACAAATCGGCGATTCATTTCATTCTATTTGAATGCTTTCTCATCAGCCTATTCAAAAGGTATGTGGGGTTTTTTTGTAAGCTACTGTGGGTCATCAATAGAAACCCGTACAGTGTATAAACATGAATTTATACAATATACAGCCGGGGTCAGTCCATCTATGAGAATGAACTCCCAGTGTAGCCATTACTTTTTTCAACCCCTATTTCTCATAATATTATTTTTTGTTGATCTGTTTTATGTATTTCGCCTCCTTTAATTCAAAACGAAAACTAAAATAGATTATGCAAATATTATCATAAAAATATAACTATACTGTATATCAGTTTCATAATAAAATTACGAAACTGACGGTATCTGTTGATTTCTTCTTCATTATTCTAACTTCTGAATGAGCGATAGATTCTTCAAACATCGTCGGATAATCGCGGTTGTGTAAAACTCTGCTATAGTTTTGTTGATCCGCTCATACAGTTTGATTGTTGCTTTTTCTCTTTTTCTTTCCCTCGAGATTTATGCACTTTCTGTCGTACAGGAACTCGCTCTTCCTCGCTTCATCTTTCAAGCACGTTATTAACTTCGCAACTTTCCGATGAGGATTTTTCATAGCTGCGTTTAACAGATGATTCCATCCTTCGACGACATTATTTGTTTTGTGTCGTATGTTGTTGCAATTCCACATTTCGGCAATTATTACCGGATTTTCCACCCAGTGATTTACGAAATAATCATAAAATTTCTGAAGGTTTTCATTAATGGGAGTGTATTCTTGAATCCAACCATCGTCTACATTTTCCACAGAAAGATAGACCAGTGAACCACACATTCGGAGGTGTTGCCTTATCTCCTCGTTATTGTTATAGCCATTCACTAATCCCAGTTCTTGAATTTTTTTGCCAAAGAAGGTGTTTACCTAATCTCTTTTTTTTTTTTTTTTTTTTTTTTGATTGGATGTTTAACGACCACCGTGAGCAACTCAATGGGCTATAAGCAGTCGCCCGTCCCTAATTTATGGTCACTGGTTCCAGGGAAGGGAGAGAGCCAGTGCCGTAAGACAAACACAACATCCATGCCTCACCGGGATTCGAACCCGGACCCCTTTCGGACGAATGATCAGAGGCCAACGCCTTAGACCACTGCGCCACCGGGGCGGCTTACCTAATCTCTCACTAAAGCTTTTCCTCTTTTCCCAGTTGCCGACAGAACTGGATTTGTCCTGAATTGG
Source organism: Macrothele yani (assembly GCA_039090855.1). Taxonomy (NCBI): domain Eukaryota; kingdom Metazoa; phylum Arthropoda; class Arachnida; order Araneae; family Macrothelidae; genus Macrothele; species Macrothele yani. The sequence goes on along the minus strand of CM077001.1, from coordinate 119,382,756 downwards.
CACAGTTTTTCCCTCTGTCCGCAATTGGAACTAAACCGGTGCCTGCTGCCATGGGGCACAGAGACATCGCTAGACTTTGAAATCAGAATGAGTGACGAGTGGGTGAGCATTATTTTAGGTGGGGCAAACTTTTTTTTTTTTTTTTTGATTGGATGTTTAGCGACCACCGTGAGCAACTCAATGGGCTATAAGCAGTCGCCCGTCCCTAATTTATGGTCACTGGTTCCAGGGAAGGGAGAGAGCCAGTGCCGTAAGACAAACACAAATTCCATGCCTCACCGGGATTCGAACCCGGACCCCTTTCGGACGAATGATCAGAGGCCAACGCCTTAGACCACTGCGCCACCGGGGCGGCTTACCTAATCTCTCACTAAAGCTTTTCCTCCTTTCCCAGTTGCGGACAGAACTGGATTTGTCCTGAATTGGCACAGTTTTTCCCTCTGTCCGCAATTGGAACTAAACCGGTGCCTGCTGCCATGGGGCACAGAGACATCGCTAGACTTTGAAATCACAATGAGTGACGAGTGGGTGAGCATTATTTTAGGTGGGGCAAACTTTTTTTTTTTTTTTTTTTTTTTTTTGATTGGAGGTCTAACGACCACCGTGAGCAACTCAATGGGCTATAAGCAGTCGCCCGTCCCTAATTTCGGGTCACTGGTGCCAGGGAAGGAAGAGAGCCAGTGCCGTAAGACAAACACAACATCCATGCCTCACGGGATTCGAACCCGGACCCCGTTCGGACGAATGATCAGAGGCCATCGCTTAGACCACTCAGCCACCGGGGCTGCGGGGCAAACTTCATACCAACCTTTTTTTTTTTTTTTTTTTTTCCGAAACACTGAAAGAACGCATTTTAAATGCTTTTCACTACCCTTTACAAAGGAATTAGTGCAGTCTTAATCCCCTGGACATGGACACACACACACACACACACGGATCTGACTGCTTATACCACTGGTGTAAAATACAAGTGTTACTAGAATGTCGCTTTCCACTTTTTGTTTGCTCTGAATGCATCGCCTTAAATTGGTTATCAAAATTTTGCATATTTGCTCACCAAAATAGTACGTTGAACAATTTAAAGGAGAACGTCGTTTTTATTCATCTAAATCAAATTTTAATGTCGTGCCACGAAGACACAATACCTTCGTCCTCCTTTAACTCCCTTCCTACAAGCCGGCGACTTTGGCTTGCATTCCTCTTCTACAAAGCAATCCTCGGCCGCTTCCTACATTTTCACTGTCCCGAGACAGTCTTAAGAGGGTTAGTGTAACTTTAGACTGTGACGTACTACAGATCTGAAACACGTGCGAAGACGACATATCTGCAGCAATATACACTGCCGGAAAGTGAAAAAAGAACACCAAGAAGGAAATTGGCGGACGATCATGAAATTTACATATGTTAATGGGGTCGAGTTTACGTAGGTGTGATGTTAATTTCGAGACCAACCGGTGAGCGCTTACGCCACAGCACAGCATAATATGCAAATTATCGTCGGTCGTATTTAAGAAGTACGGCGAAGTGAATGTAATCAGTCGCCGGCGTGCGGACACGTGCGAAGACCCTGAAGAAGCTGCAATCCCTGGACATGGAAGACGTGTATGATTTCAGCAGTTATCGGACTTTGAGCGAGGTCGTCTAGTCGGACTCCGCGAGGCCGGGTGGTCGTACCGTCGTATTGCGGAACGAATTGGACGGGAAGTATCGGTGGTGGTACGATGGTGGCGTAGATGGTCCGAGGAACATTCCCATACGAGAAGACGTGAAACCGGGAATCACAGACGGACTGATGATCGGACCGATCGACGCATAAGAAGAGCGGCGTTGTCAAGCAGAACATCCACTGCAACGCAAATCCGAGCTACAGTTGCACCTGAGGTGACTGTGCGAACAATCCGCAACCGTCTACTGGATGCAGGACTACGTGCACGTGTGCCTCTGGCATGTGTACCTCTGACTCCAGCCCACCGTCAGGAACGGCTGCAGTGGTGTCGCCAACGTCTGCACTGGAGAACGCAATGGCGATCTGTCGTGTTGAGCGATGAAAGCAGATTCTGCTTGGGAGCCTCTGATGGCCGCACGCGTGTTCGCAGACGCACAAGGGAGCGTCTCCACCCTTCTTGCATCCGCCAGCGACACACAGGGCCTACACCTGGTCTCCTGGTGTGGTGAGCGATCAGCTATCACTCCCGTACACAACTAGTGTTTGTACCAGGTACGTTAAACAGCACCTCCTACATCAACAACATCATTCAGCCCGTTGTTGTGCCATTTGTAAAGTCGGTCCATCGTGGTGTTTTGCAGCAAGATAACGCACGCCCACACACGGCACGTGCAACGCAACATGCACTTCAGGGTGTAAGACAACTTCCATGGCATGCACGTTCACCGGATTTGTCCCTTATTGAGCACGTGTGGAATTTCATGGGACAACGACTTATCCGGTCTCCATGGCCAGCCACGACCATCCCCGATTTACGCGTCCAGGTTGAGGATTCTTGGAACTCAATACCCCAAACTTACATCCAACATCTGTACGACACACTCCATGCCAGAATTGCACAGTGTGACGCAGTTCATGGCGGGTCAACCTCGTACTAACCATGTTACATGGAAATGTTATTTTTCAGTTTACCAGCAAATACAGCTGTATTTTGCCATAATGTTTTGATCACGTTATCCTCTGTATTCCGTTATTATGCTGTATAAATTTCGTTGGTATCAGACGTCTCCTTCTTGGTGTTCTTTTTTCACCTTCCGCCAGTGTAGCTTACTCGGTGTCGGTGCAGCCACTCCGGAGCGAGGAGACGCGGTTTCGACCACTATCACGGAAAAATTTTGTATTCACAACTCCACTTTCCGTGTTGGAAGAAAACGGAGCAATTAGTCGTGACCTCGTCAGTGAATTCCTGTCCACCCTCCTCATTATTTCCTTGGCCATAAAAATATGAAAAAGAGGCTTAAACTAAGGAATTGGAAGAGTGGAGAATAACTGAATTTTCATGGGCCTGCGGATGCTATTTCGATAACCTTTCTACGGAGACGTAAACAACGCCCACTCTAGAAGGAAATACAGGGTGATTCATAAAGTAGTATACAGTTTCCAGATGCTGTAAAACAGTAACAGTTGAAAACACGGACCACAACTGCGAACCGTTAGGTAGATGTATTCATAAAGTTTGTGTCCCGCTACTGAGGAAAGTGACGTAGGCGATAGCGCTCGTATCACGTGACTAGGCAGTCGATGAACATCTTCCTCACCGATGGATTGGACGAGGCGCGGACTACAACATGCCACTGACCCAATGGCCACCCAGAAGTCCTGGCTTAACACCTTGTGACTTTTTCCTGTGGGGGGTACGTAAAGGACAAGGTATTCGCCCCTCCCCTTCCTGTTGATCTAGCGGAGCTGAAACAGCGTATCACAGCCACTATCACTGCACTTGATTCAGATATCTTACCTCGCGTTTGGGCGAAAATGGACTACCCGGCTCGATGTGTGTCGTGTGACTAAGGGTGCACACATAGAACATCTGTGAGTGTCTCTAAAAAAACTTGAAACATTCCCCTACAATTCTGTTACAGGTAACATATCTTACATTGTTCTTGTTTTATGGTGCGTTGAAAATCTATACTTCTTTATGAATCGCCCTGAATAATATACGTAGGGCTACATGATATAAAACACAAGACTTATTTCATAGAAAAGTCCAGATTATATTTTTAAGTTAAAAATATATTGAAAAATGGCACATTTTGAATTGGGTGGACGGTAGGGTGGGCAAGAGAAATTTCAGGGTGGGACTTGCACCCCTTGGCGACGTTCCTGATAGGGCGTCAGATTACATTCATCTTACATTGTTTTACTACCAGATCATCGACACTCATCTGGTAAATCCAGGCATCCTGGGAAAGTGGGTCCAGAGACAAAGCGCGTCCGGGGCAGACTTTAGAGGGAATCATCTAAGCATTCGCGTCCCCAAACACGGGGAGACTGCGGAAAACCCCGGAAAAATCGCAGACAAGATAGCAGGAAGGATCTGGATTCGAACTCCCGCCAGAAATATCCACCTCCCGCACAGTGCATAGCGACTTAACCAACTGCGCCATTGCCAGTGCTAAAACAATAATTGGGCTATGGAAAGCAGTGGAAGATGAATGGGATAAAATACCACGACCAATTTCAAGAAATGCCCTGTTATCTTGGAAATCAAGATGTAGGTTCATAGTCCACAGAAAGGACTATTAGAGAGAACACTTAAGATAGAAATAATTTTATTTTAAACATTAATTATATTGCCGAAAAATCGAAGAACCTAAGAAAGAAATGAGAAGATGTACACTGTAAAAAATAAGTGGTGTGAATTCACGGAAAATTTCTGAAAATAACGTACAGCAAAGTTTACGGTAGGCTTCAGTTTTTTCTTTTTCAGAAACTTCCGTTTTTAAAAGTGCACTTTTAATTTGACCTGCATTTTCACAGATTTTCCGTAGCCAGAAATTCCGTTTATTTCAGAAAAATCCATTTTAAAATTTTCCTAATTTAAACTGAAATTCCGTAAAACCGATGATCCTGGATTTCTCAGCCCTTTCCCCAGATAATACTTCCGCCCCAGTCAGGATCGAACCCTCGCCGCTTTGGTTGGTTGAACAGGTAACGCACGTCTTTAACCATTGAGCCACAGGCACTCAGAAATTGGAATCACGTACATCGTAGAAGAAATTGCGGGACAATGACAATTTTTACTCATTAACACGAGTGATTTAGATATTTTATTTCCTGTTGGAGCTCATTATTTTTTTCTGAAAAAGGTTTGTAATATTTCTTTCTGTAGAAGGATTTATAAAAAATTTTCATCGTGATTTTTCGAAGCAACAAATTGCTTTGCAACTTGTTTTTTTAAACTTACAATGACTTTCAGTTATCTTTAAAAAGGGGGAGATGTAAATTTTTATAGCATTGTATTATTTCACAAAAAAACAAAAAAAAATCCTAAATATAAAATTTACTCTCGATAGCTATAATAGCCTTTGTCTTAAGTTGTCCAAAGACTAATACATAGACATCATATAGCCATCTGTACAATGCGTTAAGTACCCAGTTTCTTACAGTAACACAATATACACCTTCTGACACAGTTCCAGGACAGCTGCTGTTACGAGGAAAGTTTACTGCACTGAGTCCAGCTGTGGGTATAGTTCTTCGAAGTAGTCCCCCTTCTTATAGATCCATCATTTTGAAACACGTTGCAAATTTCATTTACCGGAACACTGCTCAGTTCCGCGGTAACGGTTTTCTTGATATCTGAACAATCGTGAAACGTCGTTCTTTCAACGCTAATTTCACTTTGAGGGACAGGAAGTAGTCGACGGGAGCTAAGTCCGGGGAGTAGGGCTGATGGTTGAGCCTGGGTACTCTGGAATTGGCGAGGAACTGCGTCACCGACCGTGCCGAGTGGGCAGGGGTGTTATCATCCAGGAGGAACCAACTTCCATGTGTTCGCAGGGGCTGCCTCACACGACGAATTCTCTCTTCCGTATAGGCAATCAAGAACTTGCAGGTAGAAGACACTGGTGATTGTTAAGCATTCCAAAAGCCATTTCCCTGTGATTGATGCCGTTGCTGTCAAAAAACGTGATCAGCATTGCTTTGATTTTAGACTTCTGCAGGCGAACCTTCTTGGGTCTCTGTGAACTTGGTGCCCTCCACTCAATGCCTTGTCTCTTTGATGTTGGATCGTGTTGAAAGCACCACGGGTTCATCACCTGTCACAATGCAGTCCAGCAGGACCCTTCGATGCTGGACTGTCACAATGCAGTCCAGCAGGACCCTTCGATGCTGGACTGTCACAATGCAGTCCAGCAGGACCCTTCGATGCTGGACCGTCACAATACAGTCCAGCAGGAGCCTTCGATGCTGGACTGTCACAATGCATCCAGCAAGACCCTTCGATGCTGGACTGTCACAATGCCGTCCAGCAGGAGCCTTCGATGCTGGACTGTCACAATGCAGTCCAGCAAGACCCTTCGATGCTGGACTGTCACAATGCAGTCCAGCAGGAGCCTTCGATGCTGGACTGTCACAATGCAGTCCAGCAGGAGCCTTCGATACTGGACTGTCACAATGCAGTCCAGCAGGAGCCTTCGATGCTGGACCGTTACAATGCAGTCCAGCAGGAGCCTTCGATGCTGGACTGTCACAATGCAGTCCAGCAAGGCCCTTCGATGCTGGACTGTCACAATGCAGATCCAGCAGGAGCCTTCGATGCTGGACTGTCACATGCAGTCCAGCAAGACCCTTCGATGCTGGACTGTCACAATGCAGTCCAGCAAGACCCTTCGATGCTGGACTGTCACAATGTCAGATCCAGCAGGACCCTTCGATGCTGGACTGTCACAATGCAGTCCAGCAGGACCCTTCGATGCTGGACTGTCACAATGCAGTCCAGCAGGAGCCTTCGATACTGGACTGTCACAATGCAGATCCAGCAGGAGCCTTCGATGCTGGACCGTTACAATGCAGTCCAGCAGGAGCCTTCGATGCTGGACTGTCACAATGCAGTCCAGCAAGGCCCTTCGATGCTGGACTGTCACAATGCAGTACAGCAGGACCCTTCGATGCTGGACTGTCACAATGCAGTCCAGCAAGACCCTTCGATGCTGGACTGTCATAATGCAGTCCAACAGGACCCTTCGATGCTGGACTGTCACAGCAGCATTTGCGCAAGGTTTGTGCGGCACAAACCTTGCGCAAATCTTCCTTTTTCCGAGATCGTCCTTTAGAAACAGCCGGTTTGTTTCACGGTTGACATGGAGTTCGTCCTTTATCATCCGTACCGTCATTCGACGGTCTGACTGCACCAGAGCACGAACTTTCTCCACCATTTTCTCAGAACGGCTGGTGGATGGTCTTCCAATCCTTGAGTCATTCCTAACGTCTTTCCTTCCCTCGCGAAAACGAGCATACCATTAAAAAACGCAACCACGGGATAGGGAATTGTCCCCGTAAACAGTTTTGATCATTTCGAAGGTCTCCGTTGCTGACTTCCCGGACTTGCAGCAAAATTTGCTCTCTTCTCTCTGTTCAAATCCATGACAATTGTCTTTGTAGTACCTTCTATTAACAGTCTCCAGAATCGGACTCGTCTGCACTTTCTTAGATATTCATGTGCCCTGCAAGAAAGGGAAAACACAGTTACAATTTGACCCATAGAACATATTTTTACCACTACCGTTAACAGAGTAATACCCACTGTCCTGGAACTTTATTGTCGGGCGGTGTATATAATAAATAGTTTGTGCAGAAAATAGGGGAGAGGAGAAGATATATCCTGTGCCGAAATAAACAAAATTCATGCGATATGCTATCTTCGCTGCTGAACTTCAAAATTAGACAGACGATTGAAATTTAAAAGTTAATCAAACCTCAAGTATTCGCACCAATCGTTCCTATTACCGGCAATTTCTCGTCATACGGATACAAAAACAAGTGAGAACAGAGTTTTTTCTTTAATATACGAAAGGAATTACGGAAAGGTTTCTGAAAATTCAGAATTTTCATTTAACACATCTCTAAAACGGTAATTTACCATCAGTATAAGAAAGAAATTACGGAAAGGTTTCTGAAAATTCAGAATTTTCCCGTGGTAGGAAAAAATCCGTGGAATTCAGTTTTTTTTCTGGTCATTTCACGAAAAAGGTTGTATCGGAAATACGCTTCGTTAATTCACAAAAGAAATGACGGAAAGTGGTTCGTTAATTTCAGAAATGTTTTTACAGTAAATGGGTCACTTGTTTCTGTTTTTCATGATGCTCGTGTCAGGGGAATAGCCCTTTGCCATCAGGCTTTGGATCATGGAAAACAGAACGACTTACCACTAGTGACTGGCTTATAGTCGGCACTGAGTAGGTGAGATGAAAGGAGGAATTTTTTTGCCCTGTAGCTTTCATAAAACTTGGCGACTGCGTGTATATTTTCTATTTGCGGAGCGGAGAAAATTTGGGGCATCATTTAGTTCAGGTGAATAGGCCGTTTGTTTGGTTTCTCTGAAATCTCTGAACTCTTCAATTACATACATACTTAAAAAAATAGTTGCACCTAGAAGAAAGCAACTGACAGGAATGAAACTTAGCGGGGAGGTTTCACATCGTGAGACATGAAAATGATTCAAGTATCACGCTAAGACGCCCATGTGACGCAAGCAAAGAGGGGTCGTAGCGATGTGCCTGACCTGCTATATAAGGTCATCCTGTTGTGCGTGATTGAAATTCTGACTCGTGCTGTTGTGTTGGTTGCAGCCTTTGCAAGTGAAGTATGCCATGGAGAACAGTTCGAAAGCAATTCAAGCAGTTGAAGGAGTTCGAGAGCGGCCGCATCATCGGTCTCAGGGAAGCGGGATGGTCTTATCGCCATATTACGCGCCATTCCAGTCGTGCGGACATCACCATATCAAGCTGTTGGCGGCAGTGAATAGAACATGGCACGCAGAAGCGATAGGAAGGGTCTGGAAGACCAAGATGAACCACGGAGAGAGAGAGAGAGAGAGAGGACCAACGGGTTGCCTGACATGCGCGGAGTGACCCAACAGCCACGATTGCGGATATTCAGCGAGCAGTGGCGCCCTCCATGCATCGTCCGATTAATGCCAGCACTATTGGCAGACGGCTGCACGACGTAGGACTACACGCACACAGACCGTTACGACTACTGCCTTTAACACCACTGCATTGTCGCCAAAGTCCACAACGGTGTCGTGCCAGACTGTCATGAAGCCACTCAAAATGGCAGAGGGTGATCTTTAGTGACGAGTCTCGCTTTTGTCTCGGAGGAGACAACTACCGAATCCATGTGCGTGGAGGCACCTTGGTCAGCGCCAAGATGAACGGTTTGCTGTCGAGCGTCACAAGTCCAGAAGACCTGGTGTCGTGGTGTGGGGTGGATTTGCCTACGATGCCAGATCCACTTTGGTGTTCATTGCAGGCACTTTGACAGCCAAAGTTACGTTAATGTGGTCCTGCAACCAGTGGCCCTACCTTTTCTGAACGCTCATTCTGGCGCGATTTTCCAACTGGACAGCGTTCGTCCGCGTACAGCTGCTGTCTCGAGAGCTTGCCTTTAAGGCACTGAAACTCTGCCATGGCCAACCGCATCGCCAGACGTATCGTCGATTGAAAATGTGTGGGATCCTATAGGACGCGCTATCCACACTTCACCCCTACCACACAATCTGCAGGAACTGCGTTAGAAGATTCAACCTGGGATAGCTTATCGCAGGACACCATTAGGAACCTGTACAACTCCATGGCGAGACGTCTGGCATGCTGTGTGAGCAAACATGGCGGCCCGACGCCATACTGAGAGACACTACTTATTGGCGTGTAGCTCAATAAATATTGCCTCAATGTTTAATCATTTATTACTCGGTAGCCTTTACCTTCCTTCCGAATAGCATTGCAATCCGACACGTCCTTCTGGTTGCAACTATTTTTTTGACGATGAGTGAATACTGGCTTCTACATTTATTCAGCCGTTTTTAAGTTTAGCAACTAATTAATGCCGTATTTCGGTGCTTTTGGTAGGTCTTTATTTTCAGTGCGTTCCTTTTTTAGTTGAAATGGCGCACGAACTAAAAGTGTTTCTTTGCATATACATAATACGAGGATGTACATTATAAAGAAGCCATGCAATGTATTTCGTTGGTGCCAGCACTAAATAACACAAGCAGATATCTTTCATCCTGTTTCACGTGGTGTTCATTAAGCTGTTAAATTTATCTGCAGTCCCGATACGCACGGAATTCGAATGTTCGCTGTTTGCCTTCACGAGAGAATAATTTCCTCTTAATGATTTATTAATTTTCTAATTACAAGTCCTTTCACATACGGATACCTCCAAGTTCTCGTAGAAAAGCATTGCACTCCGAATCGAATTACAATCCATGGGGCGAATTCGTAGCTGCAAAATTAACGCAGAAGTAATGAAACTACCAAGACTATACATATTTTTGGATAATGTTCCGGTTTGCAAACTGCTACGCTATAAGTTTTGATATTTCATCATATTTAGTATACAGACTTTTTGCTTCAAATGATTGTAGCTACATCTTAAATATGTATTTAAGGAAGAATCATAAATACTCTATATAAACTGAGTTGAAACGCGCCTCTACTGCAATTCTGGTTCTTTGAGCGTTCTGAAGAGCTCATAAATAGTTCAACCAGCTTACAACGAGAAGCTAGGGATCGACGAATATTCTCACTAAATCCGTTCTTGGTGAAAATTCCAACAATGTAAAAATATGCATACGTGATAGCATGCATATACGTTTATATCATATAAGCATAGCAACCGGATATACTTGAAAATTTTAATTAATTAACTCCATTAGTACTACGCATAACTAATTAATTAAATCTTTCGCATATGTTCAACTTGACGGTCACGTGAGACTGACTGCTGTTTAACTACACAACACACATGAAGCATGAAAAGCCGCCCCGGTGGCGCAGTGGTCTAAGGCGTTGGCCTCTGATCATTCGTCCGAAGGGGTCCGGGTTCGAATCCCGGTGAGGCATGGATGTTGTGTTTGTCTTACGGCACTGGCTCTCTCCCTTCCCTGGAACCAGTGACCCTAAATTAGGGACGGGCGACTGCTTATAGCCCATTGAGTTGCTCACGGTGGTCGTTAAACCTCCAATCAAAAAAAAAAAAAAAAAAAAAAAAAAAAGAAGCATGAAATACATGATATGCTGTCGTCAAAGACGATTAAAAAAAATGTAGACTACATGTTGAAAAGTCTTACTACTAGAAACAGTCAATTAAAAGCCATGAGATCTTTCGAAGCCGAATCGGCTTCATCATTAGATGGGAGTGCATTGAAGTATTGTGTAGACATATCTTAAGTAATGTCCAAATGAGGTAAAAGGACACAAGTGCAAAGCTCACAGCGCCATAGACGGGAATGTGAGACAGTTATGGTTAATCATTTACAGCTGAGTAGACAACACTAGGGAAATGGCGAAAGGAACTTTTCATTGCATTAATCCAACGTTGAGGGATAAAAGAACAAGTCTCTGTACACATAGGATCCACTAAACGTTCCTTGGGAACAAGGTTCAAGGAACATACACTATATTGAAAAAAGTCACCGGACACCTAGAAGAGAAACACAACATATCATTTATTGACATTCATGAGAACGGTTTCAGTCCACATTTGGCCTTAATGCATGCACTGACCCTTCGAGACATGCTTTCGACAAGGTTTTAGAACACAACGACAGGTATGCGCCTCTATTCAGTACATAAAGCTGTCGCTAACTGTTTCTTAGTAGTGGCCTTGGTTGACAAACTTCTTATGCGGCGCTCTGATTCATTTCATAGGTGCTCTATGGGATTAAGATCAGGGATCTGTGCTGGCCAGTCCACACAGGATACGGAATTATCGTTAAACCACGCTGTAACAGTGCTTGCTTTATGGCTCGGTGCATTATCCTGCTGGTACCAGCAAGGCTCGGTTCCATAATACTGCCACAGAGCTGGTACGGCATAATTGTCCAGAATATGGAGGTAGACGTGCTGGTTAACAGGTGTGTCCATGATAACCAATGGGCCTGGACCATGCCACAAAAAACACTCCCACGCGAGTACACTGCCAGCTCCAAACTTGAGCGTAGGAACAATACACTGTGGTAAATAGCGTTTCCGCGGCTGCCGCTATATACCTACACACGGCCATCAGACTGATGGATCGTGTGTCTGGATTCATCAATCCGTAGTACCCGTTTCCACTGATCTACGGTCCACGATAAATGTTCTTTACACCATGCTAAACCTCGAGTAGCGTTCCAAGTGGAGCTGAAAGGCTTATGAGCAGCCGCATGACCACGGTAAACCATGGAATGAAGTTCTCTGCGAATGGTACGTGTACATACCAAGATTTCAGCATTTTTACTCACCTGTACACTGAGGTCTTGTTCAGTACTCCGTCGATTAGCTGTAACGACTCTCCTGAGGCTTCGACATCGTCTATCACTCATTTTCTTTGGTCTGCCGGTACGTTTTGCTGTGTCAGGCACGCCATGTGTCTTCCACTTACTCAGTACATCCAAAACAGAAGACTTGGGTATGTTTAAACGCCTCTGGGTTTCTCTTATAGACAACCCGTAATATAACACCCAACAATATTTCCTTTCTCAAAGTCAGTTCGCGACATTTTCACTCAACCTCACAGTGCGATATGATCGCGGTAAGGTGCAGACTTGTTTTATACCGTTGGCAGCTGTACCGCTCATCTTAACAACGCAGCGGAGCCGTTCATTTGCTTTTGTAGGGGTGTCCGGTGACTTTTGTCAGTATAGTGTATTTATAATACTAGGACTGGAGCTATGTCAACTGTACTTTCCAGACTTACAAATAGTGCATCGCATCATCATCTACTTTGGAAGAAGCCAAGATGTTAGCTACACTAGGTAAGAAAGCATTTCTACATCTCACTGAAAGCTTATTTATTCATTGTTACGGGACTTCATGTTGTAACGATTACATGTTCCAAGTTATCTCTAAATCTTGGATTAATGTAATGACAAGTTCGCTTCGCCATTTCCCCAATGTTGTCTACTCAGCTGTTCATGATTAACAATAACTGTATCACACTCCCAGCTATGGCGCTGTGAGTTTTGCACTTGTGTCCTTTTACGTCATTTGGACATTGTTTTTGATTGGAGGTTTAACGACAACCGTGAGCAACTCAATGGGCTATAAGCAGTCACCCGTCCCTAATTTAGGGCCACTGGTTCCAGGGAAGGGAGAGAGCCAGTGCCGTAAGACAAACACAACATCCATACCTCACCGGGATTCGAACCCAGACCCATCTCATACGAATGTTCAGAAGTCATCTCTTAGACCACTGCGCCACCGCGGCGGCATTTGGACATTATTTAAGATCTGTCCACACCATACTTCAATGGATTCTCATCTGCTGATGAAGTCGATGCAGCTTGAAAAGATCTCATGGCTTTTAATTGAGTGTTTTTAGCAGTAAAAAGTTTTTAACATGTAGAATATGTGTCCACTTATGTCTTTAATCGCGTTTGACGACTATATTTCAAGTATTTCAAGTTTTTAACACGAATCATTTTTACCTTCCTTAACACATGAAACAAAAGCAGCACTGATCCTTCTAGTGCACCGCTTACTTGGAGGGTGAAAGGAATAATGGACACAATTTCTAGAACTGTTATGTTCTGTTTCCCCTTTGATAACATCTCCATTCCATTGCTACCCTATCTCTCTGTGAAACTGGGGCCCAGAAATTTATTTGCATGTACGTGAGCACCAACCATCCTTTTTATTTATTATTATTATTTTGCCTACGAATAGGTGGAATGTTTGCTAACGTGATACACCCAACTCTAAATGAAGTGGACGGGGAAAACAGTCTTTTTCTCAACGTGCTTGTTGAGCATTTGTCGTACTTCCTCTTCTATCAACGTTCTTCCACTAGCACACAGTGATTCCCCTACGCTATTGTAGTTTCACCCTGCATGCCACCATTTCTACTCCTCCGTTCCAAATCCGTGCGTAGCAGTTTTTCTATGCCCTATTAAATACGATTTTTTTTATTGAGGGTTTAACGACCACCATGAGCAGCTCAATGAGTTGTAAGCAGTCACCCGTCCCTAATTTAGGGTCACTGGTTCAAGGGAAAGGAGAGAACCAGTGTCGTAAGACAAACACAACACCCATGCCTCATCGGGATTCGAACCCGGACCCCTTTCGGTCGAATGATCAGTGGCCATCGCTTAGACCACTGCGCCACCGGGGCGGCAAATATGAAATTTTATTAAATTTTGTTATTTCGCTGGTTAAAAATGATCATCTTTGCTGTTCTCTCCCTCGTTAAATCTGGGGACTTTACTAAATTTTGCTCATTAAAAACGATCGAATTAGTTTTTAATTAACGCACCAAACAAAAGTTTCGGGTTTGCTCATTAAATCTGTGATCTTGCGAAAATCCTGGTTTGTTATAAGCGGGTTTTACTGTATATATTTTCTTTTTTTTTATTTGATTGATGGTTTAACGACAACCGTGAGCAACTCAATGGGCTATAAGCAGTCGCCCGCCCCTAATTTAGTGCTACTTGTTCCAGGGAAGGGAGAGAGAGCCATTGCGGTAAGACAAACACAACATCCATGCCCCACTGGATTCGAACCCCGACCCATCACGGATGAATGGCCAGAAGCCATCGCTTAGACCACTGCGCTACCGGGACGGCCGTATATATTTTCATTTACGTACACAGTATAGTATGTGGCTCATGAGGAGATACATGTTTTGCGAAACGTGACACGTTTGCTTTAGAGAATGTTTAAATAATGTATAACTTTATTATAAAACTTCCTGTTAGTTACAGCAATCTGTTGTCTAGTGATCACTAATTTGCCTCAATCAGTAGCTCCGTTGTTGTTGTTTTTTACGACAGTCAGTGGCTTAAACTTCTATTCATTGCGCCAGTCAGTACTCTAGCCATTTACCACTTGTGACAATTAATGTCACGACTGTGTGTTTGTTGCAACAACTGGTAGCTTACACATCCGTTAATTGTAATAAATAATCAGTGGCTCAATCATATGTTAGTTTTTGGCAGTTCATTAATTGATACAATTAGTGGTGTAGTTGTTTGTCAGTTTCTTCGATGAGTGATTAGCGATCTCTTATTTGTGGCAGTCAGTAATCTATTCATTTTTAGCTGTAAATATCAATGACATAACAATAGGTTTAGCATCAGGGGGAGGAACACATCCCTCCCAACTTCAGAAAATTTAAACCTGAGGGCAATCATACGATGGGGCGTCAAATATACAGTCGAGTCACATTATTGTAACCACCTCCTTCTTTTGATGTCAGCAGCGCGTAGCCAATGAAAGAATGCACGTGTCGTGAGCTGGCTTGGAGGGTATAGAAGGTGTGCTGCATGCAATCTGAAAACATAGCACCCGTTGCTGTTATGGATAAAAGGAGCGATTTATCAGATTTGCAAAAAAAAAAAAGATGATTATCGGCTTTCGGGACAAGGGTGGCAGTAATTCTGAAACAGAGCAGTTTGCGAACTTTTCACGTGCTGCTACGGTTAAAGTGTATCGTGATTGAAGAAATGGCACCACTGCGAATAAGAGACGTGAAAACTGAAGAGCACCACGTGCCATTGATGTGAGAGGTGAACATCGGCTTCGAAAGTGCGAGAGGGCCTATCGACACGTTACAGTGGAGCACCTCACTAGCCGAATGGACCAGAGGGCTAGCGGAAGTGTGTCTAAAACGATAATTCTGCGAATCCTGCTGCGTATGAGGCTCCGGCAGCATCGGAATTGGATCTCTGCTGATTGGCAATGAATTGCCTTCTCCGATGTGTCACGTTTTCTGCTTCATCGAAGGGATGGACGTTGGCGTATAAGGAGAGAAACATCGGAGAACAAACACCCTTCAACCATTGTTGGAAGAACGCAAGCTGGTTGGGGCATCGTTGTGCTCTGGGGAATGTTTTCGTGGCATTCTCTTGGTACATTCATACCTGTGCCGAATAAACCAGATGACCGAATTCGTTATGAATCCATCCTTGCAGAGCACTTACACCCATGCACGATGATTGTCTTCCCTGGGGCGGATGGGATCTTCCAGAACGACAATGCGACGTGTCACACAGCTAGAAATGTTCGAAAGTGGTTGAAAGAGCATGATGAAGACTTCAAAGTACTTCTCTGGGCCCCTAATTTCCCACACTTAAACCCAATTGAGCATCTGCGAGACCACCTCAATCGTGTTGTTTACTCTATGGATCTTCCACCACGCACCCTCCAGCAGCTGTCATATGCAATGCAGTCAGAATGGCTCCACATACCTGTAAACACCATCCAGCACCTTATTGAGTCACTCCCAGCGCGTCCAGCTGCTGTCCGCGCTGAACACGGCGGTTACTCTGGATATTAGCTGGTGGTCACAATAATGTGACTCGACCGTGTATGCAGGTAAAGCAAAATCGTGCACAATGAAAGCACACCTGCCTCGTCTCTTTGGACGCGCAACTACTTATAGTCCACTGAGTTGCCTTCAACAACATGTAAGTTGTAAGCTTAATGGAGTCGCTACGAAATTCAAAGACCATTTTAAACATACGCGCACGCATTTGTCCTCATCTTGGAGATTTGGCTGCAATTCAGCTTTTGTTAAGATGTAAAACCACGCACAAATGCTTTCAAGGTAGAGAGCTCAATGTACAGGGTGATCAGAATCGACCACACAATAAACCTACCGGACGATTCCTCGTGGAGAAAGAAGCCGAAAACCGTTGTCCGATCGGACGTCGCATTCCGGAGATATACGCGCCGAAAGTTTCGTGACGTCACATCCGGTAGCGCACATGCTTGTTGAAAAGCGACGTGGATAGTTATACAGACGCGCGCAGTGGTCTAAGGCTATGGCTTCTGATCATTTGTCTGAAAGTGGTCCAGGTTCGAATCCCATCAAGCATGGATGTTGTGTTTGTCCTACGGCACTGACTCTCTCCCTTCTCTGGAACCAGTGGTCTTAAATTCAGGACGGGCAACTACTTATAGTCCACTGAGTTGCTCACGGTGATCGTTAAACCTCCAACTAAAAAAATAGGCAATCAACATTCAAAAATGTGGCACGGGCAGGGTATGCAAATTTGAAGGACATGGTGGCGTAAGCTTATACTGCAATGGTACATTTCACAGTGGTGTGCGTAGCGTTATGTCGTACAGTTTGAGAGAGTATTGTGACATGTATCTCTTATTGGGGGAATGCCGTGGTTCAGCATTGCGTGCAGCAAAGGCCTACAGCGAGCGATACCCAGCACGACGGCACCAGGACGCCCAAGTCATACGGCGGCTTGACGCTCGAATGCGCGACACAGGCAATGTCGCACCACGTCCAAGTGTAGACAGTGGCTCTGGACCCTCTGTGAGAACACCATCCCTCGAGGACGCCATACTAGAATTCATGGAGGAGGAGTCAACGACCAATAGCCGTGCGATCGCGCGACAGTTCGGTGTGCACCAAAGTACCGTACTTGTCGTACTACACGACGAAGACCTGCATCCATATCACATCACACAGGTGTAAGGCCTATTACCACAGGATTATCCTCGAAGACAGCTACAGCAACATGCTGCCGATAATAGTTTCATCCGCCGGATCTTGTGGACTGATGAGGCAAGGTTTAGACGGCAGGGTATCTGCAACACCCATAACAGTCATGTTTGGGCATTGGACAATCTGCACGCAACACGGGAACACGCTCACCAGGTCCTGTGGGGTGTGTGACGTGCCTGCCCAGCAGGACGTACACCACATAAAAGCAGATAGCAGCGACAACGAACGTCCGCGTAACTCAATTGGTAGAGCGACTTATTCCGGAGTGAGGGGACCCGGATTCGAGCCCGGCGTGGACAAAAATGACGGAGAAATTTACTTCGTTATAATGGCGCCCGAACTTTGCGGATGACACGGCCGTTCGAAATCTCGCAATGGTGTTATGTTTTTTCCACACCGCGAAATAGGAAAAATAAGAGAATCCTTTCTCCAGCGCTTCGAAAAATAAATGTGTGTGACGTTGCATTCCACACACCAGATTGACTGGGAGTTCTCAAGTGCACGTTCTACAGCGGATGGCTGCCTGCAACGATTCATGGTCACGGCTGACCCGTGGACCATGCCCTTGGCCCTCTTTCGGAGGGGGAGGGAGATGTGACGTGTCTGCCCAGAAGGACGCCCACGACATAAAAGCAGATAGCAGTCAGAACGAACGTCCGCGTAGCTCAATTGGTAGAGTGACTTATTCCGGAATGAGGGGACCCGGGTTCAAGCCTGGCGTGGACAAAAGTGACGGAGAAATTTACTTCTTTATAGGTGTTAATATCTGGTGTGGTATTATGGGCGATATCCTAGTGGGACCATATCTTTTTCCCGAACGTGTCACAGCTGCCAACTACATGGTGTTCCTGCGTGATGTTCTGCCGGACTTACTGGAAAACGTACCATTGGCTGTTCTCAGAAGTCTATGGTTCCAGCATGATAGAGCATCGGCGCATTACGCTGCAAATGTTCGCCAGTGGCTGGATACGGAATATCCCGGTCGATGGCTTGGCCGTGGTGGCCCTGTCACATGGCCCGCTAGATGGACGGATCTTAACCCATTGGACTTCTTCCCCTGGGGTCATCTAAAGGAACTAGTGTATCGATGGCCTGTCAACAGCCTGCACGACCTAGTGGCCAGCTTACACGCTGCCCTCACAACTGTAACCCCTGCTATGCTGCAACGAGTGCAGATGTCTATTCCTCGACGGGCTGCTGCCTGTTCCGCACTACAGGGTTGTCATTTTGAACACATGTTGTAATCTGACACGAATCCACGTGTTTTATCATTTGTGTTGTAGTAATACACATCAATAAATTGCATGTTTTGTCTGTCAAAGTGATTGGGTAAGTTATTTCTAATGTCTGTATTCGTACCGGATGTGACGTCACGGACTTTCGGCGCGTATATTTCCGGAATCAGACAATGGTTTTCGGCTTCTTTCTCCACGAAGAATCGTCCGATAGGCTTATTGTGCGGTCGATTCCGATCCTCCTGTATAACACAATTCAAGAACCAGCAAAACGATTTGTGGTATTTGAAAGAATTTGTAATAAAAGCGAGGACTTTATTTTCAGAAAACTTTGCATCTTGTCAAAAATACCCAGGATTCTTCGTCATCGTTTATTACCAACAGTGGTTGAATACATAACAAATAACGTTTGTTATACACTAAACAAACTAACAGAAACTGTTTCCAAGAATCCCACCCACCCATCCCAAGGAAAACATCAGTATACATTTTCCGTAGTTTACGCATTTACGTCAGCTGACACTTATTGGTGCCATCCTCTCCCCAAATATTTCTGTCACGCTACGCCTATAAGTATAACCATCTGTTAATTATGGCAATTAGTAGTCCCGCCGTGTGGTATATGCGGCAATCAATAACCTTACGATCTACACTCTCGGACAATGAAATTTGCGCACCTAAAAGAAAACATGCTGCAACCGCGAAACTTTGGAAATAGCTAGAGTGCGTGTGGTATGCAAATGATCCACGTTTGTTGCGGTTGCGTATGACTGCCCATCCTGTTGTAGCGCTGCAAGCAGGAACCGGTAGCCTCGGAAACCGGCGTGTGTAGTCGATACCCCATGAAAGCGAAAAGCACCGGCCGGCGCAAGCAAGAGTACAGAGTGACAAGAATACCGGGTTGACGCCAGAGACTTCGATTTACGCAACTTACAGACTTTGAGGAGGCCTGATCATCGGGCTGAAAACCGCAGGGTGGTCGGCGTGCCGTATGGCCCGCCACGTGAATAGCTCTGACCATACCGTCGGGCTGTTTTGGGAGCAGTGGTCACGTGACGGCACTACCACACGGCGGGGCGGCTCCGGACAAACCAGGAGGACCACCGGAAGAGAGGATCAACGGATCGTGCGCCAGGCACGAACGGATCCCACGGGGACACGGTCCACATTGCAGGCAGATACAGTGGATCCTGTGTGCCCACAAATTTTCTCGACGCCTAGCGGGAGCGCATATGCTACCCCAACGCCCCTTAACGTGTCCTGCCATTAACACCGGAACATCGCCATCGCGGGCTCCATGAGCAGTGGTGCCAGGCCAGACCGACGCCGAACGTCACAAACCGGTGACGTGTGGTGTTTAGCGATGAGTGCCGCTTCGTTTTGAGGTCAGGTGATCATCGTGTCCAGTGGAGGTACCTGTGTCAACGGCACTATCCCAACCTCGCTATCGAGCGGCACACCTCCCCTAATGCAGACATTACGGTCTGGGGAGCCGTTGCCTACGATAGCCGATCAGCTCTAGTAGTGGTACGTGGATCATTTACAGGCCAGCGATATGTGGATGAGATCCTACGACCACATGCGCTCCCATTCCTGGCCGGGATTCCAGGTGCGCTATATCAGCATTATAATGCCCGCCCGCACACGGCTCGTATTGCCCAGGACTGTCTACGTCATGTTCAAACACTTCCATAGCCTGCCCGCTCCCCGGACATGTCCCCTATCGAGCATGTGTCTGACTTGTTGAAACGCCGGCTACTGCCGTTCCGCGCTATCCGGGATTTGAAGCACACCGTCCAACACGTGTGGGCCAGTCCGCCACAGGATAACATCAGGCGTCTGTTCGACTCCATGCGGGACCGTATTGCAGCATGTATCGCCTCACGAGGTGGTGCAACGTGCTATTGTAGATGACCGGACTGCGTGCCACAGATCCCTCTGTAATTATGTGTATCATTCATCTGTAATATTACGTCCATAAAATTTCAGTTAAATCCGATGCTTCCTTCTTGGTGCGCAAATTTCATTGTCCGTAAGTGTATTATTATTTTCTGCGTGAACCAGAGGCATAGTTACCGTATTTCTGACAACCAGTGGACTGAATATTTCTAACCTGCGGAAGTCAGTGGTGTGGCCATTTATTGGTTTTGGCAAGCAGTTTCACTGTGTTTTAGCTGCGACACTCAATTTTCTGCCCATCTGTTAGGTATGGTAATCAATGGCTCTATCTTCAGTTAGTAGCGGCAGTCTCTCCCTTTTGCAGCCATCAGTTGCCAGGACATCTATTAGGTGTGCCTATAAATGGCCTTGCATTCGGTTTTTTGTGGCAATCATTTACCCAGCTATTTTCTGGTTTCCGGTAATCAGTGCCCTAGCCGCTCATCAGTTGGGGCAATCCTTTATTTGCCATCATTAGTTGCGGAAGTCACTGACCCATCCATCTTTTGGTCTCTGTATTCAGAGGCCTAGGCATGGGCTAGGTGCGGCAATTAGTGGTCTAGCCACCTCTGTGGTGGAACAGGAAGGGGATTAGCCATCTTGTAGTTCCGGCAATCAGGTATCTACGGCTTAACCCCTCCTAGTTGTGACTATCAGTGTCCTAGCTGTGCTTTAGTTGCGGCAGTCTAGTCATCTATTAGTTGCGGTAATCAATTACCTAATCATTTGCAGTTTCCATGAATCAGTGGCTCAGTTTTCTGTCTGTTTCTGCAAACATTTACGTAGCTCTGTCTTTTAGTTGAAGCAAGCATTTCATATCTTACACTGGCGTGCAAAAATTAAGGACGAGGCAGTTTTTCGAATGTAACGTCGTGCAGAAGTGCTCCACATCGACTCAAATCATACCATAAGATCCCCAAGATGTAAGAATATGGGACAAGTGAGCAAAACCGTCCAAACAAGGAATCCAAAGGATACAAAGGCACTTTATTGAAAAGGTAGCTTCGAGCACAACTGGACAGAAGACAGAAAAATCCATGTGACCGGCGGCTGTCAAGAAAAATCCAGTCTTTAGTAAGGGATATGATCACCCCTGACTGCGTTGCAGGATTTACAACGTCTGTCCATGCTGAGGACGAGGTTGTCAAGGAGCTGTTGAGGCATCGCGGCCTATTCCTCTAGTGGCGCCAATCGCAGGTGCGGAATCGTTGCGGACGGCTGGTGATGTGCTGCCAAGCGTCTCCCGAGAAGGTCCCTCACGTGTTCGATTGAATTTAGGTCCGGGGACCTTGCGGGCCAATCCATGCGTTGAATATCTTCACTCTCCAACAGCTCTGCGACATTAATACAGACATTTAACGTGGACCAGTAACATCAAGCAAAGATCTTCGCTCTGCCACGACAGCCACTGTACGATGAGGTGCAACGTTGTCGTCCATGAAGAGGAACTCAGGACCCACAGCACCTCTAAACAAACGCACGTGAGGCAGGAGAACCTCGGTACAATAGCGGACACCAGTAACTGAACCTCCTTGGAAGATGTGGAGGTTAGTACGGCTACAAAGCCTGATGCCGCCCAAACGAGAGCTCCGCCACCTCCAAACCGGTCCCTTTCGATGATGTTGGAGGTGTGATTGCGTGTTCCCTGCTCTCTCCAGATGTGTATACGTCCATAATCGCTCGTCAGACTAAATCGGCTCTCATCCGTAAAGAGAACTCGACCCCATCGCTGATGTGTCCAGTTATTGTGTTCATCGCGGCCTATTCCTCTAGTGGCGCCAATCGCAGGTGCGGAATCGTTGCGGACGGCTGGTGATGTGCTGCCAAGCGTCACAGAAACCGCCGTCTCTGATCAGCAGGCGTTAATGACACACACCGTACTGGTCGTCGTGCAAATAGACCACCTTTGTGCAGCCTCCTGGCCACGGTAAAACGCGATAACGGACGTCCAGTTGTCTTTTGCATGTGCCTTGTGATTTCTCTCGCTGTCTGCCGTCTGTCTCTTCTCGCCTGTAGGACAATATACCGGTCGTCCGCCGCCGTGATTGCTCGTGGACGACCACGGCTAAACTCTCGGACAGCTGTACCTGTAGTTTGAAATGCTCTCCAAGCTCGTGATACGATGCTGTTGGCGATCCCGAACTCCTCAGCCACACTAGTCACACTTCGACCTTCTTCCAACTTCCCAATGACGCGACCTCGGGTAGTCATCCAGAAGTCATCTACTGGATTGCCTGTTGGCCATATCACACGGTGGCAGCAACTCGACTTCGTTCAAACCGATGTACACTGTGCAATAGCTTTCACCGAATTGCTGAGCGTACACCTCCCGTGTGCTTTATACCCTTCCGACACTCCCCCTCCCCCACGTCACTCTGCATATATGCGCATGCCCTACCGTACCGGACGCTAGTCTATGTCCTGGGTGGTCTTTCGGTCTTTTCTGCCTGCTCGTTCCGCTGTTATGCTAATTTCTCCTCTTCGTCCTTAATTTTTGCACACCAGTGTATGTAGAGGATTTTAGAAAGGGAATGTCTGACCACAAGTCTTTAACAACCCTTTGAAGTAGAAAGCTAGGAGATTTGGGTTAAAGTGCCCAACAGGAAATTTACACGGAAGCGAGGTGGATAGTGGGAGGAAGACGCCCTTATTTATTATCGAGTGGCCAGTAGCCAGTGTCCGACAGCTTAAGATGCCCATTCGACGCACGGCGGATATTTTTTTCTTTTTAATTGGGGGTTTAACAACGACTGTGAGCAACTCAGTGGACTATAAGTAGTAGCCCGTCTCTAATTTAGGGCTACTGGATCCAGAGTAAGGAGAGATCCAGTGCCGTAAGACAAGCAAAACATCCATGCCTGACGAGATTGGAAGCCGGACCCATCTCGGCCGAATGATCAGAAGCCATGGCTTAGACCACCGGGACGGCAGGCGTATATTTAACGGTTCAAACGTTCGAACCTGCGTAGGATCAAACCCGAGACTCTTCCACAGCAGTCACGAACGTTGACTACTAGGTCATCCGCAGCCCTCTTTGAGGCAAGCAGTAGCCTACCGATTTGTTGTTTTGGTATTCAGCCGCCTAGTCTTTGGTAAAGTGTGGCAATTAGTGGCCTAGCCACCTCTGTTCCGGGAAAACAATTGGATTAGGTATCTTTTAGTTCCGGCAATCAGGGATCTGTGGTTCGACCACCTCTTTGTTGTGGCTTCAATGTCCTAGTCATCTGTTGGTTGCGGCAATCATTTACTTTGCCATTTATTGTCTGTGGCAATCGACGGCAATTCAGTGTGTTCGTATCAGCATTTAGTGACCTAGGTTAGTTGCTGCAATTAGTGGCGTAGACACATTTATGCTGGGACTATCAGGGGATTAGCCATATTTTATTTCCGGTAGTGAAAGATCAATGACTCGGTCACCTCTTTATGATGGCAATAAGTGTTCTAGCCATGCGTTCGTTGAGGCAGTTAGTGACCTAGCTATATGTCAGTTGTGACAGTCAGTTATCTAGGCATTTGTTGATTGCTACAATCAGTGGCAGTGAAACCTCTTTCTTCGGACAATCAGTATCTTAGCCGACTGTTAATCGCACGAATTGGTATACCACCTGTCTGTTAGTTGGGGTCAATTTACGGTCTAGCTGTATTTTATGTTTGGAAACCATTTTCTGAAGGAGAATTTGGGGGAAACATTTACTATTGCTGACTATGTACTATTCATACAACATTATTCATATTGGGGTAAGATAGGTCCCACAGTCTTTTTTTTAATGAACCATATTTCAACGATTACAAATATGACTACTTAAATGTTATTTTTATACAATAGTTTAATATTAGGTGCTTGAATTAATTCCCGCTGTTTCTTGCCACACAAACACCTATGTGTTGCCACAGAACGGTACAGGATAGTCTATTCAAAGTAGAGAGCCAGTGCCGTAAGACAAACACAACATCCATGCCACACCGGGATTCGAACCCGGATTCATCTCGGAAGAATGGACAAAAGTCAGACCACTGCGCCACAAGAGCGGCCCCCTCTGAGGATAGTAATTTTTGATTCACAATTTTCTTGGTCGGCGCACGCACAAGATTGCGCATGTTTTCAGAAACACTCTGATAGACACCATTAACACTGTTTTAAAAATATGACACTAGTCAATTTCATATTGCTTATGACGTAATATCTTTTTCGAGAGCAAGATTGATGTTACGCTATGTCTAAAACCATGACTAAGGAACGTTGAACTAAATAAGAATACGATACAAGAGTTCCTAATTAAGCTTTTACGACCAGACGAAATATAAACAGAAGTCAACTTACGATAACTTTTTTTTTTTAAATTTTGATTGGAGGTTTAACGACCACCGTGAGCAACTCAATGGACTATAAGCAGTCACCCCTCCCTAATGTAGGGCCACAAGTTCCAGGGAAGGAGAGAGCCACTGCCGTAAGACAAACACAACAGCCATACCTCACCGGGATTCGAACCCGCACCCCTTTCGGACGAATGATCAGAAGCCATCGCTTAGACCACTGCGCCACCGGGGCGGCAACTTTTTTCTTTATTGGTCCAGAAATCTTTATGTCCATCCAACATATAACACAGCAGGTAAACTTCACTTGGCCGCTCCGGTGGCGCAGTGGTCTAAGCGATGGCCTCTGATCATTCGTCCGAACGGGGTCCGGGTTCGAATCCCAGTGAGGCATGGATGTTGTGTTTGTCTTACGGCACTGGCTCTCTCCCTTCCCTGGAACCAGTGACCCTAAATTAAGGACGGGAGACTGCTTATAGCCCATTGAGTTGCTCACGGTGGTCGTTAAACCTCCAATCAAAAAAAAAAAAAAAGAAAAACTTCACTTTTTATCTTAGCGGTCGAACGGCTACATACACATCCCCATGAGCAACTGCCGTATCGTCTTTTTTTATCTGTCGTTGTTATTTAATTCATACGTGACTTTCTCTCTGACCTGAACTGTGTTGCCAACCTCATTCAATGAGAGAGGGAAGATATCACGTTAAGTTTAGAAGTATAAAGGAGAACAAACTCAAATGTACATAGGAAAAGGAACTAAAAATGAAAGTTAATTTAGAATATACGTCACATGCTGTTAGATTAACTTTCATACTTTTTGTCTTAAACTCATCAGCATGTAGAAGAAAATGTTTCTGCTTCATTATCTTTCAACATTCCGTTTTCTGTTTCATTTCCTTTCAACATTCGCTGTTGCTGCCTCATTTGACGAAACCTCTTCCTCTTTTGTGTCATGTGCTAAAACTTTTCCTTTCCTGAGTTGCAGTTTTATTAGGCGCTCAGAGTTACTAATCACGGTGACGATAACGAGATCCTTTCAGTTCAGTTCGGTGACACCAAATCACTTTCAGTCAGTGGAGATGTTTGTGTTAGGTAAGCAAGGGAGCTTTTCATTGCGCACACACACACACACACACATACGCTGGATTCTTACAAATTTAATTCTGCTCAGTAACAAAGTTCTCGCAAAATTAATCCTCGCCTTAATGTACGCTTAAGAGTAGCAGGTCGTCCTGCTTTTAGATTAAAGCAAGACTGTTTTCCAGGCGATCGATTTCTTCCGCCCCCTTCCACCGATTAGGCGCTCCTCGCAGAACTCCGTAATACAAATTTAATTTTCTCTAACTATCGTTAAAGAAATTTCGCTCTAGGTGCTCTTTCCTTTTTCTTAATGAATACAGATTCTTGAATTAACTTTTTCTTCAAGGTTTATTTGAATCCACCATCGGCATAGAAACGAAGGGAGAATTTTTATTCGCGTCTTCTTTTCTTTTAAGTTGACGGATGTCTAAGGGAGGTTTCTTGTTTCACTCTGAATTGCAACTAACGAAAATATATTCCAACATGCTTACTTTTCATGGCAGGTATTTTGTTCGTTTTTGCTTAGGGATCGACAGGGTTTTGCAAAATTCAAGTACGTTGCTCGAGGGCATCATCTGATTAAATGTTTAAAATATTCATTAAAGTTCTTATGAAAAACTGGATTATTTCGCGCCAGGGGCGTACGTAGAAATGTTTTGAACCAACAGAAAATGGAAGTTTCTGAAATGCGTCGGAACAAAATAAAAGTTAATGAAAAATAGAAGAAAATTTGAAAGCAATATTTTTTAATATAATTTGATTGATTTTAATTAAATTAATGCATTTTTTTGACGTAAGTCGCATTTAAAGAAAAAAAAAAAGAAACATTTTTAGGGGAAAGGGCCCTTGGACCCTTCTAAATACGCCCTAGTTTTGCACAGTTAAAAATGAAACACTAGATCGTGATTGGTATTCTTTATGTCACAGATTTTCTAATTTAGAAAATAAAGCCACGATATAAAAGAAGCTGGGTATATTGCATGACAACTTTTACACAGAGATAGAAACAGGTGGAGGGTCAGCGGGTAGACAGTTTCTTGAGGGTCAAACGGGTCGGGTCAAAGTGTTCCTGACCCAATTGCGACCCCGTTTTATTTCCGTTTTTAAGGTGGACGTCAAGTAATTTTGCTTCCTATACTTACAATGGAAAAAATTCTGTACACATTTTCTTCACAATTAATGCGTTCCCAAGGGTGAAAATTTGAACATAGATTAAAATAGCTTCATTTTATAACTTGAAATACTTAATATTTTCTAAAACATAACCATAATTATGCAATCCAACATTTGTTTGTCTACTAACGTCATCAAAGTACAGGTCAGGCCATCTTTTTCTGGTTTCAACACCACCAAAGGAAAAGTTATTGATTTTTAATAAAATTATGGTTATGTTTCAGAAAATATTAAGTATTCCAAGTTATAATATGAAGTTATTTTAATCGATGCTCAAATTTTCATCCTTGGGAGCCCACTAATTGTGAAGGAAATGTGTACAAAACTTTTTCCATTGGAAGTATAGGAAGCAAAATTACTTGACCTCCAACTTAAAATTGAAAAAGAAAAAAATATTCCAAAAGCAGAACGCGTACTGTAGAATTTTGTGCGCAATACTAGTGCTAACGGAGTGAAAAAGATTTGCTTTACAAAAAAATTGCCGTCTCTTTCTTAAAGTAACGAAGATTTCCATTGCTCGACGCCACTGCGCAGACGCTAGACTCACCGATACTATATCGTAAAACGATACTTCCATTGCGTTTGTTTTCAGCGCGATTAGCCCGAGCAAGATGCGAGCGAATGTCTGTTACCTGCTTCTCTGCTGATTCAGTCTCTCACACCCCGCGTGTCACATTATAAGACTGAGAGTTACTTTTCACATCGCATCTTTTGCATTAAGCATTCAGAGGCTTTCGTTTGATGTGCTAGCATCCATTTCCATTGCATGTCGTTTCAGAATTAATGCTTTATTTGTTAATGTGGATGAAATTAATGTTAAGGAGATTGAAAAAGACGTCGAGGCCAACAAATACGTGCTTGTTGAAAACAAAAACAGTTTGAAGAGTGAATGCAGGAAGTTATTTCATCTCATTAAGGAACCACAATAAAAGTTTCCAGAATGTGAATGTTGATTTCATGAGTGTTCTTTTCTTCTGAGGAGCAATGATGAAATCAACATCCACATTTTGGAAACTTTCAGATCATCTGAAGCTGCTGAAAATTGATGTTGCTGTGGAAGATATTCTGAAGCTTGATGTGTCATCACAAAAACAGCAAAAAATGAAATTACACATACAGGTTATTTAATTCAAAAATTTTGACTGTAGCACCATCAAAATTAAGTGGAACCGCCTTAACATTACTGCGGAGGGATTTTCTGACTTTCGCAGATGTGTTTGAAAATATTATATTAGGTGTACAAATAAGTTTTAAAGCGTTTTTTTTTTGTGTGACGTATATCGTTAATTTACATATCCGACATTCCCCCGCGTTGTCGTCATGTGACTGTAACTGGTCCAGAGTATAAAATGTGGCACAATAGTTTGCCCAACAGTCAAATGCATTTGCACATCGGTAGGTGAAAGATGGCAAGCGATACTGCATTTATTCGACACTGCATTCGTTACGAACTTCATCAAGGAAAAAGTGCTGCAAAAGCATGTGCATCTTTCTGCTCTCTTCTGGGGAAGAATATTGTATCGAAAAGCACGTGTGAGTTTTAATTTATAACGTTTAAAGCAGGTGATTTTGATGTTAGCGATCGAGAAGGTAACGGCGCCCCGCAGAAGTTTGCACATGAAGAACTGTAAGTATTGCTGGATGAAGATTCGTCTCAAACGCAAAAAGAATTAGCTGAACAACTGGGGATAACTCAACAAACCATTTCCAATCGTTTACGCGCAATGGGATAGATTCAGAAGGAAGGAAAATGGGTGCCACATGACCAGAGCCAAAGGAATAAGGATCAGCATGTCATGAAGTGTTTGAATCTGTTGAATAAACAACACAGAAACTCACACAGAAAGTCTTTCCTGTGGAAAACCGTTACGGGTGGTGAAAAGTGGATATGGTACAACATTCCCAAACGCGAAAAACACTAGGTAGACCAGGGTGAAGCAACGACATCGACAACGTGGAAAGAGCGATGGCTTCTGTTTGATGTTCCTAATCCACGTCAATTGCTTGTATTAATTATTCATTCGCCTCCTAGTTATTTGTTGAGTTGCTGCTTACCATCTTTGGTGAATCGTCAGCATTGCGCGGGACTCCAACCTGCCAAGTGGTTTGGCAGTTAGTCGTTTGTGAGTCTGGTGAATTCGTGGCCGCTGTGGTGCAGTGGTAGCAATTCCGGCGCGTAACTGGAAGAACTTGGGTTCGATTCCCAGTGGCGGCCAATGAGAATTTTTCCGTGACTCACTTATAAACGTGGAAAGAGCGATGACTTCTGTTTGATGTTCCTAATCCACGTCAATTGTGTGTATTAATTATTCACTGAAATACCATATTCCCTCCAAGAAAGTTCTGCTGTACATCTGGTGGAATATGAAGGATGTGCACTATTATGAACTATTGGAACAAGGTCAAACTGTTACTGCTGATCACTACAAGAAACAATTGCTACGGTTGAACCATGAAATCTGTCAGAAACGTTCATTCACAGGCAAAGGATTGCGTCCCATTAAATTACTGCATGACAACGCCAGGCCGCATGTCGCGAAAGCGGTCAAGGAAACGTTATTGATGTTTGGCTGGGAAGTTTTGGAGCACCCGGAGTATAGTCCCGACATTGCTCCTTCAGACTATCATTTTTTTCGATAGATGCAACATGGTTTGTCTGCTGTACGGTTCCGGACATGCGACGAAGTGCAAAAATGGGTTGAAGACTTCATCGCGTCACACGACGAAGTATTCTTCATGGCTGGAATTCGTCGGCTCCCTGGCCGATGTTGTAAGGGGATAGATAATAACGGCGCATATTTTGATTCGCAAAGGTATTGTTGTTTTCTCTCAAATAACATGCTCGGTTTCTTAAAACCTTTAAAACTTATTTGTACACCTAATATATGTTGAAAAAAGTTTCGAATTTATGGTCCAAAACAGATTTGTCCGGGTCAGGTCTCGGTCGGGTCCAGTTATGCGACTTCCGCGTCCGGGTCCAAAATTTTTGACCCGTTTCAAACTCTGCTTCTAGAAACACATTTCGTGGATTTAAGAAAAGTTCTGCTTTCCTAGCATTATAGCGTTTTCGAGAGATGGATCGGAAATCACATCACTGTTACTTTGTCACCGTAACTGAAAAACCCCTGCCACCACTTAGACCAGTGACAAAAAAAGTAACAGCTACAAAAACACCGTTAAGGATGTCAACGTTGGCCGTGTCCGAGCAACAACTGGGATCCAAAATCACTGTTACATCATAGTTTCGGTTGCCATATCACCGTATCTAAGCAATGTACCTCCTCTTCAGTTCAAACACCACAGAGGTCACTAGTGATGTGAGCTTTCTTTCAGTTTTCCCTTTTTCCACGTTTAAGAGAGCTTTGGTTCTGGCCGTGCATTCTCTCGTAAACAAAAATTTCACCAGCGAGACGGTAACTCGCCCTTACGCTACTGCTCCGTCACCCCTGTCGTAAGCCGTGATTTTCATACTGTTATAAGTAGGACCGCGACTCGCCGATCCGGCTTATTTACAGCTCCGTCACTCCTGTCGTAAGCCGTGATTTTCTCACTGTTATAAGTAGGACCGCGACTCGCCGATCTGGCTTATTTACAGCTTCGTTACCCCTGTCGTAAGCCGTGATTTCCCCATTGTTATAAGTAGGACCGTGACTCGCCGATCCGGCTTATTCACAGCTCTGTCACCCCTGTCTTAAGCCGTGATTTTCCCACTGTTATAAGTAGAACCGTGACTCGCCGGTCCGGCTTATTTACAGCTCTGTCACCCCTGTCTTAAGCCACGATTCCCACTGTTATAAGTAGAACCGTGACTCGCCGATCCGGCTTATTTACAGCTCCGTCACTCCTGTCATAAGCCGTGATTTTCCCACTGTTATAAGTAGGACAGTGACTCGCCGATCCGGCTTATTTACAGCTCCGTCACTCCTGTCGTAAACCGTGATTTTCCCATTGTTATAAGTAGGACCGTGACTCGCCGATCTGGCTTATTTACAGCTCCGTCACTCCTGTCGTAAACGGTGATTTTTCCATTGTTATAAGTAGGATTGTGACTCGCCGATCCGGCTTATTTATAGCTCCGTCACTCCTGTCGTAAACCGTGATTTTCCGACTGTTATAAGTAGGACCGTGACTCGCCGATCCGGCTTATATACAGCTCCGTCACTCCTGTCATAAGCCGTGATTTTCCCACTGTAATAAGTAGGACAGTGACTCGCCGATCCGGCTTATTTATAGCTCCGTCACTCCTGTCGTAAACCGTGATGTTCCCACTGTTATAAGTAGGATTGTTACTCGCCGATCCGGCTTATTTACAGCTCCGTCACTCCTGTCGTAAACCGTGATTTTCCCATTGTTATAAGTAGGACCGTGACTCGCCGATCCGGCTTATTTACAGCTCCGTTACCCCTGTCGTAAGCCGTGATTTTCCGACTGTTATAAGTAGGACCGTGACTCGCCGATCCGGCTTATATACAGCTCCGTCACTCCTGTCATAAGCCGTGATTTTCCCACTGTTATAAGTAGGATTGTGACTCGCCGATCCGGCTTATTTATAGCTCCGTCACTCCTGTCGTAAACTGTGATTTTCCCACTGTTATAAGTAGGATTGTGACTCGCCGATCCGGCTTATTTACAGCTCCGTCACTCCTGTCGTAAACCGTGATTTTCCCATTGTTATAAGTAGGACCGTGACTCGCCGATCCGGCTTATTTACAGCTCCGTTACCCCTGTCTTAAGCCGTGATTTTCCCACTGCTATAAGTAGAACCGTGACTCGCCGATATGGCTTATTTACAGCTCCGTTACCCCTGTGGTAAGCCGTGATTTTCCGACTGTTATAAGTAGGACCGTGACTCGCCGATCCTGCTTATTTACAGCTCCGTCACTCCTGTCATAAGCCGTGATTTTCCCACTGTTATAAGTAGAACCGTGACTCGCCGATCCGGCTTCTTTACAGCTTCGTCACCGCTGTCGTAAACGGCGATTTTGTCACATTTTAAAGTCACCATCACTCCCATGGAACTGTCAGCGTTGTCATTGTGACAGGGAAAACACTGTTAAACCCACCTCTAGCGTTTTCTGATCGATAACGAAAGTACGGTTCCTGTAAATGCAAATTGTTTGGCTATACACTCACAACTTCCTCCCGAGACAGAGAAGGGTTTCGAAAAATAAATTTTACCTCCTTCCCTCACCTGCTCAGGACGGATTTTTTCCTGTTAAAGAGCAGGAATTAAAGTCATCAGAAAAAAAAAAATATTATACCGCAATATTTAAATCATACAGCAATTCCTATAACATCATTTCACAAGTCGTTTTGACTAATAATTTTTTTCTTAGAGCAGGAATTTATTTTTGAGGTTCGGCTTTCATAGATAAGTAATACTCAAGTTACTAAAATTTTAGATGGAATAACACACTTCTGTATGCATACTGCTTTTTTCCCAAGTAGAAAGTAATTGGTGTAGACCAGTGGATCATTCATACAACTGAATGACTGTATCATTCGAATGGCTCACTCTCAAAGCTGAATTAGCTATATTAGGGCAACCTTCCGTCTGCACAACTAATATGATGCCGGAACGCCAGTGGTTCAACCACGCAACTGAAATGACCGTGGGATGAATATGACTCGCCTTCAGGACGGAGATAAGCGCAACATGTCAATGAATCACCTTTAGCGCGTAAATGAACACGGCATGGCCGCCCGCCCCGGTGGCGCAGTGGTGTAAGCGATGGCTTCTGATCATTCGTCCGTTAGGGGTCAGGGTTCAAATCCCGGTCAGGCATGGATGTTGTGTTTGTCCTACGGCACTGGTTCTCTCCCTTCCCTGGAACCAGTGACCCTAAATTAGGGACGGGCGACTGCTTATAGCCCATTGAGTTGCTCACGGTGGTCGTTAAACCTCCAATCAAAAAAAAAAAAAAAAAAAAAAAGAACACGGCATGGAAGTACATCATCCTCTGAGCAGAATTGAATACGTCACGTCAGTGGAATACCCTCATAAGGCAAATAAATAGGGCACATCACGAATACGGCACTTATTCTCGGGCCGGAAGTAAACACGGAAGGTTAGTAGATCATCCTCAAAACGGGTAGATGCGGCGTGCAGTGGATCATCATGCTCAAAGCGGAAATGACGTCAGAGAGTTATCCTGAAAACGGAAATGACTACTGCACGTCAATGCATCATTTCAAGAGCAGAAGTGAATATGCCGCTTTGGTGGGTCATTCTTACAACAGCAATAAATACAGAAGGCCAATGGATCCCCCCAGAAGGCAAATAAGGACCACATATCAGTGACTCATTCTCCGAACGGAAATTAGAGCGGCACGTCAGTGCATCATCCCAAAGACGCCTAGAAAGTACGAGGCCATGACATTAGAAAAGATGAGTTCCCTTCGTTTGCGACACCACTGTGAAGTTACATGGGCGGATACATCAACATGCTACACGGGCAGATACGCCAAACACGACAGCTTTGGAAACCAATCGAAAGCATTGGTTTCCGCGTGACGTCATTAAAAGAAGGAACTCCCCTCTCTAACGCCATGGCGTTGCATTTTCTAGACGGCGCTGATCATCCTGAGGAAAGAAATGAATATGACTCGCCAGTAGATCTCTTTCAAAAGGCAAATGAATACCGCACGTTAGTTAATTACTATCCTCAGAGTGGAAATAAATACCGCAGGTCAGTGGATCAATCAATCTGAGGAAATGGATCATTCTTAAAGCGGAAATGACGATCATTCTTAAAGCGGAAATACTCATAGCAAAAATGTATACGGCAAACTAGTGAATCTCCTTCAAAAGGCAAATGAAGACCACCTATCAATGGATCATATAGCGACACAACCATACAACTAGAATCATCACGTTAAGTCAATGACATCCACGCAAACCTCAAGCACTGAAGCTAGCAAGTGGCTCATCTAGACAACTGAAATGTCTGTGATGGGTTAGTGTCTCAGGCCTTAATTGACTGTGGAATACCAGCGGCTCCCTTACAGAACTGAAATAAGTGTGATACCCTGTTAATTCCACTTGAAAAACAACAGCTGTTCTGAATTCTTGAAGCGTTCTGGCAGGGGCTCTAAGAACCTCTACGACGAAGCAAAAGATCTAGGAACCTCTGTGATGAAACAAAAGATCTAAGAACCTATATGATGAAACAAAAGTTCTAAGAACCTCTACGATGAAACAAAAGATATAAGAACTTCATGATTAAACAAAGGATCTAAGAACCTCTATGATGAAACAGAAGATCTAAGAACGTCTATGATAAAACAAAAAATCTAAGAACCTCTACGATAAAATAAAAAATCTAAGAACCTCCGAGGAAGAAATACTAAGTGGTTATAAAATCTCTATTTCTAAGCAGGCAAAGAAGGTTAGGCCAAAATTAAAAAGCAAACTGAATGCAAACATAAATATTCTCCGTTAGGATTAGATAAATTCGCTATCTTGCGAATTTTTCCTATCCAACCAGAAAAAATGTGATATCCGGAAATTAAAATATAAATTCACATCATGTTAAAATAAAATAGTAAAAAAAAAAGTCTCGAAAACTAATACCGAACATAGTTTCGGTCATCAAGAGCAAAACTAGTCTTCATAATAGGACCTGCTGAAGCTACTGAGATATTGTACCAAATACTACTGTACATTTAGTCCACTGAATCGAAATCTTGTTTTGAGCACTGATCTCTGACCGTTCGTTCGACTGAGAAACCCAGGTTGGAGTCCCGGATGAGGCATGGTTGGTGTGTTTGCCTTACGGCACTGGCTCTGTCCTTTCTCTGGAACAATTGACTCCAAATCAGGGACAGGCTACTGCTTTTATCCATAAGAGTTTTTCACGGTGATCGCTAAACCCCGAAGAGGAAACTGGACACAGTTTAAAACGAAATATGCATTAGAGGTTTGGGT
This sequence comes from Macrothele yani, assembly GCA_039090855.1. Lineage (NCBI taxonomy): Eukaryota > Metazoa > Arthropoda > Arachnida > Araneae > Macrothelidae > Macrothele > Macrothele yani. Next base: position 119,347,913 of record CM077001.1, on the reverse strand, counting down.
CACAGTTTTATTGGCGGTCGTCGATCGACGACAGCAACTCGTAAAGATACTTTCCTTTCCCCATTTTGCTCTGCACGTGGATATTAGACGTGAATTTCTACACGTAGTCAAGATACAGGTAAACGATGTTCCTATACTTCGAACCAGGAAACACTGGTCTGCTTTCTTTTGGTCCATACGCGCAGTTAGTTTATATCGTTCTTCTGGAAAATATACATGCGTGTGGTGTGCAACGTCGTGAGTTTTAAAACAAAAAAAAAAAAAAACCCCAAAAAACCCTGTATTATCCTGTATCTACCAAAAAAAAAAAAAAAACATTTTTATCTTTGTTTCAAGTTGTGCACCCCTATTTTGATATTTATTAAAGCTCCTAAATTGCTATGTGGGATTTTTGAGAAAATTGTGAGTTTTTTTTGGGTTTTTTTACTTACCGAATCGCGAAGTACCTCTCAGATTAATTTTGGTCCTGCAGACACAAAAGATAATCCTAGAAGCCTATTAAATTTTTTCTTGCAGACTCGCGATCATGGGTGGAAGTTTTCCGTCTTTCAGAACTAACTAAAAACGGAAGTTAGACGGAGTGACGATTTATCCCGTAATTGTATTTTTATTTTCTGCGAATGCCAGTATTATACATAAAAACAGCCTGTCATTCCCTTTCTCTATGTTTGGTACGCTTAAAGTCACAGCAACGTCTGCATTGTGGCGCCATCTCTTGATGCTGAGAGAAAACACAGTCAAAACACCACATTATCGTACATTTTTCAAAATATTTCGCAAAGGGCTTACTTAAAAGTTGAAGTTGAAATCACTCATGGAAGATCAGACAGTTCAGTGTTTTTAAAAAATCGACAACTCATATCGACACGATTCAGTTTTAAAAGCGAGGACCGTCACATGCTCACATTTTAATTGTTCTGCGAGCTGAAAACAGAACAATTTTTTAACTACTAAACGTGTTGATAAATTCGTGTGTGCTCTCCAAATTTCAAAGTTATTATGGCACGCAATAACTTTGAGATGTCAAGGTGATCGGGTGCTAATATGAAAGCATTGGATTATCAATGACTCCAGTTCTACTTCGAATTTATCCGATCTACAAAATTCGAATTGAATTCTTAATATGACGGCAAGTTGAGTTTGTATATTAATTTAATTTAACACAATTCCAATATTAATTTATACGCTTCAATTATTTTTTACTATTTTTTTTATTTTATCGAGCTTTCCGAGTTTACTGTTGATTGTCTTATACATTTTTCAGAATATTTCAAATACCCCACATTATCGTACATTTTACAAGATATTTTGCTACGGGTTTTCTATTATAAATATCAATACACAAATCTATTTAAAACGCTCTAACATACAATAAAAATTGAAATTTTGATATGTCAAAGTCAGCAAAATCGCATCTAATAACATTTTTAGCTCTTACATGAATGAGTTTTTACTATCTATATTTCCTTACAGAAATCCGGCGACGACTTAATTTGTTTTCAATGTTTTTCAATTACAACTTTCACCCCGCCCTAGGTGAGGCTAAATCTCCTATATAATAATATTTATTTAAAGCTTAAAAGCACCCGTCCTAGGGCGGGCTGCAGGCTAGTTGTTAATAAATATTGTTTTATTGCACAAATGTTTGTATTTCAGTCTGAAAACGGAGGTAAGAATTTATCAAAACAGATGTTAGACATTGCCTCGTATTCGATATAACAGATGTTAGACATCGATATAACAGATGTTAAACATAGCCTCGTAATCTTAAATGCATTTTCTCGCTGTGTTCCCCCCTGCCCTATATGGTTGTTTAGTATCACTTTATTACATAAATGTTTCTGTTTAAAATTCAGAATGTATGGGGACTTTCCGAAAACGAAAGTTGGACGGAGCGAAAATTTCTTTCATAATCGTACAATTGAGGCAAAGAAAATTTTGACAACAGAAGCTAATGGCATCAAAGATTTTCCCGATTTTTTTTTTTTTGCGGTGTTTTTCCCTGCACTGTATTATTATTTAATCATTTAATTACATAAATATTTGAATTTAAGATGGAAAATGGAAAAAAAAAATCCAAAAACGGAAATGGGACTGAGCAAAGATTTCTCCTGTAAATTTTTTCTAGCGATGTTCCGTTTGTCCTGTATTGTTGTCAAATATAATTTCGTTCCATACATCTTTGTCTTTTAGCTTGAAAGTGGAGGCAAAGTTCTAGGTATAGAGGGCAGAGTGTTCTTGATTCTGGTCATCATTGTAATTGCTGTGGTATTTAGGTTAGGTTTCTGTTTTCTTTCTTTTTTTTTTTCAGGTAGAAAAATATAAGGTAGTCAGTTCTATTCTATCTCTCCCTCTCTCCCTCTCTAATTTCTACCTGTGATATTGACAGATGACCACTCGCAGATTATTTTGTTGCACCGTCCCAGATTGATCAAGAACTTCGTGCTTTAACAAGTGCAGATGAAATATTGTAGAAGTTAAATGTAACGAAATAGAGAGAGAGAGAGAGATGACCAACCAATCTGCCCAAACGCATTTTATGAGAATCTCAAAAGATTCATTGTGAAAAGGCTGCTTTCCTTAGCAAAGATGTTGACCTATCAAACTGTTCCAAAGCGTTAGATGCAATAATTGGCGAAAAATGTAAAAGGAGAAAGAAATTAGGGAGTTATCTGACACGTTTCATCTCTCAATTAAAGAGACTTAATATCTTGCTTCAGAAGATACCTAAAACTTCAAGGAAAAGACATAATTAAGCAACTTTTAACCGAAGCAAACTTTGTAAGCCGTTGCTGCATTTTCTTGCGAATGCAAAAGGGGATTTTCTCAGATGAATTTGAAAATAGCCCCAGTTTTGGTTGTGACGCATACTCTAACTTGACTTTCATTTTCAATTTCTTTCTCTACGTGAATTTTGGGTTCATTCTCGTTAAGCATTTCAAGGATTTAGGTTATATTTTTCTCTCTCACTGAAAATTATGTGGCAACAGTCTCGAGGTTAGATTAAATGACGCGCGTATGATTTAACAAGATAAGAAAAATGTATATAATGTGTTTCTATATACACTATATTGACAAAAGTCGCAAGACACCTAGAGGAAAACACAACACGGCATTTATTGACATACATTAATACGGTGTCGGTCCACCTTTGGCTTTAATGCATGCACTGATCCTTCGAGACATGCTGTCGACAAGGTTTTGAAACACAGCGATTGGTATACGCTTTCATTCAGTACATAATGATGCTGCTAACTGTTGCTTAGTTGTAGGCCTTGGTTCCAAACTTCTTATGCGGTGCTCAAATTCATCCCATAGGTGCTCTATGAGATTACGATCAGGGCTCTGTGGTGAACAGTCCACACACGATACGGAATTATCATCAAACCACGTCGTAACAGTCCTTGCTTTATGGCTCGGTGCATTATCTGCTGGTGCCAACAAGGCTTGATCCCATAGTACTGCCACAGAGTTGGTAGGGCATAATTGTCCAGAATATCGAGGTAGACGTGCTGGTTAATAGGTTTGTCCACGATAACCAACGGGACGGGACCGTATCACGAAAAACTCTCCGCACGAGAACACTGCAAGCTCCAAACTTGACTGAAGGAACAGTGCACTGTGGTAAATATCGTTCCTCCGGCTGTCGCCATACCCACACATGGCCATCAGCTTGATGGATCGTGTATCTGGATTCATCAGTCCATAGGACCCGTTTCCATTGATTTACGGTCTACGATAAATGTTCTTTACATCCATGCTAAACGGCGAGTAGCATTCCGAGTGGAGATGGAAAGCTTATGAGCAACTACACGAGCACGGTTGTAACGTACCAGGAGATGTGACGTACCTGCCAGCAGGACGCACACGACATAAAGGCAGATAGGAATCAGAATGAACGTCCGCGTAGCTCAATTGGTAGAGTGACTTATTCCGGAATGAGGGGATCCGGGTTCGAATCCTGGCGTGGACAGAAATGACGGAGAAATTTACTTGGTTATAATGGCTCCGAACTATCCGGATGACCCGACCGTTCAAAATCTCGCAATGGTGTGATGTTATTTCCACACCGCGAGATAGGAAAAATAAGAGAATCCCTTCTCCAGCGCTTCGAAAAATAAAAATGTGTGATGTTGCATTCCACACACTAGATTGACTGGGAGTTCTCAGGTGCACGTTCTACAGTGGATGGCTGCCTGCAACGATTCATGGTCACGGCTGACCCGTGGGCCATGCCCCTGGCCCTCTTTCGGGGGGGAGATGTGACGTACCTGCCAGCAGGACGCACACGACATAAAGGCAGATAGCAATTAGAATCAACGTCCGCGTAGCTCAATTGGTAGAGCAACTTATTCCGGAATGAGGGGACCCGGGTTCGAATCCTGGCGCGGATAAAAATGACGGAGAAATTCACTTCGTTATACGGTAACCTATAGGATAAAGTTATCTGCGAATGGTAAGTGTACATACCGAGGTTCCAGCACTTTTACTCACCTATACACAGAAATCTTGTGCAGTACTCCGTTGATTAGCTGTTATGACTCTCGTGAGGATTCGATGTCCTATATCACTGATTTTCTTTGGTCTGCCGGTACGTTTTGCTGGTTGAGGCAAGCCATGTGTCTTCCACTTATTCAGTACATCCAAAACAGTTGACTTGGGTATGTTTAAACGTCTCTCGGTTTCTCTTATGGACAACCCACTAATATAACACCCAACAATCTTTCCTTTCTCAAAGTCAGTTCTCTCCCGTCGGGACATTTTAACTCAACCTGACAGTGCGATATGACCCCGGTCAGCTACAGGCTTGTTTTTTATACCATTTGCAGCTGTACCGCGCATCTTAACAACGCAGCGGATCCGTTCATTGGCTTTTGAAGGGATGTCCGGTGACTTTTGTCAATATAGTGTATTTCCGATAAAGTTGAATTGCGACTGAGATATTTGGAATCTCAAATGACAGAGGTTTAGAGTATTGTATTTGTCGAAGCATACTGTTGCTAGCCATTTCAGATGATGATCCGTATGTTGTTCCTGATGATTTTCATTGATGAATTAGTAAACTGAAGTACCGTAAAAATAGAATAAAGACTGTAGTTTTCGTAACTTAAAACGACTCTTTTCTGGCCGCTGGGTCGCCTAATGTTTCTCATTGTATAATTAAGGATTATGTGCTAGTTATCCGGAGCACAACATTAAGAAGCTCCAGGGTTACAAAAAATCACCGATAGTACGACAGGTAATGTTTAAGAGAACAATTATACCTATGTAACGCCTGTCCTTAACGCTCTGATGTCATACATACTAGCAGCGCCATCTGCTTTTATCCGGTGGCCGAAGTCGGAACTAAGCTCAATGCTATCGCACGGTACGTTAAATCAAGGAGAAATACCGGAAAATAAAATAAAGTTAGCAAGACAAACGACTTCATCTGTGGCAACACGCACGTGCTCGAACAATTGTCTGCGACGTTTGTTCTGTTACGTAGGTGTTATGTCGTGTTTCATTTCATTTTCTTCGCATCACAGAGTAATTTCATAAAAAGGAATAAAATTGCAGAGTAATTTCATGAAAAGGAATCAGCGTTATTTTATTTCACTTTATAAAAGGAACAAGTAAAATTGTAAGAAAGTAACTGCAGGCGTAATTTTCATTCACTGTGATGGAAATTAAAAAAAAAATTATTGGTTCCGTGGAATTTTTTCTTTATAGTACAAGATGGAAGAACATAAAGCTGAAAGAAAATGTCGCTTCAATGGAGAACGACAACGGCGATTATATGCAAACCAATTTTCTAAGAAGTCTTTCATGACCTTTAATTAACATAATTTTTTTACGCTTTCCAACCGTAGGTTGAAGAAGCGTATATGCTCCAGCTTTGTCCGTCCGTCCGTCCGTCCGCACGATAACTCACGTGAAAATGGTTCGATTTCGACGAAATTTTAGTATGTGGTAGGGGACCACCTGGGGACGAAGCCTATTGAAAATGGGCGAAACAGGATCAAAGGTCAGGACATAGCAGCCGGATCCATTCCATTGCTATTATGCGTCATAACTTGTGTAAACATTGTTCGATTTCGATGAAATTTTAGTATGTGGTAGGGAACCACCACCTGGTGACGATCCCTATTGAAAACGGGTGAAATAGGGTCAAAGGTCAGGACATAGGAGCTGGATCCATTCCATTGCCTTTATGCGTCATAACTTGCGTAAAAATTGTTCGATTTCGATGAAAATTTAGTATGTGGTAGGGAACCACCTGAGCACGGGCCCTATAGAAAATGGGCGAAATGGGGTCAAAGGTCAGGCAGGGCATAAGAACGGGATTTATTCCATTGACCTTTTTCGTCATAACTTGCGTAAAAATGGTTCGATTTCAATCAAGTTTTAGTATGTGGTAAGGAACCACATGGGGACGAACTCTATTGAAAATGGGCGAAATGGGGTCAAAGGTCAGGACATAAAAGGGGGATCCATTCCATTGTCTTTATGCGTCATAACATGCGAAAATACAGTTCGATTTCGATGAAATTTTAGTATGTGGTAGGGAACCACCTGGGAACGAACGCTATTGAAAATGGGCGAAATGGGGTCAAAGGTCAGGCAGGGCATAAGAACGGGATTTATTCCATTGCCCTTATGCGTCATAACTTGCGTAAAAATGGTTCGATTTCGATGAAATTTTAGGATGTGGTAGGGAGCCACTGGAAACGAACCCAATTGAAAATGGGATAAATTGGGTCAAAGATCAGGACACTGGAGTGGGATCCATGCCATTGTCCTTGTGCATCATAACTTACCTAAAATGCTTGGATTGCGACAAAACTTAATCATGTTGTTCCGGAGGTATAGTGAACCGGTTCTGTTGAATATCAACGAAATGGGGTCTAAGGTCATTGCACAAAAGCAAGATTTAATCCACAGCCATTATTCTCATAACTTCCGTAAAACTGCTTCTACTGCGACGAAACTTTAGTATGTTATTCCTGAGGTATACTGAACCGGTTCTGTTGAATATCATCGAAATGGGGTCAAAGGTCAGGACACAGGAGCGAGAATTATTCCACAGCCATTATCCACAAAACTTGAGTAATAATTTCTGGTATGTCGGAAAGCGTATCAAAATCAATGCATTGCATGATTTTACTAACTTGTATTACCTATATTTTTACAGTATATAATTTTCAACGTACTCTGACTGTCATATGATGGGTTAAAATCTATTAACGATACGTAAAATAATAGGCTTCTGTCATATGATGGGTTAAAACCTATTAACGATACGTAAAATAATAGGTTTCTGTCATGGGAATATTGAATGGAAATATTACTGAAATTTTGTTGTTTGTGACCTATCTTATAGATTGTCCATTAATAATTCAACCGTTTATTGTAGTTACCTAAATGTATTTTACGATTCGTGTTATAAAAATTTCAGTCACAGCTTTTTCACTCGTGCATGGCACGGCTATGATCTTGCTAAATTAGAAAAGCTTTACAATCTACCTCCTCCAATTACAACAATAACTTTATTATCATTTACAAACGTTTTTGGGGCTCCGCTAAACCAGTTTAATTCAACAAAACACGCCCGATCTCGTCTCCTTCGGAAACACCATTCGTCAGAGAATACAAAAAACAAGAAGCGGTTGAGATCGATAGAAAAACCTAAAGAGTTTAAAAATTTGAACTGTATATTAGTAAATTATGTGGAAGAAATATTCTTCTCATAATACGTGGTAATGTGTCAGAATTGAAAATTATGAAGTGTAAGGAGTAGCATACTCGAACGAAAATAGGGAGATGCGAGTTCGATTCTCACTCCAGGGCGATATGATTTTCGAGTTTTCTTATGTTACGTGATGAACAGTAAATACAGGCAATTCAGAGATGTCTGATTGCTCTGTTAACAATTCTGACACATTTCATGTATTATGAGAAGAATTTTTCTTCCACAGAATATACCTGAGGGACTGGGGATTTACTTTACTACGGTACGAGGGAGCAGAATTGCTACGGCTGGCAAAAATCTCAGAATATTCTGATTCTTAACTCTTCTAAAAACCTCTTTTTTTTTTTTTTTTTTTTTTTAATTAAAGGTTTAACGACCACCGTGAGCAACTCAATGGGATATAAGCAGTCGCCAGTCCCTAATTTAGTGTCACTGGTTCCAAGAGATCCAGTGCCTGTAAGACAAGAACATGACCCATGCCTTACCGGCGGGATTCGAACTCGGACCCTTCTAGGACGAATGGTAATAAGCCAGCGGTTAGCCCACTGCGCTATCGGAGCGGTCTTGGGATTTCATCTTCCTGGGTGATGTACCGGGCAGCATACTCGAATAGAAATCGCTGGTTCGGTTTGCGATGTAATTTTCAAGTCTTCTGATGTGATAGATGTTACGTGACGACTAGTAAATACGAGCAATTCAGAGATGTTTGATTATTGTGTTGATAGTGTAATTCTATATTTTAGTATCAAAATGCAGTTCTCTTCTGTTGCTCAGTGTAATTTAATCCTTAGTGCAAATTTTACTCTCATTTGTGGGTAACCTTGACAGCAATTTTAATTTCAGCAATTTCTATGCGTAATAAAATTGCTGCGGGATAGTAGTTTTTTTAAATATCATAATTTAATTGTATAATATGAGCGTGTAAGTGATGTTTTTCTTTACATTTTGTACCATGTAGCAATAGAAGGATTGTAGAACAATATGCAAGAAATTGAGTTGCTTTTCATTTGGTAAACCTCAGCCCTTCTCTTTTACAACAATTTATTTCTAAGAGTTCCGGCACCTTTTTCTCCAGAAAAAAAATCACCGATTTTAAGCATTTTTTTCTTTTTGCATTCAGTCTTTGTCAGAAGACATTCTAATAACTGGACAAACATGTACGTTTTCTTTCATAACACTGCAAAGCGAAGTAGTTTTCAATTTCACGAAAGGCGGGTGATTATTCAAATGAGTTACGTAACATTTGCGATTGAAATTTTTCGAGAGAGTAAGAAAATAAGAGAAATTCTTTTCCCTGCAAAATGGTGAAATTAGTTCACATCTGACGCTTCAGCTTTTCCTGATGATTTTATTGCTTTTCGCTGACAAGGCAACTCTCATGAGGATTCTTTTATCTCCGCATGTCGTTCTTTCATAGATTTCTTGCCATCTTGAAGACTTGGAAAACGTTTTTGTTCTGTTTGACGTTTTGTTCGAAGAAAAGTGTTTATTTTGTTCATAAAACTGCTCTTTTGGGTCTCACTCTTACTTTACTGGAGGCACATGATCAATAATATCTTAAAGTGAGAGGAGCAATATATCTTAAAGTGAGCAACAATGCTCTATCGTTCTCTTTCGCATGTGCTGTTTAGAAGCAAGAACTTCCTGGAGCTTCAGTCATGTAGGAAAGCACCTGGCACAATTTTTTAACACAAAATAGAAAGCATCACGCAACCAAGCATAAAATACTTTCAGTGAATGTTGGCTCACGCGTTATCCAAAAAACTGTTTGTTTTAGAAAAAGATCAGCATTTCTTTTTCGGACGTATATGAGTTGTCTAGAATTCATCAGATGCAGCAACATTTTAGTGCTAGGTGAATTTCTTTTTACGCTTAGAACGAGAGTAATTTATGTATAATTAGCGATGGCGATCAGCCATAAATTTGTAATAATGGAAAGTATATAAAACCGTGCCTGTTATAAATGTAAATGAAGCGGTGATTAAATGAAAGTAGGTGCTCTGTTTCTGAGACTTGAAGTACATACACTGCTGGACAGTTGCTAAGGACGGATCATAAACGGCTATATAGCGCATAAAAAAGTAAGCGTTGTTGGATGTCAAGTGAAATAAAATGTCAGAATGCCAGGACATTACAAGAAAGACAATTTATTGTGCTCTGAAATCCCGAAGGCTTTGGAACGTGTTCAAGGGACAAACAGGCCATTTTGTGCAGAATACGTAAACGTGAAAAAATGCAATTACCGTCCGCAGGCGTTCCGGCGTAAGATGTCAATACGGGATATGGCCACCATGGAGGGCGATGCAAGATTTTACACGTCGTGTCATGCTTTGCACAACATTATCAAGCAGCTGTTGGGGATAATTTATCCCATTCCTCTGTCAGTGCACGGATGAGGGTGTCCTTGTATATTGGAGGGCATTGGCGACCAGCAAGACTCCTCCCCAAAGCATCCCACACATTTTCAATGGGATTCAGATCTGGAGAACGTGCTGGCCATACGAGGCGTTGAATATCCTCGCTCTCAACACACTCCAGGACAGCGACTGTTCGATGACATGTTACGTTGTCGTCCATGAAAATGAATCTATCACCGACAGCACCACGGAACATGCGAACATGAATTAGCAGAACATCATTAATGTATCGTTGGCCAGTCATAGTCCCAGTTGGAAGCCCATAGAGGGATGTACGGCCATTGATCATGATGCCAGCCCATACCATGACACTACATGTCGGATATCGATCCCTTTCCTGTATGTTTGCTGGACAATATGCATTACCACTATCACGCCAGATCAGTTATCGTCGACAATCAGACGATAGACTGTATCTACTCTCATCTAAAAACAGGACAGCAGACCAGTCGTTATCAGTCCAATTGCGATGTTGATGGCACCATTGCAAACGAGCGGTACGGTGACGTCTGGACAATGGGATGCACACAACAGGACGGCGGGCGTATAGTCCTCCTTTCATGCAAACGTCTGGCGACAGTTTTTCGGGAGAACCGCTTGCCAGTAGCAGCCATAAACTGATTTGTTATCTCACTAGCTGTGCTGCGCCGGTGTCTTTTTGTTGATAGCACTATGTACCGATCTTCTGCAGGTGTCGTACTGCGAACACGACCTCCCCCGTGACGTATTCTACACTCTCCATTTGTTTGAAATGATTTCCAAAGCCTTGAAACAACACTGTGGCTGACGTCAAATTCCCTGGCAACATCTGTTATTTTTCGCCCTTCTTCAATCTTGCCCATAATACGGATACGGCCACGCGTAAAATCATCTAGGTGATGTCGGGAAGACATACTGAAAATTGCAAGTTCGTCAATTAATTCTTTCCCTTTCAACTTTGCGTTTGAACAACAACGGTCAATACGCGTGAAATCCTTTATATCTCTTATCAGCGCTATGACGCCACGAACAAGTTCGGCAATCCAAAATTTGCATACGCACAACACGTCATCCCGCACTTATGCTAATTTCCACATTTTCCTGCCTTCCATTTTATGGTTGCTATCGTTGCTATTGTCATCAGTCCTTAGCAATTGTCCGGCAGTGTATAATGCCTCTTTATATCTATTGACGTGTGCGAATTGACTTTTTTGGATCATGCATTTCGTGACAGGTAAATATTAAAATATATACAGTATATGACAAAAATGAATGAATGAATGAGAGAGATAGATAGAAATTTTTGCATTTCTTCCATATGTTTCATTTATATTTTTTTGTATTTGCATTTCTTTAAATCAATATCAAACATCAACATCGTAGGGAAAATTGGTAGTTCTTGAGATCTCGTTTTTTTCCTTTCGAGAAAGTCGAATGATGTAACGATTTGTCAATTCCTACTTCATGTGATTTCCTAGGGATATAATTGAAAGAAAAATTCGGTCTGAGCCGATAAGGGTAACTTCAATTAATCCCATTTTTAAACGGGTTAGGAAATCTTGCCTGTACAAACGGAAGATTCGATTGTCTCCAACTCCGAATTCTCAGACCTTATGGTGATCAAAACGTTGACTACGTCGAATTAAATTCAGAAATGATTTTCGTAACGCGACGAAAAGATCTTTTAGTTTTAAGTTTCTACAAGTTAAATCACGACGCGCACTTCAGGCGAAAGAATTTCTCCCGATTTTTTATCTTATCGAATGTTATAAAGTTGATTCATTCTTGGATTTGCACCGCTGAAAATAAAGTAAAATGAGAAATAACAGGAACACAGAACCTTTAGCATACGTTTTTCTCTCGGAGACTCAGAGGGATCAAGTCATCCAGTTTTGTTCCATGCTATGAATGTAAAGTTGCTTTTCTCTTCCTTTACTGTGCATATTATGCTGTATTCTGCAGTTTATCATGGTTTTGAGGGGAGCGGATGCTAACAGTCAGGATTTTGATCGTAATTCGGAATGCGACATCTTTCGACAGTTCATAAAATATCAGATATTCAGATTAACGCAGACCCCCCGATGTTTCAAAACAGTACAGTACTACATGAAAATGTTTGTTAAAACCGTAATGATTACAAAATATAGTTTCTCCGGTTACGAAATTTTGTCGTCGTTCCCATATTTTATACACGTGGAACTTATAATCTCATGCCATGTTACTGTGACGCAAAATGCTTGAAACAATAGTAACTCCTCGGCAAGTGTTTTATTGTTTTTTTATTTTTTTTTTTTTTTTTTTTTGGTGTGAATATTTTTTCGTATCTTAAATAGTTAAGCACAGGCATATTGTGAGAGATACTTAGCACAGGCATATTGTGAGAGATACTTCACAAGAGATAAGCTTACTACTTTTATTTTCCGAAAATCCGCTGAAAAAAAGTTCCTTTTTGCTTATCTTTTAAATTTATTTAAGGCTGCCTTTGAATGAGTGTTAGGGTTCATCTTTCTTCTACCCTGTATCTGCAATGTAAATTCACTTGTACATATTTTCTCGGAGACTACTACTTTGTAGTGTTTGAAATTTTGAGCGCAAATAAGAACGACCAATAGCTAATATATGCCACAGTTAGAAAATAGTAACTATACTAGTGATTTGATTTATTTACGTAAGAATATATATCTCTGACGACCGCAAATAGCGGTATAACTATACCATCGGGATCAGAGGAAATGCTATCCCACACTCACCAACCCGCTTGGCCAGCGTGGTGAGTTATGGCCAAACACCTCCAAAATGATTCCACAACTTAAATCTTGGCCCTCAGTCTCCGGCAGCTGGAATGTACCTGGCCAAGGCAGCGGCCAGTGCGACATGAAGGCAGAGGGTGCTAAGAATCCCCGGAGGACCGGACTAGGCTGCCATCTGATGCTGACCTTGGCTACGTACAATGGACGCTCCCTATCTTCTGATTCAAGGCTTCTTGAATTGGAAGAGGAACTACAAAGGATCAAGTGGGACATCGTCGGGCTAAGTGAGGTAAGGAGAAAAGGAGAAGATCTCATTGAACTGAAAAGTGGACATCTCTTCTATTATCGTGGGACAGATACTGGCAGAACTAGTGGTGTTGGATTTATAATAAACAAGAAACTGAAGGATAAAGTGGTAGAAGTTGAAAGTTCCTCTGACAGAGCTGCACGACTCGTTATAAAACTATCGAGAAGATACCAGGCTCAGATTATTCAAACTTATGCACCCACCACAAGTCATCCTGAAGAAGAAATTGAAGAATTTTATGAGGAAATTCGCCATCTAAATAATAAAGGTAAGCAGCACTTGAAGATAATTATGGGAGATTTCAATGCAAAAATAGGGCAACGGCAACAGAATGAAACTTCAGTAGGTAAATTCGGTCACGGCAACAGAAACCAGCGTGGAAATACTCTCGTTGAGTTTGCAGAGGCAGAAGGATTTTTCATCTTGAACTCCTTTTTCAAGAAAAAGCCACACAGGAAATGGACATGGAGACATCCAATTGGAACGACAAGTGAAATTGATTTTATTATGTGTAACAAAAAATTCGTCATCGAAGACTGCAGTGTGCTGAACAAGTTCAACACAGGTAGTGACCATAGATTGGTGAGATGTAAGATGCACCTCAACACTAAACTGGAACGTGGCAAGCTCATAAGACAAACAAAATGTATTGACATAACCAACCTTAAAAAACACCATAATACTTTCAAGTTGGAACTGAAGAACAGATTCTCTGCTTTAGAAGGCCTAACATCGGAAGAAATGGATATTTCGGAAGTTAACAGAAACGTAACCAAAGCTCTAATGGAAACAGCAACAAAATTAGCTGGGTCTAAGAACAAGTTGCATGTGAACAAATTATCAGGAAAAACCAAAATGTTGATGCAAAAAGAAGAGAGATGAGGACAACTAAAGAAGATGTGACTTCCAAAGTGGAATATATAGAGCTATGCAAGACAACACGAAAAAGTATCACTGAAGACGTAAGGAAATTCAACTGTGAGCTAGTGAGGAAAGCAATTGAAAACAACCAAAGCCTTAAGATAGCAAAGGGACATCTCAGTAAGGGAAGAAAACAGATTATGGCTCTGAGAAAAGAAGATGGTTCTATAACAAGAAATAGAGGCGAAATTTTGACAAGAGTGAAAGATTTCTACTCCAAATTATATGAAAAGGATGATACATGTACTCCAGACATCATGAAAGGTACCAGAGTTCTTCCAGTCCTCCCAGCAGAAGTTGCTCATGCAATCAAGAACATGAAGCGGGGGAAAGCTCCAGGAGAAGATGGAATTACTATAGACATCATACAAGAAGCAAGTGGAGAAATCGAAACAGTACTCGCCCAAATTTTCACTCGATGCCTTAATGAAGGGAAGATTCCTGAGGATTGGAACAATGCTACAATGATCCTGCTACATAAAAAAGGTGACATTGAGGATCTCAGGAACTACAGACCTATCAGCCTCCTATCAGTGGTTTATAAAATCTTCACTAAAGTTCTTTCACACCGCTTGAAGGTAACACTGGACATGGCTCAACCGAGAGAACAAGCTGGATTCAGGAGTGGCTACAGCACAATAGATCATATCCACGTACTGAGAGAACTAATTGAAAGAGCGAGGGAATATGAACTTCCATTGTGCATGGCTTTTATCGATTATGAAAAAGCCTTTGATTCGGTGAAACCATCAGCAGTTACCACGGCTCTGAAATCCTGCGGTATTGAAGATGCATACATTAATATTATTAATAACATCTATGAAAATGCAACTGCAAAGATTCGGCTGTTTGAAAATACAACACACATAAAAATTGGAAAGGGAGTGAGACAAGGTGACACCATATCTCCGAAGCTCTTTAATGCCACATTGGAAAATGTCTTTCAATCACTGAACTGGGAAAACAAAGGGATAAAGATTAATGGAGATTATCTAACCCACCTTCGTTTTGCTGATGACGTAGTCATTTTTGCAACTACCCCATAAGAGCTGCAGAGTATGATCCAGGAACTTGCTGACAAGAGTAAAGAAGTGGGATTAAAAATGAATTTTCAGAAGACAAAAGTGATGTTCAATGCTTTTACAAGAAATGAAGATTTATCGATTGATGGAGAAAAACTGGAGATAACAGATACGTATGTTTATCTTGGACAGCAGATATCAAGTGAGGGTCACATTGATGAAGAAATTAATCGGCGTACAAAACTTGCCTGGAGAGCTTTTGGAAGAAACAGCATAATTTTCAAGAGCAATATGCCATTATGTCTTAAAAGAAAAGTGTTTCATCAATGCATCCTTCCAGTGCTTACGTATGGTGCAAAGACGTGGACCTTAACTAAAAGAGACATACAAAGGCTGCAGACAACTCAAAGAAGCATGGAGAGGTGCATGCTTGGTATAACCAGGAGAGATAAGAAGAGAAACTCGTGGATCCGAAAAATGACGAGAGTGGAAGACATCATGATCAGGGTTAAATCCCTGAAATGGCAATGGGCTGGACATACTGCCAGAAGGACAGACCATCGATGGACAGCCGAAATTTTAGATTGGATTCCAAGGGACAGGAAAAGACCCAGAAAAAGACCACATGGGAGATGGGTGGATGAAATTCGTAAATATGCGGGAGTGACATGGAGGAGACTGGCACAAGACAGACCGTTGTGGAGGAAACTTGGGGAGACCTTCGTCCAGCAGTGGATTGATAATGGTTGACAATGATGATGATGATGATATATATTCCTACGCTAAATAATCGGATCACTACTATAGTTGCTATTTTATACATAATTGGTGTACTGTTCCGCGTTATCAATATGTAAGAGTTATTATTCCGAAAAATGTATTAGGATTTTTTTAATTGAATTTATCTGATTGTAAAGTATTCCATTTTGGCGCTAGATGGCGCGATAAGTTAGCATAGCAGTGTTTCTGTCTAATTTTTCTAATTATCTGAGCTAAATAGAAATCAATGAATAGGGGCAAAAGTGAGATTGGAATCTTGTCTTCTATAGATCATCTTAAATCTTACTGTACCCTCATATTTTGAAGAGAAAATTTGTACATTAGCAGAAAACTCCTGAATTTGAGCTATAAAACCTCCGCTTACTTACTGGGCTCCACCCCAAAAGAACGTCATTGGTCAAAACATAACAGCGCGTATTTTGCCTTTTCATTGTGCAGCCAACGAGAGACTGCTTCCATGCTGAATATGGTGAGGTATGCAGTGATTTACTGACACCAACTTCTGGGACAGTCACTCAAGACGTAAAAGCCACGCTCAAGGGCTGATTTTTTTGCGCCATATATCGCAGAAGATGAACACTAACACTCATTTAAAGACAGCCTTAAAACAGTATTTTATCTTGAATATGCTGGAAACAGAAGAAAATAAATAATGAATGCCGAAATAAATTAATTAACAAAATTACTTTACACTCCTTCCTTTCATTAATATTACAGACGGTTTCTTCCCCAGTACTCCGGATAATCAGCTATTACTATATAAGAAAAAGAGAGCGGAAAATGAAAAAAAGAGAAGACACGATACCTACTTTTTTACTGTGGTCACACACACACATACACACGCGCGCTCGCGCGCGCTTCACATCACGTACGGAGGGGTCAGAAACGGAAGATGAAAGGCCAAAATTTAAATGCGGTGATTCCTTGGGTAATTTACAAGTTAAACTATTCTCACAGTGTTTTGCATTAAAAGTTTATTCTTCTTGATATAAGTTTTGTGACGAAATTTCTTTCTTTTCTGTTATTTCATGCTTCTAACTAAAAGCGGGAAGGATCTTTACAAAACCTTGTGAATGACTTCAGAAGCGTCAGGTTTTCAAAACGATCATAGATGAACGCTTTCAGTACTCATGCTTTCATAAAGAACTTCCCTCCACGACGCTGGGGTCTTGTTTCAAGATTCAAGCAGAGGCAAAGATGAAAGTGGCTTAAAAATTATAAGGCTTATAATTTTTTGTATTACATAAAAAATTATAAGGCTTAGAAAAGGGCATTTTTATATTGTATAACAAAAATAAAAAGCCTAGAAAATGTAGTATGTGTACACTATGAACAAGTGCAAAACATTATGCTTTCCAATATTTCCTGCAATTTGCGGGGCCCACGCCTTGTCGCATAATGCAGTAGTAACGGCTGACAGAGGATCTAAACAGTAGATAGGAAGTCATACTGTTCCTATAGTGTATACAAATGTATGTGTAAATATCGTATGCATATACACAGTCGACTCACTTTATTGTAACTACCAGCCAACATCCAGAGTAACCGCCGTGTGCAGCGCGGACAGCAGTTAGACGGGCCGGGAGGGACTCAACAAGGTGCTGGAAGGTGTTCAAAGTATGTGGAGACATGCGACTGCAGTGCATCTGACAGCTGCTGGAGGGTGCGTGGTGGAGGAACCATAGAGCGAACAACACGATCGAGGTGGTCCCACAGATGCCCAATTCGGTTTATGTCTGGGGAATTAGGGGGCCAGGGAAGTACTTTGAATTTTTCATCGTGCTCTTCCAACCACTCTCGGACATTTCTAGCTGTGCGAAACGTCGCATTGACGTGCTGGAAGATGCCATCCGTCCGTGGGAAGACAATTAAATTAGCATGTATGGGTGTACATTGTCGGCAAGGATGGATTCTTAACGAATTCGGTCCATAGTGCCTTCCACAAGTATGAGTGGACCCAGGGAATGCCACGAAAACATTCCCCAGACCATAACGCTGCCCCCACCAGCTTGTGTTCTTCAGAAATAGTTGAAGATTGTTTGTTCTCCGATGTTTCTCGCCTTATACGCCAACGTCCATCCCTTCCATGAAGCAGAAAACGTGATTCATCGGAGAAGGCAATCTTTTGCCAATCAGCGGAGGTCCAATTCCGATACAGCCGTGGAAATGTAAGTCTTTTCTGCCGATGCGCCTTCGTTATCAAAGGTCCATCTGCATCGGAGCCCCATACGCAGCAGGGTTCGCTGAACTGTCGTTTTAGACACGCCTACCGCAGACTCCTGGTTCATTCGGCCAGTCAGTTGCTTCACTGTGGTGTGTCGATAGGCCCTCACGCACCTTTGCAGCCGACATTCACCTCTGTCATCAATGACACGCAGTGCTCCACAGTTTCCACGTCGCTTATTTGCAATGGTACTATTTCTCCGATCACGATACGCTTTAACCACAGCAGAACGCGACCAGTTCACAAACTACGCTGTTTCAGAAATACCGCCACATTTGGTCCAAAAGCCGATAATCACTCCTTTTTGCAAATCTGATAAATCGCTCCGTTTATCCCTGAAAGCCTACAGCACACCTTATATACCCTCCAAGCCAGCTCACGACACGTGCCTTCTTTCATTGGCTACGCGCTGTTGACGTCAAATGTAGGAGGTGGTCACAATAATGTGACTCGACTGTGTATGTATATACACCGATGTGCCATTACATTATGACCACCAACCTAATAACAAAACAGAGGCCACTAGGCGAGGCATCGATTCGATGAGGTGGCAATAAGTATCTAGTACCATAATATCAACAGGAGGTCCTCTAGTTCCAGTACATTTTAGGGTGGTGGTGATTTAGCGCGAATCCGCTTTTCCAAGTCGAACCACAAATGTTTGATTGGGTTTATGTCAGGTGCATTTGGAGACCAGTGCATTAACAGAAAGTCACCAGCATATTCCTCGAACCCCTCCTTGACGCTTCTGGGAGTATGGCATCGCGCATTATCCTGCTTGTAATGACCATCACCAGCAGGGAACACAGTTGCCATGAATGGATGAACTTGTATCGCAACGATGTTCAGATACTTGACAGCTGTCAGGGATTGTGCCATTACGATAATGGAGCCTAGAGTTTCCCAAGAAAATATCGCTCACAGCATAACACCGCCGCCGTTGCCCTGTTTACGCCCAACAGTGCATCCAGGTGCCATAGCATCCGTTGATAATCGGCGTATCAGCACTGGGCTGCTTACGTGATGCACCAGGAATCTTGCCAGACCAGGCAACTTTCTTCCAGTCATCCACGGTCCAATCTCGATGATCTGAGGCCCATTTCGTGCGTTGTTGGCGATGACGTGTAGTGAGCGGGCTGGGTCTTCAGCTACGCAGGCACATGCGCAGAAGGCTGCGATGAACTGTGTGCTGCTACACATTTCCCTGATGCACACTGTTGTAGGTACCGTTGATTTGTCGCACTGTGGCACTGCGGTCGCTGTGAACAATGCGCGACAGTCTCCGCCCCCTCTAGCATCTATGAGGTGCAGACGACACACTATTGGACGACGGTTCGTCGTTTGGCCATCTGTGAACCACTTTTGCTACGTACTCACTACAGCGGCACGTGAACAACCCACAAGCCGCGCTGTTTCCGAGAATGTAGTTCCGAGTCGCGGTGCCATTACATTTTGTCCCTTATCAAACTCCAATAAATAAGGAGGTTTTCCCATTCTGACTCTACTAACCGAAAACCTGTCCTTGGGTTGTATATATACAGCTCTGTAAACTTCACCTGCGCCACCGTTCGGTCTCCAGGCGCACTCATTTCCCTAGGTTGAGGGTGGTCACAATGGAATTACCCATCGGTGTAGTAAGGTTTGCATATATATATATATCATCATCGTCATCATCATTGTCAACTATTATCAATCCACTGCTGGACGAAGGTCTCCCCAAGTTTCCTCCACAACGGTCTGTCTTGTGCCAGTCTCCTCCATGTCACTCCCGCATACTTTCGAATTTCATCCACCCATCTTCCATGTGGTCTTCTTCTGGGTCTTTTCCTGTCCCTTGGAATCCAATCTAAAATTTCGGCTGTCCATCGATGGTCTGTTCTTCTGGCAGTATGTCCAGCCCATTGCCATTTCAGGGATTTAACTCTGATCATGATGTCTTCCACTCTTGTCATTTTTCGGATCCACGTGTTCCTCTTCTTATCTCTCCTGGTTACACCAAGCATGCACCTCTCCAGGCTTCTTTGAGTTGTCTGCAGCCTTTGTATGTCTCTTTTAGCTAAGGTCCACGTCTCTGCAATATACGTAAGCACTGGAAGGATGCATTCATCAAACACTTTTCTTTTAAGACATAATGGCATATTGCTCTTGAAAATTATGCTGTTTCTTCCAAAAGCTCTCCAGGCAAGTTTTGTACGCCGATTAATTTCTTCACCAATGTGACCCTCACTTGATATCTGCTGTCCAAGATAAACGTACGTGTCTGTTATCTCCAGCTTTTCTCCATCAATCGATAAATCTTCATTTCTTGTAAAAGCATTGAACATCACTTTTGTCTTCTGAAAGTTCATTTTTAATCCCACTTCTTTACTCTTGTCAGCAAGTTCCTGGATCATACTCTGCAGCTCTGATGGGGTAGTTGCAAAAATGACTACGTCATCAGCAAAACGAAGGTGGGTTAGATAATCTCCATTAATCTTTATGCCTTTGTTTTCCCAGTTCAGTGATTGAAAGACATTTTCCAATGTCGCATTAAAGAGCTTCGGAGATATGGTGTCACCTTGTCTCAATCCCTTTCCAATTTTTATGTGTGTTGTATTTTCAAACAGCCGAATCTTTGCACTTGCATTTTCATAGATGTTATTAATAATATTAATGTATGCATCTTCAATACCGCAGGATTTCAGAGCCATTGTAACTGCTGATGGTTTCACCGAATCAAAGGCTTTTTCATAATCGATAAAAGCCATGCACAATGGAAGTTCATATTCCCTCGCTCTTTCAATTAGTTCTCTCAGTACGTGGATATGATCTATTGTGCTGTAGCCACTCCTGAATCCACTCCTGAATATATATATATGTTTCTGTTACTACAGTTCAATAGAGTAGCTATGTTTCCTTGAAGCAGGGAGTCTTCATCCTTTTCTGAATCGCGGACAGCATTTCAAAGTAGAATAGCACTCACGGGACATATGAAAAATAAAAAATAAAAATGCATGTATTTGCTATGGGTATCGGTTATTTCGAATAGGTTTTGTATCCTGAAACTTAACTTTCGGGAGAAACGATGCAATTAATATGATAGCTATGTTACAAAAAGTCCGAAATGGGTACCTGATATGCTCACATTTTCAGTACTTTTCAGAGTAACAATTGTATAATTTATAGCAGCATAGCTCATACCAGACTCGGAAATTCAGAGTCCACGTATGAAAAGTACTTGGACATTCATTTCACCACTTCGAAAATGCATTATTTTTCCATTATTTCCATTTTATAATTTCCTTTGTGGATGTCTCGCGGAATATTAAAAAGCGTTCCGCGGTTAAAGACCCCTGCCCTGCTCTAGAAAAAGCCATACATTATTTACAATAAGTGGCAGAGAACGCCTGATAAAAGTTTGGAACGTGTCGGGCCGGGCTCTTAAAGTTAGAACCAGAGCCAGGCTTTCCAAAGTTAGGTCTCTTGCAAACCTCTACTATAGGGTGTTGACGGTCCCTAATTTTGTGTCACTCACTCGTTCCGTGGAAGGGAAAGAATCAGTGTGTCCCAGTACCAGTACACCACACATACTTCAACCGGGACTCTAGAACAGGCCCAACTCGGACGATTAGTCAGGAACACACTCCTCTGGCTACTTAGGCACCGAGTGATCAGATCAAATCATATATAGAGGATTTTCAGAAGGGAGTGTCTAACTCCAGGGAGTGTCTAAACCCTTAGAAATAGGAAACTAGGAGATTTGGGCTAGAGTGCCCGATAGGAAAGTGACACGAAAGTGAGTTAGAAAGGGGGAGGAAGACTCTGTTGTGTATAACCGAGGTGCCAGTACCTGGGCCCGACAGCTTAAAGTACCCATCCGACCCACGGCGGATATTTAGTGGTTCGAGCGTTCGTACCCGCCTGGGATCGAACACCCCGAGATTTCTCCGTGTCAATCACGAACGCTAACCACTTGGCCACCCGCTGCTCCTAGACACCGAGTGGAGAGCATTTTTGGATTAAATAGTGTTGATGGATTTAAAAAAGCGGAAAATCAGATTTTTATGTTCTGTTGGTGTTGCAACGGGGTGCTTTTAATTTATTTCCTTCCAGTGCTGAACGACCTGTACGAGTAGGTAAGGGTGTAAGGAGTCGTCCCATCTCTAATTTAGAGCTACTAATTCCAAAAAGAAGGGAGAGAACCAGTTCTAAAGGTGCAAACGCAACATCAATTAAAGCTGGAAACTTGCTGTGCAAGAAATGTGGAAAAGTGAGCCATATTCCGATGCTTGTCGTTAGGGCCTGATTTACGCCTAGGCCTAGGGCCCCGCATTTAAGGGGGCCCCAGGATCTCCATGCAAAAAAGTTATGCTTTTTTTCATTAATTAATTATTATGAATGGAAGAAAAGTCTTTTTGTTTATACTATACACTTCTTGAGACAGGTTTTGCTCTGCTAAGGCACTTTATAGAAGCTTTGAGTATTTCATCGTGTAAAGTATGAGATTTCAAAATTGCTTAGGTCTAAATTAAGTGAATTAATGAGCAGAATAATGTGCTTTTGTGAGCGTGAAAATTATCCAGTTATGCGTGTTTGCTCATAACTAAGTATCATTGCTCTGTTAATAGAATTATTCTACTATAATATTGAACGCATCACAGATGCTTAATCAGCTACATGAAAGTTCACCTTACCCCCCCCCCCCTCCAAAGAAATCAGTCTTTACCAAGTCTAAATAATGTTCATCGGTTAAAAATAAAATTAAAAAGCGATGAATAACTTAACATCTGTGCATATTTGAATTGTTGCGTAATTAAACGCGAAAATAGGAATACTAAGCTATTAAATACCGTTTTACTTACCAGTCTATATTTTTAAGTGCGAATATCTGTGCTAATATTAAGATTTAATAAAAGTTCATATTATTTTCTATTTTTCCCCGCACAGTGTCCCATTTATTAAATCAATTTTTAAATTAATTAATAATATTTAGTGGCGACAAATGTACTTACTCTTTCAAGAAAGCAGACGGGTGGGAGGCCTCGCCTTGTGGTTTGTGAGCGTGAGAATTATCCAGTTATGCGTGTTTCGGCCCGATTCACGAAACCCTGTTTGGGCCCGATTCTGTGTAAATCGGGCCCTGCTTGTCTCAAGTGCATGACGATTTTTAACTTTAGTTATTTACGGTTCACCTCTTGATGTAATTGAAAAGTTCGTCTGAAAGGGGTCCGGGTTCGAGTTCCAGGTGAGGCATAGGATGTTGCGTTTGTCTTACGGCGCTGGCTCTCTCCCTTCCCTGGAACCCTAAATTAGGGAAGGGCGAGTGCTTATAGCCCATTGTTTTGCTCACGGTGGTCGTTAAACCTCTAATAAAAAAAATGTAATTGAAAAGCCACTACAATTTGCTTTTCTCGGTGAAATTTGTGTTTATCACAGATTTCTCCTGTTAAAAACTGCCCCCCGAGATCTTATCTGGAGCTAAGATTAATGACACGTTAATAACGCAACGTTGTAATGTAATAAAGCTAATTACATTTCTGTCGTAATTTTCTGTGATCTATGCTTAGGAAGGTCAGAGCACGCTTCTCAGCCAGTTTGTATCGTTCGCCGAGGCTGGAATTCCGTCATTCCGAGTTTGAAACAAAGAAGACAGAAGCAAACTCCCTTTTCGAGGCAAAGCAATATCTCCAAAAAGGTTAAGAAGGCGAGCTTCTTGCACTAATGAGGGAAAAGCTAAATGTCACAATTTGCCCGCGCATTTAAGCTTCGCTAATTGCTGCTCAATCTGCCGTGAGGCCATTGAAGGGAACGGCTTCTTCGTTCCCACTTTAGAAAAGAAATCTCCCAGGCTTTTCCAAAGCGAAACAAAAATTGCCCTGCTCCCAGAAATGCCATAAGCGCCAGCAGTTTTGGAGCTGCAAATCCATTTGTTACGGGATTATGTCGGTTAAATTGCGCAATCTCGAAACTGAAATCCCTGTGATTAGTGTAAGTAAACAAGATATGACAGGAGCGGAATGAGCGCAGTAATGTACAGGCTCAGTTGGCTGGCTGCCTCTTAGAAGCCATTCTCCCATTCATCCCTTTCTGCCAGCCAGGTACTAATTACTGAAATCCTACATCGCTTAGTAAGTACTTTCCACGGATTGGATTCTTTTTCGTCCAATGATTATTTGTATTAACACTTTCCTTTTTTTTCTTTTATCTATTTAATGATTATGTACTATTAAAATATCTTTTATCAATGATAAAAAATTTCGATCCAATCAAAATTTGTAAAACAAGAATTTCTTTTTGTTATTTTTACCTGTATAGATTTGCAACTATGCTCGAAAGTATGGCGATAGATAGATAGATTTGCATATTTTCCCTAGAGAGACTGATGGAACTGTTTACAAAAATACTGAGAGATTGATACTGTTTATTTTTTTTAATTCATTAATTTTGCACTGGAGAGATTGAAACTGTGTGACGAACTACAGAGGTGAAGCACACGTAAAGACGGCAAAGTTGCAGCGATAAATTCCGTCAGCGTAGCTTAATTAGGAAAGCATATGGCTCCGGAGCAGAATGCAGTTTCGAGCCCTATCACCGGCAAAAGTGTGTTTTTACATTAGCGCCCAAGCATAAAAATTGATCTACTGGCAGTTAGGTTCTTCGAAAAATGTGTGTGCTTTTTACTGGAATTAATGAGAATTCCTTTTTCGCTTTGAAAAACATATGTAACGCTTTTTTTTTTTTTTTTTTTTTTTGATTGGAGATTTAACGACCAACGTGAGCAACTCAATGGGCTATAAGCGTGATCATGATCATATGTAGAGGATTTTAGGAAGGGAGTGTCTGACCCCAGGTCTTAAACAACCCTTAGAAATAAGAAACTAGGAGATTTGGGTTAGAGCGCCCGATAGGAAAGTGACACATAAGCGAAGTAGAAAGAGGGCGGAAGACGCCTTTATTTATTACCGGGGAGCCAGTACCCGGGGTCCGACGGCTTAACGTGCCCATCCGACGCACGGCGGATATTTAGTGGATCGAGCGTTCGTACCGACCTGGGATCGAACCTGAGGCTCTTTCCGTGGCAGTCATGAACGTTGCCCACTAGGCCACCCGCGGCCCAATGGGCTATAAGCAGTCGCCCGTCCCCTATTTAGGGCCACTGGTTCCCGGTGAAGGAGAGAGAGAGAGAGTGCCGTAAGACAAACGCAATATCCATGCCTCACCGGGATTCGAACCCGGACCCCTTTCGGACGAATGATCACAAGCCATCACTTAGACCACTGCGTCACCGGGGCCGGCTATGTAATGTTCGTTCCACGCATCGTCTGGAATTAATCAGAATTCCTTCTTCTTCAGCGAGCTACTTCAAGTATGGTTTGCCGACTGACCCGGAAACTAACGATTGCGTCCCAGCCCTTTCTAAAGACAGGTTGGAAGGGAATATTTGTGTGACGTACAACAGAAGTGAAGTACATGTCAAGACGGCATGTAGGATGCGGGTTCAAGCCACGTCACCGGCAAATTTGTGATTTCATAACTCTTTACGAAAATACCGTCAGTCAACTTTTTCTCCTCTCAGTGTTTTAGGGGGGGGTTACTAATTAAATGATGGAAGTAAAATTTGTGAACTATAAGTGCAAAGGAATAAAAAAGGTTTTCAAAATCAAGGTCGGGTGCAAAAATGCTGTGTTTATGCTAAGGACAGTCAAGAAACGCAGAGGGAGAGCAGCTTTTCTGAGAAACCGAACGGCATACTGAAAAATTGTTAGGAATATTATTTTACTTTTCTAGAACTCTGAGTCATGACTCAAGATGATTGTCCAGAGACAGTAATGGCCAGGAAAGCTCTACAGTCTAACCGAATACTGCTTCCGTAGAGCAGAAGCGTGGAGAGAAAAGTCTTCAGTTTCACGTAACGATAGGTGAATTGTGTTTTGCAATAGCACGGCTAAAATCCGGCGTTCGCTACTCTTGGATGTTCTAGAAAAGCGAGAAATAAAGATGTTCGGACGAAATTTGGTACACTGTACACAAATTTCCGAAATCCACGACCCACTTTCCGTGATATCTTTCGTGAATTAACGAAGCATATTTCAGATAAAATATTTTCCGTGAAATGATGGAAAGAAGCTTTGAATTTCACGGATTTTTCGTACGCCAGAAAAATTCTGAATTTTCAGAAACCTTTCCGCAATTCCTTTCTTATATTGAAGGAAAATTACCGTTTTCAAGATGTGTTAACGGAAAAGTTTGAATTTTCCGAAATCTTTCCGCAATTCCTTTCTTATATTGAAAGGGAAATTATAATTTTCAAGATGTGTTAACGGAAAATTCTGAATTTTCAGAAACCTTTCCGCAATTCCTTTCTTATATTAACGGAAAAACTCCGTTCTCACTTTTTCCCTATCCATATGACGAAAAATTTCCAGTAATAGCAGAGATTCACAGGAATACTGTGGGGTTTGATAAACTGTTAAATTTTACTAGTCCGTCGAAGTATTTGATTTTGAAATTCTGTAGCAAGGTCGGATATTGTGGATAGTATATCGCATGAATTTTGATTACTGTGGCACTGGATATTTCTTCTTCGCTTCTCATTTTGTGCACCAGCTATTGTACACTGTATTACAGTACAAAACCGGGTACTTAATTTATTGTACAGGTGATTGTACGATGTCCATGTATCAGTCTATAGAGTCCGTAAGACAAAGATTATATAGCTACCAAGAGTAAATTTTATATTTAGAAGTTTTGTGAATTAATAATATGAACACCCAGATCCGTCTGTCTCTGTGGAAATTTTCGACGTCACAGTAACGTCTGCATTGTTGCGTCATCATTTATCCATCAATTCGTGTGTGCTCCCGGGATGTCAAAATGATTGCCTGCTATATAATAGCACGCGATCACTTTTAGATGTCAAGGTGATCACGTGCTAATTAAAAACATTGGATTACTAATGATTCGAGTTCTGTTTTTGCGATCTACAAAATTCGAATTGAAATCATAATATCACGGCAAGTTGAGCTTGTATATTAATTTAATTTAGCACAATGTCAATATTAATTTGTACGCTTTAATTATTTTTTACTTTTTTAATTTAACTAACATTCCGAGTTTAATGCTGATTATATTAAACATTTTGCAAAATATCGATCTATCTAAACACTCTAACCTACAATAAAAACTGATATCCTGAGATGTTAAAGTGAGCAAGATTGTATCTAAAAGCAGATGTCGCCCCACTAGTACATTGTCGAGAATTTAGATAGTTCCGATTTGTAATACCAGATGTCGCATTATTTTGTAGAAAAAGCTTCGGTGTGAAGTTTCAAACTAACCGTCGAATAGGACAGTCTGAAACAAGCCGTGAAGGAAATAACAAGTGTGCCGGAGAAAAAGTAATTTTACGCGAAAAATCAAAGTAAAAGTTATTAAGGTAAATTTACACGAAAACAACTTTCCGAGTTTAGTACTGATCATATTAAACATTTTGCAAAATATCGATCTATCTAAACGCTCTAATCTACAATTGTTAAACAACAAATATTTTGCACAGAATGTTATTTATCGCGAGGTCTTTTGAAAAACGGAAATAAATAGCATTAGTTCTAACATGAATGAGTTCTTACTATATAAGTTTTTACTATGTTTCCTTACAGAAATCCGGCGTCTATTTGATTTGTTTTCAATCTGCTTCAGTTAAAAATTTCACTCTATCATAAGACGGGCAGCATCCCCTATCTGTATTAAGGTGGACGTCTAGTGATTTGGCTTCTTGTATTTCCAATGGGCAAATTTCTGTACATATTTTCTTCGCAATTAATGCATTTCCAAGGATGAAACTTTTAAACATCGATTAAAATAACTTCATATTATAACTTGGAATACCTAATATTTTCTAAAACATAACCATAATTAAGCAATCAAACATATGTTCGTCTACTGACGTTATCAATGTACAGGTCGCGCCATCTTTTATCTGGTCTTAACACCACCAAAGGAAAAGTTATTGATTTTTAATAATGGTTATGTTTTAGAAAATATTAAATATTCCAAGTTATAAAATGAACTTATTTTAATTGATGTTTAAATTTTCATCCTTGGAAACGCATTAATTGTGAAGAAAATGTGTGCAGAAGTTTGCCCATTGAAAATATAGGAAGCAAAATCACTAGACGTCCACCTTAATTCTATAAGGGGGTGGACGTAAGGTTTTTTACTGGGAGTCTTATTTTGAGAGAACGGCTGAACGTAAAGATATGATTGAGGTATCAGCATAAAGATCTTATCATGTAGATGTGCCAGTCGAAGAGGCAAATGAGATTGGGGCAACGGTCCGGGCGTTGTGGGGCGGCAAAGTTCCAATGTAAAGTCAATGGGAGAAGCGCGCGGTTGACATTTGATCGCCCGCGGTTGACTCACGCGCTGTTGAAGTCGGAGCAATGGAGGGACTGAGATAGTCCAAAATCCTACGTCTTCTCTTTTCTGAGCGAACCGTTGCGCAAAGCAACGCTAGCAGGCATTCGTATCAAAGTTCTTCTTATCGGAACAGCGAACACTCTCGAAGACCTGATTGCATTATGCCTTTGGACGGTGTGATGCATATATACAATTTAATATTCATTTGATCCAGTTTATTCACGTAGGTTAGACGTTTCCTATTATGTAAAGATGTAAATAAATATTCCGTTGACCATCGCTAGTGAAAATATTTAGAATGTATATATTGAGTTGCGCCATCTATATCTTCATTCTATAAGATTTTTTACTGTGAGACCTACTTTGAAAGAACGGCTGAACGTAAAAATATGGTTCAGGTATCAAAATATAATAAAGGTCTTACCATGTAGATTTACCAGTCGAAGAGGAAACTGGGATTGGGGAATGGTTCGGGTGTGGCGGGGCTGCAAAGTTCCCATGTAAAGTCTATGGGAGGTGTGACGTACCTGCCAGCAGGACGCACACGACATAAAGGCAGATTGCAATCAGAATGAAGGTCTGCGTAGCTCAGTTGGTAGAGCGACTTGTTCCGGAATAAGCGGACTCGGGTACGAATCCCAGCGTAGACCAGAAATGACGGAGAAATTTACTTCGTTATAATGGCGCCCGAACTATCCGGATGACCCGACCGTTCAAAATCTCGCATTGGTGTGATGTTCTTTCCACACCGCGAGATAGGAAAAATAAGAGAATCCCTTCTCCAGCGCTTCGAAAATAAAAATGTGTGACGTTGCATTCCACACACCAGATTGACTGGGAGTTCTCAAGTGCACGTTCTACAGTAGATGGCTGCCTGCAACGATTCATGGTCACGGCTGACCCGCGGGCCATGCCCCCGGCCCTCTTTCGGGGGAAGGGGGAAATGTGACGTACCTGCCAGCAGGACGCACACGACATAAAGGCAGATAGCAATCAGAATGAACGTCTGCGTAGCTCAGTTGGTAGAGCGACTTGTTTCGGAATAAGCGGACTCGGGTTCGATTCCCGGCGTAGACCAAAAATGACGGAGAAATTTACTTTGTTATAGAGGAGCTTGCGGCCCTTATCTACATCAGGTGTTCAGTTCAGTGTCAGACTTGGTGTGTGCATGGTGTTCTATGATCATTCCTAAAGTAAGTAAATACTTTATTGTATACTTTCCGCTTAACAGAATGTCTCTCCTGCAGAAAAAAAAATGAAATGAACCGTAAGAGCCT
Source organism: Macrothele yani (assembly GCA_039090855.1). Classification (NCBI taxonomy): domain Eukaryota; kingdom Metazoa; phylum Arthropoda; class Arachnida; order Araneae; family Macrothelidae; genus Macrothele; species Macrothele yani. The sequence continues at coordinate 119,318,106 of CM077001.1, read as the reverse complement.
TACTGGAAGGCGTGAGCGATCAATAGGTCGCAACTATATGTCTCAGACAAGAGAGAATGAAGAGTATTCGCAACGCGAATCTCATTCCAACAACATTTACAAACACAGTTGTGACTGAAGATGAGATTGAAAGAGTGCGCTATCCAGTTGAAGTTTTGTACACGATCGAGATGAGTGGACTTTCGCCTCACATTTTACGACTGAAAAAGGGTGCAGTCCTGATGCTCATCAAGAACCTGGCCGCCCTGGTGGCGCAGTGGTCTAAGCGCTGGCTTATCTTGATTCGTTCGTGAAAGGTCCGAGTTCGAATCTCGGTTAGGCATGGATGTTGTGTTTGTCTTACGGCACTGGTTCCCTCCCTTCCCTGGAACCAGTGACCCTAAATTAGGGACGGGCGCCTGCTTATAGCCCATTGAGTTGCTCACGGTGGTCTTTAAACCTTCAAAAAAAAATAAAAAAATCACGAATCTGGACTATTTTTTACTGCAGTGGTTGAATGAATTTGTCAATCAAATAAAATTTACGTTTGTTGTTTCGTATGAGTTTATTCTTTAAAAAAAAAAAAAAAAAAAAAAAACTTACCCTCGATTCCGACGGGTTTTGTCTTGTCTAATATTTATTTAAAGCTTAAAAACAACAGTCCTAGGATGGCCTATAAGCTAGTTAATAATATAAAACAGTGCATTGCACCTTCACTTAAAGATAATGGAAAGTTATTGTTAGTTGGAAAACATCTCAAACTCCAAATCATTCTGTCGCTTCGAAAAATCACGATGAAAAAAATAAGTAATTTGCAATAAGTCCTCCTACAGAAAAGTAATATTACAAACGTATTCAAAAAGGAATGATAAGCTCCAACAGAAAATAAAATGACTAAATCATAGTCTGATTCCTGTGACTTTCTGGCTCAGTGGTTAAGACCCGCGGCTTTAACCCAAATGACCTGGGCTCGATCACCGGCGCAAAAGGATTCTCTCGCGTAAGGGCTGACATATTCAGCGTGTTGCATTTTAAGAAGTTTCTGTCTAAATACGGAAAAACTTGAAACGGACTTTTCCGAAATAAACGGAACTACTGACTACGGAAAACCTGTGAAAATACGCAAGTTAAAAAGAAAATGGGAACTTTTAAAGACAGAAATTCCGTTAAAAGGCGGATACTTACCGACAACTTCTCTGCACGTTATTTTCACAAATGTTCCTTCAATTTACAACACTTATTTCTTACAGTGTAGGCAGTTTACTGAGAGCACGAAGAAACGAATTAGTGGATGAAAAAACGGGCCGATAAGGGAACCGTGGAGCTTGGAATGAAAGAAAAGAACAGACATGTACGTGAATTTACTGGATATTGACAGCACAAACGTTTCAGCACGAATTCAGCTCAATATGCTGGCCATCACAACAGATAACCTGCGATGCATGAAGGAAGCATCATTGCTAAAATCCAAGAAATTGCAGGACGTTCACCTGGAAATTTTAGAATGCAAAACATTCACATTTGTATTCTGCAGTGAATGCATAATTTTCTCTACGGTGTCCGCAGTCCTGCTTGCCCGCTCACCGGATCTGGCTCATTGTGATTTATAGCTTTAGGGATACCGGAAAGACGAGAGTCTATAGGGACGGAATACGCTCTCTCCTATTAATAGATCTGAAAACTAGAATCAGGCGTGTAGTGGCCAACATCTATTATCAACCAGCCGTGTCATATGCCATTCTTGGTTTGCAGCATGTCGTCTCTTGTGACGGCCAGCATAATTTGCCGTGAATCGTTTGTGCTGTTAATAAACAGTAAATTCAGACACACATCTATTCGTTTCTTGCATCTGCAGCGCCATTGGTCCCTTAGTAGAGCAAGTTTTGAAATATTTTTTTCCGCTTAATCGTTTCCTCAAGCCCGCGATAAGCTACCTACCAATTTTCGCCGAGATATCTCCATTTGTCGCTTTTCTAAACAACTAAGAACAGGGATGCTTGTTTTATAATCACCTAGTATTGGGAGACCGGAAAGTAATGTCGTTTTTGAGGGGAACTTAGTTTGGGGAGCAGTTGTGAGGTGTTTATGTACGCTCAACGTAAAGTAAGTGTATGTACAGTACAAGTGAATGAACTATTCACCTTTAAATTATGTAACTGTTGTTGTCTTCTAGATTTGCAGAATAAAATGATTGACATAAATCCCGAAGAAAGTCATGTTCGTCATTTTATGCTGTATGAATTTCACAAGGGGAAAAACGCAACCGTGCCCGCCAATAACATTTGCGCTGTTTATGAATATATTAAATTTGCCCGCAAGTGTCAGCGTTGGTTCGCCCAATTCGGGTCAGGCAATTTTGACCTCTCTGATGGCCCTCGTGCAGAAAGGCCCATGGAGCTGGACAATGACCTGCTGCATGCAGCCGTTGAGGCCGATCATCGTCAAACCATTGATGAATTATCCCAACATCTTAATGCATCATGGTCTACTATTCAAGAGCACCTGCAACAGATAGGGAAGGTCTATGGACAAGTAGTTTGGGTCCCACACAAACTTTCACCTGACAACAAAGCTCCGCGTTCCACCATCTGCAACTCTTTGCTCAGCCAACAAGAAGAGGATTCATTTCTTCATTGAATTGTCACTGGAGTTGAAAAGTGGGTTCTTTACGTGAACAACAAACGCAAAAACCAGTGGCGATCTCTAGGTCAGACACCAGTTCCTACGCCAAACCCGGGCCTACACCGCAAAAACGTTTAGCTGTGTGTTTGGTGGACTACCGCTGGCATAGCTCACTTTGAGCTCTTGGAATCCGGACAGACCGAAACGGCAGACCCCTATTGTCAACAACTCTTACTGTAAAACATCCAGCCCTGGTCAACAGAAGAGGTGTCATCCTCCAGCATGACAACGCGAGAAGGGCATATCAGACGATCAGAGATTTTCTACGCCAAACCCGGGCCTACACCCCAAAAACGTTTAGCTGTGTGTTTGGTGGACTACCGCTGGCATAGCTCACTTTGAGCTCTTGGAATCCGGACAGACCGAAACGGCAGACCCCTATTGTCAACAACTCTTACTGTAAAACATCCAGCCCTGGTCAACAGAAGAGGTGTCATCCTCCAGCATGACAACGCGAGACGGGCATATCAGACGATCAGAGATTTTCTACGCCAAACCCGGGCCTACACCCCAAAAACGTTTAGCTGTGTGTTTGGTGGACTACCGCTGGCATAGCTCACTTTGAGCTCTTGGAATCCGAACAGACCGTAACGGCAGACCCCTATTGTCAACAACTCTTACTGTAAAACATCCAGCCCTGGTCAACAGAAGAGGTGTCATCCTCCAGCATGACAACGCGAGACGGGCATATCAGACGATCAGAAATTTTCTACGCCAAACCCGGGCCTACACCCCCAAAAAGTTTAGCTGTGTGTTTGGTGGAATACCGCTGGCTTTGAGCTCTTGGAATCCGGACAGACCGTAACGGCACACCTCTGTTGTCAACAACTGGACCGATTGAAGCAAGCTCTTACTGTAAAACATCCAGCACTGGTCAACAAAAGAGGTATCATCCTCCAGCATGGCAACGCGAAACGGGCATATCAGACGATCAGCGATTTCCTACGCCAAACACAGGCCTACACCCCCAAAAAAGTTTAGCTGTGTGTTTGGTGGACTACCGCTGGCATAGCTCATTTTGAGCGCTTGGAACCCGAATAGACCGTAACGGCAGACCTCTATTGTCAACAACTCTTACTGTAAAACATCCAGCACTGGTCAACAGAAGAGGTGTCATCCTGCCGCATGACAACGCGAGACGGGCATATCAGACGATCAGAGATTTTCTACGCCAAACCCAGGCCTACACCCCAAAAACGTTTTGCTGTGTGTTTGGTGGACTACCGCTGGCACAGCTCACTTTGAGCTCTTGGAACCCGAACAGACCATATCGACAGAACGATATTGTCAACAACTGGACCAATTGAAGCAAGCTCTTACTGTAAAACATCCAGCAATGGTCAACAGAAGAGGTGTCACCCACCAGCATGACAACGCGGGACGGGCATATCAGACGATCAGAGATTTTCCACGCCAAACACGGGCCTACACCCCAAAAACGTTTTGCTGTGTATTTGGTGGACTACCGCCGGCATAGCTCACTTTGAGCTCTTGGAATCCGCATCAGACCTCTATTGTCAACAACTGGACCGATTGAAGCAAGCTCTTACTGTAAAACATCCAGCACTGGTCAACAGAAGAGGTGTCATCCTCCAGCATGACAACGCGAGACCTCACACGAGGAGACGAACCCATCAGACGATAGAGATTTTGGCTCGGAAGTTCTTCCCCATTCCCCTTACTCCCCTGACATTGCACCATCTGATTACCGTTTGTTCGGATCTCTGCAGCACATTCTTAATGGGAAAAGATTCCACAATATTGATGATTTCAAAACCGGGCACTCGGACGTTTTTACATCACAGCCAACGTCTTTTTATAAAGACGGCATTGAAAGTTTAGTTTCACGATGGGCAAGTGTGATTATTAATGATGGCGCTTATATAATTGATTAAGAAATAAATTTCTGTTGTTACAAACAGTGTTTTTCTTCTTTTCCAAAAATGACATTACTTTCCGGTTCCCCCAATTTATCTTTTCTTTTGGTGCGTATATTTTGCCTCATGCAGTACTAAGAACCTGTGAAACTGAGATTCAACTAATATGTCGTTAAATGCATACAGCATTGCTATAGCTTTGATTTCTTTTAACAGCAAATTACGAATCACAAAACTGAGTGAAACGAATGCCGGAATTGGAATTTTCCTGAACCTATCGTTCGGAAACGATCCTGTGTTATAAATTATAACATATATTCTTTTCATTTTTATTTTCGTACTTCTTGGAGTTTTAAAATATTCAGTATTTTTGGAGGACTGTATTTACAGAATAATTTTAAAGTTTGAAAGAACCTCCTGTTAATTGTTTTACTGCAGGATTAGAAATAAATGAAAATATATATACATATATGTATATATACTTCGTCCAGCAGTGGATTGATAATGGTTGACGATGATGATGATGATGATGATGATATATTTATTGATATATATATATATATTTATCTCCAATCCTACAGTATTTATTTGTTCTTCCTAACATTCAAGTTCAATGGAATTCATATTTTGAGTAGCAGACTTCATAGATATAAAAGGCACTTCTTTACATTTGGAATGCACTTCATTACATTTGGAAAACAATTTTTAAGAACGCGCGTGCTACTTATTACATTTGAGAGGTAGTTGCAAACGAAACACATGCATTTTACTGTATTTGGGGAATAGTTCTGAAAGAAAAGGATATACTTTATAGTATTAGGTCGTACTGGAAGTACGTTAACACTTGAATTGCCGAACATTTCGAAAACTTTGTGGAATCACAAATTTGCCAGTGGTGGACTCGCACCGGCATCTTTCTTCTCCGGAACTGAATGCTTTCCCAATTAAGATACACCTACAAGTGCTTGGGTCTTGACATATCCATCACCTCTGCAGTACGTCAGGCGTCATTTATATCTCCTTCCCCCCACACATCACCATCACTTAGAAAGGCGGGGCACGGATTCGCTGGTTTCGGGTCTACCGCAAAGCATGATTGCAGTAACTCTCTGTAGAAGGAATTATCATTAATACCAGACGATGTGTGGAAGAAGCATCACACATTTTTCAAAGCCAAGAAGAAATTCTCATTAATTCCAGACTACGTGTGGGAGGATCATCACACATTTTCGAAGAACCTAACGGCCAATATAACAATTTTACGTTGGGATGCCAATGTGAAAACCCAAATTTGCCGGTACCCCCGCATATTTCTACTCCGGAGCCGAATGATTTTCCAATTAAGCTGCACCGATGAAGTTCAACGCTACAACTTTGCCGTCTTGACATGTGCACTACTTCTGTATTACGCCATATAGTATAACTCCCACCCCTTGAGAAAGGCGGGGTAGGAAATCGCAGGTTTCGTGTCCGCCTCAAACCATGCTTCAAGTAACACTCTTGTAGAAGAAGGAATTATCACTAATTCCAGACGATGTGTGGAAGGATAATCAAAAATTTTTTGAAGAACGTTAGGGCTAGTAGATCCATTTTTACGTAGGGAGCCGATATGTAACCCACATTTGCCGGTAGAAAGCCTCGAGCCCGCATCTTTCTGCTCCGGGGACGAATGATTTCCCATCTAAGCTACACCGACAAGAGCTTATCACTGCTACTTGCCGTCTCGACAAATGCGTCACCTCTGTAGTACGTCACAATTTGAAGTGGTAACACACGTGATGTGTCGCGGTTGCGTAGTACGCACCTTCGACTCTGTCGTATATACGCTGAAGAGCAATTGAATTAGAGACAGCTGGCCTTACGCAAATGTGGCGCTGTCGGCGGCCCTATAAACGGAAACGACATGACATATGCAGCGATCCGACAATATAAGGAATGATGCGACGGGAATATGTAATAGTCGGACGCAGTATGGGTAAGAAGAAGGATCTAAGCACATTTGATCGTGGGCAAATTGTCGGGGCCCGCCGAATGGATCACTCCATCTCGGAAGTCGTGCAGACACTGGGATTTTCACGAGCCACTGTGTCACGGGTGCACCGTGAGTACATCGAATCCGGGAAAACCATCACTGCAAAGGCCAACTGCCGTGGATAACAGCGTGTGGATGAGCGAAGTCATCGTTGGCTAGCTCGCATTGTAACAGCGGATAGACGGGCCACAGTGCAAGACATCACTCGGCAATTTAACGCTGGTGCACAAAAACGTGTAAGCAGCCACACCATTCAGAACCATCTCCTCGCTATGGGGTACAGAAGCCATCGTCCCACGAGGGTACCGCTGCTGACCGCACATCACAGGGTGAAAAGATTAGCATGGGCGCGGGAACATCGCCACTGGACCCTAGACATGTGAGAAAATTTGCCTGGACTGAAGAGTCGAGATTCACGTTGGTACATGCGTATGGCAGGATACGAGTACGGCAGAAACCACATGAAGCGATGGATCCTTCTTGCCAGCAGGGTACTCTTCAAGCTGGTGGGGGTGGCATTCTCGTTAGGGGACTATTTGCGTGGACTGAAATGGGACCCCTGGTACGTGTGACATCGTCACTCACAGATCAACGTTACCGAGATATCCTGGACGACCATTTGTTCCCGGTTGTGCGTCTTCAACATCTCACTGGGGACCTCATCCTGCAAACAAGACAATGCAGCTCCCGAATTGTATCCGAATGGTTGGATGAACACTCCACCGACGTGACCTCGCTTCCTTGGCTAGCTAGATCACCTGACCTTAATCCCATCGAGCACATCTGGGATGCCATCGAGAGAGACGTTCGAGGCTCTGACCCCCTCCATCAAATCTTCGTCAACTGTTGGAGCTTGTTCAGGGGTCGTGGATCCGTATGGCTTCCCAACGCTTCCGGTGGCTTGTCGAGTCCATGCCGAGGCGAATCGCCGCCGTCATCTGGACGAAAGGTGGTGCTACACGTTACTAGGCAGGTATCTCTAATTCAATTGCTCTTCAGTGTACAGTAGTGATCGGCTAGTGAATGTAATATTTTTTTAATGAAGGTTTAACGACCACCGTGAGCTTCAACAATATTTTATTTGGAGCAAACATGGACAGGAAGATACAGATGGCCTGTGCTTAACAGTTACCGAAAGATAAACAAGTGGATGACCTATTTACAATGACAATGAGATATTTACATTATGTGGATGCACTATATACAATGTAAGCAAATTCATAACACTGACAATACTGGACTGATGGGTTGACTTACTCTATGTACAACATATGTTCGCAATGTGCATCAGCAGAGTGCCATCTCTAATAGGTGAACACCAGTACAAGGTATAACTATAAATTTTACAGTGCAAAAACAAACATGTATATTTTGAGCAATCTTGAAAAAAAGAAGAAAAGAGCAGAAGGTTTATACTTTTCACTATCTGAAAGATAAGCGAATAAATGATCTATCCACAATGATGGTGTGAACTCTATACAAATTGAATGCAATATCTCTCTTGTGAAACGCTGTCAAATTACAAAAAGAACTATTACTTAGGCTTACACAAGTGCCTCAATCACAGTGCTATCGATTAACTTGTAATGAACAACAACATATGTACACAAGATGCAACGGCATAGGGAAGACACTAATAAGGAATTACAATTCCATGGTACAACTGTAAATTTCACAGTGCAAAGAGTAAAGTATATTAGTACAAACAGAACTTGCGTTTTACAGAAAATTTATACCTCGAGTACAATACAAATAATGAAAATATGAAACTGACTCTTTGTACAGCAAATATGCAATACAGCGCAGAACATTATCTAATAGACTGATTATTTCCTATTAGGCACATGTGACATGAGAAAAACCACACTGTGTAACATTAACATATAATTGAAATACTATCAAAGCGTTTGCTCCGCACCATGAGCATAAAACTTAAAACATGTAATCGTGACCCAACATGCGAAATGTGCCAAACAATAAATTTTACAGTGCAATTAGGAAAGTACATTAGTATATACAAAACTGAGCTTTTGGCATAGCAACTATACTTCAGGTACAGTACAAATAACCGAATGATGAACAATTACCCCCTGCACTACAAAAGTGCTAAACCTTGCAGAACATGGTGCAATCGACTGATCATATCCCTTTATGTACATGTAACATGATCAGAAACCACACTGTGCAAAATCAATAAGACAATTTAAACACTATCAAACAGTTGCTTAGCACCGTGAGCAAAAACCATATATTATAAAGCCCGGCAGACATAAGGAAAGTTCCGAAAAAAAAAAAAAACTTTAAACTTATTTTAAGTGCCTGTGGTATAACAAGAAACTCACCTACAGGACCTTGTTGGTGAGAAACATGCAAACGTGCAGTAACATTAAGAAGCGATTATGACAAGGGCACCTAAGAACACGATAATCACAAAACTATACTTCAATTAGTCCAAACAATTTCACAGACGTCAGAACAAAAGTCTAAGGTCTTCTGATGGACCAGAAAACCATTGACGAAAAGGTGACCACACTGACATAAAGTGTGGGATTCGATTCGCAGCCTTAGCAACAGTGAAAGCAAGCCTCAAGCGTGAAATCATTCTGTTCCGGAACTGACTGCACATCGCAGCTCCCGCCTGAAAGATGGTAGGCTGTATAGAGGTAGAACGTAGCTGTTGATAGTAGCAAAAAATCACATGTTTTGCTAATATGAATACATAAGCACATGACTCTGATATAGGAATAGGCGGAGTACTTGAACTGAGTAGCGTGCTATAGGCTGAAAAGGAGAGATCATTAGTACTAAGGCACTGTGCAGTAGTGAAGGTCAGATGTAGCAAGGGAAGAAGCACTGTGCAATGTTGATACACATGATCTACATCCGCAATCGAAGAGCAAAACATGCAGTTAGGCGAATCAACAAGCGTCATCCTGAATAATTTGGTAGGAACTGGTAACCGCCGATGAAGAAACAACCATTGGATGTTTCTTTCTGCTGGAATAGATAGTGGCGAATTAGACATGGACCACACTTGTGAAAGGGCGACATTCGGAACATCTGGAATCATCAATGGTGTAGCATACAGTGGATCAATGAGACAACGGTAAAGAGACGAGACAGAAAAACTGGAGAGAGGAAGTGATGAGCCCCGAACGGAAAGGAAAAAGGGAAGAAGAAGAGAGGCAGATTGAACAAGAGTTAACCCAGCTTGAGAGGCAAGGTTAGGGAAGAGGGTAATGATTGAAGAACGGAAGGAATCATACAGCGAAAGAGAGGAAGAGGTAGGGGAGATGTGGGGGGACAGATCAGAGAAGGGTTTCCAAGAAAGATCTGGAGAAATTAGATCCTGAACAGATACTATTCCGGCGGGGAGCCAGGAAAGGTCAGTAAAGTAGGGAGCATTAGTGGGATGAAGGATGGAAGAAAAGAACAGGGGCTCAGCTAATAGTTCAGTGGTGGAAGCCGGTGGAGCACGGAAGAGGGGTAGAGAACGGAGAAAGGAAAGGACCTCTTTGTAGAAAGGGGAAAGTTTAGAATGAAAAAAGGAGATTGATCCATTAGAAGATACGTGATGAAAGTGATTCGGGGATTCCTAGGCGATATCATGACATCTCTAACGAGCGTAACTGGCGACTCTGGTGCACTTAGTAGCCGCAGGAAAGAAACCACTTTATGTGCTTTATAGTAGGTGCGAACTTCCAGCAGTGAAATACCTCCATCAGTGACTCGACGACAGAGAGTGGAGACCTGGATCCAATGGTACCTGTTCCATATTATCGTTGAGATGATTCGAGTGATTTCATTGAGGTGATAAATGGGCATACGTTCTGCTGACCATGCATATAAGCATGGTGAAAGAATATAAGTCTGAGCTATTCTAGCTCTTGAGAAGTAAGAAGTACAAAACTAGGAACCTCGCCAGAATGCAGCAGTTCGAGTAAGGCGTGTTCTGAGAGCATTCCATGTTTCATTTTGAGCAGAAAGACGGACTCCGAGATGGACCCCAAGGAATTTTTGGGATGAAGCAGTCCATGAGGCGCCCCACGGGGTGTCAGTCCTAGAGGCCCACGCTCCGCTCCATAGGCCTGCACTCTTGGATGTATTAAGTGATGCCGCTGAACATGAAGAATATTGATCGTAAATCTGGAGCAAGATGTCGAATTGAGCGTCTGTCCTTACACAAAAGGTCGCGTCATCGGCATATGCAGAGTATGTCACAGAAAAGTGCCTAGTACTTGCAGTAGGCGGTGGCAGTGCATCTATAAAGGCTCGATGGACAGACCGAAGGAACGGCTCAAAATGCAATGGCAAATAGCTGCCCAGAAAGTGGGCAACCCTGCCGAATGCCTCGCCGAAAAGGAATAGGTGCAGTCAAGAAGGCGGCCGTCTTGACATGGAAAGCAGCGTCCTGATAAAGGGCAAGAATAGAGGTAACAAAAGCAAAAGGAAAGCCGAAAGCAATAAGAACAGCAGAAAGATACGAATGTGAGATATTGTCGAAAGCTGCTCTTTGGTCAAGATTAAAGAGGGCAAGTGGTTCAGAGTTAGTACGAGCCAGATGTAGGAGATCTCGAAGGAGATTGAGATTAGAAGTGATGGACCGACCAGGAACCGTGTAGGTCTGGTCAGGAGAAAGAAGAAATGGAAGAACTTGGTTGAGTCGACTGGAAAGGAGTTTAGTGAAGAGTTTATAGTCAATGTTTAGTAGCGAGATAGGACGCCAGTTTCCCAAGTCAAGCAGATCGCCTTTCTTGGGAAATAACACCATATGAGCCTCTGTGAAACCCCTCGGAAGAAAAGAGGAAGAAAGAGCAGCATTGAAAGCGGCGAGAAGAAATGGAAGCAACGAAGGGAGAAAAGTACGGTAGAAAAGGAGCGGAAGGCCATCTGGACCTGGGACAGCACGGGAATTTAGAGAGACTAGAATGGTCCGAAGTTCAGTCTGCGAAATAGGTTGTAAAAGGGAATCAGAGAGATTGGAAGGAACTTGGGGAAGAGCAAAGAGTAAAGTAGCAGAAGCAGAAACAGAAGGCTGAGGAGTTTCACTGTATTTGATAGTAAAATACCGACGAACCTGAGAGCAAACTGCATCCGGATCAGAGATGATTTCACCATCAGGCCGCCGAAGTAGTCGAAGCTGATGCGACGAGCGGCGTTTTTCTTCTAACGCGGATAGAAACTCAAAGGAGCAGTACTCTGGTGATAGATGTTGTAGACGGAGACGAAGAATTACCTGACGTGCACGAGGCTCAAGAAGTGCTCTAAGATCCGCTTGGTAAGCTGTATACATGGGATGACTCGCACCAAGCTGTAACAGGATGTTTCGGAGATTTTGCTCTTCCATGGAGCGCTTCGTGCCTTCGGAGAAGGAATGACGTCTAAGAAGATAAATTAGGTAAGATTTTACCTCGAGCCAGTAATTGATGGCACAAGGTGCAGTGGACAGGCCCTCTCGCATATGATCAAGAAGATCTCTGATCTCGGTGCATATATTCTCATCAGCTAGGAGAGAAGTGTCTAGTGTCCATGACCGAGACCTAACATGCAGACGAGATGAAGAGTTACAGGAGATAGTGATGGCACAATGATCCGATGAAGCTGTAGGAGAGTGCATACAATCCGTTGTAATGGGCAATAACGGAGCAGAAGCGTAAAATCGATCCAGCCTGGCAGAAAGAGAGGAGGATGCAGATGCAGCTCTCCAGGTATGTGAAATGGATGTCGGATGCAATCGTCGGAACACGTCATGTAAATCAAAATCAGACACTAATGATCGCAATTGCTCCACAAGACGTGAACGATGTTCAATCCTCGAAGGAGCGCGATCGAGCTCTGGTTGAAGTGTACAGTTAAAGTCTCCTCCAATGAGCACGTGATCTGATGGTAATGCTGACTGAAGTGCAGTGCGGAGCGACGAAAATAACAACGTTAGATGTGTAGATGAACATGGAATATATATGTTGAAAACTAAATATCGTTGTCCATCTAGTACGAAAGTGAGTCGCTGCAATAAATCTCGGCACAGGTTATGAACTTTAACAGAGGAGACTGCGTGACGAAATCTATTATGTACACCAATCGCTAAACCTCCACGAAGAGAGAGCCTATATGCGTGATGAAATTGATAGTCCCATCTCCTCCAGCGATGGAAGGGTGAAGTGGAGAGACAATTTGTCTCTTGCAAAAGTAGGAGATCTGCTTTGAGGTGGTGGACGTCTTCATATGCTAAAGCATTGGCCAAAGAGGTACACATACCCCTACTATTCAGTGAGACTGTCTTGAACAGAATAGTCTGATGATGGTTGGAGGATGTTGTCGGCTGCGTTCTGTAACTTGGCCAGACGGCTACGGAACTTCTTTGCCCAGTAGGGACCACCCAGATCTCTGCCCGGAACGGTGCGTAAATGAGAATGTATCGCCAACATTTGATTCATGGTGTCAGACAGACAGTGGGAGTAACCTTCCAAAAAATTGCGAGACAGCTTGTCTCTACGGGGACTTATTAGGAACGCATACACCTTCTCTCCAGACACAGGTGTCTGTGGAAGAGAGGATGCCTCTAGAATATGTAAAAAGTTTTCACAGGAGATCGGAATAATTGTTCCATCATCTGTATCAGATTCCATAGAGCCTTCAGACGTGAGCATCTGACTACTAGAAGGATCACGTCCTGCCCTAAGAATGGTTGTCATTCTAAACTTCTTATTCTGGGCGCGTGAAGTTCTACGTCGCTTTGCCCGTCCACGACTTTGTGCTGTAACCGGAATTGGAACTTCCGGCAATTTAAAAGGAGCTGAAGAAACAACCTCAACGGTCGGTGTAGCAGTATGACCAGAATCGTCATCAACCATCTCTATAGGAGACTTGGGATTAACAATTGATGCCTCTTTCGACTGAAGAGATGATGGGGGCGCCAATGCATCACCCGAGGTCGAGGGTTGACCCGTAGACGTCGGTTGACCAACGGCTGTCTCACTACTTCTGGTAGATGTTGGCCGACCAACGGCTGTCTCACTACATCTGGTAGACGTCGGCCCACCAACGGCTGTCTCACTACTTATGGTAGATGTCGGTTGACCAACGGCTGTCTCACTACTTCTGGTAGACGTTGGTCGACCAACGGTTGTCTCACTACTTTTTGTAGACGTCGGTTGACCAACTGCTGCATCACTACTTTTTGAGGAAGTCTGCTGTTGCTGGTCTTTAGCACCAGAAGAGGAAGCCGATTGACGTGACAAAGAGGAAGAAGGTCGTGCTGTTGACTTGGAAAGAGTGTTCGCATTATGAGGGCATAGAGCGCGGGGATGTCCCGTGCCTTTACAATTCGGACAGACGGAGCCTACTGTGATAAATATCTCTCTAATGTGCGTGTAGCAGCGTACACGTAAAGTGGGTGGAATACGCAGCATGTGCTCCTCTGAAGGGAAGACCACACGAACATTGCGGCGAAACCCGAGTAGGTATCTGTCTTCTGGCACCTCTGTAAACGAAGAGTAGGTAGTTACACCTCCAATGATCCGGCCATAAGGAAGATGAGCGGCAATCAAGAGATCATCTGAAACTTCAGGTGGAACTGGTGAGAAACTTACAACAACGGAACTCTGTGAAACAGGTTCGGCATGGATGTGACGATCACCAATTGAGATGCCCTTGGTCAGTACATGTAGGGAATGGGCAGGAGTAGAGAAGTAAACAACTACTTTGTAAGGCTTCCTGCCCACATGAGTTATGGCTGATGCAGGAACAATCTCTCGAAGAGCAGCAGTATATGCAGTGAGTTTTGTATTTCTCAGGCTCGGAAACACAACACCATTCTCCATAGTTTGAAGGAATTTCAGCCCAGAAGGGGTATCTTCTTTAAGGACAACCTAAATGACTTCGGCATTATGCGTCATCACATATTGTCCAGGAGAAAAAGAAGACTGGGAAGGTCCCGACTTAGATGCGGTTACGTCAGCATATGAGAGGGTAGATGTACGTTGCTTTGGAGATGATTCCGGCATGGAGTGCGAAACATCCATAGCGTCATCATTAGCTTTAAGAGAGGACATCGTATCACCGCTGGGATACTTGGAAGAAGAGGCGATATCCGATGGTAAGGCAGCAACAGAAGGCTGCAAGGAGGAGTGGTTTATCGAGATGGACACGTCATTGGTAGTAGTATTTAGAGAAACTGTTATCGGGAGATCATCATTTCCGGTAGCAAGGGTTAGGACGTCATTCTCCCCGGAAGCCGCCATTTGCAATGGCGAGGAGAAGCTTAGCCCTTAGCCAGCTTGGCCAAGGCAGAAAAATAAGGATAACTAATCAAAATAAGCACTTACCAGCTCGGCAGGCATATAAAAAGAAACACGGGACCTTCACACACAACACACACACGAAATAGAACACTGACAACGAAGAAAAATAACACACACCGACGAAAACCTGAGGAGCACAGAAAAACACGACTAACCCACCGTGAGCAACTCAATGGGCTATAAGCAGTCGCCCGTCTCTAATTTAGGGGCACTGGTTCCAGGGAAGGAAGACAGCCAGGGTCGTAAGACAGACACAACATTCATGCCTGACCGGGATCCGAACCCGGACGCATCACGGACGAATGGTCAGAAGCCATCGCTTATACCTCTGCATCACCGAGGAAACGTTAATGTAATAATGATGAAGCAGGTCAGGTGATCAGTGGAAGAGCAGTATGTGTGTGTGCACGCGCGCCTGTTTATTTTAATTTTGTGTCTTATTCCAGTACCCGGACGGCATGGCACACTCTTCTGCTGACAGAAGTAGGTCTCAAAGCCCTTTTAAGGAAAGGTGCACAATTGAATGAAAAGATTTATAAAAGGAGGATATGCCATCACGCAAAGATGCGTTAAGATGCAGTTTTCCGATTTCGAATTCCAAACAAGAGGCCAAACAACGCAGAGGGCTTGCCTCCCTGGCGACTCAGTGGTGTAAGCAGTGGCTTCTGTCCATTGGTCCGAGATGGGCACGGGTTCGAATCTCGATGAAGCATGGATTTTGTGTTTGTCTTACGGCACTGGTTCTCTCCTTTCCCTGGAACCAGTGGGCCTAAATTAGGATGAGACGACTGTGTATAGCTCATTGGTTTACTTACGTTGGTCGTTAAAATCCCAAACGGAAAAAACTAAATAAGGGATCTTACAGCCGTCTTATAGGGTGAGTGTTAATGACCCTTCTTCACAACTGTGTATCCTTCACACGACGGTTTACACCTGTCTGACGGAAGATTTTGGCCAAATGAGCAAATTAGCGACGTAGGTACTGCACACACTAAATACGACGCCGAAAGAATTCCTCTACGGAAGTGCACGGAGTAAGTTTGTGTGGTATTTTGCAATAGTAGGGCACTCACAAGGTTCCTCTGCTTTCATGAAAGTTGGATGTCACCCAAGCAATGACATCAGTCACGATTCTGTGTTGAACCCAATACTATCGCGACTTCTTTAACCCCTTTCCGAGTTGAATGAGCTTAAAATCTTACTGGTCGATGTCATGGACATTCACGACGTCGCTTTTGGAAGGCGTATGATGAGACCATTACCATAGCATTAAAGTAAGCTTGGGTGGACATTTCTAGAGGAGCATATTCAGACATGGGTCCCTGCGACATCATGTACAACGACCTGTCCTCGTACACGACAATGCATAGCCGCACAAAGCCTGGATTGTTCAGGTGTTTATTGAACAGAACGGTTGGGTGGAGCTGCCCCATCCACCGTATTCATCGGAAATGAATCCCTGTGATTTCAATTGTTTCGGCCAATTGAAAAAAAAAGATCTCTGGTACTCGCTGCATCGACAAACAGGATTTGGATCTTCGAATAACATTTTCAACACTAGGGGCCGCATATAGAATATTTTTTCCTGGGGGGAGGGGGCGACAGAAATGAAAGTTTTGGAAATCCTCTAGGACAAAATAAAAGTTCATGAAAAATAGAAGAAAAAAATCACAGCATTTTTTTTAATGCAAGTGGACGTATGTTTTTATTAAAATAAAATCTTTTTTTCTTATGCAAGTCGCACTTCAACAAAAAATATTAAAAAAATGAAATACTTTCGGGAAAGGGTCCCACTCAATACGCCTCTGTTTCCCACAGACTTAATGACACTGATATTTTTAACGGTGATCGTGTACTTCATAGGGTTTAAGAACGTATTACTGATAATAAGGGAAGCTAAAATATTTCTAATATTACAAGAATAACGGCTGTTTGAAAGTATTCACCTACTCCCCGAACGTTCTAATATTTAAAAGGTAATTATAAAAAAAGTCATGCACGTTGGTTTACTTTTAATGACGTTTCTTCTTTTTTTTTTTCTGTTTCAATATTTTTTTCTTTTACCTGATATATCACAAAAACGTTTAGTGTTAGATTAGTATAATATTCACAATGTGTTATGAATTTGTATGCAATTATAATTTTTTGCAATGATTTGCTATCATCGCAGATTTTAGTTTTTAATTGATACTCAACTAGTTGAACGCTAATTTAACGTCACATAGCTTTAGCGTTAAATTAGCGTGCAACCACTGTGCTTTTGAAATGATACATCATGCAGTTAAAAATTTAAATGCAATCAGTACACTCTTCAGTTCTTTTGAGTTAAATAAGTACGCAATCAGCATTCTTTTGCAATAATAATTCACTAGACGTAAATTAATATTCTTTTTTAATATAGCTGTAGATCTTAGTATTTCGAAAACCTTTAACCGTCTTGCGTGTTCTTCCGTAAGTTTTTGTTCAAAAATCACATTTAACAAGCTTCTACGATTTAAATGGGCCTTTTCGTTTAACGAAAGAGAGATTTCCATATGAATAAATACTAACTCGAGTTATTTATTTAAGTGGCAGTTTCGGTTCTCAAACAACAAAATTGGTTTCTAGTTTTTACTGTTTAGCGGTGAGCACCATGAACTGATTGAGATTTAACTTTGTTTGCTGATTCCTTTTGACAAATGCGCTCCATATTAAGCGTGAGAGATCGGCGGAAAACATATATTTCTATCACTGTGCCTTAATAAGACGCATGTTTCTGGTCAAATCACGAATACCGCCTTTTTTCGTTTCCCGCGAAAAAATTCTCTTACTCTTGCAGCACATTCAGGGAGAAGGAAGGCGGGGGGGAGACAGAAATGTGAGGAACGCAATAATGATCTTTGCTTTTGCTTTACCGAGTTAATACATTTTTGTACCCGAGGCGAAATCAAAAAACACGAAGAACATCGCAAATTATGCAGTCGCAAAAAGAATATTGATTGCGTAAGTTTAAAAATTGAATTATTTTATTATATCTGTGCTGCAAAAGGCTACTTCACCTCGACCTGTAGTGTATCAGCCATTAAAGTTAATAACGAACACAAAACAAAGTGAAACCAACAAATAAATGAACTCCTGTCATACTCCTTTCCAAAAAAAAAAAAAAAAAAAAAAAAAAAGAGAGAGCAGAAGAAGAGGAAAAAGAAAGAAACCAAATTATGTAAAGCTATCCGAAAACTAGTCTGGAAAGTTATTAATGAGCTGTGTTGAAAGCATTACGTGCTATTTTCTATAGCGAAAATTCGGAGTGGAGTTTTTGTTCTTTCTCTCCCTTAGTTTTCCTTATTCATACGTTAGTTAGGCACAGAATAATTAAGTGCTATAACCCAATTCACATTTAACGAAAAAGAAGGAGCACTATTCCAGGGTAATGACTAACCGCAGAAAATCGCGATAAAAATTAAATTTTCCGCACAAACTTCCCATGTTAGACGCTTCATTTAAACAAAAATAAAAGTTGTAGCAAAATAATTGTCAACAAGAAAAATTCTACGGAATTCTCACATGCAATAATTATGTCTTAAAGGCAGTTCAGAGCTCCTTTTTCATATTTTAAACTGTGTAATTAGTAGGATAGTTATTAAAAAACTGGAATTAATACTACATATCCAGATAATGTCGCATTATACTGATATCATGGCAAATAACGTAGAAGGCATTTTAAAGACTTTCAAAACAAAAAAGATTGGGCTTACATATATCAATCCAGTTAAAACCGACTATTTGAAAGTTGCAAGGGACATTAAAAACCATGATACAACACACTTTTTTTATTAGAAAATCAAAATTTTAAAAATTGTTTCATCTTTTAAATATCTCGCAACACCGAGAATGAAAAGTAGTTGAAATTATTAATTCATTTATTGTTGAGTAAATAATTAAAAAACACTGAAATTTACGCAACGGTCAAGCATACAAGGAACCTTTTATTCCATAGAGCAAACTTTACATCAGTAAATAAGAAAGATGATGCCGAATTCTCCGGTGTAGCGAGCACGTGTTTTGAATCCTTTCGACACGAAAAGGAAAGGAAAAACAGATTTTTGAAATTAAAAAAAAAAAAAAATACAACAAAAAGGATAATGTTTTTGTAGAAAATATCTGAGCGTAATTTGTAGTAGGGTGCGCAGTGTTCACACCGTATGGAACCAATCACAAAATAGATAACAACAACAAAAAAATCCGAATTTTTACAATTGACAAGACAGCTACACACACAAACAGCTTCTTATTTGCATGTGTACCATCCACTAGCGGTTGAAATTTGTGCAAAGGGAAAATCAGAAATTTTGTACAAATCGTTTATCATAGCCGACGATATCCGAGGCAAAAAAAGGATGTTTGAAACCAAACAGAGATACGAAAAAAAAAGTGATTTAAGTTTACACCCTCTACAGTTAAAACTATGCTCTACTAAAAGCAGAATATTAGTGCAAAGTATTCTTCATAATGAAAAGTTTCCTTCCAACACAGGATTCTTTCCAAAGGATTTTTAAAATAGGTGACACTCACACGCAAATAGAAATAGAGACTGATCCCTTACGGTAGCGGATTCTTCATAGCAAGAACTATGAAAAGGGGAACGAAGTTTTCAAATACGGCTTCTGCAAGCAGATGTAGCGAGAAAAAAAAGTTTTACATATGCCCCGTAGCGAGCATTATTTAAAGAAAATAATGTTCTGAATCATCAATGTAACGAAAGGCATGCACTCATAGGCGGCGGAATCCAATAATTTAAGGAGCGGGGGAGGGGCTACTTCTCCGAGGGTTAAAACAATAAAAAACAAAAATAAAAAAAAACGTAGTATGCATATGAAAGTACTCGTACAAATCTCGTCAACTATCATCGGTCTACTGCTGGATGAAGGTCTCTTCTATAACTTTCTGTCTTCAGCATAACTCTTCCAAGTCACTCCTGCATGCTTTCGAATTTTATCCACCCATCTCTCAGGTGGTGTGCTTCTGAGTCTCATCCTTTCCCATGGTGAAATCCAATCTAATATCACAGTTGTTTGACAGAAGTCAGTTCTTCTAGCAATATATCCTGCAGCAACACCGAGAATGAAAAGTAGTTGAAATGTAGTTGAGATTCTTTTAACGATCATCTATAAAGTGAAAAACACAACGGAGAGTTAACTTTTCATCTTATTTGTGTAAAAACCAATTTTCAAAGTTGTACTTGACGCATTTTCCAGAAAACTGCGAAACGTGGTGACGGTCTCCTGGAAATTTTCATAAAAAAAAAAAAAAAAACTTATATGTGAACCACAAATTTTTAAGATGTTTCGTAGAAAGGCCTCTTCAGTGAGGGGACTAGGAAATTCCAGGGGAGAGGGGTCCCCGTGTCCCCTGCCTTCCGGCTTCCGGCTTCCGATAATACAGTTAAAAAAATAATCCCCCCCCCCCCATAGGAGTTTTTGAAGACGACATACATTTGCAAACAGAAATACACGTAACGCCACCTGGCGTCAAAACTGCGCACTTCGAAAATCTAGGCAAAATGTTTCACAAAGTGAGTGGTATCCGGTCTTAAAAGATTTCTTCAAACCGTGCTTTTAGAAGTAGAGATATCAAGAAGAACAACTATGTCTGCGCGCTCGCTGGAGTGTAAAATGTGCATTATTTTGGGGCTGGAAATCCGCATACATTTATTTTCGTGGGTAGCGGTACCTGAACCACAGCAGAATGTTTTCATTGGGACTTTAGACGCGCAGATATTGATGCAAACATGTTGTAAACAGAAATATGAAATTACGCCTTCTAGTGGTAAAATTGTGCATTATGAAAAATTATAAATTATATGTCATTCATTCCTCACCAGAAGAGCTGTCGTACAAAACAAAATAATTTCTGATCAGACTGTTACAAACAGAGATACAGAGAAAAATACGATATTTATTTACTCCCCTAGTGGAAAAATTGTGCATTATCATGAGCTAAAAACATAAGCAGAAGGTTTTATTTGATGAAAGGGATCTGATCGAAAAAATAAAACTTAGAATCGCAGATACACTGGAACAGAAAAACACGATTACTCCCCCTAATGAAAAAAACTCTTCGTTAAAAAAATAGAAATTTTATGAAAAAAGTTCGCGCTACGAACTTTATGCGACGCAAAAAAGAAGTTTTTAAATCGGAATTTTAGGACAGGAAATATGGGGGCAAATCCAATTTATGTTTACGTCCCTATCGGGAAAATTGTTCAGTATTTGAAAAAGAAACTGTTTCCAAAATGGTCTTGGTCTAAGCGATGGCCTCTGATCATTCGTCCGAAAGGGGTCCGGGTTCGAATCCCGGTGAGGCATGGATGTTGTGTTTGTCTTATGGCACTGGCTCTCTCCCTTCCCTGGAACCAGTGACCCTAAATTAGGGACGGGCGACTGCTTATAAGCAGTCACCATTGAGTTGCTCACGGTGGTCGTTAAAACTCCAATAAAAAAAAAAAAATAGAAATAGTATCGAAGGGAAGAAATAATTTTTCTATTAGATGTTTAGAAGCAACAATATGGAATAAAATGCATTTCGAATTCTATAACACCTGCGTTTACGCCCTCAAGCTGCGAAGTTCTTCATTGGATAAAAGAAACAACAGAATGCAAGGATCATCGTCCCATATTTCTGGCTATAGACTGAAAAAAAAAAAGAACTTTTTAAATCGGATTGATAGTTGCAGAGATGTGTTCTCCACAGATTGGCGGACATAATGATACAGTAAACACATACCTTTTTTTTTTTTTTTTGCTGTTTTTTTTTTCAAAAGATGTGCTGAAAATCAGTTAATTATAAAACTATTACTAGGGCTTTAGCTTTTCGTGGTTCTGAAAGTTTTAGTTTTAGACACAATAATGAGAAATCCTTAAAATTCCTCGGAAACAAAATTATAAAGTACAGATTATATTAAAGAAAAAAAGAAAAACTAAGATTTCTACAATAAAAGGAATACTCTCGGGAAATACTCTTAATGCGGACATAAATCAAGCTGTTCTTCCATATAACGTAACCGCAAAAATTTGAAAATTTTATCATGCTCGAATAGGAATCGAACCTGCATCTACCGATTTGCGCTCGAGTGTGCTAACCATTACGCCACCCAGGACTGTGAAATCCAAACAACTAAGGCTCATTGGTGACGTCAGACTTTCAGTGCACTAGCCGAAACAAAAAACACCAAACCGCAGAAATGTTTCAAATTTCTGCGGTTACGTTACATGGAAGAATAGCTTGATTTACGTCCGTATTAATTATTCCATTTGTTTTCAGCGTAACTACCACCTCCGCAGCCCCCGCAGCCCCCGCAGGTGGTAGTTACGCTATTTACCAGAGTTGGACAGCAATGCATTACAAAATAATGGAAATGCAGATTATAATCAACGTGTAATGTATTACAAGGTAATACACAAGGTAATCTCAAGTATAGTCTGCACAAGGTAATGGAATTAATCTGTAATGCATTACAATGAAGCGGATATCATTCAATTATTTAATAAATGCCCTTCAAACGCAATGGAATTATTTGGTAATGAAATTACACAATTTGCAAATAATAATTACATACTAATAGTTTATAGAAATGTATGTGTGCCTAAAGCAATTTCTAGAAAAGTCGGCCATGTAACATTGCAGACAGAAACCGAAGTGTCATGTAGAATGTTCTAGAAGCGGCAAAAAAGGGTTAGACCAGTGGTTCCCAAAGTGTGCGCCGCGGCGCCCTGGGGAGCCGTGGCTTCCTCACAGGAGCGTCACGAAATATTGCAAAAATTTGATAATTTTAATTCCATTTTCAATTCAATGTGATAGGACGCGACATCTAGCTGACCTGGTGCAAACCAGTAACTCACTTAGTAATAATAACTGTTTGCAGAAGCCTCTACAAATGGTTACTAGATGGCGCTCTACAATAATGTTACAAGCGTGAGTTTTTCCCCGGCACGATTGCCGCCCGATGGGCGCACGTGTGTGTTCCGCGTGACCGCTGCCGGAAGTAACCTGAGCTTTCGCACCAGCCTCCGTGCTTCTGATAACCATTCCTCCCTCGTTCTCCGAGCGTCTAGAAATGAGACTCTCAATCCAGATTTTTCGAGAAGGTCACCAGATCCTTTAAATATGCTCATCCGTTGTCATTTGTGACTTATTTGGCGGTTGGAAGTCTGTTATGTTGATGTTCTGTCGCTGAGTTTCGGTGTTTGTAAGCTTTCGGCGTATCAACTGAATATTGTTGTGATTAAGTGAAGTGTAGTTTCTGAAGTTTTTCTTATCGTATGTATTTTTAAAAATGGATCGGTTTTTACTAAACAGTAATAAGCGTTGTGAGAGTGAAAATAAAGAGGGCACACCGTCAAAATCCGAAAATAATTTGGAGTGGACTAAGTGCTTTGGTGTCTGTACTGATGGTGCTCGTTTTATGTCCGGCTGTTATGGAGGATTGCAGGTACTTATGCGAAGCAGAGCCCCTGATGCACTATGGACCAATTGCGTTATTCACAGGGAAGCAATCGCGTCAAAATATCTGAGTCCTACATTGGACCAGGTCTTAGAATGTGTAATGAATGTAGTAAATTTTATAAAAACCCGGCCGTTGAAGGCAGGGTTTTTCAAAAACCTATGTGAGGATATGAGATCCGAGCACACGTCTTTGTTGTACTGTACTACAGCGCTTCGCGATGGCTCTCTCGTGGTAATGTTTTGTCTCGTACAGTTGAACTGCGACAGGAAATTTTTATTTTTCTTAAAGAGGAAGACTACAAATATACCGAAAATTTTGTGAATAAAGATTTTTTGGTAAAACTAGCATACTTATGTGATATTTTTGAAAAGATGAATGCTCTGAATCTCTCCCTGCAGGGAAGCAACTTACACCTTTTAAAGTCAATTGAGAAAATTTCAACTTTTATAAAAAAAACTAAAACTATGAAAAAGAAAAATGAATGAAGACGGAGGTAAAGAATGTTTCCCCTTTTTGCAACAGTTTTTGACCTCCAATGGTGTTGATTTCTCTGGAGGCATAAAATCCATTTTTGAAGAAGACTTATCTCAGCTTATCACCTGGTTTGAGAAATATTTTCAAAATGATAATATCGATAAATTTGTATGGATTCAAGATCCGTTTCATGCCACTGCTCCATCTGAATTTACTGCTGCAGAAGAAGAGAATCTTATTGAGTAGTCTTGCGACAATACGTTGAAAACAAAATTTAGCAGCATGGAGTTATCTGAATTTTGGATATCAGTAAAAGATGAATATCTCCTTCTGAGTGGTAAAGCTCAGAGAATTTTAATTACATTTGCGACTTCTTATTTGTGCGAAGCTGGGTTTTCGGCGGTCGCTGTGATAAAAACTAAGTATTGCGCGAAAATCAATGTGGAGAAGGAAATGGGGGTGGCTGTGTCCAGTTTGATTCCAAGATTTGAGAAAATGTGCGGTGATCAACAGGCTCATCCATCCCACTAATTATAATTAGTTGAATTTTTTCAATTACACTTTTTGTAATTTCAATATGTGTTTTATTTATTTTTACCTAAGTGTACTTGTTAGAATTTGATATAGACCATTGTACTTCTTAGAATTTGACCTGCGAAAACCTGGATTCAGCAAGGGCGCTGAGAATCGAAAAAGGTTTGGCAACCACTGAGTTAGACGTTTGTAGAATGTTCCAGAATGATCGCGCAGTGGGAAGTTGGAGAGCTTTATGTAAATCAAGAATATTCCAGAAGGTTCAGGTCCTGTCGTGAAGTATATATAAAGGAATCGGTCACTCCTTAGTCCAGTGTTCGTATCGGACAAGTAATGGACCACAACACTTGAGAAGTACGGCAAAAAGTGAACTGTTCAGTGAATTGTTCTTTATTGAAGACTAAGATCACCTGCAACGGCATTTATCTTTCTTTTCATTTTTGTACCATTCCCTAACCGAAATATAAACATCCCATTCGTACTTACTTAACCCTTTAACTGGCTGGAACGAGTTAACTCGGGGTTAGCAAAATGTACTGAAATCAACTCGAATGAATATGTTCAGTATCTAAGAAATGGTCCGAACGCTGGTGGAATGAGTGAAACTGAAAGAAAGGGTTAATCAGAAGTGTTTCTTTCCTCTTCAGTTTGCTATTGAAAGTGTTTGTAGGGGATTGATTGACACTAATCCTTTCTGAGTGATTACCTGCTAAAAGGGATTTCTGAGTGATTAATCCTTTCTGAGTGATTACCTGCTCAAAGTGCTATATAACAATGGCGACGAATCTAAGAAAGGAGACAAAAGATGCTTGAGTCACTTGTTCCTATCAAGTGGCATGATGCCTATGTCAAGGGGACTAGCTCTTCCCTATCATGCCTTGAGTCATGGGACAAAGAAAACAGAACTAGAAAGAACGCTTATCACCATTAGTAGGCTCAAGGTTCATACTGCTGTGATGAGAGGGAGAAATTAATTGGTTTGACGTAGCTTTTGTAAAACCCGGTCGTTATGTGAACATTTCTGTTTAGGAAGCCCTGAAAACTTTAGGCACCATTTGTTTCAGGAACATTGGCCGCTTAAAGGGTTAATATGTATTATTTTGTTCAAATCACTTTACTTGTGGCGAAGACGGGGCAACTACTCACGTCATACACGTACAATCTCCAATACCTACATACATGCATTTAGAGTCTGAGGGGTGGAACAGTTGTCAAATAACGTACACAACGCGTAAGGGTGTACTGGTTGCTGGTTTATTCACGTTGTACTGTTGCAAATAAGTTATTGGTTAATTACCAACATATAGTTAACCATTACGGTTATAATGGGTAACTGCTGCATGTCATTACAATTGCCATGTAATTCTAATGACCAGTTCACCGTTATCATGTAATGGTAACGCTAAGTTCATCTTCCCATTACCATTACGCTGTAATGCATTTCCGATTAATGCAATTACGATTTTGACCAACTCTGATATTTACAATACTCTTGTCAGCACAAAGGCAAAGAAAGTTTAAAATTTAAAAAGAAAAGATTACCTTACCATAGTCTGACTAACAAGTTCAAAAAGAATCCATTGGCGTGCAACTGAATTGTACCAAATAGAATCTAGATTGTATTTTTCAGGTACTGTAGCAGAAAAAAAGCTATATTACTGACGATCTGGAACGTTTTTCTTTCAATAACACAAAAACATGTCCATTTGCACATGCGACCGGCAACTAACTGCTTCATCGTTCCTTGGTTCTGTAAGGTAGACAGATGGCTTGATCTAATAAGAAAATTCGCTTTGCCATCTGCGCCTTTTTTCGGACACGCAGATTGTATTATGTTCTTTGTCTCTCGTCACGGGTGCAAGTCGTAGGAAACCGGCGCGTTGACGCACCTGTAATTTTTTGCCGAATGGCGATTACGAACAGTTCCTAAGAAAAATATTTAGACCCGTGGTAACAGGGGAAAGAAGAACACAAACCAGTGGCGTCTTCGGTAATAAATGAAACCAAAGCCCACCAAGACTACCTCTGAGAAAGCACAGAAATCAAGTAGAAAGGAATTTAACAGAACTGAATACGGGAGACAGGTTGTGCTTGACGGAGAGAAATGAAGAAAGACTGTTTGCTCAAGAACTTTGAACATCCATTGTACGAAAGAAGCTATTGTACCCTCTCTTATAAAAATTACATTTCAGGAAAATCAGAAGCACTTTAATGATACCGATCGTTAGAAAAAAGAAATGTTAAAAGAGTTTTTTTAATCCAAAGTATTGAAACTGCTGTATCATCTACCAAAAGAATTAAAATATGCGCCGCGTACTGGAAAACTCGTGTATCAAAAAAACTGAATACGAAATGGAAAATGGCAGCCATGTTCATGTGTAAATCGCATTCAAGAATGTTTTAACCGGGCTTTCAGGATCGTTGATATAGTTTGAAATTCTAATGTACCGTCAAACTCTCAAGTGAGAAAATCCTGCATCAGGAGAATTAGTGAACCATGGTAATCATAGCTAACGTCGACAGATATTGAAATAATTTTTCCGAAGTAAAAAGCGGAGAAATGGCGAAATCGAGAATCTACGCTTACAACACCTACCGGAATATTTTGCATTTAAAATGGCTTAGAATTACGTGAACATTAATGGACTGTAGAATAATAATATAATTAAAGAGGATTTTTCATATCGAATTTATGGAAGCTGATATCAAGTTTAAGCTTACAAATGTGCATTTATGTAATCTCTCAGAGCTTTGCACCAGTGCCACCAATCGGCGAAACTGTGGTCATGTACAGCAAATAATAATAATAATAATGCATGAAA